>CM062820.1:1720826805-1723226805 GCA_031772625.1 Pinus tabuliformis
CTTCCTTTAGCAGGCAAGATTTTCTTAGCAAACCCATATATTCCATCGACATTGCATTCAAAATTTCATGACGCTTATCATCATTTCTATCTCTAGGTTCACATTAGAGCCATCGGTTTTGTAGTCCTTAGTACCTCTTCCCGTATGTTCTTTCATCTTCCACACAATTTGAAGGTGTTTAACTGCAGATTCTCCTTGCAAAAATCCTCCTGAGAAGCCCTCAATTCCTTGGAAGCAACACAAACACATTTTCTAGATATATCTCCATCTGCTTTCCTTTCACTACATTTGCATTTCGTGGGTTCCTTCTCGAGCCAATCATGCCTCTTTGCAACAAGGAATTTGCGGGTTGAGCTTTGAAATTAACCAAACCCCAATCGGGTAGTTAGCAGCACATCTCATAGATTTACATGAATGAATCCAAGAGGCATGAGCCAACAAAGGTGTTTCTGAAATATTGGATTTCAAAGACCTACCAGAACTTTTCACAGGCCCATTAGATGTTTCCGCACTAAAGTTACGATCACAGTTCTCTCCAGCAATGGCAACAGAAGGAGAATTGAGCCAGTTGTTAATATCCTCTTCCTGAGACTTTTTCTTCCTGTTGCGAGGACTCTTGAAACGAGGGTTGGGACTCCCCCGATTTGGGTTTCCGAGGAGGGGCATTGAGCAAGAATGTTTCCTTCAAAAGGGAAAGAGTTGGGTTCACATCGGTTGTGCTGGGTTTCTGAGGAGGGGCATCATCCTCTGGTTTGGGTTTCCAGGAGTGCCATTGATTTGGGTTTCCAAGGAGTGGCATTTCAACGAGGAAAGATCAGTATGGTTTCAGTTATAACTATAAGTTTAATCCAACGATGGCAATTATTTGAATCGTCTAACATTTCAATCAGACAATTATAGGAAGACAGGTGTGACATGAGGGGATTTAATTTCAGAGGGAATGCCTTACGGCATAACCTCACAGCATAATAATATTAGCTATTAATTATTAATTGATATTAATAAATAATAATATTATTAATATTAATTATAATTTTATATTAACAAACTTTATATAAAAAAATAAATTATATTATATTATTCATATTATCATAAATACTAGTAACTTTAATAAATAATACAATCAATTAAATTAAATTGATTTAAAATAATAATACTTAAATTACATTATTTTTAATAATTAAATTAAATTAAATAATCATTCTAAATAAATAAATAATAATTATTCTATAAATAAATTTTGGTTGATATCAACAATATGACAACCACATTAACCAATGTAGTTAGAAAAAGCCCATAGACATTAATAATAATAATAATTAATTTATTAATAATAATAAATTTAATATTAATAATAATAATATAAACTCAAGGGATTATAATATAAACCCAAAGATAAATATTATAAAACCTAAAATAAATATGGTTGACCATGGTTTTCCATGGTTCAATTTTATATTGAGACAATCTTTGTCACAATGCGATGGTGGACCATGATTGATTTTCATGTTGAGAAAATATTTGTCACAATGTGAAGTTGGACCATCATTGATTTTCATATTGAGAAAACCTTTGTCATAATGTGACATTGGACCATGCTTGACCAAGATTATAAGCCCAAAAAAATAATATTAAACCCAAAGGATTAATATTATAAACCCAAGGTATATAAAACCTAAGATAAATATTATAAACGCTGAAATAAAAATGGTTAACCATGGTTGATTTTCATATTGAGACAATCTTTATCACAAAGCGACATTGAACCATGGTTGAAAATGATTGATTTTCATATGGAGACAATCTTTGTCACAATGCGACGTTGGAATATGGTTGATTTTCATATTGAGAAAATCTTTGTCGCAATGTGATGTTAGATCACGGTTGACTATGATTAAAAACCCAAGGGATTTTATTAAACCCAAGGTTTAATATTATAAACCTTATGAATAATATTATATCCTAAAAATATGAACCCTTAGATTAATAAATCAAAGTGATTGATATTATAAACCCAAAGAACAAATTCTAAAACCCGAGGTACTATAAACCTATGGGAGCAATATTAAACACTAGGGATTAATATTATAAACCCAAAGTACATAAACCGATAAATATTATAAAGCCCAAAATAAGCATGGTTGGCCATGGTTGATCAAGGTTCATTTTCATATTGAGACAGTCTTTGTCACAATGTGATCTTCGACATGGTTGATTTTCATATTGAAAAAATCTTTGTCACAATGTGACGTTGGACCATAGTTGTCGAAGATTATAAACCCAAGGGATTTATATTAAACCCAATGATTAATATTATAAACCCTATGAATAATATAATTATAACACCCTCCTCCACATTTACCCAATCTAACTGTTCCACCGGGGTAAACATGTGACGAGAGACTACTATGATGTGATTCAACTACCCATGTACAGTTAAGAAAGTTTAACCAACAAAACAAAACCATTTTGACCTTCCACACATGCTACAAAACCTTCAGGAGCCAACCAACCCCTTCAGGTGACCAACCCTTGAGAAAACTTGACATTTCACTAATTTGGACCCTTAACTGCTCCCATGACAAGCCATGCATGCGATTGAGGCCTTCCAATCGCTCCCATAGCAAGGGATGCCAACAACTCTAGGATTTTTCAAGCAATTCCATGCCAGTGACCCCAAATTCTGAGCCACTTTTTTAGGATTAGGTCTCAAGCCACTGCCCAAAACTTCATGAACCTTTTGAGAAGTGATAAATAACAATGGAATAAGGCTACTAATGTAATCACTAGTTAAAGTACTTGATCTAACCCCTACTAGCCATAATAGGAATTTCGTCTTGAAACATGTCACAAATATGTAATCTATAGGTCATAAAAAGATATTTGAACATAGGGGTCTCATACTTATTTGAGATTCATAAAGAAGCAATGTTGTCTTATCACAATAGCTGCATTATCATCTATTACGTCATATATTCATTGTACATTCATTTTCCAATCAAAACATGATGAGAGTCGTACATCAAGTTTGTCATAAAACATACTCATAACCAACATATAACCAACAAAAATAACAATGATACAATAGTCATAAAAATAACATATGAACTAGTACATTTACACATGAAATACCAAGGAGAAGGAGATATTATTAATGCATGCATACGCCAATTAGGTCTAGGTCTTCCATGAACCACCCGACCATAGATTGGGTTGAACCAAATCTTTCTTTCAGTCAATCACCCCCGTGCCATATTCCACCCTCGTGCCATATTCCAAGCATGAATGTGAGACTCACAACAAAATCAATCAGGACTTCCTCAGGCTTTATCATATATCCCACCTAAGGATTCCTAGGCCCAAACCCTCATCAATATAACTAGGCTTACCGTGATCCCCATCGGATCACTAGGCCCTAAACAAGCATGGATGCCTCCAGATCTCTCCACCTAAACCGTGAGGAATTTGTCTATCTCAACCTCTTGGCTTTACCATGTATCCCACCATTACTGGTCAAGGGATTCCTAAGACTATTAGGTCACCAACCTCTGGCCTTTACCAAGTATCCTACCATTACCGGTCAAGGGATTCCTAGGCCCAATCAAGGGTATTCATCTACGATATTTACTATATATCTCGCCATTCACTGGTCAAGGATTCCTAGGTTGAATCGAGGTGTTCACAACCAGACTTTACCATTTATCCCATCCCAAGAGTCCTAGGACTTGTGAATAATTCTAAGACCACCTCACTCAGCTTTGAATCCATCCGGAAATCCATCTCAACCAAAACAAGAGAATTCCATCATACCATGGCTATTCGGAAATGGCAAGGCAAGGCTGAGGAACATTGTCACACATGGAAAAACCCATGTCAATGACAACAAGAGAACCAAAACCACACATGCATGTACCATGCATGCAAAAACTACAAGGAAATAAGACATGCAACTCGATACCTACAAGTAATCTTGTTGTAGCCGTTTGATCCTACTCTTCCTTGCTTGATATTTGCTTCCCTTTGCCTCATTTGTCCTTCCTTTGCTTTCCTTGATCCAATGCTAGAGTGCTCCAAGAATGCTCTAAGTGTCCAAGGGTAAGAGAAAGAGAGTGAGGAGAGAGAGAGAGTGCTCCAAAACTGAAATAACAAAAGGTACCAATTAATCCTCAAAAACCATTTTATTAGTGAGGTGTTTATTTTCTTCAGTTTCCATTATTTTCCTTCATTTTCATCCTCACATGCAACCTGTGACCTTTCACCTTCCTCTTCTCCTAATTTCCATTATTTTCATAAATAAAATGCCAATTAATGCCACTTTGTCTTTCCAAAGCCTTTGCCATTGCCTTTGCCAATTTCCTCTTAGCCATAATAAACTGAATGAACACCCACACTAGGATGTTTTTCCCAAAATTCAACTTGGAATACATGTCCCATGACCTTGGTTATTAGTTTTCCTTTATTAACTTTGTTACATGGATTTTTGACCAGAGTTGTTACAGAACCCTCCCCCTTGGGGGAACACCATCCTTAGTGTTCAATGACACCTACAACCAGCAAAACTTGCTAAAAATAAAACATGCTACCCATGGAGCTTTATAACTTAGCTCATTACAGTATTTACAATGATCAATCTGTTGAGAAGAAAACCAACATGACAACATAACAACATGACAACCATAATGACATGACACTCATACTACTTATTGGAGCTTTATAACATAACTCATGGTAGTATTTACATCCATATACATATGTACATATACCAAAACATCACACCAAAAAATATACCAAAAACATTCGCTCAACCAATGAATAGAGAAGGATACATAGCCCACATCTGATCCACCATCTCCCATGTAGCTTCATCGGGCCCAAAGTGATTCCACTGCACTTTAACCTGCTTGATTGCTCGGTTTCAGAGCATGAGCATCTTTCTCTACAAAATACATTGAGGTTCCAACTGGAATTCTCCTTCTGGCTCCACCTACAATACAGACTAGTCAATCACATGATCAACATATTTAACATACTTCTTAAGCAATGACACATGGAAAACATCATGGAATTTCACTGTCAAAGGCAGTGCAAGTCGATAGGTTACTGGTCCAATCCTTTCAAGAATATTGAAAGGTCCACAAAACCGAGGTGCCAGCTTGAAACATGATCCAATCCTCAAGGAGCTCTTCTTGGGCTTGATGTGCAAATACACCTGTTCCCCAACCTGAAACTCCTTAAACATCATGTTCCGATCTGCATAAATTTTCTATCTATCATGTGCTACCTTTAGATTCTTCTTGATTACCTGCATTTCCTGTTCCATCTTTGCCAACATATCTGGTCCATCAACACCATATTCACTGGATCACTCCAACTGATGGGAGTATTACAACTCCGCCTATAGTGTGCCTCAAATGGACTCATCCTTAGTGACTCCTAATAACCATTATTATAAGCGAACCCAACCAATGGAAGGTACTCCTCCCATCTCCTCTGCTGATGCATCACATACATCCTCAACATGTCCTCCAATATCATGTTGACCCTCTCTATCTATCTATCTATTTATGGATAATAAGTTGTGTTGAAGGTCAACTCTATCCCCAAACCTCCAAAAAGCTCCTTCCAAAACATGGAAGTGAACTTAGCATCCCTGTCTGACTCAATATTCCTTGGAACACCATGCAACCTCACTACATCTCTGATGAACACCTATGCCACATCAATATTTGAATACATAGATTTTACTAGAATGAAATGTGCTACCTTTTTCAACCTATCTAACACAACCATGATGGAATCATGTTATCTAGATGTCCTCGACAAACCTATGATGAAATCCATGGAAATAACCTCCCACTTCCACTCTGTAATCATAATCGATTGTAGTAGTCGACTTGGATGCTTACATTATGCTTTCTCCTACTGATAGTACAAACATCTAGTCACAAACTTTTCCACACCCTTCTTCAGATTTGGCCAATGATAAAACTTCTTCACTGCTATCAATGTCTTCTGGTATCTTAGGTGACCTGAATATGGTTTTTCATGAAATATTTCAAGAGACTATTTACAAAAAGGAACCTTTGGGGTTTTATTTTTTGCCTCTTTCTCAAACTCTCTAAACATAAAAAAGGAGTTGATTTAGACCTTCACTAGACTCGAGAAAACATCAAAAAACGATAGAATTATCGAACATGACGAGACCGAACCACTCAGTTTTAGAGTTCGTTAAAAATACTCAGAGAGATTCATCCTAAGGATGAAATTACAGATCAAGCATATGTATCCTCAAGCTTGTCAAAAATAAAGAGGTACTGACCAGAAATGGTTGGGGAAATTGGATAAATGGGATACTCCACATATTAATGCCAGCAAGTCGCTCTTGAACATGATACTCTTCCACTTCATCTTTGTGGCTGTTAGGTTGGTAAATCTTCTTGTTTTTTATTCATCACACCATATCAAAGCCTCTGCTTTCAGTTTTGGGTCAATGCTGCCAACTCCATTCAGTGTCACTGATATGTTCAAGAGAAGTCATTCAATTAATATCTGCTATGATTCTCTTAAGCCTTCATTCCATGACTATCATTCCTGAACCAGTTCCACATCAATTCCATTCTATCTCAAATCATGATACCTATTTCATGTCGTTGATGGGGGTTACATCAAGGCCCTCCTGCGATGGATCACTTCCTGTCGACATCAGTTCATTATCCAAGAAGTTGACAGAAGCGAACAAAGTTCCTTCTTAAGATTAATTACTCCAAAAGACTTGGAATATCAAATTATCCATTAAGGATATAAATATTATATTAAATATGTGAATAAGAATAAGAATGATGATGAACTACAATGAGAACGAGAGGCTTGCTTATATGCCAAGCAAGTGTCTCTTCATGAAGAGTCATGTCCTATTAGACATGCCTCTTCAACCTAATTACTAGCTTAATTAACTATTATTTATGATTATTGTCTTTTACATTATATTTATATTATTTATATATTTTATTCGTTACATTGCCTCCTTCCTCAAAAAGCTTTGTCCTCAAAGCTTGTCGATGAAAAAAAAGCTTGATCTCTTTTTCGGCTTTGAAAGTCTTTCTGTTTTGGAATAGTCATCCTCATCGATACAAGTTGATATGATCTTCTTAGTGACAAACAAAATTGTCGTACCGAGAAGGGATCAGACCATCCCAGATTAATCTTCTGTATAGCATTCTGATCACTGGAATTTTGTAACGACTTGTTAGCATAAGACTGGACTGATTTTACGTCATTATTCTCTGAAACATCAATTTGTTGTTTCTGGTCTGGATGGTACCGATACGTAGCATGGTTGATTGGTCTACTCTCGTGATTCGGATGCCGATATAAAGTTTTTAGATTTTCTTTTGGTGAAGATGTTGTTGAATTGGTTATGGAACATTCACTTGGGATGTCCATTGTCTGAACTGCAACATCTAAGCGTGTCGTTTCTTCAACTGATTTGTCTTCTTGAGTTGTCATATTCACTGGATCGGTATTCGTTTCCTTATTTTCAACTTGGACTACTACGACCGGAGATTCCGATGCTTCTTCTTGAGTGAATTGTTCCAACTTATCTTTTAATGCTTTCTTATCATCCTTAAGCTTCTTAATTTGATTGAGCAGACTTTGATTATGGTTTCTCAGACGTAAAAGTTCTTTGGTTTTTGATTCATCAACTTTATTTTCAGTGTTTTGAATTTTAAAATTTTTATCTTTTAGATCTCTGATTTGTTCTAATAAATTTTTATTGAGGTTCTTTAAACGCAAAGTTTCCTCTTCTTGTTCTGATAAGTGCTCCTTGAGTTCCTTCTTTGATGCTTTAGCTTTCTTGACTTGTTCGAGTAGCTTTTCTTGGTGATCTCTTAGGCGCGAAATTTCTTTGTCTCTGCTGCAAATGACTTCTTCAAGCTCTTTTTGCTTCTTTGATATAGTTTTTTCGTTATCTTGAAATATCAAATCTGAGATATCCTTAAAGTCTTCTAATGAAGATTTTACTGATTTTGATTTACTTGTTATGTCTCGAAACATGACCATCTTCCCTTTATAAGGAAACGTCAAAACTTGTTTCTTTATGTTTAACATGAATGTACCCAAATCCTTAAACCAGGGTTGACTAAGTATGATGTCAGTGTTTCTATCCATCCTTACAACATGAAATTGAGATATGTAGTCATAATGACCTATTGTCACTTGTAGATCACTAATTTTATACTTGTTTTGGTCAAAAATATTTTTCTTTACACTAATGCTTAGCTCTGGAATTAATAGTTGATTTGCCAAGTTGATGTTGATATAATTTTTATCATTGCTTGGGTTGATGGCGACATTAACTTCTCTTCCTTGGATATTTCCTTTTAATGTAATTACTCTATGATCTGTAACTGAAAGACCATTATAGGAAAACCTTTCTTCCTTCATCATTTTAACTTTGTATGGAAATTTTTTTATTTTTATTTTTTTAATAACTTATTTATCTCCCTTTATATATATATATATATATTTCAAATATTCTCTTCTTCTTCTTCTTCTTTTTTGTTCACTCTATTAATAAAATTTTATATAACAATAATTTGTTTTTTCATATATATAATTATAAATTATATATATTATATAATTTTAATTTATATATATTATAAAATTATAATTATATAAAACTATATATACTTTTTTGAGACCCACTTTTCCTTTTATATGTAACTATATAAGGCTTATATAGTATTTTTTTTATAATTATAATAATATTTTTTTTTCGAAAATTTGGATGAGTCGTGACTAATTTGGATGAGACGTGACTTTTAGTACGGTCACAATCTTTAGATTTGAACGATTAAAATTATTTAGATCACACCTTTTTTCTCCAATGCTTATCAAAATATCTTTCACTTTTAAAATACCATGGGCAATTACCATGGGTTGTTTTCTAAAACCTCGGTTAATGTTCTCCACGTAAAATGTAAAATGTAAAACTTACTACTGGTTTCTAAAACCACGGGCAATTACCATTGGTTTCTAAAATACCATGGGCAATTGTTTCTAAAACCTCGGTTAATGTTCTCCACGTAAAATGTAAAACTTACCATTGGTTTCTAAAACCACAGGCAATTACCATTGGTTTCTAAAATCACAGGAAATTACCATTGGTTTCTAAAACCACGGGCTTCTCCACGTAAATTTTTTTAAAATATACTTGAAAAGATTCTCGCTTATCTTTATTATGCACTTTTATCAATAATGTAAAACCCTTTATATATATATGTGTGTATTTTTTTTTTCAATTTTTTTGTTTGTTTGTTCAGAATATATTATTTCCTTTCCTCTTTTCTTTTTATATACCCTTCTTATTTATTCTTTATTATTTTTTTTTAAATAATGGCCAAAGACCTAAAATATGGAGAATCTCCCAATATGTAGCGAAACGCTTCAATTATGACAGCAACGAAGTTGATGATAGGTTGATAGCCAAAGGCCTGGTGATCAGCCAACGTGGCTCCGATACCACATGAAGCGAACAAAGTTCCTTCTTAAGATTAATTACTCCAAAAGACTTGGAATATCAAATTATCCATTAAGGATATAAATATTATATTAAATATGTGAATAAGAATAAGAATGATGATGAACTACAATGAGAACGAGAGGCTTGCTTATATGCCAAGCAAGTGTCTCTTCATGAAGAGTCATGTCCTATTAGACATGCCTCTTCAACCTAATTACTAGCTTAATTAACTATTATTTATGATTATTGTCTTTTACGTTATATTTATATTATTTATATATTTTATTCGTTACATTGACTTAGAAAATATTGATTCAGTACCTTGGGGATTTCATATAGTAATGACAAGTTTCCTCACTCTCTATGACAGGTTTTCATCATTGGCCTTCGACTGATAGATTTTGTGTCATGTTATACTTCAACTCATTCATTCACGCCATATAGATTGTGTTGATGTACCTTGAGATCCATTAACATCATTGGTAGTTGCTCTCACATATTTTAATGGCTTACATTGATGGTTAGTAATCAGATGGTCTCTACTATGTTCAACAACAGCTCCTTTATTTGCATGGTTAGACTCACACGTTGAACGATCAAGTGAAAAAGATAGAAGACCCTAAATCTAGTTCCATCCATCCAAGCTGTATTTTCAGGATTAATGCAAGATCACAAAAGTATGATGACTATGATCATAAATAACGTCATGTAATCATGGTCCATCCACACTTTTTCATCAGTGGAAACGAATTATTGATCAGTGTACATGTAATGTTAGCTTATGTGTTGAGCATGGGTATGCCTCCCTCAATAGAGATATCATGATGACAATGTATTCTAATAAATGATGATCTCGACCAATTGTTTTTTATCCAAACTTGTCACAATGTAAAGCACTTCAATCATCAGCTACCATATCTAACTTTGCGCTTTAGGGGGGCAATATTTTATAGGTCATTTTGTCGCATCTAGTCAATAGGCATGCAAACCAGATTAATCAACATCCATGAACACCTTGTAATCATCCCTACCCAAATCCCTAAGAATGACTCTTCCAAATCCCTGAGTTTCTGGGTCTGACTACTTGAAATCAGTGCTTTTAAGGTCAAGTGCACCCTACCCCTTTAGGGACCTATGTTTAGCAACAAGTTGCTTACCTCTACACCAACACTAATCAGCAGCAAGTTGTCCCTTATTGGGGGTGCGCTGATTTTATAAATTCGGCTAACCGACCACAGCACATCCACAACCATACACCATTGGGTGCCTTCACCAAGGACGATATCTTCGCGTGAGCCAGCAGTGTCGCGTTCCATACAACATCAAGCCCTTAACGGATGAGGTATTGTGTGACATTGCTCCCCTTGAAGTTTGTGATGTATTACTAGGACAACCATACTTGTGGAAGCGACATGCTGTGTATGAATCAAGGCCCCGTGCTGTTATTATTACATTGGGAAATAAGTTGTTCAGGATACCAGAGGTAGCACCACCTGCCGCCATCTCTTTGATTACTGCAAAACAATGCAGTAAGATCATTTCCAAAACCAGGAAATTTGTTTTCCTGATGATACACCCTCAAGGAAAGAAGAAGACATTGGCCGCAGCCTCCAAACGAGGTCCCTCTGCATGACAACTACAGATGGACAAGGTTGTGGAGGAGTACAATGACATCTTCACCTCCCCAGCAGGGGTTCCTCTGCACTGTCAGGTCAAGCACTCCATCGATCTTACCCCAGGTGCGCCGCTACCCAATGGACCAATTTATCGACGCTCCGTTCAGGAGAACAATGAAATCAAGAGGCAGATTCAGGAGCTCCTGCAGAAAGGTCACATCCGTCCGAGTTCATTGCCCTGTGGGAGCCCGATCGTGTTGGTACAGAAGAAGGATGGGACGTGGAGACTCTGTATTGACTATCGGGCGCTGAACAAGATCACTGTCCGTAATAGGTACCCGATCCCGCGGATTGATGACCTCCTAGACCAGCTAAAGGGGGCGAAATATTTCAGCAAGATCGATCTGAAGTTAGGATATCACCAGGTACCAATCGAACCCTCCGATGTGTGGAACACTGCCTTCAAATCCAAGGAGGGCCTCTTCGAATGGTTGGTCATGCCTTTCGGATTGACGAATGCTCCTGCAACTTTTATGAGGCTAATGGATGACATCTTGCGGCCATTCACCAACTCCTTTGTAGTAGTATACTTGGATGACATTCTGATCTTCAACCAGAGTTGGGAAGAGCACCTCCACCACATCCAACAGGTTCTCCAAACACTGCGGCAACACAAGCTATGTGCCAATTTGGAGAAATGCACTTTTGGCATGACCCAGGTTTAGTATCTGGGATACATCATTGATGAACAGGGGGTGCATGTCGATCCGGCCAAGATCCAAGTCATTCGGGATTGGCCCTCTCCAACCACTCTAACAGAGCTCTGCAGCTTTCCAGGTCTTGCCAACTTCTACCGCAGGTTTGTGTTGGGGTTTTCTCATATTTCTTGGCCCTTGAGTCAAGTCACCAAGGGCGGGGCGAAAGCAAAATTCTTTTGGTATGGATCTCAACAGAAGGCATTCACGGAATTGAAGGATCACCTCTGCACGACACTAGTGCTCGCGTTACCAGATTTACAACAACCATTTGAGGTCGAGACAGATGCCTCTGACTATGCTATTGGGGCAGTCCTTACTCAACATGGAAATCCAGTGGCATATCACAGTGAAACACTTTCAGACACAGTCCGGAAGTACCCCCACTTATGATAAAGAGATGTATTCAATTGTACAGGCCTGCCGACAATGGAAGCATTACATTTTGGGGAAGGAAACGGTCATCCACATAGACCACCGACCTCTACAGTTCATACAGACCCAAGGGAAATTTTAGAATGATCGCCATCAGAAGTGGTCTACATACCTGCAACAGTTTCACTTGAATATCAAGTATAAAAAGGGCAGCACCAATAATGTTGCAGATTGCCTCAGTCGGCCACCGATCATGGCACTAACCACCGTGCTCAACTCTTGTGGGCACGAGACTGCTGATTGGCCACTTCTCTACAAAAGCGACCCAGAATTCGGCCACACATACCAGACACTCTTGGAGGGTCAGCATGTTGCAGATTTTCACCTCCAGGACGCCCTATTATGCCACCTCGGTCACCTTTGTGTTCCTTGAAGCGAGCATGCCAAGATGATTTGGGAAGCACACTACAGTCGGGCTGCTGGACATTTCGGCGTCGAGAAGACAGTGGCAGTACTGCAAAATTATTTAAGAGAGATTTTTCAGCGTAAATCACAAGATATTTCAGTTTATAAGACCCTTTCGAAATTGTAAGCATAACCTTTTTTTTTCGTTGATTAACCAAAGACTAAAGTGTTGCAGTTAAAAAAATTGTTTTAATAATCTTCCGAATACTTTTTATGATTAAAGTGTTTTGGTCAAATCTCACATTTTATCATCTCAGTGTACTTGCAATGCTTAAAATCTCACATTTAATCATGTTAGTGTAATGGCCCATGGGGATTGATTAATCTTGATCTAATGACTTGCCTCTACATCCATGCATCCATCCATGTATCATCAGAGTTTTAACATTAGCTTTTGTTATCATATTAGTTTTTAACCTTTTCACATTTACTACTCATGGCCATATTTACCATCACATTTAATGGAAAATGAAATGGTTCAAACACCTGTCCCGATGTATAGTGCCTATCGATTTCCAAATGATACCGGAGGCCACTACTCGCACGAGATATGTAGTGGCTGTCCCTTCGTTCAATGATGCAACAAACCACGACTCAGTTGCTGATGCAGGAGACCACGACTGGTTGTTTGAAAAGGTCATCACCCACATTAATTATTAATTATATAATAAGAATATTAATAATTAAAATTATTTATAACTAGCATTTGCATCAGATGTTGCAAGGAAAATGGCGTAAGGTATAAATTGAGGTGCAATGACGACATAGGAATGGCAAATCTAAATAAGATATAGAAATGTGCATAAATTGAGGAGCAATGGTGACATAGGAATAAGCAAATCTAAATAAGATGCATAAATGTGCATAAATTGAAGAGCAATGGCGATATAGGAATAGGAAAATCTAAATAAGATGCAGAAATGTAACAATCAACATCTGGGGACATCTGTCCCCACGTCGCACCTCCTTTAATAAAAGCTCTGTCACGATGGTACACATGCAAGCCTATACAACTTGTACCAAATTTCAGTTCAGGATTGTGTTTCTAGCGAAAAGCCACCTAGAAAAATTCTTTGTTTCCGTTTGAGTTAAAAATGTTTTCATGGTGTACACCGAGTTTGGATACCAGCTGTCCAGAAGAGCACGTTTCATTGTATTTTCCTTCATTTCTGGTATAACCAGAATCACCACTGGAATTCACATGGAAAAACAATTCAGTCTCTATCAACTCCATTAAATGCAATACACATATTAGATATAGGTGCACAGTCTCTATCATCTCATGTTGGCAGAGGCAGTAAAAATGATTTCAATTATTGAGAAGTAAATCAGTCATCTAATCCAATCTAGCACAAAATTAACACTCATGGCATCCATCAACATCATGGATTGGTTAAATTTGCAAGTATGGATCCTCCCATATTCTACTATTTCCTGCTATTTCATGACTCTTCACAGTTTAAAAAATTGATAGCTTCTGCAAGTTGTAATCTTAGCAGCCAATCAAATTTGAAATGAATTAATACAATTAAACAGAATATGCAACCCACATTCTGTCCAAATACAATTTGCAGGCTCTAGATTCATAACCCAAAGAAATGTGCAGGTCCAAAGGAGGCTCTTTGAAAATGCTTCGATTGACTTTGTTATTGTATTAAAAATGGTTGATTCAAACATGTGAATCCTCACTTTGTGCTCATCATGTCTCTTACATATGCAAATGGCAATTAATCCCGAGGATTGAAGATTTCTAATTCATTGAATAACAGGCAAGAAAATAGCTTCATTGGAAGGGTGTGCTTTCTCAATATCAGTGCAGTATCAGGCATATCTGTAATGCCAACAACAACACACAAAATAAAATAAAAATCAGTTAAAGAGAGAACCAACCTCAAAACAAATCTCAGATGCTATCACACTAAAACTTCACCATAATTTAGAAAAGATGAGTTCTCATACCACTGCTTGAGGGAAGCTTTTTAGAGCTCAAAGGTTGCAAGCCATCGACACTGTTGGAGAGGTAAATCCCCTCTACGGATAGAGGCGATCCCTACTAGCCCAGCAGGGGTCTAGCAACAATCACACAATGCTGCTACGCATGTTCCTGATTACAATTAAACAAGAGGTAAAGAGCACCTACTTGGATTCCTGCGCTGTCGTTTGACGAAGAGATGTTGCCTTCGCTCCTTCGCTTCAGCTGGTCACAATCCTCCGCGATCTCCGCGAATAGATACCTGCACACACACACGAAGAGGAAACAAATGCAAGCGTGAAATCTAGTAAAAGCAACCATACATCAGTCAGAAAGATGTAATTCACATTTAACCATTGCATAGACAAATAAGAATGGAACAATAATAGCAGTCATCTATTATTAATCAGAATAGAGAAGAGTACAACCAAATGTTCTAACGTCGGTAACCTTCTCAGGAGGGGCCAGTCAGCATGTATCTCAAGCATTCACCTTTGAGGATGATTCTCCAAGACAAACAACTCTCTCTCTCACACAAATAGCACAAAACAACCTTCCCTAAGCAATCAATCACTTCCACACCTAGCACACCAAACCTATAGCAGCAATCTGAGCACTACAAGCTCTGTACAATCCAAGCTATTCCAAGCTATGTCTAACTATCCAAAAACTAGCTGCCCATGGTAATGGTGAGAGTTTATATAGGAGAAGGAGTCTCCTATAAGGGTGGAAGGATGAGCTTATCTTCAAGGGAAGTTGTTGCAAAGGGTCGAACAGACATGCCAAGAAGGGAGTCGACATTCACAAAGTAACAACAAGCGTTGTGATCTAGAAGGCTGGCTGTTTGAACAAATTCGCCCAAACTGGATCAGCGGATTATGAGGCAACTGACGCGATGTCGCCGCATCTACATAACTGGGACAATCATGTCAGCGCGGAAGAACACGGGAAAGGCGCGCTGGCGACCAGCGCGGAAAAGTGATGTCCTTCCGAGCTGGCAGCGCACGGAATACAATACAGGCAGCGCCAGTCATCGCGGGTATTTTGGGAACAGACGCGCTGATGAACAAAAATTTGGATAAATGGGTTTTTGGGCGAGTTCAGGAAGCAGGAACTTGGTGATTGTGAATTCTGGGCACAGTAGGGTGACTGACAGGAAGGCAGTGACAAATTACTATGTAACAGATGCCCCCTAAAGCATGAAGACCGAGAGAGTGGGAGGGGTGAAATGCTTTACAACACACGCCGAACTGGAATGCCACCAAGAAGGACCAAAAATCTCTGACAATCAAGTACATGCAGTCTAGGTATGGGCGCAGCCATCCAAAAGACATGCGAGAATGGTCTGTGGAATGGACGCAGCCACCCTGCTAAGGAGACCAAAAGACTGAAAAGATATGGTCGCAGCCATCCATGAAGACTCAGGTATGGGCGCAGCCATCCATCAATGAGTCATGTAATGATCATCTACAATTCGCAGCCTGGACCATAACAGACAAGGATCCAGGGTCTTGCGCTCCATCTCGACCCGAACAAAGTACAAGTCCAAGCATGTGAATACAGGAGTCGAAGTCGAACATGCGTGAACATCGTCTGATTACCAGTCAATGATGAAAACTGTTAACAGATGCGAGAGGTACCACTAATAATGACAATGGTCCTCAAGGTACTATAGGTACAATCCGTGGCGTGTGAATTAATGAGTTGGTGTCGAACACCCACGGAATCATTCGATCGAAGGCCAATGATGTAAGCCTTGCGTCGAACACGAAGAACCCGCCATTGAGGCATGCAGGCTCCAAGGCACCTGAAAGGATTCTCTAAGTCACTTTCCCGGATAATGAGTTGGAGTCGACGAGAAAGGACCTTGATCGAAGGTGGGCCATGATGTTTCCCACATCATCGACACGAGACAGAGGAAACATGATTTGTGTGAGATAGCGAACGAGGTTGCATTGTGGCAGAGGACAACTTCTCTTGAACATGTGGCGGCACTATAACGGGTTTGGCAGTACTTGACATCAAATGAGCAGAAAGATAAGGTGATGATGGCAATGAGCAAGTGAGAGGTCAAACAGGATATCCCAAACCCATGGAGGCTAGTGAAAACAAGATGAGATGACCCCACCCAGACATGAAACAGCGGAGTGCCATGTTCAAGAGCGACGTACTGGCGACACGACTGTAATCATAGTTCCATTTTCCCCACCATTTCTGGCAGGTACCCCGATTATTTTTGGATGACAAGCTTGACGGGGATAGCATATGCTTGATGTGCGTCATTACGACAATACCCGATGCCATTGAGTGTTTAACGAGCCTGAAAAAGGAAAAACTCGGCGTCTTTTCTTGTTTAGAGAGCCTGAAAAGACAGCAGAAAAGAAGACTCTAGGGGGGTCCTTTTTCGTACAGTTGTGTCTCTCGAGCCCGAAAAAGTATAAAACAATGCTCGAAAGAACCGCCCGACCATTACGATCGAGGAGTAGCTTTCGTAAATAGTGCTTGCGACCTGAAAAAGTAAAAAGTGGTCGGAAACACGTCGTTCTAGAGCCGATAACGAGTTCGAAACGACAAAAACCGGTAATCTTTTTAGTTTAAACGGTCGAAAAAAGAGCTTTAAAGGCGACCGCCTCTAACTTTTTAAACGAGTCGAGAGGGGGACTCGGCAATCTTTTCATCTTTAAATGGTCAGAAAAGAGCTGAAAGCAGACCTCCATTTTTATTCTCTTTAACGAGTCAAAAAGGGAAAAATACTCGACAATCTTTTCATATTTTACGAGTCAGAAAAGAGCTTAAAGGCGACTCGTCCTAGAGGAACGAGTGGTAAAAAGGGTAGCAACTAGTTCCAGTAATGGTGGAACTGCTCAAAACATGTAATGGTCAAGAGGCTGGCTATCAAAACCACTCATAACTGCGGTCCCTCAGGAAAGGTAAAACAACCAAGTGAAAGCATATGATCGGCCAAAGAGATGGTGGCGATGGAATGACAACAACCAAGGCTCATCTAGCAGAATTCAACGGATAAACATGGCAATCACGAGATGTAAATCAGGTATGGGTTCATTTTTACACAAGCTTGAACCATGGAGAACTTTGCTTGGATTCGGTTTCATTTTTACACAAGCTTGAAACGAAAAACTATGCTTGTTATAAGTTCGCATGCCCCCAGCATAATAATGCAAATCGAGGTACATGCCCCCCAAGCTTCATTGCATTCGACAAAGTGGATGGAATGAAGGTTCACTCTCGAGATCGATGAAAGACTCGACTTGTATTTTACGAGATCTTAATCAAAAGACTCGATCTGGAAAGGGAGGTGTTTCATTTTTTAATGAGGTTGACACAGTAAAAGAACTATCCTCATAACCCGTGTTTCATTTTTTAACGAGCTTGACACAAGATCAGGAACTATGCTCGAACACCTAGTTGCATTTTTTAAGGAGCTTGACACAGGAAAGCGAACTATGCTCCGACCAGACCCAGTTTCATTTTTTAAGGAGCTTGACACCGGAAAAGAACTATGCTCCATCCAGACCCAGTTTCATTTTTTAAGGAGCTTGACACCGGAAAAGAACTATGCTCCATCCAGACTTCATCATAATGAACGGGAAGTGGAGGCCCCCAAGAAAGTGGCTCCGGAGGAAAGGCCGACATCTTGGAAATCAGGACCTAATGCCCCCAGGACACTATGCACGATGGTGTCATCACTGGGTACGGGCACGGGGTAGGTGGCCACGTAGTTGATTTGCGGCGAGGCAGATGCAACTTGTGGATGAAAGCCAGGAGGGAAGGATGAGTGCGCCGGAGGGGCTTGTGGACGAACGAACGATAATTGATCGAACGTCACAATTCTTCCATCGCGTGGAAACAAACCACATGGAAAAGTGAAGAAACAAGGGCTCCCATGGCATACACATAATCACGACCAAGGAGAAGACTGAAGTCTAAAGAACCTTGGGTAACTGAGACGTCTATATAGACAGTCTTGCCCCCCAAAGTAATAGGGAACTTTGGGAGGATCCCTAAAGGCTGACTCGTTCCTCCGTCAAACGCGGTGAGATGCGGCGCGACAGGTACAAGCGATGGGGAACCCAAAGCTTGCCAAGTAGTAACGGGCATGAGACTAACCGATGCTCCTTCGTCTAACACAGTGCCAGGCAGCGCCTTATTGCAAGCATAGGCGGTGACCCAGAAAGGCACATGGGACGGAAGGGGAGGGGCAGTCAAACGACTCCAATCAAAGGAGATTACCGAACTACTTGGTGGGGGAACCATATGGTTGCCCCCCTGCTCGGAAAGAACCGAATCTAAATTCTCTGGAGAGTTTTCAGGGGAACCTTTATCAAACTTGGGAGAATCTGAGGAGACGAGAAGAACATGAGAATTTTGCTCTTCTGAGACAGAGTGGTTGAGAGGAGGTGAACTCGAATCAAAACCCTTTTCGACCAACGGCGGTCTGGAACAGGCTGGGGACAGCCAGGTTCGGGAAGAGGAGCCTGGACAAGAGAGGAATCTGAAGCAATCTCTTTGTCAACAAGGGTGTGATCTACAATTGTAGAAAGACGTTGATAACTGGCGGGAAATGGATTCGGGGGAGCAACAAGACTTTCCAACACAGCAGAGGCTTTATCCATGAGTGGACAAAGGTGAAGGGGATGTTTGCCTTCACAAAGTCGGCAGGGGATTCGAAGCTTTCCTTTCTCCTTTCCATTCCCAACTGATGAGGGGGCATCGCCATGATCATCAGTGGACGATGGGGGGCAGGCCGGATCGTGAGACCAAACTTCTAATACCCTGGGAATGCCAGGGCAATCGCGAAGGAGATGGTCCTCCTTGCATAAACGGCAAGGAAACTTGACCTTCCGCGGAGGAGCAGAAGGTGACCCGACTTCGGGTGTACTGGAGGGGATAGCTGGACTTGAGAGGGGGATTGTGTGTGTAGGCTCTCCTTTAGGGGACTTCTTCTTCTTGGTCTTCCTCTTCTTCTTCTTAGCCACCTGGTTATGCGAATCGAGGCTTTCACTAGGCGAAGTACAAGAGGACGACGTAGAAGTAGGCGTCGAAGGGGAGAGATCCACCTTAGGATCAACATGACGTTGTTCAGGTGGAGGGACTGATGAACTAACAGCCGATATGGTAGAGACCAAAGAGGTTAAAAACAACCATACAGGCAACCCAACAGTTAACCCAGGTAGGGACAACGTCGCCATATACGGAGCCCCAACATTCCCAAGAGGAGGGAATTGTCCTGGATTCCCTTCAGAGGGGGACCCTGGGTTGGTGAATCCTGGAAAAGTTGCCATAGCAGACGAAAACGAAACCTACTCAAGCTAACGCACACAAGATCTAACTAGGTGATGTTATCGTGGCCAAATTAATTTTAAGACACAAGAACCAAACTTGACCTTTTCATGTTTCAGGAGTCGAGAAAAGGATGAAAAGATGACTCCAGTCTCCTTCGAATGTTTAATGAGCACGAAGTGACAAGACGCTCACAGGCACCTTTTCGTTTAGGGAGTCCGAAAAGGATCAAAAGTGACTGCTCTGGAACTCTAGGTAGAGGGTGTGCCAAACTTTTCGCAAAACCACAGAATACTTTTTAGGGTACGGGTGGTCAATCTTCGTGAATGCTGTGTTCACTGCATTGCGAATCGTAGGGCGGCCGACTCGACTTCCTATGGATAAAGGATAAAAGCCTAGTGGGGTCTCCCTATATACGCGACGGTACGTGGGAGCGCAGTCCGTGTTAGACCACTATCGAGTCACAGAAGGAGGAATCACCCAACCTAATGTGAAACAACAGTGACTATGTTTAAAGACGCCGGAACACGTCTCTAACCTAGACCTCTAGATATTTGCGTTTAGTTCCAATGCGTTTTTAGATTCATTTGGTTCATTTTACAGTTGATCTTGAGATTAAGTTTCGATTTCAAGCTCTATCGTATGTTCGCTCACAATTACTTAGATGCAATCTATATGCCAAAGAATTTCGTTTTGTTCGATGAATTCTAAAGAGTGAATGGAGATAAAGAGTGAATGGAGATAAATCAGGCCATAAAGAGTGAATGGAGATAAATGAACGTGTATGTACATATTTGGTTAATGAAATAGAGTTTTATATATTTATGGTGTTCACAAATTATCTTTTTATAAATGGAAGAATTTTAATTTGTGCATTGTTGTAGAATTCACTGTAAATGAAATAAAATATTTATACGAAATACTTTTGCAGAAAAAAATAAAAGCTGAATAATGAAGTGATTTTTCTTGTAATTTGATAAAAGTGAATTTCCAAAAAAATAAAATTTTCTTGCCTCACATTCCGAAAGAAATAGTAAATCCCGTTAGCACAAATCATTTTAAATCCGATAAAAACCCCTCAATAAAATAAAATAAACAATTTTACTACCATTTTAAATCCGATAAAAACACTTGAATAAATAAAATAAACAATTTTACTTCATTCAACTCGTCAGTATTTATTTTACTTCATTCAACTCGTCAATACTTACGCTCAAGGCCGCTCAACTTGTTGAATTGAGGCTTCTGTGATCCATATTAGGTTTAAGAGAGATTTGTCAGCGTAAATCACAAGATATTTCAGTTTATAAGACCCTTTCAAAATTGTAAGCATAACCCTCTTTTTTTTTCATTGATTAACGAAAGACTAAAATGTTGCAGGTAAAAAAATTGTTTTAATAATCTTCCGAATACTTTTTATGATTAAAGTGTTTTGGTCAAATCTCACATTTTATCATCTCAGTGTACCTGCAATGCTTAAAATCTCACATTTAATCATGTTAGTGTAATGACCCATGGGGATTGATTAATCTTGATCTAATGACTTGCCTCTACATCCATGCATCCATCCATGTATCATCAGAGTTTTAACATTAGCTTTTGTTATCATATTAGTTTTTAACCTTTTCACATTTACTACTCATGGCCATATTTACCATCACATTTAATGGAAAATGAAATGGTTCAAACACCTGTCCCGATGTATAGTGCCTATCGATTTCCAAATGATACCGGAGGCCACTACTCGCACGAGATATGTAGTGGATGTCCCTTCGTTCAATGATGCAACAAACCACGACTCATTTGCTGATGTAGGAGACCACGACTGGTTGTTTGAAAAGGTCATCACCCACATTAATTATTAATTATATAATAAGAATATTAATAATTAAAATTATTTATAACTAGCATTTGCATCAGATGTTGCAAGGAAAATGGCGTAAGGTATAAATTGAGGTGCAATGACGACATAGGAATAGGCAAATCTAAATAAGATATAGAAATGTGCATAAATTGAGGAGCAATGGTGACATAGGAATAAGCAAATCTAAATAAGATGCAGAAATGTGCATAAATTGAAGAGCAATGGCGATATAGGAATAGGAAAATCTAAATAAGATGCAGAAATGTAACAATCAACATCTGGGGACATCTGTCCCCACGTCGCACCTCCTTTAATAAAAGCTCTGTCACGATGGTACATGCAAGCCTATACAACTTGTACCAAATTTCAGTTCAGGATTGTGTTTCTAGCGAAGAGCCACCTAGAAAAATTCTTTGTTTCCGTTTGAGTTAAAAATGTTTTCATGGTGTACACCGAGTTTGGATACCAGCTGTCCAGAAGAGCACGTTTCATTGTATTTTCCTTCATTTCTGGTATAACCAGAATCACCACTGGAATTCACATGGAAAAACAATTCAGTGTCTATCAACTCCATTAAATGCAATACACATATTAGATATAGGTGCCCAGTCTCTATCATCTCATGTTGGCAGAGGCAGTAAAAATGATTTCAATTATTGAGAAGTAAATTATTCATCTAATCCAATCTAGCACAAAATTAACACTCATGGCATCCATCAACATCATGGATTGGTTAAATTTGCAAGTATGGATCCTCCCATATTCTACTATTTCCTGCTATTTCATGACTCTTCACAGTTTAAAAAATTGATAGCTTCTGCAAGTTGTAATCTTAGCAGCCAATCAAATTTGAAATGAATTAATACAATTAAACAGAATATGCAACCCACATTCTGTCCAAATACAATTTGCAGGCTCTAGATTCATAACCCAAAGAAATGTGCAGGTCCAAAGGAGGCTCTTTGAAAATGCTTCGATTGACTTTGTTATTGTATTAAAAATGGTTGATTCAAACATGTGAATCCTCACTTTGTGCTCATCATGTCTCTTACATATGCAAATGGCAATTAATCCCGAGGATTGAAGATTTCTAATTCATTGAATAACAGGCAAGAAAATAGCTTCATTGGAAGGGTGTGCTTTCTCAATATCAGTGCAGTATCAGGCACATCTGTAATGCCAACAACAACACACAAAATAAAAAAAATCAGTTAAAGAGAGAACCAACCTCAAAACAAATCTCAGATGCTATCACACTAAAACTTCACCATAATTTAGCAAAGATGAGTTCTCATACCACTGCTTGAGGGAAGCTTTTTAGAGCTCAAAGGTTGCAAGCCATCGACACTGTTGGAGAGGTAAATCCCCTCTACGGATAGAGGCGATCCCTACTAGCCCAGCAGGGGTCTAGCAACAATCACACAATGCTGCTACGCATGTTCCTGATTACAATTAAACAAGAGGTAAAGAGCACCTACTTGGATTCTTGCACTGTCGTTTGACGAAGAGATGTTGCCTTCGCTCCTTCACTTCAGCTGGTCACAATCCTCCGCGATCTCCGCGAATAGATACCTGCACACACGAAGAGGAAACAAACGCAAGCGTGAAATCTAGTAAAAGCAACCATACATCAGTCAGAAAAGATGTAATTCACATTTAACCATTGCATAGACAAATGAGAATGGAACAATAATAGCAGTCATCTATTATTAATCAGAATAGAGAAGAGTACAACCAAATGTTCTGACGTCGGTAACCTTCTCAGGAGGGGCCAGTCAGCATGTATCTCAAGCATTCACCTTTGAGGATGATTCTCCCAAGACAAACAACTCTCTCTCTCTCACAAATAGCACAAAACAACCTTCCCTAAGCAATCAATCACTTCCACACCTAGCACACCAAACCTATAGCAGCAATCTGAGCACTACAAGCTCTGTACAATCCAAGCTATTCCAAGCTATGTCTAACTATCCAAAAACTAGCTGCCCATGGTAATGGTGAGAGTTTATATAGGAGAAGGAGTCTCCTATAAGGGTGGAAGGATGAGCTTATCTTCAAGGGAAGTTGTTGCAAGGGTCGAACAGACATGCCATAGAAGGGAGTCGACATTCACAAAGCTAACAACCAAGCCTAGAGTGATCTAGAAGGCTGGATGTTTGAACAAATTCGCCCAAACTGGATCAGCGCGGATTATGAGGCAACTGACGCGATGTCGCCGCATCTACATAACTGGGACAGTCATGTCAGCACGGAAGAACACGGGAAAGGCGCGCTGGCGACCAGCGCGGAAAAGTGATGTCCTTCCGAGCTGGCAGCGCACGAAATACACTACAGGGCGCCAGTCATCGCGGGTATTTTGGGAACAGACGCACTGATGAACAAAACTTTGGATAAATGGGTTTTTGGGCCAGTTCAGGAAGCAGGAACTTGGTGATTGTGAATTCTGGGCACAGTAGGGTGACTGACAGGAAGGCAGTGACAAATTACTATGTAACAGATGCCCCCTAAAGCATGAAGACCGAGAGAGTGGGAGGGGTGAAATGCTTTACAACACACGCCGAACTGGAATGCCACCAAGAAGGACCGAAAATCTCTGACAATCAAGTACATGCAGTCTAGGTATGGGCGCAGCCATCCAAAAGACATACGAGAATGGTCTGTGGAATGGACGCAGCCACCCCGCTAAGGAGACCAAAAGACTGATAAGATATGGTTGCAGCCATCCATGAAGACTCAGGTATGGGCGCAACCATCCATCAATGAGTCATGTAATGATCATCTACAATTCGCAGCCTGGACCATAACAGACAAGGATCCAGGGTCTTGCGCTCCATCTCGACCCGAACAAAGTACAAGTCCAAGCATGTGAATACAGGAGTCGAAGTCGAACATGCGTGAACATCGTCTGATTACCAGTCAATGATGAAAACTGTTAACAGACGCGAGAGGTACCACCAATAATGACAATGGTCCTCAAGGTACTATAGGTACAATCCGTGGCGTGTGAATTAATGAGTTGGTGTCGAACACCCACGGAATCATTCGATCGAAGGCCAATGATGTAAGCCTTGCGTCGAACACGAAGAACCTGCCATTGAGGCATGCAGGCTCCAAGGCACCTGAAAGGAGTCTCTAAGTCACTTTCCCGGATAATGAGTTGGAGTCGACGAGAAAGGACCTTGATCGAAGGTGGGCCATGATGTTTCCCACATCATCGACACGAGACAGAGGAAACATGATTTGTGTGAGATAGCGAACGAGGTTGCATTGTGGCAGAGGACAACTTCTCTTGAACATGTGGCGGCACTATAACGGGTTTGGTAGTACTTGACATCAAATGAGCAGAAAGATAAGGTGATGATGGCAATGAGCAAATGAGAGGTCAAACAGGATATCCCAAACCCATGGAGGCTAGTGAAAACAAGATGAGATGACCCCACCCAGACACGAAACAACGGAGTGCCATGTTCAAGAGCGACGTACTGCCGACACGACTGTAATCATAGTTCCATTTTCCCCACCATTTCTGGCAGGTACCCCGATTATTTTTGGATGACAAGCTTGACGGGGATAGCATATGCTTGATGTGCGTCATTACGACAATACCCGATGTCATTGAGTGTTTAACGAGCCTGACAAAGGAAAAACTCGGCGTCTTTTCTTGTTTAGAGAGCCTGAAAAGACAGCAGAAAAGAAGACTCTAGGGGGGTCCTTTTTCGTACAGTTGTGTCTCTCGAGCCCCGAAAAAGTATAAAACAATGCTCGAAAGAACCGCCCGACCATTACGATCGAGGAGTACTTTTCGTAAATAGTGCTTTCGACCTGAAAAAGTAAAAAGTGGTCGGAAACACATCGTTTTAGAGCCGATAACGAGTTCGAAACGACAAAAACCCGGCAATCTTTTTAGTTTAAACGGTCGAAAAAAGAGCTTTAAAGGCGACCGCCTCTCACTTTTTTAACGAGTCGAGAGGGGGACTCGGCAATCTTTTAATCTTTAAACGGTCAGAAAAGAGATGAAAGCAGACCTCCATTTTTATTCTCTTTAACGAGTCAAAAAGGGAAAAATACTCGACAATCTTTTCATATTTTACGACTCAGAAAAGAGCTTAAAGGCGACTCGTCCTAGAGGAACGAGTGGTATAAAGGGTAGCAACTAGTTCCGGTAATGGTGGAACTGCTCAAAACATGTAATGGTCAAGAGGCTGGCTATCAAAACCACTCATAACTGCGGTCCCTCAGGAAAGGTAAAACAACCAAGTGAAAGCATATGATCGGCCAAAGAGATGGTGGCGATGGAATGACAACAACCAAGGCTCATCTAGCAGAATTCAGCGGATAAACATGGCAATCACGAGATGTAAATCAGGTATGGGTTCATTTTTACACAAGCTTGAACCATGGAGAACTTTGCTTGGATTCGGTTTCATTTTTACACAAGCTTGAAACGAAAAACTATGCTTGTTATAAGTTCGCATGCCCCCAGCATAATAATGCAAATCGAGGTACATGCCCCCCAAGCTTCATTGCATTCGACAAAGTGGATGGAATGAAGGTTCACTCTCGAGATCGATGAAAGACTCGACTTGTATTTTACGAGATCGTAATCAAAAGACTCGATCTGGAAACGGAGGTGTTTCATTTTTTAATGAGGTTGACACAGTAAAAGAACTATCCTCATAACCCGTGTTTCATTTTTTAACGAGCTTGACACAAGATCAGGAACTATGCTCGAACACCTAGTTGCATTTTTTAAGGAGCTTGACACAGAAAGCGAACTATGCTCCGACCAGACCCAGTTTCATTTTTTAAGGAGCTTGACACCGAAAAGAACTATGCTCCATCCAGACCCAGTTTCATTTTTAAGGAGCTTGACAGCGGAAAAGAACTATGCTCCATCCAGACTTCATCATAATGAACGGGAAGTGGAGGCCCCCAAGAAATTGGCTCCGGAGGAAAGGCCGACATCTTGGAAATCAGGACATAATGCCCCCAGGACACTATGCACGATGGTGTCATCACTGGGTACGGGCACGGGGTAGGTGGCCACGTAGTTGATTTGCGGCGAGGCAGATGCAACTTGTGGATGAAAGCCAGGAGGGAAGGATGAGTGCGCCGGAGGGGCTTGTGGACGAACGAACGATAATTGATCGAACGTCACAATTCTTCCATCGCGTGGAAAACAAACCACAGGGAAAAGTGAAGAAACAAGGGCTCCCATGGCATACACATAATCACGACCAAGGAGAAGACTGAAGTCTAAAGAACCTTGGGCAACTGAGACGTCTATATAGAGAGTCTTGCCCCCCAAAGTAATAGGGAACTTTGGGAGGATCCCTAAAGGCTGACTCGTTCCTCCGTCAAACGCGGTGAGATGCGGCGCGACAGGTACAAGCGATGGGGAACCCAAAGCTCGCCAAGTAGTAACGGGCATGAGACTAACCGATGCTCCTTCGTCTAACAGAGTGCCAGGCAGCGCCTTATTGCAAGCATAGGCGGTGACCCAGAAAGGCACATGGGACGGAAGGGGAGGGGCAGTCAAACGACTCCAATCAAAGGAGATGACCGAACTACTTGGTGGGGGAACCATATGGTTGCCCCCCTTCTCGGAAAGAACCGAATCTAAATTCTCTGGAGAGTTTTCAGGGGAACCTTTATCAAACTCGGGAGAATCTGAGGAGACGAGAAGAACATGAGAATTTTGCTCTTCTGAGACAGAGTGGTTGAGAGGAGGTGAACTCGAATCAAAACCCTTTCCGACCAACGGCGGGTCTGGAATAGGCCGGGGACAGCCAGGTTCGGGAAGAGGAGCCTGGACAAGAGAGGAATCTGAAGCAATCTCTTTGTCAACAAGGGTGTGATCTACAATTGTAGAAAGACGTTGATAACTGGCGGGAAATGGATTCGGGGGAGCAACAAGACTTTCCAACACAGCAGAGGCTTTATCCATGAGTGGACAAAGGTGAAGGGGATGTTTGCCTTCACAAAGTCGGCAGGGGATTCAAAGCTTTCCTTTCTCCTTTCCATTCCCAACTGATGAGGGGGCATCGCCATGATCATCAGTGGACGATGGGGGGCGGGCCGGATCGTGAGACCAAACTTCTAATACCCTGGGAATGCCAGGGCAATCGCGAAGGAGATGGTCCTCCTTGCATAAACGACAAGGAAACTTGACCTTCCGCGGAGGAGCAGAAGGTGACCCGACTTCGGGTGTACTGGAGGGGATAGCTGGACTTGAGAGGGGGATTGTGTGTGTAGGCTCTCCCTTAGGGGACTTCTTCTTCTTGGTCTTCCTCTTCTTCTTCTTAGCCACCTGGTTATGCGAATCGAGACTTTCACCAGGCGAAGTACAAGAGGACGACGTAGAAGTAGGCGTCGAAGGGGAGAGATCCACCTTAGGATCAACATGACGTTGTTCAGGTGGAGGGACTGATGAACTAACAGCCGATACGGTAGAGACCAAAGAGGTTGAAAACAACCACACAGGCAACCCGACAGTTAACCCTGGTAGGGACAACGTCGCCATATACGGAGCACCAACATTCCCAAGAGGAGGGAATTGTCCTGGATTCCCTTCAGAGGGGGACCCTGGGTTGGTGAATCCTGGAAAAGTTGCCATAGCAGACGAAAACGAAACCTACTCAAGCTAACGCACACAAGATCTAACTGGGTGATGTTATCGTGGCCAAATTAATTTTAAGACACAAGAACCAAACTTGACCTTTTCATGTTTCAGGAGTCGAGAAAAGGACGAAAAGATGACTCCAGTCTCCTTCGAATTTTTAATGAGCACGAAGTGACAAGACGCTCACAGGCACCTTTTCGTTTAGGGAGTCCGAAAAGGATCAAAAGTGACTGCTCTGGAACTCTAGGTAGAGGGTGTGCCAAACTTTTCGCAAAACCACAGAATACTTTTTAGGGTACGGGTGGTCAATCTTCGTGAATGCTGTGTTCACTGCATTGCGAATCGTAGGGCGGCCGACTCGGCTTCCTATGGATAAAGGATAAAAGCCTAGTGGGGTCTCCCTATATACGCGACGGTACGTGGGAGCGCAGTCCGTGTTAGACCACTATCGAGTCACAGAAGGAGGAATCACCCAACCTAATGTGAAACAACAGTGACTATGTTTAAAGACGCCGGAACACGTCTCTAACCTAGACCTCTAGATATTTGCGTTTAGTTCCAATGCGTTTTTAGATTCATTTGGTTCATTTTATAGTTGATCTTGAGATTAAGTTTCGATTTCAAGCTCTATCGTATGTTCGCTCACAATTACTTAGATGCAATCTATATGCCAAAGAATTTCGTTTTGTTCAATGAATTCTAAAGAGTGAATGGAGATAAAGAGTGAATGGAGATAAATCAGGCCATAAAGAGTGAATGGAGATAAATGAACGTGTATGTACATATTTGGTTTAATGAAATAGAGTTTTATATATTTATGGTGTTCACAAATTATCTTTTTATAAATGGAAGAATTTTAATTTGTGCATTGTTGTAGAATTCACTGTAAATGAAATAAAATATTTATACGAAATACTTTTGCAGAAAAAAATAAAAGCTGAATAATGAAGTGATTTTTCTTGTAATTTGATAAAAGTGAATTTCCAAAAAAATAAAATTTTCTTGCCTCACATTTCGAAAGAAATAGTAAATCCCGTTAGCAGAAATCATTTTAAATCCGATAAAAACCCCTCAATAAAATAAAATAAACAATTTTACTACCATTTTAAATCCGATAAAAACACTTGAATAAATAAAATAAAAAATTTTACTTCATTCAACTCATCAGTATTTATTTTACTTCATTCAACTCGTCAATACTTACGCTCAAGGCCGCTCAACTTGTTGAATTGAGGCTTCTGTGATCCATATTAGGTTTAAGAGAGATTTTTCAGCGTAAATCACAAGATATTTCAGTTTATAAGACCCTTTCAAAATTGTAAGCATAACCCTCTTTTTTTTTCATTGATTAACAAAAGACTAAAATGTTGCAGGTAAAAAAATTGTTTTAATAATCTTCCGAATACTTTTTATGATTAAAGTGTTTTGGTCAAATCTCACATTTTATCATCTCAGTGTACCTGCAATGCTTAAAATCTCACATTTAATCATGTTAGTGTAATGACCCATGGGGATTGATTAATCTTGATCTAATGACTTGCCTCTACATCCATGCATCCATCCATGTATCATCAGAGTTTTAACATTAGCTTTTGTTATCATATTAGTTTTTAACCTTTTCACATTTACTACTCATGGCCATATTTATCATCACATTTAATGGAAAATGAAATGGTTCAAACACCTGTCCCGATGTATAGTGCCTATCGATTTCCAAATGATACCGGAGGCCACTACTCGCACGAGATATGTAGTGGCTGTCCCTTCGTTCAATGATGCAACAAACCACGACTCATTTGCTGATGCAGGAGACCACGACTGGTTGTTTGAAAGGGTCATCACCCACATTAATTATTAATTATATAATAAGAATATTAATAATTAAAATTATTTATAACTAGCATTTGCATCAGATGTTGCAAGGAAAATGGCGTAAGGTATAAATTGAGGTGCAATGACGACATAGGAATAGGCAAATCTAAATAAGATATAGAAATGTGCATAAATTGAGGAGCAATGGTGACATAGGAATAAGCAAATCTAAATAAGATGCAGAAATGTGCATAAATTGAAGAGCAATGGCGATATAGGAATAGGAAAATCTAAATAAGATGCAGAAATGTAACAATCAACATCTGGGGACATCTGTCCCCACGTCGCACCTCCTTTAATAAAAGCTCTGTCACGATGGTACACATGCAAGCCTATACAACTTGTACCAAATTTCAGTTCAGGATTGTGTTTCTAGCGAAGAGCCACCTAGAAAAATTCTTTGTTTCCGTTTGAGTTAAAAATGTTTTCATGGTGTACACCGAGTTTGGATACCAGCTGTCCAGAAGAGCACGTTTCATTGTATTTTCCTTCATTTCTGGTATAACCAGAATCACCACTGGAATTCACATGGAAAAACAATTCAGTGTCTATCAACTCCATTAAATGCAATACACATATTAGATATAGGTGCCCAGTCTCTATCATCTCATGTTGGCAGAGGCAGTAAAAATGATTTCAATTATTGAGAAGTAAATTAGTCATCTAATCCAATCTAGCACAAAATTAACACTCATGGCATCCATCAACATCATGGATTGGTTAAATTTGCAAGTATGGATCCTCCCATATTCTACTATTTCCTGCTATTTCATGACTCTTCACAGTTTAAAAAATTGATAGCTTCTGCAAGTTGTAATCTTAGCAGCCAATCAAATTTGAAATGAATTAATACAATTAAACAGAATATGCAACCCACATTCTGTCCAAATACAATTTGCAGGCTCTAGATTCATAACCCAAAGAAATGTGCAGGTCCAAAGGAGGCTCTTTGAAAATGCTTCGATTGACTTTGTTATTGTATTAAAAATGGTTGATTCAAACATGTGAATCCTCACTTTGTGCTCATCATGTCTCTTACATATGCAAATGGCAATTAATCCCGAGGATTGAAGATTTCTAATTCATTGAATAACAGGCAAGAAAATAGCTTCATTGGAAGGGTGTGCTTTCTCAATATCAGTGCAGTATCAGGCAGATCTGTAATGCCAACAACAACACACAAAATAAAAAAAAATCAGTTAAAGAGAGAACCAACCTCAAAACAAATCTCAGATGCTATCACACTAAAACTTCACCATAATTTAGCAAAGATGAGTTCTCATACCACTGCTTGAGGGAAGCTTTTTAGAGCTCAAAGGTTGCAAGCCATCGACACAGTAACTATCCATTTGATACCTCACAGCTTCTTTGCTCCACTTTCTCCATCTGACTCTAAAAATGGCTTCCTCCATGGTATGAGTATTGTAAGGATGCTTTGAGACAGCAATATCAACGTTGTGAGTTACAAGGAGATTTTCCAAAATTAACAAAGAATCAACAAGAAGTTATAGCTTGTAATCCATCCAAATGTTGTAAACACAGTTTGGGAAAAGCCTATGGGAAAGATACTTGGGTATGAGGCCATTCATTATAGATTCCTTGTATGGCAACTCCCTCACCAAAAAAATGTGCCAAATTCCAATTCTATAGACTCAATGGGCTTGATCTGGTATCTAGCAAGAAGTGTGATAGTTGCATTGGCCATAAACATGAAGAAACAAACTTTTCTGTTGTGATTTTCCTAACATTCTTGGGTTGCTTAATCTTTCATAGACTCCAAATATAGCTGAAATTACCATAACCCCCTTGCACTGTTCCATGGCCTTCTTGTCTTCTTCAGACACAACGAACCCTGGGGTACAGTAATTGGCAAAACCATAAGGAAAATCAGTCCCTTTAGAATAATTGAAATACCTTTTTCTTTCCTTCACATCCAAATTTCCACCGAAGGTCACTGGACCTGCTGCTGAATTGGGGTTTTCAAGTCCTTTCATGTACTGTAGGCGATATTTACCAAATAACTCTTCTTTATGAATCTGATGAACAATAGCCGAGACTGCCATCAACAAGAACGAACATCCAGTGATCAGAACTCAAAAGAGTCTTCTTGTAAGATGGATTCATCAATCAGAAGTGAAAAATATTTTGCTGGCCCAACAAAAAAAATTGGATAGAACATTAGCTTCCTTATTTTGCTCCCAATAAATATGGAGAAAAAAAATGTCACAGAAATACTATCCATCCAACTTGAACCAACTCCACCATTCTGATGCAGTAGCATTTATCGGTATCTTCAAAAAGGAAATTTCCAAAAATCTGGCAGAAAAATATAGAACTTATAAAAGCTGGAAAATTTTCTAGGATTTCTAAGTTATGTAAAAGCTCTAGAAAAGAGTAAAAATTAGGATAAGATTAGTTTTGGAAATATGGAAGGTGTAATAAAAATCGAGCTTCGAGAATTTTTCCCTAATAGATTTGAACCCAGGAGGTTTATTGAATGTAATCTCTGTATATATTAATCATAAGATATATAATGAAAGAAGTGTGTGAAGGTACGGGGAGGTGTGGAGTATGAGTAAATGACCAAACTTATGTTGTATCAGGGCATAAAGAGTGAATGGAGATAAATGAGTGTATATGTACATATTTGGTTTAATGAAATAGAGTTTTATATATTTATGGTATTCACAAATTATCTTTTTATGAATGGAAGAATTTTAATTTGTGCATTGTTTTAGAATTCACTGTAAATGAAATAAAAGCTTAATAATGAAGTGATTTTTCTTGTAATTTGATAAAAGTGAATTTCCAAAAAAATAAAATTTTCTTGCCTCACATTCCGAAAGAAATAGTAAATCCCGTTAGCACAAATTATTTTAAATCCGATAAAAACACCTGAATAAAATGAAATAAACAATTTTACTGTCATTTTAAATCCGATAAAAACACCTGAATAAATAAAATAAACAATTTTACTTCATTCAACTCGTCAGTACTTACGCTCAAGTCCGCTTAACTTGTTGAATTGAGGCTTCTGTGATCCATATTAGGTTTAAGAGAGATTTTTCAGCATAAATCACAAGATATTTCAGCTTATAAGACCCTTTCGAAATTGTAGGCATAACCCTCTTTTTTTTTTCATTGATTAACGAAAGACTAAAGTGTTGCAGTTAAAAAAATTGTTTTAATAATCTTCCGAATACTTTTTATGATTAAAGTGTTCTGGTCAAATGTCACATTTTATCATCTCAGTGTACTTGCAATGCTTAAAATCTCACATTTAATCATGTTAGTGTAATGGCCCATGGGGATTGATTAATCTTTGATCTAATGACTTGCCTCTACATCCATGCATCCATCCATGTATCATCAGAGTTTTAACATTAGCTTTTGTTATCATATTAGTTTTTAACCTTTTCACATTTACTACTCATGGCCATATTTACCATCACATTTAATGGAAAATGAAATGGTTCAAACACCTGTCCCGATGTATAGTGCCTATCAGGGCGCATTAAATATGAAATTGTGGTGGAAATATGAATCGCCTATCTCGTGCGAGTAGTGGCCTCCGGTATCATTTGGAAATGGGCGATTCCTATTTCCACCACAATTTCATATTTAATGCGCCCTGACATGTGGGGGCGATAGCGAAATATAAGGCGCGCCGTTTTTTTTTTTCCTCCAGTCATGACGGTGCACGTTATATTTCGCTATCGGCCCCGCATGTCAGGGCACATTAAATATGAAATTGTGGTGGAAATAGGAATCGCCGCTATCATTTGGAAATGGGCGATTCCTATTTCCACCACAATTTCATATTTAATGCGCCCTGACATGTGGGGGCGATAGCGAAATATAAGGCGCGCCGTTTTTTTTTTCCTCCAGTCATGACGGTGCGCGTTATATTTCGCTATCGCCCCGGCATGTCAGGGCGCATTAAATATGAAATTGTGGTGGAAATAGGAATCGCCGCACGAGATATGTAGTGGTTGTCCCTTCGTTCAATGATGTAACAAACCACGACTCAGTTGTTGATGCAGGAGACCACGACTGGTTGTTTGAAAAGGTCATCAGCCACATTAATTATTAATTATATAATAAGAATATTAATAATTAAAATTATTTATAATAATATTAGCTATTAATTATTAATTGATATTAATAAATAATAATATTATTAATATTAATTATAAATATTTATATTAACAAACTTTATATAAAAAAAATTAAATTATATTATATTATTCATATTATCATAAATACTAGTAACTTTAATAAATAATAGAATCAATTAAATTAAATTGATTTAAAATAATAGTACTTTTTTTCTTTTTTTCTAAGTAAGCTTAAATCTATTAATGTAACATATGGTACAAAGAGTTTTAGGTATCAGAGTGCCGCCATACGGTCAGCAAGATATCAAAAATTGAGCCGCCCGCAAGGGGAAACCGGCCCAAGAAGCGTTTGAGAGCTGTCTCGCAAGAGGAAACCAGCCTTGACTTAACAACAGTGAGCCAAAAATCTGAGCCGCCCACCAGGGGAAACTGACTCGTACACAAATTTAGGATGAATTTAACTACAAAGATCAATTTAGGCAAGCTAAGATACGTAGGCGACAAAACCAGCAAAATGCTCAAAAGACTAGACATGATGGCGAGAAAAAAAGCAGTAGCGCTAGAGTCCATAGTCACCTGAGGGCGATTCCTCTTCAATTCTACACCACCATCCTTCCTTGTCATCAGGATCTAGATCTGGAACCCTTTGAGGAGCGGCATCCACCGCTTCACGCTCGCCTGCAGGCGTCCCGGTGGCCTGGAGTGGGCCAGAGCTGCTTTCACCTGCCAAGCGAGAGGGACCTTTGTCTACGGGCAAAGAAACAGGCGGTACATAAGGAGAGAGACCTGCGAGAAAATAGGGGGCGCAGAAGACGGGGGAGCAGGAATCACCTCGGGTATCTCTTTGAAAGAAATAGTAACCGTCGCAATGACCAAGGGGCAGGAGGAGTTGCAATGGTAATGGAAGACAGCGGTGGAAGGATTCTGAATAGAGGCGGCGAAAGCAGGCTGAGGTTCAAAGTAAAATAATAATACTTAAATTACATTATTAGTAATAATTAAATTAAATTAAATAATCAGTCTAAATAAATAAATTATTATTATTCTATAAATAAATTTTGGTTGATATCAACAATATTACAACCACATTAACCAATGTAGTTAGAAAAAGCCCATAGACATTAATAATAATAATAATTAATTATATTAATAATAATAATATAAACTCAAGGGATTATAATATAAACCCAAAGATAAATATTATAAAACCTAAAATAAATATGGTTGACCATGGTTTTCCATGGTTCAATTTTATATTGAGACAATCTTTGTCACAATGCGATGGTGGACCATGATTGATTTTCATGTTGAGAAAATATTTGTCACAATGTGAAGTTGGACCATCACTGATTTTCATATTGAGAAAACCTTTGTCATAATGTGACATTGGACCATGCTTGACCAAGATTACAAGCCCAAAAGAATAATATTAAACCCAAAGGATTAATATTATAAACCCAAGGTATATAAAACCTAAGATAAATATTATAAACACTAAAATAAAAATGGTTAACCATAGTTGATTTTCATATTGAGACAATCTTTATCACAAAGAGACATTTAACCATGGTTGACAATGATTGATTTTCATATGGAGACAATCTTTGTCACAATGCGACGTTGGACTATGGTTGAAGATCATATTGAGAAAATCTTTGTCGCAATGTGACATTAGATCATGGTTGACTATGATTAAAAACCCAAGGGATTTATATTAAACCCAAGGTTTAATATTATAAACCCTATGAATAATATTATATCCTGGGAATATGAACGCTTAGATTAATAAATCAAAGTGATTGATATTATAAACCCAAAGAACAAATTCTAAAACCCGAGGTATTATAAACCTGTGGGAGCAATATTAAACACTAGGGATTAATATTATAAACCCAAAGTACATAAACCGATAAATATTATAAAGCCCAAGATAAGCATGGTTGGCCATGGTTGATCAAGGTTCATTTTCATATTGAGACAGTCTTTGTCACAATGTGATCTTCGACCATGGTTGATTTTCATATTGAAAAAATCTTTGTCACAATGTGACGTTGGACCATAGTTGGCGAAGATTATAAACCCAAGGGATTTATATTAAACCCAACGATTAATATTATAGACCCTATGAATAATATAATTATAACACCCTCCTCCCACATTTACCCAATCTAACTGTTCCACTGGGGTAAACATGTGACGAGAGACTACTATGATGTGATTCAACTACCCATGTACAGTTAAGAAAGTTTAACCAACAAAAAAAAACCATTTTGACCTTCCACACATGCTACAAAACCTTCAGGAGCCAACCAACCCCTTCAGGTGACCAACCCTTGAGAAAACTTGACATTTCACTGATTTGGACCCTTAACTGCTCCCATGACAAGCCATGCATGCGATTGAGGCATTCTAATCACTCCCACAGCAAGGGATGCCAATGACTCTAGGCTTTTTCAGGCAGTTCCATGCCAGTGACCCCAAATTCTGAGCCACTGTTTTAGGATTAGGTCTCAAGCCACTGCCCAAAACTTCATGAACCTTTTGAGAAATGATAAATAACAATGGAATAAGGCTACTAATGTAATCACTAGTAAAAGTACTTGATCTAACCCCTACTAGCCATAATAGGCATTTCGTCTTGAAACATGTCACAAATATGTAATCTATAGGTCATAACAAGATAATTGAGCATAGGGGTCTCATACTTATTTGAGATTCATAAAGAAGCAATGTTGTCTTATCACAATAGTTTCATTATCATCTATTATGTCATATATTCATTATACATTCATTTTCCAATCAAAACATGATGAGAGTCGTACATCAAGTTTGTCATAAAACATACTCATAACCAACATATAACCAACAAAAATAACAAGGATACAATAGTCATAAAAATAACATATGAACTAGTACATTTACACATGAAATACCAAGGAGAAGGAGATATTATTAATGAATGCATACGCCAATTAGGTCTAGGTCTTCCATGAACCACCTGACCATAGATTGGGTTGAACCAAATCTTTCTTTCAGTCAATCACCCCCGTGCCATATTCCACCCCCGTGCCATATTCCAAGCATGAATGTGAGACTCACAACAAAACCAATCAGGACTTCCTCAGGCTTTATCGTATATCCCACCTAAGGATTCCTAGGCCCAAACCCTCATCAATATAACTAGGCTTACCGTGATCCCCATCGGATCACTGGGCCCTAAACAAGCATGGATGCCTCCAGATCTCTCCACCTAAACCATGAGGAATTTGTCTGTCTCAACCTCTTGGCTTTACCATGTATCCCACCATTACTGGTCAAGGGATTCCTAGGCCCAATCAAGGGTATTCATCTATGATAACCTCTGGCCTTTGCCAAGTATCCTACCATTACCGGTCAAGGGATTCCTAGGCCCACTCAAGGGTATTCATCTATGATATTTACTGTATATCTCGCCATTCACCGGTCAAGGTTTCCTAGGTTGAATCGAGGTGTTTACAACCAGACTTTACCATTTATCCCATCCTGGGATTCCTAGGACTTGTGAATAATTCTAAGACCACCTCGCTCAGCTTTGAATCCATCCGGAAATCCATCTCAACCAAAACAAGAGAACTCCATCATACCATGGCTATTCGGAAATGGCAAGGAAAGGCTGCGGAACATTGTCACACATGGAAAAACCCATGTCAATGACAACAAGAGAACCAAAACCACACATGCATGTACCATGCATCCAAAAACTACCAAGGAAATAAGACATGCAACTCGATACCTACAAGTAATCTTGTTGTATCCGTTTGATCCTGCTCTTCCTTGCTTGATATTTGCTTCCCTTTGCCTCATTTGTCCTTCCTTTTCTTTCCTTGATCCAATGCTAGAGTGCTCCAAGAATGCTCTAAGTGTCCAAGGGTGAGAGAAAGAGAGTGCGGAGAGAGAGAGAGTGCTCCAAAACTGAAATCACAAAAGGTACCAATTAATCCTCAAAAACCCTTTTATTAGTGAGGTGTTTATTTTCTTCAGTTTCCATTATTTTCCTTCATTTTCATCCTCACATGCAACCTGTGACCTTTCACCTTCCTCTTCTCCTAATTTCCATTATTTTCATAAATAAAATGCCAATTAATGCCACTTTTTCTTTCCAAAGCCTTTGCCATTGCCTTTGCCAATTTCCTCTTAGCCATAATAAACTGAATGAACACCCACACTAGGATGTTTTTCCCAACATTCAACTTGGAATACGTGTCCCATGACCTTGGTTATTAGTTTTCCTTTATTAACTTTGTTACATGGATTTTTTATTAGAGTTGTTACAGAACCCTCCCCCTTGGGGGAACACCATCCTCGATGTTCAATGACACCTACAACCAGCAAAACCTGCTAAAAATAACATGTGAGTAGCCTTCATGCAATACACATAAGTTACTAGTAAACATGTGACTGTGAACTGCCTCACACATAAATATAATAAAAAACAATATTAATCATAATCAAGAAACGTGCTTTCAGAGTAATAAAATATAAAATAACTCGCTAAGAGTAATCATAATCTATAACCCTACAGTTATTAATAGAATTCATAATTGGTAGAGGTTTCAATACCGGTAGCCAAATTTCTTAAGCAAATTTCCTTTAACAAGACTATATATATATATATATATATATATATATATATATATAAGCGAAATACTAAGGCCGAAAGGCCATAAGTTGAGTTCAACAAGATTTTAAATAATAATATATTCAATGCAATTATTAAACTCGAGGGAATAATTAACCCTTAAAAACTTCCATACAAATCACAGGTTTATTGGAAGTCGCGGAGTCTATAGGTTGTAAAATCTATTATATTTAATACATAAACAAAAAAGAGCAAACTACGATAAACCCTCAATGGAGGAAATCATTGTTTGACATTACCAAGTAAAATTATATATATATATATCTATATCTACTGGTAAGAGTAATAAAGTTTACACCAATAGTTTGAGGAAAATATAACTAGCCATTCTCAGTACGCCGAACACAGAAATCAAGAATTCAGAAAATATGTTCTTCCAAAGAAAATAAGTCCCTAAGAGAAAAATTATAAATACATATATCAAAATTTGTGACTTTCTGTAGCAAACAAAGAACATTCTAAATGGGTCCAAGATCTTTAAATGCACTAGCAATCACAAGAGTGGACGGGCTAAAAATGAACTCACAAATTTTTAACTAATTTTTACAATCCTAGGAAACCTCGTTTGTGGGAAACCAATTCTCAGGTGCAGCCTACTCAAGGAGTAATCTGGAGCATCAATAAGAGAGGAATTGGATGGTTGATCGAAGGAATTTGAGTTTCTAAACCAAATTCAGCTTAAAACTCGAAGTTAATGAGAACCCACTTACGAGAATACAAAGGAAAATAAGGCATATAGTTATGAAGTAGGTTAGCAAATTAAAATTGCAACCTAGGAAGACTCACTCAGCGAAATGCCTGAATCCCCTACCTGTTAACCGGAGGAAGATATGGAAAATTGGGGATGAAACCGTACACCTGAAAAGATATTTTGTGGATGACTTAAAAAAAATCGAGTCAAAATAATTCAACCCTTTAACTTAGTCATGACTTGATAGGAGAGAACACCTTTCTCTACATGGGTAACTGTGAATATTTTTGGGGAAGTCATCATTGTGGCCATGGTGAGCCTTGGGTCCTTACTGGCGTATGAACAAATAATTTTCCTTCAAAGAGTACATGACAATAGATTACAAAAAAAAATAAAAATATTATGAGTATTATATGCATTCACCAAAACACAAAAAGATTAAAAATTGTATAAAGGATCCCTCAGTGAGAGTTACCTTTCTGCATGTTGGTTGTCATTACAAAAAGGGTTTCAACTGGTGAATTGGAGCTTCAATCTGTAGAAGTAGTAGATAATAACATTGCATAGAGGATAGTTGCAGAGCCCTTCCTGTAGGGTAAAGAGTGCAAATAGAGGTCGCACAGAGTGGCGAGAGAGACACGGTTACCCCTTAACCAACTCCTCTAAATCTAGACCCTTGGATTGAAACCCCATTATCATAAACAACGGATCTATTTCCACTTCACCAATGTCAGACCCCACTATGATTTGTATGAGGTGTGTGACAACTGTGCATTCCAGAAAGTTCTCAAGAAAACTCATATATAACAAGATCAAACCAACCAGGCAGAGAAGGTAAGATAGATGAGTTATGTGTATATATATATATATATATATATATATATATATATATATATATATATATATATATATATATATATATATATATATAATGATAATCTGTTGCGCCAGGAACCATGAAGGCGTGGTTCTGAAGTGTTATAATTATATTATATTCACCTTCAAATAATCACCAAGGTTGAGGTCTTTAAAACCCTATAGTTTAATCGATATAAATATGAATATAGCACATGGGTTAAGCAACCTATAATATATATCTATATATATATATATATATATATATATATATATATATATATATATATATATATATATATATATATATATATATATATATACTGATAATGGAGTATGGTAGAAGAAGTAAGAAGGATATGATCCTTTGTCCCTTACAATTGAATTAAAGGCATGTTGTGTGTAGTATAAAAAAAATTTAGTAAGAGTGGTAGGGGGATGTTACAAGTGGTATCAGAGATGAAGGGTTCATCATTGTGGCTTGATTAAAGGCAAGAAAGGTGAAAATTCCTACAAGGAGTGCATTGAAGTAATTCCATTACATGAGTTAAATTGCCAAAGTATTAATTGATTTATTGCTAAGGCCACCCTTATCTACAAGGATTGACTTATTGAGCGCCTAGGAGAACAAACAATTGTTGAAAGATTTATTTGACAATAAATGATAACTAAGCAAATCATATTATGTTACTGTTGAATAATGAAAAAATTTAATGAATCTTGAATGATGAGGAAGCATACACACCAGTAAATCAGAAGATGAATATCAAATAAACTAAGTAAAGTGACATTTCCTACACTATGGATATGCTTGAGAAGGAAGATGGGTGTTGTAGGTGAGATCATTCTGAGAAGTTTGGGATTATCTATAGAACGGGTGCCTGTTAGTGGTTGTGAGATTCTTATTGTTAATTTACATAAGGATTATTTCGATACAAATTTTATAATGATGATATTCGTAAGAATGATATTTATAAGGATTTTGGTCAAGAAAGGAGACATGTATAAAAAGGGGTTAAAATTACTAGTGACGTCAAAGTAAGTAACATTTAACTGTAATACCAGATATATTGCACCTATACTGGATGTTGACCAAGAACGTTGTTGAAATGATGAGTGAATAAAATCATTGATGATAACATAAAAATCTGAATCATATCCACGAATGAGAATCAAGTTGTAAAATCACTCAACATGTTGAATGCATTGTATGTTTTCCAAAAAAAATCAAGAACCTTGTAATATATATAACAAAATATATAATATATTGATATACCTAAGGGATTAATTTGAGCATACTTAAGGATAACTCTTGTCCAAATTGAATGGGGATATAGGATGCTAATGATTACCAAATATATGTACACATATGTGCCAATGGTGGGTGATTGGCGGGAATGGTTAGAATACTTTCAATTGATATGACAGATATTGAAAATAGTGACAATAAAATATTAAAAAAAATCTATATGTCAATAGTATACCTTAGGTATAAGCAAGTCCAATACAATCATACTAGTTGGTACAGGTTTCATGATTGATGGAAATAAAGTCCAAACTGATAAACGAATTAATGAACATTTGCACTGAATCTCTTAAAAGGGAGGCAAAGAAAGAATGGTTAACATAGTAGAACAATTGGCACAAACCATCAACATGGAGGATTATAACAGTCAATTGGTTAAGAGTTGTAGTAGAATTATTGGATAAGATACCTAATCAAGGACCAGCGAAATGGAGATAAGTTGTGATGTAAGAAAATCGTCCTAAAAAATGCTATGTAAATAGTATAATTGAAACTTTTAAGTTGGAAGGAGCATTGTAATTATATCTCGGCTATTACCCAACAACAAATAGATATGGAAGCACATCATAATAGTGTTGTTGATATCCAAAATAGATATCAGTGTTACATCAAAATTTATCAAATATCAAGTGAGTAAGATGAGAGTAAAAAATATGAAAATTTTCTGAGGAGTGAAATGGCACTGAAACATGGGAAAGGAATCCAGATAGTTTTTGAAAATTCATGTACCTTGTGTACACAGAGGGCTCAATAATTTTGTGAGTTAAAGACTCGCAATACTAAATCCTATAATGATTCGCTAAATGGTTTATTTTATGACCACCTCACAAATGGGAAGGCTAGGTATGGTTGAAAACAAGATGACAATAGAATTTTAATTAATTGAAATGACTGATAATTGTAATTATGATATCTAAAGATTGGAAATAAGTTGATACAATAAGGTGACCAACAATAAATGCATGCTATATATATATATATGAGCCCCAAGGGTTAGCTCAGTTGGGTGAGTTCCCGTTGCTAAGTACCTCACTATTTGGGAGGTCACGGGGTCAAATCTCCTCAACACCCTTTGGGTTAGGCCTTGCTTGTTTGGCCAGCGGGTAGATCACTTCAGGTTGATCTGCTTGGATTTGTCTCGTGGATGTAGTGGTCACCCAGTGTCCATGAACCACCCTTATATATATATATATATATATATATATATATATATATATATATATATATATATATATATATATATATATATATATATATGACCATATGATACATTTGTAAACTATGATGGGAACTCCTAACCCTAACCCGTTCCTTGTTGGTTTGATGCCTTTTCTTTAAATTTTTTGGCTAATATAACAAATTTAAAAGGACAACATAAGAATATATGTATGTGTATATATGTGTGAGATATGTTAGAAAATCAGAAAGGTAGAAATATTTTCTTATTTTGATAATTACTTGCGATATTGTTGTATTTTTATTACTTTCTCTATGTTCTTCTTTTATCTTATTTTCATCAAGTAATCATCAAATTAGAACATGAAGATCAATGACATCGAATATAGACACTCAGTTAGGGCTAAGACCCCTATGAAGGGGAAAACCCAGTCAAACTCTTGCACTAGTAGATTCAAATCAAATTGAGACAATCCAAGACCCTAGACCAGACCAAAATAATTCCCTCACTCCAGTAAGTCAGCCTTCCAGAATGATTAACAATATTCTAGCAGTCACTTTTAGTCAACCAACTTCAACCCAGCTACAACTTATAATTTCAGCCCCCAGCTTCCATAATTTTGGTCCCCAACTTCCATAATTTTGGTCCCTACTGTAGGTTTGCAATTTTCGGCCCTCCTATAGTAACTCATAAACTTCACATGTGTGTTAGAAAAGAGATAATTTATTCTTTTCTTGCTTGAGAAGAGTCTCCTTCTCCTTCACTAGGGTTTTCTCCTTCTTCTAGGTATTTTTCACTCCTTTTCCTTCCTTCTTCAATTGCATATCGAATTGCATGATTGATTTTCCAAATGAGGTTGAGTAGCTGCCAATATAAAGTGGTTTGAGGCTCTTGTTTAGGTTGACTTGTCCTTAATGAGGTTGACTTGTCTTCTTTGGGGCCAACTTGGTGGAGGCCTATTTGACTCAATTTACATCAAAATTAATTTTCTTTCTTGACAAATAAAGCCCAAGAAGGGTCTATTACAAGATGACATGGACTAGGACTCATGACATAAACCCTAGAAATGTACAATGCATGCTTTGACCTAAAAAAAATAACAAAGCATGAAATCCTTGCCAATAAATAATCTTTCTTTTGCAAAATAAATTCATTTTTCTTTCTTTTGACAAATATATTACATCATGACTCAAATAGAATTATGAAGACCGACACTAGTTAAATTTTCAACAAGATACACACGACAAGGAACGTGTATACTAAATATTTCTCAAACTTCGTTGTCTTAACCTGCCTTGGAGAATGGATGGGGGGTTCAAGTAAAATGATGATTAGAAATTAACAAAAAACTGAGTAAGATAACTAAGGAATATGGCATCTTATTTTTACAAAATTTAAATATGAGAAAAACATAATGTTGATAGCACATTAGCAAAAGTGCTACCTATGTTTGTTGACATGGAAAGGGAAGCATGCCACTAGTCAATGTTACCCAACATAAATACCTCAAATATGGCTTCTATAGACACAAACAAAGTTTGGTTGAATGATTGCCTAAGAATGAACTTTTTCTTAACTAATTACCATGTTAAGATAACCACACTATGATAATTTGTTGATAAGGTTAACATGCACAAAAGGTGGAAAAAGGGAAAACGATTTCCCAAACACCTTAATCAATAATTGCAGAACAAAAAGGATGTAAAGCCCAAGAAGAGAGTTAAGAGGAAATCATGAGTTAGGTGGATTTAGAGAAATATTGTTATGTGATTTGGTGACATGAATTTATTTTCATATTTCATTGATTCTAAGTATGCCATATTATTCCAAGCTATGTTCGTAAGTCATCATATTGACTACATTAATATTATCATGTGCTTTTAAGTCTCGATGGAAAAGGAAAAGAACAAAAGTAAAGGGATAGAAAAAAAAACTAATTGAATTATGGAATTCTAATTCTATGTGAAATATTGATGGATAAGTAATGTGGACGGGACCAGGTCCACTTGAAAAAAGAGCAAAGGAAATACTTGTTGTAAAAATGGCAAGTTGAATTGATTGTCCTAAACCTTGGTAATGTTGTGTTGTGGCATATTTAATATTATGGAATTATGATGGTGTCTAAACAACATATCTTTAGTTACATGTCATCATGAGGACAGAGTAAGGGAATCTCCCATGAACTTAAAAATGATGATGATAATGTTGGAAATAATACTAAGAGGGGGGGTGAATCAGTATTAGCAAATCAATAAAACTTTTTCATTTCCATACTTAGATACATATACGCTACTTCAGTTAAGTGAACACGCGTGTATACGCAACTGTGTCTAATGCAACTAGCGTATAACCATAATACTTATGATTCAGTTAATCCATTAAATGTTGATCTTTAGTTAGTGCATCAGAACTTCATTAGCCACATGAACAGTAAGCAGGTGCAGTAAAACAGAACAGATCATCACACACAAGAAGCACCCATGAACACCATGATGTAAGGTGGAAACCCAATGTGGGTGAAAACCACTTACTGCAATTCGTTTCTATCTTCCTTTAAGAAGAAACTTCTTTTTACAATATTTTTGTACTGGAGCAGTCTTATACCAGTACGCAGGCTTCTACCTGTAGAAGGCTACAACCTTCTCTCGTTCTCCAGCTTCTCCTGGAAGGGAGCTACCACCCCCTTTAGTTCTTGTACTAGCTGATGTACTAGTACGCAGGCTTCTACCTGCAGAAGGTTACAACCTTCTCTCGTTCTCCAGCTTCTCCTAGAAGGAAGCTACAACCCCCTTTAGCTGATGTGCTAGTATGTAGGTGCTGACCTACAAAAGGCTACAACCTTCTCTTTCTTCCTCCAGGTACCACGTTTCATAAATTTTCAGACTGGATACTCATGGAACACAACATCATAATCTGAAGGTCACGTTTCATCCAATTTTCATACTGGATCCATCAATATCATTGAAGCAAAAAATCAATCACCACTTGCATCATCAATCTCTGAATCATCGAAAACTGAATCAATGAAACCCTATCAAAAAAATGCAGTCACCAGAATGCAGAGCAGAACACAGAACTCTGTAACAATGTTCAGATCCAACTGTAACATCAAAAATCATGCATCAGAGTGCATACGCTACTTGGAAGAGCCAAACCAGCGTGTATACGCAACTTCACCAAGGCGAACCAGCTTATATGTCATCAATTACTTACTTATGACTTCGCTGCACTTCCTGACTTCAGACATACTCAGATCATTACATATACAAGCATGTTAGCAACCAGATCTAGTCCATCAGATCACATAAAGATAAGTCATTATGATCCTGATCCTTATAGATCTCATCCATCAATATTGAAGCTAAACATAATCAACCAATCTGAATACGCAGAATACAGACACCAGTAAACAGTCACCAGAACTCAGACTTTGCATCAACTACCAGAACCACCTGTAACTTCAAATATCATAGTGTATATGGTATACGCTACTTAGATGTATATAACCTGCGTATGTATGCGCTTTTATCAAAGTCAACCAGCGTATACATCTGTAAATATTCATTCATGAGTTGCAGCTATTTCAAACTTAAGTTATACCCAGATCAGAACATTACATGCGTCAGTATACAGATCTAGAATAAGCATAATCAAACCACATAGAGATGATTCATTTCAAACCATTTGATCCCGATCTATCCTTAGATCTTGTTCTCCATCAACCGGTGAGATTCCTCCTTAGCTCAGATCAAGCAAAGCATCATGAACCCATAACCTGCATACTGGATCTCATACTTCATCAGATATTCAAGACTTTTTCAGTGCATTTTCCTAATGATCTTCTTCTCCTTTTATAGTCTTAGGCCTTACTCAATACCATGGTCCAAAACCATTTAGAACCAATACTAGGGACCCAATACCTGGGTTCAACACTTCGGATGTAATACCAAGGTCCAAAACCATAGGTCTAAATACCACAGACCCAAAAATAATCTTTCCCACATGTACGTGCTTTTCCATGCATGAAAGTGCGTGCATACGCATACGCGACATTTGATCATCAATCCCGCGTGTATACGTGCCTTTGTATATAGTGAACCTGTGTGTATAATTGCATGTATACACTACTTGGTATATAACGAACCTGCATATATACGCGACTTGGTATATAGTGAACCTGCGTGTGTACACGACTTGGTATATAGTGATCCTGCGTATATACTCTTCTTTCTTCATTCTTTGTAGTCTGATCATCAATTCTTTGCTACTGACCTGCTGCACTATGATCTGTCATCTGTGTGAGTTGCCATCTAGGACAACACTTGTATCATAATGCCAACAATCTCCCCCTTTGGACTTGATGGCAAAGCTATCTTGTCATACTGAGAACTGTCATTTGATTCCTTTGCGCTGTCCTACATCCCATGTATTCTGTCACATCTGATATCTCTTTTGTAGATTCATCTAGTTATATATAAGTGAGTTGTTCTTCTACAAGAGAGTTGCCATCAAGTACAACACAGGCATCATAATGCCAACAATCTCCCCCTTTAGACTTGATGGAAACAACACCAAATCACTCTCCCCCTTTGACATCAAGGGCAAAGGGTGGACCAAGATATTCTCTTTCCTTGATAAAAATTCCGCTGTCGATACTGCCCCTGAGTACCTGCTGAAATCTTTGAATGAGCTCCCCCTTTATATATGCCAAGGTGTACCAATCTGTCCATGCTCCCTCTAAGTACATGCTGAAATCTCTGCTCTGCTGAAGTGTGTTGTTCATGCTCCCCCTGACTGTAAGCAAGGTCTGCAAAAAATATGTTCTACAAGAAGAACATGAATCTATCATAAATGACCTTCCTATCACCAAGGACTCATACATACATCCATCTCCCAACCTAGTGGGGATATACCAATATTGACTCATCCACCCAACCAAGTGGGGATACGCCAGATACCAAATGTTTGTACATGACTGAAACCCTCTAGTCATTTTATAGGCCAAGAGGAAGATGTTTTAGATCTAAAACAAGAGGATGAGAACCCTTAATTGAGGTATTAGGTTTCCATGAGAAAAGGGATTAAGATGCATCATCTGATGGTTATAGTTCGAATAGTCATCACCTGGAAGCTTTCAGTTGGGAAACATTCGACCAAATATGTTTATAGAATGTAATTTTTATTTTTACTTTCTTGAATTCACCTGCACGCGTTTATAGTAGCAGACATAGCATAGCATTACAATGTCCACAGAGGTAATTCCAATGAATGCGTGGGAAAAGCTAGTAAAATCAGCGTAGGTGAAACTTAACAAGGCGTGACAGTTATTTTCCCCTAGTTTCTCATCTACTTCAAGATATTTTTGGTTGTTTGAATTCTGCGGGAGTTCATTCAAACATGTTTGCAGATGGTAAAAAGACCCATAAACTAATCAAGTTTCATGGTGACAAATTGACATGTAATAGATTGCCCCTAAAGTGTGAAGTCTGCTAAATAAGTTTACAAGATTGAAGTGCTTTATCATTCCAAGAATCGGATCAAAGACAATGGTCAGAAATCTGCAAGGAACATTCAAGGATTACAATGCAAATGTATATCAATAATCATCATTGAGGTAGGCATTCCCATACTCAGTTGAGGTAGGCATTCTCATACTCAGAGTAAAGCGAACTCAATGAACAAGCATGAAAAAACCAAAATCATATAGATAGTAGACATAACATGGACGCATCCATCTGTCATAAATGGGTCTACATAATCATGAATATAAAATATCCTCACCACCTAGATTGATGAAACTAGATCCAAGGTCTTGATCTTCATCTCTCAATCCACAGTACGAATCTAACCATGCGAGTGAATGTTTCGAAGTTGAACATGGTAGAAACCACTTGATTACCGGTCAATGATGTGAACCATTAACAATTGCGAAAGAAACCACCAATAATGACAATGGTTCTCAAGGTACTGGAGGTTTCTGGGTGAACTTCCTAGATAATGACCTGAAGTCAATAAAAAGTGACTAGTCGTAAGAAAGCCTGCGACGCAAAACACAATGTCAAGTTTTGAAAATAGTTTGCAAGGAATGACTGAAGGATTGCCGACGCGATTGGAGGCTAGAATTTGCAAAGGAATTTAAACTAAGGTTGAACTTCTCTTGAACAGATAACGACATGACAATTGACTTGGCAGCATTTGACTTAACGATAATACCAAAAACCATGAAAACTTTCAATGAGGTTTAATTAATTATAAGACAAATGGATTTCCCAACCCGGACATGAACATGACAAAGTGTCATGTTCAAGAGCAACATGCTACCTTTAGAAATGAAAATGTAAAATGGACATCCTTTCCCAATTTCCCCCCACCGTTACTGCCAAGTACCTCTTTATTTTTTACAAGCTTGAGGAGGATAACATATGCTTAGACTGTAAGCTCATCCTTTGGATGAGTCCATCAAAGTATTTTTAATGAACCATAAGAAGGAATGGTTCAGTCCCGTTATGCTTAACGGGTCCTTTACTATTTAGTTTTGTGAGTCTGGTAAAGGAGTAACTCAATGTCGTTTTATTTTAAGGAGTTTGAAAAAGACACAAAAAGGAAACTCATTCATTTCTTTTACCGTAAAATTTTAACGAGCCCGAAGAAAGTAAAGCTCAACGTTTTTCAGTTTTAGAGAGTTAGAAGAAAAACATAAGTAGACTCCATCAGGTTCTTTTTCCTAATATTTAGTCCCTCGGGTCCGAAAAGGATAAAATAATACAGGGAGAACTCTATTGACCATGTTCGATCAACATATATCTTTTTTGTAAATAGTCCTAACTCAGTCTGTAAAAGGGATAAACTTATGCTGAGTGGACTCTTGTTCATTTACTTTTACGAGTTCGAACAAGCAAGTACTCGACAATCTTTTCATTTTTAAAAGAGTCTGAAAAGGGCTTAAAAGAGGACTCTATGATTTTCGCTTTTCGTAATTTTTTAAGAGCATGAAAAGTGATAAAAATATGCTAAATAGTCAAAATGATTTATCCTTGCTTCATAACCTATCCTGCACATTTAAACTCAATAAATATTTATAAATACTTAGAAATATAAGATTTTCCCTCCTAAAAGGTTTTAAATATAAAAATAATATATATTTTTAGCTTAAAAACCCTATAAAAGTGGGAAAAGTAAATTATTTTTCACCATTTTCATTTTTACCATTTGAGAGTAGAGAGAGGATTTTTTACCACCAGACTTCTAGGACTGATTCCAAGCTAACTGGTGGATGAAATTGCAAACTGATTCTTCTAGGTAGAATATTTCTCCTTAACTTAGCTTTTTATCTATTCAAATTTCCATTTTAAGCTTTCTGTTATTTTTTTTGGGCAAGGTTATGTCAAAAAATGGGGCCCCTCGGCCCTGTGCTAATTTCCTTTAGTCGGGCCCACGTAGTCAGGTAAAATTTTCCACATGGAAAATCGCGGACTGCGTGGATTTTTTCTGGAAAAATCCACGTAGCTGTGCCCCACCTATAAAACAACAGCAATGCAGGAGGAGAGGGTTTATGTTTTTGAAATATTTAGGCCCCAGAAAACATGAGATTGATCTCAAAAATGACTCTAATCCTTTTAAAACAGTCATTTCAAGCTAATTGATTGTTCAAAATGGAGTGGAGGGAAAGAGAGCATGAAGCCAACGATTTGGAGGCTTTGGGAGATGCAGCTACCATGCAGGCTCTAAGAAATTGTGGCCTCTTGAAATACTAGCTCATTCCTAAGATGAAAGCTCAAGTAGAGCTGATGACATGGCTGGTAAGAACCTGGAATGTCCAGGAACAATGTTTCGTGATCAGAGATCATCATGTTACCATTGACGTCGATGAAATCTATTTCTTGACTGGGTTGTCTCGTCAGGGAGCTGACATTTCATTATTTGGATAGAGGACAAGAGGAGATACTACTAATGGGTATCTACGGTGCTTTTTCATGGGTGCACCACCCAAAGATGGAAGAATTAATATTCAGATCATCAATCTATTGTGTGGCGGCGCTGCCCTTCATTTAGCCACACGGGCATAGATGCAAACTATCATGGAATGTTCGGAATTCACTGTGTTCAACTAGTGCGAGGCAGTGGTTGTAAACATGAAGGGAAAAATATCTAGATGCAAGAATGGGAAACTGAATAATTTCGGTTATGGTACCATTCTTATTGCTTTTGCCCTAGAGAGGATTCCTATTCTCTGGCCACATAAAATTCTAGCAGAAGAGGGGAACCTAGGGATTCGTGCATGAGGAGGTGGGTTGCACTGATGGAAAATCATGGAGGCGATGGACCAGTAATGAGGTATACTCCTAATTTTTTTGACTGGTTAGGCCAAAAAATCGTTTCGGTTGAGGAATTTCCATATGTCAGGATGGATTACAGAGGTAATCCTGATATCCCACTTCTATCTAGAACTCAGTGGGGTGATCTAGGTGAGAGTTTTTCATTTTGACATGTTTTCAATGTTTTGTTTTTTGTTTTTTTGTTTTTGTTTTTTTTTTGTGTTTTTGTGTTCAAAGGATGATCATCCGAAATGCATGTGCAGATGTGGGCCCAAACAGACTAGCAAGGCTAAGGCGATTTGACAGACGAGGCAAGAAGCCTACAGCGGCTACGACAGCTAACCTAGAGGCAGTAGAGATTCTGACAGAGCTGGAATACAACCTAGAGAAGTTGAAATTGGATATCATAGAGACTGGGGCTGATGACATTCCTCTCCGATATAAGAGACATGCAGTTGGGGTTCTATGGCCACTTAGACGATTACCACGTCGAGTTGCTCATGTTGTCGTTTGCTATCATAATCATCATCGTGCTTAGTTGTTCTAGTTTCTAGGACCACATTTTTTATTGTTGGTGGAAGCATATTCGGAAAATAAAAGGCCACGAGGGCTTATGTGCTAAGATGACATATTTTGTAGACACACTTTTATGCAAACTCTATTTTAATGAAAAAATACTACTTTTTCCTACTGCTCATCTTGATCAATATATGAATGAATATTGTTTTTTGTTTACATATGTTGCAAATGTCTATTTAACACATGATTAGCCAATGCATCTATCAATGTGTTTAAATATCTTGGAATGTGTTGATATTCAATATAGTCAAATCGCCTTTCCAAAAGACAAACCTGTAAAAACATTCTTAACATTGTTGGACTCCTTACTGTATAGACACTATTTAAATGTAATACTACAAGCTGTGAATCTAACCTAACGATCAAACGCTGAATACCGAATTTGATGGCATCATATAATAGCTCAATGATTGCACAATATTCTGCTATGTTATTTGTTGTTTGGCCGAGGCATATTCCATGAATAGAGACTAGCTCATCACTGGGTGAATAGATAACCTAAGCAAAGCCAATGTAAGTCTGAGGGAATGTCGACATTTGAAAATCAAGTGAAAAACAAGATAAGCAGGAGAAGTAGTAGAAAATGTGAAAAACATTAACTATCACATATACCTAAATAACGGTAAATAATGTACAAATATCCAAAAAAAAATTATGCAGAATATTTCTTTAGGTAAATACCATTTCTGGGCTTTCCCAAAGGAATACCATTGTAATCAACTAGCTCATAGGCTCCTTTAGCTAATACACGTTTTATGATGTAAGGGTCATGCCACATGGGTTCGAACTTTTCCACGCCTAACTTGTCATGAGCTTGATCATAAACCAAGACTAAGTCACCTTCTGAATATGAACAAGGATTAACGTTTTGATTGAATTGAGATTTGACGTGTTTTTTGTTGGCTTCGCTAGTCAGTGTGGCATCACGGAAATTTTAATCTAAACCAACTAAATGTACAAAACGTTCTTCACCTACAGAGGTAGCAGGCAGTAATTCGATAGCTAATTTTAGGGATGGGATTTCACTTTCAATGGGTAACACTGCTTCCAAACCATAAACAAGAGCATGGAATCCCAGTTTCCTTTATGAATACCAACTATCCATGTAATCGTATTGGTTAATAATTTATTGATGGTTTCAACTTGACCATTACCTTGTGGATAGTAAGGAGTAGAGATATCATGGCATAGGCCGAGTTGTGCGGATAGTTGAACCATCATAAAGTTGTGAAAATGACTACCATGGTCTATAACAATAACTTGTGGGACACCAAATCAAGCAATCACATGATTGAAATGAAAACTGATGTAGTTTCATCGTCGTCTCTATATGTAGGCATCACCTTGGCCCATTAGTAATCGACTGCAAGGATAATATACCTATGCCCCCCACTTGAGTGAGGGTTATAGGTGATGAAATCAATGCCCCATTTGGCAAAAGGAACGCCATCTATGATAGGGTGAAGAGGAGCTAGAGTTGCTCACATTTTGAGATTGTAGATTTGGAAATTATGGCATTTGCGGATTGTGTTAATGCAATCTTTAAAAATTGAAGGCCAAAAATAATCGACACATAATATCTTTTGCACAGTAGAATACCCAGATGTATGACTGCCACATGCTCTAGAATGGCAGTTATTTAATGTTTTTTCAGCCTCTTGGAGAGTCAAACAACGTCGAAATATAGAATTGGTATCGCGACAATAAAGAGTGTCACCAATAATATTGTATTGTTGGGATTGGCATCGGATCCGACGACGATTGGTTTTAGATAACTCAGGCCCAAAAGTTTTTGTTTGGAGATATATAATGATATCTCCATACCACATATCTAAAGTACTAATAAGAAAGAGAGATTCATCAGCAAACGAATCTTCTGCTATAATTTCTATATCAGTATGAGGAAAGTCACACAATAGTTCGGCGAAAAATAAGATTTCTTTGATTTAGATTTTTCAAATTCTAAGTCAAAATCTTGTAATATAACTATCCATTTGGTGTATTTTCCCCCTAGAAATTTCTTAGTAAGAATATACATTGTATGGTTGCAATCTGAAATGACAGTTGTTTTTCGGAGAAGTATATAGTGACAGAATCGTTGAACAATTTGAACAACTACCAAGGCTAGTTTCTCCACATGTGCATATTTAATCTTAGTTTTAGTGAGATTTCTACTCAAATAATAAATCACATGTTCACTACTAGAATCATCCTCTTGGACTAACACCATGCCAATAGTGGCATCAGACGCAACTAAGTATAGAAAGTAATCTCGATGGTAATCAAGTGGATGCAGTAACGATGCATTGGTCAGTGCATGTTTTAATGCATCAAAAGATTGAATGGTAAGCTAATCCTAGAAAAAAGATATGCCCTTTTCCAACAATCGAGTAAAACCCTGGGTTAGTTCGGCATAATTGTGCATGAATCTACGCAAAAAGTTTGCTTTCCCTTGCAAACTTTGTAGTTGTGTAAGGCTAGAAGGAGCAGAAAATTCAGAATTTCCTCTACCTTAAGGGGGTCAACACGAATTCCCTCTTTCGAAACGATGAAACCTAGAAGCTAACCCGATTGTACACAAAAGAGACATTTTTGCGAATTCAAGCAAATATTGTAATGCCTACACCTAATGAAAGTTTCTTTTATGTGTAGTGGGTGATCATGCCTTCTCATTGAATGAGCCGGAAGGTCATCTAAATAAGGCTGAACAATATGCTTGATATCATGGAATGCATAAGACATTGCTCGTAGAAAAGTTGCACCAGCATTTTTCAGGCCAAATGGGAGTTTGCGATAAGAAAAAGTCCCCCATGGGCATTTAAACGCAATTTTTTAATGATTGACAGGGAGTATGTTTATCTTATTGTAGCTAGAAAATCCATCCATGAATGAAAAAATTTCATTCCCAGCACAGTCATCAACAATTTGGTTGATATACGGAGTTGGATAATTGTCCTTGGGACAAGCTTTATTAATATATCTGCAATCAACACATACTCAAATAGTTACTTGTTTTTAATTAACAAGTACAATGTTTGATACCCAATCAGTCAAAGGAATGGGGTAAATGAATCATTCTTTCAATAATTTTTCAACCTCAATATTTATAGCGGCAACTTTTCGTGGATGTATAGGACGTAATCGTTGTCTATCAGGCTTAGCATATGGATATGTTTTTATCTCATGTACAACTATGCTAGGGTCAATTCCTAGCATTTCTTCATATGACCAGGCAAATATGTTGCAGAATTCCTGAACAAGAAGCTCCTATATGAATATTTTCAATCTATGGGTATCGTTGTCGATACGTTCCCTAAATTCTGTTCAGAATTGGAAGAAAGGGTAGATATTGGACATTGAGGATCACTAAGAGTCTCAGATGAACACATAGATGAGAAATTATTCTCAATTTTGTCAAAGGATGGCAAGAAGGTTGAATGATGATGAATATCGTCCCATGGAATTTCGTCCAAGGTCATAACTTCCATAATCCCTCCATCAGTGAAGAAATTCGTGTTAAAAGGATCAGGCATAGAGATTGGTTCCAAGCACAACAAATGAGAATATTCATCAATAATCATATTCATTTGATTGTTTTCAGATGTTGATAAGTTGGAAAAGGACTGAATTGCCTCATAAGCCAACTCAAAAGGGCTACAAGGCATCTCACTTCCATATAAGATTATTTTTTACTCTAAAGATACTTTCCATGGATATCCCGATTCGAAAGTGCGTGATGTAATCATGTTAATCTAAGCATCATTATGAGGGAAATTGGGTGGAGGGAATGCAAAAGATCCCATCAAAGATGAGTCTTTGAAATGACCAACACCAACTTCTTCATATGGAGTCATTGATTTTCCACCAAAAGCCACACTACAAGTGGAATTAGGGTCTGAGGTATAGTAGGATAATTGGTCTACCTTCACAATTCTTCCTTTGTGAAGGAACATGATCATCCTAAAATATGATGAGACTACTGTCGCCTTGGTGTAAGTCCAACTCCAACCAACAAAAATGTTATAGTCAAGTTGATATCAACAACCTCAACGTCTATTGAAATTTTTGTACTCTCTAATTCGATTAGTAAATCGTTTAAAACACTGTAAGGACGAAAACCTCTTCTAGAATTGCCAATTTGTTGCACCGGATAAATCCCTCTTGCAGACAAGAGCGATCTCCCTAACGAAAACTAGAAACAAGCAAGACAATTGGACTTGTTTGAATTATAATAATTAAGGCTAATGGATGAGCCTCTTATCTATTTCACGAAATTCTCAATGAATATCCCTTGTTGTGATTTGATGCAGCTTCTTAATGCTTGACAAGACCTGCAACCATAGACCACTAAAGGATCAAAAGCAAATGCGATATAATGATCCAAACAAAACTTAACCTAATGATCAAGGAAATTAGGAATTGAATTTGCCTTTAAACATTATAAACAATTATAAACCATTCATCATTCCAATAAGATAAATCAATGGGAGAAATTGTTCATTTGTATTAATCAAAGATAAAGAGGAGCCTTACAACGTTCGCCTTAATGTCATGAGGTACCTCCCAAATTCCTTCAGTCTCCTCCTTAGATGACAAGCTTTTCAATCTCAAACTAACAACATAAGTTTATATTCTCTGAGTTATGACCTCCTTAATCCCTCTACCCTATAGTAATTTTATAGGCCAAGAGGAAGAGGTTTTAAATATAAAACAGGAGGATGAGACCCATTAATTGAGGGATTAGGTTTCCACGAGAAAAGGGATTATGATGCATCATTTGAGGGTTATAGTTCAAATATTCATCACCTGGAAGCTTTTAGTGTTAGGATATTCTGACACAAAGGAAATAGTTAATTATAACTTGGTCTAGTGTAGAGTTAGGTAAAGTGTGTTTCTTTACTATGCACTTTTGTAACTTACAATTCGACGGTCACGATATGTAGTGATCTGACTGTTCATTCTCTCCTCGGTATTACCAACATTTGATCCATGGCTTAACACCCGATTGGTCCATGATCTCTATTTAAAGAGCATGGAGGGTCATTTGTAGGGTAACCATTCATGAGAAAAACTTATGTAAATTTTCATTCTTTTATTAATAAATTACCTGAAGTGGTCGCGTTGGCTCAGGCCGTGGACTATTTCCCTCTTTGAGGGTTTTAACCATGTCAACAATACTGGTGTATTGATCTGTGATCTATTTGTGAGCAGTGTCCTTTGGTGTTTTGTCTAAGGAACTTACCCTGTAAATTCCTACATGGTATCGGAGATATTTGAGGGCCGCATCTATTGGTGATCCAAATTTGAAGCCGGTTGAATTGCATCCAACTATCGTTTCCTAGATCTACTGTTACTGATTGCATTCGGGCCGAGAGGACTGCTCTATTGTGTTAGGAGCATCTGTTCCAGTGAGGAACCCCTTTCGTTTGACGTGAAAAGGTTTCTGGTAGCCCTAGCTACATCATTTTAATATTTGGAGGTATATAGTGTTTATTTGCAGTTTTTAGTTATTTTATCTCTGTTTATTTCGGTTTATTTAGCTCTTTGTTTTTTTTATTACCGGATCTATACCTTTCATTTCTGCATATGCTCTTTGCCCCGTGACTCTGTGCGATCTGGGAAAATCAGAAACAGAAAGGAAGGATTTTTCTCATGCATATGCTCTTTTCCACCGTGCCTTAGTGTGATCTCGGAAAATCAGAAACATTGAGGAAAATATTTAGTTTCTATCTAAAGCTAACTTCAAGCCGTAAGGTTTGTTTTTTTTGTATGTCTGTGTTTGGTTTTGTGTTTTTTATTTTGTAGGAAAAAAAGAGCTCTCTGAAGGAAGCATGCACCCCAAAGCTCCAGTGACTTACAAAAAAAAAAAAAAAACCTTCCTCTTTTCCAAAAATTACTAACCTTTTAATCTAGCTCACTTGGTCCAAAGCTACTTTATGAGAATAGAGGTCTTGAGTTCAAGTATTTCTTTTTGTTGAGCTAATTAGATTAAGTTTCGAAAGGGGGCGAATTTTTTTTTAAATATAACATTATCATTCATTTTGGCACATTCTTACACTTCGTCGGCATCTTCAACAACTTTCCTTCAAAAAGCCATAACTTCTTCATTCGGAAGTTGTTTTTAAAGCCGTTTTTTTTAATCAGCCTAATTTTTCGAGATCATTCCATTGGAACACTTAGTTTCAGCATCTATAGCTTCAGTTTCTGTTAAAATGGAAGTCCATGCCAAGTTATTCTTGACAGCACCAACTACTTCCAATGGTGGTCCTACATTGTGGATTTACTTAGAAGTAAAGGTATTTACAAAATAGCCTCAGGCCAAGAAACCAAACCGAAAGATGAAGATAATGCAACCAAATGGGAAAATAGGCAAGATCAAGCACGTGGGTTGATAGGGATGTCTATTTCTCCAGAACTTAGATTCCATATCGTAGAACTTGATACTCCTAATGATGCAATGAAACAGATCACTAAAGTTTTTGGAATTAAAAATGAACTTAGAGCCCATCAACTTGAAAACGAGTTGCTTACATTGGACCCCAATAATTTTTCTTCCATTGAACATTCTTTGTCCAAGTTCAAGACCCTTAGACTTCTCTTGGAAGGTGTTAAGGTTAAGAAAGAAGATGGTAACCTTATCTATTCCATTCCTACTAAGTTGGGACCAGCTTACTCTGTGTTTGTTTCCACCTTCCATTCTAAAAGAGAAGCCTTCGTTTCTCAAGGACAAGAATACAAGTCCCCTTCCTTTGATGCCTTTTGTGATTCTTTAATAAGAGAACAATAAAAACTCTTACATCTTGGTCTTCTTAATCTTGGAAACTCTTCTAAGAAAGCCTTAGCCGCCCAACAGCAACCAAATTCAAAGAATCCCAAGAAGTTGTATCCTAAAAAGAATGGTCCTAAACCAAACAAGGTTCCTAAGCCATTTCAGTCTCAAAATGAAAAATCATTTCAAGAAAATGATAAAGTAAATAAAAACAAAGGGAAGAACACTGATATACATTGCCACTTTTATAATCGAGATGGCCACTTAGAATCCAAATGCTTTAAGAAGATGGAAGCCTTGGAAGCAGCAATGAATAAGCATAACATCCATTTGGAGCACTCAACAACTTCAACTTCATCTTCATGAATAACACTTTCTGCATGTGGTTGTCAAGCATCTCGGTCTAGATATGCACTAAATGTATCTTCTTCTTCTCATTCTCATGAGTGGCTCATTGATTCTGGAGCTTCTTATCACATGGCCAAAAACAAAGCCATGTTTTCTTCATTAAATGATTGTAACACCAAAAATATATATGTTGGTGATGATAGATCTCTTAATTTTGTAGGGACTGGAACTGTTCATATAGATAGTGGTCAATTCAATGATGTATTATGTGTTCCAACCATATCCTGCAACCTTCTATTCGTATATTAGATAGCTCATTCAGGTGACAGTAGAATCGTTGAATTTTCACCTCATGATGTTGTAATTAAGGACCTAAGAGATCCTAGAAAGATTTTAGCTACTGGCATTACTGGTGATTCTACAAGTTTGTATCAGTTTAACAACTTTGGTTCATCAAATCTTCCCTCGGTATTTGTTGCTCATAATGATTAAGTGAGCAAACTTTGGCATGAGCAATTTGGTCACTTAAACTATTGCTCCCTTCATAATCTATGTAAAGAAAATATGGTGACAGGTCTTCCAATGGTATCTTGCAGAGATGGTGTTTGTTCTAGATGTGTACTCGGAAAACATCATCTGGATAGTTTTGAAAAACGTGCCTCTTGGCACGCTTCAACCCCTTTACAGCTTATGCATAGTGATTTATGTGGTCCACTTCCAATTGTTTCATTCTTTGGCTACAAGTATTTCTTAACTTTCATTGATGATTTCTCCAGACACACTTGGTTATACTTCTTAAAACTCAAGAGTGAAGTATTTAACATGTTCTTGGCCTTTAAGGCCTTTGTTGAAAAATATTCTGGACATCAAATTCTTAAGCTAAGATCTTATAATGGCAGAGAATATGTTAACAACAAATTCATTAACTTTTGCATTGAGAATGGAATTCAAATGCAACATATTGTTCCATATACTCCACAAGAAAATGGTGTAGCTGAAAGGAAGAAACACACCTTAAAGGAAATGGCTAATTGTATGCTTCAATCTAAAGGACTTAGTCTTAATTTTTAGGCAGAAGCAACTAATTGTGCAAATTACATAATAAATCGCACTCCTACTAAGGTTTTAAAGAATATCACTCCAGAAGAAGCATGGTGCTCAATTAAACCAGATGTAAGTCACTTTCGTGTTTTTGGAAGTGAAGCATGGGCCCATATTCCAGATGAGAAACATAAAGCTTTAGAACCTAAGAGTGAAAAATGTATTTTTGTTGGATATTCTGAAGATGTCAAAGGATACAAACTTATTCCACTTAAGTCCAAAAAAGTTATCATTAGAAGAGATGTAAAGTTTACTAAAAATATATCGGCCTACGAGCCTAGCTCGGCGGATGTGCCACCTCTCTATATCCCTTCTACTTCTGAAAATATTTCTTCTTCAGATGATGACAGCGAGGATGACAATCCTCCCCCACCTTCTCAGGATCCTCCTTCAGCTCCTCAGCTTCCAAAATGGGTCCGTGCTACTCAGGATGCAGCAGGTGCTCTTGCCAGTGATCCTACAGATCAGCGATGTACACATTCTCAGTTCAATAGAGCCTCTTCTTTACTAGCTCAAGCTTCAGCTAATTATGATCCTGACACCTTTGCAAAAGCTTCAGGACATCCAGATTGGCACACAGCTATGAATGAAGAATATCATTCATTACTAGAAAATGATACATGGGATCTTATTCCCCTTCCAAAGGGACGAAAACTTGTTAGATGCAAGTGGGTTTACAGAACCAAGTATGGACCAGATGGAAAAGTTGATAAACATAAAGCTCGTCTTGTTGCTAATGGTTTTTCACAAGTTGAAGGCATTGGCTATAATGAAACCTTCTCCCCTGTTGCCAAAATGAACTCTATCCACCTTGTTCTTTCCCTTGCTGCCTCTTTCAAATGGGAAGTCCATCAAATGGATGTTAAATCTGGCTTCTTGCATGGGTACTTGCATGAAGAAATCTATATGGAACAACCTGCTGGATTTATACAAATAGACTCTAGCCTTGTATGTCGGCTTAAGAAATCCCTTTATGGTCTCAAGAAATCTCCTCGGGCTTGGTATGCCAAAATGGATAGCTTTCTTTTAGAAACTGGATTTTCTAGGTGTCATTCTAACAATACTGTCTACACCAAGAAAGTGGGCAAGTATCTTATCATTCTTGTTCTTTATGTTGATGATATTATCCTTACTGGTAGTGATCCCAACCTTATAAACCAAGTCTAGCCTTAAAAAGAAGTTTGAAATGACAGACTTAGGACACTTGCATTATTTTCTTGGTCTTCAAGTCTTGCAATCCAAGGAAGGTATTTCCCTTTCCCAGTCCAAGTATGCATGTGATCTTCTACGCCATTTTCACATGGAAGAATGTAAGCCAGACCCTTCTCCCTTTCAGTCTGGAGCCAAACTTTCAGTCACTTGTACTTCCCCTGAAGTTGATGCTACCTTATACCGTCAACTTGTAGGAAAACTTTTGTATCTGACCCATACTCGTCCTGAACTTTCCTTTGCTATTAGCCTTATTGCTCGGTATATGCCAAACCCACATGAAATTCATTGGAAAGCAGCTAAAAGAATAATTCGTCATGTTCAAGGTACAGTTCAGTTTAGGATTCATTACAGTATAGAAGCATCTCCTCTATTGTTTGGTTTCACTGATTCTGATTGGGCTGGTGACCCTGATGATCGGAAGTCTACTGCAGATTATGTGCTCACTCTTAGTTCAAGACCTATTACATGGGCTTGCAAGAAACAAAGTGCCATTTCTCTTTCTTCAGTAGAAGCAGAGTATTGTGGTGACATAGAAGCTAGTAAAGAAGCCTTGTGGCTTCGTCAGATCCTGTCAGAGTTTGGCTTTCAGTAGCAGCATCTGACTACACTGTGGTGTGATAATCAGAGTGCCATTCAACTATGCAAATATCCAGTCCAACATCAGCTTAGCAAACATATTGAACTACACATGCACTTCATCATAAAGCTCCTTCACGACCATGTTCTTGAAGTGCAATATTGTTCAACAGATGATCAAGTTGCAAACATCTTTACAAAGGCTCCAACCATAAATCAAAGTTTACTAAACTTCGATTTATGGTTGGAGTTCAGGAAGTTGTCACTAAGGGGGGATAGGCTCTAATTCATCCTTCCTTCTCCTATTGTGTCATATTTGTACATCCTTCAATCCTATCCCAAGTTGTTCTTAAGGGGGAATGTTAGGATATTTCGACACATAGGAAATAGTTAAGTATAACTTGGTCTAGTGTAGAGTTAGGTAAAGTGTGTTTCTTTACTATGTACTTTTGTAACATACAATTCGACGGTCATGATATGTAGTGATCCAATAGTTCATTCTCTCGTCAGTATTACTGACACTTGATCCGTGGCTTAACACCCGATTGGTCCATGATCTCTATTTAAGGAGCATGGAGGGTCATTTGTAAGGCAACCGTTCATGAGGGAAGCTTATGTAAATTTTCATTCTTTTATTAATAAATTGCCTGAAGTGGCCGCGTTGGCTCAGGTCGTGGACTGTTTCCCTCTTTGAGGGTTTTAACCATGTCAACAATACTGGTGTATTGATCTGTGATCTGTTTGTGAGCAGTGTCCTTTGGTGTTCTGTCTAAGGAACTTACCCTGTAAATTCCTACATTTAGTTGGGAAATATTCAACCAACTATGTTTCTAGAATGTACTTTTTATTTTTACTTTCTTGAATTCACCTGCGCGGGTTTATAGTAACAGACAGAGCGCAATGCTGCACTGTTCTCAGAGTTAATTCCAACGAATGTGCAAGAAAAGATAGTAAAATCAGCGCAGGTGAAACTTAACAAGGTGTGATAGTTATTTTCCCCAAATTTCTCATCTACTTCAAGATATTTTTGGTTATTTGACTTCTAAGGGAGTTCATTCAAATATGTTCATGGATGGTAAAAAGACACATAAACTAATCAAGTGCCATGGTGACAAATTGACATGTAACAATTAATAAAGGTTTATTTCAGTTAATGATGTTTAGCACTATTGTTTACAGAATTTAATTGAAATGAATTCTTATTTCAATCTTTCAATTTATATTTCAAATGTATGAGTTAATAATCAGATTCATACACTATTGTTGAATCATGAGCATTAATTCATTTAAAAGTCTGCTTAGACTATTCTACAAGCTTAATTTTAGATATAATATGAAAACTGAAGTTTGCATAGGAACAAATAGTTATAATCTTAGATCGACGAGCTATCTTACGATTTAGGATAATAATTGTTTGTTTGCATACATGATGTCTTATTCGAACTAATTCAGTAATTCATCATGAATCTTTTTAGTTCTTACGCATATGATAAATAAGGAATTGGATATATTTTCAATAGGCACTTATGTAACTATTTACTAAGTGTTTAATTGTTAGTATTTTTGTTAACAAGGAATCAAATCTTGTGAGCTATCTCCTTGATCTAATTCCTCCATCTTAATTCCAATTATTTAAAGCTTCTTTTCCCTGTTAAGTTAATTGGCTCTTGATTGAGAGAATGATTTCCCTTTCCTTCAATCAAGATAGGTTAGATTAATTGCATCTTAGATTAGATCTTGCATGTGTTATCATACCTTTTGCATTCTATAAGTCCTCTTTTTAAGAGGAAAAACTTTAGAGTGGTTTGGTTGTGCCGTTAAAACAACTTAAGGGTCATTCTCTTGCCTGATCAGCAAGAAGAATTGATCTGATGTCCCTACCTATTGGTAACTAAAGATACATCTTAAACTGATAGAAATAGGGAAAAGGTAACTGGACCTAGTTAAACTAGTTGGAACCACCATTCCAAATGAAAAAGGAGTTGCTTTAAGGTCCAGACCGAGTGGTCTCCCTTATATTGTTGTAGGCAGAGAATTTCGAGCCTTCAACATTTTTGGCATTAGAAGGAGAGCCGAAGACTTGTTGTCCTTTGGATTTTTTGTATTTTAAAGTTTTATTTTAATCACAATGGATCATCTTAAACTTCCAATTTGGAGTTGTATCCATGGAAGTGCATCTTCCAACACTCCACTAGAAATAGTAAGACATTTGTCTAATGTAAAGTTTGACGGTAAGAGGAATACTTTTGCATTTAATCATTCTTTACATTTCATTCAAAAAAATTCAAATTTTTATTTCCAAGGAATTGATAAAGGTATTTTATGGAGGATTTTTACTCTTACATCCTCGGGGAAAGCCAGAAGCTAGTGCCAAACTCTTCCAGTTGCCTCTATTCACAATTGGGATCAATTTATCACAATTTTCTTTTGTAAATTTGATGGTTATGACTATGAATAGGTACGTGACAAAATTGAAGTTTTACGAAGTTTGAAAATGAATCTTTCATGGATTTTACCATTAGATTTCGTTTAAATTGTTTGAGATTTAAAATTGAAGATAAAACTTCAGAAATTGAATTAATAGATTGGTTTGAATATATTAGTTCTCTTCCTTGCAGTCTCATCCCATATGAAACAATTGCAAACTTTGATGATTCTCTTTCAACTCCTAGTAATATTATAAAAAAAAATTGATATAGAGGTGCATATGAATCATGATGAAGTGGCCTCAGCCATGTATGATAATTTCTTAAATTTAGTACACACCTCTTACGGTATTAATGATAATCATGTTAATGAACCATTATCACAAATCTTGCAAGAATTTTATAATCAAATGCAAGAAGATACTAGCAATAATCATGGAGAAACCGCTGCCTTAAAATCAGAAAATTAGATTATAAATCAGCAAGTACAAGCAAAAATTAAAGTTTTCAATAATACGTGATCTGTTGTACAAATTTCTGAGTTTGATTATCTTGAGCAAAAGACAAATTCAAGTCAGCCAAGCAATGTTCTTCAAGGAAGCATTAATAGAGAAATGAATGATCATAAATCTGAAATTTGCAATGAGAAAAATGCACTTGAATCTGTAAATAGAGAGTATTTCAGATTCATTTCTTCAAATTCACATTTTTCCCTTTATCCTGATATTTTTGCTGATAGCAATTTATCCCCTCTTGACATTAATGTTATTTCAGAAAACAAAGAGGTTGATATAAATGAATTTCCAATTAGTTTTTATCAAGATAGAGAATCAATCATTGATCATTCTTCTGGCATTAATGAACATGTGCTTCATATTCCTTCTTGTTTTGATACATCGGATGAGATTCAAGGGAATCTTAGAGAGTGTTCTGAAGTCATTTATGATAATTACTCTGACATTGAGGATGTTGATTTGTCTTCTTCTCAAGTGAATCCTCATGAGAAAATTCAAATCACATGTGGGAATGAAGAACACTCTAACTCTGAAATTGTTCCAACTAATTCTCATTCTCAAGCAAAAAATTATCTTCATGATTTCAGCATTCAAGAATCAATCCCAATTTATGATTCTTATGATGATCAAGCTCTCATTCCTATTCATACTCATGATCTTCTCTCTAATTCACAAGTTGGTGTTGGCAATCATTCTAATTGCATAATTCTGGCCAATTCTTGTGAAGAGGAAATCATTTCAAATCAATCCCAATTGTGTTGTAACACTAGTTGTACCAATAATGATTTGATTTTATTGTTGTTCCTTCAATTATTTTGTTTATTTTCAAATTTGTTTTTTGTTTTTATTTTTCAATTTTTAGATACTTTATGCTGGCATATTGAGTAGTTCAGTATTGAACACTCAATTGATGCATTGCCTGCATGGGAAAATGAAGTTTCAAATCACAATCTTGAACATCAAGAGCTATTTTTCTTCCAATTTCAATTGATGTTTATCTCTTATCAATTGCTTCTTTCTTCTCAAAAGCAGTGCCAACAAGAGAGTGTATTTTCACAATATGACTAGCAATCTAATTCATTTAATGATATTCCATTGAGTTTATCTAATTTCCATCCATTTTTCATTGACCCATTTGAAAGATATTTGGAAAGTTTTCTTTCATAGAAGATTATTCATAATTTAACATAGGTATAAAAGACTTATAATTTTATGCAAACCATTGCATCTAAAAATCTATTTTCACAATTTGGCCTGTTATCCTCTCTTTTGAAACTCTCCCAATCACTAATGGAAATCCATCCATATTTCTATGACCCAATTGAAATTCTGTTGAAAGGGACATTTCAAGAGAAGGTAATTGTAAATAGGTTGCTTTCTGAAAGTAGATTAGCAATTAGTGTACATACTAGATTCAAATTTATTTTTTCAACTATATTCTTGTTACTAATGTTTGATCTATATATATATATATATGAAAGAATTAGAATGAGAGAATGGTTGAATTGGAAATATGACTATACCTAGTCATGCTTCCTTCCATTCACTTAGTAATAGGAATAGATTAATTTAGATTAAATCTCTTTTATGTTTGCATTTATTTTATTATTTCAGATATTTTAATAAGAAAATAATGAATCCAAGTTTTTGGCATCCCTTTCAATTTGCTAGCAATGTGACTTAGAACATAGTAGAAGCTTATGAACCACTTGATTGTCTTGTTTTTTCAAAACCTCGTCACATTAATCATGTATGAAGAAATTCCAAAGAATTGATATGGCTTGGTAATCTTTGATTCATGAGTACTTCTGAAAATCTCATTTTCACCACTCTTGCCCTCTAACCTAAATTTAAAGCGGATGCAATTGAAAAATTCATTACTTAGCTTTTTTACTAAATAAGTAGATGATATTGAACATGGGAGAAATTGAAGATTCATGAGGTAAAATTTACAGTCAATATTCTTCCAGGTATGGATTTTACAAGTTCATCTTCATCTATTATTAGTTTCTCTTTTTCATAGTTTATTTCTTATTTATGTTCTGTTTCTATTATAGGCCTTCATTGCCTTGATTTTGGAGACTTGAAGCAAGCATGCAACCATTTGTAAATATGTAATATGTTCAGGGAAATATTCATTTTGTTTTTAGAACTTGGGGATTTTTTAATTTTGCTTATGCGCATTAAAACCCTAATAGACCTTTAATACATTATCAGAAAATTCATATCTGGTCATTACAATATTGTAACCCTCCTCATAAAGAAGTTTTAATAATGTCATTCTCCGATCGTACACTTCCGATAATTAATATAACTATTAAAGGGGTTTTATTAAAAATACTAAGTTAAGCTAAGCGTTGTTTTTTTAATATAATACTTAAAAGGCTTGACCCCACAAGATTTCCACGTAGTGTTATCGAAACTTCCGAATATTGGAACATTTCCTATGATCATCAATCAAAAACCTGCGATAAAGGACCTCTGATCTCCCTTTCTTCTTATATTTTTAACCAAGGCCTATTGGAAGGTAAGCATATCGCATGTTTTAAAAAAGCAACCATAAGATTTCTCTGATAACGCTCATTTGTGCAGAAACACAAGATTTATGTTTTTTCTTAGAAATATGAGTAAATAATCATATTCTGCCTCTCATCGGTGTAGATGGAATAAAACGCTTACACTCATTATTACTCTAGTTTACTATAAACCGAGGAAATTTCGCATAAAACGCTTACAACAAATGATCTTATCTGTGATTTTATCTATGTCTATTTCAAATCTTACAATTGCCGAAATTGAGTTGAACAATTGCATCGCACTCGTTCATATTGTTTTCCCTTTAGTCACATTTATTTTTCCAAAGGGACTGAGAGCCTCTAATTGATGAATTTTGGAATCCCAATCCTCTCCTTTTCATTTTTCGAGATTTTCCTTAGAATTTCAAATTCGTTGACTGATCAGACTCTTGGGTTAATATTATATCGGAAGAATTTAAAACAAATTCTAAGATTTACTTCTCTGAGCTTCACAATCCCTTTCTTCCACTATCATATCCATTACATTTAGCAAAGGAAAAAACCTTTGTGCATATAAAACACAAATCTGGTCACACCAATGAGCTATGTCATCTATCACATTCTCGTTATTACAAGAATAATATCGGTGTTTCATTTTTATTAACAACTTTGATCTCTCAATATAATTATTCTCCAATATTGCAATCACTCCATCGTAGTTTTCCATCACATATGCTCATATCGCAACTCCATTATCACAACACTTATATTGCATCACAAAACTCAAATGAAGCCTTGCCTTAAGATCCTACGATGCAATAGGCTCTCATATATGCATGTTTTCCATAGTCGTTTGACTATTATATAACACTCAATCGCATATTGACAAAGGTGAATCTCGCAGCTTGAAAGTTATGCATGGAAAAGAAACTTGCGATATGAAACAACTGCTGAGGCATTGACCTGTATAAAAGACTTTAAGGTACTCTTGAGGAGACACTATGGTAATGTAGTAATTCATAAATAATTTGGAACAAGTAAAGGTAATAGATAATGGTTGATTCATTTTGAATCCTCTTTTATTTGAATTTTGATTTTTCACTCCATACTTATCATATAAAGGTTCAAATCCTCTTTATATACATAATTGCTACATTATTTGGAATTTTGAGTCAATTTAAATCTTTTGGGGCTGATATAAATTTGGAATGGAAAAGAAAAGAGAACAATCATCGTTGCAATTCATTAAGAAACATATCTTCATTTTCATTTTTGATGGATTTGATTTACTTCCGATTCCTTGAACATGAAACATTGTTTTCTTTTTACCATTTGCTTTAGTATAATAATAAGTGATGATTTTGGGTCAATAAGATTTCAGTCAACTTCTTCATGCTTTTGATTCTAATTAAAAGAAGAAGTTATCTTCGCTTAGAGAAAATGATATCTTTCAAGTAAGATTAAATGAAATTTCTCCAATGGTAAGTTTCATATGCCCACTTTCATTCATTTTCATTTCTTTACTTTATTTTTCAGTTTTGTTTTTAGTTTTGACTGATATAAAACTATGTTTTGCAGGTCTTTGTGATTCTTTTTCATGCCTCTACCAGATCAGATTTGGAATTCATTCTCCTTTGTTTGGTTTTCTTTGAAGTTCTTGGGAGAAGTAGTAATGATCCTCATCGAATAAGCTAAATTAAGGAGTTTCTAAACATTTAGTCTGTTTCTTGAGCATTACTTTTGTCAAAAAAAGGTTAAGATGTTTTTTGCAAGTTTTTGCTTCGAAACAAGAAAATTTACAGCGAACAAAAAACTTTTTCATTTGGGCTGAATTTTATCATCACTGCTATCAAAATCCTAAACCCTTACAATTGTGCAAGATAAAATTTATCTAAATCTCAACATAAGAAGGAACATTTACATGATTATCTTCTTTTACTTCTTTTGTTGAGAAATTTGTATAATCAGTCTTGTTGGGTTATCTTTTAAATTTTAGATTTTTCTTTCAGTTTTCTTTTCATCATTTCATTCAACTTTTAGCTTTTGTTTTCATCTTTGAAGTTTGTTGATTTCCTTTTCTACTTTATTTTTGAGTTATTTTCCTTTTTCTTTCGGTTTTGTTTTGATTTTGATGACTTTTCCACCATTTATGTGAAAGGACTTTTCTCGTCCAACAATGGTTGGTGTACATGGGATATCTTTTACTCTACCTATCTCAGTGAATTTCATTTATCATTAAAGGCATATCCTTATGGAACCATAAATCTCTCTGCTTTAAATCTTTTTCATGGACGAAAACACATCTTTCTAAGTGATTGAGTTTACTTTTTCAAGGAAAGCACTTATTTGAGTTTAACACAATGAATACCTCCCACCCATCCACTTTATAAAAGTTTCTGATTGATACTCATGGGGAAAGAATTTCGAGTCAACATTATGAAAATATTATGTCGATTAAACATAAATCTCTATTACCATCCCACCTCTTTCACTCAAATATATCATAAACTAAAATCTTGCAAATGTGTTTATCAAAAGGGTGATTGAAAGAGGAAGCATGGGAAATACAAGTAAACCCATCAGGGCTATGTTCGCTCGCTGGCAGCAGGACTAGGCTTGTATGGCATAAAAGACAATTTCATCGGAGTACTGTTCAGACTCGTTGGCAACGAAGCGATGTCAGAGACTAATCATAACAATGGATATATGCTTTATCAAAAAATTGTTGTCTATACCTTCTTCTATTTCTCATATGAGATAATTTTAAAAATATTTTTTTCCCAAATTTAGATTCATGACTTTTACTCGAATCTTCTTTGAGTACTTATCTTTACAAACTCATATTTCTTAATCTATTTTTGTGGGACCTATGGAAATGTTTTATTATTAGACGATTTCTCGAACTCTATTATTTTTAACCTCTTGGTAAATTAAAGTTCATTATCTGCAAAAATTAATATCGGAGGTTTGGGAATATCAAAAATAACTGGTTCTTCTCAGTGTGTTGCCATTGTTGTAGGAAAAACCCAATGCCCCCCATTTTTGACTTATTTACTTCAAATAATGGGGACCCTTTCCATTAATTTTTAGCTAAAACACCTTTTATGATTTTCATTAGATGAAGTGTCCTACAATTTTGCCATTTTTTTTAATTTCATCAAATTTCTATTTTGATTGTTTCATTGAACTTGCCTTTTAGCAAGCTTTCCATCGATACTTGTTTCACCTCATTTGGTTAACCGATTTGTAAATGGAACCCTTTGGAATTTGATCATTTTTGTCGTCAAGATTAAAAAATATATAAAATATATAGAATTTCAATTTTTACAAATAAAAAATTCATTCATTGTAAATATTAACTGTTAGTTAATTTTTACTATTTTTTTTTTTCATTTTTCACTAACAATACTACAAAATGACCTAACTAAATTGTAGAATAGTTAAAAAACGTGTTTTTTCAAGATCTCGGAAATTTATTCCAATTTCCTATTTTAAAACAAATTGCCAAATCCAAAATCTCAAAACTACAAAGTGGTTGTAGTTTATTTTGTAGAATTTTTAATTCCACGTGAGCCCCACTCCACATCACCTCCTTTCCGAAATCCTAATTCAAAAAATACCAAAATAAAAAATTGCGATATAAAATTGTGATACCAAAAAGAATTGTAATAAAATATTGCGATACAATATAAAATATGTGATATCACATATTGAGAAATCTTTATGCACCTCATTTAAAATTTGCGATCGCGAATTTAAAATTTATGCAATTGCCTCTTTGGTTATAATATAAAAAAATTATTCAACTCCTTATAACTCCCGCTTCACCTTATTCCTCCGCTACGTCACCCTACCTCATCCTCTCCTTGTTATCACTCCAACTCACTTCCTTATCCCGCCGCCTCACCATCCTCACCCTCTATTAACTCTCACCTATAAGCCTCAACTCTTAGTTTGTATGTAATCTTAGTTTGTATGTAACGTATATAGTGTAGGTTCGGTGAAAGTGTATGTAATATATCTTTTTTTGAAATAAATAATTTAATTATATTTTTATTATAATAATTATATTATAATTATAAAAAAATTTTATAATTAAATTATAATATTAATATAATTATATTATATTGCAATTAATTTTTATTTTTTTTATTAATTGAATTATGCTTTCAATTAATTTTTTATTAACTAATTTAAGTTTCTAATTATAATTAAGTAGCATTAATTAACAAATTTAATTTAGGATTAAAATTTAATTTAAAATTTTCATTTTTAGTTTAGGTAACAGAATTTCCAGAATTCTGACATTTTAATTTGCCAATTTTAGAAGCTCTTAAATTGAGTTTTACTTGGTCAAATGAGGCCTAGGATCGTTCATTGAATAAATAAAATCATGGAGAATATTTCTAAAGTGGTTTCATTACCATATTTGATCATTTAATGGGTTTAAAACATTTAAACTAATTTTCCGAGTTTAATTTTCTGCATTCTCATTTGTCCGCAACTTCTACCGAGTGCAGATCCATTCGTCTATGTTCCCCTTGACCAATTAAATCTTCACACGCATAAATAGAAAGCTCAAATTTATTTATTTTTAATTATGTAATTAAGTTTTAATTGGAGATATTTTATCCCAGACTTTCTATTTTAATGTTAATCTGCAATTTAATTAAATTTTGCTTGGTTTTTGCAGAGAAATAGTTTGAAGAGATGAGAATATGAAGATTTCAATCAATGAGAATGCTCGAGAAATAGAGGAATTGTATTTTGGGCCAATGAAAATTGATTGAATAAAACTACTTTTCAACATCTTTCTTATTCAGAATTATTTTTGTAAAAAATATAAATAGAAGATTGTAGAGTGTATTAGGGCTTCTCTGCTTTGCAATTCTCGAATTCCTAAAAGCATTATTGTAATGAGGATTTAGAGTTGTAGGTGAGAGGAATCTTGGGGGAAAAAGTCTCTATATTGCTGTGTTTTCATCTATTTGTGGGGAAGCTCTCTGTAAAGACTAATTCTATTAAAAGGGGAAGCTCTTTTTTATTATGTACTACCGCTGTAATTGGGAGGCCATTTCTACGAGAAGAGATCAATTGTAGGACCATAGGATTGTGCACTATTGTCGTACTATGAGGATCTGTAATTTGATTTCATTTATCAATAAAGGTTTATTTCAGTTAATGATGTTTAACACTATTATTTACAGAATTTAATTGAAATGAATTCTTATTTCAGTCTTTCAATTTATATTTCAAATGTATGAGTTAATAATCAGATTCATACACTATTATTGAATCATAAGCATTAATTCATTTAAAACTCTTCTTAGACTATTCTATATGCTTAATTTTAGAGATAATATGAAAAATAAAGTTTGCATAGGAACAAATAGTTATAATCTTATATCGATGATCTATCTTACGATTTAGGATAATAATTGTTTGCTTGCATACATGATGTCTTATTCGAACTAATTCAGTAATTCATCATGAATCTTTTTAGTTCTTATGCATATGATAAATAAGGAATTAGATATTTTTTTAATAGGCATTTATGTAACTATTTACTAAGTGTTTGATTGTTAGTATTTCCATTAACAAGGACTCAGATCTTATTAGTTATCTCCTTGATCTAATTCCTCCATCTTAATTCCAATTCTTTAAAACTTATTTTCCCTGATAAGTTTGAGAGAAGGATTTCTCTTTCCTTCAATCAAGACAGGTTAGATTAATTGCATATTAGATTATATCTTGCATGTGTTATCATACCTTTTGTATTCTAGAAGTCCTCTTTTTAAGAGGAAAAAATTTAAAGTGGTTTGGTTGTGCTATTAAAACAACTTAAGGGTCATTCTCTTACCTTATCAGCAAGAATAATCTATCTGATGCCTCTGCTTATTGGTAACTAAATATACATCTTAAACCGATAGCAATAGAGAAAGGGTAACTGGACCTAATTAAACTAGTTGGAACCACCATTCCAAACAGAAAAGGCACTTATTTAAGGTCTGGACCGGTGGTTTCCCTTATATTATTGTAGGAAAAGAATTTCGAGCCTTCAACATACCCATAGCTAAATTTCTTAAGAAAAATTCCTTTTAACATGACTGCAAACAAAGCTATATACATAATCGAATTACTAAGGCTGAAAGGCCATAAGTTGAGTTCAACAAGAGTTTAAATAATAATATATTCAATACAATTACTAAACCCGGGGGAACAATTAACCCTTAATAACTTCCATACAAGTCACGGGTTTATTAGAGGTCATTCAACTTATAAGTTGCAAACTCTATTGTATTTAATACATAAACAAACAAGATAAAACTATGGTAAACCCTCAATGGAGGAAACCAATGTTTAACATTACCAAGTAAAACAATATATATACAAGTACTGCTCAAAGTAATAAAATTTACACCAAGGGTTTAAGGAAAATATAACTAACTATTTTCAGCACACCTACCTATGTTTCGAATGGGTCCAAGACCTTTAAATGCACTAGAAATCACAAGAGTTGACGGTCTAAAAATGAACTCACAATTTTTTAACCAATTTCTACAATCCTAGGAAACCCCACTTGTGGGAAGCTAATTCGAAGGTGAGACCTACTTAGGGAGTAACCTGGAGGATCAATAAGAGAGCAATTGGATGGACAAATGGAGGAATTTGAGTTTCTAGTAAACCAAAGTAATCTCATAGCTCCAAGATAATGAGAACCCACCTACAATAATACAGTGGAAAAGAAGGCACATAGTTATGAAGCGGGTTAGCAAATTCAAATTTCAACATAGGAAGACTCACTTGGTGGGAACGCCAGAATCTACTACCTATCAACCAGAGGAAGAGCTAAAAAATTGAGGATGAAACCTTGCACCTGAAAACAGATTTTGTGGATGACTTAAAAAAAATAAAATTGGGTCGAAATAATTCAAGTCTTTAACCCAATGATGACTTCATAGGAGAGAAAACCTTTCTCCACATGGGTAACTGTGAATATTTTGGATGAAGTCATCATCGTGGCCATGTTGAGCCCTGGAGCCTTACTGGTGTATGAATAAATAATGTTCCTTCAAAGAGTATATTAAAACAAATTACAAAAAAAAAAAAACAACTTACAATTATTATATGCATTCACCAAAACACCAAAAGACTGGGAATTGTATAGAGGATCCCTCAGTCGAAGTTACCTTTCTGCATGTCGGCTAACATCACAAGAAGGGTTTTGGGTAATGAAAAAGGGCTTCGATCTATAGAATCAGTACATCCTGACCTTGCAAAGAGGATAGTTGCATATCCCTTCCTGTAGGGGAAAGAGTGAAAATGGAGGTTGCACGTAGTGATGAGAGAGACCCCCTTAACCAACTCCTCTAACTCTAGACTGTCAAATTGAAACTATAGAAAATCATGTAGATTCACAAGCTCATGCAATGTACTAAAGCACATGACAAGAATCTATTTCTACTTTCAACCAGCGGAAGCCAACAGATCGATGAAAAAAATATGAACAAGAAGAAGATAATTCAATGGCACATAACACAAGATGTATCTAGGGAAAGCCACTGCTAAAAACCCCTCTATCTGTATTGCATATATCAGAAATATGAGTGAAGATACAAATCTTGTTCTAACTAGAACAATTTCGCACAAGTATGCTCAACTCTCTCAGCTCATAAGCTAGCTCTTGGCCAACACTTAGTCAATTCTTCAGCTCTCCAAGCTCCTAATCTCTTGCCTAATTCCTAGGATGAATAGCTTGCATTTAAAGTGGATTCACGCTTCCAAAACTGCACAATCCAAACATAAGATCAATCTTTGATGCATGCATGATATTTACACTCTAGTAAATAGCACCATTGATAGTACATTGTCCTTGCACTCTAGTCTCAACTGGGTCTTTCTCTAAACTGACATGCATGAGTTTCTCATGAGGGAATCTTCAATTAACTGGAGTAGCACTAGTGGATGCATTAGTGCACCAACTGACTATTAGTTCCAAAAATAATTTAGAACTAATTTAACTAAACTTAACTCAGTAAACTGAGTGATGTAATTTCCAACTCAATTTAAACTCATATTGGACCCCTAAAACTTAGGGAGAACATATACATGACTTCCAAAAGACTTCCAACTTGAAATTCCTAAGCTAATTAAGTTAATTAAAATTAATTAACTATTTACAAGTTTCTATGAGAATAGAATTCGATTTTAATTCTTAGTTAATTCAAGGATAAATTAAACTAGAATTTATTGTTTCCATTTCTCAACACTCCCTCTCAACAAGAAAGGGATTATCAGCTACCTCGATCCTGTCTTTGTGAAACTTGAATTTACATCTTGACAATTCCTTTGTCAAAATATCAAAATCTTGCTCCTCCGTGGGAATGTACTCTAACAACATAATCTGACTTAATAAACAATCTCTAAGATGATGATATCGGATATCAATATTCTTGGGCCGATCCTGAAAAACAAGATTTTCAAAGAGTTTGATACAACTCTGATTATTGCAATAAAACATAGTTGGATCCATCTACTGACCAAATAAACCAACTAGGATCTTCCGCATCTAGATGGACTCACATGCTTCTTGAATCGCAACCATGTACTCTGGCTTTGCCGAACTGAGTGCAACCGATCTATGTTTCTTGCTATACCAAGAAACTTTCGTTGACCCAGTACTGAAGATCCCTCCTCATGTGCTTTTTCAGACAGATGGACTCCCTGCCCAATCTGCATCAGTGAAGCCTTGAAGATTCACTCTCTCTTTCCATATGTACCATAATCCATACTGAGAAGTACCCCTGAGGGATCTCAACACATGCTTTGCCGCCTTACAATACAACTTGGTAAGCCTAACCATCGCTTGACTTATTTGGTTAACTGCATAGCACATGTCTAGTCATGTGTTCACCAAGTACATGAGTGAACCCACAATCTTCCTGTAAATAGTAGCTTCCACTACTTCTCCCGAAGTAGCATCCTTCTTCCTCCATTTACCTGCTAGAGGAGTCTCAATGGGTTTGTTTCTCTCCATGCGGAATCTCCTGAGTATCTCATTGGCATACTTTCCCTGAGACATAAAAAAATCCCCATCTCCCTACCATACCTCCATGCCAAGAAAGTAATGAATGAGCCCCATGTCCTTCATCTGAAAGTCTCTTGCAAGGTCCTCCTTCCAAGACTTGATCAGTTGATCATCACTTGTCAGTATGAGATCATCAACATAAAGTACAATGATCAACAGTTTACCTTCCACCATTATGTGGTACAGGTTCGCATCTGCTTCCCTTTTCATGAAGCCCAACCCGGTGAAGTAGCTATCTATCCTGGTACACCAAGCACAGGGTGCTTTCTTTAGCCCATACAATGCTCTCTTAATTCGACACACATGTGACTCATGGTAAAAGGTTTCAAAACCTTCAATCTACTCTATGTACACCTCTTCCTCAATCATGCCATCAAGGAAGGTTGTCTTCACATCCATCTGATGTATCTTCCAACCCATATGTGCTAATATTGCCAATATAGTTCTGATTGATAAGTACCTTGCAACAGGAGCAAAGGTCTCATCATAGTCAATCCCCTCTACTTATGGAAAGCCACGGGTCACAAATCTAGCTTTTCCACACTACCATCTGCAGCTTGCTTTACCTTGTAAAGCCAATGAGAGCTCACCACTGACCTATCCTCTGGTCTCAGGACCACATCCCAAAAACTGTTACGAACTATGGAGTCATACTCCTCCACCATGGGATCAATCCAAACCGGCTACTGCACTGCTTCCTTAAAGGAAGATGGCTCTATCACAACACATTCACCCATAAGAGCCATGTATCTAATGTACCTATCGGGTGACCTCCTCTACCTGCCCTGAGAAGTGGGTTCTCCCACATTCTCCCATGCATCTTTCAACAATATGTCAGCCTCTTTGATGCACTTTCTTCCCTTTTTGGAAGACTTTGCCTCAGTGGATGTCTCCACGCTCGGATTGCTGCATGTGGATGCTCCACATCAATCTGAGGCTCCTCAACCTTAGGAGCTAAAATCTCCTCATCCGCATCTAGCTCAAGCTCCCTCTCAAGGGAAACTTTCCTAGCCTTCTCCTCATCAAATCTGACATGCCTTCGAACCATTGTCATCCTGCTCATCGGAAAATACACCTGATAGTTGTAAGGTGTATCAGTTACCCGCAAATATCCCCAACTATGTTGTCATCTCAAGCTTCGTCCGTGCATATTTGGTCACATGGTAATATATCGATGACCCAAAAATCCTTAAGTGACCAACATCTGGCCTCTTACAGAAATAAGCCTCCTCTTGTGTCTTCATCTCAAGTATCCGGTGTGGGATACGGTTCTAAACATAAACCACTGTGTTGCACGCCTCAACCCACAAGTGTAGTGGTAGGCCCTGATCATGAAACATCACCCTTGCTTCACCTAATATGCTTTTGTTCTTCCTCTCGGCCACCCCATTCTGCTGAGGGTTATGGGGTGTTGTCAACTCCTATTTAATCCCTTCCGCTGCATAGAATTTCTTAAACTTGTTTGAAACATACTCACCACCATTATCACTCCATAGAGATTTAACCTTCTTGCTCGACTCTTTCTCCACCAATGCTTTAAACTCACAAAACTTTGTGAAATTTTGATCCTTTTTCTGCATGAAAAATATCCAGCATTTTTAAGAATAGTCATCAACAAATATAACATAATACCTATGTTTGTTCGGGGATGTTGTCGAGAATAGTCTACACACATTTGAATGGACTCACTCCAGAATAGGCTCTTCTCGTCTATCTCTGTCGTGAAAGGAAGACTTGGTGTATTTTCCCAAATTACACCCCTTGCATGTATCAACTTGCTCAAGCGTACCTTTGGGAAGATCGGTAGAGGACTACTGCAATATCTTCAAATGCCCATGATGCAAGTGGCCCAATCACCCGTGCCACGACTCGCCAATGTCTTGGCTCTGCACCCTTTCTTCTTTTATGATCAAAGAAGCACACTCCTCTACCTCAAGCTTATAGAGATTCTTCACCCAGATCCCTATCTTCTTTACTTGACCCGTGGCTATGTGTCGAAGGAACACCTTTCCTTTCAAGAGGATCGCATCATAGCCTCTATCCTCAAGCATGGAAACAGATACCAAGTTCTTCTTCAGCCTAGGCACATACATAACATTCTTCAAGGTGAGTGGAGCCACATGCTCCCTCTAAAAAGTAATCATGCCCAATCCAATAACACTATACTTCTCACCATCACCCATCTCAATATGCATCTAAAGATCTTTCTCCTCCAGGTCACTGAATAACTCTTTGTTGTCAGTCATGTGGAATGAACCCCACTGTCTAAGTATCATACACTTCCCATCATTGATGAAACCATGCATGAAATGAGGAAAAAGTCCAAATCGAATTGGGAGGCCAAAGCCTCACCCGCTGCTCCTCTTGAGGACTTCTTCTTGGACTTCTTGAGTGGACAATTTGTAGCAAAATGGCCCAGCTCATGACAATGAAAGCACTTAAATTTCGTGATGTCTTTCTTCTTACCTCCATGATGAGAATCTAATTTGGAATGGGAATATTTCCCTTTCTCCTTCTTTGCATTAATTGCTAAGGCACAATTCTCTTCATCATTAGTCTTTGATGAAGAGCCATCCTTGGTGTTCCTCCTGATCTCCTCCTGCATCAAATCTGACCACAGTCGTTACCAATCCCGTAGCTTCTCTCGACCATTGACGGAGTCGTGATAACTATGCCAACTCTTTGAGAGTCCTAGAAGAGCAAGACTCACCATATCATCCTAGGCAATCATGATTCCCACACTTCCAAGTTCATCATGACTTTGAGTGAACTTGTTCAAGTATTTTGGAATAGTCTTGCCTTTCTCCATTTTGATTTTTTGAAGTTTGTCCTTCAGTGCTAATTTACTTTGGTCACTACTGTTCTAATACAATTTCGTCAATGATTTCCACATAGCATACAGAGTTTCCTTGCCATGGAGACTCAAGATAATGTGATCTCAAACTCCCTCTAGAATTATCTGCCTCACCTTCACCCCACACTTCTTCCATTCGGCCAAATTTTGTGCATCTGATGCTACTGGCTTAGGAATTTCTTGATCAACAAATTCCTTCAAGCCATTATCCTCTAGCACAACCTCCATCTTGTCCCTCAAGGCTATAAAATTTGAACTGCCTTCCAAGGCATACTCGAGCCGCAAACCGTAAAATGCCATCTGTCGATCTTGAAGTATGTATTGCAAATTTGAATTTCACCTGTAACCCAAAACTCAAAACTTTGAAATCTCCTCTACTATATTGTTCTTAGCTCTAATACCATGTAGAAAATCCTATAGATTCACAAGCTTATTCAATGTACTAAAGCACAGGACAAGAATCTACTTCTACTTTCAGCCTGCGGAAGCTAATAGATTGATGAAAATAGCATGAAAAAGAAGAAGATAAATCAATGGCACATAAGACAAAACAATATGTATCTGGGGAAAGCCACTGCTCAAAACCCCGCTATCTGTATTTCATATATCAGAAATATGAGTGAAGATACAAAGCTTGTTCTCACTAGAACAATTCTGCACAAGTATGCTCAACTCTCTCAGCTCACAAGCTAGCTCTTGGCCAACACTTAGCCAATTCTATAGCTCTCCAAGCTCCTAATATATTGCGTAATTCCTAGGATGAATAGCATGTATTTAAAGGGAATTCATGCTTCCAAAACTGTGCAATCCAAACATAGGATCAATCTCTGATGCATGCATGATATTTACACTCCAATAAATAATACCACTAATAATACATTGTCCCTGCACTCTAGTCTCAACTGGGTCTTTCTCTGAATTGACATGCATGAGTTTCTCATGAGGGAATCTTTAGTTAAATGGAGTAGCACTAGTGGAAGCATTAGTGCACTAACTGACTGTTAATCCTCTATTAGTTCCAAAAACAATTTAGAACTAATTTAACTGAACTTAACTCAGTAAATTGAGTGATCTAATTTCCAACTCAATTTAAACTCATACTAGACCTCTAAAACTTAGGGAGAACATATACATGACTTTCAAAAGACTTCCAACTCGAAATTCCTAATCTAATTAAGTTAATTAAACTTAATTAATTATTTACAAGTTGCTATGAGAATAGAATTCGATTGTAATTCTTAGTTTAATTCAAAGACAAATTAATCTGGAATTTCTTGTCGTCATTTCTCAACAGAAACCCCATTATCGTAAATGGCATATCTGTCACCACTTCACCAATGTCAAAACCTGCTATGATTTGTATGAGGTGCATGACAATTGTGCATTCCAGAGAGTTCTCAAGAAAACTCGTATATAACAAGATAAAACCAACTAGGTGAGGAAGGCAAGATAGATGAGTTATGTGTATATATATATATATATATATATATATATATATATATATATATATAGATATATATATATATATATAATGAAAATGTATTGTGTCAGGAACCATGAAGGCGTAGTTCCGAAGCGCTATAATTATATTATATTCACCTTCAAAATAATCACCAAGGGTGAGGTCGTTAAAACCCTATAATTTAATCTATATAAATATGAATATAGCACATGGGTCAAGCCAACCATAATCTACAGTTTCGATAATATATATACTGGTAATGGAGTATGGTAGAAGAAGTAAGAAGGATATGATTCTTTGTCCCCTAGAATTGAATTAAAGGCATGCGGTGCGTAGTATAAAATTTTTTAGTAAGAATGGTATGGGGATATTACATCATTCCTGTGATTCTTTGAAATAAGATGAGCTTGCTATTACGTTTTCCACTTTAAATTGCTTTATGCAAATACCTCCAGTAATCTTTCCACATTTATCATTGCATAATTATTAAATCTTTCTATACTATCTTTTTATTAAAACATAAATATCTGTTATTTTAATTAAAATAATTAATAATTCTTAGTGAAAATTAATTTCTATTTAAATATAAAAGAAAATTTATACTAAATTGATAAGCTATATATATATATATATAAAATAAAAAATAGAATTAAATAAAAAACTTACAAAAATTTAAAATTCACACTTCACATTACCATAAATAGAAAACTTGGAGAAATTTAAAATTCACATTACCATAAATAAATAAATATTTCTTTAATATATTTTTTATTAAAAGTTTATATATATATGTGAGAATTTCGCACCTTTTTGACACTCACTTATAAGAGAAAAATATGAGAATTATAAATTTTTAATTTTACATATATTAATATTAATATTGAATTAATATATTATAATTTATAAAATTATTAAACATAAATTAAAATTATTATTTTAAATAATTTAATAAATAAATAATATATATATATATATATATATATAATATTAAATTAATATATTATAATTTATAAAATTATTAAACATAAATTAAAATTATTATTTTAAATAATTTAATATATATATATATATATATAATTTTTTATTATTTATTAGTAAAATAAATGTTATTTATTTTATAAAAAATAATGTCAAAAATGATAGCGAGAGTCGTTTAATTGTGAATATCGTGCCAAAGTTTGAGATATTACCCTTTTTGTTAAGTGGCAACTTCATCCAATATGATTATTATTTAAAATATATAGAGAAGGTTTACACATGTATATTATATTATATTATATTATATTATATTATATTATATTTATTATGATGATTTAAGAATTTTTTTTATTTTAGTAAATTTAATAATAATAATTAAAATTGTAAATTTTTTATTGTATAGTGTAATTAATAAATAAAATGATTTTATTTTTTTTAGTTAATTTTATCTAAATTTTGATAGGGATTTTTAAGGATCAAAGTTTGAAGTTGTTTAATCTATAAAATTTTAGGAGTGTTTTAAGGTGTTGAATCTATTTATGCATTCAAAAATGTATTTTAAACAAGAAAAAACTATTTTACTCAAAATTATGTTGCCCAAGTTTAACAAAAAAATTATTTCGTCTATTAATTAAAATGCTCTATTTTACATTATTAAATTTATATTTTTATTATAGAAATAGAATTCATAATTTGTATACATTTAAATTTTATAATTTTTAGCCACTAAATTTTTTTTTTTTTTTTTGTAAGCTACGGTAAAGATTCTATTAATAAAAACTATGTACATTTACATATGATCACCCGCCCAACAGGGAAACCAAGTGATTTTCTAATAGTATATGACCGTCATGATAGGGAAATAGAGAATCAGTGTATCAAAACCAGAGAAAATATCACACTAATCTATCTAAAAACAGTCTATGCACCAGTAGAGATATATCCATATTGTTCAAAAATCCATATTGTTCAAAACTGCTACCAGTATACTGCTATGAACTACTATTGTCTGAAAAAAGCACAAAAAAACTCCTTGTAAAAACCTGTGATTGTGTTGAAACTACTGTGGCTACAGATGCATGGCCTCATTCCTCACTGCATTTTCATCATCTTCTGTCTTCACAGCTATTCCATTATCTTTCAACAGCTTGATGAGCTGATCCATTTTCCGGTCCTGCATTAGAAGTGTCATTTGTATATTTTTCAATTCTCGTTTGAACAATGGAGTACCCTGTGCAAGCTCCACCATTTTTGCTGCTACCTGTTCCAGGGCCTTAGCAAGCAAACGCTTCATTCCCCAGTATACGTGCAGTGACTGCTTATAGAGGGACATCCGTCCCCTTGTATGTCCAGGATCAGGTAATAAGCTCTCCCAATCAGCCATCTCTGGATCAGATTGATCTTGCAAAGCCTCTTCCTCTAGCTTATCTATTATCTTACGGATTTTAAAATTTGTTTCCTTGGTGTAAGCCGCCTCTGCATCCTGTAATTTCTGGCGCATATCCTTCTTAGCCCGACCACGAACAGCACGGCCAGAACCCTCTTCGAATCCGCGGTGATCCTCTCGGCCGACATGCCTCCCTCTGCCCATAACACCTCCTCGACCCCTTCTCCCGCGCCCGCGCCTGCTCCTTGCTGCAACTGCCTCGTCTTCATCCTCAGAATCAATATCAGTATCTTCTTTGCCCTCCTCCGGAACTGACCGCCTCATCCACCTACCCACTTTCCCACCAGAGGAGGGACGAGGAATATCCTCCTCAAGAAAGTCGCGACTGTCATCTTCCAGCTCGTCAGAGTCTTCTGGGATATCTAAATAAACGGGAGGGAGGGACTCGTCCACCACTTGCTTCCCTTTCTCTGCCATCGTCGCACCCTGTCTGCGAGTTCGCCTTCCTTCGAAGCGAGATTGATTAATATCCATATTATCTGCTTGCTTATTCCACTGCAAACGACTTCCGATACAGTATGGGGTCCTAAAGAAAACAATGTGACACAAACCGGTAGTCTCCCACCACCTCCTCAATACCTGCAACTCGCTTACCCACTCTGAGCCTGTACAGAGGATAAATGAGACCATGTCTTTCACTCTCCCAATAGCAGGTAAGAAATTTGTGTCACTGCAACTACTATCATTACATCGTCGGAGAAGAGCATGCAGTATAAGGACCTTGCTCGGCCACCTTCCCACGTTGTGAGCAATTATTCTCCAAACCATCTCATTAATACACGTTGCGTAGCCCAAATCCTGATGGGATGCTCGCGCTGCCCTCCTGACGCCACCACTCTCCCAACGCAGTACCTGCCCTGCCATCAGCCTTGGGATGAGCAGGCCTTCGCATGCATAGATATAAGGATGCCGCCCATTTAAAATTTTGATACATATGATCCGTAAACCGCTGCTATCGTCATAAATGCTGGTACCATATTCAGTCAGAAGCATGAGGAGAAGGCCGGTAAGCAGTCCTATCCTCCCCTGTCGCCTCATAATTTCTTTTAGATTTTCAATATAACTATAACTAAAGCCTCGTATGTCTCCAGACATACAGATGTGCGATTCGTTTGAAATCATCAAGGAACGGTGTTTTAGGCGGTCCGATCCTCCCCCTTTGCCTCATGATTATCCTGGCGCAATATGACTGCCAGGTCATTCCACCTCATGTCCTCCTATAAGGCCACCCAACTGGCATCCAATAGACACTGTGAACCGCCACACGCCCAGTTTGCCAAATAATCGATGACTGTAATATAGTCGATCCTCCTCATTTGATGTTCAATATCCTGAATTATCGCGGCCGTCCGCCAGCTCTTGGCTACATGGTCCCAAGCTTTGCCTCGCTGTAATTTCCTCAACATTTCAATGACAATTTGGGAGTCCCCTTCAATAGCAAGGTTACGATAACCATTCCTCGCAGCAATCCGAACACCATGAAAAATTCCCCATAGTTCGGCTTCATTATTGGTCATGTCACCACCCCATTCTGCATATACCCACCGCGAGAGACCACCACTATCCCGGAAGATACCACCCCACCCTGCATCTCCGGGGTTTCCTTTTGATGCACCGTCAAAGGATAATTTAATGCAATCATCTATTGGGAACCTAAAACGAGTTGGACTCTGGATAGTAACTCGATTACGCCTATCATTATTAGGATACAACATTGTATATTCTAGGTTCAATTGGCATAAAATTCTTTGCTCATCCAAGTTTAACGAAAATTTATTATTCTAATAATTTATAACCAAAATTTAAATAAAATGATAAAGAAATATTGCAACATAAAGAAATATGTAATTCCTTACATCCTTAACACACACTTAACATAAAGCGCATATATATATATATACCATTCCACATTTAATAAAATAGAGTAACATGATTTTATATTAATTAATATAAAGATAAAGTAATTAAAAATTTTCTTATATTTTAAATTTTATATCAATTTGATAGTACAGATAATGAAAGTAAAACATTTCAATTATTTTTTAATAAAAAAGAAATTGTGTAATTTATTCCCCATACATATATATATATATATATATATATATATATATATATATATATATATATATTAGTAATAAAAAAATAAAAACAAACAAATTTTTCATAAATATAATATTTCACTATATATATATATATATGATTAAGTAAAATAGTATAATATCACAGTGAAAAAAGTGTTAATTCCTAATAATAAAGAAGTATATTTAAAATCATATTAATAAAAGAAATATATCTCTGTGGTAAGGTGTTTTCTCTAGGAAGAAATCCCCTAGATACCACTCTGCATCGTTAGATTTGTTGTTAGATAATTGAATAATCGTCTTCCATTAGATGATTCCATAATCGTCTCATGACTTGTTGTCAGATGAAGCCATAACAATCTCATAGATAATTAACGGTTTATGCTCTCTTTATTTAGTGATCGTTGTAGCGGCTGCAACACCCTCCAAAATTTTGGCCTGCATCCAATTTTGGAGCCTTCCTTGGGTTTTTCCTTGATGTTTGCAAGCACTCGGGCTCATCCCGTGAGCTCGTGTTGAGTCTTTGCACCCTCCTCACTTGACCATTCAATGGACATATTTTTGCATGTTGGTCATAATGTCATGCTTGCAGTCATGTTCTGCCCATGCACAAGGTCTGCCTTTGTCTATACAAGTTGTGTCTGCTATGTAGATATTCGTCACACTCACACACGAAGTTGTATGCATTGTCACGCAAGTGTCTTCACGGTCGTTCCCTGATCTATCACAAGTTTCGCGCTTGTCGCTCACACCATCGGTCAGTCACACTGAGTGTATGTTGTCTTTTTGGTTCGAGGTGTCTTGTCGTCAAGTCATGTTGAGTGTGTGTCCGTGAGGTCATGCATGTACGAAGTGACTCGTTCACACACTTGGTCATTTTGTTGAAGCTTTGTCGATCGGGCCATCCTCCAGCAGTCGGACATCCGCTAAGCTACATTGCGCAGTTTCAGCTCTTAGTGATTATGTATTGCTGCCCAGAATTGCATAGAGCTTGAGGCTACCTCCCAGGCAGTCTGCACTGTGCAACCCTGGAATCGACTCAACTGACTGCCACCCATAACAGCGCAAAAGTTTTCCAACAAACCATTTCAATCTACGCTGCCCGCAAGCACATCAACCGAGCCTCCAGCTGGTCAACTGGAGAGTTTGACCGAGTAGTGACCCCGGGACTCACTCCCCTAAAAAATTGCGCAAAAGGTGCAAAGCATGCCCGTTTCGGTGACTAAAGAAACTATGCAAACATGCCGGAAAAACACCCTGTGTCTGTCACTGTCTCCCTAAACAAATTATGTAGTTTTTCTAGCCAGTCACCCAATCAATCGACCTGCTGCTTGCCTGGAAAACTGCATAGTTTTCATGAGCAGTTCCCTAGCTTCCTAGCATCATGCTCAACTCAGAAACTGCGTAAGGATGTCCAACAGGCCAGCCTCCCAGCGTTGTGCATTTTTTGCCAATAGCACTCCTGCAACCAACACTCTAGAAAAATTGCGTAGTTTTTGTCAGCAGCACTTCTGCAGCCCGCTATCAGCTCCCCGGAGAAATTGCGCAGTTTTTCTGCCAGTTCCCCTCTTCTTCCTGCACTGCCTGCCTGAAAAAAATGTGCAGATCTGCCCTCCAGCCGAGCCAGATCCTGCAGATAGTCACTGCTAATCCGGATTGTCCATCTTAGTCTCCTAGTGACCTCTGTGCAATTTTCATCGGTAGCGCCTGGAGCCCGCATCCCGGCTTAAAATCTGCCTTGCACAGTTTCAGAGCCTTGTCCTCTCTCTAAGTCAGCTGCATCCGAAAGTGAATGACAATTCATCATGGTAGACTAGGATATTTTTGGATTTCATGTCGTCTTGTCATAAGTGATTGCAAATATAGGTACATGGATGAGACATGACATGACGACGAACGGGATGAACAAGGATAGCATGCGAGGAGATTCGTTTGCAAACGGATGAAGCAGGAATGCATGCAAGGAGATTGTTTTGTGAACGAATGAACGAGGAATACACGTGAGGATATTTTTTCACGAATGGACAAACACATAAAGCATGCCAAAGTACAAGCAAAGGAGTGATGTGCACATGCAACATCGAGTGAACACCAAGACCACTGAAGACTCCACACACCTTGCCATGTGGAGGTGAAGCTATGATACACCAAGAGGACATCCATCACTCAACAACACTACATCTTGACATGCACACAACCAACAATATGAGCATACTAGCACTATCTTGTCGAGTCATGTCATGAGTCATCTCAACCACGTCATTATTGTGGGCCACACTATTGTAATAAATGTAATGTAACGTGGAAGTCCAAGAGACCCACATGTAAATTTGAAGAGTCATGAAAGACAAAAAGTCGTGAGGGAAGTCGAATAGTCATAAGGGCCAGTTTTACCCTTGGCTATAAATACCACTCATTTTTACATGCAAAGGAATTTTTCACCTTGGCTTCTCCCACATAGCCTTGAGAGTCTGTAATCATTTATTTGAAGAGCGAGCAATGGCTCCAACACTCCACTATCGGGGCTAGTGATGTAATGGTGTATGGATGTCTCTCAGAAATTTCACTTAATTCAGAAGGCTATTAACAGGCCAACATGTTTTCACACATGTATTGTAATTCTTTGTAAGACTATTCTTTGCGAACTTGTAATGCATGTTGCTTTAACCTGTGTTAAGATAGTTGAACTATTTCGGTTGTTCTAATACATATGATTACGAAAATGTGTTGTATAAGTTGTTAACATTGTATCCACCGTGTGGGCTATCCCGCCGGACACTCGAAAAATTCATTCTTGCAAACTTGTTATAATGCTAGTCGGACTCGTGTGGACTATTCCGCTGGGTGTTGTATGTGCTATCTGTTCACCTTGTGTTTGTGACTGCTACATCCATATGGACTACTCCAACAGAAGTTGTGCATGTCCTATTGTGTTGTGTGTCTCTAATAGAGTTGGGACTATTCTCTTTCAACCTGAGACTCACTTCCACCCTCTCCCTCTACAGTGAAAGAACTTTGACACAAGTAAAATCAAAGCATTTACGAGGCACACAAACCTCGTTGTTTGAATAGAAAGCAGACCACTTTCACGTGCTGACAAGAAAGAGCTAAGGCATATCTTTAAGATAATGGCAACCAGGCCATCGTACCAGATGGGACTCCTACACCAAACCCCCACTCAACATACTTCGATGATGGAGTTGCAATCACAAGCGAACATCCTCACTGTCACAAGTGATTGCCCGCCTTCCCCTCATCAGACAGCTCTACCCCCGCAGAGTGATGTGGGAGAATATGCACACACAACTGTTCAATTGTCACATCCTCCCACCCTCACTACTCTCAATTCTTGCGTAGATTTGGTTGGGAAGCCCATGGGTTTTCATACACACTTGTTACATCAACCTCCATCTCTGCGTTCTGCTGATCCTCTGAATTGCACTGTCTTGTGTTCTTCTGTTCCAGACTCTACACCTGTTGTGAACAAGGATCAAGCCATCAACGGAGTTGATGTTGCACAATCAACCTGCGCTATCATTCATGAAGAGTATGACCGAGCATTTGAGCATGAACCCGCGGTGAAGGATGACCTCCTTCTGTCTGTGCCTCCTCCATTTTTTCCTGACATCATTGGTGATTATGTTATCTCTGATTGTCTTGGTGTAAATCCATCCACAGATGCATCTACTTTTGATCATTAGCAGAACACAGCTGATGTTAGTCCATCATTTGATAGTAGACAGGAGAAATCTTTCATCAAGAATCCACCTAATCTTTCATCTACTTTTTTTGGAAACGCATAGGGTGAACATTCTTGCTTCTCTTCTACCCCATTGTATGATTCATCAAATCATGAGGATGCCAACAAACATCTTGAATTTTATGATCATGGTTGGCATGATCTTTGTGCTTCTTCATTTGATCACGATGTTGATTCACTCGGTGTTAATATGTCTAAGCCACTGGTCTCCAATGATCTATCTATTGACGAAGTGGAAACCCTGCATACTATCGAGGCACTTCAGCCCGAGATGATGGTTATGTTAGGCTCTCGTTGTGTTGAGGTTAGTTCCACTTCCGATCAGAAAATTTGTGAAACACCTAAGGCTCCTCATCTCATATGTATGCACTGAAGATCAATCCAGCATAGATATTTCGCTTCCTCTTCCAAAATCACATTACCCCATCGCTTGCGCGCTAAAGGAATCATTCACAGCAAGCACACTTGTAAAGCATAAGTTGTCTCTTTTTCTCATGTTTGTTTTTATGCCACAGTCAAGAGAGTACACACACTTATCATCTGTACACAATGTGTCACAACACTATGGTAAGTCCACAGAGATTTTGTCTTGCGCTTTCACTCTTTTCATTTTTGTGGATGCGTGTAAACTCAGAGTGTGTTGGTGTTCATTGTTATATATTTTATGTTTGTTGGCTCACTTGACTGTGCTTCTTGAGAACCATGTGTTCACTGAGATGGACCAACCAATGCGTAGGCGGTTGCATTGGAAATATCATTTCATGTGAGTAGGCCCAGGCAGTTTTTAGCGTAGGAGTAGGAGTAGTGTTTGCTTTCTTGGTTGTCTTTGCTTTATGGTTTGCATGTTTGTTTGCTTGCTGACTTGGTTTGGTTTGTTTGCTTTCTCACTTTTCTTGCTTTTCGTTTTGTTTGCTTTTCTTACTATTTTTTTTTCGTTTTGTTTTGTTTTCTTAGTATCATGCTATTGTAGTTTTGTAAATAAGTGTTGCCCTCTACCGAGTTCTGGCTTTTGAATGAGTATGTGGTTGAGACACAAAGAGTCTTGTGACACTGCAGCACTTGGCAAGTCCTGCGTCCGTCTTCTTTGTGTTTGCTTATAACCTTTGGCCGATGAAGTCTTGACGGGAAATACGAGCCATCTGCAAGGGAAGCTTAGGTCCAACCATGAACCTGTGTTCACACTGGGAAACCCCATGCCAGCACTCAGCCTTCTGCTCTGTGTGATCAAGCTCATCCAACTAGTACAAACAAAGAAGGGGAAAATTTAAATGAGAAAACCTATGTCAGAGGTCTTACATGCTCCTCTGAAGGAACAACCTCTTCGGCTCTCAATAAGTCAGGATCCCTCTTTCGCCCCAAAAATAAAAAAGTTCCTATGCATAGTCCTCTTAAAAAATACAAAGGCGAAAGAAGAGAAAGGCTTCTTGCATAGAGAGGTGAAGCATGCAACTCCACCGGGGTACTAACGAGGCTCATTGGCAGTGGAGCAATGTGTGTGTTCTTGCGTCACTCCACCAGGGTACTTTCCAGGCTTGCTGGCAGTGGAGAAACACCAAAGAGGAAAACTTACACTCTAAATTTTTTTAATTCGCGAGCCAAACTACCCTTTCTGATTTCGAAACACTGTGATCAAGCTGAAACTTGTTGTTGTGTTTGATTGAGTTGGTGAAAGGTGAACCATATCTATCCACAGGGTAAGTGGCAAAGCTGAAGTAACCAACATAATGGTTCAATACTCCCTGAAATACCAAGACCCTATGATGTCAATAGACAAAAACAAAGAAGCTGGAGTTCAACTAGTGTGTTGCCAAGTGTTGTAGCAGCTACAACACCCTCCAAAATTTTGGCTTGCATCCAATTTCGAAGCCTTCCTTGGGTTTTTCCTTGATGTTTACAAGCACTCGGGCTCATCCCATGAGCTCGTCTTGAGCCTTTGCACCCTCCTCGTTTGATCATTCAACGAACATCTTTTTGCTTGTTGGTCACAATGTCATGCTTGCAGTCATGTTTTAGCCATGCACAAGGTCTTCCTTCGTGTGTCTAAGTTGTGTTTGCTATGTAAACATCCACCACACTCACATATGAAGTTGTATGCACTGTCGCACAAGTGTCATCACGGTCATTCAACGATCTATCACAAGTGTCGCACTTGTCGCTCAAACCGTCGATCAGTCACACTAAGTGCATGTTGTCTTGTTGGTTCGAGGTGTCTGGTCGTCAAGTCATGTTGAGTGTGTGTTTGTGAGGTCATGCATGTACAAAGTCACTCGTTCACACACTTAGTCATTTTGTTGAAGCTTTATCGACTGGGCCATCCTCTAACAGCCAGACATTTGCTGAGTTGCATTGTGCGGTTTCAGCTCTTAGTGATTATGTACTGCTTCCCAAAATTGTGCAGAGCTTGAGGCTGCCTCCCAAGTAGTTTGCACTACGCAACCCTGAAATCGACTCGACCCACTACCACCCAGAACAATGCAGAAGTTTCCAGCAAGATATTTCAATTTGCGCTTCCCGCAAGCACATCAACCGAGCCTTCAGCTGGTCAATTGGAGAGTTTGACCAGGCAATGAGCCCCGAGACTCACCTCCCCAAAAATTTGTGCAAAAGATCCAAAGCATGCTTGTTCTTTTAACTGAAGAAACTGCACAAACATGCCAGGTAGACACCCTGTGTCCATCACTATCTCCCTCAAAAACTTGCGCAGTTTTTCAAGCCAGTCAACCGGCCTACTGCTCGCCCGAAAAACTGCGCAATTTTGATGAGTAGTTCCCCAGCTGCCTAGCATACCTCTCAGCTTAGAAACTGCGCAAGGATGTCCAGCAGGCCATCCTCCAAACATTTAGCAGGTTTCTCTAGTAGCACTCCCGCAGCCTAATGCTAGCTCCCTAGAATAATTGCACCATTTTTATCAGGAGAAATCCTATAATGCACTGCCAGCTCCCCGGAGCAATTGCACAGTTTTTGTTGCCATTCCCCTTTTGTTTCCTACACTACCTCCCTGAAAAAATTTCATAGATCTGCCCTCCAACCAAGCCAAATCTCGTGGATAGTCACTACTGATCCAGATTGTCTATCTCAGACTCCCAGTGGCCTCTACGCAATTTTCACCGGCAATGCCCGAAGCCCGCATCCCAGCTTGAAATCTGCCTTACGCAGTTTCAGAGCCTTGTCCTCTCTCCCGGTCACCTGCATCCGAAAGCGAACGATAATGCATCATGGTATACTAGGAGAATTCTGGATTTGATTTCGTCTCATCGTGAGTGATTGTAGATACAGATACATGGATGAGACATGACATGGCAATGAAAGGGATGAACAAGGAGAGCATGCGAGGAGATTCGTTCGTGAACAGATGAACCAAGAATGCATGCGAGGAGATTCGTTCATGAACAGATGAACCAAGAATGCATGAGATTAGATTGTTTCACGAACGGACGAATGAGGAATGCATGTGAGGAGATTTGTTCGTGAATGGACAAACATATGAAGCATGCCAAAGTGCAAGCGAAGGAGCGACGTGCACATGCAACATCAAGTGAACACGAAGATCAAATGCTTTGCACACCTTTCAATGTGGAGGTGAAGCTATGATACACCAAGAGTACATCCATCACTTAGTAGCACTGCAATTAGACGTGCACGCCACCAGCAGCATGAACATACTAGCACTGTCATGTAGAGTCATGTCATGAGTCATCTCAGCCACATCACTATTGTGGGTCACACTATTGTAATCAATGTAATGTAACATGGAAGTCCAAGAGACCCACATGTAAACCTGAAGAGTCATGTGAAGTTGAAGAGTCATGTAAGTCAAACAGTCATGAGGGAAGTTGAACAATCACAAGGGCCAGTTTTACCCTTGGCTATAAATACCCCTCATTTGTACATGCAAAGGACTTTTTCACCTTGGCTCCTCCCACATAGCCTTGAGAGTCTCTAATATTTTCTTTGAGGAGCGATAAATGGCTCCAATGCTCCGCTATTGGGGCTAGTGATGTAATGGTGTACGAATGTGTTTTGGAACTTTTTCTTAATTCAAAAGCTTGTTAATAGGCTAGCACGTTTTCACACATCTATTGTAATTGTTTGTAATACTATCCTTTGGGCACTTGTCATGCATGTTGCTTTAACCTATGTTAAGGTAGGTGAACTATTTCGGTTGTTATAATACATATGCTTACGAAAATGTGTTGTATAAGTTGTTAACGATGTCTCGGCTGTGTGGGATATCCCATCGGACACTCGATAGATTCGTTCTTTCAAACTTTTTATAACACTCATCACACTCATGTGGACTATTCCGCTGGGTGTTGTACGTGCTATCTATTCACCTTGTGTTTGTGACTGCCGCATCCGTGTTGACTACTCTGCCGGAAGTTGCATATGTCATGTTGTGTTGTTTGTCTCTAGTGGAGTTGGGACTATTCCCTTTCAACCTAAGACTCACTTCCACCCTCTCCCTCTGTAGTGAAATAAATTTTACACAAGTAACATCAAAGCATTCACTAGGCACGCAAACCTTGTTGTTCGAAGACAAAGCAGATCACTCTCACGTGCTGACAAGTAAGAGTTAAGGCATATCTTTAAGATAATGGCAACTGGACCATCGTACCGGATGGGATTCCTACACCAAACAGTGTGAGGTCTAGATGGGACTTCATATTAGGGAGATCCCCTGAATGTTGGCAGGTCCAGCACGGTCAACAGTAACCTGGGAACTTCCCTAACTGTTTCTTCTGTTATCAAAACGCTAATGCAATCATTCTTCACTGTGAATGACTGCAACTCCCATGGATTCAATTACTATTATGAATTGAATGCTTCATTTGGTTTTCTTTTTTATCAGGTGTGAATATTTAGAAATACTATATGAGTACAATCAACGCATCCCACACTAACTACATCCTCCTGTCCAATGAAATATATTTTGCATAAAAAGTTTTTGTTCATTCATTATATCATCTATTTATATAAAAGTATTTGATAGTCATCGAACATTAGTCATGGCTACGACCTGCAGGAATCCCACCTACTGGAAATATGATAACAATTCTAAGTATTGACAGAGGAGTCCAAGGGAATATTCCAACAAATATGTCTTGGAGGAAAAGATTCAGGTATTGATTAATCTAACCCACATTCAACTTGGAAAAGGTTAGATTAGGTTTCAATAATAATGGATATGAAAACGTGTGTTGTGACAATATATAATAGAAATTTGGCTTACTTTAGAAGTAACTTAGCGGGAACCACCATTGACAATGTGATAAGACAAGTAATGGAAGCAAGACAAACTCTACGTGAAGATATATGAAGAATGCCTCAGAATCTTCAGGTTGCAACCATGATGGACAATGTTATAAGAGGAGTGATACAAGCAAGACAAACTCTGCAGGAAGATATAGATGGAATAGACTCTACAACACAGGAGGAGGAATTAGTCTTGATTATTGGGAAGAAACTGCAGATAGAGTCTTCATCGAACAATTGCCTCCATACTCATTTTAGAATAACATATGAGAAATGGAAATAATTCAATCTTCTCAATTTGTCAGGAGCACTATAAATTGGTGGAGGAGGCAAGTGCAATGCAATGCAGGCACTTGTACCACAAGAGTTGCATATTTACATGGCTAGAGAACCAGAATACCTATCCACTCTGTCAATTTAGAATGTTTGTATAGCATAAAGCTCTTTTACGCAGGGATGCAATTTAACTCTCACAAAGTGATTTGAATTATGTCAAATAAATTAGCAAAACTTTTTACTAATCGGTAAAACTTTTTACTAATCAGTAAATTTTTTTACTAATTCGTAGAGAGGTGTGGAAACAATAACTTTTGAAGGTGGTTTTGTTTTGAGATTCCTCTCTGGGTATTTAATTTTTATTTCTTTTTTGTGTTGTTTGATTATTAGAGATTTTGGAGTTTTTGTTTGAAATTTAGAAAAATAAGTTTTGGTTAAGCCACAAATAAAATTTGTGTTTTCAGAAAATCTCTACTATATTTTGAGCAATTTGAACCTAAAAATACGACAGGACTCCAAAACATTTTATAAGAATACTACTTTTTTTCTAATTATTAAATTTAAATAAAGCTTAGAATAGACTCACTAATACAATGTTATTATCAAGGTTTTAATTTATTAATAAATACTATAACCAATCCAACCCTCTTTTATCTTTAAATATGGAAAAAATAACCACATTTAAAAAAATATTTTTTCTTTGATTTACAATGAAAATAACAAGAATGACAAAGCTTTGAAATTTATTCAAGGATTGACCATCAGTCAGAGGACTAAAGTTGTTGAATGTTTGCATTAGACGAGGATTTGAAAGGTCTGGTGGGCTTTCAGAGCTATCGAGAAAGTTAAATTCTTGCACATGATGACCAAGTCTAAAACGTGTTGATCCAAATGGATTGGAATAACTCCATATGCTTTGGACATCCAACTTGTTCGCAACATCATAAGAGAAAACTGATGAGTACAACCAAGAAGGAATGCTCATCTTTGAGGCCAACTCGAAGAGGCCTAATCTGAAAATTACGAAAAGTATTTTCCAACAATTTATAGACCAACGAATGGATATGTGATCATCTACAATGAGATTACTACTCGATCAGTTCTCACTTTCCAGTGAAGCACAAAATCCTGAATAGAATATAAATAAAAATTCGATGATCACCTTAACACTTAAAGAAATAAGTTGGGATATGAAGGATCTCTTCCTCGAAATGAAAGAAAATCTTGTCGAAGACTATAAAAAATCTTAATCCATTTAACTGTTAAAAATATGGTTGAAAATTCATTTGGGAAGGTCACCGTTTATATTGATCGTGTTATCATGCTAGGAGTGTTGTTGGTGTGTACACTCTCCTACCAGTGAAGGGTAAGAATAATCGATTTCGTAATCTAGAAATTGAATTCCAATGGTCAAATAAGTGATTGTGGTATAAGTATGCACATTGTTGCCTATACTTGTAATCTAATTATTGAAAGGTCCTAATAAATGGAAAAATGGATTTTTTATTAAAGTGTTTACCTTTAAAAAATGCCCCTTACAAAAGAGTCTTGCATCCAATTGTTACAATGTCAATGTATCTTTTTCCCAGTAATCATGAGCGGCAAGAGGAACATCCTCCAAGGCTTCAAAGTCCCCATATCAACATCCAACTAGTAGTTCCATATGCCGACAACAACCCAAGCTTGTCTGAGGAGCCCAAGCTTGAAGAGCATGGATGGTCCTATAAAACTAGAGATTTCAGCCTTTGAAAGCAACAATGGAGAAGAGACAACCCCTTCAAAATGTTGCTTCTCAAGTAAGATTTCGATTTTATGTTAGTTGTCGCATTTCGTAGTGCTAGTTTTGGTTGTTTACAATTTAAATATAGTGATTTGTTTCCTTGCAATTACATTTTTAGGTTGTCTAATTTTTTTTTTTCTATGACCCTTTTCTTGATTGAATTTCAAAGACCCAAGTGATTTCTTTCATTGTGGGTCATCTTTTTTCTTTATGGGGTACCTATTGAATGAATTTCGGAGTCCCAATCAATTCATCCCCACAAGCAATTTTTTGAATTGTTTGATGAGGGTAAACCTCTTGGACTGGGCACTGAAATACATTAGGGTTTTTTTGTAACCAAATAGATCCTTGATATATAAGTTTTATCTCACTAGGAAGCTATAGGGTTTAGGCTAATGATTGAATTTTATTCTTTACAATATGTATTATCTATGTGCTCGTATGTGTTCTCTTATACATGCTTGTCTTCCCATGCTTAGAAGTTGGAAAATATTATTTCCATATTATTGTTCCCATGCAACAAGCATCACACTATCAACAAATGAGAAGGACATAGGTGTTCCAAAAATTCTAGTAATAGGGATTTGTTGAGGATGAACTTGGACTGTGGATTTGATATGTTCCTTATTAATGAGCTATGAAGGAAGGCTTGTCTCCCCATATTTTTCATTTTCTACTACATCTAACATTTCTCAATGGGAATAACTGACCTCTATTGACTCTTGAATCACATGGATTGTTTGTGGCGTGGATTTTGTGCACATCACCATGACATTAGGTGTCAAGAATGCCTCTTTCTCAAAAAATGTATTCTTTCCAAACATGAGTTGCAAGAGGTCGTGAGAATGAGGGGATTGTCAAAAGCCTTGCAGGAAACTCAAGAAATTGTTAGAAACAAACCAAGCTTGAAGTAATCTCTGGATATGCTCATGATGCATTTTAATTATTTTGATGATTACAATCCCACTCTCTTTGGTGGTGGATATCATCAAGAGTAATAGAATTAGTATCACAAAGTAGCAGTAAAGGTCATTGATTGATTGATTTATACATTTATGTCAGGTGCGAAAACACAAACCTCCCTCTTAAGACACCTTTTATACTCCCAGTTGAGTAGGAGATGAGCCATGACTTTTCATATAGATCAGTGTCATGCCCTTATGGAGGAGTAGCAGGAGCTCATGACGTAAATCAATAAAGACCCACACGTATATCCATATTGACCCCTTCTTATGACAGAGATGAATCCAATATTATGGTTTTGGTGGAGGATTTGATTATGGAGGCCCAATCCTTAGCCTCAACCTCAGCGTGCATATGGGTTCAAGGCCAATCTATATGGATATTAGTATGTGGAAAATCCTAGACGGAACATATCACTCCAAGATTAACAGTTTGGGTATTCTATTATAAATATGGACGAGAGAGTAAACTGAGTTATGGGAGGAGGCCTCACTATGGTCAATAGGAGGCCAATTTATCCATCAACTTGAAGTAGTCAATTAGAAACCCAAGCATGTACTGTAAACCTACAAGTTTTCACCATTTAGATTAATCGTGTTGTCATGCTAGGAGTAATTGTTTGTGTGTACACTCTCCTACCAGTCAAGAGTAAGACTAGTGTAATCTAGAATTTGAACTCCAATGGTGAAACAGGTGATTGCGGGATCAGTATGCACATTATTGGATATACTTGTAATCTAATTGTTGATAGGTCCTAATAGATGGAAAAAGGGATTTTTCTATTGTAGTGTTTGGCTTTAAAAAATTCCCCTTGCAAAATAGTCTTATCTAATTGTTGCAATGTGAATGTGTATTTTTCTTAGTAATCATGAGCACCAAGAGGAACATCCTGCAAGGCTTCAAAGTCCCCATATCAGCGTCCAACTGGTAGTTCCATATGTCGGCAATAGCCCAAGTCTAAGGAGTTCAAGCTTGAAGAGCATGCCTAGTCCTATAAAAATAGATATTTTTGTCTCTGAAAGCAACAATGGAGAAGAGAAAACCCCTTAATTTATTGGGGATCTAAGAAAATGGTTGAGATGATTACTACAACCAGTATATTTATTCTACTTTAGGTTGGGTTTTATATTTTAGCATAAAGTTTTCAAAAGTCTTACTAACTCAGTTCATTGAGATTCTTTGTATTGCATAAGATTTTCCAGGTTACGACACTTAGTTTTATTTTCTTGTGTTTCAGACACTAATTTGATTTTATTTTCTTATGTTTCAGACACTAATTTTATTTTATTTGCTTGTGTTTTAGACACTAATTTGATCTTGGGCCAATAACTAGTATATATGTTGTTGTACTGTCCATTGGATTAACATAATTATTAGTACACAAAGTTGTGTAGGTTCTGACTCTTCATTGTGATGTATATTCAAGTTTCCAGCTTATTTTTTAATGCAGCGAGAATAACCAGGGTAAGCACATTTATTTATTTATTTTTCCTCTAGCCTTTCCGCTCATCTAAATCAAATTTAGAAGTTCAGACTACCCTAAAAAACAACATGCATCAAGCTCTAACAACAATCATAATATTTCTAGGAGACGAGTCATTGTCCTTTTGTCCTTGTCCTTTTGTCATATGTCATTGCCTTACGACATTTAGTTTGCAACATATGGTGCAATTGCTTGTTTAAATCCCAAGTGATCTAGAGCATGTGAAGTTTTCTAATATTATTGCTAGTTGTAAAGTAGTTTTTTTTTAATTATATTAATAAAAGAAATATATTTTAAATCCCAAGGGTTAACTCAAATTGTCTAAAACCACATGTGAAGTTTTCTAATATTATTGCTAATTGTTGTTAATCTTAAGTTCCATTATCTTAAGACTAGCTCCATTAATTTACCCAATTTACCATTTACATAATAAGTAAGAAAGTAATCCAAAATTTTATTTCTTTCTTTCCAAATAAAATAAAAATAATATATATATTTAATTTCACTTAAATATATATTAAATAAAACCATTTAAACTAAAATATTTTAATAATTACTTTAAATAACATATTTCTATATAAATTATTTATATTATATAAAACCATTTAAAATAAATATTTTTAATCCACCTCTATGAAATGCATCAAAGAATCAAATCTTTCTTAAAAAACATTTCAAAAAATTGAACTTTTAAATATTTAATAAATTAAAATTAAGATAAATATATATATAAAACATACTCTATATATTCTTGGCATATATTCTTACTCTATATATCTTCGCATATATTCTTCGGTGAAAGTTTTCTGAGGCTCGGTGAAAAAGTTAAACACGTACTCTATATATTCTTTGGTGAAATTGTTCTGAGGCTCGATGAAAGAGTTAAAAACATACTCTATATATTCTTGGCATATATTCTTACTCTATATATTCTTTGCATATATTCTTCGGTGAAAGTGTTCTGAGGCTCGGTGAAAGAGTTAAAAACTTACTCTATATATTCTTCGCATATATTCTTCGGTGAAAGAGTTCTGAGGCTCGATGAAAGAGTTAAAAACATACTCTATATATTCTTCGGTGAAAGTGTTCTGAGGCTCGGTGAAAGAGTTTGCAGGTTGCGGTGGGCACGGGCGATCTGCAGTCAGTTACCAAAGATTACCAAGGGCAGACGGGCGATATGCAGTCAGGTTTTCTGATATCAGGTGCACACATTCCTTATCTTTTTCTTTTTATAATACATATTTGCTCATATAATTTCAAGTATGAATATTTCACCACAGTTACCAAAGATTACCAAGGGAAGACCTAGCACAGTTACTCTGCAAGGCCTCTATGAGTATATAGAGTCTTTAGAGAAACGTAGAGAAGAAAGAGAAGCCAAGCTACAAAAAGAGTTAGAAGCCATATTGGAAAATAGATTTGCATCTCTTGAAGACACGATCCAAAAACAAATAGAAAATAAAATAGAACTACTAGAGAATAAAATGGAGGCAATGGAGACTAGACTGCAGGTCATAGAAAAACATAACCAAGATACTAACCAACCATCCCAGCAAGGAGATGCTGATACTTTAGAAAGCCTTAAAATGAAAGACATGATTAAAGAACTAGAAGAAAAAGTTAATAGTCGTCTCACCCTAAATAATGTGGTAGATAAGTTAGATATCAAACCAATTAAAGATGAAATGAAAAAATTAATAGAATTAGACCACGAACGTAACAAAAGGGCCTTAAACCTTATAATATTTGGTTTAAAAGAGGAATTAGATTAGGATACTTTAGCCTTAGCTCAGACAGAACTACATAATAGATTACAAATTGAAACATTGTGTCTCACAGAAGCAACAAGGTTGGGGAAATTAACCGAGAATAAAGGAAGACTAATCTGCATAAAGGTGAGCTCCACTGATCATAAGCACGACATACTTAGTAAAACCTCAAGTCTAAAAGGAACGGGAATATTCATAAATGAAGATCTCATTCCAGAAGACCAAGCAGAATTAAGAAAGGAGGTTCAAAAGGTAAAAGAAGCTAGAAAGGAAGGAAAATGGGCAATAATCAGAAATAGAAAAGCCTTTATTCGAGATAGAAACCAAAAAGATAGTAATCAATAGCAATTAAACATGCTCCGGATCCTTTCTTGGAATTGTCGGGGCTTCCCATGGAACAAAGGCCCCAAGCTAAGTTGGATTTCAAATGTTGTTGATATTATTTTGCTTGTTGAAACTTGGGAGCACGAAGAATCTAAGGTCCCTAACATAAATGGCTTTACGCTATGGTCTACCTGGAACAAGCGATCCTCCCGTAGAGGCATTGGGGGAATAGCTTGTTACATTAAGAATAACATCTCCCCCCATGTTAGGATTTATAAAAACGACCCTCACAACCAATATAGTTGGATAGAGATAAAAGACATTAATAATAAAAGTCCTACATAGCAATATGTTATTTTCCCCCCATTAATTCTAACTTCTATAAGAAGAAGAATCTAGATAAAACTAACCCTTACAATGGTTTAGAGAATGATATTTCTAGCCTAAGGAATGACGGTAATATCCTTTTAATAGGTGACTTTAATGCTCGAACTTCAAACAACCAAGCTATTAATCTAAGCAATCATTCCAACCCTAATCCTCTTTGGTTAGACGAAGACCCTACTCTGGCTAGCAAGTACAAAAGGAACTCTGAAGATCTCGGGGAAAATTTGTTTGGGTCAGAGCTAGTCAAGCTCTGTAGTGCTCAGGATCTCATAATTTGCAACGGTCTAAAGAAGTGACCCAATTCTAGCAAGATGACCTGCATCCATGGACTTGGTAGCAGCGTGGTAGACTACGTTATTTCTGATCTCCCATTATACAACGAAATAATAAATTTTGACATCTTAAACGACCACGAACCTAACTCTGATCATAGGCCTTTACTTATAACTCTCAATTTTGTCATGCATAGAGTTCCCATAGAAAATAATACTTATAGCCAAAAGAACTTAATATTTGATAGAAATAAAAATGATCTCTTTCTAAATGAATTAAAAACTAATTTGCTTCCTTTATCTAATATAGACAACATAGAAGACCTCTATCATAATTTTACTACAACCCTCTCATATTCTATTAACAAGTTCTCAATTAAAGTTTCAAATAATAAAAGAAATATGAAAACCAACCCATGGTATGACAAAGATTGTAAAAGTGCAAGGAGAGAAATTAAGGAAGTTGTTGATGAATCTCTTAAAATGGACAAGATAAAAATATACAAAGCCCTAACTAAAAGGAAAAAGAGGCAGTACATTCGTCAAAGACAGGAGAATCTCTTACACCTCTCTAAGGTAGCTCCTAAGAAATTTTGGAGGCAGATTCTAACTAGGAAGACTAAGGATAATAATAAAATTGCTCTTCACGATTGGAATTCCTATCTTAAAAAGCTTTATGAATCTCTAAATGTCATGGATAATTTGGAAACCCTTCTCACAACGAAAGAAGTTTTCTCTTTAGAAGACATTAAGTTTGGGGTTAATCGCCTCGCTAATGGGAAAGCTAAGGACATTGAAGGTTACCAAGCGGAAATCTTAAAAATTGGAGGTCTTGTCCTCATCCCCCACATCCACAAGCTTTTCAATCAAGAAGTCAAGCAAGGGTTCCCTAAACCTTGGACTGAGAGCCTCATTATCCTTATTTTTAAAAGTGGGGATACAAATAACCCCTCTAATTATCGAACCATTATGATTAGCCCTCTCTTAGCCAAGTTATATGGTAGTATTTTGGAAAAGAAGTTAAGCATATGGCTTGAAAGTGAAGGTAAGCGGGCTAAAGGCCAAGCAGGTTTCAGAAGGCATCACTCAACAACAAACCACCTTGTTACGCTTAGGATCATTGCGGAGGGATGTCGTAATGATAAATCCAATTTATTTTGTTGCTTTGTGGACTTTAGAAAGGCTTTCGATACGGTTCCTAGATACAACCTTTGGAATAGATTAGAAGAGCTAAAGGTTCCTCTCGAGTTGAGAGCTGCCGCTATAAGGTTATACGAGAATGTAATTGCCAAGCTAAAGAGCAATGAAGGGTGGTCGAAAGATATTAAGTGTAACATCGGAGTTAAACAAGGTTGCCCCCTCTCCCCTACCCTATTTGGCATTTACATCGATAAGCTCGAAGGCTATTTAGAGGAAGCAGGATGTGATGGCACGATCTTAGCTGGGATAGTCATCATCCTTCTTCTTTATGCTGATGATATTGTTCTTTTGGCAAGGTGCCCATCTGATCTTAATAAGCAACTCATGCTTCTTAAGGATTTCTGCTCTACCATGGGTATGACTGTTAACACTGACAAAAAAACAGTTATGATTATCAAATCCAAGAAGGACATTTACGCTAATTTTATGTATGACAATATTAACTTGGAGGAAGTGTATTCTTACAAGTACCTAGGAATTGATATTCATCACAAGCTCAACTGGAACCATAGCATTGAGAAAAGGATTAATGGGGGGTGGAAAGCTTACTTTGGTCTTGAAAATAATTGTAAAATAGCAAACCTTGTAATGTGGGATAAAAATAAGTTCCTCTTTGAAACTTTAGTCACTCCTGTTATCTTATATGGCTGTGAGGTTTGGGGTTGCAGCATCTCCAGAGAATCATGGAGAAAGATTGAGCAAATCCAGAAGCGTTTTATAACTTATAACCTGAAAATTAAAAGTAATACACCCTATCTTATTCTCCTTATAGAAGCAGGTCTTTCCCCTATTGAGAGCCTAGCTATGCTTAGGTTTCTGTTGTACAAGCACATAGACGATCATAGAATTCCTAAGCTAGCTTTAAATTCTAGCCAAAACAACCTAAGGCTCAATCGAGGGTGGCATAAAGACACAAGGGCCTGGTTAAACTATTGGGAGATCAACGAAAATGATGCATTGCAAAACATAAATAACATTAAAGATATTGTTACTTCTAAGTTCAAAGAAAAAATGTGGTGTGAGAAAGACTTAGCGGCCAAAAGAAAATTAAGTTATTATAAGAAAGTCATCAACCCCACCCTAGAAGATAAAAAGTATCTATCTATTTTAACTAGCTCAAAGAAAAAAATTAATATAGCAAAGATTAGAACGAATTCTCATGAGCTCCATAGTGAAACAAGTCGTTGGGTAGTTCCTAAAATGCCATGGACGAAAAGGATCTGCCATATATGTGAGAATAGGAACATCGAGGATGAAAACCACTTCCTCTTAGAGTGCCCTGCGTATAACCACATTAGATCTCAGTTTCACAATCTTTGTTACAATACTGACCTTCCTAGCCTTTTACAATGTCAAAATTATAGTGAGCTCGGGAGGCTTCTCTCCAAGCTTTTTGAGCTTAGGAATAAAATCTTAAATCAAAATAGATAACTTGTTTCTTTAGGTCCGATAGACCATTATTTGGTCTCAGTGGACGTTAACCATCATCATCATCATCATCATAATAATAATATAATATTTTAATAATAAAACTGTTCATCAAAATCTGTCAATTCTCCCATAAAATCATTGGTCTATGAGACGAATGAGTAAGTGCAGAGAAATCGGGTGAGTTGATGCCATTGTTCGTTGGGCAGTCAACATTCAGTGGATTGAATTAATATCGTGCACGGCAAGACGATAATGCCATGAGTGTAGTCTAACGAGGTGGAGGACTTGTTTGGAAAGATATGAAAATTCCGGTTATATTTAGAGAAAATCCGGTAAAGATTTTTGTAAATCTAAATTATAGTTGTTAAACTTCAAAATTTTAGGTGTCTAGACGTTTTTGATGGTGCTGAATCTATTTCCATCATCAAAAACACGATTCTAGTCACTTTTAGCCGTCGGAGCATTTCCTCCACCTTGTTAGACGACTCCTAATGCCATGAGTCATGCTAAATGAATATAAACTTTTGAGGTGAGGTTCGAACTACGAAAATTTCATGGTTATATTCTTACCAAGATTAGTGCAGTTAATTTCATGATTTAAACTATGCTTTTCTTAACCTTCGATCCGCCTAAAATCAATACGCCAATGTTTATATGAAGCAAATAATTAGTGTTGAAGTTTAAAATATTGTTTTAATAAGTTTTGAAATACTTTTATAATTAATGTGTTTTTGGTCCAATACCACATTTAATGGATTAATAGATTAATCACTTTTTAATAAAAAAGTTGGATGTAATGTCTTTCCTGAGTTATATTAATGTATAAAATTTTTAACATTAATTCTTTTATTATATTTTTTTGGAAGATGTGCAAGTATAAAGGTTTGTAATTAATATTAAAAAAAATTAATGTAATATTTAATTAAAAATTTAGTAATTAAAATTAGAGTAAGAAATTGTTTACAAGGGTTTTATTAAAAGGGTAAAGGGAAGGATCTTTATACTCGATTAAAAAAACCATTTGCAACAACCTACCTTCCCACTTTCAATAAATTCTTGCAAATGCTAAGTCTTGTGTTTGGTTAAGAGATGCTCTGCTCTTAATTTGCACAAGGTTCAAGAGGTAACTTAGCACAAGGGTTTACTTGTGCACTATTTAGCGGCCGGGTTTTTGGGGAATAGTATTGTCGCCGGGATATTTTGACAGACTGAGCTTAGAAATGGACGTACGGCAGGGGAGGGGTGAAATCCCCTCCTTTCGTGATGTAATGATGGGACATTCTGGAAATAGTAAAGCGAATGGGCGACCGTCGGATGCAGGTGATCATAACCTAGTCCTCGGCAACCAGTGGCAAGCCCGCCTGGTAAATAAATGTCTTGCAAGGGCACAGAAGAAACCCAGGTACGTCATTCCGAATAACAAGTTGGAGGAGTATCGATGTTACATGAGAGACCATGCGTTAATCTGTAAATTTATTGGGTATTGGCCTTCTGAAAGGGATCTCTCGAGATGGATCCAACAACGATGGAAACCTCGTGGCCATATTGAGCTTAAATTGGGTGCTAAGGGGTTTTTTACAGTCATTTTTGCCAATTTACAGGACAAGGCAAAGGTTTTTGAGGAGGGTCCCTATTTTATGAATAATGCGGGACTATTTACACGGTATTGGGAGGATCGATACAACCCTGATGCAGAGAAAATCAAGGCTGCACCAATCTGGGTTCGTTTATTTGGGTTACCCGATGAATTTTGGGATCCAGAGATATTAGAAGGAATTGGGAATTCAATTGGTACTTTTGTGAAGGTGGCAGAGACCACGAAAAGGGGGAAATATACGTCGTATGCTAGGATTTGTGTGTATATGGATATCTCAGCCCCTTTACCGGAATCCATTGAGCTCGAGTATCAGGATGAAATTTGGCAACAGCCTATTGATTATGAACATATACCATTTCGCTGTCGACGATGCCATGTTTATGGCCACCTCGCAAGGGACTGCCCACAAAGTAACGAACAGAACGGAACAAAGGATATGCCAGAGGGTATTCGAACGACTGACAGAAGCGTCGGGGAAGTATCTGAGTTTCAAGAGGTTCAGCGACGAAAACGCCCTATGCCTGCGAATCCTAGAATCCCCACCCAGGAAAGGAATGCAGTACCAGAAAGTCAAAATCCATATACTATTCTTCAAACACAGGAAGACGAAGAAAATCAGGGGAAAGATCGTAATGAAATCAATCCAATTGTACAGAACCAGGAGAGTAATGTGGTTGCGCCGATGGAAATCATTAAGGATGGAAAGAGGAAAAGTAGAAGCCCAAGTCGAGAGCCTGAAGGAGAGGAGGAGGCACGAAATGATAAACATTCAGATCAATCCAAGAAGGGGAAGGAAGTTGTCAAAGAAGTGGGTACAGAGGAAGAAATAATCATGAAGAAGTTACTTACGGATTGGAAAAAATTGGACGAGCGGTTCATCCCAGAGAAAGAGAAACAATTATACAAGGAAACCTTTCAACGGTATAAGGAGAAGACGGCTGGTTGCTTGGAACCCAAGTTGATGCATGACAATCAGGACTCCCAAATTCTTGAAGGCGATAATCAAGGTAAGCCCGGAAGGAAAAAAGGTAGACGAACGTTGAATGAATCCATCCAAGCAGTGGGCGAGACTCTGGTAAACTCTGGCCGGGTGATACCTCTGTCTGAGGTATTTCTTCAGACTCCCCGAAAGTTTTAAATGATTGTTGTAAGTTGGAATATACGTGGACTTAATAGTCAGGGGAAACAGCGATACTTGAAGGAAAGAGTGGCGAAAGATAAGCCAAGTATTATGGTAGTTCAGGAGACGAAGGTGGCTAGTCAACAGATGGAGGAAATTGTCAAGAAAATGAAGCTAGGATATGAGGTTATGGCTTTAGATGCAACAGCGACAGCAGGGGGATTGGCCGTTTTGTGGAATCCTGAGGAGGTAATTTTTGAGCATTGGCTTTCTTTTCCTAGAATACTTTCAGGTAGGTTTAGACTAGTAGGGATGGGAGAAAGAATTTTGTTCACAGGGGTATATGGACCTCATAATCATAGTGATAGGAAGGATTTCCTGAGGAACCTCCGTACTATGCGACTTCTCATTCCGAATCTCCCATGGATGATAGGGGGGGATTTCAATCTAATTAGGCATCTAGGGGAGAAGAGAGGAGGGGTAAGGAGAGAAGATCCGAGTATGGAAGAGTTTAATGATGTAATCAGGGATCTAGGATTAGTAGATATACATACAATCAATGGTGTACATACTTGGAATAATCGCCGAGGAGGGCAGAGCCAGATTGCCTCTCGATTGGATCGATTTTTATTATCAGAGCAAATTTTGAATAGAGATGTGTTTATTGAAGCTAAAATTCTTCCTAGCATTGGTTCAGATCATTGGCCCATTCGATTGGAGGTAGATATTAAGCAGATCAAAGGGAAAAAACCTTTTCGTTTTGAATCTTTTTGGCTAAGGGATCCACAATTCATTCAAAAAATGGAAACCTGGTGGAATCAATGTACTAGTAGAGGAAAAGGGAGAATGCATACTGTTCAGTTGAAGCTTAAGGAATTGAAACAGAGAATCAAAGAATGGAATCGGAAAGAATTTGGGAACATTTTGGAAGCTAAGCAGAGACTGGAAGGAGCAATGGAGGATATACAGCAGAAAATAATATTGGAAGGCAGAGATGAACATAATAGTAGGGAGGAAGGACGGATTCTCAGCCAGTTGGAGGAACGTCGCAAACAAGAGGAGATTTTGTGGCAACAAAAATCACGGGTTCGATGGTTAAGGGTAGGCGAACGGAATACAAAATTTTTTCATCAAGCTATGATTCAACATAGACAGAGGAATCGAATTTTTTCTATCAGGAATGCGGAGGGTGAAAGAGAGGTAGAGCAGGTTGGTATTGCAAAGACTCTAGTGGATTATTTTAAGGGGGTGCTCACGGAAACTCTGAAGAATAGGAGTGGTAAAATTTTAATATGGCGGAATGAATATCTGCAGGCATGCAACGACATGCTCATCCCAAGGACGATTGCAGGGTAGGTACTGAGGTGGGAGCGCGGTGGCGTCAGGAGGACAGGGATCGCATCACATCAGGATCCAAGACCTGCAACGTGTAATAATCAGCAGGCTTGGGCAATAACGAACACTCCCGTGGGAAGGTGGTCGCGCGAGGTTATAATGCTGCATGGACGGGTTATGAGTTTGCGTGATGGTAGATGGAGAGCGGTAGATTTAATACCTGTGGCTAGTCGAGCGGGAGTAGGATTCATAGTCACTCTGAATATACGACCAGAGTGGGAAGGCGGTCTGCTGTTAGTGTTGGAGCAGAGTCCGGTGAACTGGATAACGACCTTCTTGCTTACCATTATGGCAGATAATCCAGGCCGCAGTGAGGGTAGGAGAACACGTAGTCAGGGAGCCACTCTGGAAGATAAAGGGAAGCAGGTGGTTGATGAATCCTTGCCTCCCATTTACCTGGACATACCTGAAGATTCGGAAGAGCTGGAAGTGGATATTCGGGAGTTTTTTGCAGAGGATAACCCGCACAAGACCTCGGGCGGAAAAGTTGGCAAGTGGATGAGACATTCGGTTCCAGTGGACGCCAGGGATGATACAGAGAGTGACTCGGAAAATGATGAAGAGGAAGACGATGGACGGCGAGGTGGAGGTCGAGGGCGACGGGGGCGAGGACGAGTGCGGGGTAGAGGGAAGTTTGCAGGGCGAGGAGGGAACCGAGCCTATGAGGATGGCTCAGGCAGTGGGGTTCGAGGTCGGGCAAAAAAGGATATGCGGCGGAAATTACAGGAGGCAGAGGTAGCCTACACAAAGGAAACCAATTACAAAATACGGAGGATTATAGACAAGTTGGAAGAAGAGGCAATGCAGGATCAATCTGACCCTGAGATGGCAGATTGGGAGACTTATCTCCCTGATCCGGGACATACCAGAGGGAGGATGTCCCTTTATAAGCAGTCCTTGCATGTATATTGGGGTATGAAACGTTTACTTGCCAAGGCCCTGGAACAAGTAGCAGTTGAAATGGTGGAGCTAGCTCAAGGCATGCCTACCTTCAAAAGAGAACTGAAGAATATACAAATGACTCTTCTCATGCAGGATAGGAAGATGGATCAGCTGATCCAGTTGTTCAAAGCTAGTGGAATAGCGGTTAAGACAGAAAATGCGGTCAAGAGTGATGCCATGAAGCAGTAGACATGCCAGCTGCTGACAAGAGGTTCTTTGCATGAAATTTTTGCTATTTTCAGATAGTAGATGTTTTGTTTACAGTGATGAACAGTATGGTTATATTTCCAGCTCTTAATAGTATGGTTTTAGGTAGGATAGCCGGTTTTTTAGTATGGTTTGACAAACTAAACTTATGCTTCTTTTGGATGGCGGTTATATACTTTCGAAGGCCACCCGGTTTCCCTGTTGGGCGGGTGGCACCCTGTATATGTACATAGATTTTATTTCAGTAATAGAATTTTACCTCAGCTTACAGAAAAAAAAAAGGGTAAAGGGAAAAATTGAAAATTTTAGTTTTTTTTGGAAATGTTGATTTAGAGTTTTAGGTTTATTGGAACAGTAACTTGGTAAAGGAAAAAAAAAATCAATATTTGCTATTTAAAAAAATAAGTAAAGGAGCAAAAAAAAATCATGCGAATAATTTTTATTTATTTATTTTAAAAGGTATAGGAAAAGTAAAAATTGAATTTTTATTTTTATTTTTTTCAATTTTATGGTTAATATGTATCATTAATAAATACTAACAAGGATAGTTTTAACTATTTTTATTTGTCAATTTTCTAATTTTGTGGTGAAAATTAAATTAATATAATATAATTATAAAGCATAATTAAATATATCAATTTAGTAATAATATTAAAATTAAATTAGTTTAGATTTATTTCTTGATCTATCAGCGCTCAGAGTGATTAAATCTCTTTTCACTTTATAAAAGTTTGCATCTTAAGAGATTTGATCCCTCCACGCACATGGAGATTAAATTTCTTTTCACTCTAAAAAATATGTATATTAAGAAATTTGATCTCTCCATATCCTCAATTAAAATAGATCTAAATTTACTATTAATGAGCATTTTTGTAGAACTGTGGGGATGCACGTGAATATCAGCAAAACGTAAGTAATGGTCTTCTCTAAGAAAAGAAAACATAACCAGCATAAGTTCTACTTTGAAGGCAACATTTGGAAGAAGTTGCGGATTACAAATACCTCGGAATTGACTTCAACAAAAATCTAAGTTGGAATGGTTGTAGAAAGAAAAGAACGTTGGGGGGTTGGAAAGCATTTTATGCTTTTCAAAATAGGACTCAAACTCTTTTTGGGCTTCTAGTGATTCCAGTGATTCTCTATGGTTGTGAACTGTGGGCTAGCAGTACCTCCGACATGCAATGGAGACAAATTGAGAAAATTCAGAAGTGTTTGATTACAAACAAATTTAAGATTAAAAGTGCAGTTTCTTATGAGATCTTCTTAAGTGAAACAGGGACTGCTCCTATTGAGGCAATTGCTATGGTGCGAGTCATAAGGTATTTAAAAAAAAATGAGCAAATGGAAAAGGGTAGATGGCCTAAGGTTGTCTTTAATGATAGATTGTGCAAGAGCAAAAAAACTGGGATGCAGCAAAATAAAAAATGGTTTAATATATGTGGTATTTGTTTAAACACGTGTCCCATAAACAGTGAAGAGATAAAAGCTTTTGTTATGGAAAATTTCCATAAACGTGTGTACTGGGATAAGGAGCTAGGAAGAAAGAAAAATTATATACTGAAGTGTTTAATCCCACTCATAATCATCAACCAAAAGCATACATAGAGGCCAATATCTCTTGGAGAGCCAAAATTCTTATTGCTCAGTTAAGGACTAATTATCATCAACTCGGTTGTGAAACAAGGCGTTGGAAAAGGCCAAAAGAAGTGTGGGAGGAAAGGGTATGCATTTTTTGTTCTTCCAGAAAAGTGGAAACAGAAAACATTTCATTTTAGAATGTGAAGCCTTCAAAGATAATAGGGAAAGTTATGCAGAGACGCTAACAGCTAGCTCTTAGGATAATCTATTTAGCTAAGGATTTGTCGAAAAATTGGGAGAAATCTGTCCCATAGGCCATCTTTAGCCTTCCTTCTGTCTATAATAAAAAAATAAAAAATAAAATGTTTAAGACACCTGTACTTGATCTATCTCAATGATCTATATTTCCTATACACTACTAGCGCGAGATATTTAGTGGCAATCCCTTGTCCAATGATGCAACAACCCACGACTAAAATTGTTCATGCAGGAGACCACAATTCAACTGGTGCACTCCGTCTGCGTTTCCCGTTGATAATTTTAACAGCTTGTTATAGCTCCAAATCTCACTCTTATGGTTTGTGATGCTGCACTTATGGACTAGGGCAACCCCTCCTTCCAGACCTGGTCCAAAAATTTAAAAAACAGTGTTTTATTCCCTATACGCAACATTGCCCTGAGTTAAACGCGTGTACACGCGGGTCTGTCATACCCAACCCGCGTGTATCTATTAAAACACTTAAAAAAATAATAAATTCCTCTTTTTTGGGCGGAGATCGCGGGTTTTACCTGCTGGATCACCTGTTAGTGCCCGTGGCCCAACTATTCCCAACCAACTCCTAACTAAAAAACTACTTTGGAGAGGGTATAAAAAGACATCAAAGGGAAGGCCAAGGGGGGAGAGAAAGGAGAGCAAGATTATTATGCTGAGATTTTCCCCTTAGACCAGGTCTGAAGTCCTTGGTGCTTTCTGCACTTCCCCCATTTTGCATAGGAAACCCTTGTTTCCATGTGTATTGGTGATCATTCATCCTTGATATCATCATTGAGTAAGACTTGGAAGGAGCTCTTGTTGGAGGCTTGAGGCTGGAACGAATCTGGGAGGAAGCTTTACTTGGAGCCTGCTGAAGGTGTTCAGGTGATATCTTTCCGTTATATGTACTTTATTTTCCTTTATATATAAAGAAACACGTCTTTGTTCCCGAAACAATCTTTCTTTATGCTTATGAGATTCTTGTTTTGAATTCTTATGCAAGTGGTTACTTAAAGATTTTTATAACTAACTTTATAGCATAAAGATGGTTTATACATAAGTATCTGTACATGTACTGTTGTGTTCTTTGATTTGTTTGTCTTGCAGGTCGAAGGAAGAAGAAGGGAACTCCAAGAAGGGTTTGGACCCTAAAGGCCTTCTCGAACGTAGGACCTTAGGTACATACCCTTAATGTTAGAATTTGCTTAAAAGTAAAAATGATGGTTGTGTGTGTGTGTTTCTTTGAATAAGCAATTTTCAGTCTGGTAGAGTCTTAGCCCAAAGGACCCTAGGGGTACTTTCCCTTCAACCAGAATTGGCGACTCCACTGGGGACAACACTCTCGTTGTTCCTAGTTTGGGTAGTCTTCAAGCCAATCAAGGCTCAGCCCCTCTGTTTGTTGGCTCTGACTGTCTGATCTTTTCTTGAACTCCAAGCTTTTCCAGTTTTTCAGTCTGTGTTTTTTTATTTTTCTTGAAAGACTTCAGATACGCTCTTTTCCTGGATTACAGAAGCATATATACGCAATTTGCACTAAGTGAACCCGCGTATACGCAGGTTTCCTTAGTTACAGCCGCGTATATTACATAAATTTCAAGATTTATAAATTTTCTTTTTTGCTGAATGATTGTCTGGTGGTTTGGGTCAGTGTCAAGCAGTCACTTTTCCAGTGACACTTCTCTGTTGACAGGGGGCATCTTGTTCTGAACTCTCTCTAGTCATAAGGAGTATTAGTCTTGTTTTCGTTGATTGCAAGCGTCATTGATTTTTGACACACAAGATTTTTGTTTAAGAATCTTGATTGCTCTGTTTCAGCAGAGTAGGAAGATTGGGTTCAATCTTTGTGTCCATTTTTGCTTTGATGACACTTTTGTTTGCTTAACGAAATCATTTTTGTGACCATTTGCTCCTTCGTTTCGGGAAAGTTGTTTGTTACCATTTTCTTGAAACTTGTCTTTTGATCTTTTGGGACTTTCATTGCTACTTTTGATTGTCAAAAGCGATTTCAAACACATTTATTTTTGTTGAGTTTTCATCATTTAAAAGGTGTCAATTCACAAAAGTGTTTGGTTGCCCATTTATCAATCATTGGTGTCAGTATTTTTGAGAGCTTTCCTTTGAAAAAGACTTTTTGGTTTGATCGAAAGAAAATCTTTTGAAATTTTTTGAGTTTCGCTTTCTTAAACTCGCTTCTCATTTGATTTCCTTTTTTTCGAAGTGAAAGTGCTTTGTTTTTATCTTAGAACTTGTTTTTATTGTTTGGACGAAATGATTGGTAACACATCATCTTCTATCTAAGAATTTTAGTGGCAAGACAAAATTTGGTAAAGCAGCAACTTTCCTTCTTTGTTTTTAGAGTAGTCTTTGAATCTTGCATCCACATATAGTTCTTGCATTAGGGTAGGATTTGCATCTCTTTTTAGGCATATTTAGTTTTGTTAGTTTTTGTGAGTGTGGAGTCTGAAAAGAAAAAGAAAATTTGTTTATATTACAAGTACCTCTGAACCTCATAGAAATTGCTCTTCATCGAAAACAAAAGTGCATGTCCATGTAGCTAAGTTTTATTAATTTCTTTTGCGTCCACAAAAACACCACAAGTTTCATCTCCATTACCTTGTGACTTAAAGAACAACCTAATAAAATCAAGCGCTTAATTAAAATCCACTGGAACTTTTTGTTTTAGTTATTACACCAACAAGTCTAGGGTTTTAGGGCCTTGGATTAGGCGAGTGGAGAGTTAACTCTCCAAGGCCACATAAAACGTCAAACATAAGAGTCTGATTAACGAGAGTAAATCCAATAGCGTTAGGAAGACCAGGAAAGCTCTGGATCTGGGAGTTAAGCACGAGGGTCTATGAAGACAGGCAAGAGAGATACCCCCTGTCCTACTTGTCCGAACTTACCTCACGACTGTTCCGCCTGGCTTCTGCGACGAGTTGGTACCCATAGTTGCCTCTCCTAGGGATCTGCATAGGTGGCTGCGAAGGGGAATCCCGTGGCACCTGAGGTCGACGTTGTATCACTCTCAACAGTACTACTGGAGGGCACCCTTGCGAAGCTTGGGGGCTTGCACCGGCGCAGGCTGTTGTTAGGAGGTCAGCATAACTGCCTCTGATACCTTCGCTGATAGGACTGGGACCTCATCATCCCAGACTATCTTCGGAAGGCCCTTTGATTCACTTTCTCGTATTTTGGTGTCCGGTCCTAATCACCCAGAGCGGAAATACTTGGAAGTTGTTTGACTGGCTGTATCTTTAGGAACTTTATAGTGTGTGCTCTGTGCTCCTAGTCGGCTTAGCTTTTAATTTTTTGAGTCTTTAGTTAGATCATAACAAAAAATTCAAAGTGGCTGACCAGTCTCCAAGACGGTCTCAAAGACTTCGTGGTCTCTCGCCACCTAGTTTAGAGCCTTCTCCTAGAAGGCACAGAGGGGATACTACCGGTGGGGCCCATCCCATGCCGGTTGACGCATCGGGGATTGATCCTCCTCTCGGGGATATTAGCAGCCAAGCAAGGCCTGGCACTTCTGAGTAAGAGAGGGACACTCCAGTCCTTTCTCGAGTTCGCTTTCAAGCGGAGAATAACGTAGAGGTAGAAGAACTTTCAGAATCTCTAGTGATTCCAAATTCTCCACTACCATCTAGTTATCCGGACGTATTGCAATACGTTGGGACTCCGTCACATAGACCAGCGAGTCCAGGTTACGCTACGCGCTTACCATTTATGATCACTACTGGAAGCATGGCTTCTACGAGTGCTGCGACTATGCAAACCCCAACATCGGTGCAAGGGGGAGGAACCATTTCCATCCCCTCCGCTTCCTTGTTCGGATCTTTTGCTAGCACGTCTTTAATTGGGTCTACCTCCATTCCGTCCACGAGTGGAAATGCCCAAACCAATGCTTTTAGTACTGGTTCCTTCCTTTTTGGCACCCAATCACAGGGTATTCCATTGGTTCCGTTCAATGCCGCTACGTCCATGATGGGCGGATCGGCTTCATTCCAGGGTTTTCCTTTTGGAAGTGGTCATATACCACATTCCAACCCGACGGTAGGATCCATGCCTTTTTCTTCAATAGGACAAAGCAGCAATCCTTTCCAAGGTTGGAATAACCCTGGGGTTAGTACTGTAGGAACTGCGAATCCATTTATCGGCCAACAAGGAAGTAGGCCGTATTCCACGGTTAGCATGTTTCAAAGCATTCCTCCCCTTGCTTCGGCTTGGAACCCATATTAGGGGTTATCAACTCCTTACCATTCTTTAGGAGGAAACTTTGCGGGCTATGGAGGTTATACGGCAGGAGTTGGTCAAACTCCGAATTTTGCTGGACCACAAGGCTTGCCTTTTGGTTCAGCCGGTTCTACTGGTCACTTCGGGCAGCCTGGTGCCTCCCAAATCCCAGGACAATCTTTTCAGAACTTTGGGAGTTCTGCCCAGTCTGGGTGGAATCCCCTAGGTCCTCTTAGGCTTCCGTTTCTGGCAACGTTAAACTTGCCAGATCTCACTAAGCTAACGAATGACCCTATCAGATACAATCCAGCCTGGCCTCCGGTCCCAACCAAACTCCCTTCGGATATACCAAAATTCGAAGGGAAGAGTGGTGAAGATCCGGGCGATCATGTAACCACATTCCATTTGTGGTGCTCATCCAACTCCCTCATCGAGGATTCGATTAGGTTGAGACTCTTTCAGCGCACCTTGACTGGTAATGCGACTAAATGGTATATAGAGTTGCCAGGGGGCAGCTTTACATCGTTCGCAGACTTAGCCAATATCTTCTTGAATCACTTCCAGTTGCCTGTCCGCTATGATGCGGGAACTGAACTTCTGGCTACCTTTCGTCAGGATAAGGCAACCCACATTTCTGATCACATTCAGGAATGGAGACGGAGAAAAAGGCTCATTAAAGCCGAAATCCCTCTGGAGTACCGTCTAGAGTGGTTTTTGAAGTCTTTGCAACCCGAGATCTCCAAGGATGTCTCCATGTCTGGGGTCTATTCTGAGGAGCAAGCCATGTATAGGGCCCAGCAGTTAGAACTGATTTACTCTCAGTCTGGGATCCTCAAAAAGTACTTGCCAGATGCTCCTGGATCTAAGGTTGATTTAGCTAAGCCAAAGCCAGGTCCGCACGCGGATGGTATCGTAGGGTCAATAAACTCGACTACAGTGAACTTGTTGAATCAATTGCAGCAGTTGTCATTACAAACTGCTCCTAACAACCAAGTCACAATGTCTAATCCTCAAGCCTCCCAAAATTCTTCCATTAACGCCGTCCAATCCGATAACCCCAAAGGAAATCAAAATTCCAATGGGAAAAAGAAAGGACGTGGTAAGAAGAAGAACTCGGATGGGAAGCCCGATGCAAATAAATCCGGCAACAACGCTGGTGGTGGTAAAAGTGAGTCGAGAAAGAAAGTTAAGTTCCCTTGCAAGTTATGCAGTGGGGACCATCTAACTCATCTTTGCCCTAGAATTGAAGACGCTCAGCGCTTGTTAGGACAGCAAGGGACTTCTAGTTCGCAAGCTGTGTTAACTAACCCGTTTCCCCAAGGGCAGCAACTTCTTGCTGGCGCAAATTCGAATCCTGGGACCTCCTCAGGGGGCAACCAGGAAGGGGAAAAAGCATCAAATGTTTTTATGATGGGTTCAAACGTTAACGTGACTACTCGGTCACGTGATTATGGTGAAGCCGAAACATCTAAGGATAAAACGGTTCCCGGAAGTAATGACCTTCATATTGAGCGACCGCTTGTTGAGACTATACCTAGGATACCGAAAGGTTCCGCCAAACGCGCGACGATTAACCCTAATGCTAGGGCCGCCCAAAATTACTCCATTGTGGAGGATTTGGCTCAAAGCCCGTGTGCTATGTCCGCTTTGGAAGTTCTCCAATCGTGTCCGTCTCAGAGAAGTGCTTTACTCTCCGCCATTGGAGCAGTCGATCCAGCTAACTCTTTAGTGCTCTCTTTTGACATGTCAAATGTCAAAAAGAGACTCCCTCATCATATGGCTTTTCAGGTAAAGTCAACATATCGGAAAATCAATATTTTTCGCACCGTTATAGATGAAGGAGCTTCCACATGCGTCATGTCCATGTCATGTTGGAAGGCTATTGGTTCACCTTCGGCCGTTCCTTCACCAACCGTCTTAACTGCATTTGATGGCCATTCTCACAAGCCGCATGGGATTATCCCTGCCTTTCCTATATGTGTTGGAGGGAAGGTCGTTAATATCGAAGTTGAAGTCGTAGATGCTAACCTAGACTATAATCTCCTATTAGGAAGGAACTGGGTGTACGAGATGGAAGCCGTCGTATCGACTCTGTTTCGTGTCATTTGCTTTCCTCATGAGGGGAAAATCGTTAAGGTTGATCAATTGGACTATGCTCCAATCGATCCTCAAGCAACCTCCGACTCTACTGTTCCTTTGGTGGATAACCCTCGCCCGCCGACTGAGAATTTAGGAGTAGGGATGTATTCCTCATTGATGGGTACGTTTGATCTTCCCTCTCCTTTTGCAAGAATCAATGCGATTTCATCATCCAAGGAGTCTTCTCGAGAAGAGTTCTTTCGTACTCATTATTTTTCCGACCCTTGGACCTTGCCTTCACCTACGACCACATTAGTTGAAGGACAAGTGAATGGAATGGCGTTTCCTATATCTGCAGCTGAGCTTAGATATCAGTCTATCGTAGACTCTGCAGATAACCATTCTACTCCTTTTTCCGAAGAGGAGTTAGATGGTCATGTGGCCCCAGCTTGGAGCTTTGATTCTACCTCTGCCTTGGACTGCTTAGATTCGGTTCTACCTTCTGAAGAAGCAATCCTCGAAGTAATGATGGGTATAGATCGACCTTGGGAATACTTACACCATCGCTCATATTTTCTTCTTCCATTGCAGGAAGTAGAATCTAGATTCTCCGAACTCGTTGGTAGTGATGTTTGTACGGTGTCGAACCCTTTGGCTCCAACACACACACGTGCTGAAGGTAATATGTCGGTAATTTCAAAGACGATACCTATAAACATCTCTAAGGATCCTAACATCATTGAGAATATCTTCATCGGAATTGAGTGTTCCCCTGAAGAAATTAAAATTTACACCGACCTATTCAAGGAATATCGTGATGTATTTGCTTGGTCTTATGAGGAAATGCCCGGCATTGATCCTTCTATAGTCCAACATGAGATCAAGACGTACGAAAACGCAAAACCGATTCGTCAAAGGCTTCGGCCGGTTAACCCTAGGAAAGCAGCGGCTATCAAAGCTGAGGTTGAGAAGCTGCTAAGGGCGGGTTTTATATACCCTGTTCCGCTTACGGATTGGGTTTCGAATCCAGTCCCTGTGGACAAAAAGCAAGGAACAATCCGCGTATGCATCGATTTTAGGGACTTAAACAAGGCTTCTCCAAAAGACAATTACCCCACGCCATTCATTGATCAGATTATCGACGAGTGTGCGGGTAATGAGATTTTCTCCTTTATGGATGGTTTCTCAGGTTATAATCAAATCTCTATTCATCCTGAGGATCAGCATAAGGCTGCCTTCATATGTCCCTGGGGTACCTTTGCATATCGAAAGATGCCCTTTGGTCTTAAAAACGCTGGAGCCACGTTTCAGCGGGCCATGTCCTACGCTTTCCACGACATCAAACATGTCATCGAAGCATACTTAGATGATCTCGTTGCTCGTTCTCGAAAGAGAACAGATCACCCTAGTCATCTTCGATTAGTCTTTGAGCGATGTCATTTCTATAAAATCCGGTTGAATCCCAATAAGTGCATTTTCGCGGTTACATCCGGTCGGTTGTTAGGGTTTATAGTGTCCAATGAAGGGATTCAGGTTGATCCCTTCAAGGTTGAGGCAATAGTTCAGTTGCCTCCCCCGTCCTCAATCCGTCAACTTCAAAGTCTTCAAGGGAAGGCCAATTTCTTGAGACGGTTTATAGCAAACTACGCCGAGATCACTAAAGGGTTCATGCGTTTTCTACGGAAAGGAGTTCCATTTGTGTGGGACGAATTTGCGCAGCGGTCGTTTGATGCTTTGAAAAAGGCATTAGTCTCTGCCCCGCTTTTGAGTCCACCGGATTATGGTAGAGACTTCCTTTTATATCTCGCTGCAGCAGAATCTACCATTGGTATGGTTCTAGTTTAGGAAGACGATGCTCTTGTCGAGCACGTGATTTATTATTTGAGCCGAGGCTTAATAGGCCCTAAACTCCGCTATTCTCCGGTTGAGAAGTTGGCCTTGGCAGCTGTCCATGCTGTCCAGAGGCTCCGTCATTATATTTTGCTACGCAAAACTTTTGTCCTAGCGGCGGTCAATCCATTCCAATTTGTCCTCAGTAGGCGAGTGATTGGGGGCAAATATAATAGATGGATAGTCATTTTACAAGAATTCGACCTCGAGTTCTTGTCCGCCAAGTCTAAGAAATCTATGGTCTTCGCGGAGCTAATTTCTGAGCTTCCTTGTGGAGAGGATATTGTTTATGAGGAAAGTTTACCCGACGAACATATATTCCTCATCTCTTCACAAGACCCTTGGTATGGAGATATCATTGTTTATCTCCAGACTTCGAAGTTTCCCTCTACTTTCTCCAAGGATGAACGTCGCAAGTTACGTCACCTGGCTAAAAACTATGTTATCATTGGTGACACATTATACCGTCGAGGGGTTGATTCAATTCTTCGACGTTGTTTAACCTTAGAGGAAGCAGATTCTGTTCTTAATGATTGCCACAGTGGAGCTTGTGGTGGTCATCTATCCAGGCTTGCTACAGCCCAACGCATCTTACGTGCCGGCTACTTTTGGCCTTCACTCTTTAAGGACTGTGTGGAAGCGGTCACACGCTGTCACCCGTGTCAAATTTTTACTCGCAATATGCGCGCGCATCCAGCTCCCCTTTTTCCCGTTGTCACCGTCGGTCCCTTCACTAAGTGGGGTATTGATTTTACGACTTGTAATCCGCCTTCAGCGGCGAATCACAAGTACATTATCGTGGCTGTAGACTACTTCACGAAGTGGGCTGAGGCCATGCCTACTTATAAGAACGACAGTGACACGACAACTTTGTTTCTTTTCAATCAGGTTATCTCAAGATTCGGTATCCCAAGAGAGATTGTCACTGACCATAGCAGTCATTTCCAAAATCAGCTAATGTCCGAATTGGCTCTTAAATTAGGTTTCCGTCAGGAGCATTCGTCTCCTTACTATCCTCAGGCCAATGGACAAGTCGAGGCGGTCAATAAAACTCTTAAGACGATACTCCAACGGACAATCGATAAAAATCGGTCCAATTGGCACATTATGTTGTATCCGTCTCTTTGGGCATATCGAACCTCCGTCAAAACGGCTACTGGTTTTACTCCTTTTCAGTTGGTTTACGGGATGGAATCTATCTTTCCGGTCGAATGTGAAATTCCATCTCTGAAATTGGCTGTTGAGCTGCTTCCTGAGACTTCGAGTCTCGAGGAGCGCCTAGTTCACCTGGAACATCTCGATGAGCAGCGTCGAGATGCCGCCACGATGAATGAGGCCCATAAGAAAAGGGTCAAAACTCAGTATGATAAGTCTGTCCTTCCTCGTGTCTTTTCTGAAGGTGACCTTGTCTTGGTCTATGACCAAGATAAGGACGCCTTGGGGGCAGGCAAATTCAAGCCTATGTGGTACGGTCCTTTCATTATCAAACGAGTCTTAGAAAAAGGATCGTATGAGTTAATTGATTTCGAAGGAAACAAGCTGGCAGAGCCCCGAAATGGGCTCTATTTAAAGAAGTATTTTGCTTAGTTTTACCAGGCAATGACTTCTTTGTATTTTATGTATATTTGTACATATATTATCGAGCGTTTTCTGATATCAGCACTTTTTGGTCTGCTTTGGCAGGTGTTGATGGATGATTTGGTTTATTTTGGGTTCGCCGATGGTGCTAGTCGGCACACTCGGAATCTTGCTTCCGCAGCTTGGGTACTTTATTACCCAACTGGTCAGTTGATGATATCGAGAGGCGTGTGTATCAGTCCTGCTTCGAACAATATGGCCGAATATACAACTGTTATCAATTTATTATCCGGGGCAATCTCTTATGGGATCGACTCGTTGGTAGTATATCTTGATTCTCAATTGATAGTGTCTCAGTTAAATAACATTTATCGGGTTAGAGATCCATTATTATATCGCCAATATTTAAGGGTGAGGTTGTTGCAAAGATCATTTATTTACATTAATTATTTGCACATTCCAAGATCTCAAAATTGGTTAGCTGATTCTATCGCTAATCAAGCATTAGACTGGCATATCAATCATTCATCATCATAAAATCATGCATCAAAAAGTCAAAATATATATATATATATATCGCAAAGCGTCTCGAGTGTACATATGTGTGTCCAAAAATATACAAAATTGGGACTCAAATGCCCATAATCATGTCAGGCATATCTAATGCCTCGGCTCTAGATGAGCAGCTAAATAAGTAACTATAGCATTGGCCACGCACCGAAAGACGCGAACCCAGTCACGTGGCATCCCAACCACGTGACGCTGCATATCTGGAGGAAGGTCCTCTATCTCGGCCATCGGTACTTGGTAGCTCAGTCTCGCCAAGTGTCGCTGGACGTTATTGAGGGTCCTTTCCGCATCCGCAGCCGCCTCTTCGGCTCCTCGGCCACGCCGTCCATGCCGCGGGAATCCATCTGGTTGCACGGGCCCAATGTCTGGAACATGATCATCATATTAGTCATTTGAATCTCATCAAAAAATATTTTTCAAAATTTATCATTATATTTGAAAAATCCAACAAAATTATATAATCATAAAAATCAAAAATCTTACCAATCTCGCCCCATGTTGCATCCGGTGGTAACACTAGATCAGGATCTCCTCGGAAATCCAGCCCAGCATAGGGGTAGTCATCTATGGCAATGATCTGTTGTTCCCACCAAGCAAGAAAGTCATCGTCGAATGCATTCCTAGGTACTTCCCCACCCCCCAGACGTTTCATCAAGTCAGCCCACCGGCCCATGCGTGGATCACGTGGACTACTGATGGGAACTGCTACCCTGGGGCGGAGTGCGGGAACCTTCTCGAAGAAGAAAGTGCATAAAATGGTTCCGTACCCAAAGTTCTTGGTCTGTCCCCTCCTGATAGAAGCAAGTTGTTCGTTCATGTTGGCGAGTAGAGGAGTACACCAGTCAAACACCGTGGTGAGACAGTCCACTGCTACGCTCATGTTTACCCGTGATGCCTGATGTAGTGAGGATGATCCGTTCACTCGAGCTATGGTGAACAAGATTATCCGCAGTGACAAACTCGCCACGTGTGGGATAGAGATCTGGCTCCCAACCTTCCGATGACCTGGGCAGTAAATTTGAACATAGTCGTCTACACTGAGACTATTCCGGGTCCTGCCCTGGGAGTGTACTACCTCTCCCCTTCGGGAAAGGCCCGTGATAAAATATATATCTTCCACTTCTACCCTGAGTGGCATCTGATCAATCACAAAAGCTTCCTCCTCGACATCCCAATAATCAATGAGTCTCTCGAGCAGACGCACGTTTGCTTTCATATTTGGCAACTTGAAGAATTTTAACAATCCGCATCCCCGTAGGGTGTCTAATGCCTCATCATTGTTCATAACTTCATTATCTACAGCTGAGTGCTCTCTTTCACGCCATGTGAGAGTCATCCTGGAAGAAAAAATCACTTTCATCCGTTAGTTTTGTTAGTTTGCTGCGCACACGCGGGTTCCCTTGTATACAGTCGCGTGTAGGGCCATCGTATACGCGAGTTCTATACAGCCAACCCGCGTGTATGCCGCAGAGCAATTTTTTGCAAAAGTCTAATGGTGAAACATTAATTAAACTTCCTAAAAACTATCACAATTAATTGCAAGACAAGTTTAGTGCTTACCTGGAAGTTTTCGGCAAGTTTGAACGGTTGAATAAGTCACAGGGAAGTTTGCTCCTTTTGCTCCACAATTTTTGCTCTCCAAGTCAAACGGTGAAAATGGTAAGTCCAAAATTTCTTTTTATAAGTTTTGAAAATGCAAATTTTTTCAAAATTTTATTTTGTTTGGTTTCATGTCTCTTTTAACTTGGGAGCTTGGAATGTCGAGATTCGGTTGTTTTTCAGGACATTCTAGACATTTTTCGACGGTTCGAGACGGTTCCATGACTGCTGACCCGTCATGGCAGGTATCGTGTTCTCACTGGCATATAGGTTAGGGACACCTTTTTTCCGTTGCATTATGCATACTAGCCTCCATTTGACCGATACATCTGCCGTAGGGTCGACCCCATCATGTTATGGTTCGTAAGCCATTTTCACTCGTCGATTCTTTAAATCATGACATGATGGTAGAGCCATCCTTTTACATGGGCATCCTAGTTAGCACCTCACTAACATTTGTTGCCCATGCTGCTTCGTTTTGAGTAGGCTCGGGAGTCCTCTGTAGTCCCGCCATGACTTATGCGTTGAAGACTCATTCCTCTTTGCTTCTTCGCTTCATTCTGGCCTTATACCCTAGAGGCTCCTATGTGTGTTGAGTTGTACTTCTGCATTGCATGTTGACCATTTGCACCTTTTGGCCTATAGCCGGCTTCACTTGGACTCGTGTTTAAGCCAACTTTTGACCATGACGTCTGCAAAATCAACCTTGCGTACCCTTGACTTCTGCAGCTTGACATACACAGATCCGTGGAAGGAACTTACCTCTGAGTGTCACTGACCAGTTTTTCACCTCCCTGCATTGAGCATAGGAACGTTCCTTTCCCAGGAACTAGATCATCTGTTTCACCGACACTCGTTCTTTCCACTGTACCATAGCATTCTTTTATTCTTTTTCCGGCTTATCAGAAAAAGACAAAAAAATTAAATATTCCAAAAAAGAGCGGGAACAGGGACATTATTTCTATTTATTTTTGGCAGCTAGAGTCAGTCGTGTCGCCCTTGAACAAATCACTCAAAAAAAAGTCTCCTCCGCATGGGTGGGGTTTAGTTTGACTTAGGTACGCCATAACCTTGTTATCGAGTCAGTTCTCCCCCGATTGGTTATCTCTTCCAATCATATGGAGGGTTCGTTTGTGCCTCCTGCATGACGAACTTATACAGATTCATCATATGCTGCCACATAGTCACATTGAGTCGTGCTTTTGTTCAAGGGAAGTTAGCCTGAGTTGGCCTTTCTGCGGTGTCTCTTGACTCATTTTTCAGTCGACCATCCCTGGTTGTCAGTGTCATGTCTATCATCACATCAGTTATATTGGTCCTTTACTCGTGCCAGTTTGAGAAGGTCCCCATTGACTTCTTGCTGGCGGGTCTTGTCCTTATCGACGACAACACCTTGCTCTGAGGACAGGCCTAGAGCCGCACCCTGGCCCTATTTTCATTATTGATAGGTCACCTTGTGCTCAGCATCGATCAGTATCATGGGTCTTTGACTGAGTGGTTTCCCTTGTGTTCGACATCAGCATACATTATCACACATTGGGATTCATGCAGTACCTTGGTTTCCATTTGACCCTATTGGTGGATACCTCGCCTCTGTGTCGGCTTTCATTATTGGTTGGTTCAGAGGATTTCTGCCGTGCACTAGCCACATCTTGTGTACGCCGGAAACGTACTTCGGTTGGGTTACTACATCTTTTTCGTCTGATTCCTCCCACATTATTGGCCTACGGGTTACACTCGCGCTAGATTGATGAAGGATGCCTTAATGCCTTCCTTCTAGCGGATCTTTCCCTATCGACTCCGACTCATTGCTCTGGGGCAAAGATCTAGAGTCCATTTGGCAGTACCTTGGGGTTTGCAGTCATTAGTGGCAGATTCCTCGCTATCGACAGTGGGAAACCATCATTGTCTCCTGATTGATAGATTCTTACAGGTGTTCGACTTCAGCTCATCTATTCACACTTGTTAGATTGTACTAAGTATCTTGATGCTCATTATCATTATCGGTGAGTAGTCTCGCGTTTGTTAACGGTATACATTAATGACCGGTAATTAAACGATTTCTCACATGGTCGACTTCAGATCATTTATTCCCATGATGTAGAAATGTACCACGGCGGTCGGTGAAGACCTCAGGTTGTATCAGCATTCATTGGTTCACTTGACAGTTTCTCCTGTTACTGCTAGTTGATACCACTCCACTTTATATGTTGCAGTCAGTCATGGCGACATTCTATATGCTAGCACCTGAGTTTGCAGTGTAGTACCATCCTATTCCATCATGTTCAGTTGGTACCTTATGGGATCAGTCTTTGATTTCAGTGATCCGTTGCATCTTTCAGCATCATTGACAGTCTTATATGTGATATTCAGACATGTACTTACTCATTATGATCAGATGATCCATTATGTATTTTCCAGTCATTTATACTTGTATACTTAGTGGATCCACTTGTACTTGATATGCGGACATGCTTTACTTTTCCTGAGCATGGGTATGCCCGCCTCAGACAGTGTTTCTTTCTAATCTCCTTTCGGTGGCTTGGCAGGCTGAATTCTGGTGAAGTCCTCCTCGGTTTTTCGGCAGAGTTCCTTTCCTTGTACTTACTTAATATATTTCGGCCATCATGTTCCCCTTCTGACCTCATACATTAGGGGGCATCTGTTATAGCTCCAAATCTCACTCTTATGGTTTGTGATGCTGCACTTATGGCCTAGGGCAACCCCTCCTTCCAGACCTGGTCCAAAAATTTAAAAAACAGTGTTTTATTCCCTATACGCGACATTGCCCTGAGTTAAACGCGTGTACACGCGGGTCTGTCATACCCAACCCGCGTGTATCTATTAAAACACTTAAAAAACTAATAACTTCCTCTTTTTCGGGTGGAGATCGCGGGTTTTACCTGCTGGATCACCTGTTAGTGCCCATGGCCCAACTGTTCCCAACCAACTCCTAACTAAAAAACTACTTTGGAGAGGGTATGAAAAGACATCAAAGGGAAGGCCAAGGGGGGAGAGAAAGGAGAGCAAGATTATTATGCTGAGATTTTCCCCTTAGACCAGGTCTGAAGTCCTTGGTGCTTTCTGCACTTCCCCCATTTTGCATAGGAAACCCTTGTTTCCATGTGTATTGGTGATCATTCATCCTTGATATCATCATTGAGTAAGACTTGGAAGGAGCTCTTGTTGGAGGCTTGAGGCTGGAATGAATCCGGGAGGAAGCTTTGCTTGGAGCCTGCTGAAGGTGTTCAGGTGATATCTTTCCGTTATATGTACTTTATTTGCCTTTATATATAAAGAAACACGTCTTTGTTCCCGAAACAATCTTTCTTTATGCTTATGAGATTCTTGTTTTGAATTCTTATGCAAGTGGTTACTTAAAGATTTTTATAACTAACTTTATAGCATAATGATGGTTTATACATAAGTATCTGTACATGTACTGTTGTGTTCTTTGATTTGTTTGTCTTGCAGGTCGAAGGAAGAAGAAGGGAACTCCAAGAAGGGTTTGGACCCTAAAGGCCTTCTCGAACGTAGGACCTTAGGTACATACCCTTAACGTTAGAATTTGCTAAAAAGTAAAAATGATGGTTGTGTGTGTGTGTTTCTTTGAATAAGCAATTTTCAGTCTGGTAGAGTCTTAGCCCAAAGGACCCTAGGGGTACTTTCCCTTCAACCATAGCTATCTGGTTTGATAACTTTAAGCGTTGCCTGGATTTTGCATTCACTATTCTTTACACGTTAGGCTGGTGCTTTAAAAGCATACGGCTCCTCACGTATTAGGGGATTGCTTTTGTATGGCAATGTTAAGTGATTTTTAATACTGTAGTTTTAATATTGTGTTTATTATATTTATTATTAAATAAAATTTTGGAATAATGTTTTGAATTATTTATTGTGGTTTATTTTCAGTATAAGGATGAAAAATTAGATTTGAAATCAGGTATAAATAACAAAAATGTCCAAGTAAATTAAATAATTTTAGTTGGAGAAAATAATATTAAAAAATAAATTAGTTAGAAAAGATATTAAATACTAATATAAAACTAATAGAATAATTATTAATATTAAACATAGATAACCGTTTAAAAAATAAAATGATAAAAAAATAGTAAAATCAATAAATGAAAAAGTAAAAAAATAATAATGCTAATAATAATCCATCAATAAAATTTATATGTAAATAAATATGGAAAATAAAATGAAAAAACAAAATAAGGAGTGAAACATATTAAAAAACATAGAAGTCAAGAAGAAAGAATAGGAACCCAACTCCTACTTAATATCCAACCATCATCCCTATTGAGATTCCTCGGATGCTTTTCATTTTCAATGGCCTCACCTAACTTCCTACGATGAAAGTGATTAATCCTAGTGATGACCTAGGAGTTCTCAATGCACACATGATGAATAGTTTTCTCTGCATGCTCAGCAATGGCTGAGGAACGGTAACGCCTATGCCTGAGGTCAGCGATAACGCCTATGCCTCAGCACCATGTTCCTGAATACGAAGATTAATGGAACGACCCGTTTCCCTAATGTAGGGAATCCTACAAGATCAAGGGATTGAATAAACCCCTTTCATGTCTTTAAGGTTAACTCGGTCCTTAACAGATATAAGGGAGCTTCTGATGGTATTAAGGGGGTTAAAGGTAGCCAAGACTTTATGTTTTTTTAAGGATGTGAGCAATCTTGTCTGTGGTTCCCTGGATAAAAAGAAGTTTAACCATGTGAACCGGATCATCCATACCTTTTTTAAGCCTTAAGGCATTGCAAATTGCTAAAACCATTCTTTTTAAAAACTCTCAAAAGATGAGATTTATCCTCTTCCAGGTGACTAACATCCGAAATTCTTAATGCACGAGTGGCTAGAGTGTTAAGAAGAACTCCAATCCTCTGGGCCAGAAAGTGGTGCGAGCTCGCATGAAGATATTGCTCCATGTGAGTTTGTTTACGAAAAACACGGTGCTATAAGGAGCCACCATCCAACCTACATAAATGAACATCGAGGAAGGGAAGGCACCTCAACCTCAATTGTGAATTTGATGGATTCAGATTGAGAGTTAAGATGATGAAGGAAGAGGTCCAAATTCTGGCGCTGGTGGGACCAAAGGACACAAGTTTCGTTGAAAAACCTTTATGTTTTAATATTGTATTTTATATTTTAATATGAGGGTGATGTGTAATTTCACTTGTGTTTAATATGGAGTTGATATCAAATGCCCACTATAATATTGATTAAAAATGAATATATAGTTAAAACCATTGTAAAACATTAATAATCTTACTCTCACTATTTACATATTGGTTATCAGTTTTACAACTAATAATCAAAGAGATGAGGTACTTAACATAGTAAAAATATTTATTTATATTTTTCATATATATATATATTAGAGAAGAAGAAATAATAAAAGGTAAAATAAGTCAATTACTTCTTATTAAATTGAAGCTGTGTAATTCATTTTATTGTTAATAAAATTGATATCTCATATTCAATGTGAGTAATAAATAAAATATTTCATTATGCGAGGTTAAATAATAAGATCATTTATTTAGAACTATATTGATAACATAAAAACATTTTAATATGGGCCATATGTTTCATAAATAAAATATTTTAATGTCCATATTAAATAAAATATTTCAATGTCATTTATGCATATATGTATATATTATATAAAGAAAAAAATATGTTAAAATATTATAAAACATTTCAAGTTATTTTACATTTTTGTCATTTTTCAAATATATTTAAAGGTCAATTTTATCATTTTTCGATTAAATTTAAAGGTCAATTTAGTATAAAATTTAGCAAAAATTTGTTAAAATTGAAAATTTAAGTTGTGTACTCTAAATAATCTAAATATTCAAGAAAACTTCCAAAATATTATATCTATTTATACATTCAAAAATATAATTTGAATAATAAAAAATTATACATAATATATGTAAAGCTCTTAAAATATAAACTTTTTTCCAAATTTTATTTTTAAAAAAAATGTTATTAGAAATTTTGATGTTTCCAAACCTAATAATTTTTGGTTAACATAAATCTATATTGATAATGTGTAACAATATCAATAGTAGTCAGTTCCTATTATATGCATGTCATTACTTTAGTGCTAATGTTAGATTAGAATGCTAAATAATATACTAAAAATAAGTTATTATTCTATTGTTATTGTTAGGTTATTGTGTTATTATTAATATTGAGATATTTTGTTAGTGTTCATAATTAGATTTAAATGATGAGCGGTTTATAGGTATTAAAAATTTTATAAACTTAACTATTAAAAAGAATTATGATAAACTGTAAAGAAGAACTGTGATAAAATATAAAAAGAATTCTGATAATCTGCAGAAGGAATTATGAAAGTGGTTGAGTTTAAAAACGTGTAGCGTGCTTAAAAAACGTAAATAATATAATAAGAGGTTCATTTAAATAATGATAAGGGTATAAGAAGTTATTGCTCTCTTTTGGTAATTTAGTGTCTTTTATATGTGGAAAAATTTTCCATTTATATTTAGTTATTTAAATAATTTAAGTTTATATTTGATAGTTTGTTTCAGTTATATGATTAATTCATTTAGATTTGGTTTTGGTGGAAATATAATTTGTTAGATCATGTGAATTTGGTTTATTTATTTGAGAGAAAGATTAAAAGTATGGAATAAATGTCAATATTCATGAAAAGTTCAAGAGATTTTTTGGAATATGAAATCAAGGTTTGTACAATTTGAATTAATATGCATCATGTGAATGAGAAATGCATTTCATGCTTTACGTAAATTATCTTTCAAATTTCATGACTTTGACATAGTATTAGAGTGGCATATACTTGTTGTATTGAAAAGTTTCAGTTACTAGTTTTGTGGCTTTTACTTGGGTGCCCTCACCAAAATCATGCTCTTTCTCTGTGTGCCTGTTTTGCATGTTAGGTCCACTAGTTCTTTTCTCTGTAGTTTCTCTACACCTTTCTAGACTTTGCTTGAGCACTAGTAACTTGTCTCTACCATGTCTCTCAAACCTGTGATATCACAACAATGCCCTTTTAGATTCTTTCCTAAACATTCACTCCATCCCTAACATTTTTCTCTTTTAGTGATCAACCCATGCTTTAACCCATTAGAAGAAACGAGTTATGAGTTTCCTCACTCGTCAACATTGACATTGAGCGAATTTTAAAGGAGATTCCCCTTGATGGGAGGGTTCCATAGGCCCATATTTTGTGTATGTTGGACCTTGTTTCTAGAATTTCAAATGATAGGGAAACTGCTAAGGGTGGGCATGGATGTTGCCTCATTCAACTTCTCTCATTGCTCACATGAGAATCACTAGGAGACACTTGATAATCTCAAGACTACCATGTATAACATGTAGTTAAAGTGAAATATTATGCTTGACACCAATCATCCTTGAACGATCCTCAGAAGCTTTACATCCATCACTTGGTGAGGATCAAAGGTAATTGTCCTTGACTTTCTGTGAATAAACAGGAAACAAATCAAAGCTTATATGTCTTCATCTCAAGTTTTGTAATCGTGAAAACACTCTTATGTGATCCGAATGGAAAATGGCATCAATCCATGGTATTCATCCACCCATGGAATTTCCCCATAGTATTGTAAGTGGCATCCACCCATGGTATTGTAAGTGACATCCACCCATGGTATTGTGACATCCACCAATGGTATTCATTCACCCATGGAATTTATCTGTGGTATTGTAACCGAAAAATACTATAAGTAACAAGTCGCATTTTGTAAAAGCACAGATTGTCGACCATAATGTAGTCCTTACAGTTATTATCTGTTTTAATAAAAAGTTTATTTGTGGTTTTGTTATTATGTGTTCTCTCATTTTCTTTCTGGCATTGCAATTTTTGAGATCTTGGGGGCCTCCCCCCAAGACCTGGATGAGTGGTATCAGAGCATGTTATGGTTCCATGGGGTTTGATGCATATTTCCGTTTCAAATTTTGCAGCAATATTCAACAAGCTTCAGGCATGTGTCGCGTCCTCCACAGAGCATTTTCTTGGGCCAATCGGGAAGAAATTTTATTTTTTCATTTTTTTGCAAGAATGTTTTTGGGCAGCGAGTTTGCAGATCAGATCTGAAAATTTTGGTGCAAAATTTACAAAGACAAATAACAGATCTGGATTCCTTGTGAAAAAAATACGCAAATTAAAAAAAAAATAAAAAAGAAAATAAAAAAAGAAAAAAATCGGCCGAATTAGAGTCCGGATGAGGGAGATATCGCTGATTTAAAATCAGCTATGTTGCAGAAATGTTTCTGACAACAATTCGTGGATGGCGGATCTCCTATATTTTTTTGCAATTTTGGTGCAAAATTTCAGAAAAGTGATTGTAGATCTGAGCTCCTCTCAAAAAATCGCTCAATTTCAAAAAAAAATGGGTCGAATCGGAGTTCGGATGTGGGAGATATTGTTGATTTAAAATCAGCTATTTTTTCAAAAATTTTGTGACGGCGGAAAAGTTGCAGTGCAAATCTGAGATTCTAAAGTGTTCAGATAAAGATTTCCAACACATGGGACGATACAAAATGGTCCTTATGTTTCCAAAAGCAAGTCATAATAAATATTCTGAGTTATATTGGCCAAGTTACGTCCATTTTAATTCTGGAGCAACATTCGAAGCGGGTTCCCTTTGGAGACGTTCCCTCCCACCTCGCTTTAGTAGGCATCTGCTTCACATTCATCGGTTTCAGCATAATAGCATTCGGCTTGGGTTCTTTGGAGACATGCCCTCCCACCCCTTATGGGTCAACCGCACAAAATACTTGTCATCGAAGTCCATTTGTTAGGCTTCACATTGTTAGTATCACAATTGGTCACAAGCATTACAGGGTATCTCTATCCTCGGATCTTCGTTTGTCATGGTTATGGTTCAAACTTCATCCACAAACCAACACTTCATCGAAGTCCATTTGCTAGGCCGCACACTACCAGTATCACAGTTGGTCACAAGCATTACAGGGTATCTCTATCCTCGGATCTCTGTTCATCATGGTTATGGGTCATCCACAAACCCACACTTCATCGACGTGCATTTGTCAGGCTGCACACTGTTAGTATCACAGTTGGTCACAAGAATTATAGGGCATCTCCATCCTCGGATCTTTGTTCATCATGGTTATGGGTTAACCACATAAAACCATTCTCTTCAGTGGCTCTTCATATCCAACAAAAGCTTCGCAGGAGGGAACTTCACGCAATGGGGACCATTGCTTGTTAAGGAGGGAGGAATGATTCGAATGGAAAATGACATCAACCCATGGTATTCATCCACCCATGGAATTTACCCATAGTATTGTAAGTGGCATCCAACCATGGTATTTATCCACTCATGGTATTGTAAGTGACATCCACCCATGGTATTCATTCACCCATGGTATTGTGACATCCACCAATGGTATTCATTCACCCATGGAATTTACCCATGGTATTGTAATAGAAAAATACTATAAGTAACAAGTCGCATTCTGTAAAAGGATAGATTGTCCATGATCCAAGTGGATATTGGTGGCCACCCGCCAATTCCACTTGGACCCCCACAATTGTTTCTTTCAGTTTTTCATTTTCCTTAATTGTAGCACAGTTTACAATTTTTAGTAGTTTTTCAGGTCCCAAACTTCTGGAGTCATTTTGAGGCCCTAAACAATGTTTTTTTTGGCAATCTACCGCCAACAATTTTTCACTAAAATTGTCTTTTCTGTCGTAGTCCTCAGAGAGATCTTTCCAACGGGTTATCATGCGCATCAATAGAGATAATATGACCAAGTTGCGACCCTGGGAAGTTGGTTGTCCAACTCACCCCAACAGGGCCCATAAACTCTTGGTGTTACATCTCCTCAGGTTAGGGTTTTGGTTGTTTAGGGTTTGCTCTTATTTTTCAATAATAAAAAGGCCCTTGAGCCTCATTGTAACACAGTTCAAAGGCATGTAGCCGCCACATCTCTTCTCAGAGATAAGCTACCATCACCCGAGCTAGTCTTATTTCCATTCTGTTTGTAAGCATATTTCAGTATTTGATATTAATGAAATGAAGTGTTATTTCTACTGCATCTTTGTATTTATGGTTATATCTATAATTTGTTGTGTTCCTGTTTAAATCTGGATCAGTGGTATTAGAGGCATTTTCTCTTTCTCTGTTTTTCTTTGCATGTCTCCAACGAGGTCGGGATATAAGGAGTTAGGGCTTGAACTCGTTGAACCTTTTCAAGACCAGCCTAACAAATCTCGATGACCTCCCATGGCGGATGAAAAGAAAGATGAGGGCGCAGGAGATCCTATAAAAATCTTGCTCGAGGAAGCCCTTGAGCGATAAAGGAATGCGATGATGGACAACTTTTCCCAAATCCTTCAGCGGCTACCCAGGGGCGATGCATCTACTTCCGACATCTACTCTGGAAGCCCCACACCCTTTAAGGTACAAGTTAACTTTGACATTCCCATATTTGAGGGTCAGATAGATGCAAACATTGTAGATAAATGATTAAATTTGTTAGAAGGTTATTTTTCCGTTCATGATTTTTCCAGTCGGGAAAAGATCACCTTTGCACTTCTCAAAGCAGCCCCCTACATCAAGGACTGGAAATACTATGAGCAGAAGGATGAAAGTACGAACTCACTGTCTTTAGCCACACCCACTTGAAACGCGTTCCGGGATGCCATCAAGGAGCAGTGCTACTCTGTTAGGAGCTATGAGGATAAATACATAAAGTGGACAACGCTGCGACAGGGAAGGGACCAAGTTGTGTCGGAGTTTACCAATGTTTTTCATACCCTTCACACGAAGTTGGGTATCAAGGATTCTTGGAATTATTTGGTTCTTAAGTACCTTCGCTGCTTGCACAGGTACATCCAGGATGATATGGAATTCCTGGACATCTCCTCGCTCGGCACGACATGCCGATATGTGTTCAAGATCGAGCAAAAGTTTAAACAGAAGAAGCGAGACTTTGAATTTGCAAATCTGAAGCAAGGGAAAGGCGTCGCCAAAGCCGCAAGCAAAGAACTAAGGATATTGTTTTTTATGGACAAAGCTTCCTCAAAAGATGCTCACATATTATCTTTCTGGGCTCTCTTCACCCACATGGCAATTTCGGTAGGCAAGGCTTTTACATAGTAGGCAACAATCAAATTATGAGCAAGCACAAATTCAATAGGAATTTTATTTTTTAGTGAAAGGAACATAACAATGAAATATTTTACCTTCTCTATGTTTTCCATTTTCATGTTTGACAATTCTATGACTAAAACCTATGGGGGTTTATCATCTCCAAATTTATCCAAAAATGTGGTTCAAATTACTCCAATGAAATAATTCTTTGAGGGGGTTGAGCAAAGTACCAGGTAATATCCTTCCCCTCAAATGTGTAAGGGAAAAATTTGTATATACGTCTTCATGAAGGATGCTTTTTTTTTTCTAATAGCCGGCATAAATGCTTTGATATGATCCTTAGTTGGTCGCTTAGAATTGGGGTCGTATTTGGGGAGAAACTTGTGAGGGTTTCTAGGCAAGTGATGTTGTACACCAAGAACATTGACAACATCCTAATCAAGCCAGGGGGTTGCAAGATTGTTTTTTTAGCTTCCTTAGTTATTTCCAGGATTGCCTTGGTTTTTTTAAATTCTTGGGGATCCTTCAAATTTCGATAACTTAGGAGAGTCTTCTTCACTAGAGGAGTCTCTGAAAGAAGAAGGCGAGCTCAATGGGGAAGGAGGAGAAAGAGAACCTCAAAAAATATTCAATTAATTGGACTCACTAGTAGGTATTTTAAATGTAGACTAATTAAGATCAATGATCTACTAGTCAAAATATGATGAAATCTATCGTTGAGAATGGTAGTAATATGAGGGATGTCTGTGTGGGGATCCATTACTGTGGGTTCTTGTAATTAAAGATCAAGATGAGTGATTAGGTGTTGAGATAGTCTTATTTGAATAGATCTAGTTCATTCCAATCTCTCCTATGTTCTAGAAAGAAGCTCACGGGATCTTTGGAGAACTTCATCAATTTCAGATCGAATGTGTCTTTGTGTTGGAGTGGTAGGTTCATTGTTGGTTTATTCAGGTTGAGGCAATTCTCAACAGATGGAGAGTCTGTGACTTCTCGTGACAATAGGGGACCTTACAATATGTCTCTTATAACTACCCTTTACCATTTAAAATCGTGTACACCATCCTTCTAGTGCCATTTTGTTGACGAGGGTTTTATGACATTTGTCAACGAGGGAGAAGTGACCCAAACCAAAGCTCTTTAAATAGCCCAAGTTATTAGGGATGGTCACTCTCAATGGGTTTTAAAGCTTCGTTAACCTTTGGATTCCTCCTCTTGTGAAGAAGAAAACGAAGGGAGAACTAATCCTAACCTATATTACCTATGTAAAACTTAAATTGTTGTTAATATACCTAAAGCTACTAGTTAATAAATGATAAAATACAATCTACATGCTAACTAATATGTTAAATCTAAACTACTAATTATACACATAAAACTATCATATATACTATATAGAAATCAGGTTATCGTTAGTAATAAGAATACAATAAAATCTATATAGAAAATAACAAGATTATGGTACAACAAATGAAAAGAACATAATAAAATGTAACTAATTCAAAAAAAATGGACTATAATTATCTTTGCAAGAAATATTAACAAAATAAATCTAATTTTAATTTATATATGTAATTATAAATTAAAACTAAAACTAATTCTTCATGCAAATAAATAAAAGGCATGTAACTACAAAAATGCAAGTTCCTTATCCTTTTAAATGAACACAGATCAAACTGTGTTTGCTTTAATAAATGGCATCAAGAATAAATGCAGAAATCTAACTAATGCATTCTAATTCCTATTTCTTGGCTGAGGCATACATAAAGGGTAATTGTAACAATGTCTTTTTAGCTTAACAAATTTCAATAATTAGTTTATGAATCAAACCAATAAACCAATAATCAAAATAATGATATAGATGAGAAATCATTACAGCAGAGACATTAATTCAATTTGCATACAGAGAGTGACATTACTCTATAATATAAATCTCTGGAATAAAATCAAAACAATTTAGACCAAATGAAAGTCCAAATCAACTATCAATCTCAGGACACAAGTCACTGGAAAGCGATATCAATCGAGTGTAAAAAAATACAAAATTGAAGTAATGTAAATTAGAAAATAAATGCAATAAACATTGCTAGTTGTTTATGGAATCAAATCACAAAACAACAAACTTCTATCTTCTAAACCTTGAGAAGTCAAATTACACAAGATGAAGAAGACAATAAAAATGACCATGGAAGATATAAGCAGTATAAGAATATGCAACTAAATCAAACCAAGTCCATAAAATTATGATTATTATTAATGGTATTCCATAGTCACAAAATTAACCAACATTTCTTTCTCCAAAAATCACCCCTTCCCTACTTTCAAAATGAGAGGTTTATATAAAAGTACCTCTACTAACCATGTCTAAATTTGAACTATAAAATCCAAACTATTTTTAACAAAAAATACATATTGCTCACTTGGCCTGTTGGTCGTATCTCAATTGATAAAAAGAAATAAACAAAGAAAATAACAATAATTCCTCACTAGATTTGCGACAACCGCATGTATATCCAGAGTAATTTGTTCCATAGAAACCAAGAAAACTATTTTAGCCAATAAGGAGGCCTATTACAAATAAGAAAAATGACAAGAGAAATAATTGATATTGTTGAAAAAAGAGGGTTGTTACAAAATATTAGGTTTTGTAACAACCTTTTAATTTTAGCAATAAAAATCATAATGAGAGCATACCTTCAAATCTTCGAACCTGAAAAATAGATTAACAATAAAAAGTTTTATTTATCATGATTCAAATCATCTAAATATGGAGAGATTATCACTTTGAAATTGGATGACTTAAAAATAATGTGTATTAGAGGACTGTGATTCTCTTTCCAGGTTGGAATATTTTTGTGATTGATTTGATGCTTCGAGCTGTTCATTTTCATGTAATAGCTAGATGATACGACCATTCAAACGAGACATAGTCAATAAAATTTTTTGATGCCAATACATATTTGATAAGTTTTCATTTGAATGCACATCATCCTGAGAACCTTTCCCCGAAATACTATCGATATCAGGGGCATTACTTCTATTAACATTAGGAAAATTAAATTTGTCTTGAGTTTGGAGTTTGACATTTTTTGGTACCGTATCAGTGTTTGTTTCCATATCCACAAACACTTCTTTGATCGGGGAGTTCTTTCACCTATTATGTCTCAACCTAGATATTTTCCTTTCTTTCTATTTAAATTTAGTCCTAAACTCAAAATATTGATTAAACTAGACTTTTGGCTTTTGATGTGCAGATTCTATGCGAGGGTTAAAGTCCGAGAAATTTGAATTGTACTCATGTTTCTTAGATTTTGTTTTCAATTATGTATGGTGAAACAAGGTGTCTTTAATCGTTCTCTTGCTAATGCAAACAAGTGGAGTCTCGGGGTTTTCAACCCTATCATTATTGGAAAAATCCAGTTGTTCCTCATAAACATACTACTCATGCTCATTTTCCTCAATGGCACCAAAGTCGAATGAAGCCAAGTTAGGGGATGGAGGATTTTGTGAAACCCTTGGTGCCACACCAGGTTGGTTAGAAGCCTAGGGTTCTTGGTAACCATTTCGAAGAAGGAAAGTTTCCCATTCATGGGCAATCTTAGATAAATGATGTTTCACTAAAATACATATGAGACCATGGTGAAACAATGACTTATCAAGGTTTGGATGCTTTGACTGGTACACCTTTGCCATTTTGGCTAGGCTCTTATACAAGAAATAAGGAAAATTAAGCTTATGACTAGTGAAAACCATCAATAAATGGATATGTTATAAAAATACTAGAGCATAACAACCCTCACAGGTTATATAGCGATGCAAAAAATACAACAAATCCCTCCACTTTAGTTTGAGATAGGATACTGACATACCTTTTACATCATAGGCATAATCCTTGTGTGCTAGAAATTTCCGCCACTAGATGTCACAAACAAGGCAATTGTTAAATGAACGTTCATCGTTTGTGGGGAGACAGGTGGCTTCAACTATAGAATCAACATTGACCAACATTTCCATATCACCAAGCTTCGCCTGTTTCTCGTTAAAGGTGGAAGTGAAAGCTTTCACCACTCCTTTATTAAACCCTTGGAAGAGCTGGATAAATTGCCACTAGCCGACCTATTGGAAGAGTGACATACATTCATCATAGGCCTCGACAAGATCATTTCCCACCAGCTCAGTTCTAATTACTAGTGGCATAGCTAAAACCCTAGTAGAATTCTGGTTGGATTCGAGCTTGAAAGGAGTAAGAATGAGCAAATGAAATTCTAAAACCTAGATAGTTTGCAGAGAAAATAGGAAAGTCGGAGCAAGAGACGAGACTGGAGAAAATATAGGAGGTAAACCCTATGGCATGACTTGGTTAGCCAGTATATGTAGTTTCCATAATGAACCACAAAATAATCATTATGACTAGAGGGTATTACGACCTAGGGATTTGAGTTATGACCAAAATCTCCAATGTGAACAGGTGTCACGAGCTATGAATGCCATGTCAAGTATAAAGTACCATGTTATAAAAAACAAATCCCACTTAATCATTTTCACCCCATCATACATCATTTCAGACATAAAAAGCGAGGAAACTTACATTATCAAAATTAAATTATACATAGAGCCATATGTTATATCATTAAATGTGATATAATCAAACCATAGCCGCATTGAGTGTAATATCACCAAAGGTTTGTTAATCCCAAAGTTATAATATGATCAAATTTTGCATGGTGAAAAAGACCTTCATATCAAATATATTATAATGTTATAACACGACCCATGACATTAGTCCTTGTATCAAAACGATACCAACAATATGACATGTACATCCCAAAAACCATTGCAAAGGAACATATCAACATTTAAATGATTTTCCAAAACCATGCAATCCCATACAATGTATAATGGGCAATCAATAAAACTCACAAAAATGTTAACACCATAATATATAAGAATACAACCCTTAATAAATCAATATTGTTACAAGACAAAAAGCCAATGAAAATTCATAGAACCAACTGAAATGCAACATGATCAATATGAATATATGTACACAAACCAAAATCTAGACTTTCATAATGGAGATTGGCTAGGTTATTAAGATGTGTAACCACATAGGATAATATAAGAACATAGGTTACATTATTGCTATAGAATCAAGATAAATAACCAAAATCAACATATGAAAAACAAACATCGAATTTTGTTTAATGTGCGAATAAAAAATAGGTGGTATTATTCAATTCCAGATTAGGATCCATGCTTCAAACATTAATTATAAAAAATGAAATCAAAATGAAAATAAAAAATAGAGGGGCCCATATCATTTCAAAAATGAGAGGGGATTCGGTTAGGTTGCCAACATAGTGGAATTAAATTTAAGCTTGTGAGTTAGGCTTCTTATATGGACATAACTCCTTGAGTGATGACCCCCATGCAGTGATCTCAGACGATCAATTTTGCATCAAAACAAACCACCATTGAAGGCCTAATCAATAGATATGGTAATAATTGTGGCCATGGATTAAGATTTGTTATTGTAGCTTGAGCCAAATTATTGTCACCATGCCAAAAGGGGTTGGGTTTCAACCCGATTCACTAAGAATAATGATCCACCCAAGATCTAAAACATTGAAATGGATTTTGAGGGAGCGGCCCCCAAGATCTCAAAAATTGCAATTCCAGAAAGAAAATTAGAGAACACATAATAACAAAACCACAAAGAAACTTTTTATTAAAACAGCTAATAATTGTAAGGACTACATTGTGGTGGACTGATCCGGATTTAAACATGAACGCAAAAATTATATATATAACCATAAATACAAAGATGCAGTAGAAATAACACTTCATTTCATTAATATCAAATACTGAAATATGCTTACAAACAGAATGGAAATAAGACTAGCTCAGGCGATGGTAGCTTATCTCTTAGAAGAGATGTGGCGGCTACATGCCTCTGAACTACATTATAATGAGGCTCAAGGGCCTTTTTATTATTGAAAAATAAGAGCAAACACTAAATAACCAAAACCCTAACCCGAGGAGATGTAACACCAAGAGTTTATGGGCCCCATTGGGGTGAGTTGGACAACCAACTTCTCGAGGTTGTGACTTGGTCATATTATCTCCGTTTGACGTGCATGATAACCCATTGGAAAGATATATCCGAGGACTACAACATAAAAGATGATTTTAGACATAAAATAGTTGGTGGTAGATTGCCAAAAAAAACGTTGTTTAAGGCCTCAAAACGGCTCCAAAAGTTTAGGACCCGAAAAACTACTAAAAATAGTAAACTGTGCTACAATTAAGGAAAATGAAAAACTGAAAGAAACAATGGTGGGGGTCCAAGTAGAATTGGTGGGTGGACACCAATATCCACCTGGATCATTCCTCCCCCCTTAGGAAGCAATGGTCCCCATTGTGTTGAGTTCCTCCATGAGATGAGGAAACTTCTGCTGAACTTGATCCCTGGTGAACCACTTGCCCTAGTGAAGGAGTTTGCCTGCTTTGACAACTCGATACAGTTGGATCTTATGCTACCGAGTATTCTTGATCTGTGTGTCCATGATCTAATCAGTTTTGGATTGCTCCATGCATTCTGGATTTAACTTTGTAGGTGTCAGTTGTTCTGCAATGTCTGATGTGTCCAGCAACGGTGAGAAGTATGGTCGAAGGCAATCCACATTGAACACTGGGTGCAGGCCAAGGAATGGGGGAATGCTGAGCTCAAATGCATTTTCACCCACAACCTTGGTAATGGTGTAAGGACCATATCGGAGTGGTCTGAGTTTACGATAGGCTCCGGTAAGGCGTTCCTTTTGCAAATGCAACCAAACTTTATCGCCCACCTGAAACTTGTGTGGCACCCGATGTTGATCATGTCGCTGCTTGTACTTGGCATTTGATTTCTCCAGAATGTCATGGACCTACTGGCAGATATGTTGGATGTGATCAATGAAGTTGTTTGCCTTATCGTCTTCTGACTGGACATGAACCGAATCTTCCCGAGTAACTGCAAATGGTATGGCCATATCAATGGGACATAGTGGCTGGAATCCCAAGCCCACCTGAAAAGCGTTGTGGCTAGTCGAGCTGTGGAGAGCTCAGTTATAGTTGTGCTGGACATAGGGAAGGCTCTCATCCCATGTGTGTGGATGCTTTGAGTTGTACATGCGCAGAATGTGTATGATCATCCTGTTGACGACCTCTGTCTAGCCATCAGTTTGGGGATGGAAAGTTGTGGACTTAGTGAGCTTGGTGTCCATCATCGACTAGAGACTGGACCAAAATGTACTGAGGAACCTATTGTCCCAATCTGAGATGATATTCTGTGAGATCCCAAAGTGTACACACACTCGTTCAAAGAAGAGTTTAGCAGTGGCTTCTGCTGTGATATTTTTCTTTCAAGCCACCAGAATGGCCATCTTCGAGAATCTGTCAACGACCACAAAAACATAGTCATTGCCATGCTTAGTAGAAGGAAGGCCCGACATGTAATCCATGGATATGGATTCCCAAGGTCAACTAGGGGTAGGCAGCGGAGGTTAGAGGCATTTCTTCTTGATGGTCAGTTTGGCAATGGTGCACTCAGTGCAGGATCTAATGTACTTCCCGACATCTTATCGAAGATTCGGCCAATAGAAATACTTCTGCAGTACTACCACTATTTTCTCGACCTCGAAATGCCCAGTGACCTGACTGTAGTGCGCTTCCCAAATCATCTTGGCTCGCTTGCTTGAAGGAACACAAAGGTGTCCCAGGTGGCATAACAGGGCATCCTGAAGGTGAAAATCTGGAACTTGCTAACCCTCCATGAGCCTCTAGTCTGTGTGGTTGAACTCTAAGTCACTTTTGTAGAGAAGTGGAAAATCAAAAGTCTCGTGCCCACAAGAGTTTATCACGGTGGTTAACGCCATGATCGGTGGTCGGCTGAGGTAGTCTGCAACATTATTGGTGCTACCCTTCTTATACTTGATATTCAAATGGAACTGCTATAGGTATGTGGACCATTTTTTATGGCAATCATTCTACAATTTCCCTTGCATCTGTATAAACTGCAGGGGTTGGTGGTCTTTGTGGATGACAGTTTCCTTCCCCAAAATGTAATGCTTCCATTTTCGGCATGCCTACACAATGGAATACATCTCTTTGTCATAAGTGGGATACTTCCGGATTGTGTCTGAAAGTGTCTCACTGTGATATGCCATTGGATGCCCCTGTTGAGTAAGGACTGCCCTAATAACATAGTCAGAGGCATCTGTCTCGATCTCAAATCGATGTTGCAAGTCTAGTAAAGTGAGCACTGGTGTAGAGCAGAGGCGATGTTTCAACTCTGCAAATTCCTTCTGTTGAGATTCAGACCAAAAGAATTTTGCTTTTTCTCCTCCCTTGGTGACTTGACTCAAGGGCCAAGTGATATGAGAGAATCCCAACACGAACCTGCGGTAGAAATTGGCAAGACCCAGAAAGCTACGAAGCTCTGTCAGAGTGGTTGGGGCTGTCCAATTTCAAATGACTTGGATCTTCGCTGGATTCACATGCACCCATTTTTCATCAACAATGTATCCCGGATACTAAACCTGGGTCATGCCAAAAGTGCATTTCTCCAAATTGGCAAATAACTTGTGTTGCCACAGTGTTTGGAGAACCTATCGGATGTGGTGGAGGTGCTCTTCCCAACTTTGGCTGAAGATCAGGATGTCATCCAATAATACCACTACAAATGAGTTAGTGAATGGCCGCAAGATGTCATCCATCAGCCTCATGAAGGTTGCAGGAGCATTTGTCAACCCAAAAGGCATAACCAACCATTTGAAAAGGCCCTCCTTGGCTTTGAAGGCAGTCTTCCACACATCGAAGGGTTCAATTGGTACCTGGTGATAGCCGAACTTCAAGTCGATATTGCTGAAATATTTTGCCCCTTCAGTTGGTCCAGAAGGTCATCAATCCGTGGGATCGAGTTCCTATTCCAGACAATGATCTTGTTCAGCGCCCGCTAGTCAATATAGAGTCTCCAGGTCCCATCCTTCTTCTGTACCAACACAATCGGGCTCCCGCAGGGTGATGAACTCAGACGAATGTGACCTTTCTACAGCAACACCTGAATCTGCCTCTTGATTTCGTAATTCTCCATAACGGAGCACCGATAGATTGGTCCATTGGGCAGTGGCACACCTGGGGTCAGATCGTTGGAGTGCTTGTCCTGACAATGCAGAGGCACCCCTGTGGGGGAGGTGAAGATGTCCTTGTACTCCTCCATGACCTTGTCCATTTGTTGTTGCCGCACAGAGGGGCCCTGTCTGGAGGTTGTGACCACCGTCTTCTTCTTTCCTTGAGGGCATATCATCAGGAAAATAAATTTCCTGGTTTTGGAAATGAGCTTACTGCATTGTTTTGCAATAACCAAGGAGATGGCAATAGGTAATGCTACCTCTGGTATCATGTACAGCTTATTTCCCAAAGTAATAATAAAAACATGAGGCCTTGACTCATACACAACATGTTGCTTCCATAAGTATGGTTGGCCTAATAATACATCACAAAAATCAAGGGGAGAAATGTCACATAATACCTCATCTGTGAAGGGCTTGATGTTGTATGGATGGTGACACTGCTGGCTCACGCGAAGATCCTGTCCTTGGTGAAGCCACCCGATGGTGTACAGTTGTGGATGTGTTGTGGTTGGTAAGCCAAACTGCTTCACGAACTCTACCGAAATGAGGTTCTTTTGGCTCCCGCTGTCAACAATGAACTATACCAAGGAACCCTTTACCCACATCTAGGAGTGGAAGAGGCACTCCTCCTCCTATGGATCTTCGGGTTCCTCCTTCTGGATCTTCGTGGTGGCAACGGCGGCGTTGGGCTCCACATCGATAACCTGCTTCCCTTTTTCATTGCCCTTGTTGGGTTCTGACTCAGAGTCGTAACATGCATCTGATTCCGAAGCCTTTAGCTTGAACACCAATGACTGCTTAGCCCAACACTCACTTGTGTTGTAAGTGGAGCCCTTATGGAACTCACACCACTTTCCCGTGTCCTTCTTCAGCTACGCAGCGTTGTTCTTTTCTTGCGGCTTTGGCGACGCCTTTCCCTTGCTTCAGATTTGCAAATTCAAAGTCTCGCTTCTTCTGTTTAAACTTTTGCCCGATCTTGACAACATATCGGCATGTCGTGCCGAGCGAGGAGATGTCCAGGAATTCCATATCGTCCTGGATGTACCTGTGCAAGCAGCGAAGGTACTTAAGAACCAAATAATTCCTAGAATCCTTGATACCCAACTTCGTGTGAAGGGTATGAAAAACATTGGTAAACTCCGACACAACTTGGTCCCTTCCCTGTCGCAGCGTTGTCCACTTTATGTATTTATCCTCATAGCTCCTAACAGAGTAGCACTGCTCCTTGATGGCATCCCGGAACGCGTTCCAAGTGGGTGTGGCTAAAAACAGTGAGTTCGTACTTTCATCCTTCTGCTCATATTATTTCCAGTCCTTGATGTGGGGGCTGCTTTGAGAAGTGCAAAGGTGATCTTTTCCCGACTGGAAAAATCATGAACGGAAAAATAACCTTCTAACAAATTTAACCATTTATCTACAATGTTTCCATCTATCTGACCCTCAAATATGGGAATGTCAAAGTTAAATTGTACCTTAAAGGGTGTGGGGCTTCCAGAGTAGATGTCGGAAGTAGATGGATCGCCCCTGGGTAGCCGCTGAAGGATTTGGGAACAGTTGTCCATCATCGCGTTCCTTTATCGCTCAAGGGCTTCCTCGAGCAAGATTTTGATAGGATCTCCTGCCCCCTCGTCTTTCTTTTCATCCGCCATGGGAGGTCATCGAGATTTGTGAGGCTGGTCTTGAAAAGGTTCAACGAGTTCAAGCCCTAACTCCTTATATCCCGACCTCGTTGGAGACATGCAAAGAAAAACAGAGAAAGAGAAAATGCCTCTAATACCACTGATCCAGATTTAAACAGGAACACAACAAATTATAGATATAACCATAAATACAAAGATGCAGTAGAAATAACACTTCATTTCATTAATATCAAATACTGAAATATGCTTACAAACAGAATGGAAATAAGACTAGCTCGGGTGATGGTAGCTTATCTCTGAGAAGAGATGTGGCAGCTACATGCCTTTGAACTCCATTACAATAAGGCTCAAGGGCCTTTTTATTATTGAACAATAAGAGAAAACCCTAAACAACCAAAACCCTAACCTGAGGAGATGTAACACCAAGAGTTTATGGGCCCCGTTGGGGTGAGTTGGACAACCAACTTCCCAGGGTCGCAACTTGGTCATATTATCTCTGTTGATGCGCATGATAACCCATTGGAAAGATCTCTCCGAGGACTACGACAGAAAAGACAATTTTAGTGAAAAATTGTTGGCGGTAGATTGCCAAAAAAAACATCGTTTAGGGCCTCAAAATGACTCCAGAAGTTTAGGACCTGAAAAACTACTAAAAATTGTAAATTGTGCTACAATTAAGGAAAATGAAAAACTGAAAGAAACAATGGTGGGGGTCAAAGTGGAATTGGCGGGTGGCCACCAATATCCACTTGGATCATGGACAATCTATCATTTTACAAAATGTGACTTGTTACTTATAGTATTTTTCTATTACAATACCATGGGTAAATTCCATGGGTGAATGAATACCATTGGTGGATGTCACAATACCATGGGTGAATGAATACCGTGGGTGGATGTCACTTACAATACCATGAGTGGATAAATACCATGGGTGGATGCCACTTACAATACTATGGGTAAATTCCATGGGTGGATGAATACCATGGGTTGATGTCATTTTCCATTCGGATCATTCCTCCCTCCTTAACAAGCAATGGTCCCCATTGCGTGAAGTTCCCTCCTGCGAAGCTTTTGTTGGATATGAAGAGCCACTGAAGAGAATGGTTTTATTTGGTTAACCCATAACCATGATGAACGAAGATCCGAGGATGGAGATGCCCTGTAATGCTTGTGACCAACTGTGATACTAACAGTGTGCAGCCTGACAAATGCACGTCGATGAAGTGTGGGTTTGTGGATGACCCATAACCATGATGAACAGAGATCCGAGGATAGAGATACCCTGTAATGCTTGTGACCAACTGTGATACTGGTAGTGTGCGGCCTAGCAAATGGACTTCGATGAAGTGTTGGTTTGTGGATGAAGTTTGAACCATAACCATGACAAACGAAGATCTGAGGATAGAGATACCCTGTAATGCTTGTGACCAATTGTGATACTAACAATGTGCAGCCTAACAAATGGACTTCGATGACAAGGATTTTGTGCGGTTGACCCATAAGGGGTGGGAGGGCATGTCTCCAAAGAACCCAAGCCGAATGCTACTATGCTGAAACCGATGAATGTGAAGCAGGTGCCTACTAAAGCGAGGTGGGAGGGAACGTCTCCAAAGGGAACTCGCTTCGAATGTTGCTCCAGAATTAAAATGGACGTAACTTGGCCAATATAACTCAGAATATTTATTATGACTTGTTTTTGGAAACATAAGGACCATTTTGTATCGTCCCATGCGTTGGAAATCTTTATGTGGACACTTTAGAATCTCAGATTTGCGCTGCAACTTTTCCGCCGTCACAAATTTTTTGAAAAAATAGCTGATTTTAAATCGACAATATCTCCCACATCCGAAATCCGATTCGACTCATTTTTTTTTGAAATTGAGCGATTTTTTGAGAGGAGCTCAGATCTACAATCACTTTTCTGAAATTTTGCACGAGAATTGCAAAAAAATATAGGAGATCCGCCATCCACGAATTGTTGTCAGAAACATTTCTGCAACATAGCTGATTTTAAATCAGCGATATCTCCCTCATCCAGACTCTAATTTGGCCGATTTTTTTTCTTTTTTTATTTTCTTTTTTATTTTTTTATTTTTTTTTTAATTTGCGATTTTTTTCACAAGGAATCCAGATCTGTTATTTGTCTTTGTAAATTTTGCACCAAAATTTTCAGATCTGATCTGCCAACTCACTGCCCAAAAACATTCTTGCAAAAAAATGAAAAAATAAAAGTTCTTCCCGCTTGGCCCAAGAAAATGCTCTGTGGAGGACGCGACACATGCCTGAAGCTTGTTGAATATTGCTGCCAAATTTGAAACGAAAATATGCATCAAACCCCATGGAACCATAACATGCTCTGATACCACTCATCCAGATCTTGGGGGGAGGCCCCCAAGATCTCAAAAATTGCAATGCCAGAAAGAAAATGAGAGAACACATAATAACAAAACCACAAATAAACTTTTTATTAAAATAGATAATAATTGTAAGGACTACATTATGGTCGACAATTTGTGCTTTTACAAAATGCGACTTGTTACTTATAGTATTTTTCGGTTACAATACCACAGATAAATTCCATGGGTGAATGAATACCATTGATGGATGTCACAATACCATTGGTGGATGTCACTTACAATACCATGGGTGGATGCCACTTACAATACTATGGGGAAATTCCATGGGTGGATGAATACCATGGATTGATGCCGTTTTCCATTAGGATTACATAAGAGTGTTTTCACGATTACAAAACTTGAGATGAAGACATATAAGCTTTGATTTGTTTCCTGCTTATTCACAGAAAGTCAAGGACAATTACCTTTGATCCTCACCAAGTGATGGATCTGAAGCTTCTGAGGATCGTTCAAGGATGATTGGTGTCAAGCATAATATTTCACTTTAACTACATGTTATACATGGTAGTCTTGAGATTATCAAGTGTCTCCTAGTGATTCTCATGTGAGCAGTGAGAGAAGTTGAATGAGGCAACATCCATGCCCACCCTTAGCAGTTTCCCTATCATTTGAAATTCTAGAAACAAGGTCCAACATACACAAAATATGGGCCTATGGAACCCTCCCATCAAGGGGAATCTCCTTTAAAATCCGCTCAATGTCAATGTTGATGAGTGAGGAAACTCATAACTCGTTTCTTCTAATGGGTTAAAGCATGGGTTGATCACTAAAAGAGAAAAATGTTAGGGATGGAGTGAATGTTTAGGAAAGAATCTAAAAGGGCATTGTTGTGATATCACAGGTTTGAGAGACATGGTATAGACAAGTTACTAGTGCTCAAGCAGAGTCTAGAAAGGTGTAGAGAAACTACAGAGAAAAGAACTGGTGCACCTAACATGCAAAACAGGCACACAGAGAAAGAGCATGATTTTGGTGAGAGCACCCAAGTAAAAGCCACAAAACTAGTAGCTGAAACTTTTCAATACAACAAATATATGCCACTCTAATACTATGTCAAAGTCATGAAATTTGAAAGATAATTTACGTAAAGCATGAGATGCATTTCTCATTCACATGATGCATATTAATACAAATTGTACAAACCTGGATTTCATATTCCAAAAAATCTCTTGAACTTTTCATGAATATTGACATTTATTGTATACTTTTAGTCTTTCTCTCAAATAAATAAACCAAATTCACATGATCTAACAAATTATATTTCCACCAAAACCAAATCTAAATGAATTAATCATATAACTGAAACAAACTATCAAATATAAACTTAAATTATTTAAATAACTAAATATAAATGGAAAATTTTTTCCACATATAAAAGACACTAAATTACCAAAAGAGAGCAATAACTTCTTATACCCTTATCATTATTTAAATGAACCTCTTATTATATTATTTACGTTTTTTAAGCACGCTACACGTTTTTAAACTCAACCACTTTCATAATTCCTTCTGCAGATTATCAGAATTCTTTTCATATTTTATCACAGTTCTTCTTTACAGTTTATCATAATTCTTTTTAATAGTTAAGTTTATAAAAATTTTAATACCTATAAACCGCTCATCATTTAAATCTAATTATGAACACTAACAAAATATCTCAATATTAATAATAACACAATAACCTAACAATAACAATACAATAATAACTTATTTTTAATATATTTGTTAGCATTCTAATCTAACATTAGCACTAAAGTAATGACATGCATATAATAGGAACTGATGATTATTGATATTGTTACATATTACTCATTACTATTGATATTGTTACATATTATCAATATAGATTTATGTTAACCAAAAATGTATTAGGTTTGGAAACATCAAAATTTTCCAATAACAATTTTTTTAAAAATGAAATTTGGAAAAAAGTTTATATTTTAAGAGCTTTACATATATTATGTATAATTTTTTATTATTCAAATTATATTTTTGAATGTATAAATAGATATAATATTTTGGAAGTTTTCTTGAATATTTAGATTAAGTAGAGTACACAACTTAAATTTTCAATTTTAATAAATTTTTGCTAAATTTTATACTAAATTGACCTTTAAATTTAATCAGAAAATGATAAAATTGACCTTTAAATATACTTGAAAAATGACAAAAATGTAAAATAACTTAAAATGTTTTATAATATTTTAACATATTTTTTTCCTTTATATAATATAAATATATGCATAAATGACATTGAAATATTTTTATTTAATATGGACATTAAAATATTTTATTTATGAAACATATGGCCCATATTAAAATGTTTTTATGTTATCAATATAGTTCTAAATAAATGATCTTATTATTTAACCTCGTATAATGAAATATTTTATTTATTACTCACATTGAATATGAGATATCAATTTTATTAACAATAAAATGAATTACACAGCTTCAATTTAATAAGAAGTAATTGACTTATTTTACCTTTTATTATTTCTTCTCATATATATATATATATATATATGTGAAAAATATAAATAAATATTTTTACTATGTTAATTACCTCATCTCTTTGATTATTAGTTGTAAAACTGATAACCAATATGTAAATAGTGAGAGTAAGATTATTAATGTTTTACAATGGTTTTAACTATATATTCATTTTTAATCAATATTATAGTGGGCATTTGATATCAACTCCATATTAAACACAAGTAAAATTACACATCACCCTCATATTAAAATATAAAATACAATATTAAAACATAAATATTTTTCAACTAAACTTGTGTCCTTTGGTCCCACCAGCGCCATAATTTGGACGTCTTCCTTCATCATCTTAACTCTCAATCTGAATCCATCAAATTCACAATTGAGGTTGAGGTTGATGGGTGCCTTCCCTTCCTCGATGTTCATTTGTGTAGGTTGGATGGTGGCTCCTTATAACACCGTGTTTTTCGTAAACAAACTCACATGGAGCAATATCTTCATGCGAGCTCGCACCACTTTCTGGCCCAGAGGATTGGAGTTCTTCTTAACACTCTAGCCACTCGTGCATTAAGAATTTCGGATGTTAGTCACCTGGAGGAGGAGAAATCTCATCTTTTGAGAGTTTTTAAAAAGAATGGTTTTAGCAATTTGCAATGCCTTAAGGTTTAAAAAAGGTATGGATGATCCGGTTCACATGGTTAAACTTCTTTTTATCCAGGGAACCACAGACAAGATTGCTCACATCCTTAAAAAACATAAAGTCTTGGCTACCTTTAACCCCCTTAATACCATCAGAAGCTCCCTTAGATCTGTTAAGGACCGAGTTAACCTTAAAGACATGAAAGGGGTTTATTCAATCCCTTGCTCTTGTGGGATTCCCTACATTGGGGAAATGGGTCGTTCCATTAATCTTCGTATTCAGGAACATGGTGCTGACCTCAGGCATAGGCGTTATCGCTGACCTCAGGCATAGGCATTACCGTTCCTCAGCGATTGTTGAGCATGCAAAGAAAACTATGCATCATGTGTGCATTGAGAACTCCTAGGTCATCACTAGGATTAATCACTTTCATCGTAGGAAGTTACGTGAGGCCATTGAAAATGAAAAGCATCCGAGGAATCTCAATAGGGATGATGGCTGGATATTAAGTAGGAGTTGGGTTCCTATTCTTTCTTCTTGACTTCTATGTTTTTTAATATGTTTCACTCCTTATTTTGTTTTTTCATTTTATTTTCCATATTTATTTACATATAAATTTTATTGATGGATTATTATTAGCATTATTATTTTTTTTACTTTTTCATTTATTGATTTTACTATTTTTTTATCGTTTTATTTTTTAAACGGTTATCTATGTTTAATATTAATAATTATTCTATTAGTTTTATATTAGTATTTAATATCTTTTCTAACTAATTTATTTTTTAATATTATTTTCTCCAACTAAAATTATTTAATTTACTTGGACATTTTTGTTATTTATACCTAATTTCAAATTTAGTTTTTCATCCTTATACTGAAAATAAACTACCATAAATAATTCAAAACATTATTCCAAAATTTTATTTAATAATAAATATAATAAACACAATATTAAAACTACAGTATTAAAAATCACTTAACATTGCCATACAAAAGCAATCCCCTAATACGTGAGGAGCCGTATGCTTTTAAAGCACTAGCCTAACGTGTAAAGAATAGCGAATGCAAAATCCAGGCAACGCTTAAAATTATCAAACCAGATAGCTGTTAAAATTATCAACGGGAAACGCAGACGGAGCGTGTAACATCCCGTAAAATAACAGTTATGAATAGTTACTAGTTAGTTTCGGAATTGATCCCTGGTATTCAAAACTGATTCTTGGTATTCTGTTTGGAGCACTAATTCCATGGTGCGGATTATTATTAAATCGGAAACTTTGTGTTGGTTGCGGGCGTGCTAATTAAGTGACGTGGTTATTATTAAAGTCGGAGACCTTAACGCTTCATGGAAGGCAGGTATTGTGCGTTCCACGGAAGTCTTGATGTGGACAGGAAAATACCGGTAAAGATCGCTTCAGGGATGGCAATAGCTTACGCGTTGTCGGCCATTTGAAGCAGTCCGAGGGTTTGATCTTTGGGCTCGACAAAATTTCAATACTCAGAATCCAATCTTTGTGCGCCCGGTATTTGGGGAGGAGGAAACGATTGAATGAAGAGAAAGACCGAAGATCGGTTTTGACATCGGGATCATGCGGTGTGGAGGCTGCAAGGAAAAGATAAGTATCTTGCTCGATTCTCTTGAATTAAAATATGTGCATGTTATTATATTCGCCAAGAGACTAACCAGTCTTAGCAAAAGATGCGAAGGACGGGAGAAATTTAAGCCTTTACCATCATTGCCGGCTATACTTCCACTTTATGAATGATGAATGACTTTCATCTTTTCCTTAATTACGCTGAGGGCATTGTTATGTAAATTATGTTACCAATTGTAACTGCCTGTTGTTTTGAGTCTCTCAATTGTTTTCGGAGCCTAGTATAGTGTGGAGCCAGCAGGATTGAGAGAATTTGTAAATTTCTCTATTAGGATCCGTTTAGCGTGTGACGTGAAGCTGTCGTTTATTTGTTGTAGTCGTGGGTTCGGTGAAAGGAGGTAGCCTTGAGGATGGTATCCTGCGTTGGATAAAGCATGGCCTACAGTTGTTCATTGTGATCACTAATCTCAAGTCCTTCACCATTGTTCGCAGTCACCACTGCAGTCAGCCGCTTTGCCTTCATATTTTTTTCTAAGCTTTATTATTTTGAAATATGTAAACAAAATCACAATGCCACAAGCCCATCGTATACCTGCATGGTATGCTATCAATGATAGGCTAATCATTGGAAATATCTACTGAGTGTTATCTTGAGGGAAGTTGTTCCCGCAATTTCTTGTTGTCGAGTTTCGGTTGCTTATGTCCTATTGAATCAAGAAAAGAAAGATGGTCATTCTGGAACACTGCTGTTGTTAAGAAGTCATCAGCCTGCAGAACTAAGGCCATATCGTGAAACATCGTTAAGGAATAGTCTCTGTCACCGTAGATTGAGCTAAAGAATACGCAGATGACAGAAGTAATGAGAGAAGTGATAAAATGAAGACTTTATGTATAAGTAGGAACGACTTCTTGATTTTGGCGCGCAAGAGGCTAGATTCACCTTTTTGTGGTTTCTTGATGTTTATTCATAAATATAGGGTATCTTTAATAGTTTCTTGAAAAATAACTATGTGAAGGAACGCATGTGCAGAGGCGCGGAAACAATAGTTTATTACCTGTATTTAAACATAACTAATGGGTTATATGTTTTAAAGGGAAATATGGACTTGTAAAACTAATGGTTAGATCTCTTAGAGAGAAATATGCATTAGTGTGAATAAGCTTTGTGACAAGTAGAACAAGAATTTACTTGAATATATGTACTAGTTAATTAGTATGTCATGCTTGCTCATGCAGATGAGTAGATGTTAAAAGATTGCTTTTACAGGTTGCTTAATAACTGATTAATAATGTATCTTGCCAAAGCTTGTTGACAACTACATTGACAGGAAACGATGGCGGTTGGTGCCAAAGGAAAGTGATGTTTAAACATTATGGCAGGAAAAGGATTATTGGTCCATGCAGATGAGTTCAAGTTGCAGTATTGTCCATTGCTAGAACAATTATGCCACAAGGAATGTTGCATGTGGCGGTATGTAAGTGGAAGATTACATGGAAATTGTATTAGCTTTTAGCTAAGTTATGTGATAACTTAATGATAATTTATTGTAATGATTTTATAACAATGGTTAAGGGATGGAATCCCTTATAAGCCATTGAGTGAGGGGTGAAATCCCTCACGAGCGTTTAATAATAAGATTAAACGTTTGCTGGTTTTCACCCTACGGGGTTTCCAGGGTAAATTGGTGTTCAAATGGTGTGATTGCCTTTTGTGTTGGTTTGATGATGATGATTCTTTACTGGTTGCGATACTCATAATGCCCAAGTAAAAGATTAATGAATATGGTTAAGGAAAACATGAAATGGATGCAAGGTGGATGCAAGGTTCATTAGACAATTTATGTTATTACACTACAGCAGTGGTTGTAAGGGTTATGTGTTTTACTGTTCTCTATTGTATTTACTTTATGTACTAATGAAATTTATATCTAATGGTTAACGATGAATGTGGAGTTGTGAACTAGATAATTACTTGTGGTAATTTGTATAAAAACTCTAACTCCCTATCTTTTACATGCGAGGTTAACGGGGTATGTGACAAGTGGTATCAGAGCTAAAGGTTGCAGTACTGGTGCCTTTGGGAATTGGTAAGCGGAAAGGATATTGAGGTACGCCATCAGTAGGCATTAACTCAGGTATGAGTTTAATCATTCACATATTCATTTATGTAGTACACTACTTTTGGCATGATAGGTGTGATTCATGTTTATAACTGCTTTGAGTAGTAAGTAATAAGTTGTTGCATAACTACGTTCATAACGTTAGATTCCTGATGAGGATAAAAGACAATGAAACTTTTGTCGCACTTACGAACAATATTGAACACTCATTACACTTAAGAACAATATTGAACACTCATTACACTTAAGAACAATATTGAACACTCATTGAGGAAAGTGACAATCAACTACCAACTTTTGCTTTGCAAATATGGCAATAACAATGATTCATTTATTAAACAAAATTGAAGTTACAATGAACGAAACTTAATGAGTCAATGCATGAATATAAATTATGGGGAACATCCTTGAATAGGATGAAAAATTGTTTAAAAAGGACATTAGAAGAACCCCTTAGATATTGAAAACATGCAATGAGTCAAGCAGCGAGACTTGATTGTCATAACTAATTTCTGATTAAGTTTTGCCATGGTTTCATTAAGATGATTGGTAGTTGAGATTGGTTAGTGTTGTATGACTAACCCATAGAACTTATATGCATTAATTGAATTGGACTTAAGATTATTACAATTCGTAAACAAGTGAAGGTTGACTGATGTCACATGCATGGAATGTGTGTATAAAGATTCTTACTCTCTCTGTGCTATAGTTCCGGTTGTTTATGAGAAGAGTTCTTAATTTTATTCACCATGAGAATGCATGATGAATAGTATATTCTTATGTCTTAATAGATTTAATGATGTTACCCTCTAATTAATTGAAATTCATTAGCATGGTATGTGTTTATGTTAATTACTACTTGTTGTGAGATTAAAACCATTGGAGCCTCGATCTAATCATGGTTGAATTTATCTCTACTATGGGAATGATGGATTTTTTATGCATGTTGCATTCCAGTGTGAAGTTAATTGTAGAGGCATGTTCAGTGGGTAACATTTCTAGGACCCATTCATGGTATAATTACATGTGATAATTATTCATAAATAGACTACCTGTGTTAATACAGTTGTCAGTAAACTCTAACTACTTTCCCCAACTATAGATGCTTCCAAAGGAAAAGGAAGCAAGGAGAAGGAAGAAGACTGTGTTGTAGGGACAGACAGAGATGGGAAAAGAAATCGCTAAGTCTGGTGATGACCAGATAGCGCAAGCTTTGGGTGTCAGAATCTTGCAGAAGACTCTAAGTCTGGGGATGACTAGATAGCGCTCGATGTGCATGTGAGTATTCCCTTGACCATGCTTAAGGAGTTGGAAAATGATAACTATAGTGTGTTGATGTTAATGATTTTCGTAATGTCTCCTTGAAGTCATTATTCTGAAATGGACACATAGTACTGTTATGACAGTTGTTGCATCTAGCATCAAGTGGTAACTCTGGTGCATGTGTGACACTTAGGAGATCATGCTTCTAATTGCATAAGTAGAGCAATTGCTTCCGGTAAGGGTGGTTTAATTTGTTAGTTATGCATGTTGAACCAAGGAAAAGATAAGTAACTCTATTCTTTATAGAGAATAATCAGCTGTGTTTTATTAAACAAATTGGAAATATCATGGGTTTGATTTCTACAGTAAAGATTGATTATTTTATATACTTTCTTAATAAAGAAAATAGGTGGTTCCTCCTAGAAAGACTACATGTGAGTCTTGTGTGAGAAATGTTTGTCTCTTGTCATTTTTCTTGGAATAAAATCCTTGCTAGATATAGCCAAAGTATCTTCTTGAGAAAAGAAGATGAGGCATATAAACGTCCTGAGGACATCGCATGAAAGGTGGCCAAGTTTTCTTGAATTGAAATATGTATTTTTACTTGATAAAAGTTTCTTGGAAAATATATATATATATATATAATTGCATTATGATTCTAGTTAGTTTCTAAGTTCTAGTGAAATGATTATGCATTACATGCATGATAAAGATAGCTAAAGATGTGCTACTAAGCACATAGATATTCATTTCTAATTTTTTTGAAGAAAGAGTATATTATATATATATACATAAATATAGTTTCATTCTAGAAGAGTGTGCATACTTCATGTATGAAGATGAAGGATTCTATGAGAGTTTTCTTGAAAATAAAATAAAAATAGAGGTTCTTTCCTTTAAAAGACACATTAGAATAGTGTTCATACAAGAAACAAAATCCTTACTTGTTTCATGAAAAGAACTATGTGCATTGAAGTAAAGTAATTGTGTTAGGCAAAGACATGTTGCATAATGGTAGCTATTGTGACTTTGGAATTATGACTCTGTGTGTACATAGAGGAAGTGATCATGTTAACTCTCTTGAGTACAATAATCTTTTGAAGAGATTGTCTTGCTAGATGAGTTGTGTTGATTTCTTGACTTTGGATGGATAAGTAAATCTTGTTCTGTATCTTGATTTTTATGCATAAAGATTGATATCTTTAATAATTCCCTAAAAGGGAAGATAGAAGAATGAGGTATGTAGTTTGTTGTATGAAATGATGGTAGTATTCTAGTAAAGGGAACATGTGTTGCATACATTAAAGAAGGGCTTATATGATAAGCAATGGTATGCACAAAGATTAGTCATTATGACATAGAGTTATGTTCTTGTATGTTAGAGAGATTATGTTTAATTATATTAACAATGCATGACCAAAGCTGGCCATAGTAAACATAAGATAATACTCCATTAATGATGATTTGAATTAGGACAACAGACTATGGCAAAATTGGAAAAGTTTAGATTATTAACTCAACTGTGGTTGACATTTATACATTGATGAATATTTGCATATGCTTTTATACATGACAATATTGTATGCATGAAAAATCTTGGAAATTGAATACATGTTAAGAGATGCATATTTATAACTAAAGTTGCTGATGGGATTAAGTAGTGGTAGCTTAATGGCAACAAGGAAACTCATCACGTAAATTGCTGCAATGTGAATTGCAATTATAAATGAGAAATTATGATGTTATATGATATGCATGAATTATGTCATTTGGGAAGTTTGCATGCATACAACATGTATGATAGATATGTTTCCCATCAATCTAGATGTTGTGGACCCATGATGAGGGATAAGTGTAAATGCATGGTGTACATGCATGCTTATTTTGTAATGATAATGTTCATATGGTTCATTGCATAAATTACTTTGAGAAAGAGTAATAAAAGAGAAATTTAACATGCCAGACAATTGCAGATAGTTGGGTTGATGGCAATTACCTGCCCGGAGGGGTTGATGGTACTTGTCTGCCCGGATATGCCTTGGGTTGATGGCAGTTACCTTCCCAGAGGGGTTGATGGTACTTGTCTGCCCGGATATGCCTTGGGTTGATGGCAGTTACCTGCCCAGAGGGGTTGATGGTACTTGTCTGCCCGGATTGTGAAAGGCTGGAATGCCTTGGGTTGATGGCAGTTACCTACCCGGAGGGGTTGATGGTACTTGTCTGCCCGGATTTCCTCTCCCTAGAGATAAATTATCTCAATGAGGGAAAAGACTTTATGTGGACATTGGAATTCTTGATCTGGTTGGCTAGTGGAATCCCATGTTAGACCTGGTAAGGTCTCTATCAAAGAAACTGTCTGGATGTGAAAATGACTCGATTTGGTTGTGGAAACCAGTTCCCATGGGTTGGGAAATTCTTTAGCTTATTATGGTACTCATAGTTAAAGAAATGAACGAATCCGCTATATGATATGTTGAAAATAAATTCTATATATAGTTGTTTGAAATGTGTTATGCACATTTAACACGAAATGAGCTTAGTGCTCAATAAGGAGTTATTGGAAATTTTAATTCCTTTATTGTATCATTAATCTTGTAGGAAATTTTAAGTCCTTTGTTGTATTACTAATCTTGTGAAAGTCTTAGAGGGAGCTAAGACAGTTTTTGCTTGATGCAGTGATTGACTGTTTTGATGATCAGAGAGCTAGGTGCTCTTTTGGCACTTTTAGAAGTACTCAGTGGATGTCTTCAGTGAGAGTTACTTTAGTGTGCATGTGGAGCAGTGATGAGCTCTTAAGTGCTTGTAAAAGTACAGTGATTTAAAAAAATCATCTAACATTGCACAACTGATTGCTAGTTAAAAGTATTTCATTTGACTCACAATATTATGACTAATGCAATTGAATTTATTTGTCAAACATTACAAGATTGCTTACCATGGAGGGTTGAAGAGTTGTCCAACCACTATTAAAATGCTTACATGAAAGTATTCATGATTTTCAAGAATAGATGGTAAGTAATGGTAAGTTGACACAGAGAATTGTTTATTATGAATGAATAAGGGCCAAGTGGTGGCGATTAGAAGTTGCATATTTTTGCAATTACGAATGCTTCTGACTATTGATGCTTATAACTAATGATATTTCTTATGACTATATCATTACTATTTTGTTGTCATTTCTTGGAATGAAAACTTTGATTTTAAAGAGGAAGGATCACATTTTGTGTGGTTTAGATGGTATACAATGAGTAAAATCTCAAGTTCTCAATGAAAGAAAAACACCGAGGACGGTGTTCCTGTTAAGGGGGGGAGTATGTAACATCCCGTAAAATAACAGTTATGAATAGTTACTAGTTAGTTTCGGAACTGATTCTTGGTATTCAAAACTGATTCTTGGTATTCTGTTTGGAGCACTAATTCCATGGTGCGGATTATTATTAAATCGGAAACCTTGTGTTGGTTGGGGGCGCGCTAATTAAGTGACGCGGTTATTATTAAAGTCGGAGACCTTAACGCTTCATGGAAGGCGGGTATTGTGCGTTCCACGGAAGTCTTGGTGTGGACAGGAAAATACCGGTAAAGATCGCTTCAGGGATGGCAATAGCTTACGCGTTGTCGGCCATTTGAAGCAGTCCGAGGGTTTGATCTTTGGGCTCAAAAAAATTTCAATACTCAGAATCCAATCTTTGTGCGCCCGGTATTTGGGGAGGAGGAAACGATTGAATGAAGAGAAAGACCGAAGAGCGGTTTTGACATTGGATCATGCGATGTGGAGGCTGCAAGGAAAAAGATAAGTATCTTGCTCGATTTTCTTGAATTAAAATATGTGCATGTTATTATATTCACCAAGAGACTAACCAATCTTAGCAAAAGATGCGAAGGATGGGAGAAATTTAAGCATTTACCATCATTGCCGGCTATACTTCCACTTTATGAAGGATGAATGACTTTCATCTTTTCTTTAATTACGCTGAGGGCATTGTTATGTAAATTATAACTGCCTGTTGTTTTGAGTCTCTCAACTGTTTTCGGAGCCTAGTATAGTGTGGAGCCAGCAGGATTGAGAGAATTTGTAAATTTCTCTATTAGGATCCGTTTAGCGTGTGACGTGAAGCTGTCGTTTATTTGTTGTAGTCGTGGGTTCGGTGAAAGGAGGTAGCCTTGAGGATGGTATCCTGCGTTGGATAAAGCATGGCCTACAGTTGTTCATTGTGATCACTATTCTCAAGTCCTTCACCATTGTTCGCAGTCACCACTGCAGTCAGCCGCTTTGCCTTCATATTTTTTTCTAAGCTTTATTATTTTGAAATATGTAAACAAAATCACAATGCCACAAGCCCATCGTATACCTGCATGGTGTGCTATCAATGATAGGCTAATCATTGGAAATCTCTGCTGAGTGTTATCTTGAGGGAAGTTGTTCCCGCAATTTCTTGTTGTCGAGTTTCGGTTGCTTATGTCCTATTGAATCAAGAAAAGAAAGATGGTCATTCTGGAACACTGCTGTTGTTAAGAAGTCATCAGCCTGCAGAACTAAGGCCATATCGTGAAACATCGTTAAGGAATAGTCTCTGTCACCGTAGATTGAGCTAAAGAATACGCAGATGACAGAAGTAATGAGAGAAGTGATGAAATGAAGACTTTATGTATGAGTAGGAACGACTTCTTGATTTTGGCGCATAAGAGGCTAGATTCACCTTTTTATGGTTTCTTGATGTTTATTCATAAATATAGGGTATCTTTAATAGTTTCTTGAAAAATAACTATGTGAAGGAACGCATGTGCAAAGGCGCAGAAACAATAGTTTATTACCTGTATTTAAACATAACTAATGGGTTATATGTTTCAAAGGGAAATATGGACTTGTAAAACTAATGGTTAGATCTCTTAGAGAGAAATATGCATTAGTGTGAATAAGCTTTGTGACAAGTAGAACAAGAATTTACTTGAATATATGTACTAGTTAATTAGTATGTCATGCTTGCTCATGCAGATGAGTAGATGTTAAAAGATTGCTTTTACAGGTTGCTTAATAAATGATTAATAATGTATCTAATATTGTTGCCAAAGCTTGTTGACAACTACATTGACAGGAAACGATGGCGGTTGGTGCCAAAGGAAAGTGATGTTTAAACATTATGGCAGGAAAAGGATTATTGGTCCATGCAGATGAGTTCAAGTTGCAGTGTTGTCTATTGCTAGAACAATTATGCCACAAGGAATGTTGCATGTGGCGGTATGTAAGGGGAAGATTACATGGAAATTGTATTAGCTTTTAGCTAAGTTATGTGATAACTTAATGATAATTTATTGTAATGATTTTATAACAATGGTTAAGGGATGGAATCCCTTATAAGCCATTGAGTGAGGGGTGAAATCCCTCACGAGCGTTTAATAATAAGATTAAACGTTTGCTGGTTTTCACCCTACGGGGTTTCCAGGGTAAATTGGTGTTCAAATGGTGTGATTGCCTTTTGTGTTGGTTTGATGATGTTGAATACTTGATGATGATGATTCTTTACTGGTTGCGATACTCATAATGCCCAAGTAAGAGATTAATGAATATGGTTAAGGAAAACATGAAATGGATGCAAGGTGGACGCAAGGTTCATTAGACAATTTATGTTATTACACTACAGCAGTGGTTGTAAGGGTTATGTGTTTTACTGTTCTCTACTGTATTTACTTTATGTACTAATGAACTTTATATCTAATGGTTAACGATGAATGTGGAGTTGTGAACTAGATAATTACTTGTGGTAATTTGTATTAAAACTCTAACTCCCTATCTTTTACATGCGAGGTTAACGGGGTATGTGACAAAGCGCACCAGTTGAATTGTGGTCTCCTGCATGAACAATTTTAGTCGTGGGTTGTTGCATCATTGGACAAGGGATTGCCACTAATTATCTCGCGCTAGTAGTGGATAGGCAATATAGATCATTGAGATAGATCAAGTACAGGTGTCTTAAACATTTTATTTTTTATTATAGAAAGAAGGAAGGCTAAAGATGGCCTATGGGATAGATTTCTCCCAAATTCTCGACAAATCCTTCGCTAAATAGATTATCCTAAGAGCTAGCTGTTAGCGTCCCTGCATAACTTTCCCTATTATCTTTGAAGGCTTCACATTCTAAAATGAAATGTTTTATGTTTCCACTTTTCTGGAAGAACAACAAATGCATACCCTTTCCTCCCACACTTCTTTTGGCCTTTTCCAATGCCTTGTTTCACAACTGAGTTGATGATAATTAGTCCTTAACTGAGCAATAAGAATTTTGGCTCTCCAAGAGATATTGGCCTCTATGTATGCTTTTGGTTGATGATTATGAGTGGGATTAAACACTTCAGTATATAATTTTTCTTTCTTCCTAGCTCCTTATCCCAGTACACGTTTATGGAACTTTTCCATAACAAAAGCTTTTATCTCTTCACTGTTTATGGGACACGTGTTTAAATAAATACCACATCTATTAAACCATTTGTTATTTTGCTGCATCCAAGTTTTTTTGCTCTTGCACAATCTATCATTAAAGACAACCTTAGGCCATCTACCCTTTTCCATTTGCTCTTTTTTTTTTAAATACCTTATGACTCGCACCATAGCAATTGCCTCAATAGGAGCAGTCCCTGTTTCACTTAAGAAGATATCATAAGAAACTGCACTTTTAATCTTAAATTTGTTTGTAATCAAACACTTCTGAATTTTCTCAATTTGTCTCCACTACATGTCGGAGGTACTGCTAGCCCACAGTTCACAACCATAGAGAATCACTAGAATCACTAGAAGCCCAAAAAGAGTTTGAGTGGTCCCATAACTCTGCCTCTCTACACCTATTTTGAAAAGCATAAAATGCTTTCCAACCCCCCAACGTTCTTTTCTTTCTACAACCATTCCAACTTAGATTTTTGTTGAAGTCAATTCCGAGGTATTTGTAATCCGTAACTTCTTCCAAATGTTGCCTTCAAAGTAGAACTTATGCTGGTTATGTTTTCTTTTCTTAGAGAAGACCATTACTTACGTTTTGCTATATTCACGTGCATCCCCACACTTCTACAAAAATGCTCATTAATAGTAAATTTAGATCTATTTTAGATCTATTTTAATTGAGGATATGGAGAGATCAAATTTCTTAATATACATATTTTTTAGAGTGAAAAGAAATTTAATCTCCATGTGCGTGGAGGGATCAAATCTCTTAAGATGCAAACTTTTATAAAGTAAAAAGAGATTTAATCACTCTGAGTGCTGGTAGATCAAGAAATAAATCTAAACTAATTTAATTTTAATATTATTACTAAATTGATATATTTAATTATGCTTTATAATTATATTATATTAATTTAATTTTCACCACAAAATTAGAAAATTGACCATTAAGAATAGTTAAAACTATCCTTGTTAGTATTTATTAATGATACATATTAACCATAAACTTGAAAAAAATAAAAAAAAAATCAATTTTTACTTTTCCTATACCTTTAAAATAAATAAATAAAAATTATTCCCATGATTTTTTTTGCTCCTTTACTTATTTTTTTAAATAGCAAATATTGATTTTTTTTTTTCCTTTACCAAGTTACTCTTCCAATAAACCTAAAACTCTAAATCAACATTTCAAAAAAAAAACTAAAATTTTCAATTTTTCCCTTTACCCTTTTAATAAAACCCTTGGAAACAATTTCTTACTCTAATTTTAATTACTAAATTTTTAATTAAATATTACATTAATTTTTTTTAATATTAATTACAAACCTTTATACTTGCACATCTTCCAAAAAAATATAATAAAAGAATTAATGTTAAAATTTTTATACATTAATATAACTCAGGAAAGACATTACATCCAACTTTTTTATTAAAAAGTGATTAATCTGTTAATCCATTAAATGTGGTATTGGACCAAAAACACATTAATTATAAAAGTATTGCAAAACTTATTAAAACAATATTTTAAACTTCAACACTAATTATTTGCTTCATATAAACATTGGCGTATTGATTTTAGGCGGATCGAAGGTTAAGAAAAGCATAGTTTAAATCATGAAATTAACTGCACTAATCTTGGTAAGAATATAACCATGAAATTTTCGTAGTTCGAACCTCACCTCAAAAGTTTATATTCATTTACCATGACTCATGGCATTAGGAGTCGTCTAACAAGGTGGAGGAAATGCCCCGACGGCTAAAAGTGACTAGAATCGTGTTTTTGATGATGGAAATAGATTCAGCACCATCAAAAACGTCTAGACACCTAAAATTTTGAAGTTTAACAACTATAATTTAGATTTACAAAAATCTTTACCGGATTTTCTCTAAATATAACCGGAATTTTCATATCTTTCCAAACAAGTCCTCCGCCTCGTTAGGCTACACTCATGGCATTATCGTCTTGCTGTGCACGATATTAATTCAATCCACTGAATGTTGACTGCCCAACGAACAATGGCATCAACTCACCCGATTTCTCTGCACTTACTCATTCGTCTCATAGACCAATGATTTTATGGGTGAATTGACAGATTTTGATGAATAGTTTTATTATTAAAATATTATATTATTATGATGATGATGATGATGATGATGATGGTTAACGTCCACTGAGACCAAATAATGGTCTATCCGACCTAAAGAAACAAGTTATCTATTTTGATTTAAGATTTTATTCCTATGCTCAAAAAGCTTGGAGAGAAGCCCCCTGAGCTCACTATAATTTTGACATTGTAAAAGGCTAGGAAGGTCAATATTGTAACAAAGATTGTGAAACTGAGATCTAATGTGGTTATACGCGGGGCACTCTAAGAGGAAGTGGTTTTCATCCTCGATGTTCCTATTCTCACATATATGGCAGATCCTTTCCATCCATGGCGTTTTAGGAACTGCTCAACGACCTGTTTCACTATGGAGCTCATGAGAATTCGTTCTAATCTTTGCTATATTAATTTTCTTCTTTGAGCTAGTTAAAATAGAGAGATACTCTTGATCTTCTAGGGTGGGGTTGATGACTTTCTTATAATAACTTAATTTTATTTTAGCCGCTAAGTCTTTCTCACACCACATTTTTTCTTTGAACTTAGAAGTACCAATATCTTTAATGTTATTTATGTTTTGCAATGCATCATTTTCGTTGATCTCCCAATAGTTTAACGAGGCCCTTGTGTCTTTATGCCACCCTCGATTGAGCCTTGGGTGGTTTTGGCTAGAATTTAAAGCTAGCTTAGGAAGTCTATGATCGTCTATGTGCTTGTACAACAGAAACCTAAGCATAGCTAGGCTCTCAATAAGGGAAAGACCTGCTTCTATAAGGAGAATAGGATATGGTGTATTACTTTTAATTTTCAGGTTATAAGTTATAAAACGCTTCTGGATTTGCTCAATCTTTCTCCATGATTCTCTGGAGATGCTGCAACCCCAAACCTCACAGCCATATAAGATAACAGGAGTGACTAAAGTTTCAAAGAGGAACTTATTTTTATCCCACATTACAAGGTTTGCTATTTTACAATTATTTTCAAGACCAAAGTAAGCTTTCCACCCCCCATTAATCCTTTTCTCAATGCTATGGTTCCAGTTGAGCTTGTGATGAATATCAATTCCTAGGTACTTGTAAGAATACACTTCCTCCAAGTTATTATTGTCATACATAAAATTAGCGTAAATGTCCTTCTTGGATTTGATAATCATAACTTTTGTTTTGTCTGTGTTAACAGTCATACCCATGGTAGAGCAGAAATCCTTAAGAAGCCTGAGTTGCTTATTAAGATCAGATGGGCACCTTGCCAAAAGAACAATATCGTCAGCATAAAGAAGAAGGATGACGACTATCCCAGCTACGATCGTGCCATCACATCCTGCTTCCTCTAAATAGCCTTCGAGCTTATCGATGTAAATGCCAAATAGGGTAGGGGAGAGGGGGCAACCTTGTTTAACTCTGATGTTACACTTAATATCTTTCGACCACCCTTCATTGCTCTTTAGCTTGGCAATTACATTCTCGTATAACCTTATAGCGGCAGCTCTCAACTCGAGAGGAACCTTTAGCTCTTCTAATCTATTCCAAAGGTTGTATCTAGGAACCGTATCGAAAGCCTTTCTAAAGTCCACAAAGCAACAAAATAAATTGGATTTATCATTATGACATTCCTCCGCAATGATCCTAAGCGTAACAAGGTGGTTTGTTGTTGAGTGATGCCTTCTGAAACCTGCTTGGCCTTTAGCCCGCTTACCTTCACTTTCAAGCCATATGCTTAACTTCTTTTCCAAAATACTACCATATAACTTGGCTAAGAGAGGGCTGATCATAATTGTTCGATAATTAGAGGGGTTATTTGTATCCCCACTTTTAAAAATAGGGATAATGAGGCTCTCAGTCCAAGGTTTAGGGAACCCTTGCTTGACTGCTTGATTGAAAAGCTTGTGGATGTGGGGGATGAGGACAGGACCTCCAATTTTTAAGATTTCCACTTGGTAACCTTCAATGTCCTTAGCTTTCCATTAGCGAGGCGATTAACCCCAAACTTAATGTCTTCTAAAGAGAAAACTTCTTTCATTGTGAGAAGGGTTTCCAAATTATCCATGACATTTGGAGATTCATAAAGCTTTTTAAGATAGGAATTCCAATCGTGAAGAGCAATTTTATTATTATCCTTAGTCTTCCTAGTTAGAATCTGCCTCCAAAATTTCTTAGGAGCTACCTTAGAGAGGTGTAAGAGATTCTCCTGTCTTTGACGAATGTACTGCCTCTTTTTCCTTTTAGTTAGGGCTTTGTATATTTTTATCTTGTCCATTTTAAGAGATTCATCAACAGCTTCCTTAATTGCTCTCCTTGCACTTTTACAATCTTTGTCATACCATGGGTTGGTTTTGCTATTTCTTTTATTATTTGAAACTTCAATTGAGAACTTGTTAATAGAATATGAGAGGGTTGTAGTAAAATTATGATAGAGGTCTTCTATGTTGTCTATATTAGATAAAGGAAGCAAATTAGTTTTTAATTCATTTAGAAAGAGATCATTTTTATTTCTATCAAATATTAAGTTTTTTTGGCTATAAGTATTATTTTCTATGGGAACTCTATGCATGACAAAATTGAGAGTTATAAGTAAAGGCCTATGATCAGAGTTAGGTTCGTGGTCATTTAAGATGTCAAAATTTATTATTTCGTTGTATAATGGGAGATCAGAAATAACGTAGTCTACCACGCTGCTACCAAGTCCATGGATGCAGGTCATCTTGCTAGAATTGGGCCACTTCTTTAGACCGTTGCAAATTATGAGATCCTGAGCACTACAGAGCTTGACTAGCTCTGACCCAAACAAATTTTCCCTGAGATCTTCAGAGTTCCTTTTGTACCTGCTAGCCAGAGTAGGGTCTTCGTCTAACCAAAGAGGATTAGGGTTGGAATGATTGCTTAGAATAATAGCTTGGTTGTTTGAAGTTCGAGCATTAAAGTCACCTATTAAAAGGATATTACCGTCATTCCTTAGGCTAGAAATATCATTCTCTAAACCATTGTAAGGGTTAGTTTATCTAGATTCTTCTTCTTATAGAAGTTAGAATTAATGGGGGGAAAATAACATATTGCTATGTAGGACTTTTTATTATTAATGTCTTTGATCTCTATCCAACTATATTGGTTGTGAGGGTCATTTTTATAAATCCTAACATGGGGGGAGATGTTCTTCTTAATGTAACAAGCTATTCCCCCAATTCCTCTACGGGAGGATCGCTTGTTCCAGGTAGACCATAGCGTAAAGCCATCTATGTTAGGGACCTTAGATTCTTCGTGCTCCCAAGTTTCAACAAGCAAAATAATATCAACATCATTTGAAATCCAACTTAGCTTGGGGCCTTTGTTCCATGGGAAGCCCCGACAATTCCAAGAAAGGATCCAGAGCATGTTTAATTGCTATTGATTACTATCTTTTTGGTTTCTATCTCGAATAAAGGCTTTTCTATTTCTGATTATTGCCCATTTTCCTTCCTTTCTAGCTTCTTTTACCTTTTGAACCTCCTTTCTTAATTCTGCTTGGTCTTCTGGAATGAGATCTTCATTTATGAATATTCCCGTTCCTTTTAGACTTGCGGTTTTACTAAGTATGTCGTGCTTATGATCAGTGGAGCTCACCTTTATGCGGATTAGTGTTCCTTTATTCTCGGTTAATTTCCCCAACATTGTTGCTTCTGTGAGACACAATGTTTCAATTTGTAATCTATTATGTAGTTCTGTCTGGGCTAAGGCTAAAGTATCCTCATCTACTTCCTCTTTTAAATCGAATATTATAAGGTTTAAGGCCCTTTTGTTACGTTTGTGGTCTAATTCTATTAATTTTTTCATTTCATCTTTAATTGGTTTGATATCTAACTTATCTACCACATTATTTAGGGTGAGACGGCTATTAACTTTTTCTTCTAGTTCTTTAATCATGTCTTTCATTTTAAGACTCTCTAAAGTATCAACATCTCCTTGCTGGGATGGTTGGTTAGTATCTTGGTTATGTTTTTCTATAACCTGCAATCTAGTCTCCATTGCCTCCATTTTATTCTCTAGTAGTTCTATTTTATTTTCTATTTGTTTTTGGATCGTGTCTTCAAGAGATGCAAATCTATTTTCCAGTATGGCTTCTAACTCTTTTTGTAGCTTGGCTTCTCTTTCTTCTCTACGTTTCTCTAAAGACTCTATATACTCATAGAGGCCTTGCAGAGTAACTGTGCTAGGTCTTCCCTTGGTAATCTTTGGTAACTGTGGTGAAATATTCATACTTGAAATTATATGAGCAAATATGTATTAGAAAAAGAAAAAGATAAAGAATGTGTGCACCTGATATCAGAAAACCTGACTGCATATCGCCCGTCTGCCCTTGGTAATCTTTGGTAACTGACTACAGATCGCCCGTGCCCACCGCAACCTGCAAACTCTTTCACCGAGCCTCAGAAAACTTTCACCGAAGAATATATAGAGTATGTTTTTAACTCTTTCACTGAGCCTCAGAACTCTTTCACCGAAGAATATATGCGAAGAATATATAGAGTAAGTTTTTAACTCTTTCACCGAGCCTCAGAACACTTTCACCGAAGAATATATGCGAAGAATATATAAAGTAAGAATATATGCCAAGAATATATAGAGTATGTTTTTAACTCTTTCATCGAGCCTCAGAACACTTTCACCAAAGAATATATAGAGTACGTGTTTAACTTTTTCACCGAGCCTCAGAACACTTTCACCGAAGAATATATGCGAAGATATATAGAGTAAGAATATATGCCAAGAATATATAGAGTATGTTTTATATATATATTTATCTTAATTTTAATTTATTAAATATTTAAAAGTTCAATTTTTTGAAATGTTTTTTAAGAAAGATTTGATTCTTTGATGCATTTCATAGAGGTGGATTAAAAATATTTATTTTAAATGGTTTTATATAATATAAATAATTTATATAGAAATATGTTATTTAAAGTAATTATTAAAATATTTTAGTTTAAATGGTTTTATTTAATATATATTTAAGTGAAATTAAATATATATATTATTTTTATTTTATTTGGAAAGAAAGAAATAAAATTTTGGATTACTTTCTTACTTATTATGTAAATGGTAAATTGGCTAAATTAATGGAGCTAGTCTTAAGATAATGGAACTTAATATTAACAACAATTAGCAATAATATTAGAAAACTTCACATGTGGTTTTAGACAATTTGAGTTAACCCTTGGGATTTAAAATATATTTCTTTTATTAATATAATTAAAAAAAACTACTTTACAACTAGCAATAATATTAGAAAACTTCACATGCTCTAGATCACTTGGGATTTAAACAAGCAATTGCACCATATGTTGCAAAATAAATGTCGTAAGGCAATGACATATGACAAAAGGACAATGACTCGTCTCCTAGAAATATTATGATTGTTGTTAGAGCTTGATGCATGTTGTTTTTTTGGGTAGTCTGAACTTCTAAATTTGATTTAGATGAGCGGAAAGGCTAGAGGAAAAATAAATAAATAAATGTGCTTACCCTGGTTATTCTCGCTGCATTAAAAAATAAGCTGGAAACTTGGATATACATCACAGTGAAGAGTCAGAACTTACACAACTTTGTGTACTAATAATTATGTTAATCCAATGGATGATACAACAACATATATACTAGTTATTGGCCCAAGATCAAATTAGTGTCTAAAACACAAGCAAATAAAATAAAATTAGTGTCTGAAACACAAGAAAATAAAATCAAATTAGTGTCTGAAACACAAGAAAATAAAACTAAGTGTCGTAACCTGGAAAATCTTATGCAATACAAAGAATCTCAATGAACTGAGTTAGTAAGACTTTTGAAAACTTTATGCTAAAATATAAAACCCAACCTAAAGTAGAATAAACATATTGGTTGTAGTAATCATCTCAACCATTTTCTTAGATCCCCAATAAATTAAGGGGTTGTCTCTTCTCCATTGTTGCTTTCAGAGGCAAAAATATCTATTTTTATAGGACTAGGCATGCTCTTCAAGCTTGAACTCCTTATACTTGGGCTCTTGCCGACATATGGAACTACCAGTTGGACGTTGATATGGGGACTTTGAAGCCTTGGAGGATGTTCCTCTTGCTGCTCATGATTACTGAGAAAAAGACACATTCACATTGCAACAATTGGATAAGACTCTTTTGCAAGGGGCATTTTTTAAAGGCAAACACTACAATAGAAAAAGCCCTTTTTCCATCTATTAGGACCTCTCAACAATTAGATTACAAGTATAGGCAATAATGTGCATACTTATCCCGCAATCACTTGTTTGACCACTGGAATTCAAATTCTAGATTACACTAGTCTTACTCTTGACTGGTAGGAGAGTGTACACACCAACAATTGCTCCTAGCATGACAACACGATCAATCTAAATGGTGACAATTTGTAGGTTTACAGTACACGCTTGGGTTTCCCATTGACTACTTCAGGTTGATGGATAACTTGGCCTCCTACTGACCATAGTGAGGCCTCCTCCCATAACTCAGTTTACTCTCTCGTCCATATTTATAATTAGAATACCCAGACTGATAATGTTGGAGTGATATGTTCCATCTAGGATTTTCCTCATACTAATATCCATATAGATTGGCCTTGAACCCATATGCAGGCTGAGGCTAAGGCTGAGGCTTGGGCCTCCATAATCAAATCCTTCACCACAACCACAATAGTGGATTCATCTCCGTCATATGAAGGGGTCAATCTGGATATACGTGTGGGTCTTTATTCATTTACATCATGGGCTCCTGCTACTCCTCCATAAGGGCATGACACTGATCTATATGAAAAGTCATGGCTCATCTCCTACTCAACTGGGAGTATAAAAAGTGTCTTAAGAGGGAGGTTTGTGTTTTCGCACCTGACATAAATGTATAAATCAATCAATCAACGACCCTTACTGCTACTTTGTGATACTAATTCTATTACTCTTGATGATATCCACCACCAAAGAGAGTAGGATTGTAATCATCAAAATAATCAAAATGCATCATGAGTATATCCAAACATTACTTCAAGATTGGTTTGTTTCTAATAATTTCTTGAGTTTCTTGCAAGGTTTTTGAAAATCCCCTCATTCTCACGACCTCTTGCAACTCATGTTTGGAAAGAATACATTTTTTGAGAAAGAGGCATTGTTGGCACCTAATGTCATGGTGATGTGCACAAAATCCACGCCACAAACAATCCATGTGATTCAAGAGTCAATAGAGGTCAGTTATTCCCATTGAGAAATGTTAGATGTAGTAGAAAATGAAAAACATGGGGAGACAAGCCTCCCTTCATAGCTCATAAATAAGGAACATATCGAACCCACAGTCCAAGTTCATCCTCAACAAATCCCTATTACTAGAATTTTTGGAACACCTATGTCCTTCTCATTTGTTGATAGTGTGATGCTTGTTGCATGGGAACAATAATATGGAAATAATATTTTCCAACTTCTAAGCATGGGAAGACAAGCATGTATAAGAGAACACATACGAGCACATAGACAATACATATTGTAAAGAATAAATTTCAATCATTAGTCTGAACCCTATAGCTTCCCAGTGAGATCAAACTTATATATCAAGGATCTATTTGGATACAAAAAAACCCTAATGTCTTTCAGTGCCCAGTCCAAGATGTTGACCCTCATCAAACAATTCAAAAAATTGCATGTGGGGATGAATTGATTGGGACTCCAAATTTCATTCAATAGGGACCCCAGAAAGAAAAAAGATGATCCACAATTGTTGAAAGAAATCACTTGGGTCTTTGAAATTCAATCAAGAAAAGGACCATAGAAAAAAAATAATTAGACAACCTAAAAATGTAATTGCAAGTAAACAAATCACTATAGTTAAATTGTAAACACCCAAAACTAGCACTACGAAATGCGACAACTAACATAAAATCGAAAACTTACTTGAGAAGCAACATTTTGAAGGGGTTGTCTCTTCTCCATTGTTGCTTTCAAGGGCTGAAATCTCTAGTTTTATGGAACCATCCATGCTCTTAAAGCTTGGGCTCCTCAGACAAGCTTGGGTTGTTGTCGGCATATGGAGCTACCGGTTGGATGTTGATATGGGGACTTTGAAGCATTGGAGGATTTTACTCTTGCCGCTCATGATTACTGGAAAAAAGATACATTGACATTGTAACAATTAGATGCAAGACTATTTCGTAAGGGGCATTTTTTAAAGGTAAACACTTTAATACAAAAATCCCTTTTTTCCATTTATTAGGACCTTTCAAAAATTAGATTACAAGTATAGGCAACAATGTGCATACTTATACCACAATCACTTATTTGACCATTGGAATTCAATTTCTAGATTACGAAATCGATTATTCTTACCCTTCACTGGTAGGAGAGTGTACACACCAACAATACTCCTAGCATGATAACACGATCAATATAAATGGTGACCTTCCCAAATGAGTTTTCAACCATATTTTTAACAGTTAAATGGATTAAGATTTTTTATAGCCTTCGGCAAGATTTTCTTTCATTTCGAGGAATATATCCTTCATATCCCACCTTATTTCTTTAAGTGTTAAGGTGATCGTCGAATTTTTATTTATATTCTATTCAGGATTTTGTGCTTCACTGGAAAGCGAGAACTGACCAAGTAGTAATCTCATTGTAGATGATCACATATACATTCGTTGGTCTATAAATTGTTGGAAAATACTTTTCGTAATTTTCAGATTAGGCCTCTTCGAGTTGGCCTCAAAGATGAGCATTCCTTCTTGGTTGTACTCATCAGTTTTCTTTTATGATGTTGCGAACAAGTTGGATGTCCAAAGCATATGGAGTTATTCCAATCCATTTGGATCAACACGTTTTAGACTTGGTCATCATGTGCAAGAATTTAACTTTCTCGATAGCTCTGAAAGCCCACCAGGCCTTTCAAATCCTCCTCTAATGCAAACATTCAACAACTTTAGTCCTCTGACTGATGGTCAATCCTTGAATAAATTTCAAAGCTTTGTCATTCTTGTTATTTTCATTGTAAATCAAAGAAAAAAAAATTTTAAAAATGTGGTTAATTATTCCATATTTAAAGATAAAAGAGGGTTGGATTGGTTATAGTATTTATTAATAAATTAAAACCTTGATAATAACATTGTATTAGTGAGTCTATTCTAAGCTTTATTTAAATTTAATAATTAGAAAAAAAGTAGTATTCTTATAAAATGTTTTGGAGTCTTGTCGTATTTTTAGGTTCAAATTGCTCAAAATATAGTAGAGATTTTCTGAAAACACAAATTTTATTTGTGGCTTAACCAAAACTTATCTTTCTAAATTTCAAACAAAAACTCCAAAATCTCTAATAATCAAACAACACAAAAAAGAAATAAAAATTAAATACCCAGAGAGGAATCTCAAAACAAAACCACCTTCAAAAGTTATTGTTTCCACACCTCTCTACGAATTAGTAAAAAAATTTACTGATTAGTAAAAAGTTTTACCGATTAGTAAAAAGTTTTGCTAATTTATTTGACATAATTCAAATCACTTTGTGAGAGTTAAATTGCATCCCTGCGTAAAAGAGCTTTATGCTATACAAACATTCTAAATCGACAGAGCGGATAGGTATTCTGGTTCTCTAGCCATGTAAATATGCAACTCTTGTGGTACAAGTGCCCGCATTGCATTGCACTTGCCTCCTCCACCAATTTATAGTGCTCCTGAAAAATTGAGAAGATTGAATTATTGCCATTTCTCATATGTTATTCTAAAATGAGTATGGAGGCAATTGCTCGATGAAGACTCTATCTGCAGTTTCTTCCCAATAATCAAGACTAATTCCTCCTCCTGTGTTGTAGAGTCTATTCCATCTATATCTTCCTGCAGAGTTTGTCTTGCTTGTATCACTCCTCTTATAACATTGTCCATCATGGTTGCAGCCCGAATATTCTGAGGCATTCTTCATATGTCTTCTTGCAGAGTTTGTTTCGCTTCCATTGCTTGTCTTATCACATTGTCAATGGTGGTTCCCGCTAAGTTACTTCTGCAATAATTCAAGTTTCTATTATAAATTGTCACAACACACGTTTTCATATCCATTGTTATTGAAACCTAATCTAACCTTTTCCAAGTTGAACGTGGGTTAGATTAATCAATACCTGAATCTTTTCCTCCAAGACATATTTGTTGGAATATTCCCTCGGACTCCTCTGTCAATACTTAGAATTGTTATCATATTTCCAGTAGGTGGGATTCCTGCAGGTCATAGCCATGACTAATGTTCGATGACTATCAAATACTTTTATATAAATAGATGATATAATGAATGAACAAAAACTTTTTATGCAAAATATATTTCAGTGGACAGGAGGATGTAGTTAATGTGGGATGCGTTGATTGTACTCATATAGTATTTCTAAATATTCACACCTGATAAAAAAGAAAACCAAATGAACCATTCAATTCATAATAGTAATTGAATCCATGGGAGTTGCAGTCATTCACAGTGAATAATGATTGCATTAGCGTTTTGATAACAGAAGAAACAGTTAGGGAAGTTCCCAGGTTACTGTTGACGGTGTTGGACCTGCCAACATTCAGGGGATCTCCCCGATATGAAGTCCCATCTAGACCTCACACCGTTTGGTGTAGGAATCCCATCCGGTACGATGGTCCAATTGCCATTATCTTAAAGATATTCCTTAACTCTTACTTGTCAGCATGTGAGAGTGATCTGCTTTGTCTTCGAACAACAAGATTTGCGTGCCTAGTGAATGCTTTGATGTTACTTGTGTAAAATTTATTTCACTACAGAGGGAGAGGGTGGAAGTGAGTCTTAGGTTGAAAGGGAATAGTCCCAACTCTACTAGAGACAAACAACACAACATGACATATGCAACTTCCGGCAGAGTAGTCAACACGGATGCGACAGTCACAAACACAAGGTGAATAGATAGCACGTACAACACCTAGCGGAATAGTCCACATGAGTGTGATGAGTGTTATAAAAAGTTTGAAAGAATGAATCTGTCGAGTGTCCGATGGGATATCCCACACAGCCGAGACATCGTTAACAACTTATACAACACATTTTCGTAAGCATATGTAGTAGAACAACCGAAATAGTTCACCTGCCTTAACATAGGTTAAAGCAACATGAATGACAAGTGCCCAAATAATAGTATTACAAACAATTACAATAAATGTGTGAAAACGTGCTAGCCTGTTAACAGGCTTTTGAATTAAGAAAAAGTTCCAAAACACATTCGTAAACCATTACATCACTAGCCCTGATAGCGGAGCATTGGAGCCATTTATCGCTCCTCAAAGAAAATATTAGAGACTCTCAAGGCTATGTGGGAGGAGCCAAGGTGAAAAAGTCCTTTGCATGTACAAATGAGGGGTATTTATAGCCAAGGGTAAAACTGGCCCTTGTGATTGTTCAACTTCCCTCATGACTGTTTGACTTACATGACTTTTCAACTTCACATGACTCTTCAGATTTACATGTGGGTCTCTTGGACTTCCATGTTACATTACATTGATTACAATATTGTGACCCACAATAGTGATGTGGCTGAGATGACTCATGACATGACTCGACATGACAGTGCTAGTATGTTCATGTTGCTGGTGGCGTGCATGTTGAATTGCAGTGCTACTGAGTGATGGATGTCCTCTTGGTGTATCATAGCTTCACCTCCACATTGAAAGGTGTGCAAAGCATTTGATCTTCGTGTTCACTTGATGTTGCATGTGCACGTCGCTCCTTCGCTTGCACTTTGGCATGCTTCATATGTTTGTCCATTCACGAACAAATCTCCTCACATGCATTCCTCATTCGTCCGTTCGTGAAACAATCTAATCTCATGCATTCTTGGTTCATCTGTTCATGAACGAATCTCCTTGCATGCATTCTTGGTTCATTTGTTTGCGAACGAATCTCCTCGCATGCTCTCCTTGTTCATCCCTTTCATCGCCATGTCATGTCTCATCCATGTATCTGTATCTACAATCACTCACGATGAGACAAAATCAAATCCAGAATTCTCCTAGTATACCATGATGCATTATCGTTCGCTTTCGGATGCAGGTGACCGGGAGAGAGGACAAGGCTCTGAAACTGCGTAAGGCAGATTTCAAGCTGGGATGTGGGCTTCGGGAATTGCTGGTGAAAATTGCATAGAGGCCACTGGGAGTATGAGATAGACAATCTGGATCAGCAGTGACTGTCCACGAGATTTGGGTTGGTTGGAGGGCAGATCTGTGAAATTTTTTCAGGGAGGTAGTGGAGGAAACAAAAGCGGACTGGCAACAAAAACCGTGCAATTGCTCCGGGGAGCTGGCAGTGCATTGTAGGATTTCTCCTGATAAAAACGGTGCAATTATTCTAGGGAGCTAGCATTAGGCTACGGGAGTGCTACTAGAGAAACCTGCTAAATGTTTGGAGGATGGCCTGCTGGACATCCTTGCGCAGTTTCTAAGCTGAGAGGTATGCTGGGCAGCTGGGGAACTACTCATGAAAATTGCGCGGGCGAGCAGTAGGCCGGTTGACTGGCTTGAAAAACTGCGCAAGTTTTTGAGGGAGATAGTGATGGACACAGGGTGTCTACCTGGCATGTTTGTGCAGTTTCTTCAGTCAACAGAACAAGCATTCTTTGGATCTTTTGCACAAATTTTTGGGGAGGTGAGTCTCGGTGCTCATTGCTTGGTCAAACTCTCCAGTTGACCAGCTGAAGGCTCGGTCGATGTGCTTGCGGGAAGCGCAAATTGAAATATCTTGCTGGAAACTTCTGCATTGTTCTGGGTGGTAGTGGATCGAGTCGATTTCAGGGTTGCGTAGTGCAAACTACTTGGGAGGCAGCCTCAAGCTCTGCACAATTTTGGGAAGCAGTACATAATCACTGAGAGCTGAAACCGCGCAATGCAACTCAGCAAATGTCTGGCTGTTAGAGGATGGCCCAGTCGATAAAGCTTCAACAAAATGACTAAGTGTGTGAACGAGTGACTTTGTACATGCATGACCTCACAAACACACACTCAACATGACTTGACGACCAGACACCTCGAACCAACAAGACAACATGCACTTAGTGTGACTGATCGACGGTTTGAGTGACAAGTGCGACACTTGTGATAGATCGTTGAATGACCGTGATGACACTTGTGCGACAGTGCATACAACTTCATATGTGAGTGTGGTGGATGTTTACATAGAAAACACAACTTAGACACACGAAGGCAGACCTTGTGCATGGCTAAAACATGACTGCAAGCATGACATTGTGACCAACAAGAAAAAAGATGTTCGTTGAACGATCAAACGAGGAGGGTGCAAAGGCTCAAGACGAGCTCACGGGATGAGCCCGAGTGCTTGTAAACATCAAGGAAAAACCCAAGGAAGGCTTCGAAATTGGATGCAAGCCAAAATTTTGGAGGGTGTTGTAGCTGCTACAACACTTGGCGACACACTAGTTGAACTCCAGCTTCTTTGTTTTTGTCTATTGACATCATAGGGCCTTGGTATTTCAGGGAGTATTGAATCATTATGTTGGTTACTTCAGCTTCCCCACTTACCATGTGGATAGATATGGTTCACCTTTCACCAACTCAATCAAACACAACAACAAGTTTCAGCTTGATCACAGTGTTTCGAAATCAGAAAGGGTAGTTTGGCTCGCGAATTAAAAAATTTTAGAGTGTAAGTTTTCATCTTTGGTGTTTCTCCACTGCCAGCAAGCCTGGAAAGTACCCTGGTGGAGTGACGCAAGAACACACACATTGCTCCACTGCCAATGAGCCTCGTTAGTACCCCGGTGGAGTTGCATGCTTCACCTCTCTATGCAGGAAGCCTTTCTCTTCTTTCGCCTTTGTATTTTTTAAGAGGACTATGCATAGGCACTTTTTTATTTTTGGGGCGAAAGAGGGATCCTGACTTATTGAGAGCCGAAGAGGTTGTTCCTTCAGAGGAGCATGTAAGAACTCTGACATAGGTTTTCTCATTTAAATTTTCCCCTTCTTTGTTTGTACTAGTTGGATGAGCTTGATCACACAGAGCAGAAGGCTGAGTGCTGGCATGGGGTTTCCCAGTGTGAACACAGGTTCATGGTTGGACCCAAGATTCCCTTGCAGATGGCTCGTATTTCCCGTCAAGACTTCATCGGCCAAAGGTTATAAGCAAGCACAAAGAAGACGGACGCAGGACTTGCCAAGTGCTACAGTGTCACAAGACTCTTTGTGTCTCAACCACATACTCATTCAAAAGCCAGAACTCGGTAGAGGGCAACACTTATTTACAAAACTAAAATAGCATGATACTAAGAAAACAAAACAAAACGAAAAAAAATAGGTATAAAAGCAAACAAAACGAAAAGCAAGAAAAGTGAGAAAGCAAACAAACCAAACCAAGTCAGCAAGCAAACAAACATGCAAACCATAAAGCAAAGACAACCAAGAAAGCAAACACTACTCCTACTCCTACACTAAAAACTGCATGGGCCTACTCACATGAAATGATATTTCCAATGCAACCACCTAAGCATTGGTTGGTCCATCTCAGTGAACACGTGGTTCTCAAGAAGCACAGTCAAGTGAGCCAACAAACATAAAATATATAACAATGAACACAAACACACTCTGAGTTTACACGCATCCACAAAAATGAAAAGAGTGAAAGCGCAAGACAAAATATCTGTGGACTTACCATAGTGTTGTGAAACACTGTGTACAGATGATAAGCGTGTGTACTCTCTTGACTGTGGCAGAAAAACAAACATGAGAAAAAGAGACAACTTATGCTTTACAAGTGTGCTTGCTGTGAATGATTCCTCTAGCGCGCAAGCGATGGGGTAATGTGATTTTGGAAGAGGAAGCGAAATATCTGTGTTGGATTGATCTTCAGTGCATACATATGAGTTATGAGGAGCCTTAGGTGTTTCACAAATTTTCTGATCGGAAGTGGAACTAACCTCAACACAACGAGAGCCTAACATAGCCATCATCTCGGGCTGAAGTGCCTCGATAGTATGCAGGGTTTCCACTTCGTCAATAGATAGATCATTGGAGACCAGTGGCTTAGACATATTAACACCGAGTGAATCAACATCGTGATCAAATGAAGAAGCACAAAGATCATGCCAACCATGATCATAAAATTCAAGATGTTTGTTGGCATCCTCATGATTTGATGAATCATACAATGGGGTAGAAGAGAAGCAAGAATGTTCACCCTATGCGTTTCCGGAAAAAGTAGATGAAAGATTAAGTGGATTCTTGATGAAATATTTCTCCTGTCTGCTATCAAATGATGGACTAACATCAGCTGTGTTCTGCGAATGATCGGAAGTAGATGCATCTGTGGATGGATTTACACAAAGACAATCAGAGATAACATAATCACCAATGATGTCAGGAAAAAATGGAGGAGGCACAGACAGAAGGAGGTCATCCTTCACCGCGGGTTCATGCTCAAATGCTCGGTCATACTCTTCATGAATGATAGCGCAGGTTGGTTGTGCAACATCAACTCCGTTGATGGCTTGATCCTTGTTCACAACAGGTGTAGAGTCTGGAACGGAAGAACACAAGACAGTGCAATTCAGAGGATCAGCAGAACGCAGAGATGGAGGTTGAGGTAACAAGTGTGTATGACAACCCATGGGCTTCCCAACCAAATCTACGCAAGAATTGAGAGTAGTGAGGGTGGGAGGATGTGAAAATTAAACAGTTGTGTGTGCATATTCTCCCACATCACTCTGCGGGGGTAGAGTTGGCTGATGAGGGGAAGGCGGGCAATCACTTGTGACAGTGACGATGTTCGCTTGTGATTGCGCAACTCCATCATCGAAGTATGTTGAGTGGGGGTTTGGTGTAGGAGTCCCATCTGGTACGATGGCCTGGTTGCCATTATCTTAAAGATACGCCTTAGCTCTTTCTTGTCAGCACGTGAGAGTGGTCTGCTTTCTATTCAAACAACGAGGTTTGTGTGCCTCGTAAATGCTTTGATTTTACTTGTGTCAAAGTTCTTTCACTGTAGAGGGAGAGGGTGGAAGTGAGTCTCAGGTTGAAAGAGAATAGTCCCAACTCTATTAGAGACACACAACACAATAGGACATGCACAACTTCGGGTGGAGTAGTCCATATGGATGTAGCAGTCACAAACACAAGGTGAACAGATAGCACATACAACACCCAGCGGAATAGTCCACACGAGTCCGACTAGCATTATAGCAAGTTTGCAAGAATGAATTTGTCGAGTGTCTGGCGGGATAGCCCACACAGTGGATACAATGTTAACAACTTATACAACACATTTTCGTAATCATATGTATTAGAACAACCGAAATAGTTCAACTGTCTTAACACAGGTTAAAGCAACATGCATTACAAGTTCGCAAAGAATAGTATTACAAAGAATTACAATACATGTGCGAAAACATGCTGGCCTGTTAACAGGCTTCTGAATTAAGCGAAATTTCCGAGAGACATCCATACACCATTACATCACTAGCCCCGATAGTGGAGTGTTGGAGCCATTGCTCGCTCTTCAAATAAATGATTACAGACTCTCAAGGCTATGTGGGAGAAGCCAAGGTGAAAAATTTCGTTGCATGTAAAAATGAGTGGTATTTATAGCCAAGGGTAAAACTGGCCCTTATGACTGTTCGACTTCCCTCATGACTGTTTGACTTTCATGACTCTTCAACTTTACATGACTCTTCAGATTTACATGTGGGTCTCTTGGACTTCCACGTTACATTACATTGATTACAATAGTGTGGCCCACAATAATGATGTGGTTGAGATGACTCATGACATGACTCGACAAGATAGTGCTAGTATGCTCATATTGTTGGTTGTGTGCATGTCAAGCTGTAGTGTTGTTGAGTGATGGATGTCCTCTTGGTGTATCATAGCTTCACCTCCACATGGCAAGGTGTGTGGAGTCTTCGGTGGTCTTGGTGTTCACTCGATGTTGCATGTGCACGTCACTCCTTTGCTTGTACTTTGGCATGATTTATGTGTTTGTCCATTCGTGAAAAAATCTCCTCATGTGTATTCCTCGTTCATTCGTTCACAAAACAATCTCCTTGCATGAATTCCTGCTTCATCCGTTTGCAAACGAATCTCCTCGCATGCTATCCTTGTTCATCCCGTTCGTCGTCATGTCATGTCTCATCCATGTACCTATATTTGCAATCACTTATGACAAGACGACATGAAATCCAAAAATATCCTAGTCTACCATGATGAATTGTCATTCACTTTCGGATGCAGGTGACTTGGAGAGAGGACAAGGCTCTGAAACTGTGCAAGGCAGATTTTAAGCCAGGATGCGGGCTCCGGGCGCTACCGATGAAAATTGCACAGAGGTCACTAGGAGACTAAGATGGACAATCCAGATTAGCAGTGACTATCCGCAGGATCTGGCTCGGCTGGAGGGCAGATCTGCGCATTTTTTTCAGGCAAGCAGTGCAGGAAGAAGAGGGGAACTGGTAGAAAAACTGCGCAATTTCTCCGGGGAGCTGATAGCGGCCTGCAGAAGTGTTGCTGACAAAAACTACGCAATTTTTCTAGAGTGTTGGCTGCAGGAGTGCTATTGGCAAAAAATGCACAACGCTGGGAGGCTAGCCTGTTGGACATCCTTACACAGTTTCTGAGTTGAGCATGACGCTAGGAAGCTAGGGAACTGCTCATGAAAACTATGCAGTTTTCCAGGAAAGCAGCAGGCCGATTGATTGGGTGACTGGCTAGAAAAACTACATAATTTGTTTAGGGAGATAGTGACAGACACAGGGTGTTTGTTCGGCATGTTTGCATAGTTTCTTTAGTCATCGAAATGGGCATGCTTTGCAGCTTTTGCACAATTTTTTAGGGGAGTGAGTCCTGGGGTCACTACTCGGTCAAACTCTCCGGTTGACCAGCTGGAGGATCGGTTCATGTGCTTGCGGGCAACGTAGATTGAAATGGTTTGTTGGAAAACTTTTGCGTTGTTATGGGTGGCAGTCAGTTGAGTCGATTCCAGGGTTGCGCAGTGCAGACTGCCTGGGAGGTAGCCTCAAGCTCTATGCAATTCTGGGCAGCAATACATAATCACTAAGAGCTGAAACTGTGCAATGTAGCTTAGCGAATGTCCGACTGTTGGAGGATGGTCCGATCGACAAAGCTTCAACAAAATGACCAAGTGTGTGAACGAGTGACTTCGTACATGCATGACCTCACGAACACACACTCAACATGACTTGACGACAAGACACCTCGAACCAACAAGACAACATACACTCAGTGTGACTGACCGACGGTGTGAGCGACAAGCGCGACACTTGTGATAGATCATTGAACGACCGTGACGACACTTGCGTGACAATGCATACAACTTCGTGTGTGAGTGTGACGAATATCTACATAGCAGACACAACTTGTATAGACAGAACATGACTGCAAGCATGACATTATGACAAACATGCAAAAACATGTCCATTGAATGGTCAAATTATGAGGGTGCAAAGACTCAACACGAGCTCACGGGATGAGCCCGAGTGCTTGCAAACATCAAGGAAAAACCCAAGGAAGGCTCCAAAATTGGATGCAGGCCAAAATTTTGGAGGATGTTGCAGCCGCTACAACGATCACTAAATAAAGAGAGCCTAAACCGTTAATTATCTATGAGATTGTTATGGCTTCATCTGACAACAAGTCATGAGACGATTATGGAATCATCTAATGGAAGACGATTATTCAATTATCTAACAACAGATCTAACGATGCAGAGTGGTATCTAGGGGATTTCTTCCTAGAGAAAACACCTTACCACAGAGATATATTTCTTTTATTAATATGATTTTAAATATACTTATTTATTATTAGGAATTAACACTTTTTTCACTATGATATTATACTATTTTACTTAATCATATATATAGTAAAATATTATATTTATGAAAAGATTGGTTGTTTTTTATTTTTTTATTACTAATATATATATAGGGAATAAATTACACAATTTCTTTTTTATTAAAAAATAATTGAAATGTTTTACTTTCAATCAATTTTTATCTGTACTATCAAATTGATATAAAATTTAAAATATAAGAAAAAAAAAATTTAATTACTTTATCTTTATATTAATTAATATAAAATCATGTTACTCTATTTTATTAAATGTGGAATGGTATATATATATATATATATATATATATATATATATATATATATGCGCTTTATGTTAAGTGTGTGTTAAGGATGTAAGGAATTACATATTTCTTTATGTTGTAATATTTCTTTATCATTTTATTTAAATTTTGGTTATAAATTATTAGAATAATAAATTTTAGTGGCTAAAAATTATAAAATTTAAATGTATACAAATTATGAATTCTATTTCTATAATAAAAATATAAATTTAATAATGTAAAATAGAGCATTTTAATTAATAGACGAAATAATTTTTTTGTTAAAATTGGGCAACATAATTTTGAGTAAAATAGTTTTTTCTTGTTTAAAATACATTTTTGAATGCATAAATAGATTCAACACCTTAAAACACTCCTAAAATTTTATAGATTAAACAACTTCAAACTTTGATCCTTAAAAATCTCTATCAAAATTTAGATAAAATTAACTAAAAAAAATAAAATCATTTTATTTATTAATTACACTATACAATAAAAATTTACAATTTTAATTATTATTATTAAATTTACTAAAATAAAAAAATTCTTAAATCATCATTATATAATATAATATAATATAGATGTGTAAACCTACTCTCTATATATTTTAAATAATAATCATATTGGATGAAGTTGCCACTTAACAAAAAGGGTAATATCTCAAACTTTGGCACGATATTCACAATTAAACGACTCTCACTATCATTTTTGACATTATTTTTTATAAAATAAATAATATTTATTTTACTAATAAATAATAAAAAATTATATATATATATATATATATATATATATATATATATATATATATTCGCTTTCTTTTAATTTATGTTTAATAATTTTATAAATTATAATATATTAATTCAATATTAATATTAATATATGTAAAATTAAAAATTTATAATTCTCATATTTTTCTCTTATAAGTGAGTGTCAAAAAGTGTGAAATTCTCACATATATATAAACTTTTAATAAAAAATATATTAAAGAAATATTTATTTATTTATGGTAATGTGAATTTTAAATTTCTCCAAGTTTTCTATTTATGGTAATGTGAATTTTAAATTTTTCTAAGTTTTCTATTTAATTCTATTTTTTATTATATATATATATATATATGTCTTTTTAAAGATGCTTATCAATTTAGTATAAATTTTCTTTTATATTTAAATAGAAATTAATCTTTACTAAGAATTATTAATTATTTTAATTAAAATAACAGATATTTATGTTTTAATAAAAAGATAGTATAGAAAGATTTAATAATTATGCAATGATAAATGTGTAAAGATTACTTGAGGTATTTGCATAAAGCAATTTAAAGTGGAAAACGTAATAGCAAACTCATCTTATTTCACAGAATCACAGGAATGATGTAATATCCCCATACCATTCTTACTAAATTTTTTTATACTACGCACCGCATGCCTTTAATTCAATTCTAGGGGACAAAGAATCATATCCTTCTTACTTCTTCTACCATACTCCATTACCAGTATATATATTATCGAAACTGTAGATTATGGTTGGCTTGACCCATGTGCTATATTCATATTTATATAGATTAAATTATAGGGTTTTAACGACCTCACCCTTGGTGATTATTTTGAAGGTGAATATAATATAATTATAGCACTTCGGAACTACGCCTTCATGGTTCCTGACACAATACATTTTCATTATATATATATATATATATATATATATATATATATATATCTATATATATATATATATATATATATATATATATATATATATATATACACATAACTCATCTATCTTGCCTTCCTCGCCTAGTTGGTTTTATCTTGTTATATACGAGTTTTCTTGAGAACTCTCTGGAATGCACAATTGTCATGCACCTCATACAAATCATAGCGGGTTTTGACATTGGTGAAGTGGTGACAGATATGCCATTTACGATAATGGGGTTTCTGTTGAGAAATGACAACAAGAAATTCCAGATTAATTTGTCCTTGAATTAAACTAAGAATTACAATCGAATTCTATTCTCATAGCAACATGTAAATAGTTAATTAAGTTTAATTAACTTAATTAGCTTAGGAATTTCGAGTTGGAAGTCTTTTGAAAGTCATGTATATGTTCTCCCTAAGTTTTAGGGGTCTAGTATGAGTTTAAATTGAGTTGGAAATTAGATCACTCAATTTACTGAGTTAAGTTCAGTTAAATTAGTTCTAAATTGTTTTTGGAACTAATAGAGGACTAACAGTTAGTTAGTGCACTAATGCATCCACTAGTGCTACTCCATTTAACTAAAGATTCCCTCATGAGAAACTCATGCATGTCAATTCAGAGAAAGACCCAGTTGAGACTAGAGTGCAGGGACAATGTATTATTAGTGGTATTATTTATTGGAGTGTAAATATCATGCATACATCAGAGATTGATCCTAAGTTTGGATTGCACAGTTTAGGAAGCATGAATTCCCTTTAAATACATGCTATTCATCCTAGGAATTATGCAATATATTAGGAGCTTGGAGAGCTACAGAATTGGCTAAGTGTTGGCCAAGAGCTAGCTTGTGAGCTGAGAGAGTTGAGCATACTTGTGCGGAATTGTTCTAGTGAGAACAAGCTTTGTATCTTCACTCATATTTCTGATATATGAAATATAGATAGCGGGGTTTTGAGCAGTGGCTTTCCCCAGATACATATTGTTTTGTCTTATGTGCCATTGATTTATCTTCTTCTTGTTCATGCTATTTTCATCGATCTATTAGCTTCCGCTGGTTGAAAGTAGAAGTAGATTCTTGTCCTGTGCTTTAGTAAATTGAATAAGCTTGTGAATCTATAGGATTTTCTACATGGTATTAGAGCTAAGAACAATATAGTAGAGGAGATTGCAAAGTTTTGAGTTTTGGGTTACAGGTGAAATTCAAATTTGCAATACATACTTCAAGATCGACAGATGGCATTTTACGGTTTGCAGCTTGAGTATGCTTGGAAGGCAGTTCAAATTTTATAGCCTTGAGGGACAAGATGGAGGTTGTGCTAGAGGATAATGGCTTGAAGGAATTTGTTGATCAAGAAATTCCTAAGCCAGCAACATCAGATGCACAAAATTTGGCTGAATGGAAGAAGTGTGGGGCGAAGGTGAGGCAGATAATTCTAGAGAGAGTTTGAGATCACATTATCTTGAGTCTCCATGGCAAGGAAACTCTGTATGCTATGTGGAAATCATTGTGGAAATCATTGACGGAATTGTATTAGAACAATAGTGACCAAATTAAATTAGCACTGAAGGCCAAACTTCAAAAAATCAAAATGGAGAAAGGCAAGACTATTCCAAAATACTTGAACAAGTTCACTCAATGTCATGATCAACTTGGAAGTGTGGGAATCATGATTGCCTAGGATGATATGGTGAGTCTTGCTCTTCTAGGACTCTCAAAGAGTTGGCATAGTTATCACGACTCCGTCAATGGTCGAGAGAAGCTGCGGGATTGGTAACGACTGTGGTCAGATTTGATGCAGGAGGAGATCAGGAGGAACACCAAGGATGGCTCTTCATCAAAGACTAATGATGAAGAGAACTGTGCCTTAGAAATTAATGCAAAGAAGGAGAAAGGGAAATATTCCCATTCCAAATTAGATTCTCATCATGGAGGTAAGAAGAGAGACATCACGAAAGTTAAGTGCTTTCATTGTCATGAGCTGGGCCATTTTGCTACAAATTGTCCACTCAAGAAGTCCAAGAAGAAGTCCTCAAGAGGAGCAACGGGTGAGGCTTTGGCCTCCCAATTCGAATTGGACTTTTTCCTCATTGCATGCATGGTTTCATCAATGATGGGAAGTGTATGATACTTAGACAGTGGGGTTCATTCCACATGACTGACAACAAAGAGTTATTCAGTGACCTGGAGGAGAAAGATATTTAGATGCATATTGAGATGGGTGATGGTGAGAAGTATAGTGTTATTGGATTGGGCATGATTACTTTTTAGAGGGAGCATGGGGCTCCACTCACCTTGAAGAATGTTATGTATGTGCCCAGGCTGAAGAAGAACTTGGTATCTGTTTCCATGCTTGAGGATAGAGGCTATGATGTGATCTTCTCGAAAGGAAAGGTGTTCCTTCGACACATAGCCACGGGTCAAGTAAAGAAGATAGGGATCTGGGTGAAGAATCTCTATAAGCTGGAGGTAGAGGAGTGTGCTTCTTTGATCATAAAAGAAGAAAGGGTGCAGAGCCAAGACATTGGCGAGTCGTGGCACGGGTGATTGGGCCACTTGCATCATGGGGATTTGAAGATATTGCAGTAGTCCTCTACCGATCTTCCCAAAGGTATGCTTGAGCAAGTTGATACATGCAAGGGGTGTAATTTGGGAAAATACACCAAGTCTTCCTTTCACGACAGAGATAGTCGAGAAGAGCCTATTCTAGAGTGAGTCCATTCAAATGTGTGTAGACTATTCTCGACAACATCCATGAACAAACATAGGTATTATGTTATATTTGTTGATGACTATTCTTATAAATGCTGGATATTTTTCATGCAGAAAAAAGGATCAAACTTTCACAAAGTTTTGTGAGTTTAAAGCATTGGTGGAGAAAGAGTCGAGCAAGAAGGTTAAATCTCTATGGAGTGATAATGGTGGTGAGTATGTTTCAAGCAAGTTTAAGAAATTCTATGCAGCGGAAGGGGTTAAATAGGAGTTGACAACACCCCATAACCCTCAGCAGAATGGGGTGGCCGAGAGGAAGAACAAAAGCATAGTATGGGAAGCAAGGGTGATGTTGCATGATCAGGGCCTACCACTACACTTGTGGTTTGAGGCGTGCAACACAATGGTTTATGTTTAGAACCGTAGCCCACACCGGATACTTGAGATGAAGACACAAGAGGAGGCTTATTTCTGTAAGAGGCCAGATGTTGGTCACTTAAGGATTTTTGGGTCATCGGTATATTACCATGTGACCAAAGATGCACGGAAGAAGCTTGAGATGACAACATAGTTGGGGATATTTGCGGGTAACTGATACACCTTACAACTATCAGGTGTATTTTCCGATGAGCAGGATGACAGTGGTTCGAAGGCATGTCAGATTTGATGAGGAGAAGGCTAGGCGAGTTTCCCTTGAGAGGGAGCTTGAGCTAGATGCGGATGAGGAGATTTTAGTTCCTAAGGTTGAGGAGCCTCAGATTGATGTGGAGCATCCACATGCAGCAATCCGAGCATGGAGACATCCACTGAGGCAAAGTCTTCCAAAGAGGGAAGAAAGCGCATCAAAGAGGCTGACATATTGTTGAAAGATGCATGGGAGAATGTGGGAGAACCCACTTCTCAGGGCAGGTAGAGGAGGTCACCCGATAGGTACATTAGATACATGGCTCTTATGGGTGAATGTGTTGTGATAGAGCCATATTCCTTTAAGGAAGCAGTGCAGTAGCCGGTTTGGATTGATCCCATGGTGGAGGAGTATGACTCCATAGTTCGTAACAGTGTTTGGGATGTGGTCCCGAGACCAGAGGATAGGTCAGTGGTGAGCTCTCATTGGCTTTACAAGGTAAAGCAAGCTGCAGATGGTAGTGTGGAAAAGCTAGATTTGTGACCCTTGGCTTTTCATAAGTAGAGGGGATTGACTATGATGAGACCTTTGCTCCTGTTGCAAGGTACTTATCAATCAGAACTATATTGGCAATATTAGCACATATGGGTTGGAAGATACATCAGATGGATGTGAAGACAACCTTCCTTGATGGCATGATTGAGGAAGAGGTGTACATAGAGTAGCTTGAAGGTTTTGAAACCTTTTACCATGAGCCACATGTGTGTTGGATCAAGAGAGCATTGTATGGGCTAAAGCAAGCACCCTGTGCTTGGTGTACCAGGATAGATAGCTACTTCACCGGGTTGGGCTTCACGAAAAGGGAAGCAGATGCGAACCTGTACCACATAATGGTGGAAGGTAAACTGTTGATCATTGTACTTTATGTTGATGATCTCATACTGACAAGTGATGATCAACTGATCAAGTCTTGGAAGGAGGACCTTGCAAGAGAGTTTCAGATGAAGGACATGGGGCTCATGCATTACTTTCTTGGCATGGAGGTATGGTAGGGAGATGGGGATTTTTTTATGTCTCAGGGAAAGTATGCCAATGAGATACTCAGGAGATTCCACATGGAGAGAAACAAACCCATTGAGACTCCTCTAGCAGGTAACTGGAGGAAGAAGGATGTTACTTCGGGAGAAGTAGTGGAAGCTATTGTTTACAGGAAGATTGTGGGTTCACTCATGTACTTGGTGAACACATGATTGGACATGTGCTATGTAGTTAACCAAATAAGTCAAGCGATGGTTAGGCCTACCAAGTTGTATTGTAAGGCGGCAAATCATGTGTTGAGATCCCTCAGGGGTACTTCTCAGTATGGATTATGGTACATATGGACAGAGAGAGTGAATCTTCAAGGCTTCACTGATGCAGATTGGGCATGGAGTCCATCTGTCTGAAAAAGCACATGAGGAGGGATCTTTAGTATTGGGTCAACGGAAGTTTCTTGGTATAGCAGGAAACATAGATCGGTTGCACTCAGTTCGGCAGAGCCAGAGTACATGGTTGCGATTCAAGAAGCATGTGAGGCCATCTAGATGCGGAAGATCCTAGTTGGTTTATTTGGTCAGTAGATGGATCCAACTATGTTTTATTGCAATAATCAGAGTTGTATCAAACTCTTTGAAAATCCTGTTTTTCAGGATCGGCCCAAGAATATTGATATCCGATATCATCATCTCAGAGATTGTTTATTAAGTCAGATTATGTTGTTAGAGTACATTCCCACGGAGGAGCAAGATTTTGATATTTTGACAAAGGAATTGTCAAGATGTAAATTCAAGTTTCACAAAGACAGGATCGGGGTAGCTGATAATCCCTTTCTTGTTGAGAGGGAGTGTTGAGAAATGGAAACAATAAATTCTAGTTTAATTTATCCTTGAATTAACTAAGAATTAAAATCGAATTCTATTCTCATAGCAACTTGTAAATAGTTAATTAATTTTAATTAACTTAATTAGCTTAGGAATTTCAAGTTGGAAGTCTTTTGGAAGTCATGTATATGTTCTCCCTAAGTTTTAGGGGTCCAATATGAGTTTAAATTGAGTTGGAAATTACATCACTCAGTTTATTGAGTTAAGTTTAGTTAAATTAGTTCTAAATTATTTTTGGAACTAATAGTCAGTTGGTGCACTAATGGATCCACTAGTGCTACTCCAGTTAATTGAAGATTCCCTCATGAGAAACTCATGCATGTCAGTTTAGAGAAAGGCCCAGTTGAGACTAGAGTGCAAGGACAATGTACTATCAATGGTGCTATTTACTAGAGTGTAAATATCATGCATGCATCAAAGATTGATCTTATGTTTGGATTGTGTAGTTTTGGAAGCGTGAATCCCCTTTAAATACAGGCTATTCATCCTAGGAATTAGGCAAGAGATTAGGAGCTTGGAGAGCTGAATAATTGACTAAGTGTTGGCCAAGAGCTAGCTTATGAGTTGAGAGAGCATACTTGTGCGAAATTGTTCTAGTTAGAACAAGATTTGTATCTTCACTCATATTTCTGATATATGCAATACAGATAGAGGGGTTTTGAGCAGTGGCTTTCCCTAGATACATCTTGTGTTATGTGCCATTGATTTATCTTCTTCTTGTTCATATTTTTTTCATCGATCTGTTGGCTTCCGCTGGTTGAAAGTAGAAATAGATTCTTGTCATGTGCTTTAGTACATTGCATGAGCTTGTGAATCTACATGATTTTCTACAGTTTCAATTTGACAGTCTAGAGTTAGAGGAGTTGGTTAAGGGGGTCTCTCTCATCACTACGTGCAACCTCCATTTTCACTCTTTCCCCTATAGGAAGGGATCTGCAACTATCCTCTTTGCAAGGTCAGGATGTACTGATTCTATAGATTGAAGCTCTTTTTCATTACCCAAAACCCTTCTTGTGATGTTAGCCGACATGCAGAAAGGTAACTTCGACTGAGGGATACTCTATACAATTCCTAGTCTTTTTGTGTTTTGGTGAATGCATATAATAATTGTAAGTTGTTTTTTTTTTTGTAATTTGTTTTAATATACTCTTTTAAGGAACATTATTTATTCATACACCAGTAAGGCTCCAGGGCTCAACATGGCCACGATGATGACTTCATCCAAAATATTCACAGTTACCCATGTGGAGAAAGGTTTTCTCTCCTATGAAGTCATCACTGGGTTAAAGACTTGAATTATTTCGACCCAATAATTTTTTTTTAAGTCATCCACAAAATCTATTTTCGGGTGCAAGGTTTCATCCTCAATTTTTTAGCTCTTCCTCTGGTTGATAGGTAGTAGATTCTGGCGTTCCCACCAAGTGAGTCTTCCTATGTTGCATTTTGAATTTGCTAACCCGCTTCATAACTATGTGCCTTCTTTTCCACTGTATTATTGTAGGTGGGTTCTCATTATCTTGGAGCTATGAGATTACTTTGGTTTACTAGAAACTCAAATTCCTCCATTTGTCCATCCAATTGCTCTCTTATTGATCCTCCAGGTTACTCCCTAAGTAGGTCTCACCTTCGAATTAGCTTCCCACAAGTGGGGTTTCCTAGGATTGTAGAAATTGGTTAAAAAATTGTGGGTTCATTTTTAGACCGTCAACTCTTGTGATTTCTAGTGCATTTAAAGGTCTTGGACCCATTTGAAATGTTCTTTGTTTGCTACAGAAAGTCACCAATGTTGATATATGTATTTATAATTTTTATTTCGGGGACTTATTTGTTAATTGAAGAATATATTTTCCAAATTCTTGATTTCTATGTTTGGTGTGCTGAAAATAGTTAGTTATATTTTCCTTAAACCCTTGGTGTAAATTTTATTACTTTGAGCAGTACTTGTATATATATTGTTTTACTTGGTAATGTTAAACATTGGTTTCCTCCATTGAGGGTTTACCATAGTTTTATCTTGTTTGTTTATGTATTAAATACAATAAAGTTTGCAACTTATAAGTTGAATGACCTCTAATAAACCCGTGACTTGTATGGAAGTTATTAAGGGTTAATTATTCCCCCGGGTTTAGTAATTGTATTGAATATATTATTATTTAAACTCTTGTTGAACTCAACTTATGGCCTTTCAGCCTTAGTAATTCGATTATGTATATAGCTTTGTTTGCAGTCATGTTAAAAGGATTTTTTCTTAAGAAATTTGGCTATGGGTATGTTGAAGGCTCGAAATTCTTTTCCTACAATAATATAAGGGAAACCACCCGGTCCAGACCTTAAATAAGTTCCTTTTCTGTTTGGAATGGTGGTTCCAACTAGTTTAATTAGGTCCAGTTACCCTTTCTCTATTTCTATCGGTTTAAGATGTATATTTAGTTACCAATAAACAGAGGCATCAGATAGATTATTCTTGCTGATAAGGTAAGAGAATGACCCTTAAGTTGTTTTAACAGCACAACCAAACCACTTTAAATTTTTTCCTCTTAAAAAGAGGACTTATAAAATGCAAAAGGTATGATAACACATGCAAGATATAATCTAATATGCAATTAATCTAACCTGTCTTGATTGAAGGAAAGAGAAATCCTTCTCTCAAACTTATCAGGGAAAATAAGTTTTAAAGAATTGGAATTAAGATGGAGGAATTAGATCAAGGAGATAACTAATAAGATCTGAGTCCTTGTTAATGGAAATACTAACCATCAAACACTTAGTAAATAGTTACATAAATGCCTATTAAAAATATATCTAATTCCTTATTTATCATATGCATAAGAACTAAAAAGATTCATGATGAATTACTGAATTAGTTCGAATAAGACATCATGTATGCAAGCAAACAATTATTATCCTAAATCGTAAGATAGATCATCGATATAAGATTATAACTATTTGTTCCTATGCAAACTTTAGTTTTCATATTATCTCTAAAATTAAACCTATAGAATAGTCTAAGAAGAGTTTTAAATGAATTAATGCTTGTGATTCAATAATAGTGTATGAATTTGATTATTAACTCATACATTTGAAATATAAATTGAAAGACTGAAATAAGAATTCATTTCAATTAAATTATGTAAACAATAGTGTTAAACATCATTAACTGAAATAAACCTTTATTAATAAATGAAATCAAATTACAGATCCTCATAGTACGACAGTAGTGCACAATCCTATGGTCCTACAATTGAACTCTTCTCGCAGAAATGGCCTCCCAATTACAGCGGTAGTACATAGTAAAAAAGAGCTTCCCCTTTTAATAGAGTTAGTCTTTACAGAGAGCTTCCCCACAAACAGATGAAAACACAGCAATATAGAGCCTTCTTCCCCCAAGATTCCTCTCACCTACAACTCTAAATCCTCATTACAATAGTGCTTTTAGGAATTCCAGAATTGCAAAGCAGAGAAGCCCTAATACATTCTACAATCTGCTATTTATAATTTTTACAAAAATAATTCTGAATAGGAAAGATGTTGAAGAGTAGTTTTGCTCAATCAATTTTCATTGGCCCAAAATCCAATTCCTCTATTTCTGGAGCATTCTCATTGATTGAAATCTTCATCTTCTCATCTCTTCAAACTGTTTCCCTGCAAAAACCAATCAAAATTTAATTAAATTGCAAATTAAAATCAAAATAGAAAATCTGGAATAAAATATCTCCAATTTAAAACTTAATTACATAATTAAATAAAAATAAATCTGAGCTTTCTATTGATGCATGTGAAGATTTAATTGGTCAAGGGGAACATAGACGAATGGATCTGCACTCAGTAGAAGTTGTGGGCAAATGAGAATGCAGAAAATTAAACTCAGAAAATTAGTTTAAATGTTTTAAACCCATTAAATGATCAAATATGGTAATGAAACCACTTTAGAAATATTCTCCATGATTTTATTTATTCAATGAACCATCCTAGGCCTCATTTGACCAAGTAAAACTCAATTTATGAGCTTCTAAAATTGGCAAATTAAAATGTCAGAATTTTGGAAATTCTGTTACCTAAACTAAAAATGAAAATTTTAAATTAAATTTTAATCCTAAATTAAATTTGTTAATTAATGCTACTTAATTATAATTAGAAACTTAAATTAGTTAATAAAAAATTAATTGAAAACATAATTCAATTAATAAAAAAATAAAAATTAATTGCAATATAATATAATTATATTAATATTATAATTTAATTATAAAAAAATATTATAATTATAATATAATTATTATAATAAAAATATAATTAAATTATTTATTTCAAAAAAATATATATTACATACACTTTCACCGAACCTACACTATATACGTTACATACAAACTAAGATTACATACAAACTAAGAGTTGAGGCTTATAGGTGAGAGTTAATAGAGGGTGAGGATGGTGAGGCGGCGGGATAAGGAAGTGAGTTGGAGTGATAACAAGGAGAGGATGAGGTAGGGTGACGTAGCGGAGGAATAAGGTGAAGCGGGAGTTATAAGGAGTTGAATAAATTTTTTATATTATAACCAAAGAGGCAATCGCATAAATTTTAAATTGGCGATCGCAAATTTTAAATGAGGTGCATAAAGATTTTTCAATATGTGATATCACATATTTTATATTGTATCGCAATATTTTATTAAAAAAATTTTGGCATCACAATTTTATACTGCAATTTTTTATTTCGGTATTTTTTGAATTAGGATTTCGGAAAGGAGGTGATGTGGAGTGGGGCTCACGTGGAATTAAAAATTCTACAAAATGAACTACAACCACTTTGTAGTTTTGAGATTTTGGATTTGGCAATTTGTTTTAAAATAGGAAATTGGAATAAATTTCCGAGATCTTGAAAAACCACATTTTTTAACTATTCTACAATTTAGTTAGGTCATTTTGTAGTATTGTTAGTGAAAAATGAAAAAAAAATAGTAAAAATTAACTAACAGTTAATATTTACAATGAATGAATTTTTTATTTGTAAAAATTGAAATTCTATATATTTTATATATTTTTTAATCTTGACGACAAAAATGATCAAATTCCAAAGGGGTTTCATTTACAAATCGGTTAACCAAATGAGGTGAAACAAGTATCGATGGAAAGCTTTCTAAAAGGCAAATTCAATGAAACAATCAAAATAGAAATTTGATGAAATTAAAAAAAATGGCAAAATTGTAGGACACTTCATCTAATGAAAATCATAAAAGGTGTTTTAGCTAAAAATTAATGGAAAGGGTCCCCATTATTTGAAGTAAATAAGTCAAAAATTGGGGGCGTTGGGTTTTTCCTACAACAATGGCAACACACTGAGAAGAACCAGTTATTTTTGATATTCCCAAACCTCCGATATTAATTTCTGTAGATAATGAACTTTAATTTACCAAGAGGTTAAAAATAATAGAGTTCGAGAAACCGTCTAATAATAAAACATTTCCATAGGTCCCACAAAAATAGATTAAGAAATATGAGTTTGTAAAGATAAGTACTCAAAGAAGATTCGAGTAAAAGTCATGAATCTAAATTTGGGAAAAAAATATTTTTAAAATTATCTCATATGAGAAATAGAAGAAGGTATAGACAACAATTTTTTGATAAAGCATATATCCATTGTTATGATTAGTCTCTGACATCGCTTTGTTGCCAACGAGTCTGAACAGTACTCCGATGAAATTGTCTTTTATGCCATACAAGCCTAGTCCTGCTGCCAGCGAGCGAACATAGCCCTGATGGGTTTACTTGTATTTCCCATGCTTCCTCTTTCAATCACCCTTTTTGATAAACACATTTGCAAGATTTTAGTTTATGATATATTTGAGTGAAAGAGGTGGGATGGTAATAGAGATTTATGTTTAATCGACATAATATTTTCATAATGTTGACTCGAAATTCTTTCCCCATGAGTATCAATCAGAAACTTTTATAAAGTGGATGGGTGGGAGGTATTCATTGTGTTAAACTCAAATAAGTGCTTTCCTTGAAAAAAGTAAACTCAATCACTTAGAAAGATGTGTTTTCGTCCATGAAAAAGATTTAAAGCAGAGAGATTTATGGTTCTTTTAGCGCTTGAAATTTCACCTCAGGCTGAGAAAGGTAAACCTCAAGGCTACATCAAACCATTTAGCCTCGTAGCTAGCCCTACGGGGCAGGAGAAGGTTCTCTCCAGTAAAACTCGGTAGATATTCAATGGGATGAGATGACCTACAAGGTAACACTGATATTAGGCTAGTAAACTGATTTAAAAGGTTGATTTGGGGTTTTTTGGTGGCAAATTGAGGAATTGCACTTTTGGGTGAGGGGATTGGACACAGTTTCTGCAGGGGGTTCCTTGGGGCGAGGTAGGAGACAACGTTGATGCCTTTAACTGAAAGTGAATGGTCAGGAAAGAAAGATGAGGAGCTAAAGAGAGCAAATAACGACTTTCAATTTCCTTTAGACAGTAGAAAATATTGAAATTAAACAAATTTAAAAGCAGAGCATGGCTAGCATGAATTCATACTTTAACACTTCATTTGTTTAATGTGCATCAGTAAAGAAAGGAAATGAATCACATAACAAAGCTTACAAGAACATTGAGAAAACACACCATCAACACATGAGTCCGCAAGAATCCCAAAGATGACTGCAAAACCCTGGTCTTCCTTAGCCAAAAATTGCAGAGATACAGTGAAAATATACAATGATAGCTTCTCCCTCAAGAGTCCAACCATGAAAATGAGCAAGAAAGTACATAATATAGATGATCTAACCTCTTTCCCTGCCTCCATGGGTCGAGCTCACTATCCTAGGAGTTGTTTCAACCACCTCTAAACTAAGCACTACAAAATAGGCAGTCAAAGCAACTTGCCTCTATAAACTTGGAAACCAGTTCATACATTCAATTTTTACCCTTTACATGAATAAATCTTCTAGAAGAGTTAAAAAAGGGTAAAAGTGTCTAAAAAGTGTCACAATTACATCAAAGAGGACCATCATTAACCTCAAAAAGTCAAACCAAGTCAAACTGTGCTTTTCCGAGCTGTTACAGTGAAATCTGGCAAAGTTTGCCTGACGGGTCGCGCACATTTGGAGCTCTGTTTGAGGCACTTTCAGGTGTCAGAATTGGGTGCAGGATAGCTCGTTGGAAAGGTCTGTGAGACTACTTTCTAACCCAACTGGAATTTTTGGATTTGGAGATCATTTTCCCTGTCAAAACTTAATTCTCCCAAGACTGGTTTCTGCAACTCAAAAAAGGGGCAAAAAGTCAAATTTTGCATGTATTTTGACCTTTTGGAGGCCCAAAACTCCATAAAAACTCAAGTCCATCCATAGGCATATGTAACTTTGCATGAAAAATCTAGAAATGCTGAGTTTTTGCAAAAAGGAGCTGCCATGACAAAGGGTCTCATCGGGGGTGAGACCCATTAAGGAGCCAAAACCTGTAAATTTCCAAAAATTGCCAAAATTACCCAAAACTTTCAGAATTTTTTTGGGATTTGAGCTGTGGCTAGGCTAATGAGTGCCATGACCCTTGAGTGAAGCCTCAGCCAAGATACGGAGGGGATTTGGCTTCTTTCTCTGTTTTTGGGCCTCGGTCAACCTCCTTTGAAAAACTTTCATTTTGGCTTTGCATACATGCATCCTTGCCCAATAATGATTTTTCATATTCCTCAGCAGTTTTTTCTCTCGGTTGGCCTTAGCCAACAGCCTCTCTAAGTATGCATTCACTTGGATGAGCATTGACTCTCGGTCTGCAGGCAATGGATCACCGGGTCTTCTTCGGTTCAAGACTCGGTCACTACGAATCCTCCATAGCTCATCAAGTGCTTTCTCCTCCTCCAGCTGTTTGTTCCGTTGCTCTAGGTAAGTGATAGTCCATTGGGCACCCTCAAGTCTCCTCTGCAAAGCATCATTTTCAGCTCTCAGATGCTGAATAATCTCCTTTGCCTCCCGGCTAGGAGAACTGGTCTCAAGATCAATGACCTCGGTGTCTGGGACTCCTGATGGACCCTCATGAATCATAGGCTGTTTGCCCCTCTGTGCTACCTGTGCTGATGAAGAGAGCGAGGCCCCTTCCACCTGATGTGGAGATAACACTCGCTGAGCTGATGATGAAGGCGAGACCCCTTCCACCTGCTGTGGAGATAGGACTCGCCTGGTTGCTGCAAATAAGGCCCTTGGGCCTTTCTGATAGGTGACCAGAGGTGTGGAGCTGACATGTCGGGTGACCGGAATATCAGGCTGCTGAGATGGTCCTCCCTCCTCATGAATGACCTCATGATGTGGCTGGGGTGGCACTGTGAAAAACTCACGAGAGATAAACTCCTCCCATGAGATACCCTGCTGTGTCAACTAATGCAAGACTATGAGCTGAATCAAACCATAATGACATAAGCTCCTGTACTGCTGGGCCGGGGTCTTCCTCTGCAACATGGTCACCATCTTCTGAATGTTCTGAAAGAAGAAAACCGGGATGTTCATCATCCTCACTCGGGTGAAGTGCATCAAGAGGCGAATGTGATATGAGTACACCTGTGAAAATCTGCCCTCACAGGTAAAATAGTGCATAATAAGCCTCATGATGGGAGCATACTCGCTTCGGAGAAATCTGAATGGAAAAACACCCGCTAAATGTCTCAAGAATGGTGGCCGAACATAAGGCTCAAAGTGAACAGTATCTAGCAACTTGCGCTTAGGCCACACCTCACCAACATTTGGTATCCTTGTAGCATGTGAGATCACCTCGGGTGTCAATGTAAAATCTACCCCTGCTAGATTGACATGTCCATCATGCAAATGTAAAACAAAGAGGCGGGCCAACTCTCTGTGATGTTGAATCCGGGAGATCCTCTCACAAAATTGTTAACAAGACATGTACTGAAAACAAGTGACTGCCATAGGACAAGCCTGTAATTCTGCCAAAGAGGTGGGCTCCTCTCGCTTATGATGTCCACCCTTACCACCCCTACGAGGCCTCCTCTGTACCTCAACCTCTGTAGATGATGAATGGTCATCACTTTGCTCATAAGTTTCGGTTTTTGACATGGTTTAGGAGCAAAGTGGACAAACTGAACTGTTGTCTCTGCCTGCAAAAAGTGCTGAACTCTATGCTGTTTCAAGGGGAAAAATACATGAGGGAAATGTTAGGGGAGGGATCTTTTAACAAGGAATGGGAATATATAAATATAATAGGGAATTTTTAAGGGAAATGTTGCAGATCATTATGCATATAGGAATACATATTTATAATTGGGAAATCATTTGCAAAGATCATTGCATATGGGAAAAAACATATATCAAAGTGAACATGGGAATATGCATACATGCATTAATAGGGGAAATAGGGAAACCATGCACAAAACATGCTGACATATTTACCAACATTTTTTGTTATTTACACATGCATATGGTGGAGGAGAACTAGGGTTTTGAATTTTGTTTTTTTGATGCTTTGGGAGAGGGATAGGGTTTTCATTTTAGTGATTAGGGATGGGGAAAGATTTGCATTCCATTTGTAAAATAATATGGGAAAAGAGATGAACATATAAGTGTGAGTGAAAGGGAAAGGAGGGAAACAAACCAAAGGGAAAAATAGCTTGAAACAACACAAACCCTAGCACAGTTTGCTCATTAACATTGCAGCCATATAAAGGAGTTTCACTTGCAAAATTTTGATCATTTTAACATGTTCATGACATCCACCATTCATAACCAGCAACCATTCCATGTTTAGAGCACCTACCTCGAACAATTTGATAGCTTGGAGGGCGTTTGAGGGAATTTGTTTGGAGTTTGTAGCAAAACAGCCCAACGGGTCGCGCGCCACGCCCAACGGGTTGCGCCCCTCTGACGGGTCACGCTCGTTGTTTTTCTGAACTGTGGGAGACCCTCTGACGGGTCGCGCGCACCCAACAGGTCGCGCACCTGGCTCGACGGGTCGCGCCCCTCTCTGCTGCCCGAAATCGCTTTGTCTTTGCTCCTTTCCTTCAATCACTCTCTCAAACCTCTCTTGCAAGCGTTAGGATGCACAATGAGAGTGAAAGGAGGGAATTTGGGCTTTTATAAGTTTCATTAAAAAAAAAAAAATTCATTCATAAACCCACTTTATAAAGTTTATCTTTGACACTTTTATAACACTGACTTTTGGTTTCCTTTATCCTGAATTTGACTCATTGAGTGCTTTGACTTGATTCTTTTTGCAGGTAGATCATCTGAGGGACCTTGGCAAGGGGACCAGGGTTGCACTTTGTCCGCTGAAGACTTTTGAAATTTCATCACTTATTTACAAAAACTCGGAAAATGACCTTGGCTTTAAAAACAGAGTTTTTAAATCCAAGGTGAAAATTCACTGTACAAGATAAAAATATCGAAGAAACACGTTTGCAAACCTCCCTCTGGCTTGCTGAGTACTCATGGATTTTCAAAGACATGACCTTGCAGAGATAAATGACCAAAACCCTAGACCTAGGACTTTGACCTCAAGACAAAACAAGACAATCTTGAAAAAGCTTAATGACTGATATGACCTGATCCAGCAAAGCCAAGAGGGGTATAAATAGACCAGCTCCTCCATCAGGGTTATGGCATGCCTAACGGGATGCAAAATTTGACACTGATGAGACACCTACGAATGCAAATGCAAAGAGCTTTGATCGCTGATGGAGGGCTTTCAAGACCGACACTAACATTGGCTCCAATGGGGATGGTAGCTCCTTGGAGGTGCCAAGAACCTTAGACCTCTGGGAGAGCAGACCAGTGCTTTATTCATTGGGCAATGGAGTCATTATTTACACCTTTGACACAAAAATTTGACACATTTATTGAATGAAAACTTGACTGAAAACTGACTGAAACTTAACTGAAGCTTGACTCAAACCGACTCGATGGCAAACTGAAATAACTTGAAAAAACTCACTCAATAGACCAAACACAAATGACTCATGACTGACTTAACTAAAACAAGAGAAGGGTAGCAGTCCATCAAGATGTGAAATCATGATGACAACCACCGGTGTTTCTTACAAGACTATATACATCAAACTATATCAAAATGCCAATGCAACCAATCAAGCAGATGCCTTCTTGATTGATTCTCCTGATTAGATCTTCTGGTCAACAATACAAACCTATCACTGGGCATCCAAAAACATAGTTGACCATATTCTCCTTCATCACTGAATACTGCAATAAACACTATCACTGCTGGCTGCAACAAATCTGCCATTGGATCCTGGAAAACATGAAGACTTGACATTGCCACCTCCTGCTGAAAGAACAAGGTATCCTTTGCTTCAAATTCTGATATGCCTTCATCATGTGCTTCGGAAAGAGTATGTTCCTGGTCCTCAAAAAATTCTGAACAAGTAGATGAGCAGATCTCCTCTTGAAATAACATTTCAAAACATGAGACATATGAGGAAGAATCTAAAATGGAATCCTGAATGATCTGATCTTTTGTAGTTTGAATACATGGTAAGTCATCCTCATATGATATGATAGCCAGATTCTCATTACATTCATCAATCATAAGAGAAGAAACTTCAGATGGTCCTTGAAGCACAAGATGATCATTTATATCATCTACCACAAATTCATGCAAAAAAACTTTTTCACTTGCTTGAGCAAAGATCTCACCTTCTTGTTCATGAGCTGACTGAATGACCTCCTCATAAAGATCTAGTTCCGGTGAGGTGGGAGCACTTAGATTTGTAACTTCGTTTTCTTCATGCCAGCTGATCTCAACAGTCGAGTTCTTCTTTATAGGATTCAACACAAGGTATTCTTGGTCACCATGATTTGAATTTTGATCTGAAATAGCTGAGTTGACTGCATTACATTCTAAAATTGAATCTTGGCTACCCTGCACGCTGTCTTCTTCTGTGGGCAGATCTGAAACAAGCTCTTCTCTTTCATCAATTACAGCCATATGGCCATCTTCAACCTGCTGATCTTGACAAGTATCCTCTAAGATTTCTGTGTGCTGTTGAAATGGATTCTCATACAGGGCTTCCATAATCTCAACGTCCATAAAATTATCATCTTCATAATATTTCTCAAGGCTTTCAATAAAACCATAAGCATGCTTGCAACAGTCATGAACCAAATTTAATGATGGATAAGAGTCCTTATATCTTTCAATGAACATAGCATGAAAATCCTTTAAACAGTAAATACAAGCAGGTGGCAAACTTTCATACCATGATTGGGCTTTACCTTCCAGAGTGGCCAAGAATATCTTCATCAAGCAATCTTCAGGAAAATCCACCTTCAACTTGCGAATATGCATATGAAATCTAATTAGATGTAAAGCAGCATCCTTCTTACCATCATCATTAAATATAGGTAGATTCCTTGACCAATCTACCTTTGGAATTTTATTTGGAAAACCGGGGATGTGATCTCGGCTCAAGGGAGCATATCTTCTTGCAATCCGATCCATCTTGAAAAGCTCAAAGCTACTGATCTCTCTGCAGTGAAGTCACCATGAAGCATTGATCTCTGGAGTTTTCAGTGAAGGAGTCGCCAGTGAATGATTTCAGCCTTGTCAGTGTCTGATCGTTGTCCATTATCAACAATCAGATCTGAACTTGATACATGTACTGGGGTAATTAACAAATTAGATGTCACGTTTACAAGCTAGACCGGAGATTGACTGAAGCAGCGTTTATCTACTTCCGCTTATGCAAAGCAAAAGCGTTTCGAAGGCTATGTGGCATAACTTCAGGCTCTGTCTGTAGCTTATAAAACAAACACATCAACCCACAAACAATTTTGTTCTCCCCAGTATGGTCGCCAGTATGTTAGCGCTTGAAATTTCACCTCAGGCTGAGAAAGGTAAACCTCAAGGCTACATCAAACCATTTAGCCTCGTAGCTAGCCCTACGGGGCAGGAGAAGGCTCTCTCCGGTCAAACTCGGTAGATCTTCAATGGGATGAGATGACCAACAAGGTAACACTGATATTAGGCTAGTAAACTGATTTAAAAGGTTGATTTGGGGTTTTTTGGGTTTTTGGTGGCAAATTGAGGAATTGCAATTTTGGGTGCGGGGATTGGACACAGTTTCTGCAGGGGGTTCCTTGGGGCGAGGTAGGAGACAACGTTGATGCCTTTAACTGAAAGTGAATGGTCAGGAAAGAAAGATGAGGAGCTAAAGAGAGCAAACAATGACTTTGAATTCCCTTTAGACAGTAGAAAACATTGAAATTAAACAAATTTAAAAGCAGAGCATGGCTAGCATGAATTCATACTTTAACACTTCATTTGTTTAATGTGCAGCAGTAAAGAAAGGAAATGAATCACATAACAAAGCTTACAAGAACATTGAGAAAACACACCATCAACACATGAGTCCACAAGAATCCCAAAGATGACTGCAAAACCCTGGTCTTTCTTAGCCAAAAATTGCAGAGATACAGTGAAAATATACAATGATAGCTTCTCCCTCAAGAGTCCAACCATGAAAATGAGCAAGAAAGTACATAATATAGATGATATAACCTCTTTTCCTGCCTCCATGGGTCGAGCTCACTATCATAGGAGCTGTTTCAACCACCTCTAAACTAAGCACTACAAAATAGGCAGTCAAAACAACTTGCCTCTATAAACTTGGAAACCAGTTCATACATTCAATTTTTACCCTTTACATGAATAAATCTTCTAGAAGAGTTACAAAAGGGTAAAAGTGTTTAAAAAGTGTCACAATTACATCAAAGAGGACCATCATTAACCTCAAAAAGTCAAACCAAGTAAAACTGTGCTTTTCCGAGCTGTTACAGTGAAATCTGGCAAAGTTTGCCTGACGGGTCGCGCACACCTGCCTGACAGGTCGCGCACCTTTGGATCTCTTTTTGAGGAACTTGCAGGTGTCAGAATTGGGTGCAGGATAGCTCGTTGGAAAGTTCTGTGAGTCTACTTTCCAACCCAGCTAGAATTTTTGGATTTGGAGGTCATTTGCCCTGTCAAAACTTAATTCTCCCAAGAATGGTTTCTGCAACTCAAAAAAGGGGCAGAAAGTCAAATTTTGCATGTATTTTGACCTTTTGGAGGCCCAAAACTCCATAAAAACTCAAGTCCATCCATAGGCATATGTAACTTTGCATGAAAAATCTAGAAATGCTGAGGTTTCGCAAAAAGGAGCTACCATGACAAAGGGTCTCACCGGGGGTGAGACCCGTTGAGGAGCCAAAACCTGTAAATTTCCAAAAATTGCCAAAATTACCCAAAACTTTCAGAATTTTTTTGGGATTTGAGCTGTGGCTAGGCTAATGAGTGCCATGATCCTTGAGTGAAGCCTCAGCCAAGATACAGAGGGGATTTGGCTTCTTTCTCTGTTTTTGGGCCTCGGTCAACCTCCTTTGAAAAACTTTCATTTTGGCTTTGCATACATGCATCCTTGCCCAATAATGATTTTTCATATTCCTCAGCAGCTTTTTCTCTTGGTTGGCCTTAGCCAACAGCCTCTCTAAGTATGCATTCACTTGGATGAGCATTGACTCTCGGTCTGCAGGCAATGGATCACCGGGTCTTCTTCGGTTCAAGACTCGGTCACTACGAATCCTCCATAGCTCATCAAGTGCTTTCTCCTCCTCCAGCAGTTTGTTCCGTTGCTCCAGGTAAGTGATAGTCCATTGGGCACCCTCAAGTCTCCTCTGCAAAGCATCATTTTCAGCTCTCAGATGCTGAATGATCTCCTTTGCCTCTCAGCTAGGAGAACTGGTCTCAAGATCAATGACCTCGGTGTCTGGGACTCCTGATGGACCCTCATGAACCATAGGTTGTTTTCCCCTCTGTGCTACCTGTACTGATGAAGAGAGCGAGGCCCCTTCCACCTGATGTGGAGATAACACTCGCTGAGCTGATGATGAAGGCGAGACCCCTTCCACCTGCTGTGGAGATAGTACTCGCCTGGCTGCTGCAAATAAGGCCCTTGGGCCTTTCTGATAGGTGACCAGAGGTGTGGAGCTGACATGTCGGGTGACCGGAATATCAGGCTGTTGAGATGGTCCTCCCTCCTCATGAATGACCTCATGATGTGGCTGGGGTGGCACTGTGAAAAACTCACGAGAGATAAACTCCTCCCATGAGATACCCTGCTGTGTCAACTGATGCAAGACTATGAGCTGAATGAAACCATAATGACATAAGCTCCTGTATTGTTGGGTCGGGGTCTTCCTCTGCAACATGGGCACCATCTTCTGAATGTTCTGAAAGAAGAAAACCGGGATGTTCATCATCCTCACTCGGGTGAAGTGCATCAAGAGGCGAATGTGATATGAGTACACCTGTGAAAATCTGCCCTCACAGGTAAAATAGTGCATAATAAGCCTCATGATGGGAGCATACTCGCTCCGGAGAAATCTGAATGGAAAAACATGTTGGAAATAATACTGAGAGGGGGGGGTGAATCAGTATTATCAGATTAATCAACCTTTTTAAATGCTCAGAAACATATACGCTACTTCAGTTAAGTGAACCAGCGTGTACACGCTACTGTGACGAAGTAAAACAGCGTATAAGAAGAAAACTCACAATTTAGTTAGCTTATTCTTCAATTAAGTGCATCAGGACATTATTCACCACATTAACAGTAAACATGTGCAGTATAACAGAACAGATAAAAAGCCACACACATGAACACCAAGATATAAGGTGGAAACCCAATGTGGGTGAAAACCACCTGCTGCAAGTTGTCTCTATCTTTCTTTAATATGAAACTTCAGTTTACAATCTTTTGTACTGGTGCAGCCTTATACCAGTACGCAGGCTACAACCTGCAGAAGGCTACAACCTTCTCTCGTTCTCCAAACTTCCTTGGAAGGGAGCTCCAACCCCCTTTGCTCTTGTACTAGCCAAGATACTAGTACGTAGGTGCTGACCTACAATCTTCCTTCTTTCAGATATCACTTTTCATACATTTTCAGACTTGGATATTCCTGAAGCACAACATTACAATCTGAAGACCACAAATCATTCAATTTCCACAACAGATCATTGAAGCATAAAACAACCAAACTTTGAATCACTGAACCACTGAACCCTGTTAATCACCAGTTACCAGAACACAGAGCAGACTACAGAACTCTGCAATAACAGTCAGACCCCACTGTAAACCCAAAATCAAGCTTCAATAGATATACGCTACTTCAATGAGAAAAACCCGCGTATACACGCGCTTTTACCGAAACCAACCTGCGTACAGATCTAAAAATAAACTTTCTCAATTTGCAGCTGTACCAGACATTAGTTAGATCCAAAACGTAACATTGCGACGATATGCAGATCTAGAAATACGCATAATCAACCATATCATGATAGTGCATTTCAAACCATTAGATCCCGATCTATCCTTAGATCTAGTCTTCCATCAACCGATGTGATCTCTCCTTGGCTTAGATCAAGCAACCCAGAACCTGCATATCAGATCTCTTTCTCTCTTAGATATTCAAGCCTTGTCGAAAGATGATCTTGCCTAATGATCTTCTTCTCCTTATATAGTCTTAGGCCTAGTTCAATACCAAGAGCCAAAACCATAGTAACACAATACCATCAACTTCAAAACTAGGGATCGACACGCCCGTCGAGACACAATGGTCCGAAATCATAGGCACAACTTCCAAGGACTAACCACCATGGACCAAAGATACTTTTCCACATACACGCGCTTTTTCTGAAACCAACTTGCGTGTACACGCGACTTGGGCTTAACGAACATGCGTATATGAACTTCCTTGGCATGCTGTACTAAGATCTGTCTTCTGATTAAGTTGCCATCACCTGTACCAACCTCTGAGCACCTGTACCATCCTCTGAGTGAGTTGCCATCAAGGACAACACTTGAATCATAATGCCAACAAAACACCCGCTAAATGTCTCAAGAATGGTGGCCGGACATAAGGCTCAAAGTGAACAGTATCTAGCAACTTGCGCTTAGGTCACACCTCACCAACATTCGGTATCCCTGTAGCATGTGAGATCACCTCGGGTGTCAATGTAAAATCTACCCCTGCTAGATTGACATGTCCATCATGCAAATGTAAAACAAAGAGGCGGGCCAACTCTCTGTGATGTTGAATCCGGGAGATCCTCTCACAAAACTGACAACAAGACATGTACTGAAAACAAGTGACTGCCATAGGACAAGCCTGTAATTCTGCCAAAGAGGTGGGCTCCTCTCGCTTATGATGTCCACCCTTACCACCCCTACGAGGCCTCCTCTGTACCTCAACCTCTGTAGATGATGAATGGTCATCACTTTGCTCATAAGTTTCAGTTTCTGACATGGTTTAGGAGCAAAGTGGACAAACTGAACTGCTGTCTCTGCCTGCAAAAAGTGTTGAACTCTATGCTGTTTCAAGGGGAAAAAAGACATGAGGGAAATGTTAGGGGAGGGATCTTTTAACAAGGAATGGGAATATATAAATATAAGAGGGAATTTTTAAGGGAAATGTTGCAGATCATTATGCATATAGGAATACATATTTATAATTGGGAAATCATTTGCAAAGATCATTGCATATGGGAAAAAACATATATGAAAGTGAACATGGGAATATGCATACATGTATTAATAGGGGAAATAGGGAAACCATGCACAAAACATGCTGACATATTTACCAACATTTTTTGTTATTTACACATGCATATGGTGGAGGAGAACTAGGGTTTTGAATTTTGTTTTTTTGATGCTTTGGGAGAGGGATAGGGTTTTCATTTTAGTGATTAGGGATGGGGAAAGATTTGCATTTCATTTGTAAAATAATATGGGAAAATAGATGAACATATAAGTGTGAGTGAAAGGGAAAGGAGGGAAACAAACCAAAGGGAAAAATAGCTTGAAACAACACAAACCCTAGCACAGTTTGCTCATTAACATTGCAGCCATATAAAGGAGTTTCACTTGCAAAATTTTGATCATTTTAACATGTTCATGACATCCACCATTCATAACCAGCAACCATTCCATGTTTAGAGCACCTACCTCGAACAATTTGATAGCTTGGAGGGCGTTTGAGGGAATTTGTTTGGAGTTTGCAGAAAAACAGTCCAACGGGTCACGCACCACGCCCAATGGGTCGCGCCCGTTGTTTTTCTGAACTGTGGGAGACCCTCTGACGGGTCGCGCGCACCCAACAGGTCGCGCACCTGGCTCGACGGGTCGCGCCCCTCTCTGCTGCCCGAAATCGCTCTGTCTTTGCTCCTTTCTCTCAATCACTCTCTCAAACCTCTCTTGCAAGCGTTAGGATGCACAATGAGAGTGAAAGGAGGGAATTTGGGCTTTTATAAGTTTCATTAAAAAAAAAAAAATTCATTCATAAACCCACTTTCTAAAGTTTATCTTTGACACTTTTATAACACTGACTTTTGGTTTCCTTTATCCTGAATTTGACTCATTGAGTGCTTTGACTTGATTCTTTTTGCAGGTAGATCATCTGAGGGACCTTGGCAAGGGGACCAGGGTTGCACTTTGTCCGCTGAAGACTTTTGAAATTTCATCACTTATTTACAAAAACTCGGAAAATGACCTTGGCTTTAAAAACAGAGTTTTTAAATCCAAGGTGAAAATTCACTGTACAAGATAAAAATATCGAAGAAACACGTTTGCAAACCTCCCTCTGGCTTGCTGAGTACTCATGGATTTTCAAAGACATGACCTTGCAGAGATAAATGACCAAAACCCTAGACCTAGGACTTTGACCTCAAGACAAAACAAGACAATCTTGAAAAAGCTTAATGACTGATATGACCTGATCCAACAAAGCCAAGAGGGGTATAAATAGACCAGCTCCTCCATCAGGGTTATGGCATACCTAACGGGATGCAAAATTTGACACTGATGAGACACCTACGAATGCAAATGCAAAGAGCTTTGATCGCTGATGGAGGGCTTTCAAGACCGACACTAACAGGTTCCATAAGGATATACCTTTAATGATAAATGAAATTCACTGAGATAGGTAGAGTAAAAGATATCCCATGTACACCAACCATTGTTGGACGAGAAAAGTCCTTTCACGTAAATGGTGGAAAAGTCATCAAAATCAAAACAAAACCGAAAGGAAATGGAAAATAACCCAAAAATAAAGTAGAAAAGGAAATCAACAAACTTCAAACATGAAAACAAAAGCTAAGAGTTGAATGAAATGATGAAAAGAAAACTGCAAGAAAAATCTAAAATTTAAAAGATAACCCAACAAGACTGATTATACAAATTTTTCTCTAAACGAAGATAACTTCTTCTTTTTATTAGAATCAAAAGCATGAAGAAGTTGACTGAAATCTTTTTGACCCAAAATCATCATTTATTATTATACTAAATCCAATGGTAAAAAGAAAACAATGTTTCATGTTCAAGGAATCGGAAGCAGATCAAATCCATCAAAAATGAAAATGAAGATATGTTTTTTAATGAATTGCAACGATGATTGTTCTCTTTTCTTTTCCATTCCAAATTTATATCAGCCCCAAAATATTAAAATCGACTTAAAATTCCAAATACTGTAGTAATTATGTATACAAAGAGGAATTGAACCTTTATATGATAAGTATGGAGCGAAACATCAAAATTCAAATAAAAGAGGATTCAAAATGAATTAACCATGATCTATTACCTTTACTTGTTCCAAATTATTTATGAATTACTACATTACCATAGTGTCTCCTCAAGAGTACCTTAAAGTCTTTTATACAGGTCAATGCCTCAGCAGTTGTTTCATATCGCAAGTTTCTTTTCCATGCATTACTTTCAAGCTGCGAGATTCACCTTTGTGAATATGCGATTGAGTGTTATATAATAGTCAAACGACTATGGAAAACAGGCATATATGAGAGCCTATTGCATCGTAGGATCTTAAGGCAAGGCTTTATTTGAGTTTTGTGATGCAATATAAGTGTTGTGATAATGGAGTTGCGATATGAGCATATGTGATGGAAAACTACGATGGATTGATTGCAATATCGGAGAATAATGATTTTGAGAGATCAAAGTTGTTAATAAAAAGGAAACACCGATATTATTCTTGTAATAACGAGAATGTGATAGATGACATAGCTCATTGGTGTGACCAGATTTGTGTTTTATATGCACAAAGGTTTTTTCCTTTGCTAAATGTAATGGATATGATAGCTGAAGAGAGGGATTGTGAAGCTCAAAGAAGTAAGCCCTAGAATTTGTTTTAATTTCTTCCGATATAATACTAACCCAAGAGTCTGATCAGTCAACGAATTTGAAATTCTAAGGAAAATCTCGAAAAATGAAAAGGAGAGGATTGGGATTCCAAAATTCATCAATTAGAGGCTCTCAGTCCCTTTGGAAAAATAAATGTGACTAAAGGGAAAACAATATGAACGAGTTCAATGCAATTGTTCAACTCAATTTCGGCAATTGTAAGATTTGAAATAGGCATAGATAAAATCACAGATAAGATCATTTGTTGCAAGCGTTTTATGCGAAATTTCCTCGGTTTATAGCAAACTAGAGCAATAATGAGTGTAAGCATTTCATTCCATCTACACCGATGAGAGGCAGAATATGATTATTTACTCATATTTCTAAGAAAAAACATAAATCTTGTGTTTCTGCACAAATGAGCTTTATTAGAGAAATCTTATGGTTGCTTTTTTAAAACATGCGATATGCTTACCTTCCAATAGGCCTTGGTTAAAAATATAAGTAGAAAGGGATATCAGAGGTCCTTTATCGAAGGTTTTTGATTGATGCTCATAGGAAATGTTCTAATATTCGGAAGCTTCGATAACACTACGTGGAAATCTTGTGGGGTCAAGCCTTTTAAGTATTATATTAAAAAAGCAGCGCTTAGCTTAACTTCGTATTTTTAATAAAACCCCTTTAATAGTTATATTAATTACCGGAAGTGTTCGATCGGAGAATGATGTTATTAAAACTTCCTTATGAGGAGGGTTACAATATTGTAATGACCCGATATGAATTTTCTGATAATGTATTAAAGGTCTATTAGGGTTTTAATGAGCATAAGCAAAATTAAAGAATACCCAAATTCTAACAACAAAATGAATATTTCCCTGAACATATTGCAGATTTAGAAATGGTTGCATGCTTGCTTCAAGTCTCCAAAATCAAGGCAATGAAGACCTATAAAAGAAACAGAACATAAATAAGAAATAAACTATGAAAAAGAGAAACTAACAATAGATGAAGATGAACCTGTAAAATGCATACCTGGAAGAATATTGACTGTAAATTTTACCTCATGAATCTTCAATTTCTCCCATGTTCAATATCATCTACTTATTTAGTAAAAATGCTAAGTAATGAATTTTTCAATTGCATCCGCTTTAAATTTCGGTTAGAGGGCAAGAGTGGTGAAAATGAGATTTTCAGAAGTACTCATGAATCAAAGATTACCAAGCCATAGCAATTCTTTGGAATTTCTTCATACATGATTAATGTGATGAAGTTTTGCAAAAACAAGACAATCAAGTGGTTCATAAGCTTCTAATATGTTCTAAGTCACTTTGCCAGCAAATTGAAAGGGATGCCAAAAACTTGGATTCATTATTTTCTTATTAAAATATCTGAAATAATAAAATAAATGCAAACATAAAAGAGATTTAATCTAAATTAATCTATTCCTATTACTAAGTGAATGGAAGGAAACATGACTAGGTATAGTCATATTTCCAATTCAACCATTCTCTCATTCTAATTCTTGCATATATATACAGATCAAACATTAGTAACAAGAATATAGTTGAAAAAATAAATTTGAATCTAGTATGTATACTAATTGCTAATCTACTTTCAGAAAGCAACCTACTTACAATTACCTTCTCTTGAAATGTCTCTTTCAACAGAATTTCAATTGGGTCATAGAAATATGGATGGATTTCCATTAGTGATTGGGAGAGTTTCAAAAGAGAGGATAACAGGCCAAATTGTGAAAATAGATTTTTAGATGCAATGGTTTGCATAGAATTATAAGTCTTTTGTACATATGTTAAATTATTAATAATCTTCTGTGAAGGAAAACTTTCCAAATATCTTTCAAATGGGTCAATGAAAAATGGATGGAAATTAGATAGACTCAATGGAAGATCATTAATTGAATTAGATTGCTGGTCATATTGTGAAAATACACTCTCTTGTTGGCACTGCTTTTGAGAAGAAAGAAGCAATTGATAAGAGATAAACATCAATTGAAATTGGAAGAAAAATAGCTCTTGATGTTCAAGATTGTGATTTGAAACTTCATTTTCCCATGCAAGAAATGCATCAATTGAGTGTTCAATACTGAACTGCTCAATATGCCAGCATAAAGTATCTAAAAATTGAAAAATAAAAACAAAAAACAAATCTGAAATTAAACAAAATAAATGAAGGAACAACAATAAAATCAAATCATTATTGGTACAACTAGTGTTACAACACAATTGGGATTGATTTGAAATGATTTCCTCTTCACAAGAATTGGCCAGAATTATGAAATTAGAATGATTGCCAATACAACTTGTGAATTAGAGAGAATATCATGAGTATGAATAGGAATGAGAACTTGATCATCATAAGAATCATAAATTGGGATTGATTCTTGAATGCTGAAATCATGAAGATAATTTTTTGCTTGAGAATGAGAATTAGTTGGAAAAATTTCAGAGTTAGAGTGTTCTTCATTCCCATATGTGATTTGAATTTGCTCATGAGGATTCACTTGAGAAGAATATAAATCAACATCCTCAATGTCAGAGTTATTATCATAAATGACTTCAGAACACTCTCTAAGATTCCATTTAATCTCATCTGATGTATCAAAACAGGAAGGAATATGAAGCACATGTTCATTAATGCCAGAAAAATGATTAATGATTAATTCTCTATCTTGATAAAAAACAATTGGAAATTCATTTATATCAACCTATTTGTTTTCAGAAATAACATTAATGTCAAGAGGGGATGAATTGCTATCAGCAAAAATATCAGGATAAAGGGAAAAATGTGAATTTGAAGAAATGAATCTGAAATACTCTCTATTTATAGCTTCAAGTGCATTTTTCTCATTGGAAATTTCAGCTTTATGATCATTCATTTCTATATTAATGCTTCCTTGAAGAACATTGCTTGGCTGACTTGAATATGTCTTTTGCTCAAGATAATCAAACTCAAAAAATTGTACAATAGATCACATATTATTAAAAACTTTAATTTATGCTTGTACTTGTTGATTTATAATCTAATTTTCTGATTTTAAGGCAGCGATTTCTCCATGATTATTGCTAGTATCTTCTTGCATTTTATTATAAAATTCTTGCAAGATTTGTGATAATGGTTCATTAACATGATTATCATTAATACCGTAAGAGGTGTGTACTGAATTTAAGAAATTATCATACATGGATGAGGCCACTTCATCATGATTCATATGCACCTCTATATCAATTTTTTTTTATAATATTACTAGGAGTTGAAAGAGAATCATCAAAGCTTGCAATTGTTTCATATGGGATGAGAATGCAAGGAAGAGAACTAATATATTCAAACCAATCTATTAATTCAATTTCTAAAGTTTTATCTTCAATTTTAAATCTCAAACAATTTAAACGAAATCTAATGGTAAAATCCATGAAAGATTCATTTTCAAACTTCGTAAAACTTCAATTTTGTCACGTACCTGTTCATAGTCATAACCATCAAATTTACAAAAGAAAATTGTGATAAATTGATCCCAATTGTGAATAGAGGCAACTGGAAGAGTTTGACACTAGCTTCTGGCTTTCCCGAGAATGTAAGAGTAAATATCCTACATAAAATACCTTCATCAATTCTTTAAAAATCAAAATTTGAATTTTTTTGAATGAATTGTAAAGCATGATTAAATGAAAAAGTATTCCTCTTACCATTAAACTTTACCTTAGACAAGTGTCTTACTATTTCTGGTGGAGTGTTGGAAGATGCACGTCCATGGATACAACTCCAAATTGGAAGTTTAAGAGGAGCCATTGTGATTAAAATAAAACTTTAAAATACAAAAAATCCAAAGGACAACAAGTCTTCGGCTCTCCTTCTAGTGCCAAAAATGTTGAAGGCTCGAAATTCTCTGCCTACAACAATATAAGGGAGACCACTCGGTCTGGACCTTAAAGCAACTCCTTTTTCATTTGGAATGGTGGTTCCAACTAGTTTAACTAGGTCCAATTACCTTTTCCCTATTTCTATCGGTTTAAGATGTGTCTTTAGTTACCAATAGGTAGGGACATCAGATCAATTCTTCTTGTTGATCAGGCAAGAGAATGACCCTTAAGTTGTTTTAACGACACAACCAAACCACTCTAAAGTTTTTCCTCTTAAAAAGAGGACTTCTAGAATGCAAAAGGTATGATAACACATGCAAGATCTAATCTAAGATGCAATTAATCTAACCTATCTTGATTGAAGGAAATGGAAATCATTCTCTCAATCAAGAGCCAATTAACTTAACAGGGAAAAGAAGCTTTAAAGAATTGGAATTAAGATGGAGGAATTAGATCAAGGAGATAGCTCACAAGATTTGATTCCTTGTTAACAAAAATACTAACAATTAAACACTTAGTAAATAGTTACATAAGTGCCTATTGAAAATATATACAATTCCTTATTTATCATATGCGTAAGAACTAAAACGATTTATGATGAATTACTGAATTAGTTCGAATAAGACATCATGTATGCAAACAAACAATTATTATCCTAAATCGTAAGATAGCTCGTCGATATAAGATTATAACTATTTGTTCCTATGCAAATTTCAGTTTCATATTATATCTAAAATTAAGCTTGTAGATTAGTCTAAGCAGACTTTTAAATGAAGTATGCTCATGATTCGACAATAGTGTATGAATCTGATTATTAACTCGTACATTTGAAATATAAATTGAAAGATTGAAATAAGAATTCATTTCAATTCAATTCTGTAAACAATAGTGCTAAACATCATTAACTGAAATAAACCTTTATTAATTGTTACATGTCAATTTGTCGCCATGGCACTTGATTAGTTTATGTGTCTTTTTACCATCCATGAACATATTTGAATGAACTCCCTTAGAAGTCAAATAACCAAAAATATCTTGAAGTAGATGAGAAATTTGGGGAAAATAACTATCACACCTTGTTAAGTTTCACCTGCGCTGATTTTACTATCTTTTCTTGCACATTCGTTGGAATTAACTCTGAGAACAGTGCAACATTGCACTCTGTCTGTTACTATAAACCCGCGCAGGTGAATTCAAGAAAGTAAAAATAAAAAGTACATTCTAGAAACATAGTTGGTTGAATATTTCCCAACTAAATGTAGGAATTTACAGGGTAAGTTCCTTAGACAGAACACCAAAGGACACCGCTCACAAACAGATCACAGATCAATACACCAGTATTGTTGACATGGTTAAAACCCTCAAAGAGGGAAACAGTCCACGGCCTGAGCCAACGCGGCCACTTCAGGAAATTTATTAATAAAAGAATGAAAATTTACATAAGCTTCCCTCATGAACGGTTGCCTTACAAATGACCCTCCATGCTCTTTAAATAGAGATCATGGACCAATCGGGTGTTAAGCCACGGATCAAGTGTCAGTAATACTGATGAGAGAATGAACTATTGGATCACTACATATCATGACCGTCGAATTGTATGTTACAAAAGTACATAGTAAAGAAACACACTTTACCTAACTCTACACTAGACCAAGTTATACTTAACTATTTCCTATGTGTCGAAATATCCTAACATCCCCCCTTAAAAACAACTTGGGATAGGATTGAAGGATGTACAAATATGACACAATAGGAGAAGGAAGGAGGAATTAGAGCCTATCTCCCCTTAGTGACAACTTCCTGAACTCCAACCATAAATCGAAGTTTAGTAAACTTTGATTTATGGTTGGAGCCTTTGTAAAGATGTTTGCAACTTGATCATCTGTTGAACAATATTGCACTTCAAGAACATGGTCGTGAAGGAGCTTTATGATGAAGTGCATGTGTAGTTCAATATGTTTGCTAAGATGATGTTGGACTGGATCTTTGCATAGTTGAATGGCACTCTGATTATCACACCACAGTGTAGTCGGATGCTGCTACTAAAAGCCAAACTCTGACAGGATCTGACGAAGCCACAGGGCTTCTTTACTAGCTTCTATGGCACCACAATACTCTGCTTCTACTGAAGAAAGAGAAATGGAACTTTGTTTCTTGCAAGCCCATGTAATAGGTCTTGAACCAAGAGTGAGCACATAATCTGCAGTAGACTTCCGATCATCAGGGTCACCAGCCCAATCAGAATCAGTGAAAAGAAATAATAGAGGAGATGCTTTTGTACTATAATGAATCCTAAACTGAATTGTACCTCGAACATGACGAATTATTCTTTTAGCTGCTTTCCAATGAATTTCATGTGGGTTTGGCATATACCGAGCAATAAGGCTAATAGCAAAGGAAAGTTCAGGACGAGTATGGGTCAGATACAAAAGTTTTCCTACAAGTTGACGGTATAAGGTAGCATCAACTTCAAGGGAAGTACAAGTGACTGAAAGTTTGGCTCCAGACTGAAAGGGAGAAGGGTCTGGCTTACATTATTCAATGTGAAAATGGCGTAGAAGATCACATGCATACTTGGGCTGGGAAAGGGAAATACCTTCCTTGGATTGCAAGACTTGAAGACCAAGAAAATAATGCAAGTGTCCTAAGTCTGTCATTTGAAACTTATTTTTAAGGCTAGACTTGGTTTATAAGGTTGGGATCACTACCAGTAAGGATAAGATCATCAACATAAAGAACAAGAATGATAAGAGACTTGCCCACTTTCTTGGTGTAGACAGTATTGTTAGAATGACACCTAGACAATCCAGTTTCTAAAAGAAAGCTATCCATTTTGGCATACCAAGCCCGAGGAGATTGCTTGAGACCATAAAGGGATTTCTTAAGCCGACATACAAGGCTAGAGTCTATTTGTATAAAGCCAGTAGGTTGTTCCATATAGATTTCTTCATGCAAGTACCCATGCAAGAAGCCAGAGTTAACATCCATCTGATGGACTTCCCATTTGAAAGAGGCAGCAAGGGAAAGAACAAGGTGGATAGAGTTCATTTTGGCAACAGGGGAGAAGGTTTCATTATAGCCAATGCCTTCAACTTGTGAAAAACCATTAGCAACAAGACGAGCTTTATGTTTATCAACTTTTCCATCTGGTCCATACTTGGTTCTGTAAACCCACTTGCATCTAACAAGTTTTCGTCCCTTTGGAAGGGGAATAAGATCCCATGTATCATTTCCTAGTAATGAATGATATTCTTCATTCATAGCTGTGTCCCAATCTGGATGGCTTGAAGCTTTTGCAAAGGTGTCAGGATCATAATTAGTTGAAGCTTGAGCTAGTAAAGAAGAGGCTCTATTGAACTGAGAATGTGTACATCACTGATCTGTAGGATCACTGGCAAGAGCACCTGCTACATCCTGAGTAGCACGGACCCATTTTGGAAGCTGAGGAGCTGAAGGAGGATCCTGAGAAGGTGGGGGAGGATTGTCATCCTCGCTGAAGGAGGATCCTGAGAAGGTGGGGGAGGATTGTCATCCTCGCTGTCGTCATCTGAAGAAGAAATATTTTCAGAAATAGAATGGATAGAGAGAGGTGGCACATCCGCCGAACTAGGCTCGTAGGCCAATATATTTTTAGTAAACTTTACATCTCTTCTAATGATAACTTTTTTGGACTTAAGTGGAATAAGTTTGTGTCCTTTGACATCTTCAGAATATCCAACAAAAATACATTTTTCACTCTTAGGTTCTAAAGCTTTATGTTTCTCATTTGGAATATGGGCCCATGCTTCACTTCCAAAAACACGAAAGTGACTTACATCTGGTTTAATTGAGCACCATGCTTCTTATGGAGTGATATTCTTTAAAACCTTAGTAGGAGTGCGATTTATTATGTAATTTGCACAATTAGTTGCTTCTTCCTAAAAATTAAGACTAAGTCCTTTAGATTGAAGCATACAATTAGCCATTTCCTTTAAGGTGCGTTTCTTCCTTTCAGCTACACCATTTTGTTGTGGAGTATATGGAACAATATGTTGCATTTGAATTCCATTCTCAATGCAAAAGTTAATGAATTTGTTGTTAACATATTCTCTACCATTATAAGATCTTAGCTTAAGAATTTGATGTCCAGAATATTTTTCAACAAAGGCCTTAAAGGCAAAGAACATGTTAAATAATTCACTCTTGAGTTTTAAGAAGTATAACCAAGTGCGTCTGGAGAAATCATCAATGAAAGTTAAGAAATACTTGTAGCCAAAGAATGAAACAATTGGAAGTGGACCACATAAATCACTATGCATAAGCTGTAAAGGGGTTGAAGCGTGCCAAGAGGCACGTTTTTCAAAACTATCCATATGATGTTTTCCGAGTACACATCTAGAACAAACACCATCTCTGCAAGATACCATTGGAAGACATGTCACCATATTTTCTTTACATAGATTATGAAGGGAGCAATAGTTTAAGTGACCAAATTGCTCATGCCAAAGTTTGCTCACTTCATCATTATGAGCAACAAATACCGAGGGAAGATTTGATGACCCAAAGTTGTTAAACTGATACAAACTTGTAGAATCACCAATAATGCTAGTAGCTAAAATCTGTCTAGGATCTCTTAGGTCCTTAATTACAACATCATGAGGTGAAAATTCAACGATTCTACCGTCACCTAAATGAGTTATCTAATATACGAATAGAAGGTTGTAGGATATGGTTGGAACACATAATACATCATTGAATTGACCACTGTCTATATGAACAGTTCCAGTCCCTACAACACTAAGAGATCTATCATCACCAACATATATATTTTTGGTGTTACAATCATTTAAAGAAGAAAACATGGCTTTGTTTTTGGCCTTGTGATAAGAAGCTCCATAATCAATGAGCCACTCATGAGAATGAGAAGAAGAAGATACATTTAGTGCATATCTAGATCGAGATGCTTGACAACCACATGCAGAAAGTGTTATTCATGAAGATGAAGTTGAAGTTGTTGAGTGCTCCAAATGGATGTTATGCTTCTTCATTGCTGCTTCCAAGGCTTCCATCTTCTTAAAGCATTTGGATTCTAAGTGGCCATCTCGATTATAAAAGTGGCAATGTATATCAGTGTTCTTCCCTTTGTTTTTATTTACTTTATCATTTTCTTGAAATGATTTTTCATTTTGAGACTGAAATGGCTTAGGAACCTTGTTTGGTTTAGGACCATTCTTTTTAGGATACAGCTTCTTGGGATTCTTTGAATTTGGTTGTTGTTGGGCGGCTATGGCTTTCTTAGAAGAGTTTCCAAGATTAAGAAGACCAAGATGTAAGAGTTTTTCTTGTTCTCTTATTAAAGAATCACAAAAGGCATCAAAGTAAGGGGAATTGTATTCTTGTCCTTGAGAAACGAAGGCTTCTCTTTTAGAATGGAAGGTGGAAACAAACACAGAGTAAGCTGGTCCCAACTTAGTAGGAATGGAATAGATAAGGTTACCATCTTCTTTCTTAACCTTAACACCTTCCAAGAGAAGTCTAAGGGTCTTGAACTTGGACAAAGAATGTTCAATGGAAGAAAAATTATTGGGGTCCAATGTAAGCAACTCGTTTTCAAGTTGATGGGCTCTAAGTTCATTTTTAATTCCAAAAACTTTAGTGATCTGTTTCAATGCTTCATTAGGAGTATCAAGTTTTGCGATATGGAATCTAAGTTCTGGAAAAATAGACATCCCTATCAACCCACGTGCTTGATCTTGCCTATTTTCCCATTTGGCTGCATTATCTTCATCTTTCGGTTTGGTTTCTTGGCCTGAGGCTATTTTGTAAATACCTTTACTTCTAAGTAAATCCGCAATGTAGGACCACCATTGGAAGTAGTTGGTGCTGTCAAGAATAACTTGGCATGGACTTCCATTTTAACAGAAACTGAAGCTATAGATGCTGAAACTAAGTGTTCCAATGGAATGATCTCGAAAAATTAGGCTGATTAAAAAAAATGGCTTTAAAAACAGCTTCCAAATGAAGAAGTTATGGCTTTTTGAAGAAAAGTTGTTGAAGATGCCGACGAAGTGTAAGAATGTGCCAAAATGAATGATAATGTTATATTTAAAAAAAAAATTCCCCCTTTCGAAACTTAATCTAATTAGCTCAACAAAAAGAAATACTTGAACTCAAGACCTCTATTCTCATAAAGTAGCTTTGGACCAAGTGAGCTAGATTAAAAGGTTAGTAATTTTTGGAAAAGAGGAAGGTTATTTTTTTTTTTGTAAGTCACTGGAGCTTTGGGGTGCATGCTTCCTTCAGAGAGCTCTTTTTTTCCTACAAAATAAAAAAAACAAAACCAAACACAAACATACAAAAAAAACAAACCTTACGGCTTGAAGTTAGCTTTAGATAGAAACTAAATATTTTCCTCAATGTTTCTGATTTTCCGAGATCACACTAAGGCGCGGTGGAAAAGAGCATATGCATGAGAAAAATCCTTCCTTTCTGTTTCTGATTTTCCCAGATCGCACAGAGTCACGGGGCAAAGAGAATATGCAGAAATGAAAGGTATAGATCCGGTAATAAAAAAAACAAAGAGCTAAATAAACCGAAATAAACAGAGATAAAATAACTAAAAACTGCAAATAAACACTATATACCTCCAAATATTAAAATGATGTAGCTAGGGCTACCAGAAACCTTTTCACGTCAAACGAAAGGGGTTCCTCACTGGAACAGATGCTCCTAACACAATAGAGCAGTCCTCTCAGCCCGAAAGCAGTCAGTAACAATAGATCTAGGAAACGATAGTCGGATGCAATTCAACCGGCTTCAAATTTGGATCACCAATAGATGCGGCCCTCAAATATCTCTGATACCATGTAGGAATTTACAGGGTAAGTTCCTTAGACAAAACACCAAAGGACACTGCTCACAAATAGATCACAGATCAATACACCAGTATTGTTGACGTGGTTAAAACCCTCAAAGAGGGAAATAGTCCACAGCCTGAGCCAACACGATCACTTCAGGTAATTTATTAATAAAAGAATGAAAATTTACATAAGCTTCTCTCATGAATGGTTACCCTACAAATGACCCTCCATGCTCTTTAAATAGAGATCATGGACCAATCAGGTGTTAAGCCATGGATCAAATGTTGGTAATACCGAGGAGAGAATGAACAGTCAGATCACTACATATCGTGACCGTCGAATTGTAAGTTAGAAAAGTGCATAGTAAAGAAACACACTTTACCTAACTCTACACTAGACCAAGTTATAATTAACGATTTCCTTTGTGTCAGAATATCCTAACACTAAAAGCTTCCAGGTGATGAATATTTGAACTATAACCCTCAAATGATGCATCATAATCCTTTTTCTCGTGGAAACCTAATCCCTCAATTAAGGGGTCTCATCCTCCTGTTTTATATCTAAAACCTCTTCATCTTGGCCTATAAAATTACTATAGGGTAGAGGGATTGAGGAGGTCATAACTCAGAGAATATAAACTTATGTTGTTAGTTTGAGATTGAAAATCTTGTCATCTAAGGAGGAGACTGAAGGAATTTGGGAGGTACCTCATGACATTAAGGCGAACATTGTAACGCTCCTCTTTATCTTTGATTAATACAAATGAACAATTTATCCCATTGATTTATATTATTGGAATGATGAATGGTTTATAATTGTTTATAATGTTTAAAGGCAAATTCAATTCCTAATTTCCTTGATCATTAGGTTAAGATTTGTTTGGATCATTATATCGCATATGCTTTTGATCCTTTAATGGTCTATGGTTGCAGGTCTTGTCAAGCATTAAGAAGCTGCGTCAAATCACAACAAGGGATATTCATTGAGAATTTCGTGAAATAGATAAGAGGCTCATCCATTAGCCTTAATTATTATAATTCAAACAAGTCCAATTGTCTTTCTTGTTTCTAGTTTTCGTTAGGGAGATCGCTCTTGTCTGCAAGAGGGATTTATCCGGTGTAACAAATTGGCAATTCTGGAAGAGGTTTTCATCCTTACAGTGTTTTAAACGATTTACTAATCGAATTAGAGAGTACAACAATTTCAATAGACGTTGAGGTTGTTGATATCAACTTGACTATAACATTTTTGTTGGTTGGAGTTGGACTTACACCAAGGCGACAGTAGTCTCATCATATTTTAGGATGATCATGTTCCTTCACAAAGGAAGAATTGTGAAGGTAGACCAATTATCCTACTATACCTCAGACCCTAATTCCACTTGTAGTGTGGCTTTTGGTGGAAAATCAATGACTCCATATGAAGAAGTTGGTGTTGGTCATTTCAAAGACTCATCTTTGATGGGATCTTTTGCATTCCCTCCACCCAATTTCCCTCATAATGATGCTTAGATTAACATGATTACATCACACACTTTCGAATCGGGATATCCATGGAAAGTATCTTTAGAGTAAAAAATAGTCTTATATGGAAGTGAGATGCCTTGTAGCCCTTTTGAGTTGGCTTATGAGGAAATTCAGTCCTTTTCCAACTTATCAACATCTGAAAACAATCAAATGAATATGATTATTGATGCATATTCTCATTTGTTGTGCTTGGAACCGATCTCTATGCCTGATCCTTTTAACACGAATTTCTTCACTGATGGAGGGATTATGGAAGTTATGACCTTGGACGAAATTCCATGGGACGATATTCATCATCATTCAACCTTCTTGCCATCCTTTGACAAAATTGAGAATAATTTCTCATCTATGTGTTCATCTGAGACTCTTAGTGATCCTCAATGTCCAATATCTACCCTTTCTTCCAATTCTAAACAGAATTTAGGGAACGTATCGACAACGATACCCATAGACTGAAAATATTCATATAGGAGCTTCTTGTTCAGGAATTATGCAACATCTTTGCCTGGTCATATGAAGAAATGCTAGGAACTGACCCTAGCATAGTTGTACATGAGATAAAAACATATCCATATGCTAAGCCTAATAGACAACGATTGCGTCCTATACATCCACGAAAAGTTGTCGCTATCAAAATTGAGGTTGAAAAATTATTGAAAGAATGATTCATTTACCCCGTTCGTTTGACTGATTGGGTATCAAACATTGTACTTGTTAATAAAAAAGAAGTAACTATTTGAGTATGTGTTGATTGCAGATATATTAATAAAGCTTGTCCCAAGGACAATTATCCAACTCCGTATATCAACCAAATTGTTGATGACTGTGCTGGGAATGAAATTTTTTCATTCATGGATGGATTTTCTAGCTACAATAAGATAAACATACTCCCTGTCAATCATTAAAAAATTGTGTTTAAATGCCCATGGGGGACTTTTTCTTATCGCAAACTCCCATTTTGCCTGAAAAGTGCTGGTGCAACTTTTCTACGAGAAATGTCTTATGCATTCCATGATATCAAGCATATTGTTCAGCCTTATTTAGATGACCTTCCGGCTCATTCAATGAGAAGGCAAGATCACCCATTACACTTAAAAGAAATTTTCATTAGGTGTAGGCATTACAATATTCGCTTGAATTCGCAAAAATGTGTCTTTTGTGTACAATCGGGTTAGCTTCTAGGTTTCATCGTTTCGAAAGAGGGAATTCGTGTTGACCCCCTTAAGGTAGAGGCAATTCTGAATTTTCTGCTCCTTCTAGCCTTACACAACTCCAAAGTTTGCAAGGGAAAGAAAACTTTTTGCGTAGATTCATCCACAATTATGCCGAACTAACCCAGGGTTTTACTCGATTGTTGGAAAAGGGCATCTCTTTTTTCTAGGATGAGCTTACCATTCAATCTTTTGATGCATTAAAACATGCACTGACCAATGCATCGTTACTGCATCCACTTGATTATCATCGAGATTACTTTCTATACTTAGTTGCGTCTGATGCCACTATTGGCATGGTGTTAGTCCAAGAGGATGATTCTAGCAGTGAACATGTGATTTATTATTTGAGTAGAAATCTCACTAAAACTAAGATTAAATATGCACATGTGGAGAAACTAACCTTGGTAGTTGTTCAAATTGTTCAACGATTCTGTCACTATATACTTCTCTGAAAAACAACTGTCATTTCAGATTGCAACCATACAATGTATATTCGTACTAAGAAATTTCTAGGGGGAAAATAAACCAAATGGATAGTCATATTACAAGAGTTTGACTTAGAATTTGAAAAATCTAAATCAAAGAAATCTTTAATTTTCGTCGAACTATTGTGTGACTTTCCTCATACTGATATAGAAACTATAGCAGAAGATTCGTTTGCTGATGAATCTCTCTTTCTTATTAGTACTTTAGATATGTGGTATGGAGATATCATTATATATCTCCAAACAAAAACTTTTGGGCATGAGTTATCTAAAACCAATCGTCGTTGGATCCGATGCCAATCCCAACAATACAATATTATTGGTGACACTCTTTATTGTCGCGATACCAATTCTATATTTCGACGTTGTTTGACTCTCCAAGAGGCCGAAAAAACATTAAATGACTGCCATTCTAGAGCATGTGGCAGTCATACGTCTGGGTATTCTACTGCGCAAAAGATATTATGTGTCGATTATTTTTGGCCTTCAATGTTTAAAGATTGCATTAACACAGTTCGGAAATGCCATAATTTCCAAATCTACAATCTCAAAATGTGAGCAACTCTAGCTCCTCTTCACCCTATCATAGATGGCGTTCCTTTTGCCAAATGGGGCATTGATTTCATCACCTATAACCCTCACTCAAGTGGGGGGCATAGGTATATTATCCTTGCAGTCGATTACTAATGGGCCAAGGTGATGCCTACATATAGAGACGACGATGAAACTACATCAGTTTTCATTTCAATCATGTGATTGCTTGATTTGGTGTCCCACAAGTTATTGTTATAGACCATGGTAGTCATTTTCACAACTTTATGATGGTTCAACTATCCGCACAACTCGGCTTATGCAATGATATCTCTACTCCTTACTATCCACATGGTAATGGTCAAGTTGAAGCCGTCAATAAATTATTAACCAATACGATTACATGGATAGTTGGTATTCATAAAGGAAACTGGGATTCCATGCTCTTGTTTATGGTTTGGAAGCAGTGTTACCCATTGAAAGTGAAATCCCATCCCTAAAATTAGCTATCGAATTACTGCCTGCTACCTCTGTAGGTGAAGAACATTTTGTACATTTAGTTGGTTTAGATTAAAATTTCTGTGATGCCACACTGACTAGCGAAGCCAACAAAAAACACGTCAAATCTCAATTCAATCAAAACGTTAATCCTTGTTCATATTCAGAAGGTGGCTTAGTCTTGGTTTATGATCAAGCTCATGACAAGTTAGGCGTGGGAAAGTTTGAACCCATGTGGCATGACCCTTACATCATAAAATGTGTATTAGCTAAAGGAGCCTATGAGCTAGTTGATTACAATGGTATTCCTTTGGGAAAGCCCAGAAATGGTCTTTACCTAAAGAAATATTATGCATAATTTTTTTTTGGATATTTGTACATTATTTACCGTTTTTTAGGTATGTGTGATAGTTAATGTTTTTCACATTTTCTACTACTTCTCCTGCTTATCTTGTTTTTCACTTGATTTGCAGATGTTGACATTCCCTCAGACTTACATTGGCTTTGCTTAGGTTATCTATTCACCGAGTGATGAGCTAGTCTCTATTCATGGAATATGCCTCGGCCAAACAACAAATAACATAGCAGAATATTGTGCAATCATTGAGCTATTATCTGATGCCATCAAATTCAGTATTCAGCGTTTGATCGTTAGGTTAGATTCACAGCTTGTAGTATTACATTTAAATAGTGTCTATACAGTAAGGAGTCCAACAATGTTAAGAATGTTTTTACAGGTTTGTCTTTTGGAAAGGCAATTTGATTATATTGAATATCAACACATTCCAAGATATTTAAACACATTGATAGATGCATTGGCTAATCATGTGTTAAATAGACATTTGCAACATTTGTAAACTAAAAACAATATTCATTCATATATTGATCAAGATGAGCAGTAGGAAAAAGTAGTATTTTTTCATTAAAATAGAGTTTGCATAGAAGTGTGTCTACAAAATATGTCATCTGAGCACATAAGCCCTCGTGGCCTTTTATTTTCCAAATATGCTTCCACCAACAATAAAAAATGTGGTCCTAGAAACTAGAACAACTAAGCACGATGATGCTTATGATAGCAAACGACAACACGAGCAACTCGACGCAGTAATCGTCTAAGTGGCCATAGAACCCCAACTGCATGTCTCTTATATCAGAGAGGAATGTCATCAGTCCCAGTATCTATGATATCCAAATTCAACTTCTCTAGGTTGTATTCCAGCTCTGTCAGAATCTCTACTGCCTCTAGGTTAGCTGTCGCAGCCGCTGTAGGCTTCTTGCCTCGTCTGTCAAATCGCCTTAGCCTTGCTAGTCTGTTTGGGCCCACATCTGCACATGCATTTCGGATGATCATCCTCTGAACACAAAAACACAAAAAAAACAAAAAACAAAAAACAAAACATTGAAAACATGTCAAAATGAAAAACTCTCACCTAGATCACCCCACTAAGTTCTAGATAGAAGTGGGATATCAGGATCACCTCTGTAATCCATCCTGACATATGGAAATTCCTCAACCGAAACGATTTTTTGGCCTAACCAGTCAAAAAAATTAGGAGTATACCTCACTACTGGTCCATCGCCTCCATGATTTGCCATCAGTGCAACCTACCTCATCATGCACGAATCCCTAGGTTCCCCTCTTCTGCTAGAATTTTATGTGGCCAGAGAATAGGAATCCTCTCTAGGGCGAAAGCAATAAGAATGGTACCATAACCGAAATTATTCAGTTTCCCATTCTTGCATCTAGATATTTTCCCCTTCATGTTTACAACCACTGCCTTGCACTAGTTGAACACAGTGAATTCCGAACATTCCATGATAGTTTGCATCTGTGCCCGTGTGGCTAAATGAAGGGCAGCGCCGCCACACAATAGATTGATGATCTGAATATTAATTCTTCCATCTTTGGGTGGTGCACCCATGAAAAAGCACCGTAGATACCCATTAGTAGTATCTCCTCTTGTCCTCTATCCAAATAATGAAATTTCAGCTCCCTGACGAGACAACCCAGTCAAGAAATAGATTTCATCGACGTCAATGGTAACATGATGATCTCTGATCACGAAACATTGTTCCTGGACATTCCAGGTTCTTACCAGCCATGTCATCAGATCTACTTGAGCTTTCATCCTAGGAATGAGCCAGTATTTCAGGAGGCCACAATTTCTTAGAGCCTGCATGGTAGCTACATCTCCCAAAGCCTCCAAATCGTTGGCTTCATGCTCTCTTTCCCTCCACTCCATTTTGGACAATCAATTAGCTTGAAATGACTGTTTTAAAAGGATTAGAATCATTTTTGAGATCAATCTCATGTTTTCTGGGGCCTAAATATTTCAAAAACATAAACCCTCTCCTCCTGCGTTACTGTTGTTTTATAGGTGGGGCACAGCTACGTGGATTTTTCCAGAAAAAATCCACGCAGTCCGCAATTTTCCATGTGGAAAATTTTACCTAACTACGCGGGACCGACTAAAGGAAATTAGCACAGGGCCGAGGGGCCCCATTTTTTTGACATAACCTTGCCCCAAAAAATTAACTGAAAGCTTAAAATGGAAATTTGAATAGATAAAAAGCTAAGTTAAGGAGAAATATTCTACCTAGAAGAATCAGTTTGCAATTTCATCTACCAGTTAGCTTGGAATTAGTCCTAGAAGTTTGGTGGTAAAAACTCCTCACTCTACTCTCAAATGGTAAAAATGAAAATGGTGAAAAATAATTTACTTTTCCCACTTATATAGGGTTTTTAAGCTAAACATATATATTATTTTTATATTTAAAACCTTTTAGGAGGGAAAATCTTATATTTCTAAGTATTTATAAATATTTATTGAGTTTAAATGTGCAGGATAGGTTATGAAGCAAGGATAAATCATTTTGACTATTTAGTATATTTTTATCACTTTTCATGCTCTTAAAAAATTACGAAAATCGAAAATCATAGAGTCCTTTTTAAGCCCTTTTCGGACTCTTTTAAAAATGTAAAGATTGTCGAGTACTTGCTTGTTCGAACTCGTAAAAGTAAATGAACAAGAGTCCACTCATTATAAGTTTATCCCTTTTACAGACTGAGTTAGGACTATTTACAAAAAAGATATATGTTGATCGAACATGGTCAATAGAGTTCTCCCTGTATTATTTTATCCTTTTCGGACCCGAGGGACTAAATATTAGGAAAAAGAACCTGATGGAGTCTACTTATGTTTTTCTTCTAACTCTCTAAAACTGAAAAAAGTTGAGCTTTACTTTCTTCGGGCTCGTTAAAATTTTACGGTAAAAGAAATGAATGAGTTTCCTTTTTGTGTCTTTTTCAAACTCTTTAAAATAAAACGACAATGAGTTACTCCTTTACCAGACTCACAAAACTAAATAGTAAAGGACCCATTAAGCATAACGGGACTGAACCATTCCTTCTTATGGTTCGTTAAAAATACTTCGATGGACTCATCCAAAGGATGAGCTTACAGTCTAAGCATATGTTATCCTCCTCAAGATTGTAAAAAATAAAGAGGTACTTGGCGGTAACGGTGGGGGGAAATTGGGAAAGGATGTCCATTTTACATTTTCATTTCTAAAGGTAGGATGTTGCTCTTGAACATGACACTTTGTCATGTTCATGTCCGGGTTGGGAAATCCATTTGTCTTATAATTAATTAAACCTCATTGAAAGTTTTCATGGTTTTTGGTATTATCGTTAAGTCAAATGCTGCCAAGTCAATTGTCATGTCGTTATCTGTTCAAGAGAATTTCAACCTCAGTTCAAATTCCTTTGCAAATTCTAGCCTCCAATCGCATCGGCAATCCTTCAGTCATTCCTTGCAAACTATTTTCAAAACTTGACATTGTGTTTTACGTCGCAGGCTTTCTTACGACTAGTCGTTTTTTATTGACTTCAGGTCATTATCTAGGAAGTTCACCCAGAAACCTCCAGTACCTTGAGAACCATTGTCACTATTGGTGGTTTCTTTCGCAATTGTTAATGGTTCACATCATTGACCGGTAATCAAGTGGTTTCTACCATGTTCGACTTCGAAACATTCACTCGCATGGTTAGATTCGTACTGTGGATTGAGAGATGGAGATCAAGACCTTGGATCTAGTTTCATCAATCTAGGTTGTGAGGATATTTTATATTCATGATTATGTAGACCCATTTATGACAGATGGATGCGTCCATGTTATGTCTACTATCTATATGATTTTGGTTTTTTCATGCTTGTTCATTGAGTTCTCTTTACTCTGAGTATGGGAATGCCTACCTCAACTGAGTATGGGAATGCCTACCTCAATGATGATTATTGATATACATTTGCATTGTTATCCTTGAATGTTCCTTGCAGATTTCTGACCATTGTCTTTGATCCGATTCTTGGAATGATAAAGCACTTCAATCTTGTAAACTTATTTAGCAGACTTCACACTTTAGGGGCAATCTATTACATGTCAATTTGTCACCATGAAACTTGATTAGTTTATGGGTCTTTTTACCATCTGCAAACATGTTTGAATGAACTCCCACAGAATTCAAACAACCAAAAATATCTTGAAGTAGATGAGAAATTAGGGGAAAATAACTGTCACACCTTGTTAAGTTTCACCTACGCTGATTTTACTAGCTTTTCCCACGCATTCATTGGAATTACCTCTGTGGACAATGTAATGCTATGCTCTGTCTGCTACTATAAACGCGTGCAGGTGAATTCAAGAAAGTAAAAATAAAAATTACATTCTATAAACATATTTGGTCGAATATTTCCCAACTGAAAGCTTCCAGGTGATGACTATTCGAACTATAAGCATCAGATGATACATCTTAATCCCTTTTCTCATGGAAACCTAATACCTCAATTAAGGGTTCTCATCCTCTTGTTTTCGATCTAAAACATCTTCCTATTGACCTATAAAATGACTAGAGGGTTTCAGTCATGTACAAACATTTGGTATCTGGCGTGTAGATGAGTCAATATTGGTATATCCCCACTAGGTTGGGAGATGGATGTATGTATGAGTCCTTGATGATAGGAAGGTCATTTATGATAGAGTCATGTTCTTCTTGTAGAACATATTTTTTGCAGACCTTGCTTACAGTCAGGGGGAGCATGTACAACACACTTCAGCAGAGCAGAGATTTCAGCATGTACTTAGAGGGATCATGGACAGATTGGTACACCTTGGCATATATAAAGGGGGAGCTCATTCAGAGATTTCAGCAGGTACTCAGGGGGAGTATCGACAGCGGAATGTTTATCAAGGAAAGAGAATATCTTGGTCTGCCCTTTGCCCTTGATGTCAAAGGGGGAGAGTGATTTGGTGTTGTTGCCATCAAGTCTAAAGGGGGAGATTGTTGGCATTATGATGCCTGTGTTGTACTTGATGGCAACCCACTCGTAGAAGAACAACTCACTTATATATAACTAGATGAATCTACAAAAGAGATATCAGATGTGACAGAATACATGGGATGTAGGACAGCTCAAAGGAATCAGATGACAGTTCTCAGTATGACAAGATAGCTTTGCCATCAAGTCCAAAGGGGGAGATTGTTGGCATTATGATACAAGTGTTGTCCTTGATGGCAACTCACACGGATGACAGATCATAGTGCAGCAGGTCAGTAGCAAAGAATTGATGATTAGACTACAAAGAATGAAGAAAGAAGAGTATATACGCAGGATCACTATATACCAAGTCGTGTACACACGCAGGTTCACTATATACCAAGTCGCGTATATATGCAGGTTCGTTATATACCAAGTAGTGTATACATGCAATTATACACACAGGTTCACTATATAGAAAGGCGCGTATACCCGCGGGATTGATGATCAAACGTCACGTATGCGTATGCACACACTTTCATGCATGGAAAATCACGTACATGTGGGAAAGATTATTTTTGGGTCTGTGGTATTTAGACCTATGGTTTTGGACCTTGGTATTACGTCCGAAGTGTTGAACCCAAGTATTGGGTCCCTAGTATTGGTTCTAAATGGTTTTGGACCATGGTATTGAGTAAGGCCTAAGACTATAAAAGGAGAAGAAGATCATTAGGTAAATGCACTGAAAAAGTCTTGAATATCTGATGAAGTATGAGATCCAGTATGCAGGTTATGGGTTCATGATGCTTGCTTGATCTGAGCTAAGGAGGAATCTCACCGGGTGATGGAGAACAAGATCTAAGGATAGATCGGGATCAAATGGTTTGAAATGAATGATCTCTATATGGTTTGATTATACTTATTCTAGATCTGTATACTGACGCATGTAATGTTCTGATCTGGGTATAACTTAAGTTTGAAATAGCTGCAACTCATGAATGAATATTTACAGATGTATACGCTGGTTGACTTTGATAAAAGCGTATACATACGCAGGTTATATACGTCTAAGTAGCGTATACCATATACACTATGATATTTGAAGTTACAGGTGGTTCTGGTAGTTGATGCAAAGTCTGAGTTCTGGTGTCTGTATTCTGCATATTCAGATTGGTTGATTATGTTTAGCTTCAATATTGATGGATGAGATCTATAAGGATCAAGATCATAATGACTTATCTTTATGTGATCTGATGGACTAGATCTAGTTGCTAACATGCTTGTATATGTAATTATCTGAGTATGTCTGAAGTCAGGAAGTGCAGCGAAGTTATAAGTAAGTAATTGATGACATATACGCTGGTTCGCCTTGGTGAAGTTGCGTATACACGCTGGTTCGGCTCTTACAAGTAGCGTATGCACTCTGATGCATGATTTTTGATGTTACAGTTGGATCTGAACATTGTTACAGAGTTCTATGTTCTGCTCTGTGTTCTGGTGACTGCATTTTTTTGATAGGGTTTCATTGATTCAGTTTTGGGTGATTCAGAGATTGATGATGCAAGTGGTGATTGATTTTTTGCTTCAATGATATTGATGGATCCAGTATGAAAATTGGATGAAACGTGGCCTTCAGATTATGATGTTGTGTTCCATGAGTATCCAGTCTGAAAATTTATGAAACGTGGTACTTGGAGGAAGAAAGAGAAGGTTGTAGCCTTCTGTAGGTTAGTACCTACGTACTAGCACATCAGCTAGTACAAGAGCTAAAGGGGGTTGTAGCTGCCTTCTAGGAGAAGCTGGAGAACGAGAGAAGGTTGTAACCTTCTGCAGGTAGAAGCATGCGCACTAGTACATCAGCTAGTACAAGAACTAAAGGGGGTGGTAGCTCCCTTCCAGGAGAAGCTGGAGAACGAGAGAAGGTTGTAGCCTTCTACAGGTAGAAGCCTGCGTACTGGTATAAGACTGCTCCAATACAAAAATATTGTAAAAAGAAGTTTCTTATTAAATGAAGATAGAAACGAATTGCAGTAAGTGGTTTTCACCCACATTGGGTTTCCACCTTACATCATGGTGTTCATGTGTGCTTCTTATGTGTGATGATCTGTTCTGTTTTACTGCACCTACTTACTGTTCATGTGGTTAATGAAGTTCTGATGCACTAACTAAAGATCAACACTTAATGGATTAACTGAATCATAAGTATTCTGGTTATACGCTAGTTGCATTAGACACAGTTGCGTATACACGCGTGTTCACTTAACTGAAGTAGCGTATATGTATCTAAGTATGGAAATGAAAAAGTTTTATTGATTTGCTAATACTGATTCACCCCCCCTCTTAGTATTATTTCAACATTATCATCATCATTTTTAAGTTCATGGGAGATTCCCTTACTCTGTCCTCATGATGACATGTAACTAAAGATATGTTGTTTAGACACCATCATAATTCCATAATATTAAATATGCCACAACACAACATTACCAAGGTTTAGGACAATCAATTCAACTTGCCATTTTTACAACAAGTATTTCCTTTCCTCTTTGTTCAGGTGGACCTGGTCCCGTCCACATTACTTATCCATCAATATTTCACATAGAAGTCTTAATTAGAATTCCATAATTCAATTAGTTTTTTTTCTATCCCTTTACTTTTGTTCTTTTCCTTTTCCATCGAGACTTAAAAGCACATGATAATATTAATGTAGTCAATATGATGACTTACGAACATAGCTTGGAATAATATGGCATACTTAGAATCAATGAAATATGAAAATAAATTCATGTCACCAAATCTCATAACAATATTTCTCTAAATCCACCTAACTCATGATTTCCTCTTAACTCTCTTCTTGGGCTTTACATCCTTTTTGTTCTGCAATTATTGATTAAGGTGTTTGGGAAATCCTTTTCCCTTTTTCCACCTTTTGTGCATGTTAACCTTATCAACAAATTATCATAGTGTGGTTATCTTAACATGGTAATTTTTTAAGAAAAAGTTCATTCTTAGCCAATCATTCAACCAAACTTTGTTTGTGTCTATAGAAGCCATATTTGAGGTATTTATGTTGGGTAACATTGACTAGTGGCATGCTTCCCTTTCCATGTCAACAAACATAGGTAGCACTTTTGCTAATGTGCTATCAACATTATGTTTTTCTCAAATTTAAATTTTGTAAAAATAAGATGCCATATTCCTTAGTTATCTTACTCAGTTTTTTGTTAATTTCTAATCATCATTTTACTTGAACCCCCCATCCATTCTCCAAGGCAGGTTAAGACAACGAAGTTTGAGAAATATTTAGTATACACGTTCCTTGTCGTGTGTATCTTGTTGAAAATTTAACTAGTGTCGGTCTTCATAATTCTATTTGAGTCATGATGTAATATACTTGTCAAAAGAAAGAAAAATGAATTTATTTTGCAAAAGAAAGATTATTTATTGGCAAGGATTTCATGCTTTATTATTTTTTTAGGTCAAAGCATTCATTGTACATTTCTAGGGTTTATGTCATGAGTCCTAGTCCATGTCATCCTGTAATAGACCCTTCTTGGGCTTTATTTGTCAATAAAGAAAATTAATTTTGATGTAAATTGAGTCAAATAGACCTCCACCAAGTTGGCCCCAAAGAAGACAAGTCAACCTCATTAAGGACAAGTCAACCTAAACAAGAGCCTCAAACCACTTTATATTGGAAGCTACTCAACCTCATTTGGAAAATCAATCATGCAATTCGATATACAATTGAAGAAGGAAGGAAAAGGAGTGAAAAATACCTAGAAGAAGGAGAAAACCCTAGTGAAGGAGAAGGAGACTCTTCTCAAGCAAGGAAAGAATAAATTATCTCTTTTCTAACACACATGTGAAGTTTATGAGTTACTACAGGAGGGCCGAAAATTGCAAACCTACAGTAGGGACCAAAATTATGGAAGCTGGGGACCAAAATTATGGAAGCTGGGGGCTGAAATTATAAGTTGTAGCTGGGTTGAAGTTGGTTGACTAAAAGTGACTGCTGGAATATTGTTAATCATTCTGGAAGGCTGACTTACTGGAGTGAGGTAATTATTTTGGTCTGGTCTAGGGTCTTGGATTGTCTCAATTTGATTTAAATCTACTAGTGCAAGAGTTTGACTAGGTTTTCCCCTTCATAGGGGTCTTAGCCCTAACTGAGTGTCTATATTCGAGGTCATTGATATTCATGTTCTAATTTGATGATTACTTGATGAAAATAAGATAAAATAAGAACATAGAGAAAGTAATAAAAATACAACAATATCGCAAGTAATTATCAAAATAAGAAAATATTTCTACCTTTCTGATTTTCTAACATATCTCACACATATATACACATACATATATTCTTATGTTGTCCTTTTAAATTTATTATATTAGCCAAAAAATTTAAAGAAAAGGCATCAAACCAACAAGGAACGGGTTAAGGTTAGGAGTTCCCATCATAATTTACAAATGTATCATATGGTCATATATATATATATATATATATATATATATATATATATATATATATATATATAAGGGTGGTTCATGGACACTGGGTGACCACTACATCCACGGGACAAATCCAAGCAGATCAACCTGAAGTGATCTACCCGCTGGCCAAACAAGCAAGGCCTAACCCAAAGGGTGTTGAGGAGATTTGACCCCGTGACCTCCCAAATAGTGAGGTACTTAGCAACGGGAACTTACCCAACTGAGCTAACCCTTGGGGCTCATATATATATATATATATATATATATATATATATATATATATATATAGCATGCATTTATTGTTGGTCACCTTATTGTATCAACTTATTTCCAATCTTTAGATATCATAATTACAATTATCAGTCATTTCAATTAATTAAAATTCTATTGTCATCTTGTTTTCAACCATACCTAGCCTTCCCATTTGTGAGGTGGTCATAAAATAAACCATTTAGCGAATCATTATAGGATTTAGTATTGCGAGTCTTTAACTCACAAAATTATTGAGCCCTCTGTGTACACAAGGTACATGAATTTTCAAAAACTATCTGGATTCCTTTCCCATGTTTCAGTGCCATTTCACTCCTCAAAAACTTTTCATATTTTTTACTCTCATCTTACTCACTTGATATTTGATAAATTTTGATGTAACACTGATATCTTTTTTGGATATCAACAACACTATTATGATGTGCTTCCATATCTATTTGTTGTTGGGTAATAGCCGGGATATAATTACAATGCTCCTTCCAACTTAAAAGTTTCAATTATACTATTTACATAGTATTTTTTAGGACGATTTTCTTACATCACAACTTATCTCCATTTCGTTGGTCCTTGATTAGGTATCTTATCCAATAATTCTACTACAACTCTTAACCAATTGACTGTTATAATCCTCCATGTTGATGGTTTGTGCCAATTGTTCTACTATGTTAACCATTCTTTCTTTGCCTCCCTTTTAAGAGATTCAGTGCAAATGTTCATTAATTCCTTTATCAGTTTGGACTTTATTTCCATCAATCATGAAACCTGTACCAACTAGTATGATTGTATTGGACTTACTTATACCTAAGGTATACTATTGACATATAGATTTTTTTTAATATTTTATTGTCACTATTTTCAATATCTGTCATATCAATTGAAAGTATTCTAACCATTCCCACCAATCACCCACCATTGGCACATATGTGTACATATATTTGGTAATCATTAGCATCCTATATCCCCATTCAATTTGGACAAGAGTTATCCTTAAGTATGCTCAAATTAATTCCTTAGGTATATCAATATATTATATATTTTGTTATATATATTACAAGGTTCTTGATTTCTTTTGGAAAACACACAATGCATTCAACATGTTGAGTGATTTTACAACTTGATTCCCATTTGTGGATATGATTCAATTTTTTATGTTATCATCAATGATTTTATTCACTCATCATTTCAACAAGGTTCTTGGTCAACATCCAGTATAGGTGCAATATATCTGGTATTACAGCTAAATGTTACTTACGTTGACGTCACTAGTAATTTTAACCCCTTTTTATACATGTCTCCTTTCTTGACCAAAATCCTTATAAATATCATTCTTACGAATATCACTGTTATAAAATTTGTATCGAAATAATCCTTATGTAAATTAACAATAAGAATCTCACAACCACTAACAGACACCCGTTCTACAGATAATACCAAACTTCTTATAACAATCTCACCTACAACAACCATCTTCGTTCTCAAGCATATCCATAGTGTAGGAAATGTCACTTTACTTAGTTTATCTGATATTCATCTTCTAATTTATTGGTGTGTACGCTTCCTCATCATTCAAGATTCATGAAATTTTTTCATTATCCAACAGTAACATAATATGATTTGCTTAGTTATCATTTATTGTCAAATAAATATTTCAACAATTGTTTGTTCTCCTAGGCGCTCAATAAGTCAATAGTTGTAGATACGGATGGCCTTATCAATAAATCAATTAATACTTTCGCAATTTAACTCATTAAATGGAATTACTTCAATGCACTCTTTGTAGGAATTTTCACCTTTCTTGCCTTTAATCAAGCCACAATGATGAACCCTTCATCTCTGATACCACTTGTAACATCCCCCTACCACTCTTACTAATTTTTTTTTATACTACACACAACATGCCTTTAATTCAATTGTAAGGGACAAAGGATCATATCCTTCTTACTTCTTCTACCATACTCCATTATCAGTATATATATCTATATCTATATATATATATATATATATATATATATATATATATATATATATATATATATATATATTATAGGTTGCTTAACCCATGTGCTATATTCATATTTATATATATTAAACTATAGGGTTTTAAAGACCTCACCCTTGGTGATTATTTGAAGGTGAATATAATATAATTATAACACTTCAAAACCACGCCTTCATGGTTCCTGGCACAACAGATTATCATTATATATATATATATATATATATACATAACTCATCTATCTTACCTTCTCTGCCTGGTTGGTTTGATCTTGTTATATATGAGCTTTCTTGAGAACTTTCTGGAATGCACAGTTGTCACACACCTCATACAAATCATAGTGGGGTCTGACATTGGTGAAGTGGAAATAGATCCGTTGTTTATGATAATGGGGTTTCAATCCAAGGGTCTAGATTTAGAGGAGTTGGTTAAGGGGGTAACCGTGTCTCTCTCGCCACTCTGTGCGACCTCCATTTGCACTCTTTACCCTACAGGAAGGGCTCTGCAACTATCCTCTATGAAATGTTCTTATCTACTACTTCTACAGATTGAAGCTCCAATTCACCAGTTGAAACCCTTCTTGTAATGACAACCAACATGCAGAAATCTAACTCTGACTGAGGGATCCTTTATACAATTTTTAGTCTTTTTGTGTTTTGGTGAATGCATATAATACTCATAATATTTTATTTTTTTTTGTAATCTATTGTCATGTACTCTTTGAAGGAAAATTATTTGTTCATACGCCAGTAAGGACCCAAGGCTCACCATGGCCACAATGATGACTTCCCCAAAAATATTCACAGTTACCCATGTAGAGAAAGGTGTTCTCTCCTATCAAGTCATGACTAACTTAAAGGGTTGAATTATTTTGACTCGATTTTTTTTAAGTCATCCACAAAATATTTTTTCAGGTGTACGGTTTCATCCCCAATTTTCCATATCTTCCTCCGGTTAACAGGTAGGGGATTCAGGCATTTCGCTGAGTGAGTCTTCCTAGGTTGCAATTTTAATTTGCTAACCTACTTCATAACTATATGCCTTATTTTCCTTTGTATTCTCGTAAGTGGGTTCTCATTAACTTTGCGTTTTAAGCTGAATTTGGTTTATAAACTCAAATTCCTTCGATCAACCATCCAATTCCTCTCTTATTGATGCTCCAGATTACTCCTTGAGTAGGTTGCACCTGAGAATTGGTTTCCCACAAACGAGGTTTCCTAGGATTGTAAAAATTAGTTAAAAATTTGTGAGTTCATTTTTAGCCCGTCCACTCTTGTGATTTCTAGTGCATTTAAAGATCTTGGACCCATTTAGAATGTTCTTTGTTTGCTACAGAAAGTCACAAATTTTGATATATGTATTTATAATTTTTCTCTTAGGGACTTATTTTCTTTTGGAAGAACATATTTTCTGAATTCTTGATTTCTGTGTTCGGCGTATTGAGAATGGCTAGTTATATTTTCCTCAAACTATTGGTGTAAACTTTATTACTCTTAGCAGTATATATATATATATTTTTTTTTCCACTGGAAAAATCCATAAATTTCATTAATATGAAAATTTACATATGTAATTGCATGTAGCATATGCCATAGTCAATCTGTTGTATCTGTTCTTTTCCAAAATTTATCAGTTTTGGATTTCTGTAAGTATTTACCTTGCAGGGTATTCAGTATGTTGCTATTTAACAATGTGCCTTTTCGGCATCTATCTAGCTGGAAATAAACACAAAATTACAAAAAATGGATGTATATATACTGTTGTCGTGTGCATGCACGTTCCTTTTATGCTGTATGGTGACCCGTGGTTGGATATTCCGGGTCTATGTAAGGACGATGGTAAAATTTTTGCTCCTGCTGGTCTTTGATCTCAGAGATCTCCCACATGCCTCTGTCCATCATCGCTGCCTCCTTGGATAATTTATCAGCGAATTTGTTATGTTCCTTGTAGATGTGTGAAACAGTGATATTGTTAAATGCTGCTTTGAGTTCGAGAACTTCATTCAATATAAAGTTGAGTGTGTGTATGTGACATGTGGATGTGCCATTGATCCAATTAATGATGATCTGAGAATCCCCGAAAATGTTGATACTATTGCATTGGTGGCTCAGATCAAAATGGAGTAAATGATGCAGTGTGATGAGTTCTGCGAAGTTGTTGGATCCGGCGCCCAGTCCGGCCTTGATTTTATAAAGGTGATGCTCGGATAGATGGATAATTATGTCGCCCCCACAGCTCTGCGCATTTGCAGCTACGTCGAAAAAAGCCCAAGGGATGCTTTGGTCGATGTGAGGAGGGGTGGGATGTCAAGATTTTGGAGGGGGCGGGTCTGGTAGCTCACTCAGGGCGTTGATGATGCCAGCCTCTATCAAGGGCCAGTGTATCGGCTTTTCTTCAAATATTAACCGGTTTCTGGATTTCCATATAGACCAGTTAACGATGATGGGAAGATTAATATTTTTTGAACCTTTGTTTCTCTTATCCCATTCAGTCCACGCGTTTATGAGGTCTGTTCCATTCCATTCACCCGAGTATTGCATGAAGTTCTTGAGGTTTTTCCATAGGTTCAGCGTCGCCCGACATCTCAAAAAAATGTGTTCTGTAGACTCAGAGTCTTCTCTGCAAAGAACGCACCAGGTAGGACCATGCTGTGCCCTTTTCATGAGATGTTCTCCGGTGGGTATTTTATCCCGTAGGATGCACCGGGTGAAGAGCTTTGATCGAGGTGATGCATCTAATTTCCAGATATTCTGCCACCAGCTTGCAGTGATGTCGGGCTTTTTGCGAGAGATCAGCTGAAGGTAGCCTGCCTTGGGGTGTAAAGGCCGGATTCGGCCAAGTTCCAAATGAGTTCATCCTGCCCCTCTGTAATTCGAATGTGAGATTCATGCAGAGCCTCTCTATATGCTCTCCAAGCTGGGTGCCATCTTCTGGGGAGGTTTAACTGCAGTGCGGATTTCCATGCCTGGTGGAATATATCAGTTTGTTCACGATCCGTGATCTGTGATATTTCATTGATTTCTTGAGCTGTGAGATATTCCACCAGCTCTCGAGGCAGTATATGTCTCCCACCACTGCTTTCCCAAGGATCGAGCCCAATCCTTGCCCTATTCCCATCTCTGATACGCCATACTAATTTATCTCTGATTAATGGCAGTGAGTGTAAAAGGGCCTTCCATATAGATGATATGCCTGTTTTGTTCCATACTGGGAGTCTAGCCCAATCGATGATGCTAAGTGGCCAGATATACTTGTGGTAGGTGAGTCTGGTCCATATGCTTTGGGACGTCAGAAGGGCCCAGCCCATTTTCCCTGCCAGGGCTTTGGCAAATATAGGGAGCTCCTTTAACCCCCAGCCTCCCCATTTCTTTGGTAAAGCAATCTTGTTCCAGCCTATCCAGGAAAAGATACGTTTATCCTGGTTGCGTGCCCATAAGTATAGGTTGCATAATTGTTGTAGTTTTGCTAGGATGTTTCGAGGTATCCAAGCCAGTGCCATCCAAAATACCGGCGTTGCTTCAAGAACTGATTTGATCAGGGTTAATCTCCCAGCCCTAGATAGATATCTATGGCTCCAGCATGTTAATCTTTTTTCCACTTTTGCTATCAGCCAAATGCAGTCTGCGATCTTTTGGCATGTCGGCTTTAACCAATATCCGAGGTATTTTAGCCCCCTGTCCAATGGCTGAGGAGTGTATGGAAATGCCTGCCTTGCCATATGGGTTTCGTTTGCTAAAGTACCCACCAGGGTGATAGTGGATTTCAACCGATTTACTTCCATACCTGTTGCTTGTGAGAAGAGACCTAGAATGCGGATGAATGTAGATGTGTCCTGTATGCTGCCATCCAATAAGATTAGGACATCATCTACAAACAATAGGTGAGTGAGATAGCATTCATTAGTGATTTTGAGGCCCCTGATTAACCCATCCCTTTTAGCTGCTATGGTTAGCCGGCTTAGAGCTTCCATTACCAATAAAAAGAGGAGAGGTGAGAGAGGACAGCCCTGTCGCAGCCCTCTTTCGGAGTGGAAGAAGTGTGAAGCAGATCCATTGATCAAGATACTGAAGGTGGGAGATGTGATGCAGGCCATGATCCAATTGATGAGGGCGAGGGGGAAACCGGTATGGATAAGAACCATTTTGATGAAGAGACAACTGACTCGGTCAAAGGCCTTGGAGAGGTTTATCTTCAGAAGGATACATTTGAGGTGTTTGGTCCAGATGGAATGAATCGCTTCTTGGGCAGAACCAATAGCTTCATGGATCTGTCTATCTTCCAGGAAGGCAAATTGTTGGGGGGCGATGTGTTGAGATAGGATAGGCTTGATCCTATTGGTTATGATCTTCGAAATAATCTTATAGAGCACATTACACAGAGATATGGGACAGATTCATCAAAGGAGGCAGGGGAATCATATTTGGGAATGATGGCGATGAAGGTAGAGTTGATGGCATTATAAAGACTGCCCAAAGTTCTGCTCTCCTCAACCACCTTAAGGATATCTCCTCCCAGAAGTTCAAAAAAGGCGGTGTAGAACTCTATTGTCCAGCCATCCGACCCAGGGCTTTTCTCCTTCTGAAACCATTTGAGTGTACTTTCCAGTTCTTCCATAGTGACAGGTGCTGTTAGACCAACAGAATCCTCTTCCTCTACAAATCTGGGAAAGTGATAAGCCACATTGATGATTTTGGCCAGATTTGTGCCAGCAAGGCTTTTGTATAATCCCCTGAAGTGTGCAGTCCCGAGTTGAGAAAGTTTGTTAAAAGAATCCGCCAGTCCACCTTCCGATAGGGGGAGGTTCCAAATGGTGTTCGCCACTTTCCTTCCTTTGGCGAAATTGTGGAAAAATCTTGTATTTTCATCTCCGGCTTTAAGCCAAATGGCTCTACTGCGCAGTCTGAGCGACTCCTCCCTACTTTTAAGTATGTTATTCTTCTGATTTTCCAATTCCACCAGCCGAGCCTTATCTTCTTGTGCTATGAATCCCAGATTTCTCTCGTCCAGAAGAGCTTGCAGTTCTTCTTCCACTGTCGTGAGCTGCACATCTTCCCTTATCTTCTTATCTTTGGCCCAGTTAATCACAATGTGTTTAAGTTCCATTAGGTTTTTAACAAAACCTCTAGCCATCGATGGTTCTCTGTCAATGGGATGTGTTCTCCAGTAGTCCGAGACCAATTTTGTGAAGCTCTGGTCCTGAAGCCACGTATGATTAAACTTGAATGGCGCTTTTGGCTTCTGATGAGTGCCCAGGATTTCCAATATAATTGGGGAGTGGTCGGATATGCCCCCATTACCCACCCGTTGTTTATAGTAGTGAAGCTGTTGAATCAGCGGGCCTCTCATCAGGAAACGATCCAGTCTACGGGCCAGAGCAGCGGTCCCTACCCTTCTATTCCTCCGTGTGGGAAGGAGCTTCTGCATAGGGATGTCGATGAAGTCATGCTGCTCCAATAAGCTCTTAATGAAGTTTGTGATAGGATCCACTTGGGCCATTGAACCCCATGACTCCCTGAACCCCAGAGAAAAGTTCATGTCTCCACCCAGAATGATACGGTCAAGAGTCATTAGGTTGCAGCCGAGTAGATGACTCCAGAAATTTTCCCGCTGATGGCAGGGTCCATATATATTGATGATACGAAGGGTGAGACCGAGGTCTATGGAGAATATATCAGCACCCATAAAGCCTTGTCCTCCCCAAGAGGAATCCAATCTGATTGATTTGGGGTTATACCCTATCGCCAACCCTCCCGATCTTCCAAATGCATCAGTTGCAAGGAAATTCCATCTTGCCGATAGGGAGGTGAGGGCACGAGTGATGGACTCTGCAGAGCCGAGGGTTTCTTGTAGGAGGATGATATCAGGAGATTCGACCTCAAAAAGTCGTTTTAGGGCTAGTTTTTTAGGGATACTAGCCAAGCCCCTGCAATTAAATGAGAGGCACTTCATGGGGGGCCGATCTTAGGGGGTTTTGATGCTCTAAGGACCCCATCGATGGTGGCTTGGCGCCCAGCAGCCACTTCCGCGCCAGCATGCCTGATGGCTTTGTTGAGATTTGATTTGCGACCCCGGGTAGTTAGGAAACCAGGGCCGAGTGGAACCAAGCCCAACCCGAATTGAGTTTCAGAGGCCTCCAATTGGGAGGATCTAGGGCGCAGGGAGTATGGATGGGATGGAGCCGATCTGGAGGATGAAATCGAGGAGGGTGAAGATGTGGGAGGCAATGAGGGCGGAGCAGTGGATGGGATCAGAGGGGGCGGGGGGATAGTGCACTGTGCCATGGTGCATGCAATTGAATTCACATATACAGATGAGAGATCGAGAGAGTAAGAGGGAGGAATAAGTGATGTACCTGGAGCTTGTGCTGTCGCTGCTGCTGCCCTAGCCCTAGTCAGTGGAGGCGAGGGCGGGGCTGTCTTGAGCACTTCTGCTTTCTCTGGAGCGCCTTGAGGTACCGCACTGCTCTGTGGAGGACGGGGAATGGTCGGGGAGACACCTCTGGATGTCGCGGGCGTGATGATTGGAGAACCTTCCTGACATTTATTCAATGGACAATCCTTGAATAGATGACCCACTTGGTGGCACCGGTTGCAGCGGAAAGGTACGCCTTCATAGTCCAGGATCTGTAGTCTGCTAAATCTCCCCCATTTTAGAGTGATTTTTTCTTCCAATCCCTTCCGTGTATCCAGGTGCACCAGAATTCTTGCTAGTGTTCTTTTCTTTGTATCCTTATACGATCGATCATGGTCCAGGTATGTGCCTAGCGCGTTCCCAATTCTGATAAAAGCTTCCTCCGTCCAATATTGTAATGGAAGCCCTGGCAGTCGCACCCACAGTGGGCCTGCTCCAATCTGTTCGCGCTCAGGATCGAATAGGGGACTCCATCGTTTCAATAGCACAGGTGCCATTTCAATGTGCCAATACTGAGCTAGTACTGTGTCCGTGCATGCCTCGGATGCAAAATGGAGTGAGAACCATCCCCTCGGAAGCTCTTGAACCTCTGGCAGTTCTGTGAGAAGAGCACCCCAGATTTCTTTGACCCATAACATCAATCTTTCCGCCGTAAAGGTACGCCCCCGCACATGTCCAACCAGGACCGTTCGAGCCAGTGCCATAGAATCTTCGAAGTCGGTGGGGTCTCCGAAGGCTACTGTGATGTCTTTTGCCGTCGCTTTGATGCACTTCGTCTTCTGCTTCTTCATGCGAGGTGCCTTCGGATGATCTATGAGGGGATTTGAAACCCTAACCGGGGGGGAAGGTTTTGGAGGCTGAACATTGAGTGCCGGAGTGTTGAAGCTACCCGATGGCCGAATTCCTGTTTCTTGCTGGGGTATTTCTGCGTTCCCCCGATTCTCTGCTTGTGCTTGTGGTGGATCGATTCGCGGAGATGGTAGTGGGTCGAGTGCCAAGGAGTCTGGTGAAAGCGAGGAGAGTAGAAGGGCAGCGGTTCCAAGTGAGAGCGGTGGAGCATCCAGATCATGCGCTGAGGGGAGAGGATCCGGCAGGGAGACCTCAGGAATGATGTTTTGTGTGGTTTCCCCTTCAACAGCGGTTGTATCGAATTCCGGGAACTTAGGGTTTCCGAATATATTATGCCCTTCTAATGGATCCTCGGAGTAGTCCACGAGGTCCGTGAACCTGGTGTCCTCCATCCCGGTCAAACCGCCGATAACCGTTCCGGGAGCCTGAACCAAACCTATTACCGTAGACTGCTACTATGCTGGCCAATCAGGTGAGGTGGCCTATGATCCTGCGGTTCCTGCGGCTAGGCTAGCCTTGACCTACGCGGACGCGGCGCGCACAACCCATCAGAGCTCCAACCTCCTTATCAGTATATATATATATATATATATATATATATATATATATATATATATATATATATATAATTTTACTTGGTAATGTCAAACAATGATTTCCTCCATTGAGGGTTTATCGTAGTTTGCTCTTTTTTGTTTATGTATTAAATATAATAGATTTTACAACCTATAGACTCCGCGACTTCCAATAAACCTGTGATTTGTATGGAAGTTTTTAAGGGTTAATTATTCCCTCGAGTTTAATAATTGCATTGAATATATTATTATTTAAAATCTTGTTGAACTCAACTTATGGCCTTTCGGCCTTAGTATTTCGCTTATATATATATATCTATATATATATATATATATATATATATATATATATATATATATATATATATATATATATCTAGTCTTGTTAAAGGAAATTTGCTTAAGAAATTTGGCTACCGGTATTGAAACCTCTACCAATTATGAATTCTATTAATAACTGTAGGGTTATAGATTATCATTACTCTTAGCGAGTTCTTTTATATTTTATTACTCTGAAAGCACGTTTCTTGGTTATGATTAATATTGTTTTTTATTATATTTATGTGTGAGGCAGTTCACAGTCACATGTTTACAAATGTTTACTAGTAACTTATGTGTATTGCATGAAGGCTACTCACATGTTCTTTTCTTTTACTGTTAAGAATTTAGTTTACATGATGTTTCTTAGTTGCATTATAGACATATAGTCTCCTTATGGTAATAAACCAATCATTTCATTGTTCTATTATTTCCTTTTGTGCTAGCATTTTCCATTCTTAATTTTTATGGTACCCACCTTCTCGCAAATGATAACTTTCCGTTTGTTTTATTTTTTTAAGTAGCAATGTTTTAATAGTAACTTTATTCTAAACTTGGGGTTAGATGGGATCTAGTTTTTAGAACCTGTCTTCCCTATACAAATTAATTTATATGGGTGGGATTGTTCCGGGCTAGCTAACCCTTGTTGGATATGGACTAGAAATAACCTTTACCCAGTAGTCTTACACCTTTATACAAAAATAAATTAGGAAATATATTTCCATTAAACTATGCATTCTGACACTATACATAAAAATATAAAACATAACGTTACTCACTGCAAACTCATTCAAAACATAGAGAACAAAATAGTGGCTTAACACTATTTCCACTTATTCATGTTCTCAAGTATGTCAAGTTTTCCACAACATCATAAATTATTCTATAGGAAATTTATATCATTTATTTATAACCAATATGTAGATACTTGCAAAAAACTTCACATTACAATATATATAAATAATGTTCTATGTTTTGGAATTCACAAATTAAAGTACTTATCTTTCTTAGGTTAGACTGCTAGGCAATTTGCAGGGAAGAAAGAGCACTCCTCCCAACCAATTAGAATGTAAATTACATCCAATTCCCCCCCTCCAGCCAGTTTATTACTCCCAAAACGTCGTCTTGAGAGAGACCTAACAAATTCTATTCAAAGGCATCAAGACTGTAGAAGTCCAGCTAAAGGACTCACACACTCATAAGTATGTCTTACAGATTCCACTGGCTCCAACCAACTCAAGAATAGCCTAACTGGTAATGTCCTGCCTTCCTTCAACAATGCCCTATTGTAGGTTCAGAAGATTACAAATTCCTTCTCTTCACTTGGACCTCCTCCAACTAGGTACCAAGTCTTCAAGGTTGCCTAAGGTTTTCTCTCCTCTCACCCTCTTGCCTCCCTTGCCCCAACTGAGATTATTTATCTCTAAGGAGAGGAATAAATGTCTTCTAACTGTCTAGTGAGTTGTTTTCTAACTGTTTGGTGAGTGAAAAAATTTCATTTAGTGTCTTTTCCCCATTAATTCCATGGCTAGCCATAACCAAGTTTTAAATAAAATCAAAATAAACTTTAAACATTTAAATTTAAATTTTCCAACAGCCTTCCACACAGCCCACAGTTTACCAAGTTACTGCAATATTAAATATTTACTCTTCACTGAGGAGTATTACAAATGATATTAAAATGAGTAATGCCTTTTTGGGAAATCTTAAAATGCAAGGGACAAAACTATTTCTTCTTAGAAATCAAAGGACTGTTAAAGAAATTTTGTCCAAATGAATTTTTATTATAGTATAAAGCGACGAATCCAAAAGTCTCTCAATGTTATGAGAGGAAAGAAATGAAAATTGACGTAGATAAATAATCTAAAGATTTCATGGTTGCGTTGTTTGAATGGATATGTTGATCTTCTAAATAATTAATCTTATATCTCACAACCCCTTCAAAATGTCATTGCATGCCTGAACACTAGCTAAATCTAACATTTTTATCCTCTCTCACGACTTATTACTTTGTGAATGACTGCCAACTATAAATATTGATTATTTAATGAATATAAATTAATAATTTAATTATAAGAGGAGATATAATGACCATTAGGTTTAAAGTATAAATAAGAAAGTATTATGAATAAATATATGATAAACCAAGAAGATGAGTTATACTATTATTAATAGAAATGGACTTTAACAACCCTCAATTATGGCATTTACCTAATGCATCTAAATTCTAAGAATAATAATACTATTTATTTTTTAATAATATTGGAATTATAATTTATTAAGGAAATATAGTTTATTTAATAAACCTGTATTGGTGTATATAACTTATGGTCCATTATAATTAAATAATAAATAAGAATGATTTATTTTAAAGAACAAATAAATCTAACTTACCAACGAACCATTAATTAATTATTATTAAATGAACACTCAATTACCTAATGTAACTAAATTCTAAGAGTAAGAGTATTTTAATACCATTTATTTGTATTTAAATAATATTAGAATAATAATAATTATAGATTAATTAATAAATTTGGACTATTATACGAGATATAATGACCATTATATTTAATAAATATGGATATTATATTATTTAATATACTCAAATTAACCAATGAATTATCTTAATACTGAATTATATTTAATTTTAGATATACATATACATTTATTTAAATTAACAATTGAATTCTTTTATTTACCGGGTTTAGCTATTTATAGGAATATTAATAATTAAATTAAGGGTTTGACTAGGATCATTAGGTCAAAATTAGCCGTTGGCAATATAGCCGTTGGAGTCTCTGCACACTCTATTTAATCAGCTAAGCCGGATTGGTTCTTCAACTTGTCCTGACGATGAACCACACTGGTTGGTTCGAAACGCGTCGACAAAAGATGGTTTATGTGATTTTGTCGAAGATTTTCTAAACAAATTTATAATTGATGAATTATGCATTCAATTCTTCTATTCAATGTCAAAATGATTCAATTTTTTAGTCAAATTAAATAAGATATATATATATATATATATATATATATATATATATATATATATATATATATATATATATATATAGATAAACATAAACCAAGTGGCAGAGCTATATGTCTTTATTGTTTTCTACTCTAATTGAACTATATTTAAGCTAAGTAAGAGTAGCTACTTTGTAGCCCTTGTTCAAATGTTAAAATTGATTCATGCATTTGAAAGTTCGATAATTAAACTAAGTGGAAAGGAACCAACTGTGTAGCCTTGTTCTTTATTTATTCAAGATTTCAAAACTATTTTAGAATATATATATATATATATATATTTCACTCATATTCGTTCAATCCCAAAATCTTTCAAAATGGTACATATTCATGCAATATATTAATATTATATTATTATTGGACATCAAATGAAAATTGAACACATAGGGTGAGATGTGTTGAAACCATTCAAATGATTATCTTAACATCTCCCTAGGCCAAAAATACACAGACAAAAAATTGTATCCTTTTAGCTGAGGCCGGTATGTTTCCAATTGAGGCTTCAACGATCATTCATTTGCTAAGTTACCTAAAGAAGGTTGAAAACATAGATAATCACTGGTGGCCCAAATTGGTTGTTGAAGAAGAGCTAAATAACCGAAAAAAGCCATGGATGAAGCAAAATAGAAAGTGGTTGGGCAAATGAGGCATAAATCTACATGAGTGTCCTCACGCTAAGGAGGAGATAAAAAAGTATGTTATAAAAATTTAGGACTGCCATGTGGACAACACACAAGTAGGAAAAAAAAGAACATATTATGTCAAAGAATTTAACCCAACATGGAAACATGATGATAAAGAGTATTTGAGTTCCTCAATCAAGGGAAAATCTAAAATTTTAATTGCACAACTGAGGACTAGCTCCCATCATCTAATATGCGGAACTAATAAATAGGCAGTTCCTAAAGAAGATTAGGAAGAACGAACTTGTATTTTTTACAACAGAGGGTAGTAAAAATAGAATGAAATTTTATCACAGAGTGTGTAGCCTATAAAGTTATTTGTAATAAATTTGATAACAATCTAAATGTGAACCGTGTCAATGAGCTTTTTAAAAAAACAAAACTTCAGAAAACAACAAAATTTCTTTCCCAATATCCATAACAAAAAAATCAACATAGAAACAAATCTAATGTCCCTTAGACTACTACGATATCTCATGTACGTCAATTTAAAAATCCTTATTTCATCTTTAGAATTATGGAGACTCTTAACACTTAGCTAAGCCACAAATACACGAACGTACACAATTACCAAACTCGTTAGTTCATCTTTAGAATTGTAGAGACGAGAAGAATTTTAGATATACTTTAAATCCATCCTATGTAATTTATAATTTTTTTAATTAAAGAACATAAATTCTAAAAGGCCTAGTAAAATGAGCGAATCTATCTGGGAGACCCATTAAAAATAAAAAGTAATATAAAAAATAATGAAACATTAAAATCTGATTGTTTTGGGAAAAAAAATAATTAAACCCCCTTAATGTTAAATGTATTTGCAACACAACATAATAATGAACTCCACCTTGACGTTAAAAGAATTTGCAACACAACATAATGGAAGAAAATGGTCTCTATTAATACAAACCTTTAAAAATGAAGAACATTAATGAAAACCGGTGAACAGTCAATCATGGTAATTACTCATATGCATAAAAGGAACATCAATGAAAACCGGTGAACAGTCAATCATGGTAATTACGCATATGCAGAAAAGGAAAACATTTATGTAAATGTGATTATGCATCAATGTCTCACAATTTTAGCACAAATTATGCTTACAATTTCGAAAAAAGATCTCATGAGTTGAATATTTTGAAAATATGATGAAGTTAAATATTTTATTTTATTTTGTTAAAGTTTTATTTATATTTATAGGTTTTTTTAATTATATAGAATGGTGGTATTATAATAATTATTATTTGTAATATTTTCTGGTAATCTCACAGAAAATTTTAACGTAATTTATCAATGGGTAACTATTCAAATTACTATTACAAATTCATCATTAACCATTAGATAGAATCTTCATCATTACTTAGAGTAACTTTAGTAAAGGAATAGTAAGGTACATAACCATTAACAACCATTGTTCTAGCATATAAACTTTCTTATGTAACCTTGCATCATTTTCATGATTCCTTTAACTAGATTAGTTAATAACATACTTGATATTTTAAACATAAGCTCATGCAAGGAATACACATGATAAAAGTAACACAACAAACAACCAATCATTAGACACCAATATACCTTGGAAACCCCGTAGGGTGAAAACAAACAAACATTTAATTTTATTATTAAACGCTCGTGAGGGTGTTCACCCCTCACTCAATGGTTATAAGGGAGTCCATCCCTTGACCATTGTCATAAAATATTACAAAGAATATCATCTCAAAAACAACATAACTTGTTATAAGCTATTACAATCATCATGACATCATTTACCCACAAATCCTTGAGCATTATGTCTTTAGGGCCTAGTTCTTGCCATCAGTGGATTATCCTGCAGCCAATATTCCTTCAATATGCATAGACCACTAACTTATTTCCTTCCATAATGGTAACATAATCCATCTTTACATGTCGCAACCTTTTCCTACAATTGCTACTGTCAGCAACCTTTGATATCATGATTAAATCAAGTATTAATCAAACCAATTCATAAATCTATACTAGTGGTGCTTCACCATCTATTCATGTACATTCATGAAATGCAAACAAAATATCACGACATGCTTTATTTAACAACAATGCATATGTGTTAGTTATAAGCATATAAGTCTATGAACAAATACCACATTAACTAATACTACCCTCACATAAGAACACATTCTTGCAAGACAAAGCACTACAACTATCAAGACATTATTTTAAAGGAAACTAATACGTCAGTTATGATCTTCGTGCATGCGAATTACATAAAATTTATCAAAAGAACTATCCATTAAACTATCACATTTGGTGCATGAAAATATGTAATAAAAGATTAAAAAAAAACATGTTGTCATTTCCCGCATGTGAATGTATATTATTTCCAACGAAAGTTAACAAAAATCTTGCATGCATATATGTAACAACCCCAAGTTAAATATTCATGTAATAAAGTTAAAAAAGGAAAAATAAGACCAAGTTCATGGGACACATATTCCAAAATGAATGTTGGGAAAAATGTCCTAGTGTGGGTGTTCATTTGGTTTATTATGGCTAAGGAAATTGGCAAAGGCAATGGCAAAGTCTTTGAAAAGGAAAGAGACATTAATTGACATTTTATTTATGAAAATAATGAAAATTAGGAGAAAAGGAAGGTGAAAGGTCACAGGTTGAATGTGAAGAGGAAAATGAAGGAAAATAATGGAAATTGAAGAAAATAGAGGCCTCATTGATAAAAAGGCTTTTGAGAATCAGTTCACAACTTTTTTTCAGTTCAATTTTGGAGCTCTCTCTCTCTCATACTCTTGGAAACTTATAGTTTTCTTGGAGGAGTGTGGCATACTTGGAATTTGGAGCAAGAAAGCAAAGGGAAGCAAAGATCAAGCAAAGAAGAGTGAGATCAAGCGGCTACAACGAGATTAATTTCAAGTATGGAATTGCATGTATGACTTCCTTGCTAGTTTTGGCATGCATGGTACATGCATGTGTGTTTTTGGTTCCCTTTTTGTCATTAGCATGGGTTTTTCTAGGTGTGATAGTGGTTTTCAGTCTTGCCTTGCCATTTTTGGAAAGCCATGGTGTGATGGGGTTTCTCTTACTTGGTTGAGATGGATTGCCAGATGGTTTCAAAACTGAGTGGGGTGGTCTCACAAGGAGAAACAAGGTCTAGGAATCCCTAGACTGGTGAAGGTTGGATTATAGTAAATCTTGATTTTGTATGCCCTCGCTACGCCTATGAATGCTCGACCAGTGAATGGCGAGATATATGGTAAAGCCTATATGGTGGAGCCTTGTTGGGCCTAGGAATTCTTCACCGGTTAATGGAGGGATATATGGCAAATCCTAGAGGTGGAGAGAAACAAATTACTCGTGGTTTAGGTGGAGAGGTCTAGAGGCATCCATGCTTATACTGGCCTAGTGATCCCTGAACCAGTATATGGTGGGATTGCGGTAAATCCTGGCAGTGTGCGTTTCTTGTTTGGGCTTAGGAATCCCTTGGCAGATTATTGTAAATCTTGAGGAAGCCCTAGTTATTTTGTTGTAAGTTCCACATTCATGCTTGAAATATGGCACGAGGGTGATTCGCTGAAATAATATTTGGTTCAACCCAATATATGGCCGCATGGTACATGGAAGTCCCTGGCTTGGTTGGATTTTGCATATGTTAATAATAGCTCTTTTCCTCTTGTGTTTTATGTGTAAATGTGCTTTTTATTACATGATCATAATGGTTGTTCTATCATTGTTGATCTATTGGTTTTATGTTGGTTATAAGCATGGTTTATAAAAGATTTGAGTTATGGATCTCATCATGTTTTGATTAGTAAATGAATGAAGAATGAATGTATGAGCTAATATATGATAATGCAACAATTGTGAGAGCGCATTAATCCTTCTTGACGATTTTTAGATAAGTATGAAGTCCCTATGCTCAAATGTGTTTATATGACCTGTAAATTACATTATCATGATGTGTTTGACAGAATGTCTGTCATGGCTATGCCTTGTCAATTCAAATCCTTGTTTAAGTTTTGAATTAGAATCCTTGTCTCAATATTATTTATCATTTTTGGAAGTTTCATGAAGTTTTGGGCAGATGCTTGAGTCTTAGCCCTAAAAATGTGGCTCAAAATTCAAGGTCATTGGCACAAAAATTCCTGGAAAAGGCCATAGTCCCAAGGAGGCCTTGCTGTGGGAGCGACTGGAGGATCTCAGTCACATGGAGGTCTCGTCGTGAGAGTGACTGGGGGTCTAGTTTAGTCAAGAAGCAAGTTCTCTTAAGGATTGGACACCTGGAGGGGTTGGTTGGCTCCTGAAGGTTTTGTAGCTCCTAAGGAAGGTCAGTTTGGTTTTGGTTCGTTGATTCTACTTCCTTAACTGTACTTGGGGAGTAGAATCATATCATAGTAACTCTTCATCACATGTTTACGCTATGGGACCATTTATCTTGGGTAAATGTGGGAAGAGGATGTTATAGAGTGGTATCAGAGCCAGGTTCACCACGTGGACTGGATGGGAAAAATATGGTTGTCATGCATACATATCGGTTGCATATGTGTTCTTTATGCTTGTGGTCTATGTGTTTTTTGTTTATGTATGGTGGTGGTCATTGTTGCAGTTATGTTGCGATGTGGAAGTTGATGGTGATTATTCTTGGATGTGGTCGTCATGAGTGCATGCCAGTTATGCATTTGTATACAAGTCAATGTTTATATTCCGTTATGCATGCGTTGTCATGGTTATTGTTATGTATAATTTACAATTGTAGACAAAATTAGCTTCCCTAGACCTAGTGGACTTGTGTAGAACAACATAAAGCAAAGAATATAAAGTTCCCTTAGAGAAATTGAAGAATGGGAAATGGGATTACTTGGAATCCGTCAAAAGGTTTACTTTCCTCTTGGCTTGTTAGCTCCAATCGTAGCTTTGATTGCTATAATTAGAACCAGAACATACAATTAGCACAAGCCAAATATGCACAACATCTATGTAGCATAATTCAATTACTCTATTCAATGGATTAGCAAAGCATTGAAATACATGAATGTAAATGTAACATAACACATATAGGAAAACAATATACTCTTTGTATTAATAGAAATAGGAGAGAATTTACAACCAGGAATAGTAGTTGATCTTGTGGAGGTCTCCCCAAGTTGACTTCTCCTTCCTTGTCACAAAGCACACCTCATTGTCACCCTTATTCATGAATATGATGGCTCTCTTAGATTCAAGGAAACAACATGAGGCCATGATCAGTCTCCAAAAGCCAACCTTGATGACTATAAATTTATAGGAGAGGGATGGTAGTTTAGGAATTCTTATCCATTTACCAATCTAGGCTTGAGATCCACTTAAGATGGGAGGATGAACTCAAGGGATAAGAGATGAAGTCTCTAAGGTAGGATCAGATAGGATTCAAAATTCTTATCCAAGGTAAATGGTTAAAAAAACTCCCAGAAGTTTTAGGATTCTTTTTAATTTTTCCAAATTTATAAAATCAGCGCACCCCCAATAAGGGAAAACCTGCTGCTGATTAGTGTTGGTGTAGAGGTAAGCAACTTGTTGCTAAACATAGGTCCCTAAAGGGGTAGGGTGCACTTGACCTTAAAAGCACTGATTTCAAGTAGTCAGACCCAGAAACTCAGGGATTTGGAAGAGTCATTCTTAGGGATTTGGGTAGGGATGATGACAAGGTGTTCATGGATGTTGATTAATCTGGTTTGCATGCCTATTGACCAGATGCGACAAAATGACCTATAAAATATTGCCCCCCTAAAGCGCAAAGTCAGATATGGTAGCTGATGACTGAAGTGCTTTACATTGTGACAAGTTTGGATAAAAAACAATTGGTCGAGATCATCATTTATTAGAATACATTTTCATCATGACATCTCTATTGAGGGAGGCATACCCATGCTCAACACATAAGCTAACATTACATGTTCACTGATCAATAATTCGTTTCCACTAATGAAAAAGTTTGGATGGACCATGATTACATGACGTTATGTATGATCATAGTCATCATACTTTTGTGATCTTGTATTAATCCTGAAAATATAGCTTGGATGGATGGAACTAGATTTAGGGTCTTCTATCTTTTTCACTTGATTGTTCAATGTGTGAGTCTAACCATGCGAATAAAGGAGCTAGAGTTGAACATAGTAGAGACCATCTAATTACTGACCATCAATGTAAGCCATTAAAAGATGTGAGAGCAACTACCAATGATGTTAATGGATCTCAAGGTACATTAACACAATCTATATGGCGTGAATGAATGAGTTGAAGTTGAACACGACACAAAATCTATCGGGCGAAGGCCAATTATGAAAACCCGTCATAGAGAGTGAGGAAACTTGTCATTTCTATATGCAATCCCCAAGGTATTGAATCAAGATTTTCTAAGTCAACTTCTTGGATAGTGAACTGATGTCAACAGGAAGTGATCCATCGCAGGAGGGCCTTGATGTAACCCCCATCAACGACATGAAATAGGTATCATGATTTGAGATAGAATGGAATTGATGTGGAACTGGTTCAGGAATGATAGTCATGGAATGAAGGCTTAAGAGAATCATAGCAGATATCAATTGAATGACTTCTCTTGAACATATCAATGACACTGAATGGAGTTGGCAGCATTGACACAAAACTGAAAGCAGAGGCTTTGATATGGTGTGATGAATAAAAAACAAGCAGATTTACCAACCTAACAGCCACAAAGATGAAGTGGAAGAGTATCATGTTCAAGAGTGACTTGCTGGCATTAATATGTGGAGTATCCCATTTATCCAATTTCCCCAACCATTTCTGGTCAGTACCTCTTTATTTTTGACAAGCTTGAGGATAACATATGCTTGATCTGTAATTTCATCCTTAGGATGAATCTCTCTGAGTATTTTTAACGAACCCTAAAAATGAGTGGTTCGGTCTCGTCATGTTCGATAATTCCATCATTTTTTGATGTTTTCTCGAGTCTAGTGAAGGTCTAACTCAATTCCTTTTTTATGTTTAGAGAGTTTGAGAAAGAGGTGAAAAATAAAACCCCAAAGGTTCCTTTTTGTAAATAGTCTCTTGAAATATTTTCATGAAAAACCATATTCAGGTCACCTAAGATACCAGAAGACATTGATAGCAGTGAAGAAGTTTTATCATTGGCCAAATCTGAAGAAGGGTGTGGCAGAGTTTGTGACTAGATGTTTGGACTATCAGTAGGAGAAAGCATAATGTAAGTATCCAAGTCGACTACTACAATCGATTATGATTACAAAGTGGAAGTGGGACGTTATTTCCATGGATTTCATCATAGGTTTGTTGAGGACATCTAGACAACATGATTCCATCATGGTTGTGGTAGATAGGTTGAAAAAGGTAGCACATTTCATTCTAGTAAAATCTCTGTATTCAAATATTGATGTGGCATAGGTGTTCATTAGAGATGTAGTGAAGTTGCATGGTGTTCCAAGGAATATTGAGTCAGACAGGGATGCTAAGTTCACTTCCAAGTTTTGGAAGGAGCTTTTTGGAGGTTTGGGGACAGAGTTGACCTTCAACACAACTTATCATCCATAAATAGATAGATAGATAGAGAGGGTCAACATGATATTGGAGGACATGTTGAGGATGTATGTGATGCATCAGCAGAGGAGATGGGAGGAGTACCTTCCATTGGTTGGGTTCGCTTATAATAATGGTTATGAGGAGTCACTAAGGATGAGTCCATTTGAGGCACACTATGGGTGGAGTTCTAATACTCCCATCAGTTGGAGTGATCCAGTGAATATGGTGTTGATGGACCAGAGATGTTGGCAAAGATGGAACAGGAAATGCAGGTAATCAAGAAGAATCTAAAGGTAACACAAGATAGATAGAAAAGTTATGCAGATCGGAACATGATGTTTAAGGAGTTTTAGGTTGGGGAACAGGTGTATTTGCACATCAAGCCCAAGAAGAGCTCCTTGAGGATTGGATCATGTTCCAAGCTGGCACCTCGGTTTTGTGGACCTTTCAATATTCTTGAAAGGATTGGACCAGTAGCCTATCAACTTGCACTGCCTCTGACAGTGAAATTCCATGATGTTTTCCATGTGTCATTACTTAAGAAGTATGTTAAATATGTTGATCATGTGATTGACTAGTCTGTATTGTAGGTGGAGCCAAAAGGAGAATTCCAGTTGGAACCTCGATGTATTTTGTAGAGAAAGATGCTCATGCTCTGAAACCGAGCAATCAAGCAGGTTAAAGTGCAATGGAATCACTTTCAGACCGATGAAGCTACATGGGAGATGGTGGATCAGATGTGGCTATGTATCCTTCTCTATTCGCTGGTTGAGCGAATGTTTTTGGTATAAGTTTTGGTGTGATGTTTTGGTATATGTACATATGTATATGGATGTAAATACTACCACGAGTTATGCTATAAAGCTCCAATAAGTAGTATTAGTGTCATGCCATTATGGTTGTCATGTTGTTATGTTGTCATGTTGGTTTTCTTCTCAACAGATTGATCATTGTAAATACTATAATGAGCTAAGTTATAAAGCTCCATGGGTAGCATGTTTATTTATTTATTTTTAGCAGGTTTTGCTGGTTGTAGGTGTCATTGAACACCGAGGATGGTGTTCCCCCAAGGGGGAGGGTTCTGTAACAACTCTAGTCAAAAATCCATGTAACAAAGTTAATAAAGGAAAACTAATAACCAAGGTCATGGGACACTATTCCAAGTTGAATGTTGGGAAAAACATCCTAGTGTGGGTGTTCATTCAGTTTATTATGGCTAAGAGGAAATTGGCAAAGGCAATGGCAAAGGCTTTGGAAAGAAAAAGTGGCATTAATTGGCATTTTATTTATGAAAATAATGGAAATTAGGAGAAGAGGAAGGTGAAAGGTCACAGGTTGCATGTGAGGATGAAAATGAAGGAAAATAATGGAAACTGAAGAAAATAAACACCTCACTAATAAAAGGATTTTTGAGTATTAATTGGTACCTTTTGTGATTTCAGCTTTGGAGCACTCTCTCTCTCTCTCCTCACTCTCTTTCTCTCACCCTTGGACACTTAGAGCATTCTTGGAGCACTCTAGCATTGGATCAAGGAAAGCAAAGGAAGGACAAATGAGGCAAAGGGAAGCAAATATCAAGCAAGGAAGAGCAGGATCAAACGGCTACAACAAGATTACTTGTAGGTATCGAGTTGCATGTCTTATTTCCTTGGTAGTTTTTGGATGCATGGTACATGCATGTGTGGTTTTGGTTCTCTTGTTGTCATTGACATGGGTTTTTCCATGTGTGACAATGTTCCTCAGCCTTGCCTTGCCATTTCCGAATAGCCATGGTATGATGGAGTTCTCTTGTTTTGGTTGAGATGGATTTCCGGATGGATTCAAAGCTGAGTGAGGTGGTCTTAGAATTATTCACAAGTCCTAGGAATCCCAGGATGGGATAAATGGTAAAGTCTGGTTGTAAACACCTCGATTCAACCTAGGAATCCTTGACCGGTGAATGGCGAGATATAAAGTAAATATCATAGATGAATACCCTTGATTGGGCCTAGGAATCCCTTGACCGGTAATGGTAGGATACTTGGCAAAGGCCAGAGGTTGGTGACCTAATAGTCTTAGGAATCCCTTGACCAGTAATGGTGGGATACATGGTAAAGCCAAGAGGTTGAGACAGACAAATTCCTCATGGTTTAGGTGGAGAGATCTGGAGGCATCCATGCTTATTTAGGGCCCAGTGATCCGATGGGGATCACGGTAAGCCTAGTTATATTGATGAGGGTTTGGGCCTAGGAATCCTTAGGTGGGATATATGATAAAGCCTGAGGAAGTCCTGATTGGTTTTGTTGTGAGTCTCACATTCATGCTTGGAATATGGCACGGGGGTGATTGACTGAAAGAAAGATTTGGTTCAACCCAATCTATGGTCAGGTGGTTCATGGAAGACCTAGACCTAATTGGCATATGCATTCATTAATAATATCTCCTTCTCCTTGGTATTTCATGTGTAAATGTACTAGTTCATATGTTATTTTTATGACTATTGTATCCTTGTTATTTTTGTTGGTTATACGTTGGTTATGAGTATGTTTTATGACAAACTTGATGTACGACTCTCATCATGTTTTGATTGGAAAATGAATGTCTAATGAATATATGACATAATAGATGATAATGCAACTATTGTGATAAGACAACATTGCTTCTTTATGAATCTCAAATAAGTATGAGACCCCTATGCTCAAATATCTTGTTATGACCTATAGATTACATATTTGTGACATGTTTCAAGACGAAATGCCTATTATGGCTAGTAGGGGTTAGATCAAGTACTTTTACTAGTGATTACATTAGTAGCCTTATTCCAATGTTATTTATCATTTCTCAAAAGGTTCATGAAGTTTTGGGCAGTGGCTTGAGACCTAATCCTAAAAAAGTGGCTCAGAATTTGGGGTCACTGGCATGGAACTGCCTGAAAAAGCCTAGAGTCGTTGGCATCCCTTGCTGTGGGAGTGATTAGGAGGCCTCAATCGCATGCATGGCTTGTCATGGGAGCAGTTAAGGGTCCAAATCAGTGAAATGTCAAGTTTTCTCAAGGGTTGGTCACCTGAAGGGGTTGGTTGGCTCCTGAAGGTTTTGTAGCATGTGTGGAAGGTCAAAATGGTTTTTTTTGTTGGTTAAACTTTCTTAATTGTACATGGGTAGTTGAATCACATCATAGTAGTCTCTCGTCACATGTTTACCCCAATGGAACAGTTAGATTGGGTAAATGTGGGAGGAGGGTGTTATAATTATATTATTCATAGGGTCTATAATATTAATCGTTGGGTTTAATATAAATCCCCTGGGTTTATAATCTTTGCCAACTATGGTCCAACGTCACATTGTGACAAAGATTTTTTCAATATGAAAATCAACCATGGTCGAAGATCACATTGTGACAAAGACTGTCTCAATATGAAAATGAACCTTGATCAACCATGGCCAACCATGCTTATTTTGGGCTTTATAATATTTATCGGTTTATGTACTTTGGGTTTATAATATTAATCCCTAGTGTTTAATATTGCTCCCACAGGTTTATAATACCTCGGGTTTTAGAATTTGTTCTTTGGGTTTATAATATCAATCACTTTGATTTATTAATCTAAGCGTTCATATTCCCAGGATATAATATTATTCATAGGGTTTATAATATTAAACCTTGGGTTTAATATAAATCCCTTGGGTTTTTAATCATAGTCAACCATGATCTAACATCACATTGCGACAAAGATTGTCTCCATATGAAAATCAATCATTGTCAACCATGGTTCAATGTCTCTTTGTGATAAAGATTGTCTCAATATGAAAATCAACCATGGTTAACCATTTTTATTTTAGCGTTTATAATATTTATCTTAGGTTTTATATACCTTGGGTTTATAATATTAATCCTTTGGGTTTAATATTATTCTTTTGGGCTTGTAATCTTGGTCAAGCATGGTCCAATGTCACATTATGACAAAGGTTTTCTCAATATGAAAATCAATGATGGTCCAACTTCACATTGTGACAAATATTTTCTCAACATGAAAATCAATCATGGTCCACCATCGCATTGTGACAAAGATTGTCTCAATATAAAATTGAACCATGGAAAACCATGGTCAACCATATTTATTTTAGGTTTTATAATATTTATCTTTGGGTTTATATTATAATCCCTTGAGTTTATATTATTATTATTATTAATATTAAATTTATTATTATTAATATAATTTATTATTATTATTATTAATGTCTATGGGCTTTTTCTAACTACGTTGGTTAAAGTGGTTGTCATATTGTTGATATCAACCAAAATTTATTTATAGAATAATTATTATTTATTTATTTAGAATGATTATTTAATTTAATTTAATTATTACTAATAATGTAATTTAAGTATTATTACTTTACTTTGAACCTCAGCCTGCTTTCGCCGCCTCTATTCGGAATCCTTCCACCGTTGTCTTCCATTACCATTGCAACTCCTCCCGCCCCTTGGTCATTGCGACGGTTACTGTTTCTTTCAAAGAGATACCTGAGGTGATTCCTGCTCCCCCGTCTTCTGCGCCCCCTATTCGCTCGCAGGTCTCTCTCCTTCTGTACCGCCTGTTTCTCTGCCCGTAGACAAAGGTCCCTCTCACTTGGCAGGTGAAAGCAGATCTGGCCCACTCCAGGCCACCGGGACGCCTGCAGGCGAGCGTGAAGCGGTGGATGCCGCTCCTCAAAGGGTTCCAGATCCAAATCCTGATGACAAGGAAGGATGGTGGTGCAGAATTGAAGAGGAATCGCCCTCGGGTGACTATGGACTCTAGCGCTACTGCTTTTTTTCTCGCCATCATGTCTAGTCTTTTGAGCATTTTGCTGGTTTTGTCGCCTACGTATCTTAGCTTGTCTAAACTGATCTTTGTAGTTAAATTCGTCCTAAATTTGTGTACGAGTCGGTTTCCCCTGGTGGACGGCTCAGATTTTTGGCTCACTGTTGTTAAGTCAAGACTGGTTTCCTCTTGCGAGACAGCTCTCAAACGCTTCTCGGGCCGCTTTCCCCTTGCAGGCGGCTCAATTTTTGATATCTTGCTGACTGTATGGCGGCACTCTGATACCTAGAACTCTTTGTACCATATGTTACATTAATAGATTTAAGCTTACTTAGAAAAAAAAAAAAAATACTATTATTTTAAATCAATTTAATTTAATTGATTCTATTATTTATTAAAGTTACTACTATTTATGATAATATGAATAATATAATATAATTTATTTATTTTTTATATAAAGTTTGTGAATATAAATATTTATAATTAATATTAATAATATTATTATTTATTAATATCAATTAATAATTAATAGCTAATATTATTATAAATAATTTTAATTATTAATATTCTTATTATATAATTAATAATTAATGTGGGTGATGACCTTTTCAAACAACCAGTCGTGGTCTCCTGCATCAGCAACTGAGTCGTGGTTTGTTACATCATTGGACGAAGGGACATCCACTACATATCTCGTGCCAGTAGTGGCCTCCGGTATCATTTGGAAATGGATAGGCACTATACATCGGGACAGGTGTTTGAACCATTTCATTTTCCATTAAATGTGATGGTAAATATGGCCATGAGTAGTAAATGTGAAAAGGTTAAAAGCTAATATGGTAACAAAAGCTAATGTTAAAACTCTGATGATACATGGATGGATGCATGGATGTAGAGGCAAGTCATTAGATCAAGATTAATCAATCCCCATGGGCCATTACACTAACATGATTAAATGTGAGATTTTAAGCATTGCAAGTACACTGAGATGATAAAATGTGAGATTTGACCAGAACCTCGGAAGATTATTAAAACAATTTTTTTAACTGCAACACTTTTTTTCGTTAATCAATGGAAAAAAAAAGGTTATGTCTACAATTTCGAAAGGGTTTTATAAGTTAAAATATCTTGTGATTTACGTTGAAAAATCTCTCTTAAATTTGATATGGATCACAGAAGCTTCAATTCAACAAATTGAGCGGACTTGAGTTTAACTACTGACGAGTTGAATGAAGTAAAATTGTTTATTTTATTTATTCAGGTGTTTTTATCGGATTTAAAATGATAGTAAAATTGTTTATTTCATTTTATTCAGGTGTTTTTATCGGATTTAAAATAATTTGTGCTAACGAGATTTACTATTTCTTTCGGAATGTGAGGCAAGAAAATTTTATTTTTTTGGAAATTCACTTTTATCAAATTACAAAAAAAATCACTTCATTATTAAGCTTTTATTTCATTTACAGTGAATTGTAAAACAATACACAAATTAAAATTCTTCCATTCATAAAAAGATAATTTGTGAACACCATAAATATATAAAACTCTATTTCATTAAACCAAATATGTACATACACACTCATTTATCTCCATTCACTCTTTATGCCCTGATACAACATAAGTTTGGTCATTTACTCATACTCCACACCTTCTTAGTACTTTCACACAGTTTTTTCATTATATATTTTATGATTAATATATACAGAGATTACATTCAATAAACCTCCTGGGTTCAAATCTATTAAGAAAAAATTCACGAAGCTCGATTTTTATTACACCTTCCATATTTCCAAAACTAATTTTATCCTAATTTTTACTCTTTTCTAGAACTTTTACATAATTTAGAAATCCTAGAAAATTTTCCAGCTTTTATAAGTTCTATATTTTTCTGCAAGATTTTTGGAAATTTCCTTTTTTAAGATACCGATAAATGCTAAATCAGAATGGTGGAGTTGGTTCAAGTTGGATGGACAGTATTTCTGTGACATTTTTTTTCTCCATATCTCTTTGGGAGCAAAATAGGGAAGCTAATGTTCTATCCAATTTTTGTTTTTTGGGCCAGCAAAATATTTTTCACTTCTGATTGATGAATCCATCTTACAAGAAGACTCTTTTGAGTTTTGATCACTGGATGTTTGTTCTTCTGATTTTTCTCATAGTTTTAGCTTTCAGTAAGCTGAATTTTCGAATATTGTATGCAGTGTAGCCATTTAGTATTTGCTCTTGAGCTATTTTTGGTTTGTTTGTTGTCTTTATCTCTGATATTTTTAATAAAAATGAAGCTCTGCTTTATTTTTCCTGCTAAAAAAACATACAATTTCCTCCATTTCCTTTATGCTTATTATATTTTCAAAATATTTCTATAGCTGCAATCAAATTAAAAAGGATACAGGTTGCACGTTGGACCTATCTAATAACAGCAGTAGGATCAGAGGGAGCTGGGCAGCTACATTATTCTTACAGCTTCGATGCATCTATAAGATATTTATATGAAAATCCAAGTAAATAGAAAATACCGCGAGGTTCTACAGACTGGTGGAGGGAGTATCGCTCTTCTTGTTTTGTGCCGAGGCAGAATCTTTATCCCAGAAGAAGACGAGACTACTGTTGGCCTTTAGCGCCAAGCTCTGGAGAGAGAATGGAAGTGGGGGAATAGGAGGAACATCAAGAATGCCTTCCAATGTCTGCAGAACTTCACTCATCGATGGCCTTGCGTCTTCATCGTCCTGAATGCACCAAACTCCTACGATGGCGGCCCTCTTCACCTGTTCCGGGTCTGCATCATTCATAATTCTTTCGTCAAGCACCCCCATGGCGTTTCCTCTATTGATCTGAGTTGCAGCCCACGCGGGAAAGCAGAGCTCGCCGGATTCGGAACCCTCGTCCATGTTTCTTCGACCTGCAATGATTTCTAACAATGTCATGCCAAAACTGTAGACGTCAGCCTTGACAGTGATGGGCAAACCAGAGAGCCACTCTGGGCCTAAGTATCCTCTCGTTCCTCTCATAGTCGTCAGAGCACGACTATACTCTCTCCCCATGAATTTCGCGAGCCCGAAATCAGCCACCTTGGGACAGAAATTGGAATCCAAGAGGATGTTTTCCGGCTTGATGTCGCAATGGATGATGCGGTCCCTGCACTTCTCGTGCAGGTAAACGATTCCGCGGGCAGTCCCCACAGCGATGCCAAAGCGCGTTTTCCAGTCCAGAACCTTGCCCTGAATCTCATCATCGCTCTGGGTTTTGTTGAACAAGACGGAGCCGAGGGATCCTTTGGGCATGTATTCGTAAACCAAAAGTCTACTGGAGCCCTGGGTGCAAAATCCCCGCAGCCGAACCAAATTAACATGCTGTATGTTTCCACAGGTTCTCACCTCCGTTCGGAACTGCTTCTCTCCTTGGCTCACACCCTCCAGTTTCTTAACAGCCACCACGGAGCCGTCTGTTAGAGTTCCTTTGAAGACGGAACCAAAACCGCCACCTCCCAGCCGCTCAGAAAAGTTCTTCGTCGCACTTTGCAGCTCTCTGTAAGTGAATACAATCAGCGTTCCCGGCTCGTATTCTGTCACAGTGAACACCGAGCGTTTGCAACACCAGAGAAACAGTATCACAAATGCCAGAATTGCAACCACTCCGCCCAAGATACCGCCCACTAAGCCGGCAAGATATGTTGCCTTCTTTTTGGAATGAAAGGAAGCCGGCACATCAGATGCATCTAACCGAAGGAACAGAGAGGTCCCATCGGGGGAATCGTAGAGGTTTAGCAATTCACCGAACCACATTACACAAGTCTGTGAGTGCGAACTTGTGTTAAGAACATAGGCATACGCAGTGCACGAACAATTGCCGAGACAGACCTCCTGGCACTGTTGTTGCCCACTGTACAGAATTCTTCCCGCCGGCGGCATAGATTTGCTGCTCAACTCTACAAACCCGTCCGTGGTGGTCCGATTTGGGTAGTGGCTGCACTGTAACGGCGTCTTCCGAACACAACCGCTTGTCCACTGCCCAGATTCCCATTCGCGGCTGTCCTTGGGAACAAAGCCCGGAACACACATGCAGGACTGAAAATTGTTATTGTTGCACGAACCATAAGGTCCGCAGACAGCATAAACGTCGCACTGAACATGGGGCTGTTGCCAGATCAAGTTCCATTCATTTGTCTGCATAATGTACACTCGCATTTCTCCAGATTTATCCATTACTAAACGTGACAGATATATTAATTGCTGGTTTGCATAACGAAAAGTAAAAGACATGTACGAACCATTATTGAAATAGCTGTAACTGTTGAGCGAGTTTGATGTCATCTCGGGAGTTTTAGAAAAATATTTGCCGTTCCAAACACCGTTATCCCAGTATTTGGTGTGATTCTCCCACATCAACACAAACTGGTTGACTCCGTTGGGATAAATCACAAGGGAAAAGGGCCCTGGACTTGGATCCCAAGGCTTTCTCCACGACGTCAGCCTCTGGTTCACACTCATCGCCATCCCCGGCAACCACGTATTTCCGGGGTGGTCGAAGCTCTGCCAAATGATTTCAGAGCTATTCTGGGCACTCAGCACGGCCAAGTTGCCGGAATCCGTTATCACAGCCGAAGATGGGTTCTTCCCGTTTCCATTGGAGGACCAGACAATTGATCCCCGATAAGACAGACGGAGACTCCCGTCCTCTATGAGTTTGAAGACGCCGGAGGCATTCTGCATCGGCTGCTGTCTGTTGGCCACCCAGGCGATTGTCTGCTGTGAGCCCGTGGCATACCAAATACCAACATACCAGTTTTTTGCGTTGTTGTTGTTGAGATTGAAGAATCCTAGTTCGAAGGTACCGTTCTTCGAAATCCTGGTCTCGTTACCAGTGAGAGAGGCGCCTAACATTATTCTGTCGGAAACTGCAATTGCGGCATCTCCAGGGCTGGTCTGAAGGAGCAGGAGGAGGAAGAAAGAACAGACGGTCTGTGAGAGTTGATATCTCTTACAATTTACACTGATCATTCTGAAATCCATGAGGTACTCTATTGCCACCCAATACTACCAAACGGCCTGGCCACCGAACAGTATGCCTGCGCAGTTGACTGAATTACAGCCCGAAAAATCCCTACTCTGGAAGGAGCTGGTGTTGTGGTTTTCGGAAGTACTATAGATCATTTTAACTGGTACATTTTCTTGATTTTGTTAATGGAGAGTAATAAACTTAATTGTTGATGTTGCTTTTTCCACATTTCAGTATTAAAATGTGATAAACAATCAATTTCAACCGAACTTTTAAATTTGTCGCTGATGCACAAGTTCTTTTTGACAAAAGGTGCAAAGAACGAGTTCTTTTCCATTAAAATGTATTTAGCAATTGCACAAAAAGTGCAAAGTAGTGAGGGGAGGGAATGTGGAAGGCAGTGATTAATTGAATTTAAGATATTTGTTTTTAAGAAAAATTGATGTAACAAAACTTCTTAATGTGTCTAGATTATATTTATAATGAAAAAAACTTGTTATCATAAAAAACTATACCATGTAATAGAGATGGAGATGGAAAATCCCAAGTTTATGGGGAAATGTCACGTGTATTGAAGTATGCAAGGCTTCCTTGCAAATAATTCATCCTCATATTCCCGGTTATACGCTGAATGAAATCTAGATCTTCAGTGGTGGTGTAATATCAACACAGTTCCAAGAACCAATTTCCAGCCATAGTATTTTCAGAAGATCTTATGCCTCACATTGTTGGTAACCATGGCCTCGGTGAAGGCGCACATTCACATATTTCTTCTTGTATGTCTTTTGACCTTCAATTTGTCATTTTAGCGAGCTTCACAATGTAGTGTAATTTGTCCATTTTAGCCAGCTTCACAGTGTATCCCATACTCATGCTAGAAATTTTTGGGTCCTTTCGAGCATTTTGCTGAATAAGATGTTTAATTCTGCAGGGATATAAGTGAACCACGCAATAAACCAAGGTGTAAAGTTGCTATTATGAAGAGTAGGCCAAGATCTCATGTTTCTAAACCTTATTTAATGTTTTTGTGTCTATGACAAAGAAACTGTTAAAGAAAATGAGCAGAATACTGAGAACAATCGACTAGCTGGTCACTGACAATTTGCTGCGAATTCATTAACTCTGGTGCCAAATGCTTCAAATTTGCTAATGAAATTCAAATGTGTCTTCCTTTTGAGATTTTAAAGCCAAAACATTGGTCCTTATCTCATCGTTCTGTAAGTTTCTTTTGTTGGGAACCCTGCAAATATTTGTGCTACGTTTTGATTAAGTGTAGATGTGCATGCAAGCGACGCGTGGCTAAATGCAGGGAAGGCTGTTGTCCATTGCCTGTTACAGTGAGGGGGTTGACTGGCCAACGCTCTTGAGGTTTGGGTTTGGTTTTTGTACTTGGATCTACTTTTACCAATATATGCTAGTAGACCTGATTACACAACAATAGAGAAATTATTTGGATATATTGAGCAAGGACGAGCAGAGAAAAAGAGTAACAACATGCAACATTCTGCTCAAACAATTAAGGATACTGCAACGCATGAAAAGATGAAGGAGCTTGCGGCTAAAGCATATAGTGTTGTAACAAGATGTGTAGAGTAAGAGAAATTTATGATAGTTACATGTTCTTTAAGTTAATTTGCAAACCTCAGGCCAATGAAAATTGAATTTTGTGTAGCATTTTTTAGGTTTATATAAACTGAATCAATTACTTGAGCCTGTTGGATGGGAATAATTTTTTTTTTTGTAAGTCAGATGTCTGACATGCTTAGCAACCGTTGTGCTCCTAGGACTTGGTTTATGGGAATAAATATTGAGAGTCCATTAATAATTGATTTTGATCTGTGTTATAGGGCTCTTTGCACAACAATAGAAGAGTTGCGGCAGTAGTTTGAGGTTGAAACCCCAGATTCTGCCATGGGAGATTATGTGAGTTCTGTTGTTTCAAAATGCTTTCATGCTCAAGTCTATATATCAATCAATTAAGTGATAGGTTGTTTACTTGTTTAACTTTTGATATGATGACTTTCGATATGATGCTCGCCTGGCAATCTCCAAGCGCCAGGGCCAAGAAAGAGGAGGAGGAGGAGAAGAAGGAGAGATCTGAATCTTTGGCCAAAGAGAAGCGGGAAATGCCATCTGAAATTGCATCTAAACTTGACGATGAGGAATCCTTACTTTTTTATTCTGAATTGATGCCTATGTTGGTTGGTCATGGTGCTTTGTTTTCAATACAACTAATAAAGTTTTTGGGTGTTTTTATTATGGGTTTTGGTTTCAAATTTGGTTGTATTTGATTCAGGTGGATGTTGAAAGCAGCGTGGGAGTGGATGCATTTGCACGGTTGGCCCCTGTTGTACCTCTTGTTGCAGATGTTGTAACTGCTAACTTCCAACTTCCAGTTTGAAACACTCACATCATCTACAGGAGGACGTCTTCCCTTCCCTTTATATGATAGTGGATGCATTTGCATGGTTGGCCCCTATTGTACCTCTTGTTGCAGATGTTGTAACTGCTAACTTCTAGTTTGAAATGCTCACATCATCTACAGGAGGACGTCTTCCCTTCCATTTATATGAAAAATTGACAATTTTTCAAGGAACTGGAGAAGTAATCTCAAACCTCCTCTGTTTCTTCTATTCAAAAGCTCACCTAGTTTAGTAGTAATCTTTGGCTTTGTTTTGGTTATATTACCTTTTGCACAAACTGTGCACCAATTGCCATCTTATGTAAAAATGAGCTATTGTCATGGCTGGTTTAAACTGAGTAGAAAATTTTAGTACCACAGGGTTTTGATTGAACGCCTCATTTACTTTTAATCCCATGGGTTTTTAATTGAACACTTATTCATCATTGATCTTTAATTTTTATCTTCATCTGAAAGCATCAATTTTCTTAAACCAATTGGACTTGTATGGACAGTTGTAGGATTAATCTTTATTTTGTATCTTCATTTGAAAGCATCAAATTTCTTAAACCTCAATTTTCTTAAACCAATTGGACTTGTATGCACGGTTGGAATTTGGATTACTCTTTACCCGTCAGACAAATTTTTTTTGAAGTTTTGAGTCTTTATACTTCCTGTCAAGGAACATTTTGTTTAAATTCCCCCCTTTCCAAAATGATGTTTTGATAATAAATTAACCCATCACAAATAAAAATTTGATTAAGAAATTACCCTTCTTAATATCTATTCTAAATAATCACTTTCAACAACCACAAGTTGCAAATTCAAAATCCAACAAAAATGGAAATTATCTAATAGGCACCCCAGATAGTTTCCAAACAACTCAAGGGTAATTTTTTTTATCAAATATCAAGTATGTTTGTTTTTCTTTCCTTTGTTGTTACACTTCATTTTCTCATAGAAAATCAACATAAACTTCTACGCTGCCCTTTCAGGGTTTTTGTTGTAGCGGCTACAACCACCCTCCCAAATTTTGGCTCGCATGCAAATTTCGGAGCCTACCTTCGATCATGTGATTGATCATCCTTGGTCACTTATTGGTAATCTGATGATTTCAAGCTCCCCTCCTTGAACCTAAGAGTTGTCCACGTTCTCATCTTTATGCAACATGTGTCATTTTTGGGCATAGGGGTTGTTTTTTGTCAAGCAAAGGGAACGTTTTTTTGCTTCAAGGGAAAGAATGTGCTCATGAGTGGTTGTCATCACATAGACATGTTTCACACTCACTTCACACACTCTTATCACGAAGGTTGTTGCATCAAGCAAAGTATGTATTATGCATTATGGATGGTCTATGTTGTGTCACTAAGTGTCCGTGTGCGATCACAATCAAGTCTTATCAATGTTTACATATGTTTCACTGATATCATGCTTATCCATTTTCTCGAGCAACCTAGCCTCATCCAGCTTCTTGGAACTGTGCGCTTTTCTTCTGCAACCATAAAGCTTCCTCTCTTTCCTGCTAAAACCCCACAGCCCGCAGAGACCCCAACCAACACTACTCTCCAAAAATGCACAGAGAAGTCAGGCAGTCAACATTTCTCTCTAGAAATGCGCAAAGCAGTCCAGCTGCACTGCACTCAGAAATTGCGCAGAGGTGTCCTCCTAGGACCCCCATCCCGCAGCAGTGTCATGTGCCTCAAAATTGCACAATGTTGTCCAAGCTGCCCTGTCTGTCTTGCATGCAGAAATTGCGTAGACGGGCCTCCCAGGGCCTCATCTTGGCAGCAGTCACTGTCCACTGAAATTGCACAGATCTACCTCTCAGTGACCATAGGAAAAGGTGACATGTTGAAATCACTTCCAAGGAGTTGAGGAGAAGGACCAAGGAACCTTTAATGGAAAATATTAGGACTGCATGCAAACTTCGTCGGATGCATGATCATCTTGAGGGTAGGTACGGTAAGTAAGGAACACCTTTTGAAGTACACCTCTTATTTGAGTTTGCATGACTGCTTGTCATTGTCATATCATCTTGTCCTCAGTAGCATGCATGTGCGCAAAAATAAAAAGTTATTTTATGTGTTTCTTCTACATGTCTTACTTTCTTTTCACTTGTTTGACCAACTGTCGTCTTCGACATGTTGATTGATATGTCATGCTTGTGACCTCATTCCGGTGATGTTGAAGGTTGCGTCTGAGTTGTGTTCACTATGTAAACACATATCACACTCACACACGATGTTGTAAGTACTGTCACACAAGTATCGTTGTGGTTGTCCGAATGTCTATCTGAAGTGTCACGCTTGTTTCTTTCACCATTTGACAGTCCCTTAGTCAGTCACACTAAACATGTTGTCTTTTTGGTTTGAGGTGCCTTGTCGTCTAGTCGTGTCGAATGTGTGTTTGCAAGGTCATTTATGCAGAAGTCACTCATCCACACACTTAGTCATTTTGTCGAAAATATGTTGACCGAACCACCCTCCAATAGCCAGACCTTCGCTGAGTTGCGTTGCGTAGTCTTAACCATCATTGAACATGTACTGTTGCCCAGAATTGCACAGAGCTTGAGGTTGCCTCTCAGGTAGTCTGCAGTGCACAATCTTGGAATCGACCGGGCTGATTGTCACCCAGAAAAATGCAAAAGTTTGTCAGCAATCCATCTCAATCTATGCTTCCTGCAAGCAAATCCATCAAGCCTCCAACTGGTAAACTGGATAGTTTGACCGTGCAGTGACCCCGGGCCTCACTCCTCCAAAAAAATGTGCAAAAGCTACCAAGCATGCCCTCTTCCGCTGAGGGGTGAATTTGCATAGACATGCCAGACAAAAATCTGCTGCCTGTCACTGCACTTCCCTAAAAAATTACGCAGTTTTCTCACCCAGTCACCCTGTCAGCCGACCTGCTGCTCCTCCTGAAAACTACACAGTTTTCATGGGCAGTCTCCCAGCTGCCTAGCATCCCGCTCAGCCTAGAAACTGTGTAGGGATGTTCTACAGGCTAGCCTCCGAGCTTTGCATAGTTTTGGCTAGAAGCCTCCCGCAACCCATTGCCAACCTCCCTGGAGAATCTGTGTAGTTTTCACTGCTAGTGTCCCCTTGCTTCCTGCACTCTCTCCCTGGAAAAATTGCGCAGATCTGCCCTCCACCTGAGCCAGATCCTATAGACAGTCACTACTGATCCAGACTACCCATCTCTACCTCCAAGTGACCTCTGCGCAATTTTCATTGACAATGCTCGGAGCCCACATCCCAGCCTCAAATGTGCTCTGCATAGTTTCAAAATCTTGTCCTCTCTCGTGGTCACCTACACCCAAATAAGAAAGATGATGCATCATGGTAGACTAGGATATTTCTGGATTTGATTTCGTCTCATGATGAGTGATTGCAGATATAGGTACATGAATGAGATATGGTGTGACGATGAACAAGATGAACAAGGAGCGCATGCTAGGAGACATTTTCGTGAACGGAGAAACACACAAAGTATACCACGTAGCAAGCGAAGGAGACACATGCACATGCATGAACTATCAAGTGAATGCCAATACCATCGAAGACTCCGCACACCTTGCCATGTGGAGGTGACATTATAATACACCAAGAGCACATCCATCACTCAGCAATATTGCATCTCGACATGCACACCACCAGCATTATGAGCATACCAGATTTGTCGTGTCGAGTCATGTCATGGGTCATCTTGGCCACATCACTATTGTGGGCCATACTGTTGTAATCAATGTAATGTAACATGGAAGTCCATAGACCCACATGTAAATCTGAAGAGTCATGTAAAGTTGAAGAGTCATGTAAGTCAAACAGTCATGAGGGAAGTCAAATAGTCACAAGTGCTAGTTTCACCCTTGGCTATATATACCCCTCATGTGTACATGCAAAGGACTTTTCACCTTGGCTCCTCCCACATAGCCTTGCGAGTCTGAAATATTTTCTTTGAGGAGCAAGAAGTGGCTCCAACGCCCTGCTATCGGGGTTAGTGATGTATTGATGTATAGATGTGTTTTGGAACTTTCACTTAATTCAGAAGCTTGTTAACAGACCAACACATTTTCACACATGTATTGTATTCATTTGTAAGACTATTCTTTGGACGCTTGTAATGCATGTTGCTTTAACCTATATTAAGACAGTTGAACTATTTCAATTTTTTTAGTACATATGCTATTGGAAATGTGTTGTATCAGTTGTTAACATTGTCTTTCCCATGTGGGCTAGCCTGCCGGACACTCAATAGACTCAGTCTTGTAAAAATTTTATAACGCCTGTCGCACTCATGTGGACTATTCCACTGAGAGTTGTACATGCTATCTGTTCACCTTGTGTTTGTGACTGCCGCATCCATGTGGACTACTCTGCCAGAAGCTGCACATGTCCTATTGTGTTGTGTGTCTCTAGCAGAGTTGGGACTATTCCCTTTCAACCTAAGACTTGCTTCCACCCTCTCCCTCTACAGTGAAATAACTTTGACACAAGCGGCACTAAGCACTCACCAAGCACGCGAACCTCGTTGTTTGAAGACAAATAAAATGCTCCCTCTATAGTGAAATAACTTTGACACAAGCGGCACTAAGCACTCACCAAACACGCGAACCGCGTTGTTTGAAGACAAATAAAATGCTCTCATGTGCTAATAAGCATGAGCTAAGGCATATCTTTAAGATAATGGCAACTGGTCCATCGTACCAGATGAGACTCCTACACCAAATAGTGCGAGGTCTAGTTGGGACTTCCTACTAGGGAGATCCCCTGAATGTTAGCAGGTCCAACACCATCAACATTTCTAGCACGAGAAGGAGGGCCAGATGACAAAATGAGTCCTCAAAATATGTTTTGAATCTCCGCATACTTATCATGAATAAACACAAAATTTCTCTTCCGGAGTGTATGTCTTATGGAAATGACTTTGAAATCTCAGAAGAGCTTTGGAATAACTTGTCACGTAAAACATATGATGGTGGAGGCCAAGTATCCTTGGTTAGACATGTAGTTGGCATTGTAGGCTCCTATGAAAGGCATGAAATCTTTGAAGATTACATGACTTGTGCACTGTTCACATACACGCTTCGAGGGCACCCACTGCATTGGTATGCCACGTTGCCCGAAAAATTCATTCACTCTTTCCATCATCTGATCACAGAGATAGACTGTGATTTCAATCATTTTGACCATAAAGCACTCAATAAAGAAATTTTGAAATTATGGAAAGAACCTGATGAATCCATTGAACAATTTTACATGTGCTTTCATAATCTTGCATATCGATTTCCTGAAGATGAAATTGATTGGGAATTCCTCAATGGAAGATTTAACCATCTTCTTTACATCTCCAAAAATCCGCAACTCTTAGAATCATTCGAAACCCTCCTAGCATACTTCAGTGATGGAGCTGCGCAATCTCAAGTGGACACAGTTGCTATCACAAGTGACTATCTGCCTTCCCCTCATCAAACAACTCCACCTCCGCAGAATGTTGTGGGAGAACATGCACACACATCTGTTGAATTGTCACATCCTCCTACCCCACTTGCTCTTGATACTAGCGTAGATTTGGTTTGCAAGCCTATTGGTTGTCATATGGAATTGTTACCCAAACCTCCGTCCCTGCATTTTGTTTATCCTTCGGATTATACTATCTTGTGTTCTTTCGTTCCAGACTCCACACTTGTTGTGAATGAGGATCAATTTGTCGACAGAGTTGGTGTTGTGCGACCAAATTGCGCTATCATGCATGATGAGTGTGTGCGGGAATCTAAAGAAGAACTCACGGTGAAGGATGACTCCCTTCCATTCTTGCCTCATCCGCTCTATCTTGACATCCCTTATGATCCTACCATTTTTTATTCTCCCTATGAAAACTCATTTCTGGATGTTTCTACTTCTGATCATTCATAGGATACACCGGATGTCAGCGTGTCATTACATTGTGGAGAGGACACATCTTCCTCTGAAAATCCGTCCCATCTGTCATCTGTCATTTCTAAAAACATAGAGGGTGAACATCCTTGTTTCTCATCTACCCCTCTGCACGATTCATCAAATCATGAGGATGTCGATGAACATCCCGAATTTTCTGATTGTGGTTGTCATGATCTTTGTACTTCTTCATTTGATCACGATGTTGATTCACTCATTGTTAATCTATCTAAGCCACTGGTCTTCGACGATCTATCTATTGACGAAGTGGAAACTCTGTAGGTTGTCGAGGCACTTCAGCGTGGATGATGGTTATGTCAGGCCCTCGCCATCTTGAGGTTGGTTCCACTTCTAATCAGAAAATTTTCGAAACACCCAAGGCTCCTCATTACTCTCTACTTCACATTGAAGATCAACCAAACACCCAGATTTCTCTTACTTCACTCGAATCACATGATCACATCGCTCAAGCTTTGGAGGAATATTACACAACAAGCGTGCTTGCAAAGCATAAGTTTTCACTATTTCTCATGTTCACTCGTATGTCACAATCCAAAGAGTGTGTATGTTTACCATCTGCATGCAGTGTGTCGCAACACCATGGTACGTCTGCAGAATGTTTGTTTTGTGCATTCACTCTTTTCTATTCTGTGGATGTTTTAGAACTCGAAGTGTGTTGGTCTTTGTTGATCTATCTTTCTTGTTCACTGGTTTACATGCATATCTTTCTTGTTAACCATGCCTTCACCAACATGGGCCAGCCAATGCACTAGTGGTTGCATTGGAAATATCACTTCACGTGAGTAGGCCCATGCACTGTTTAGCGTAGGAGTAGGAGTAGTCTTTGCTTCTTTCTTTTCTTTGCTTTCTAGTTTGCATGTTTGTTTGATTTATTACTTGGTTTTTTTTGCTTGCTTGCTTGCTTTGCTTACTTGTTTTTCTCTCGCTTACTTCTGCTTTTTTTCTTTTTGCTTTCTTTGCTTGCTTGTACCCGTAGGTTAGCCTCTCGTGAAACCATGTTTGGCTCTCAAGACAAGATGGGAAAATCTAAGAGGACTTGTACAACTATCAACATCTGGTTATCTGTTGTCCTCTCTCTTTATGAAGAACTTGTTGTCTTCAGTCGATGATGCCTTGATGGAAAATACGTTATGTTCAGAGTAAGTCTTGGTGAAAACACAAAGCTTGCATTGTTAACTAGTACCACCTACTCTAATTGGTTCTTTTGGGTTAACCCTTGTCAGCTCAACCAAGTAGAGTAAGGTGAGGGGGAAAATCTTAACAAATATGTCAGAGGTATACATAACATACTTCTCTGAAGGAACAACCTCTTCTGCTCTCAATAAGTCGGGATCCCTCTTCCACCTCTAAAATAAATAAGTGCCTACGAATAGTTTTAGAAGAAAGAAAATAATGAAAAATTAATAAGGCAAGAGAAGAGAAAGGCTTCCTATGTAGGGAGGTGGTGCAAGTAACTCTGTCGGGGTACTGACCAGGCTCACTGGCAGCGGAGCGATGCTTGTGTTCCTACGTGACTCTGTCGGGGTACTATCCCGACCTACTAGTAGCGAAGCAACACCAGAGATGAAACTTAAAATCTGATAGTTATATTACTTGTGCATTAATATACCCCTCATCCCCAATTGAAATAATTAAGTTGACTTGGCATGGAATGTGTGTTGACTGATTAAGAGAATGGCAGGTGCCATATCTTTCAATCAAGCTAGTGTGGAAACCACGATGATCAAAGAATCGAAAAATACTTCTGGAAGGGTTAGACTTTCTTTTCATGGAACAAGGTCCATTGAGAGAGCTAGATTTCTACCAGTGTGTTGCCAAGTGTTGTAGTGACTACAACCACCCTCTAGTATTTTGGCTCGTATGCAAATTTCGGAGCCTACCTTCGATCCTACAATCGATCATCCTTGGTCACTTATTGGTAAGATTATCATTTCAATCTCCCCTCCTTGAACCTAAGAGTTGTTCGCATTCTCATCTTTATGCAGCATGTGTCATTTTCGGGCATATGGGTTGTTTTTTGTCATGCAAAGGGGTTTTTTTTTTACTTCAAGGGAAAGAATTTGCGCATGAGTGGTTGTCATCACATAGACATGTTTCACACTCACTTCACGCACTCTTGTCACTAAGGTTGTTGCATCAAGCAAAGTATGTCTTATGCATTCTAGATGGTCTATGTTGTGTCACTAAGTGTCCGTGTGTAATCAAAATCAAGTCTTATCAATGTTTACATATGTTTCACTAATCTCACACTTCTCCATTTTCCCGAGCAACCTAGCCTCATCCAGCTTCCCGGAACTATGCACTTTGCTTCTGTAGCCATCAAGCTTCCTCCCTTGCCTGCTGAAACCCTACAGCCTTTAGAGACCCCAGCCGACACTGCTCTCAAAAAATGCGCAAAGCAATGAGGAAGCCAACACTGTTTTGCAGAAATGCGTAGAGAAGTCTAGTTGCACTACACTTAGAAATTGCGCAGAGGTGTCCTCCTAGGACCCCCATTTCGCAGCAGTGTCCTGTGCCTCAAAAATGCGCAATGTTGTCCAAGCTGGCATGTCTGTCTTGCATGTAGAAACTACTCAGACGGGCCTCCCAAGGCCTCGTCTCGGTAGCAATCACTTTCCGTTGAAATTTCATAGATCTACCTCTCAATGAGTACAAGAAAATGTGACATGCTGAAATCGTTTCCAAGGAGTTGAGGTGAAGGACCAAGGAACCAAGTAATGGAAAAGATTAGGACCGCATGCAAACTCTATCAGATGCATGATCATCTTGAGGGTAAGTATGGTAAGCAAAGAACACATTTCGAAGTACACATCTTAGTTGAGTTTGTAGGACTACTTGTCATTATCATATCATCATGTCCTCAGTAACATGCATGTGCACGAAAACAAAAAGTTATTTTATGTGTTTCTTCTACATGTCTTACTTCCTTTTCACTTGTTTGACCAACTGCCATCTTCGTCATGTTGATTGCTATTTTATGCTTGCAACCTCATTCTGGTGATGTTGAAGGTTATGTATGAATTGTGTTTGCTATGTAAACATCTATCTCACTCACACATGATGTTGTAAGTATTGTCGCACAAGTGTCATCGTGGTCATTCGAATGTCTATCTGAAGTGTCACACTTGTTGCTTTCACCATTTGAAAGTCCTGTAGTTAGTCACACTGAGCATGTTGTCTTGTTGGTTTGAGGTGTCTTGTCGTTGAGTCGTTTCGAGTGTGTTTGCAAGGTCGTTTATGTAGAAGCCACTCGTCAACACACTTAGTCATTTTGTCGAAACTATGTCAACCAGACCACCCTCCAACAACCGGACCTTCACTAAGCTGGGTTGCACAGTCTCAGCCCTTAGTGAACATGTACTGTTACTCTGAATTATGCAGAGCTTGAGACTGCCTCTCAGGCAGTCTGCACTACGCAATTTTGGAATCGACCGGGTTGACTATCACCTTGAACAACACAAAATTTTCTCAGCAAGCCATCTCAATATGTGCCGCCTGCAAGCAAATCCATCAAGCCTCTAGCTCATCAACTGAAGAGTTTGATGAGGCAATGATCCCAAGCCTCACTCCTCCAAAACATTGCGTAGAAGTTGGCAAGCATGCCTCCTTCCACTGATTGATGAAACTGCACAAAGATGCCAGACAGACACTCGCTGTCTGTCACTGCACTGCTCTACAAAATTGAGTAGTTTTCTCAGCCAGTCACCCTGTCAGCCAGTCTGCTCCTCCTCCTGAAAACTGTGTAGTTTTCATGGGCAGTCTCCCACCTGCCTAACATCTCACTGAGCCCAGAAATTGTGCAGGGATGTCTTGTAGTCCATCCTCCCAACTCTACGTAGTTTTGGCCAGTAGCCTCCCACAGCCCGCTGCCAACCTCCCTGGAGAATCTTCGTAGTTTTCACTGCTAGTGTCCCCTTGCAGCCTGCACTGTCTCCCTGGAAAAATTGTACAGATCTGCCCTCAACTCGAGCTAGATCCTGTAGACAGTCACTGCTGATCCGGACTACCCATCTCAGCCTCCCAATGACCTCTTCACAGTTTTCATTGACAGTGCCCAGAGCCCGCATCCCAACCTAAAATGTGCTTTGCGCAGTTTCAGAGCCTTGTTCTCTCTCCCTGTCACCTGCACCCTAAAACGAAAGATGATGCATCATGGTAGACTAGGATATTTCTGGATTTGATGTTATCTTGTCATGAGTCATTACAGATAAAGGTACATGAATGAGACATGGCGTGATGACGAATGGAATGAAGAAGGAGCGCCTGCTAGGAGACTTGTTCGTGAACGAACAAACACATGAAGTGTACCAAGTAGAAAGCGAAGGAGACAAATGCGCATGCATGAACTATCAAGCGAACACCAAGACCATCGAAGACTCTACACACCTTGCCATGCAGAGGTGAAGCTATGATACACCAAGAGCACATCCATCACTCAGCAACACTGCAACTTGACATGCACACCACCAGCAACATGAACATACCAGCTTTGTCATGTCGAGTCATGTCATGAGTCATATCGGCCACATCACTACTGTGGGCCATACTGTTGTAATCAATGTAATGTAATGTGGAAGTCCAAGAGATCCACATGTAAATCTGAAGAGTCATGTAAAGTTGAAGAGTCATGTAAGTCAAATAGTCATGAGGGAAGTCAAACAGTCACAAGGGCCAGTTTCACCCTTGGCTATATATACCCCTCATTTGTACATGCAAATGACTTTTCACCTTGGCTCCTCCCACATAGCCTTGAGATTCTGAAATCTTTTCTTTGAGGAGCAAGCAGTGGCTCCAACGCCCCGCTATCGGGGTTAGGGATGTAATGGTGTATGTATGTGTCTTGGAACTTTAACTCTATTCAGAATCCTATTAACAGGCCAACACGTTTTCACACATGTATTGTATTCGTTTGTAAGACTATTCTTTGGATGCTTGTAATGCATGTTGCTTTAACCTGTATTAAGACAGTTGAACTATTTCGGTTGTTTTAGTACATATACTATTAGAAATGTGTTGTAGCAGTTGTTAATATTGTCTCACTTGTGTGGACTATCCTAATGGACACTCAACAGACTCATTCCTGTAAACTTATTATAATGGCCATTGCACTCGTGTTGACTATTTTTCTAGATGTCATACGTGCTATTTGTTCACCTTGTGTTTGTGATTTCCGCATCCGTGTGGACTACTCTGCTAGAAGTTGTGCATGTCCTGTTGTGTTTTGTGTCTCTAGTAGAGTTGAGACTATTCCCTTTCAACCTGACGCTAACTTCCACCCTCTCACTTTGCAGTGAAATAACTTTGACACAAGTGGCACTAAGTGATCACTAGGCACACAAGCCTCATTGTTTGAAGACAAATAAAACCACTCTCACGTGCTAACAAGCAAGAGCTAAGGCATATCTTTAAGATAATGGAAACCATGCCATCATACCAGATGGTACTCCTACACCAAATGGTGTGAGGTCTAGTTGGGACTTCATACCGGGGAGATCCCCTGAATGTTGGCGAGTCCAGCACCGTCAATAGTTTCCCATGTCCATAATGCAGATGAAGCAGTTAGTACATATTGAAATCCGCTTTTAGGGTTTCCCATGTCCATAAGGCACATTAAGCACTTAGTACATATTGACATAAGCAATGCGTTATTAAAAAATTTTCCTATAGAAATATGTCATGTATACTTCTTAAAAATACTTCTTGAAATACTTAATTTTAAGAAACTGTTTACAAATGATTTGGCTTCCTGATTCATTTGGAAATCTAATAAACCTCAAAGAAATATATTTGACAAATGCTTCTAGTTTGTAGATGCTTCCAAGTTTTTTTGGAAATCTAATTGCACTTGAATATTTATCATTGAAACGTTGTCCCATTTTGACCATCTCCAACAAAGCATTTGGAAATATTAACACCCTAAACCACTTAGATCTTAAATGTAATTGAACATGAAAAAAATTAGTCCGTCCTTGGAATTGGGGATCTTAACAGTTGTTCTTAATAGTTGGTTCATCAAAATTAAACAAATCCATTTCAAGGAAAAACAAAACCTGCACAAACTTGAAATAATGATATGTTATTTGTTATAATATATAAAATCTTTGTTTTTTTCTTTCTAAAAAGTTGATTACAGCTCTAGAATAGGAGAAGAAAGGAACCAAACAGGGGCATAATTTAGCTTCAACAACACTTAATTAATTCCAATTGAGTTTCATAACAAAAAAGCCTCAAGAAAGTAAGAGTAGATAACTAAAGTAAAACTTAAGGCTATACAGAACAGACTAAAGCATGAACTCTATCTCTATGGATTTCACTTGGCTTGGGCATTTTTTCGACTCTCCCTTCCTAGGTCCGCTTGACAACCAAAATATCCCTCTCCTGATAGAAGCAGTAGTGGTATGAGACGATAGAAGCAATAGCAGAAGGTGAGATTGCTGGTCTACAATGGTAAAGACTTTTTTCCTAAAGCTGGAAAAACCTTCTTACACTTACTTTCTTATTGCCTTCACCCTAGGAAATGGAATGTTGCCCAAACTCATTGACGAAGCCAACTATGGACTCAAAGGTGGCCTGAGAATTAGTTGGCCAATCAATGTACCATACGATTGATTGATTAACTCACCTAACACAAGTATCACCAAACTGGGAACCATACCTCAGATGGCCAACATGATTTCTCTTTATTGGAAACTATAGAAAGAGTGGTGCCAATAGTCTGATACCAACAATCAACAAACAATGGTTGTGAACTTCAATTATAAAAATGGTAATGGCATTTCAATGTTATATAAGTTTTCATTGTTGTTTTTAACTTAATTAGTTAATCAATTTTTGCAATATATATTTACACTCTTTACATATATATAATTAATTAATTGAATTGTGTTTGGTTCACGTAATAAAAACATATTGTTATTTAAATTTATCCAAATTTAATGTTTACAGGTAACAAAATTCATAAATTACGGAAATTCCAGTATATGTTTCCTTTTGCCTCTCACTTTGTCTACATCGTCTCACATATTTGTTGTATTCAACATTTACTTATTTTGGCGTTTGGCATTCTTCCCTAAATTTACGAACACATAACAAATAAATAACAAACTTCCAATAAATTAAACTTATAATTTAATCAAAATCATGCACCATGGTCCATATCTCTTCAAATTGATTAACCTGCTCATGTACTGAACCTCTTATGATTGATTACTTGGTTGTAGCCCATCTTAGTTTCATTTGTTCTGTACATATATATCAGTATTCTTTTTTATTCCAGCAAATCAAACCAAAAGGGAAAAGGAAAACATAATGCAAACCAAAAGGAAAAGTAAAAACAGAAAAGGAAATCAAGACCATAACGAATGCAAAGAAAATAAAAGCATGGCCATGCTTGATTCAAATCTTCAAAACCAAAACACACATCAACAACAAAACATTCAACCCCAACAAGATTCAAACTTCCCTCCTCACTTCCAACCCAAAATGTTATGCATTGTCGTTTCATCCATTCTACTATCCAACATTAAACCCTAGTCTACTATGCAATCTGTTGTTATCTGTCTCTCTTCCAAAACCAAGGGTAATGCTCCTGTGTCTCTTCCACCATCCCCAAACTAGTAATAATATTGGACCACCTACTGAACTCATATCAAAACTCATATAACCATGTTTTGAATTCCTGCATTCACCTTCGAATACTTGCGGCAATGCCCTTGAATCTGGAGGACTGATGATCTGCGTGTCTTGCACTCTCCTCGCCAATATCAAACATTGGAATCCAAGAATGCCTTAGGTTGAGGAGTGGATTGGGGTTCTCGGGTTCTCTCTCAATGAGTCAGTTGGACTACTAGTAGCTGAATCAACATCAACAATAAGCATTCTGAATGGCAACATTTTTCAATTTCCAACCCTGATTAGCAAGCGCTCCATGGTTTTCATTTCATTTCAAAAACCATGGTGTGAATGCTGAATTTGAACTCCTCCGGTGAAAGGTGATGGCATTAAATGCATACATGTCCATGTCATTAACTAGATTGTGGGAAAATCAAAGAAGTGGACTGTGCTATAGTTGGAATCTGAGCTTGAACATGAAGGGGTTGTTGTTGGAAAATTTCGGAGAATCGATAGCTATATATTAATATGAGTATATATAGTGATTGATAGGTCCAACCCATATCAGAGGCTTCATATACAAAATTAATAACATTTTAAAGAAAAAATAAAACGTCAAAAAAACGTTATGTAAGTTTTAATGCACCTCAGGGAAAATAGTGATGTATAATTTTTAAACGTATTTAACCGCCAAAATGCCTTATAACAGGCATTTTTCCCATCAAATTCCAACTCTACTTGTATGGAATGTTGTAGGATTAATTTTTAATTTTTATCTTAATCTGAAAGCATCAATTTTCTTAATCTTTAATTTTTATCTTCATCTAAAAGCATCAATTTTCTTAAACCAATTGTACTTGTATGCACAGTTGTGGGACATGAGAAATTATAGGTGTTGGACATGTCCAAGTTCAAATTTACATATATTTTGAGTACTTTGTTACTAAAATCTGTACTTGCAGAATATTTCCGAACTTACAACCATCTCTGACTGTAGATTATCAAAGGGCATAGCCATAAAGAAATGGGGTTAGGCCTCAGATGACTTGAATCGAATTTAAAATCTGGTTAAGCTCAGATAAACTTGAATCTGGTTAAGCTTAGATAAATTTGCATGTGTTTTGAATCTCTTTTTTGTTAAGAAATGTTGTGGTATTAGAATTAAAGGCACTCATATCGTTTTGCTTCTTACCTGGTAATAATTGCCTCCAAATTTAGCAAAACTTTGTTGGAAGTTACCATTAAATCAAGAAAATCAATACAGAATAGCAATGAAAATCTAGACTATTGACATAAAGAAATGTTAGTTTACCTTGGAGACAACTGTAGTTTTCGGCCTCTTTCTCGACGACATCCAACACAGAATCGATGAGTTCAGCCACTTTAGTGTAATGGCCCTTGACGCAGTTGTTACCAGGTCCAGAAAAACCTTTTTCTCGACCACATCTAGCACATAATCGATGAGTTCAACTCCTTTAGTGTAATGGCCCTTGGTACCAAGTTCACGCACTATTTGGTGTTTTAACTTGCATTCTAGCTTGTAAAATGACAAAATGTGCCAAAAAATTGACTACGTCCATATCAATTACAGACCATTGTAGTATCTAAATTTATACTTTGAGGTGCTTTTCTTTATGCTTCAAACTCTCTCCATGAGTGAAATATTTGTAGATGAGTGCAAAATATATCTTTCCCTTTATTGAAACCTTTAAATACACACCAAACCCTTAAAGATACTCCCAGCTTGAAGCTCAATTCTAAGTTCCTAAAATATATGTTAATTTTAGTATTGCCTTCAAAATTATGTGCAAGGATTTCCAATTTAAATAGAAAAGTGCAATTCCAATAGTGCGTCTAGTCATTTTCCATATCACTTGATGAGTCCTAATCCAATGTAATAATTTCAACTTCATAATTTCTTTACACAAGTTGTGCTGAATAAGAGTAACAAAGGGAAGATTGATAATTGAAATCTGTAAGCCAAATAACTCCACTGCAAGTAATGGGAGAAATTGCTTTAAACCCCAATTAGCTCAAATCAGAGATGCCATGAGCACTCATCCATGGCTACTATGGTAAAAAATCAAACATCGTTTGGAACAATAAATGCAACATCATAAAGCATATGTGAAATATCGAAGAGAAAATACATCATAAAGCATGTGAATCACTTTTTGACAGACATGTGCCTCACCTTGTTGCCAAGGTAATCCATCAAGCCCCAAGGTACACCCATATGTTGGCATGCTACAACTTACCATGGCGTTGTTCAAGTCTTATGTGCTTGTTTTGGAGAATGGAGTGGTAAAGCGCGTGGCCCTCATGTGGGTCCACATGGCCCATGGAGGTCATACTTTAAAATTTTGGGTCGAAATTATTTCCACAAAGCACTTTCATGACTTATGAAAATGATTTCATGTCATAATATATAATGTCAGCATGCATTACACTAGCCTCAGTATGAATTTTCGGTTTATTATTGTTAGTTTAAATAATGATGCTCACTAGTAGAGTTATGAGACTTCTTTGCAGAGTCCCTAACCAACACATTGGGCTTAATTGGAATTATTATTGTGTTCCTGATGGCCTTCTCCTTCATGCTGACCACTTAGTTTTAGGAGAAATGCAGTCAAACTACCATGGCCTCTGCATAAGCTAGTCAACTTCAATGCTTTCTGGTATGCTCACCATTTGTTTATTCAAGGCTTTCACTATGCTTATCATTCACTCCATCTTCATGTATCTCAAACACCAATGGTACATAGCTCCACAGATTCTCTTCACTTTCTTAATCAAAATAACAATTTATCAACAATTTATATTTATTAAAGGATAACTCAGCAAATATCATGCAAGCTTGGCTATACATGGCCATATCCGTACTTATGTAGATTGGGGAGTGATTGCTCAATTTTTTTCATGAAAATAAACAACAAAGTTAGCCTTATGAAGGTCGGTGGCTGCTTTCTAGAATATGAATTTCGTGTTGTGACATGACACTGTCACTTTATAAGTTTAGCATCAAATTCCATAAATTCCCGTTAATTAAGTTCAAAAAATAGACTGATTAAAGCTTCATGAACCTTCATTATTGTAATTTTAGGCTTCCAAATATCATGGTAATGTTCTTGCATTGCATATGACCAAGCCTATGGGATTCAAGTACAACATTGGGATGTATTTATTTATCAACTGTCCATATGTCTCCCCATTTGAATGGTAAGGCTGAATTCAATATACTGGGCATCATCTTCACTAAAGCATTATGATCAGAGCCGAGGTTCCACAAGAATTTTCTAAAGTTCATGTCTCAGGGTTCAAATCTTCTTTTAAGGTTTGAAAATGTCAGTTTTTTTCATTCTCACATTTCCATATCCCAGGACTTTAGGAAAACACTTTTACCTAAGCTGAGTTTCCCCTTGCAATTTAAAAATGCACGTCCTGGGTTCAATTTTTCTTTTGAGATTTTAAAGTGTTGTCATTTTTTCTCAGGCCAACTTTTATTTAATTTTGTCTTCTTATTTGAAGAACATGTTTCCACAATATTTTTATCTTGTTGTGGATATTCTTATCAAAATTACAGGGAATTATTTGCTTGAGTTGGAAAGAATTACTACTAATTCGCCCTATCATCTCATTGCTTTTCTTGTGGGAATATTCTACAATAGGTTTGGCGTTATGTTTATCACGATGTTATAAGGCTTGATGATCTGGTAAAATTTATAGATTGCTCATATGTTCAGGTAAGTTAGTATTTTTGATGTAAGGGTGAGTTCTCCATCATCCCTCAGAGTATTTATTGTTGGAAATGATTTGAATTTTGCAATAGACAATGTCACGAGAGGCAAGCTCCTTAAAAATTAGAAAATGATTCAAAATTCTCTTCAACAACAAAAGTGCTCACTTCCATCAATTGTTGCCTTATTATTCAGTCATACACCATCAACAACGAAGGTGGTTTTCCTAAATCAGAGGCCACAGTCTCAGCCTTTCAAAGGATCTAGAAACATGTGTGGAACTTGTGAAAGAATCTTGAAGGAACCATATTTTTATCCTACTGATTTGCACTAAACTCTTCCATTTCCATTTGGGCTAGCACTTAGACACTGTTAGTGATTTTTCATCATGTCCTTCTATGAAATTTATATGGTATTATAAATTGCAGGTGGACCAGATGGTGAAACAAGGGAAAGATCTCTCTCGGTATTTACATAAATGTGAGATTTTACCACTCTCTAATTTTGTATTTACTCAACTTGAAAGCCTGAAGGGTGAGCTATGCTTCTCTCTCTCTCCCTCTCTCTATTTTTTCCCTCCGTGATTTAAATTCAATGTGGGCACTTCAAATTTGTACACTAAATACTATGGGTATGTAGTTACCCTTCTCTGGCTTGCATTTTCCAGATTGCCTAGGCAGAAGATTGGGACCGAGGCTTTTGGGGAGGAGAGATGCTTCACTTGTAAGTCACAAATCTTTGTTCTCTACCTCTTCAACCTGATTTTGTGATCATTTTATATTTGAAGGCAACTACTTCAGTGTCACTAGTTGTGGACAAGTGTTTCTGAATTGTCTAAATGCTTAGTCATAGACCCTGATCTTGAAAGTTGAAACCCGATTTGCATAAGTACTGAATGTAGACTGGGTAGTCAATATTCAAGCATAATAGCCAGTGAGGCTCATGGTGTTACAAGAACTATGTATACTAAATGAGTGAAAAGTGAAGACAAATCCAACCCTAATCGTATGCTTGATTTTTTTGATTTTGAGCTGGCTATGTTTAGGGCTTCGACATAACTCTTCTCTTATTCATGATCCACATTCTCACTATGGCTTGTATGCTTTCTTATGTTTTGAAATTTCCAATAGACCTGTCTGATCCGAATGGATGAAGAAGAAAGGAAAAAATTCCAATTGTAATTGTGTACTTGTATATGTTGTATATTGTATGCATCTCATGTACTAGCTAGAACTAAAATGCAGAATGTGTAGTATTCAACCATGACAATCCATATGTTTGTTCTATGCTTTTTAATATGACTGGTGCCTTACCTTGTTTCCAAGGTAATCGATCAGGCCCCTCCCAACACATGACACACTTTAATACTACATATATAGTGCCTCATGCTGTAGCATTTTTTTGGTTTTGTTAAGTTAGAATAAATTAGTCAAAAAATGAAAATATTTTTCAAAAAATGTTAAGCTAGGATATGGAAAAAAAGAATACTGAAAAATTGTTAGGAAATATTTTCATAAATATTTCCATATCAAAGAAAATGTTAGAATAGATGCCCTAAAAAATGAAGGTAAAAATAAAATGTTAGGTTAGAGAGAAAAGCAAAAAGAAATAAACTATGAAAGTGTGCAAGTCCAAGTGCCACTACTTTTACTTTATTATGCAAAATAATGGTTGTGTGCAGCTTGTCATAAATGCCACAAACCATGACAGTCAAATAGTTTAATCTTGACTAGTTCATGCTTTAAATTTCATTTTTATAGTTAGAGAATAAAGATCTAGCCAAATTGTTTAATCTTGGTAGCAGTAGTTAGGTAGAGAATAATAAGGAGCTCATCAGTTTAATATGAACCTTTGGATGTTATACGGTTAGAATTAGATAGTTTGCTTTTCAAAAAAAAAGGGAAAAAAAAGGGTGTGCTAGCCTAAATGCACCCAATTAAGTGAAGAAAAAAGGTTAGGGTAAGTAAAGGGTAGGTAGAAGAAAGGTTGCAGAAGTACAAAGTTGATTGAGGCATAAGCACATTTATCATGCTTGATCATGTGTTGCAGTGTGTAGGAGCAGTTATGAAGGTGAAAAGATGTTCACAAGTTGATTTGGTTAACTTCCCCTCATTTCATTTCACCCCCCACTACATACTTACTAATTTCCTCATTATCCCATCATTTCCTAAGAAAATACCCTTTTCCCTTCATTTTCACCTTTGCCCCTTGGTTTCACACATTTTCCTAGCAATTTACCCTCCAAACTCATTCCCCTACCTAAAAACCCCTTTTCCCTAGTGTGAAACCCATTTCCCTTTGAAAAAATCATTTTCCCCTTGTAAATTCCCTAAAACCCATAAAACCCCCTTGACCTAAGTCTTTATTCCCCCCTCCGCTTTATAAAGTTAACTCCACCATACCCATAAAACCCCTTTTAACCTAAGTTTTATTAAAACCTCGCATTACTTAACAAACCTCTGCAAATTACCTTTTTCCCGATATAAGAACTCTTTTAACCCACCACCCTTGGTGTGGTTAAATAAACCCCGCTGCCGTTAACCTTGGTCCCACTCCATAAACCCGTGCATTATGTTTTTAACCCGCTTATGTTTAAACCCCGCTTATTCATTAAAATAATTACAAATCCTTTGTAATTAACCCCCGAGCCTCGCTAATCTCAGCACCTGTTCCCTCCATGCATCTCGACCACACGATAGCCGTTAGATCATCCAATCCTAGATCCAATGACCCACAACAATATTGCGTGCTCCCGATCTCCTAGCTTTACTCGCTCGAGAGCACACGAGATTCGTGGTTTTGCTTGAACCCCTTGCGGTTACGTTGCAGCTCCACGTTAACTCATGTTCCTTCGGACAAAAACCACCCCAGGGCCAAAAGAGGTGCGATGAGCCTCCGAAACCACTCCCCGCATACGATAAAACCATCCACTATTCACTTAACCTTTCCGTGCCAATTTTTAAAATTTTCCCGTTTAAATGCCAAAACCCTCACTTTCGCTCTTTTCGCCCGTTTACATAGTAAAACCTGTATAACCCTTCCTACGCCACCCTAAGCCTCTGCAACCTATTTTGACCCCTGATTACATTCCAAACACTACCAGGACTCCGTCCATACACTATCCTGTTCCCTGAAGCCATTTCGGCCCTCCCTGTCAGCCTGTGTTTTTCTTAACAATTGTTGTATTTTGCAGGCGATCATATAAAACCTGTTTGTTCTAGATTCTCTCAGGAAATGAATTCAAAATCCTTTTTACAGTTAAAAGACAATTATCATTTACATAGAGCAGAAGTCATTTACATAGTAATGGTTAAAACAAAGAAGGAAACTTTTACACAGTAAATGTTAAAATAGACAATTTACACAGTAAAAGTTAAAACAGAGGAGGCAGATAAATAAATACAAATGAAAGACAAAATGGTGAAAGTGTATCAGATGAAAGGTCATAAGTGAATATGACATCCAGCGTGAAGACCAAATAGCCAAGCAACTTAAAGGACAAAAGATCAAAGACCAAAGCCAGTAGAACTGAAATAACAGGGACAACAAGCAGCAGTTCAATAACTGTTTCTATCTTCTTGCATGAAGATATTTCATTTTCCATAAATAAATCTATTTTTGTAAAAACATTTTAGGATATTTTCTTAGTTCTACTGTTGTATAAATAACTCTCCTTATGAGTTATTATGGGTTCACAAAAGAACCAGGTTGACCATTGAAGAGAGGTTGCACTCTTGAAGAAAGGTTGCACCTTGATGAAGCATTTGTAAACATTTGATGTACTTAGCTTTTCTGGACCCTTAATACAAAGCAAAGGATTCTGAATTTAGTTTTAGACAGTTTGTGTTTCCTGTAAGTTTTTCCAGTCTTACACATTATGTTTTTCTTCATATTCTTATGTCTTACAGAGATACCTAGCTAGGAATAATTGTGTCTCAATCTATTCCTATAAGCTTTTGAAGTGATAATCTATAAAGAGAATGGATTAATGGACTGTCTGTTTAATTAATTCCCTTTGAATCAATAAATCATCAGTGTCTTGTTGTAAGCATAAGAATATTCTCTTGAACTTTCTAAACATTGGTCATAGGTTTTCATACTTATGACTATTTAATTTTCAGTGTAAAAACTGTGATAATCATATTATTTTTTGTTTCTGCTCACCACTATTCATTTTTTATTACTGTGTGAAATTTTATAGCAGCCCTCTACTTTGGGATTAATATTATTCAAAAGGTTAGGCATTACCATGTCATATCTGTTTCATTCATTGGTCCTCCAAATTAAAACAAAACCCCAAAACAATTATCTTAGATGCTCTGTCTTGATACCTGACCATTATCAACTCAGAGGTATAACACCTCAAATTGACAGGACTATACCAACTCTTTCTTCACTGGCAGCGAAATAATTACTTCTCATGGTTATTGGTTCAAATATGTTTTTCTTTCTTCCACGACCTCGATCCTTCAAAGCTAATTTCCACCATGTCTCTGTATTTTGCATCACCAAGTGATAAAGAGATTCTGCCTCCACACTGGCCCTTGGTGCAGTGGTTACCAGGTCAAGACTGGCCGAAAACAAATTTGTCAGGCTTGAATATCTGACCGTAAGGGCCTGATATCACATTGTCCATGGTTCTGGGCTCAAGATCCATGATATCACATTGTCCATGGTTCTAAGCTCAAGGTCCATGAGAACATACCGCAGAACAAACCTGAACCAACCCACCTTACAAGAATGCCACTGTTGCGACCTCGCAAGATGCCACCGCTTGACCTCGCAAGATTACTAGGCACATTCCATCAAACTTATGTTCTTCAACTTCCTTTGCCAGTGACGTCACAAGGATTCAGAGTAGAGGATGGAGTAGTGGGACGGATACCAATGGGGCCATTACGTTTGCCAGAAGGTCACGTCATAGCCATCATTTCAGGAAGGGAATGGGGAAATAGTCCAGATGACAAATTTTAATTAATTGGAAGTACTAATAGATGAAAAATTTTAATTAGTTGGAAGGGAGAAAATGAAGCTCTCCCATTGGTTGAGGTGAACAGTGTTTGCCCACCCCAAACCAGCAAAGAAAACACCTATCAATGTAATTAAGCTTTGAAATATTTGATGTGGTAAGTGCATAAGTTATTTATTATCCCTGCAACATGGCAGGTATAACGCATTTGATAATGCGTTGAATTGTGATGGTCCAAGGCAACTTAGGCCTTATTGTGAAATGATGGATCGTTTTCATACTTTGTTTGAGAAGACATGTCTACTGATTCGTTGCTTCTAACAACTGCAAACCTATAACTTGAATATTCATAGCGTTTCTTCGTCCATGTGCTGGTTGCGTTGATGCAGATTTCTGTCACCGTTAATGGAGTTTACTTTTACTTAGAAGGGTTGTATCCATTCGTGTGATGATAGGGAAATGGAGTTTACTTTTACTTAGAAGGGTTGTATCCATTCGCGTAATGATAGGGAAATGTTCACCTCATACCAAGTTACTTTAGGTCAAAATGTCGTATCTATAATTCCCTGATGCCATCCATGTACTCTGTCTGCATATTTTAAGAGAGAGCCGCATATGTTTTTCTACGAAATTGAGGAGTAAGTGCCCACAGTGTACTTGTTGAATTATGTGTTTTTTGAAATTGATTTTGTAATGATTTAAAGTAGGATATGCATGATTATGGTTTTAATTGTTATTTTTATATATGTATTTTATAATAATAATGAAATTTTAAGGTGGTTGTTATTTTTTGGGATTTGTATAAAAAAAGGCGCTTCTATAAAGTGACATGATTATTAAAATCCATGTAATTTCAAACTTGAAACTTTTTATTAAAAACTTATATTCTTAGTATAATAATCTCTATTCTAATTAAAAATATAAATTATAAAATTATTTATTTTGCCAATTTATTTACACACTTTCTTATCACCTTGCCAATGACCCAAACTCTTTCCAAGACTAAAGTCTCCACCATGCTCTAAGAACCACGACCAAAGTGATGAGGTTGGAATCCACCTAATAGGCTCCCCCTTTAATACACCCATTAATACAATCAAGGCACAACTTAACGATAGAATCAAGCATGGGCTTCGTAAATTAGTTGTTGGTCCACACCCCAACGCTCCATCTTAAAGGGTACGCATATATATATATATATAAAACTGACTTCCTATACAAGGAATTGGTTAAGTGAGTGTAGGCTTAGTTTATTAAGAGCCTTAGTTCAATTTGGTACATATTTGATAATTTTATTTGTTTTCTTGTGGTTGTTTGGTATTTTTAACAATGAAATATTTCTATATTAAGATATTGGTTATATTGTTTTGATGATATATTTAGTGTAAGGTCTTGATTATATTATCAATTTGGTGTTAACTTTATGTGTCATTCTTCTTTTTCTTTTTTTCTCGTAATTTTGTTAGTTGTTTTGATATATTATTTGTGATATTATTGATTATTATTATAAATCATTTTTAGCTTATTGTTAGTAATGATTTTGTGACATATTATATTTAGTAAAAAAATTGAAATATTATATTATTATTTATTTATTATAGATCTTTTAATTTATTATAAATGTGTATATTTATGTTGAAATGTTATTTTTATATTTTGAGTTATAGAAGTTTCTCAATAAATAAAAAGATCTAGGGAGTTCTAACTGAATAGCTCATATAACACAATAGTTGCTAAGGTTTTACAAATGGGGTAGCAAGTTAAGTAGGTTTAAGTATCAAGAAAGCTTCAAAGTTAAGTGCACTTGAGCCAAAGGAGTATTGAGATGGGTGACCTACCAAAAAGTCCCTTCATTCAATCAGTGCTAAGAGGACTATTCAAAATCATGAGAAATTGATCATTTGCAACTAATATTCATGGACATGGGTCTTAAATTAATGACTTACTCTATGTATATAATCCCAAAAATAATATTCAAACTAGTGAACCATCTTTGACCTAGTTTTCTATCATAGACCATCTTTAATATGTGCTCTTGTAACAGGGCCACACAATGAATACTAGTTTATCTACATCTATGGTATAGTCCATTGCACATGAGATTTTTTGGCAAAATGGGTCAATTTTCATTATATCTTTATTGTTTTTTACTTTAATTTAACTATATTTAAACTAAACCCTTGTTCAAATTTGGGAATTTGTTCATACCTTTCAAAGTTCAATAATTAAATATTTGTTATATAAATATAAAATGTTTAAATTGATATTAAGAAGAACGTTTGGTTGAAGTTTTTATAAATTGAAAATTGTTAAATTTTATTAAAAAATGGTAGTTCTTAAGGAAATTATTTGTTAGTTTTTAGAAAAGTTGTAGAAATTATTTACTAATGGGTGTGAAAATTATTATTTTTATTATAAATTCATTAAGATAACAAAGAAGTACTATTTAAATTGTAATATTTTATTATAAATTACTTATAAATTCATTAAGACAATAAAGAAAAAATATTTAGGGTAATAAAATATTGTTGAGTAAAAATACAAAATAAGTTTTAGAGTAGTTATTAGGTCATAATGTCAATTTGATACATCATTAATAATATATCTCTTATTAAAAGTTTTTTTTTAAGCAAATATTTCCAGGAAAATTTAATAATGGTGTCCATATGTTGTTTCCTTTATGTGTTTTGTCAAAAGTGGCAAAAACTTGCATGCATCGGCATAGAAGATCTTGCTAAGGTTGATGAGGAGTTTCCAGTAATGTTCAAGGTATTATGAGAGCCCCATTAGGCACTTGGAAGAGTGAGACGAGGAGAGTAGGGAACACACAGTTACACATAAGAAAAAATGTTGACCAATTGTATCTAAGCACATTGTTGGAAACCTCACTCTCATAACATTGTTTAGATTTTTGTTGTTTGTAGAGGTTGTGCTATGTCCATATAAAAAACTTCCAATTGCGAGGTCCCGTGTTGATTTTTTATGTTGTGGTTGTCTCATTCATTGTGTAACGAGGATCAAGATGCACTCAGGTCAAGGTGCAATGACTAGTGGTCATAAGTGAATAGGCATGGTGAGTATCAAAGAATGATGATTATTGAATAGATGCAAGTTACGCCACTGAGAGATAAAGGGTGCAAATGATATTGGAAGGCCGGGTCAAGGTGAAATAACAAAGTAAATGATTGTTTAGTAGAGTTTAAGGAGTGCATGAAAATAATGAATTGGCATAGATTGGTGATATAAAAAGAGAGAGAGGGGAAATAATTACATGGACAAGATAATCTAGATGTATTCGATGGTGTCGAGGCCTAGTGAATGAGATAACATGCTACGGAGAACGAAAATAGTGCATGAACATCCTAGAATGTTTGGTTCAAGTTGTAAGCCTAATCATATACAATATGTATTCCCCACGTATTTCCCAAGCTTGTTGTAATAATTTTTATTCAAGCACACATGTTGTAGCACAATAGCACATGATGTCATCCATCTTGTGCATGGAGAGGATGGCAGATCAAGTTGTGGCAGAGGGTGACAACTGTACTCATATGCTAGCTTAAGATTAGTTTTTTGTAAGACCTATTATTCATGCATACATTTTTTGGTGTTATGATGCATGGAGTTATGTATGATCAAGTTGTGGAATGAACCACTTGAAATGAGGGTAGTAAGTGTATTCATATGCTAGCATGAGGGGGCAACTTGAGATCTCAGGATGTGAGTTGGTTGATGAACCACATACAATAAAGTGTACCAAAAAACTAACATATATAGTAGTTAGTTACCTATGTATTTTGGTGAAAGGAAACTTTTTTTATATGGAATTCAACAAATATATTGGAACCAAGTAAATTTTAAGGACGGAATTGTCAAGGTGGTTAAGGTGAACTTGACTAGGTCATAAAGTTAATTCGATATAATAATCAATAGATTTAATATTGATGATTAATAAATTGGGGTTTTGGTAATCAATGATTCTGCCATGACATTTTCATGTAATTTAGATTATTTAAGGCCATGACAACTCCATTATAAGACACCTTTTGGGCCAAATAATAATAGATCTATGATTACGAGTTAGTTTTCCTACAAGTGTTTTTAGAATAATTTATGGATGATGGTTTGGTAAACTTAGCTTGGTCATAGAGTTAAATGAGTTTAGTATACAATTATGGTTTTTTAGGCACATGGTATTTGTGACATGTGGTATTTCGTTTGTGGATTACATGTAACAAAGCCTTTAAAATGTTTATAATCCTCTACTGTAAGGTGATAGATTGAGCAAGCATTGGGATCACCTAGATGGTAGCTTGGCCAATTTTGGCTAAATGGAAATTAAAGATATCGTCATGGTTGTTTTTTCCCTGATTAGGGTTTTCCATCATAAATTATTACATTGTTGTTTATTAGGTTTTTCTCTCACACATTTTAGTCCTAATAAGGTATAAGAGCTTGGTATCACAAAAGTGGCGTGATGTCATGGAAGAGACCAACCATGACAGTGTGAAAAAGAAAAAATCAACATGGATCTAATGATGCCTCTGAACACATATAAAAAATAAGAAACTATTCTCTTTTCTTTTAAAAGTATGTCAAATCAACCACCATAATCAACCTAGATGATAGCTATAATAGAAGACAATATGTGTAGTGGATTACATAATGCTTATGTGGGTTGAAATTACATCGTGTGAGAAGAGCCACCAAAGGGAATTTATGTGGTTAAAATAAAAGTCATTATGGAAGACAAATTTGGAAAGTAGATCTGACATTGCGTATGTTGTTGAGATCGATACCCCTAATCCATAAATTGTCATGCATATTCCACTAGATAGATCATCACAATAGTAAAAATATTATAAAATTCAAGATTTATACTATTTGAGTTAATTTTTCTTACATTTTCTATATTTATTAAATTATTCTTTTCAACTTATGAATGATATATAAAATGCAAAAAAAACATTAGATACAACAATCACTAACAAACCATAATAACACTAAGACGTGACATGGGCAAGCCATTTGGGAGAAAACCCAGTTGGAAGGGGAGGTTACTCTTCTCTCTCTTAATGGATGTGGTGCAAATAAAAAGGAGTGAGGCCTTTAGCTTATGGGTTGATTCAAAACACAAAACCTCTATGTTCTTCCCTTTTTCTATTGAATTTCAACTGCTTTGCTCTATTATGGAAAAAATTATATTAGTTAATAGAATCAAACCCCTTTTCCTAACATGGATCCATAGCCAAGAAGGGGTTAAATTTGACCCATTCACCCTGAAATATGAGTTACAAATTGACCCTTGTAGAGTATTGTTCATAGATCCCATGTGGCTAGCTAATTTATCATGAGTAACAAGGGCTAACATGGCATCCTCTTGAATTGTGGTGGTCAATCATAATAGATTAATTTATAGGAGGCATAAATTTTATGTCCACACTCTAATTGACGTGATTATTATATTGTTGGAAAGGTATTCAAGTGTAGAATGTCTCTAAAGAGTGAAAAACTCAAGCAAAAAATATTTACCTCAAGAAAAGAGATCATTTAAGGCGTCAAACAAGCCCCAAAAGGTTTATGACCCCAATTCTTGAAACTAGGTCCCACCACTAAAACTACTCCTCTAAGTTGGTTTCTCTATTTTTTCACCCAAAAAGCATGGACATGGATGAAAAATAATATAATGAATAATATAATGATATAATCCAAATCATACTCCACATTTTGGGAGGCTTTTATTCCCCAAAATCTCTTACTGAATGAGGTGAGGAAATTTTTCCTCTTCTTTTTCCTTAGAGTGCCATTTAGCCTTTCCTGGAAGTTTTCCTTCCAACCCTATGTGTCAAAGGTCATGCTTTATACATCAAGTAGCTATACACCTCTTCTCCTCTTCCAACTCTACCTAAGTGTCTTATGTTAAACCCCCTATAGAAGGTTATATCCACTCCTCTTCCTAATTCATCATCGAAGGCTCATAGAGATTCAAATTTTCCACATTCACTACTATCTAAATATGTATGTATGGGTTTAGATTTAGTCTATAGGTGTTATATCCCATCTTTTGTAGTAGTTTGAAGGGACCATATGACAGAGCCTTTACTTTCTTACTAGAACCTTGTAGTATTCTCCTTGTTAAATTGTAACCATACTCTGTCGCTTTCCTTGAGTAACTTCTCTATTCTATCTTGACCATGCCCGACCTTCTAGTTTTCCTATGACTTATTTAGTGTCTCTTGTAATTATATATAGATATACATGATATTCTTCAAAAAATTCTTTATCCTTAAAGAATCACCTATGAGATCCTCCCTCTCTCCCCCTTGTTGGCTATATGCAATATACAAAGGTAAAGGTGGAAAATGTCTAATATACGTTTCAAATGGGGACTTACTAGTAGAAGTGTGGACTACTTTCTTATAAGAATATTGTATATATACCATATTTTAATCCCAAGAATTTAGATGCTTCTAATTGTAACCCCTCAAAAGCTATATGAAATTTTTATTGAATACTTTTGTTTTCACATCTTTCTGTGGATGGAATTCTATATATTTATTCAACTTCAAGTCCATATTATCCCAAAGTGTAGTTTAAAATGCACTATGGAATATTTTTTCCTTGTCTAATTATTCCTCTTGCTATCCTAAAGTGCACCTAGACCTATCTAAAGAACAAGTTTATTTCTTCTTTCTCATTGATGGTGTTTCTATGGGGAACTAGAACTCACATCTTATTGAACCTATTATTCCCCTTCCTAGTTATTAGTAAACCTATCACAAATTCCATGAAAATGCTTTCTCAAGGATGAGTGGTTATAGGAAAGGGATGATTTATACCCTCTTTGCTATTACTAGGCTTGTTGTTACAACAAAGCATACATCCTCTTATGAACCTAGCTACAACTCTTTGCATCCCAAGGCAATAAACATATATTTATAATTTGGATAATTTCTTCCCTACACCCAAATGCCTTGTAACCTTGGAGGCATGAGCCTCTCTCATCAGATATAACTACTCACATTTAGGTAAACATGACTTTTATATCTCGTAGAGTAAGCCATTTCGCAGATGATTATCAATTATATTTTCACCATCATTCCATGACTCTAGCTTTGCAATTGCTAAAATTCCTCCTTGAAGTTCTCACAACCTTTATATGCATTTATTATGCATCATGGTAAAAAGGATCCATGTGCAATAGAGTTCCCAAAGTTGTGATCTTTGATGTGGGTGGCCTTGAAAGCATGTCAACCACTTGTTTGTGCTACCCTTCTTGTACTTGACCACTAAAACGAATTATTATAAAATACCCATCCACTTGTAATTCTTGGTCTATTATAGCTTACTTTGGGCCTGCAGGTACTATAATGATTGGTGATCTATGTGGATTATTGTCTCCTTTCCCATTAAATAGTATTTACACTTTTCAATAGATTATATTATCACATATAACTCCTTGTTATATGTAGGTTAGTTGAGAACCACCCAATGAAATACTTCAGAATGGAAGAATATAGACATTCCGCCATGCAACATCATTACTCCCATAACATACCCAATTCCATTGTTTTCCACTTTAAAGGGTTGTTTCAAGTTCAGTATTGAAAGAACCAATGCTTGAATTATTTTATTCTTTAAATACTCAAAGGATTTATATTGGCCCTTTCCCGTTTAGAAACTCTTTCCACTCATTATTATGGCGTTGAGTGGTGTTGCTATTGCTGAAAATGAGGTTATGAATTTCCTCAGTTGTTGTGCTACCTCAAAAAAACTCATGACTTCAAAAACATTAGTACATCGGCCACTTCATGATGGCCTCCATATTGGCAAGATCTATCTTTAGATCTCCTCCACCAATCACATATCCTATATACACCAAACACTATCGTGAAAACTCACATTTCTTAATATTTCATGTAGTTGGTGCTTCTTCAATGTATTTAACATTTGCATTAAATGTGAGATACATGCTTCTGTTAGGTAGCAATGTATACTGATATGTCATCCAAATACAATAAAAAATGCATAAATATGGGCACAATATGTCATTAATTAATCCAATGAACATGGTTGGTGTATTGCATAAACCAATGGAATGTCTAAACACTCATAAAATCTTGTCTAACTTTGAATGTAGTTTTCCAAGTATCTTGTTCTCTAATTCAAACTTGTTGATACCTTAATTTTAAGTAAAACTTGATGAAGTATTTTCTTGTTGCAGCTGGTCTAACTGATCATGTATCCTTGGCAGGGGGGAAATGTTCTTGAGATTTTTTTTTTCAACACCTTATAATCACTACCACATTCAACAAGTCCCATCCTTCTTAGGCACAATTATGATTGGAAACCCACATGGTTAAGTACTTGGTCGAATAACACCCTACTCTAGTTATTGTTGCAACTATGTCTTCACCTCATTTACTTCTATTATGAACTACTTGTACAATCCATTGTTTAACAATGGAGAGTCTAACAATAGCTGGATCTCATGCTCCACTTCCGTTTTAGGTGGTGTCCATTTAAGCTCCTAAAACACTCCCCTATATGCTTGAAACACTTCCATGTATGAATATTGGATACGAAAGGATAAAATTTAGAAGAGTTCAATGAAATTTTTAATTATTTCTAATTTACATCACCAAAAAATTAACATCAAGTCAAGAAGTTGCATTTATTATGATTCTTGTTATGAAAGTTATAAAATATTGTTGAATGAACATTAACTTAAGAATTGGAGTTGAAGAGTCAAGAGAACTACAAAATTAATTCAAAGGGTCTAAACATTGAGAAAGGTAGTGTTGCAAAGGAATTTGAAAGGAAGTTGAAGTTTTGATAGGGGAGATGACATTCACCTTGAAGCCAAATCCAAAAACAATACGAATGCACATGAAAGAAAATATGTCAATGGTAGAAATCCATGGGAATATTAATATCCCCAATCATTATTCGAAGGCATCTATCATTAGTTTTGTTAATTTTGATCTATAAAATGAAAACTAATTCCTTAATAAACAATTTCATATATATGTTGAAGTCAAAGACCCGCATAATTTCTTTTAAGGTTGTTATAATGAAACCTTGGTGTCATAAGCTAGTTGGTATCATGAGTCTTCTTGATGTTCCCATTGTGGCCACACCTCAATTATCTTAGCCTTTGTTACATTTTTGTTAAGGCACTCCATTGTGGCATCCTATGGTTAGATAAGTTGTATCTAATTGACCTAGATGCCATGCAACATATCTCTAGTTTGTTGAGACCAACTGAAAATGTTGTAGACATAGCTTCAATAAATAATATCCCTCCCAAGTAAATCTATATGAGGCATGTTACCCATTACAATTCCCTTGGTGTGGCCATTTCTACTAATAATAGCCCTATGGTTAGTTTTTCCATCCAATAATTAGCCTATAAACTTGTCCAAAAACGTTATAAATATTATTTTCTATGTTACTAAGCGACATGCTTAATGAATGAAGATGTCCTATGCTTTTTACCTTATTTAATGATGTTCATTACGTATTGTATTAATAATAATTTAGTGGGATCTGGATTATTGTTGATTTTCACTTCTAGAAATCCATCTTGTTGAAAACAAGTTGCATTTAATGTGATCTTCATATGAGGGTTAAAAACGTTTTTTGAATGGAAATAACTTGAGGATTGAGAACTAAAGAGATAGGATGATTACACAGTTAAGTCAAAGTGGTATTTCACTAAGAAAGGTTGCGAGTGAAGCCAAAGTGTGGAAAAGGGGGATAGAATTTACCTTGAATCCAAAATCCAAAAAGAAGATAAACATGCATAAAGAAGTGGATACATCAATGGTATAGGTCCATGCGAATTTTAATGAGCTTATACTTGAAGATAACTATTACTAGTGTTTTTGAATTTGACCTACAAAATGAAAAATAGTTCCATAAGCAACAATTTCATAAAATGTTGAAACCAAAGCCTTACCTGGTGGTTTTGAGGTGGTCATAATGGAATATTGGTTTAGTAGATTGTTTTAAGCTGGTATAATGACCATTCTTTATGTCCCACATTATGGTGACACCATATTTTTATTTTATTTCATTATATTTCTACTTAGATAAATCCATTTTGGCTTCATGTGGTTAGAGAAAATCTATCCATTTGACCTAAATACCATGCATCACATATCCAATTTTTCTAAACCAAGTAAAAATGTTGCAGACATAAATTAAGCCAAATATATCTTTCCCAAGGAAATATATACCAGGTATACTACCTATCTTGGTTCCCATGGTGTAGTCATATCCACTATTAGTAGCCCTATAGTTATATTTTCCATCCAACTATTAGCATATAATTTGTCTGTAAATGTCATAAGATGAATGCTCTATGGGGGTTATCTATGTTGTTGAACAATTTGCATAGGGAATCAAGATGTTTTGTCCTCTATAACTTATTAATGTGTTCATTAGATATTATATCGAGATGTGAGATAATGATAATGGTTTCCATTATAACAAGGCGATCCTTATGTTTTTTGTGATATATTAGAGAGCACTTGAAGGTAGATATTTTGAGTAAATTATGATAGAGATAGTTTGAACACCTAAGTTTACAATTGAGTAACATTCACAAGTCTAGAAGGCTAATCAAAAGGTCATGAATGAAGCATTTCAACATTGATACACAACCATGATCTAGAACATTGCAAAGTCCTTTAAAATTATTTGTCACCTAGTAGATAAGTATGATGAATATGTCATTTAGAAATTGGGATCCATATTGTGTTTTTGATATTATATGTAGATCCATAAGTTGAATCCAATAATATATGATTCCATATCACTGAACAATATATTCAATCATTTGCCATAAATCAACTTAAGAAGTTATGTCCAAAACCATATTTCAACCATATTCCAAGTTAGAAATCATTAAGGAGACTAAACTAAGAAGAAAGCACCATTAATACATGGAAGTGAGACTATCATCAATCCACAAATCTTTGCATATTTTCTAACAAAAGAAAAAATGTGAAAAAGAAGAGGAGCAGTGCCTACACAAAGAAGAAGATGAAACACAAAACGTAGCATTACTATTTCAAATCAATAAGAGACATTATAATACTAGAGTAAGTACTCCACATAGGGCAGACCTAGATCCTATTATAGCTTCTCTTTAACAGATAACCACTATGGAGGGAAAAGGAATTGATGTCTATTCTCAAGGTAGACCAATTAGATTGAGTACGATAAAACAATTGGAGCAACAAAAGTCATTAGTGAAAGCATAGATACTTTTGGAATAATAAATTGTTCCAACATTGAAGGAGACAAAACCACTATTACAAAATGAGAGAGAAGATATAAAATCCCCTATCCCTAGAACAATTCAATAAAATGTCCATAGTGTACTTTTTCACTTAGAGGTGTAACAAATGCTCCATCAATATGCTTTGAACTAGAGCACAACATTTCAATAGTATTTCAAATTTGGTCCACTAGGCGAAGGAGTACCATCTAACCCACACCAACTTATGGATTTTTTGGTTCCTACTCCACACACCACTTCTTCAACAAATTAGACATATTGATTTAAGGACTAAAAATTTATTGTAGAGTTTTGGAAGTCAATCCCTTCCCCCTAGCCACTAACAATAAGAAGAATATATCTCTTGAAAAGTTATAAAAGTATAACTAAACTTGTCAACCATCTAATATGCAAACTTACATTGTTGTATTGGTGCCATAATTACTAAGCACACCAAAAATTGCTACTTGCCTATCAAAATTTAACCATAACATATCTATAAGAGGTTTCAAACAAAGAGTCCTTAAAATCTTATATTGAAGCACTATACATAAAAGTGGAAGTGGGAACTTAAGCACCTTTTGAATGCATCACTATACATAAGAAAATTACTAAAGTTAAAACATTTTATCATACTCTATGCATGTGTAATGGAAATATGGAGGAAGAGTTACATAAAATTTCTACAAAATATCATAATGAATTAGATTAAAAATCAAGGAAGTTGATGAAACACAATTGAAAGTAAGAACCAAGGCTACTAAATTTTCCAAAATTGCGCATTCAACCTTATAATTGTGGAGTTATTTACAATATTTACTAGAAATTTAAGAAATGGAGAACACTATCAATAAATGAGCAAGCCAACTGATTGAAAATTATAATACCTTGAATAATCTACCATAAAGTGCTTGATCATCTAGTATGGTTTAAATGACTAGGTTTTCCAAACATATCATGATAACTTACATGGAGCAACAAAATTGGATTAGTAAAGTGGCCCATCTCTAGAATATGGCATGACAAATTATCCCTATTTACTATAATCTCAAGGCCTTGTAGAAAAATACATTGCAAAAGATAAACAATTGAGACTCAAACCCATGTAATCTACCATAGATAAGTATAATGAGTAAATCCATAAAATTAAATATTTCTGTAAATCTAAAACTAAAAGCATTACTAACTTGCATGCACAAGTTAAGAAAGAGATCCTGTTATTTGTCCCTATATTGGCTGAGTGATCCTATATTTCCTTAGGGATGAGACGAAAATCATGTTGGGAGCCTAGCCACAACCTACTTTTCCATTTTGAATATTTTTGTGTGTTACTATAGTGTGCATGCCTTGGTTTTGATGTGCATAACATTGTAATAGTTTGTATACCTTGCGGAATAATCATGTACTACACACAAGGTCTCATGCACCCCCTTCAAGAAAGTGGTTAAGTAATGGTTGTATGATCTTGCAATCGATCTAAATATGTATAAAAATGGGTAAAATGGGTAGAGAGTTCTTGAGAATGTAATGTTACACTAATGATAAGTGCAGTAATCAGGGTTTATGGATTGTATAAATAAGGTATAAGGATATTTTCATGCGTAGGCTCTATTTGGTATGCCATTCAAGATGGTTATGTCCTATTCATAAGTTCTCATGCACACCCTTCAAGAAATTGGTTAAATAATGATTGTATTATCTTCTAACATATCTAAATATGTATAAATAGAGATAAATATGGTAAAGTGAGTTCTTGAGAATGTAATGTTATGCAATTGTATATGCACTGGTTAGGGTCTATATAATATATAGTGAATGCATAAGGATATGTACATGCATTTTCTCTATTGTTTTAAGATGGAACGAAATGACAATTAGCTCCCCCTCCTTTAAATTTATGATTTATGTCTTTTTTGTGTAAGGCATGTTATGAATGTTGCACAATTATGATTTATTCTAATAACCAAATATAAATAATTTTATTTCCCTTTAACTTCCAAATATATCCTTGCAATACCCATTAATGTCTCAAGGGAGACCTTATCCTCCTTGAGGGAATTTAAAAGTATAACGCTAATAGGTTTGTTGTTGTTCTATGTACTAAACCATGAGTCTAGTGTTAAGTGCCACACTTAGACCTACTATGGTTGTCCATGATTTATAGACAAGCCTCATTAAGAAACTATAAATATAAAATATACATTTAATGCTAAATTAATAGTTGCAATATTAATTTAATATTAAATTTTAAATTTGGTGTGTTAAAACTTGGTAAAAACCTTCAATGGACCTATTTTGTTTCAATGCACTATCTTTAGAGAACTTATTTTTTACTATGTATCAACCTTGGTACTCTCAACATGTGCACTATTGGTGATCTAGTTGTTAAATACAATAGCACATCTTGCATACTAAATCATGTTAACACATTGAAAAACATGAAAGGTGTCATTAGCAATTCAATGTGTTGACAATGTTCACATTCATGGAAAAACACATCAATGCACATAGTAAAGTGATTACATGAAGATCATAATTTTCCAGTGCATATCACTTCCTTGCAAACACTAGTACATCTAGTCATCAACATCAACGCACATGTAAGAGCTGAGAACACCAAACATAGTGTTATAAAGCCACACCAATATATTAACAATGGAAGGAACATAAGATATATCAATTCAATGCACTAACATAAATAGATAACATCATTACTAATGCACTTATTCATCCACGAATGAACAAGTATATGCATAAGTGGAAAAATAAACCAATTTCTATTCCAAACACAAACACAAGTTGCACAAGGCATTTATCTCTTGTATTAAATATGATACTTACATGGATATGTTTCCCTAAGCATGGTGCACGAAGATGTATTGCGGTACACGAAGATGTCTTGCGGTGGACGAAGATGTCTTGCAGTGCAAGAAGGAGGATAATAAATACACACACTAATTTTTTCGTATCCTTGATGAGCTTAAGGTAGTCAAGAGTGCCATTGCGTCTAAAAAGTTCACCATTCATAGTGTGCCCATTAATAAAACTATGACACAAGATTGAACATGTTTTTTATACCACGAGAGTGTGCCATGAATCTGAGACAAATAGTAAAAATGAGAAATCAATTTGCCCGTTTTTTTTATAATTTAACCACATCATGTGTGTTTATATCCCAATCCACCCATGTGCATATATATAGGCACATGGTCTTGCTATAGTTTCAATATGTTGAGGTAATTTCTTTCATATCATAGGATTCAAACAAATTGAGAGTAAGGGGCGCTATTTGAATTTTTATTTGTAGATGTTAACATATATAAGTGCACCAATGCATGTGTTGAGATTATGCACTAATGTTTTGAACTAGGAGAACCAAAATTAAAGCCTTAGGTAAGACCTCCACCCATCGACCTCTAATAAAAGCAAAATACAGAGAAGTGCTTCGAAAAATCCTTTGCAAAAGTATACTTTCATTGAAATGTTATAAGTGAACTAGATTTATTATGTGAATGCTTATTGATCATAAAACATAATCAATATTTTCCATAAGTTTCATTGAAGCTTGTTTTAAAATCCAAAGCTTCATCATTCTTCTTATTTTTTTCTTTACTTATCATATCTAACTTTGCAAATCATTCTTTACACTAATTTTATATATATTTATGTGCCAACATTTTGTGGAAAATTGATTGCATCTTATATAATATGCACAAGGATGTAGTTTCCAACATCTTTCCTATACATGACCTAATCTTTCACAATAGTCACATTCAACTTTGTTTTACTTCCATGTTCCTAAAGAATATATATTTCAACTATATGTCTTGGAAGTAGATGTGCCACTTGTTAATGAAGATTGACATGGAAGATGGGCTTTTCCTTTCACAAACTTTATATCCATATTACTTTCTGACTTGCATTATATTCAATATCTTCATTATTTTTTGACTTAATAGCTATTCGTATTGGATTATTAATATTTTTACTATTTTTATGAATGTTTTTGAAGTAATTTTCAATTAAATTTGTTTTTTTGGGTTAAAAGTGGACTTTACACTATAATCATTAATCAAAGTACAATATCAACATAAAAATATTAAACATATGTGATATTTAAAACATCATAATTTTCTTAAACATAGAAATTATTATTAAATAATTATTTTCTTGAACTTGAAAACTATTATTGATGTTGATATTTTAATCAATTTTAACAGTGAAATTGTTACACAAACAAACACTTGCAGAAATGAAATTGCATGAAATGAGGTTGGAGTAGCAGGTGTGGTGTTACGAAGAGCTAGGGTTTCAAGCTTCTGCAAGTGTTGAACTCCATGGAGGGGCGCAAAGGGGGGAGCTCCACTCCCTCCTACAGTCAGGCCGTAGCTAGCCGAGGTAAGAAACAGATAGAAACTGATAGAGTTCAATCAGGAGAAGGGAAAATGAACATTGAAGAGGAACAGGATTTGACCAATACAAGGGAGGACAATAGAACAAAAGAAAATGAGGAAGAAGACAAGAAACATTAAGTAGAAAAGAAAACACAAAAGGGGCCATGTAAACCTAAGGCTAAGGTCACAGCTAGAGTAGTTTTAAATGATCATGCTCTGTAGGCACACAGGGACCACATTCGGACCTATGCTATCATTTGTAAATTCATGGGATTATGGCCCACAGAAAAGGTGCTACAAGCGTGGATTAAATACCACTGGAAACTGAAAGGAGGCATAGACCTACATCTTGGGTCAAAGGGTTTCTTCACTGTGGTCTTTACAAATATCGAGGACAAAGATATGGTGTTTGAAGGAGGGCCCTACTTCTATGCAGCTGCAGGCCTCTACATGCGGCCTTGGATGATGAATTTTGTCTCGGAGCGAGAGACTTTCACTTCGGTCCCAGTCTGGGTAAGACTCTATTCCCTACCTCTAGATTACTGGCAAATTGAATCTTTATTTGCCATAGGAAACAAATTAGGGCATTTTGTCAAAGCATCTGAGGCCACCAAAAGGGGAAAATATACTTCCTTCGCACGAATATGTGTGGAGATGGATCTCTCTGGAGCTCTACCAGATGAGGTCATCTTGGAAGTTTTTGATGAAGAATGGGTGCAAACAGTATATTATGAACATATTCCTTTCAGATGTCGCAGGTGCCATGAGCATGGGCACCTATTTAGAGACTGCCCTCTCAGTAAAATAGAGAACAAAAGTAAAGCTACCACAGTGAAAGACACTGAAAACTTTCACAAAGTGGGCTATAGAGGAAAAGGGGGCAAAAGGGGGCCAAAGAAACATCAAATAGAAGGGCAACAGGCCAGTCTGAACAAGTTCCAAGTCCTAGAAGAAGAGGAAGAGACAACAAAGGTAGATTAGGTAAGGGAAGGCAGCCTAGGGGAGAAGGAGAAAGAAGAAAAGAGTGGGAAAACACAGGTTATTAATAAATAGAAAGAGACTAAGCTGCGCAATGGAGAACTAGAAATAGACCAAGAAATGACCCAGAGTGAGATGGAAATGGAGGATCATGAACTGCAGGATATTCTTGATAGAGAACACCTAGATCTGGAAGGGTTCTTGAAACAGGGGACAATGGGAGGGGTAGACTCACTACCTCAAGAAGAGTTTAACAGAGTACAATAGCTGTTCCTATGGAAAACTCAGGCTAAAGGGCTGGAAAGGCAAAGAAACAATGAAAGGCAGGGCAATGAAGGTGTGAAAACTATGAAAACCACACCAGGATTAGCTCCTAGAAATCCAGGAAAAAAAAGAGGCAGGAAAAAGCAGAATGAGTTACTGATGGAATGTGGAAAGCTAATGATAGATTCAGGTAAGATGAAAGATCTAACCAACTACTCCTTTACAAATCTTTCATAATGAAGTTCACATCTTGGAATATTAGAGGCCTAGGAAGTAAAAGAAAACAAAGAATACTTAGCAATAGAATGAAACAAGAAGCTCCAGATATGATCTTTATCCAGGAAACTAAGTGTTCCATTCAAAAAATAAAAGAAATACATAGTAAATGGCTCAATAAATATGAGTTTCTAGAAGTCAAAGAAGATAAAACAACAAGAGGTATACTTACTCTTTGGAACCCCCAAAAGATTGGCATAATAGATGCTGAGGCATCTAGGAATTATTTATCAGTGGTTATTCAGCCTGTGGGAGATAGGGAGAATTATTTGATTACAAATGTTTATGGCCCCCAAAGACTGGATGATAAACTTAGGCTGCTAGATTCTCTTGTGGAATTGAGAGATAGACTTGCAGGAGTACCATGGATCATGGTTGGGGACTTCAACATGATCAAATCACTATCGGAGAAAAAAGGTGGAACCAGAACTTTAAGCAAAGACTCTAGCATTTCAAACTTTTATAGACAATATGAAGCTAGTTGACACTGTTATGAGTAATGGCCTCTTTACATGGAACAATAAGAGAGGAGGAGAGTCTCAAGTAGCCTCAAAGTTAGACAGATTCATAATCTCAGAGGACCTTATGCTCACAGATAAGGAAATGACAGTGAGAATTCTCCCCTTTGGAGGATCGGACCATTGGCCTATACAACTTGAGGTTCAGGGCATTGGTACCCCCAAGAACAGACCTTTTAGATTTGAGCTCAGAGGACCTTATGCTCACAGATAAGGAAATGACAGTGAGAATTCTCCCTTTTGGAGGATCGAACCATTGGCCTGTACAACTTGAGGTTCAGGGCATTGGTACCCCCAAGAACAAACCTTTTAGATTTGAGAATATCTGGCTCACCCACCCAGATTTTATCAGCAACATTGCAAAATGGTGGACAGAAGATCTGCATATTCAAGGTACAAGAATGTTTCTGCTACACAAAAGACTAAAACACATCAAGCTCAGACTCAAAGATTGGAACAAGAATGAATTTGGTAATATTTTTGAAGCGAAAAAAGCTATTGAAGGTAAAATGCAGGAACTCAATCAAGCCCTTATCACAGATGGCTTTGATAGAGTCAGAAATGATCAAGTCACCAAGCATCATCAAGACTGGGAGAACTTATGTAAACAAGAGGAGATATTTTGGAGACAAAAATCAAGAGTTCAATGGCTAAAAGAAGGGGAGCGAAACACTAGGTTTTTCCACAGGTCCACCATGGCGAACAGATCTCATAACAGGATCTCATCGATCAAGGATGTCGGAGGTCAACTACTCAATACCCATGAAGATATAGAAGCTGTGTTGGTTCAGCACTTTCGAAGTATCGCAGAGGAGACCATTTTAGACAGAGCTCATTTTATCAGGGACTTAACAAGGTACATACCTAAGCTAGTAACTAGAGAGGATAATTTCAATCTCAATAGGCCAGTGATTGAAGAGGAGGTTAGTGAGGTCATCAAAGAAATGCAGAATGGTAAAGCGCCAAGCCCTGATGGTTTCAATGTGGATTTCTTTAAAGCTTGCTGGAACATTGTCAAGCAAGATATTCTGAATGTCGTGGAGGACTCCAGGATGAATAGAACCATTTTGAAGGTGCTCAATACATCCTTCATTTCTTTGATCCCCAAACAGGACATGGCTCAGACTCCAAACAAATTTAGACCTATAGCTTTGTGCAATGTGGTGTACAAGATAATATCCAAAGTTATTTCCAATAGACTCAAACCCCTTCTTCCTACTCTAGTTTCTATGGAGCAATCAGGATATGTGGAGGGTAGACAAATTCTCAATAACATCATTCAAGCGCATGAGGTGGTACATTCATTGTTAAGCAATAGGAAGGTGGGAATGATTATGCAATTGGACCTAGCCAAAGCTTATGATAAGTTGAATTGGACCTATATCAGGAAGGTCCTTCTAGCCTTTGGATTTGACCATAACTGGGTAAGATGGGTTATGGCCCTGGTAACTTCTTCTAGCTTTTCAATTCTAGTTAATGGTTCTCCATCCAAGAATTTTACTCCTTCAAGAGGCCTCAGGTAGGGAGATCCGCTCTCCCCCTTTCTCTTTATCCTCATGATGGAAGGACTTGGTAGATCTATCAAGCATGCTAAAGAAATGGGTAACATCAAGGGTCTCCAACTCTCTGAGACTGGACAGGCTTTGACCCATCAACAATTTGTTGATGACACCATGCTGCAGGGCATCCCAATGGTCAAAGAAGCACTAGCTTATAAACAAATCCTGAGTGATTTTGCCATGGCTACAGGTATGGAGGTAAATCTCTCCAAATCTAAGATTTTCTTCTTTAACACTAATATTGCTATCCAGAGGAATATCTCCAGAATTTTGGGCTTTCAAAGGGATGTCCTTCCTTCCAAATACTTGGGAGTTCCTCTAACTGATAAACCTTTGCACAAGAGCATTTGGGAGCCGGTGATTAACAAGATGCAGGATAAAACCCGGAAATGGACTATTAGATCTTTAAACTTGGCAGGCCGGTTGGTGCTTACAAAAGTTGTACTTCAATCAATCCCCGTCTACATGCTTTTAGCCCTTCCAGCTCCAAAAGGAGTTTTGCAACAATTTAGAACCATTCAAACAGACTTTCTTTGGGGTAAGGGGAAGGAGAGAAAGAAATGGGCATTGGTAGCTTGGGATAAGATTTGCAAACCTAAAAACCATGGAGGTCTTGGACTGGATGATCCGGAAGTGCTAAGCAAAGTTTTAGGGGCAAAATTATGGTGGTATTGGGTAAAAGATCCAAAGGTTCAGTGGGCTCATATTTGGAAAGAAAAATACACCAGCAATTGGCAAGATAATGATCACATAAGGATGACTGGCATCATAAAAGGCTCCTACATCTGGAATAAAGCTTGGGAGAATAGAGGCTTAGTGCAAAAAAATAGCTTCTGGGAGATCAGAGAGGGAGATCTTGCTTTGTTTTGGGAGGATAAATGGCAACAAGAACCTAAACTACTAGGAGAGGACTTTGTGGACCTCAAGAAAGAAATTGATACCAAAGGGTTACTTAGGGTAAAAGATTTTGGGATCAAACCAGTAGTGAAGGAAAATGGATAACCTGGAAGAATATGGAATACAGGGATGATAGCCCCTTGAAAGCAAAAGCCGATGCACTTCTGATAATGTTGGATCAAAGGAAAATTCTGGTTTCAGAGGGGCATGACCAACTTAGATGGGGCAACAATAATGAAGGCACCTTCAATCTTAAGGAGGAAAAGCGCATAATCCTAGAGCTGGATTCCAATGAACCAGACAGGGTTTGGCAGAACCTATGGAGGCATCAAGGATGGATGAAAATCAAACTCTTCATGTGGCTGGTACATCATAAGAAAATTCTGACTTGGGAAAATATTCGGAAGAGGGGTGTTCTGGGACCTTCTAGATGCCAGCTTTGTGAATCCCAAGAGGAAATGATGGAGCACCTTCTTAATAATTGCATTTTCACCTCCAGGTTGTGGGATACTTTTGCCACAATTTTCAAACAGACAGACAGGGACAAAGGAAGCATTATCAATACCCTTAATAACTGGAGAAGAAACTTCTCTGATTATGAAATTCTTCGCTCAGCTTGGGCTTTAACTCCAAGCTTCATAATATGGAATGTCTGGAAAGAAAGGAACTACAGAATCTTCAAAAATGAAAAAAGTTCCTCCCAGCACATTATTGCATAGATCTTAAGACAACTTAAGGAGACGGTGGGAACCTTAGTGCGAACTTCCCCAAAGAATCCACCTTCAGAAGCTGAAATGCAGATACTTCTTTAGTTGGGTATGTAGGGGCTTATACCACAGGGCATGGACAGGAAGGTGAAGAAACTGGTCAATAAGCCAGACTGCTGGCATCCTCCCCCTCAGGGTTTTTTGAAATGCAACATTGATGGGGCCTCAAAAGGCAACCCAAGTCTTGTTGGTTTTGGAGGGGTGTTAAGGGATGAAAATGGCTGCATCCTTTTTATTTTTCATTGCCATTTGGGAAGAGCTACAAACAATATGGTGGAATTAATGGCACTTGAGCAATGTTTAGAACTCCTGAAGCAGGACAATCTCCAGAATATAATAATTGAAGCTGATTCTGAGTTAATCATTAACTCGGTCAAGAGAATCTGCTGTGGCACGGAGCCGGAAAAAGTCTCAAGACATTGGAGGTTGCTTCAGGTCTTTCAAAGGATTCAATTTCACCTTCTGTGCTTGCGTACCGTGAGTTTTACTCATGTGCGAAGGACAACAAATAAATTGGCGGACATTCTAGCCAATCAAGGGGTGCTCTGCACCAAAAGCAGGGTCAAGTTGAGGTGGCAAGAGATGCCTCATAATAGATTGAGGGAGCATTGTCTCAATTAGGCGGATGAGGACAGAACGTTATTTCGAAACAGAGTCGCAGAGACGGGGCTAGTTGATTTGGATTCAATATGAAGTGTTACTTCAGAAGTGATATTACAATTGGGATGCAGGTCTTTGTCTGCCTCCTCAGCCCAGGTAAGCGCAAACCCAGAAGTCTCAGGTGGAAGTGGCTCGGCAGACAGTGGTTCTCGGATGACCGGACGGAGAACATCAAGAATGGTAAGAAGATTTTCATCTTCCTTTGGTTCATGTGCCTGGGGAGTTGGGATGGTGTGAGGGATTGGAGTCCCAGCTTTCTCAGCAGACTCAAAACCCCCCACATTACTTCTCGTGGTGTCAATACCGCCCTCGGGGTGGTTTCTGGTATATCGCATGCCCTTAAAGCCGGGAGCGGTTTTTCAGAGTTGGGAGTGATTCCACTCACCACGCAACACGTGGCCAAGGTTGGGGAGAGAATACCACCCTCATCACGCGGTAATTCTCTGTGCTTTTGGTTCATGCGATATGATCCTCTGTCGTTGGATCAGGCGAGGAGAATCAACGGTTAGGGAACAACGTGCATGTTGGTGGGTCCAGGTCTTTTATTGCGTGGTGGGTCACAAGGTGATCGCAATCCTCTGTGCTTTTGGTTCATGCGATATGATCCTCCGTCGTTGGATCAGGCGAAGAGAATCAACGGTCAGGGAACAATGTGCATATTGGTGGGACCAGGTCTTTTTTCGTGCATGTTGGTGGGTACGGGTCTTTTGGCCATTTAAGCATTGTTTATTTTGGTTTTGAGTTTCTTCGGGTCTGTTGTTTGGGTCTTTAGGACCTAGTTGGTGGGTTTTTTTATTTTGGTGAGGCTTTTACCTAGGGCTAAAAGGTTTAGCCTGTGGTTGTTTGTATTTTATGTAATTTTACCCTTTGAACATTTTGAATAAAAAGCACGACTATTGCATTAGCAAAAAAAAAGAAAACTATTATTGATGTTTTCACAAGAATCATTTATTTCTTTACCAAATTTCACACATAAAAACAAATAACTATATAGAGTTACAAGAAATATCATTTTTCTTTTTCTATTCTTCTAGCTTGTAATATTTCTGTTATAACATCTCATTTTTCTTTTTCTACTTTTCTAACTTCTAAGTTTTCTATTATAGCGCAATTCATTGTAATTAATTTTTAAATTCTTAACCTTATTTACTAAATCTTCATTGTTATTTCTCATGTGTTCACTGTTATTTCTCATGTGTTCACATTTTTCATGTAGCATCGTAGAACTTCATGGTTATATATCATACTCTCATTCTTCTAATTTTCTCATTTCATTTTTCTTTCTAATAAGTTTTTCACAAAAAAGTAGATGGGTCATATGAATATTCACATATTCGCATGATATATTTAGGTTTCTAGTTTTACAAATTTTATATCCATATTACTTTTTAATATTCATTATATCTAATGCTTTCATATGTCGACTTCTTAACTTTTTGTATTGGTTTATTAATATCTTCATTATTTATTTATTTAATTTAATCTTTTAAAAGAATTTTATGGACAAGGGAAGGAGGGAATGTCATGTATATAGTTGATCTGTTCCAGTGCTTATGGAGCCACTCTCTATTTAAATTTTATTCTAATTTAGATATATCTAAATGAACATTTTATCAAGAATATATAAGGGAGAAAAAGGATAAAAGGCTCCGAAGGGGTATTCATTTTTTAATCAATAAGTAAACTTCATGTTCAAAAATCTATGCACCTAAAGATTCATCTCGGCTAATTGAACTTTCTCAAATTGTTTCTTCTGAAGGACCAAAAATATCTGTGCCAAAATGACAAATGCTAAGAATAATAAACGACCTTTGACACGTAATGTATTTATTTAATTTAATCTTTTTAAAGAATCCTATGTAACCAAACTTCACGAGATCATTCACGAAACTCTAGATAAGTTACCTAATTCACGAGATCATTCACGAAACTCTAGATAAGTTACCTAATTCACGAGAGAAGTTACCTAATTCACGAGACTGTAGATAAGTTACCTAATTCACGAGATTGTAGATAAAAAGCCTTCCTCAGGGCCAAGAAGGAGCCTTCAATCCGAAAGGTTCCTAGTGATCATATCTTGGGTGTGAATCTTCCTTACATCCAGGGAACCACAGACAGGATTGCGAGGATTCTGAAGAAGTATAATGTTCCCGCAACTTTCAGACCTCTCAATACTATCCGTGGCTCCCTCAGGTCTGTGAAAGACCCGATTGACCCTAAGGACATGAAGGGCGTCTATGTCATTCCATGTTCCTGTGGGACCCCTTATATTGGTGAGACTGGTCGCTCTATCAATCAACGGATTAGCGAGCATTCGGCGGATTTAAGACATGGTAGGACCAAGTCCTCGGCCCTGGCTGAGCATGCTGGGAAGACTATGCATCATGTATGTATAGAGGAGGCTCAAGTCATTGCCAAAGTTGCGCAGTTTCACCATCGAAAATTTAGAGAGGCCCTGGAAATCGAGAAAAGGCCAATCAATCTTAATAGGGATGATGGCTGGAAGATTAGCAGTTGTTGGGTCCCAGCCTTATCTTCCTAGCCTCCTCATTCCCCTGTTTCTTGGTCTTAGGGCTTCTATCTTCCCCTTCCTTTTATTCTCGTTTAGCAGATATGTCTGATTATTTTGGAGTGTTTGAGCCTTTAATTAGTTAGGAGTTAGTCTCGGGCTTATTAGTGTAACCGAATTATGATACTATTGGGCATTTAATTTATTTTTCATACCTTGATAATTATTTCTATGATTAATTGAGTTTCCCTTTAACTAATAAGACCCCCGTTTTTTAATCCTTATAAATAATAATAATATTTACCTTTTAACATAGTTGATTTTAATATTTTTGAATAAATAAATTTTGAATAAACATCGATTATTAATAGAAACTTATCCTTAGGTTTAAAGGATAAATTATGATTGACCATAATTTTAGTTAGATTTTTAGTAATAATCTTTCAACCCTATAAGTAATAATTTATTTACCTAAGGACTTAGTTACCTCTAATATTTTTGAATAAAAAATATTGAACTAATATTGATTATTTGACCATTAAAGGATAAACTTTGATTTACCAAGATTATTGGTTATTCTATTATGAATTAACTTGGACTTTACCCTTAATTTTGGCATTTACCTAGGATAACAAAACTCTAGGAAGAATAGTGTTTTAACAATTTGTTTGGGATTAATAATTAGTTAGTAGTTATAGAGTATTAATAAACATTTATTATTTTAATAACCATTAGAGTTAAAATAATGAAGAATTAACTTACCAATGGACCATGAAGTAATCATTACATAATTAACTAATGTAACTTAAAAAAAAAAAAAAAAAAAAAATAAATAAATAAATAAATAAATAAATAAATAAATAAATAAATAAATAAAATAGTAGTGATTTATTACCATGCACATGTAATTAAATAGTAATTGAATAATAGTAAATCATTTAATATATATTATATAATGACCCTAGAATTAAAATATTAATATAATATATCTATTTTTAAACTAACAAATAAAAAATTTAATTATTTAATGATATATCTATTATTAAATAAATATATTATTATTTAATAATATAATTAAATAATAATAAATCATTTAAAATATATATTATATAATGACCATTATAATTAAAATATTAATATTATACTCTTAATATTGGAAATAATATTAATAATATATCTACTTTTAAATTAATTTATTATTATTCTTTTATTTATATAATAATTGAATAATATTAAATCATTGAATATATATTATATAATGACCATTATGATTAAAATAGTAATATTATACTTAAATTAGCAAATGAATTCTTTTATTTACCTATTTTAACTATTTCTAGAAATATTAATTAACTATTTTAGTAGTTTGACTAGGTCATTAGGTCAAATTAGCCGTTAGCATTATAGCTGTTGGAGTCTCTGCACACTCTATTTAATCTAGCTAAGCCAGATTGGTTCTTCAACTTGTCCTGACGATGAACCACACTGGTTGGTTCGAAACGCGTCGACAAAAGATTGGTTATGTGATTTTGCCGAAGACTATCTTAACAAAATAATGAATAAGTCCATTATTAAACCAGGGCCTAGGTTATGGATTCAAACACCTTGTGAATGTCAAGTTGTTAATAAAAAAAAAACCAACTATACCATAATTAATAGACTGCAACATCAATATCAAAATCTTCAACAAATTTGATATTTTAAAACATCATTATTTTTTGAAACAGGAAAACTATTACCAATATTTTCACGGTAAGCATTTGTCTTTACTAAATTTTTTTGTTTTACATGTAAAATCAATTATTTTTATCAAGTTATTGTTTCACAGGTAAAATTAACTAATTTTACTTATAAGGGTTTCATTCAATGGATATTTGACATATCATATGCATTCGTGGCATATTAAACAATACACTTAATTTTATTACATATTGGAAAATACTTTTAAACATCACATTATTTAACCCCCTACCAATACAAACCCATTACACCTTCCTAATTTAGAAAACCCCTACTTTCACTAGGTATTGTAGATATCCATTTTTTCATTAACATTTTTTATACCCTTTTATATTTTTTCATTAACTTTGAGTTCCATTTTTTATACTTAGCAATATAAAAAACCTTTGCCCCCTATTAAATGCTCAATATATTATGTCATTTTTTCCTCAATATATATCCTCCAATATAAATGCACGTGGTATGGTATTGCTCTCCTAATACAGCCCCGTGACTTTACCATGTCACATGTTTCACAAAGAATCATTAATTGTTGAAATAGAAAAACAATGATCCATGTTATCACAAAAAATATTAAATTTAATTTTTGAAAGAAACAAACAATAATATTATCACAAAAATGATTAAATTTATTTTATTTCACATTTAAAATTAACTAAGTTTATTAAATCACATAAGTATTTTAAAAATAAACTAAACTCCTTTTTTTTTCTTTCTTTCTTTCCATTTTTTTTAATTAATTTATTTATATTACATAATTCGGTGCAGACTAAATTTTAATTTTTAAATCTTCAAACTTATGTATTATCTATTCATGGTTGATTGTAATATATACACACTTTTCATATAACAGTGCAAATCTTCATTATTATTGGTTATATAGACATTTTTTATATAACATTAAAAATCTTATTTATTCTTATTATTTATATATTCATAATTTTGAGATAGTAAATAATATTTATTTATTTATTTATTTTTAACAAATTTTTCATAAATTTTAAATTTTTTAAATTTTTTCTTTAATTTACATTTCACATGTATCTTTTCCTTTTCATAACTTTGTCACACATGAATTGACTTTAATTACCACATATATCTTCATTTATTCTTTTATAACAACTTCAATTTTCCAAATCTATGTCCTACGTAACTATTTATTTGCTCAAAAATTTCTTCAATGATATAATACTAGTTGTAAACTTTCTGGTCGTAAACCTTGTTATTAGGTTTAATTTAACACACGCGCGCACACACTAAATAATAAATATTTATTAAATATAAAATACTTTTAATTTTATTAATGTGATTCTTTAACTAAATAATAAATATTTTTAATTTTATTAATGTGATTTATAAATGCTACATAAAACATTATAAATATAAAAGTAAATGAAAAAAAATAAATTTAAAAATTAGAATACTAATGAAATTATGAATGGATGAAATGAAATGTGCCTTGCTAGGGTTTTGAGAGATTTCTGAAGCCTGGTCAGTGTCAGATATGAATTCCTAGTTCTCTCTAACTTCACATTTGAGCCACTGACAAGCCACATGAGTGTCCCTACTCGGAGGGGAGAGATCCCCTCCTACCGAAGTGTAGCTGCTAGAGAATCAAGAGGAAAAAGCGGTGAAACATCATCTCAACATCTTGAAGATGACCCTAGTGAAGGACCAGTCATGGGAGCTCAGTGGCAGGCTCAACTTCGAGGACAATGCCTTCCCAGGGCAACCAAGAAGCCAAGATTCGTGATCCCAACCAACAAACTAGAAAACTACAGGAAATTTATGAAGGACCATGCTCTGATATGTAAATTTATAGGGATATGGCCTTCATAAAGAGGCCTGCTTAAATGGATTCAGTTGAAATGGCAACCTAAGGGCCATATTGACTTAAAATTGGGAGCCAGGGGTTTTTTCACAGTTATTTTTTCCAGTCTGGAAGATAAAGAGAGGATTTTTGAAAATGGGCCATACTTCTACTACAATGTGGGTCTCTTCATGCGATTATGGGAAGAGTGTTATAACCCAAACCATTAGAAATTTATGGTTTCCCCAGTTTGGGTATGTCTTTTTGTGTTACCAGTTGATTTCTAGGATTCTCAAATATTGGAAGGGATTGGAAATTCCATTGGAAAATTTGTCAAAGTTGCATACTCAACACAACGAGGGAGATACACACCATTTTCCTGAATTTGTGTTTATATGAATATCACTATGCCTTTGCCGAAGTTTGTGGAGTTGGAATATCAGGACGAGGTTTGGTAGCAGCCGTTGGATTATGAACATATACCATTTCGCTGTAGAAGGTGTCATGGATATGGTCACTTATATAAAGCTTTCCCCCTGAATCAAAGGGATACAGGTGAAGTCAATGCCCCAATCGAAGTAGGGAAACCATGGGAGGATAATGAGGGCTTCCAAGAAGTATCACATAAAAAGAGATTAGTGAAGACTCCTTAGGCAAATATATCCTCTCAACCACAGAAGAATAAGGAGAATCAAAACTGATTTGGGGTTTTACAAGAGATAGGGGAAAGTTAAAAGGAAGCGGTTAAACAACTTGAATCAACGGCTAGAGTTCCACCAAAACGTCTCCAAAACAAAAAAGGAAGGCACAAGAAGAACTGTGAGAAAAGGATGGACCTAATCTAGGTGCAGATCAAATCAAGATGGAAATCGATGGATCAAAGGAAGACTCAAGAACAGAGGAACAAGTTCTGAAAAGGTTGTTGAATAAATGATGACATATGGATGAGAGATTCATACCAGAGGATCAAAAGAAGTTATATTAGGAAACATTCCAGCAATATCAAGCCAAACAAAGCCAAAAACTGATAGACCACCTGATCCATTGGGATTCAAAATGGGTAGAAATTTAGGTCAAAATGGACATAGAAAAGGAGGAAAAAAAGGGGTCGAAAGAATCTACTGGAGTGAATTCATATGGTGGACGATTTTCTAGTGAAATCAGGATGGGTGGTACTACTTTCTATAGTTTTCCACCAACTCAATAAATGTTCTCAATGATAGTACTCTCCTAGAATGTAAGAGGCCTCAACAGCTGGGGAAAAAATGATATTTAAAGGAAAGAAACTAAAAATCGAGCATCGTGATGCTTCAGGAAACTAAGGTATCAGAAACGTGACTTAAGCAGATTTTAAGAAAAATGATACTCAGGTATGATGTGGTAGCCCTAGACACTCGGGGCAGTGCATGGGGAGTGGTTGCTCTTTGGAACCCATCTGAAATAATTTTTAATTATTAGATTAGAATGCCCCGAATTATTTTGGGAAGATTTCAATATATTGGAACTCGGGACTAGGAAATAATCTCAGCTGTTTATGTCCCTCACATTCTAGGATAAAAATATGCTTTCCTCCAGAATATAGGAAAGCTGAAAACTAGTTTCCAAGATGAACTATGGATCATTGGGTGTGATTTTTACCTTATTGCCTCATTGAAAGAGAAAAAAAAAAGGATTAGAAGACAAGATACTGAAATGGATACCTTTCGAGATTTGATCTCAAAACTGAAATTAGTAGATATCCCTACCAATAATGGATTCTACACGTGGAACAATCGGCTCAGGGGTCAACACTAGGTTGCCTCTCGCCTCAAACGTTTTCTCATCTCAGAAGATATTATAAGAAGGTACCTGTTCTTTGGAGCATCGATCCTATTGTTCTTAGGGTCAGACCACTAGCCAATACAACTTGAGATAGATCTTAAACTAGCTCCAATAAACTACCCTTTCCACTTTGAATCCTTTTAGCTTCAGGATCCATCCTTTCTTGGCAAGATAGAGAGCTAGTGGAAATATTATGAGGTGAAAGTATGGAATAAAATGAATACCTTCAAACTCTGGTTGAAATAACTCAAGTAACAGATAAAGAAGTGGAATAAAATGGAGTTTGGTCATATCATGAAACATCAACACCAACTCCAATGATGCATGCAAAACATACAATAGCAGATGATTACCAAAGGACGCTCTGGAGTCCTAGCAACAAAGGAAGGACAAAATTTGACTCAGTTAGAAGAGAGGAGAAAGAAAGAGGATATCCTCTAGAAACAAAAATCCCCGATCCAGTGGCTCAGAGAAGGGGAAAGAAACAACCATTTCTTCCACAAGGGCATGATCCAACATTGCCAATACAATAGGATATTTTCGTTGAAAGACTCCAATGGAAACCATCTAGTTCACCATGATGAAATGGAAAATATTTCGGTAGATCACTTCCATAATATTCTCTTTGAACCATGTCAGGAGAAATCAGAATCTATTCAGGGAATCACTCAAAAGATCCCTCATTTGGTAAACAAAGATTAAAATATTGCTTCAATGCGTGCTTTCACTCTAGAGGAAGTTGAAGAAGTAGTAAAATGACTAGCTAGTAACAAATTTCCTGGGTCAGATGCCTTTACGATGAAGTTATTTCAGGAAACTTGTCCCTTTATGGGTCAAGATATCCTGGAAGTTGTGGAGGAATCTCGCAGATCCCAAAATGTACATCCAACTCTTAATCCTCTTTTATTTATTTAATTTCCAAATCTTCTCAATCTGAGGAGCCTCAAGGTTTCCATTCGATTTCTCTTTGTAATGTGATTTACAAAATCATTTCCACTATTATGGTTAAGATACTGAAGCCCCTTTTTCCTTTCTTGATCTCTCCTGAAAAAAATGGTTTTGTCCAAGGTCGCCAAATTCTCGATGGCATCGTTACCACCCAGCAAGATGTCCACTCCCTCAAGAATATTAAAGCCAAGGGTATGTTGATTAAGCTAAACCTTTCCAAATTAAAGCCTATGACCATCTCAGTTGGCCCTTCTTACTGAACATTTTGAAGGCCTTCGGTTTTGACTCTAGATGGATAGCCTAGGTTTCTTCTATGATATCCTCCCCAGTGTTCTCGATTTTACTCAATGGCTCTCCATCTCGAACTTTTAACCCCTCAAGAGGTCTTCGCTAAGGAGATCCTCTCTCTCCCTTCATTTTTATTCTGGCAGCAGAAGGTCTGGGTTGATATATCAAATTGACTATTCACTCAGGTACTATCAGAGGAATTCATTTATAGGGAAATGATATTCCTCTAACCCATCAATAATTTGTTGATGACATAATGTTATTTTTCCATGTCTCCCTTAGAGAATCTAGATCAATCAAATCCATTCTCCATGATTTTATGAAAGCATCAGGCACTGTGATCAATAATGACAAATCTAATATTTTCTTTTTCAACACTCTGATACCTACCTAGTCTTTCCTAGCCCAGATTCTGGGGTTTAATATTGGATCCCTACCTTCCAAATATTTAGGTATCCCTCTGGTGGTTAATTCCCTCCAAACTTCCTGCTGGAAAGATATTTTAGATTGTATTCAATCAAGGCTTCATCAATGGTCCTTTAGAGCTCTTAACCTAGCAGGTCAGGTGGTCCTGTTAAAGGTGGTGCTTCAATCTATATCGATATATCAAATTTCAGGTGTAGTTGCTCCTAAAAACTACTATACTATCATGGATGATATTTTAAGAATTTTCTGTGGAGAGGAGCTCAAGAAGCTATGAAGTGGGTGGTTGTATCTTGGAACACCATTACTAAACCTAAGGAAATGGGGGGGCCTAGGGCCTTGAGATCCTTATAGACTAAATCAAGTTATGGGTGCGAAACTTTGGTGGAGATGGATTTAGGGTGGACGAGGTCTGTGGAAGAAAATATGGATGAGAAAATATCATATGCCTTCTTCAACAAAATATATTTTAAGAATTCAGAATACATTGACAAGATCCTTGATCTGGAATCTAGCATTGGCTAAAAAAGATCTTATACGATCCCACACATTTTGGGAAATCTGAAATGGGAGACAAGCACTCTTTTGGAAAAATTCATCGTAGTAGAGAGTGAAACTTTTCAGTTGACAGGATATAACTAACATATTTCTTATTACCAACAACCAAAATAGCATAATCGTGGAACAAGTTTGGAAGCCCTCTTTGCATTGAGCTTATAGGAAATCGAAATAAAAACAAGACATACATAACCCTCCAAAATCGAGTCAATGGGATCTGTTGGAAAAAGAGCTTAAATATAGGAACTTGGCCACTCTAGAAGGACCGAATATTCTTTGATGGGGTTACACAACCATAGGGATGTCCACAATTAAGGAATTTTACAGATTAGATATAGATGAGGCACTGGATCACATCAATCCTATATGGAGGAAAATATGGATAGGGAAATTCTGGCTGAAGGTAACGTATATTCTATGGTTGGTATGCTGAAGAAGAATTCTCACATGGGATCAACTCCAAGAACGAGGAATACAGGACCCTTCACTATGCAGCATGTGTGAAGCCAATATTGAGAATATTGAGCATCTTCTAAATCTGTGTCCATTCACAGACCAATTATCGAGAAACATTGGTCAACTTTTTGGGCATATGGATCAAGATTTTACCAACATTAACACATCGATAGAGATGTGGAGAAATGACATTTTCTCCAGCCCATTTTTAAACAGGGCTTGGAGTATTTCCTTGTGATTTCTCCTCTGGGAGATTTGGAAAGAAATAAATAGACAAGTGTTTAAGGATCAAATACTCTCCCACATAGATGTCTTGCAAGAGTCATCCAAAATATCAGGGAGACTATACTAGCAGAGAAATGGCACCCGATTGATCCGGATTGGATCCTTAAACATTTCTCATGACTGTTTCAAAATTATGTCAGATCAAATATTATGAATAACAAGTATCAGAAATGACCTCTGGACAATGGCAATTGTGGCCTGCATGGAACAATGAGGACCCTCAGTCAAAGTGTGCTGACCGTTGGCCCATGGAGACCGCGCATGGATGCAAATTGGCAATCGGAAGCCCAGATCCAGAAACAGAGGCAGTTTCTGATACGCGATTAGCGCAAATCGCGTATCGTAGGACAAAACCCTCAGAGAAGGAAAGCCCCAAGCGCTCGGTCACGAGGGAAAACAGGAAACCATGTAGAAAACATCAGAAGGTGGGTCCCGCACCCAAAATCGACAGGATATCACGTGCACTTTGAGCGGTAAGTGGGTTTGGCCAAGTTCAGCGCGATGCCATACACCGGGCGACACGTGTCTAGCGGATGAGAGAGAAAACCACTTACATCGTGTGAGTAATGGTCGAGAAACTTACCCGCGTGATATAAACAGAGACCGTAGGATCTGGAGGCTCCAGATCAACGATGGAGAATTAACCCGATGGATGACCGGATTCGACGGGAAAATAGACTAAGGCACATAAAGATTTGAGGTCCGGCATGACCGATGAGCTGGCAGAAGGATCAGTTTCGCGGGAAAATCCTGGAGTAATGGAAATAACGACCGTTCAAAAGAAAACTGACACTCAGTCCGTAAGGCAACAAGTGGCCACCTCTCTGTGTAGCGTTACACAACAATGACGACGCAGAGCTGGGGAATTCCAGCGGACAGAGGCAGGCGATCCAGAGAGCCGGGAAGTGGAAACGAATAGTCAGGGAGCAGATTGGATTTAAGCCATGAACAGACAAATAACATGGAGGAGACAGAAGTAGAGAAAGAAGCGAATTGCATAGAATAGAGAAGTCGAGCTAACCTACAGAGTAAAGGCAGCATCGAGCAGACAGAGATAGAGAGAGTCTGAGAGTCTGTGAACTCTAGAGAGGGCTTGAGAGGTTCAGGTAACTCCTCTGTGTATACCTGTTCAGTATTGAGTACCAAATTGAGCTCATACCATTGAGACCATTTGAGGTCGAGATCCAGTAAGGGGGAGTCTGTGTACTCTAGAGGCTTGGGGAATCCAAGTGCCACCCTACTGATCATCATCTGTTAAGTGAGACTCAAATTGAGCTCCCTATTGTAAAATCTTTGCTTTAAGACATAGTAAAAAAGGCCACCACTGAATGCTGGACCAGGAGACATAGCCCAAGAGGATTGGGTGAACTCCTTATTAAATTTGTTGTGTTTTGTATTTACTTATTGTGTTTCTCTTATTGTTTCAAGTGTCTATGTATTTCGCAATCTTATCGATCTGTTGCCTAAAATAACATAGACACACCCCAACACATGAGTCTATAATACCTTCATTAATTAACTGAGATCATTCACGAGTGATTTTCAGATAAAGTTGTATCAGAGCCCCAAGGTTGTTTAAGGTTAGACAAGCTTGTGTTGGATTTTGCTGTTGAATGCTAACTAGATCAAAGCTTAAATTAGGAGAAGGAGAGCTGGTCAAAACTAACCCAAAGATTGGAAGAGTCTATCCTCAGAAGAAAATGTCATAGGAAAGTCCCTTAGGGCCAGACCCTCAATTTATAGATAGTTTCCTGGCCATGAGGTCCATGGTAGAGGAAATGTATAGGGACTTTAGGAAACATAAATATGAGGATTCATCAGGCTCCAAACAAGATAACAGAGAAGAAGAATCTCTCCTCCATGACCACTCAAAAGGAAAAGGGAAAGAAGAAAGTTTTCTCACACCTCCTAATAGCCCTGAACATAAAAAGAAGGCATCTTTGATTAAATTAGATGTTAAATTTGACTTACCAATATATGATGGAGAGTTGAATGCAGAGAATCTGGATAATTGGATCAGACAAATTGATGTGTATTGTAAAGTGCAGGGTATCGACTCAGGCAAGAGTAAGATTTAGTTGGCCAGCCTACACCTCAGAGGCACTGCCTTGGTATGGTGGGAAGGAAGGACACAAGCTGACATGAAGAAACATGGTAAGATTCTTTCTGTCTAGAGTGAATTTGTTTCTGCAACCAAAAAACAGTTCTATCCACTAGCCTACATGCAGCAAGCCATGATGAGCTGGAAAACTCTTCATCAATTGAAAGGGAAAACTGTAAAAGGTTACACTCAAGAATTTAGGAAGAGAGCTTTGATTCTAGGAATTTCATTAGACTCACCTGAGACTCTGTTGAAGTACATAGGGGGTCTACACAGCTACATGAGACACACTATCCTCATGTTTAATCCCACTAGTATAGATGAGGTATCTATTCAAGCTACGCATCTAGAAGCTAGAGGAAAGAATGGGAACCCAGAAGTTGGGGGATCATCCAAACCCATTGCAAGCAAGAATAAGGAGAAAAGAAAATAGAAATGGAAAGAAAGGAAGGCCAATACTGCACAAAAGACAAAGTCTTCATGCACTCACTGTAAAAAGGATGGGCATGATGATGAGCACTGTTGGATTCTGCATCCGGAGCTGAGACCTAAGAAGTTCGAGGGCAAGAAGAAGAAGACTACTGTAGCTATTCAGAAAGATTTGGGGTCGAACTTAGGAGATGAAACAACCATTGCAGCCACAGGTATAAGAGGTAAAAATTCTGAAGCATCTACTAGTAATTCTACACAATCTATTAATGATGAAGAAAATGAGAGAAAAAGACATGAGCTTTTCCATATTCGAGTTGTTTCCAAACATCAAAAGATTGATACTTTGTTTGATAGTGGCTCACAAGTAAATTTAATTTCTGAAGCAATTGTAAAGAAGTTGGGATTACTGACTACACCTCACAAGAAACCATACCCATTAGGTTGGTTAAGTGATAAAGCACAACTACAAGTGACTAGACAATGTAAACTTAAGTTTTCTTTTGGGTCAGCATTTGTAGATGAGGTTGAGTTAGATATAATTCCTCTAGATATATGTGGAATTGTTTTAGGAAGTCCTTACTTGTATGATAGAAAAGATATTTTCTATAGAGCTGAGAACAAGTATCTACTCGTTAAAGATGGAATCAAATACTTTGTAAGAGCTCATAAGCTCAAGAATAATTATACTCTCATAAACTTAGGGCAGATGAAACGAATTGTAAATTCATGCAAACAATTTTTACTGATGGTTGTAAAGGAAAAGAAACTTGATAAAACCAATGTATTTGAGGGCTATGATGTTAAACAACAAGATGATTTAGAAAAAGTTGTTTCAGAGTATGATGTCTTGTTTCAAGAACCTAAAGGTCTACCACCCAAAAATGAAATAGTGCATGATATTAATTTGCAACAAGATGCTCCATTACCTAACATCGGAATGTACAGGTTGTTCACTTTAGAGAATGCAGAAATCAAGAAGCAGGTGCAGGAGTTGCTCGAGAAGGGGTTCATCAGACCTAGCACATCACCATGTGGGTCACCAATCGTTTTGGTGAGAAAGAAAGGTGGCTCGTGGAGAATTTGCATTGATTACCGAGCACTGAATAAGATAACGATAAAAAATCGTTATCCCCTTCCTCACATAGATGATCTATTAGATCAATTAAAGGAAGCTATTTATTTTTCCAAACTAGACTTGCATAGTGGATATCATCAGGTCAGAGTTGCAGAACAAGATGCATGGAAGACTACTTTCAAAACAAAGTAGGGATTATATGAGTGGCTGGTTATGCCTTTTGGCTTAACTAATGCTACTGCTTATTTCATGAGAATAATGAATGATGTACTTAGACCTTTTCTTGATGATTTTGTTATTGTATATTTGGATGACATTCTTATATTTAGCAAAACGTGGGAAGAACATTTAAAGCATGTTAAGTAGACACTAGATGTTTTGAAAAGAGAAAAAATTTATGTTAAACTCTCAAAATGTGAATTTGGCAAAACATATTTGAATTATTTGGGACATATAGTAGGGGGTGGTGAATTGAAGATAGATCCCTCTAAAGTTACAGTCATTATAAACTGGCCTAAACCCAAATCTGATACAGAAGTGAGAAGCTTCTTAGGAGCAGCACAATATTGGAGAAAGTTCATTTCTAAATTTTCCTTAATTGCAGCTCCCTTACATGCTTTAACAGGATTGAACAAGGTGTTTCAGTGGGGAGGCAAACAGCAGAAAGCCTTCGATACCTTGAAAGAAAAGATTAGTACAACACCAATACTAACACTGCCAGGTATTCAAAGACCATTTGAGATCCAAAAAGATGCCTAAAATAACATAGACACACCCCAACACATGAGTCTGTAATACCTTCATTAATTAACTGAGATCATTCACAGTGATTTTTAGATCACCGATGATTGGCAGGTAGCCCCTCATGAAGCTTGGATCTTATATACTTTGAATCTATCCTCGCAAATGCTCGCTTTGACATGTTGGAGACTTTTGGTTTCCCCCAAACCTCTCCTCTCCCTGTTGGTTTTCTTAAGCTAAATTTTGATGGGGCCTCTAAATGGAATGTGAGAGATGATTCCTATGGTGGTCGATTCAGAGATTCTTAGAGTCGGGTTCTTCACTTTTATGTAGGTGATTATGGCTCTGCTACTAATAATGAGGTTGAGTTCAATGTTGTAGAACATGTCCTTCTCATTGAATGAAGGGAAGGTGTTGGGCACGCGATCCCCCAAGGAAAGTTTTGGGGCTTAAAGCCCAGATTTTGGCTAAAAAGTGTAAATCTGATGTAAATACTCTGCATTTTGTGGGTGCGGAGTGCGAAGTTGTAAATGAGTCATAGGGTTGTCCACCCTCAATTTTGTAATGTAATGTGGGCTTTAGAGATCTAACCCATGGTCCGAGAACCATGGGATTGTATAAATAGAGCGAGGCTCTAAGTAGTTAGAAGAAAAATCTAATTGAAGTAGTGATCATGGAATAGAAGCATAACATAAGATCTAAGTGTAAAGTCAAGTCTTTGGGTCATAGGGTAGGAGAAGGCTCTGTAGCCAAGTGAGCAGAGGCCTAGTAGTCCACAGCTAAGTGCGCAGACCCCTGCAGCTGAGTGCGCAGGGCGAGTTGAGTTTGTAATTGTTGAAGCATTAATAAAGAGAAGTTTTATATTAATTCTGTGTATTTAATTCCTGTTTTCTGTATCAAATATATTGGGTATAAATTTCACTTCTGTTGTCTATATGGTGCGTGAACATACCTGATTGTGTTGATTAAGTTAATGTGAGATAAGGTATTTGTTTATGCGAAGTTAACTAACACTTGTAAGAAAATAAGTAAGATATGTGGTGTAACTTGGGGAAATAGCACAGATCTCTGCCCTAGCGGCACGAAAGGATCTCAGCCCATGGTTAGGGCTGCGCGAAAGGTAATCCTAATATATCATGAAGGTCTTGCAGGTCAGGACAGTGTGTGAACCAACCTGCGCGAAGGTAGGCATAGTTGGATTAAATCAACCCCTTAGACATCTCCAGGTTGCGGAAACTTGGTTCCAACATCCCCCCATACTACTTCGGGTGAGACTTCAGTCCGCGCTCCACGGGTTGATGCCGAAAGGGCTAGTAGTGTAGAGATTTGTTTCGCTAATTAACTCCGAACCTGGGTCAAGCCCCCTTAAGCCAACCAATGGTTCTGTTGTTGGGACCAGAATCTGCATAGAGATGTTTTATGTCGTACCATTGGAATCCAACTAAGAAGGAAATTGAAGGCTGGTTGGACAGAAGAATTCACGAGTTCGCGGCGCAGGAGAACAGGAACCCGCGACTAACAAAAGAAGAGTGGTTAGACTGCTACCTGTACATAGAGATCCATGAAATCTTCTTCGCATCTTTTCCTACTGAGTTGTATGAGTGGATCACAAAGCTAGCAAATAGCCAAGGAAGGTGGAAACTCGACAATCCTATTGTGTGGACCCTAGAGTTAGTGCGAAGGTTGGAAGCATCGGAGGATAAGATCACGCACACCGTTGATCATTGGCTCGATCAGATTATAGGAGGATTCATTACTGAGTTTGCGGTTGACACCTTAGTTAGCTACAACAAGGTAGAGCGACGCTTTCTCAAGGGACCACGAGGTAAGTACGTAAAGTCTCTAAATACTTGGATTAAAATGTTATTGTGTGAAAATAGGGTTATGCAATTACCTTGATGTTTGGGGCTACACGAAGTGGAAAAACTTATAGGAACGAAGGAAATAAGGGACCAGAAACTAGCCCCTTGATTTCACCTCCGCGAGGGGATGAGGAAGAATTCGCGAAGGTCTTGGCACGAATTGTCATCCATTTGATAAGGCAATGGATTCCACGAATACCACCCCCACCCACGCCTCCACGAGCTTCACCACCTTCACCTCCATCTTCACCCGTACTGCCTCTGCCACCATTGCGAGTCAATATGGCAAGCACGATAAAGTTGCCTGTGTTCAAAGGATTGGGAAATGAGGATTTGGACCAATTTTGGTTCGTGGTAAGAGCTGTATGGGAAGCACAGGGAGTTACAAATGACAATATAAATAAAGATACACTGGTTAGCGCCCTACAGGACTGTGCGCTGACCTGGTATATTAAGCACTCAATGATAATCCAAATGTGGGAATCGTAGATATCCAAGCAGCACTAAACAGAGAATTTATCAGGACTAAGTCTGAAACACAGTCGATCAATGGATTCAATGAAATCACGATGCTACCAGGTGAGACTCCTTGGGAGTTGTATCAGAGGTTGAAGTGTACAATTCACGAAGCTAATATGAATCTGATGGATGGAAAACATCGCGAATGGTTTGTAGCATTGCTAACACCACATTTAAGGAGTGCGCTATCACAACATAAGTTAATGACTCAGGCAGAGGACTTAGAGATCATGATGAGGCTTCATGAGACCCCAATGTAGGATCCTAACTTGGGATTTTAGCAGATCCATGTGCAACTGAAGAATTTATGCCTAGAGATGGAGAGTCTAAAACAGGACAGAATAACTCAACCAGAAGTGTGCAAAGAGGTGTAGTGCATAAAATGCAAGGGTGAGGGTCATGATAAGGACCATTGCCCGGTGTTTGCAAATTACCTTGTAGGATGAGGACCGATTCCATTAAGGTTGGATGCACAAGTAGGACCTAGTATGACGCCTGCTTTGTGGTGTGCAATTTGTCAAATAGGTGGAAAACATGCTACAAAAAACTGTCATTTGATACAAAAATATATACAAAATTCGCAGCAATTGTTCTATAACTTTTGTAGGTTAGTGGGACATGATGAGCGCACTTGTAGAAGCTATGAGATAATTGTGGATAGAACTACCACCTATAGAGTTCAAGCTGAAACACGACCTCTAGACTAGAATGCAAGAGTGGCACGAACCAGATTTCACGGGCACGGACGAGGCCGAGGTGGAGGAGGACCTGGAAATTTGCTACAATTGCAAAGGGCCAGGACATTATGCCTGCGATTGTACGAATCCGACGTGATTGTCCTGTTTATATTGCACCTTGTTTGATCATGAGACAGAACATTGTCCTACGCTGATAGCTAGGATATGTGACAAAGGAGCACTACTGACTCCCCCGACTTAGAACCTGCAGATGATGAGGTATGAGCTGCACGAGGAAGATCCAAATGTGAACATTGTGCTCCGAAGTGGAATTGCGACGGGAGATGAAAAAGGAAAACAACCTGAAGATAGTACTTGGGTTCTCAAAGCTCTGGCGAAAGAAGCAGAGTTTGATTTGGAGCACACTTGGGAAACCTTCATGGAAGCTAAGAAGAGCTTCGCTTGATGCCTCCACTTCAGGAAGCAAAGATAGACTGGAGCCAGAGATGGATCCATCCATACTCACAACATTCTTGGAAACATGTATGAAGTTACTGCTCGACAGTAAAGTTGTAAAAGGATTGTAGGAACTCATTAATAGATGTGCTGGGACTGCACCAAGAGAACCGCACGTAGTCCGGAAGATTGGAAAGCATAAAACAAGGATAGGAAGAGAAATGAGGCTAACCACGCAGATTGGAGAGTATGAGATGGACCAAGTAATTTTGGATCTAGGGTCGGGTGCAAATGTTCTGTCGAAGAAGACATGGGAGCGAATGGGGAGAACTATGATACAATTGTCTCCTATTCAGCTGCAAATGGCGAACCAACAGAAGATAATACACATGGGGTGATTGCAGGGACTCACTGTGGATATTGAGGGAGAAAGCACGCTGGTAGACTTTGAAGTGATAGAGATTGTTGATGACAAAAATCCCTACCTCGCGCTCTTAGGCATTGATTAGGCCACTGACATGAATGGGGTGATTAATATGAAGAAGCGCAAAATGATTTTTGAGAATAAGTCTCTACATGTAGTTATACCCCTGGACCCTACTGAAGGATCGTGCTATACGAAGCTGGTTTGTGACTATGAAAGTGATGATGAATTGGACTGCATCTATAAAATAACAGCACAAAACTAGGATTGGGTGAATCCCACTATGGATGGACGGCTTGCATGGGAGCACATGAGCTCCTGTACTTTGGATTCGGATGAGGAAACAGAGCGATGGAAAGATCGGTTACATAGGTGACTACACTGAATTGTAATATGATGACAAGGTCACTACACTATGTATCGACAGAAGTAAGGGACCTACCTACTTATGATGGCCTCAATGAGGTAGATACCTTCTTGAATAAATTTGAAAGGGAGGTTCCGAAAAAGCAACGCTTCCAGGCTTTGAATTGGGTATTACACGCTACGCCTGTGAGGTGGTGGGGTACGCACAAAGGGATCTTTGATGACTGGTGCGAATGTAGAAGGATGATGCGCACACGGTTTGGGAAGCCTAGAGTGCGATTGATAGAGAAATACAATGGGCAGGATAATCCGTGCACACAACTAGCTAGGTGGATGCCAACATATGGAAAACAACCTACGCGGATGCGCATGAACTCCGCGCTAAGAGATATGGTCAATAAGCATGTGTTGGGGGGACCGATGTGTAACTGGCTCTTAAGGTTGGACAGACAATATGTGAAAATAACAATCACGCAAAAGGTTATCGATGCAGAAGCATTTGACAAGGTGTGTAATGCACTGAACAAGGTATGCAACGTGCAGTGAAGTGGTTGGGACTTGCGCGTACTCGGACATATGCCTTTTTGGTTGGTCAATGGAGTAGAATCCTTAATACATATGGAGTCTATCATGTCTAGTCCACACATAGTGGCGCTCGCAAGGGTAACGGACCGCAGAGCCCTGGAAGAAAGGCTTGCGCTGTTGGAAGAGATCGAAGATGAATGGTTGGGACTCGATGAAGAGATCTAGCAAGGTGATCTTAGGCTAGATTTGGGAAAATATGCCACCAATGGAGCATTAATGGACCAGATTTGGGGGAAATAGTCGAATTTGAATTCAAAAGACGCTATACTTTGCAAAGGGCTACCCAGCAAAAAACACTTGGAAATTTGAGAATTGAGCTATTGCGTGCCCAGAGATTCATGAACCCCAATTTGTTCAATATTTTGAAGTCGAAGGCATTGTTTGAGCACTTACCTGAGTTGTTGACAGATTTGTGGTACAACAATATGGTAGCATCTGAAGAAGCCATGGATATCAGAGAGATGACCGCTGAAGAGGCCACATAGGCCATGATGATAGGAGATGCCCCAGAAAGCATCGGCATAGTTGCAGATATCCCTAAATCGCTGCGCACACCGAGACCCAAGAAAGATAAGCAGCCTATGGTATCGGTGCGTGTGTCCCCTAGAAACTTGACAAGAACTAAACTTACCATGGAAGAAAAGGGGAAGGTGATCAATTTGGAAGCTGATGAGGAGGAGGAAGACCTTGAGGAAATCCTAGTGGAAGAGGAGGAGGACGAAGAAATGGAGGAAGAAACCCAGGGTTCGGACCCTCTGACCAGGTTACCCGCGTATGTTCCTCTACGGAAGGGGAAATCAAGGGTGCCCAAGGACCTAGATGAGAGAAAGAGCTCTTTGCAGACTTCGTTGCTACTTGATGATATCGTTTTGATGGAGCACACTTGGGATGGGTGCTAGTTCTAAAATTTGAAGACTATGACCTCGCGGACCACGAGAAATTCCCACATTTGGCAATCGTGCAGCTAATGCGGCCGAAGGAAAATAGAGCGGTGGGAGTCATAGAGTTGGAGCCGCATAAGTGGTTGCGAGGAGTAGAGAAATCAGGGTTGTTAAACCTTCTCTGGGTGTCGCATTACCATCGCGCCCCAGTGACTATTTTCGTCATTAGGTAGCTGCTCTACCTAGTGCATGATGGGTTTTTATGGCTGGAGGAGCCCATCCCCATCACGAATCATCTAATTCACAGAATTACCTATCTCCATTGCAAAGGGGAGGATCCAGCGAACATATCTGAGGGTAAAAGTGATGATTTGGCCATCGCGGAGGCCATGAAGAAAAAGTTCAAGTTGGAGAAGAAAAAGAGAGGGTACACGATATATAGTATCAATAACACTGCGGTAAACGTTGTGACGCATATATGAGCTGGGAAAGCTATGCGGAAGTGCCGCGTGGATGAGGTACCCGCGTCAGTGGTTGCACTTGCCGCGCAGTGCGCAAAGGGGGTCTAGTTTAACTGGGTGGATTACTTGTGCAGGCAGTTCTTGGAAAACTGCCGCGAGGCACAGGTATAAGGGAAGACTTTCCACTATGCATGGCTTCTGCTATCCATAGTGCGTGTGGCTTGGGAATTACCTAAGGATAGCCAATTCCCCACAATTGCACAGGATCTTTCGGAGGTAGTGAAGTACACTTCACTGTGGGCAACTAAAGATGCGCAGAGGATCAGAGATAGTAAGATATTCTGGGTGTTCATGGAGATGAACACCAGAATGGGGATTAACCGCAAGCCGCAATTATCGCCCATTGTCTATAACAGTCTATAGAGCTTCGCGGAGTTCAAGGCGAACTTCCATCATGTTTACATCAGAGCGAGGAAGGACCTCGCAAAGGCATGGAAGGAGCTACCTTACCTGGCCACGAATGATGTCATATTCGCCGTGCTTGAATCGTGGCCGACGGAGTGGCATGCTCCCGCCAGCTCCGTGGTGGAATTAGAGAAGTCTGCTTCACAAAGGAATAAGGAGGACACAATAATGCAGATGGCGCAGTTGGAAGAGAAGAGAAGGAACGAAGCAGCAACAACAAAGGCACAGGAGGTTGCGAAGGCAGCAGAAGAACAAAAAAACGCAGCAGAGAAGGAGTGCGAGGCCCAGAAGTCGCCTTCACCTGAAAAAGAGACAGAAATAGAGGAAGGTGGCGTGGACCCATAGACAACGTCCACACAGCTGAAGCGACAGTGCCCGAGAGAGCAGGTGGGGCCGCGGAAGAAGTCGAAAGCCTCCAAGAATTCTTTCGACCCAATCACCCTCATTGAGGTGGATCTCCATGACATAGGGGAGACGGTGTGGGACACTATCATGGAGGCCCTCCAAAAGTTCGTGAAGAAAAACTAGATAGTGTTGAGGGCCCTCTGGACACAGATACAGGAGTTGCAGGTGCACACTTCTCAGGTTGGTACTCTATCAACCAGCCTCGTAGTAGGCACGACCACAGTTGAGGAAATGCTGCGTGCCCGCATGAACAACACCATAGTGCTGCTAGAGGGTGCATTGATTTCAAAAAATAAGGTCGACAGGCCAATGGTAAGTGCGCTGAAGGGAGTTGGGATAAACATGGTTGCGCTCCCTCAGGAGACGCTCTATGTTCTGCAAGATGGAGTGACTACAGAACTGTGGGCCAGGGAGGGTGGTGCGCTCCAAGTGATGAGCGAGCAATGGATTAATATTGAACAATTGAGCATGCAGCATGACGAGGTTGTGACACAGAACACACATCTAGTGCAGGTGGTTGAAGAAGCCTGCCAGATGGTCCCTGAGTTGGCCATCCCAACAGAGAAACCAGTGGAGGTGCGCATCCAGAGATTAGCAGTAGGGGTGCGCAAGGAAAAATAAGAAATGGCTAAGGTCGAGCTAGAGTTGAACCTTCATATAGCTGAGCTACAATTGAAGGCCCAACCTTCAACTGCGCTTGAGGTGAAGGAACAGCTCGCCAGCGCCATTACAATAGGAATAACAGAGATCAACAGTGCAGTGAAGGACTGCACCAAACTATTTAAAGAGTCGTTCAAGGTCCTCACCCCTCTGCAGGAGTACCTGGACATATAGCGCTTAGAAATAGAGGCACACGAGCTATAGCAATAGTACGATGAAATAAAAGGGATTGCGTAGACAGTGTTCCTTACGCAGAGGCTCGCACGGATGCATCAGGCAAAAGCGCTCAAGGAGTAGGTAGACGCTGCGCAACATAAGGAAGTTGTCTTGAAGGCATGCGTACAACCATGGATCGATGAGGCGTTCATCATTACAGCCTCGATTGAAGCCAAGATTGTGCAAATGAAGGGAATGCAAGAACAGGTGCACGACAGTAGTTCAGCTACAGCAGTCTCTGAACAACATGTCCAGGAACTGCAGCAAGTAGCTGCTCAGTGCGTTGCCGATCTTGCAGCAGTCCAGGCAGAGTTGGGAGGTCTCCTCACGAAGATCTCCGCACTGATAGAGTGACTTGAGGGCGAGTCACGATGTTTTTGTTGGGGGCCTATTGGGTGCGGGATCCCCCAAGGAAAGTTTTGGGGCTTAAAGCCCATATTTGGGTAAAAAGTGTAAATCCGATGTAAAGACTCTGCATTTTGTGGGCACGGAGCGTGAAGTTGTAAATGAGTCATAGGATTGTCCGCCCTCAATTTTGTAATGTAATGTCGGCTTTAGAGATCTACCCATGGTCCGTGGACCATGGGATTGTATAAATAGAGCAAGGCTCTAAGTAGTTAGAAGAAAAATCTAATTGAAGTAGTGATCATGGAATAGAAGCATAGTAGAAGATCTAAGTGTAAAGTCAAGTCTTTGGGTTGCAGGGTAGTAGAAGGCTCTACAACTGAGTGCGCAGAGGCCTAGTATTATGCAGCTGAGTTTACAGACCCCTGCAATTGACCGTGTAGGGCGAGTCGAGTCTGTAATTGTTGAAGAATTAATAAAGATAAGTTTTACATCAATTTTGTGTATTTATTTCCTGTTTTCTATATCGAATATATATGGGTATAAATTGCATTTCTATTGTCTATATGGTGTGCGAACATATCTAATTGTGTTGATTAAGTAAATGGAGACAAGGTATCTGTTTATGTGAAGTTAACTAACAATTGTAAGAAAATAAGTAAGATACGCGGTGTAACTTGGGGAAATAGCATAGATCACTGCCTTAGCAGCACAAAAGCATCTCAGCCCCTAGTCAGGGCGACACGAAAGGTAATCCTAATATATTGCGAAGGTTTCACAGGTTAGGACAGTGCGCGAAGCGACTTGTGCAAAGGTAGGCATAGTTGGATTAAATCGACCCCTCGGACATCTCCAGAGTGCGGAAACTTGGTTCCAACATCCCCCCAGACTGCTTCGGGTGAGACTTCAGTCCGCGCTCTGCAGAATGATGATGAAAGGGCTAGTTGTGTAGGGATTTGTTTGGCTAATTAACTTCAAACTTGGGTTAGGCCCCCTCAAGCCAACAGAAGGGTTCCAAAAGTTGGTGGTTGAAGGAGAATATATCTTAGTGATAGAAGTTATAAAGAAATTGATTCATGAAACAAAATGGGAGAAGCTCAATCAGAGTTGACAGACAACATGCTTGATCCAGGAGATTAGCAAAATCATCCCCTACTTTGACTACATTATCCCATCAAATTTTCTAAGAACTGGTAACAAAGTTTCCGATTTTTTGGCCATTTAGAGATATTTGCACATGGGTTTGGCCCTTGATTACAAATTGATGAAAAATCAATATGGAGAGGAGATGGATCCCCTTCTTCAAATCTTGGCTTAGGATGTTCCCCAAAACTGAGATTTGGAGGTGGATGGCCATCAAGGTCCCTGATTGGGGTGCGATACAATGCAAAATCCTTCTTGAGAATTGATAAATTATTGATACGATCCTTGGCAAGGTCGAAGGGTAACCAACTCCCAGGTGTCATGTGTGCGAACAAGATAGTGGGATGACAGACAATGGTGGAATGTTAAATGTTGAAACGACGAGCTACAAAGCTCATAAATTACAATTGGAACATGAAGCTTTCCTCATGCCTGCATTTGTCTTTTCCTGATGTTGGGTTCTAAGGAAACATGGTAGACATTTGAATTTCTCATTCATGCTGGTTTGACCTGGTTGAAGCAGTTATGTTCATGTTTGAGGGAAATGTTCCCCTAGGGCTTTTGGGTTGAAACCCTAGCAGACTGAAAGTTGTCTATACAAAGAAACATGCATTCATACAACCATTATGCTATTATAAGCAAATTCTATGATAAGGGTATGTACCTTCGGTCCTACGTTTGAGAATGCCCTTAGGGTCCAAACCCTTCTTGGAGTTCCCTCCTTCTCTTTTGTCCTACAAAACAACCAATTCAAAGAACACAACAGTATATGGAAAAAAACTTATAAAGAAACCATCTTCATGTTATAAAGAAAGGTAGTTAGTTATGAAATCCAAACAACCATTTACATATGAATTCTAACATGAATATCATTAACATAAAGAAGATTCATTTCGGGAACCAAGACATGTGTTTCTTTTATTATAGACAAATAAAGTACATAAAAAGGAATATTTTCACCTGAGTCACCTTCAGCAGGCTCCAAGCAAAGCTTCCTTCCGGATCCGTTCCAGCCTCAATCCTCTAACAAAATCCTTCCATGACTCTCTCCATGATGTCACAAGTAATGGATGAACATCAACGCACACAAGGAAACAAGAGTTTCCTATACAAATGGGGGAAGTGCAGAAGGCACAAGGATCTTCAGACTTGGTCAGGGGAAAAATATCAGCATAATAACCTTTCTCTCTCTTCTCTCCTCCTTTAGGCCTTCCCTTTGAGGTCTTTTTATACCTCTCCCAAAGTAGTTTTTTAGTTAGGAGTTGGTTGGGAACAGTTGGGCCACAGGCACTAATAGGTAATCAACAGGTAAAACCCGCGATATCTGTCCAAAAATAAGGAGTTTTATATTTTTTTAAGTGTTTTAATACATATACGTGGGTTGGGTATACACATACCCACGTATACACGCGTTTAACTCAGGGCAATGTCGCGTATAAGGGATAAAACACTGTTTTTTAAATTTTAGGACCAGGTCTGGAAGGAGGGGTTGCCTTAGGCCATGAGTGCAGCATCACAAACCATAAGAGTGAGATTTGGAGAAATAACAGTTCAGTGTAGGTCCAAGCCCTCCTGGTTGTTGGCATTCATAGTCGAGTATGTTTTGTTCCCTTTTCCCTTTCCTCCGGGACTATGGCATGTTCGAAATACTCTCCACTACAATGACAATGATAAGCTCTATAATTTGAATGTTGGAGGTAATGGAAATGGGTGTCTGGAAAGATGGAGTTTTTGTAGTGTTATTCTTTGTTGTGTGTGACGTTTCTATGATGGTTTCAATTTTCTTTGGTATTTTATTGTCTAGAATGGGAATGTCTTTTCCATTATGGGTTTATTATTACATAGTAAAGGACCGTATAGATGACAGTAAAGGATATTCCCATGTTTTTTTCATCCTGAGAATAGAAATGAAAGTACACATTTTGTATTTGATTTACTATGTATATGAGGTGGCCCATAAAGGTTTTTGGCTCGGGGAGTTAGTTTGTGATATATATTATCGGAATTGTCAACAATTTTTTTATATATCTTTGTACTTCAATATTATTTAGCACAGGGTGAAGAACAGTTGTATAGAATGGTGGTGGAGGCCACATTGGTCGATTTTCCTCCTTTCTGTCAAGCTTTTGCCTAACTCAATTCATTTCTTGGTCCTCTTTAATGTTTCTACATTTGGTCCTTTTAAAATGTGTTTACATTATGGGTGCATGTTCAAAGATTGGTATTGGTTCTCGGCCTACCCTATATGTTGCTATAGTCTATAGTCTATGTAATTTGAAGGTAAACAAGATGGCTCGCCCTTCCCCTAGTATTAGCTTGACTAGTAATGGTAGATGGGGCAGAGGCCAGAAGGCTGATAATTGTGCTAAAAGGGTTCCCCCATTATTTCGGCCACCAAAGTGAATTGGGTGCAGGTCGGATTCTCGAATTATACAGGAAGAGGTTGAAGCTTATAATCTTGGAACTCCAACTCAGACAAAACAATCAACATTATCATGTGAAGCTGATCCCAATCAATGAGTAGGAGTTGAAGTGCAGGTGGAGGATTGGCAAGTTCTTTCTCTAGATCTTGGCCATGCTCATGGGTGCACCACATAGTATAAACAAATAGTGCACCTATATTGGCTTATAAAGAGTCTCGGGGTTAAAGTAATCATGTCATTGTCAATTGACTCTGGCAAAACCGACTCAGGGCTTAAGGAAATCCAGAAGGAATTGCAGCTTAGTCAATTCCAATCTAGCAGAAGAATGTTCGGCTTGGTTGTATCGAAAAGCACATTCCATGCCGCTCCTAGTATGAATTACTAGGATCTAGTGCTAAGGACCTTGCCCCTATGGAGTCCTTTGATGATGATTAGTTTTTAGTTCTGTTATGGCTATTTTTTGTTGAATGTTTTGATGTATATGTGAGATAGTATCATATATTATAATTATGTAGATGAACACTCGTTTTTAGACATTCAGGCCTACAAGGCCTTGTTTTGCTAACTGAAGTTATTGAGATTTTGGATGGTTTATAATGAGTTTTGGTGACCAATAGAACCAATTTCCTAGTGGGCAGGTTGAGACGACTGAACGTCTTTCATGGATGTAACATGATTTTTAAAATGAGTAAATGAAGAGGGCATAACAAGCTTACAATTTTTTTTTATAATAGTACTAAGATAAATAATTAAATAATAGGAAATGAAATATTATCTTGTTGGCTTTACCATAACCCGAATCCCTTATTATATTTATAATTTCACTTTTAAAGGGTCTTTTCTTAGCCAAGAAGTAAAATATGGCAAGAGAATTGAGAACTACATTATAACAAGGGTAATAGTTGCAATGTAGCATAATCCATGTTGATTTTTTCATGGCACTCATGAATTTGGGTTTGGTCTTATAATTATTAACACAAACACACCCAAATGCCACAATAATCCTACTTTTCACAACAAAATAAACATACATCAATGAATCAACTAGTGTACAGGACAATTTGTAATTTTTTCAACCCATCTTTGTTCTATTACAAACTATAATATAACTGTCTAGGGATCCTGTACCATGGATCATGGCCCTTTACAATCGAACTGATATAAGGAATACAACTAGGGTTTGGTGTCAGTCCTTTGACAACCCATCTACTATGAACAAGACAACACTTTACCTACTTATTGATGGCAACCGCACATAGCACTTTCAGTCCATGTGTCCAACATGAATTTGGTGGGTCCTCTTGCCTCCTAACCTACAACATCTCAATCTGCCTCTATCAATAAAATTTGCTCCTTCAAGTCACTAAATGCAGCTCCAATATACCCTCTAGTGGATCATTGGTCCACCAATTTGTCAACACATAAGATCTTCATGTACTGCCCACTTACTACTCCTTTTTCCTTCAAGAACACAACACTTTAGGACTTCTTCCCATGATTTCCTTCATGTGTTTCTCTAATGAATAAAACTTAGGGCATGGATGTTTCCCTCTATCACTTTCAAAAATCCTTCTCCAATATCCAATTTAGGGCTAGTCAAACTGTTCTCTTGGCCGCCCTTTTATCCCTTGAAAAAATAATCCTTGTGCTTCATCAAGTCCGCCCTTCCTACAAATATCAAGGCCCTTATTAATAAGCTAATATATGGCTAATTTGACACCTACTATAGTCCTCCCTTTATATTCAATATGCCAAATAAATTCTATCCAAACTAGGAAAACCATCCAATAGCAACAAAATTAACTTTAGAGAATACATACTTCTAAATTTAAGGACTCTTTCTTCACCCTCCAAGATCATCCTTGTGAAGCTACAGACCTAAATTTTTCAGCTTGGTTAGGGTCTGAGGCCTCAAAATACCTCAAAAAACTTCGCTCCTCCTTCTATAAGACTTGTCCCATTTGCGATGTCACTCTAGGTTCGTTTGGCTACCCTTCTAGTTATTATAAGCCACAGTTCAAAACCCAAATAGGGCTCATACCTACCTATAAAAATAGTATCTATTTTCGGCCTTGTTTCTTAATAAGATCAACCTCCATGCATACATAAAATTACCCTCAAACAACTCAGAAACCTCCTGCTCCTACTCTACGCTTCAACATATCATAACAACGAACAACCAATCCCCTTTCTCAACTTTAACTAGGTCTCCTTGGATGCAACTGCCTTAGACTTCATATGTATCAACAATGATTTGTTGAACTTAGGATGTGTGAAATGAGGATGATCCTCTCTCCTTTTTGATATTTTTCCAAGGGTGTGCAACATCTAGCCCTTAAAGGCACATTTTGAGTCTAGGATGACTTGAATCTTTTGTTACAAACCCACACAAACATATAAAAAATTCATCTCTCAATATACAAGGCCTCTATTAATTTACTAAGAAACCCCTTTCTCCTTTAAGGTTTCTCTATAACTCCAAGTGCTCATTCATCGAAAACATGCTTGGTTTCACACCCACAACCTTGCATGCAAAAGCCCCACGTTTGGTACATAGCCCACAAAGCCCTTTTTTGGTGCCAATTCCTCCACAACCTTTTACGATAGGGTTTGGAGTACCTCCCAAGCTAACAATCTCAACACTCCCTCTTAGTATGGGAGGTACTTCCAAGACTAGGAAGTAACTCTTCATCATTATCACTACTAGTGACACTACACTAACTCCTAACACTCACTACTCCAATAAACCTTGTAGCATGAACTCGTCCCTTCTTACAAGTGTCATTGCGATGGGAAGCCTCTTAATTCTTCTTCACCTAAATTTTTTTTAGGGAATCCTATGATTCCTTCTTGTCAACTGTAGAATCACCCTTGCTCCCCACTAACCACACTCTCTTCTTGGGATGCACATTTTCCCTTTGAACCTACAAACGCCTTCTAAAAATTGGCTCCCTATGAACCTCTAGAACCTGGGCCTTCTCACATTTCTGCTTCTAATTGTTTATAGGCTTTCCCACAAGCTTGTATAGTGCAACGTCTAGGAACTCAACTTAAATAAGGATCCACACACACACACACACACACACACACACACACACACACACACACACATATATATTATTAATGAATAATGAATGACGTGTTACAGAGTGAGAGGCCCTCGCTTAAATACAGCCTTGGGTACCTCTTGGTGAATGGGCATGATCTCTGATCACACCTTTTGCCTAATAACCTGATAATCACAATTAGTTTTTACATAACATTTCCTTCCTCTCAAAATATTTTTTGTCCTAAAAGCATACATAACGACAGATGTTTTTGATGAAATGCTTCAGTCTCCCAAGAAGCTTCTTCTTCTAGTAAGTCCTTCCACTTGATCAGGTATTCCTTGATTACATAAGATAAAAGCTTCTTTTCTCTAGTGGATATGATACCTTTTGGCTCTAAAATGACCCTTCCTTCATCATATAAGGATGCAAGTGTTGTTTTTGTTGATTAATGGTCCCCAAGTTCTCTTTTGAGGCAGGATACATGGAAGACACTATGGACACGAATTTTATCTGGAAGGCTTAAACTATATGCAAGTTGGTTGATATTTTTGTTGATTTGGTATTGTCCATAAAACCTTTGTGCCAATTTATTTTTTCCTTTTTGTTTCAAGGAAAATTGTTTGTATGGATAGAGCTTGACAAATACCCATTCTCCAACTTCAAATTCTCTCTCGATTCTTTTTCAATAAGCTTGTTGTTTCATACAGTTTCTTGCATTATTTAAATTTTATTTTAGAGTTTGGATGACCTTTTGGGTTTCTTCTAGCTGGTTTTTAATAGTTGATAGTGTTTTCTGGATGACATCCAGCTCCTTCTATTTTGGAGGTTCGTACCCATATAGATCCTAAAATGGAGTCATTTTTGCCGACGTGTGGTAAGTAGAATTGTACCACCATTCATCGAGGTGTAACCACTGAACCCACTTCTTTTGTTTATCTATGGCGTAACAAGGAAGGTAGTCTTTGAGACATTTATTGACGACCTCTATTTGGCCATCTATTTGAGGATGGTAAGAGGAACTCATATTGAGGTAGGTTCCTATATGATTGAATAATTCCTTCCAAAAATTACCCTTAGATTTTGCATCTCTATCGCCCACAATGACCTTTCGAAATACATGTAATATGTAAACATTTTTGCAAAATATCTCAGTGATTTGTTTTGCTAAGTTTGATTTATTCATTGCAATAAAGTGAGCATACTTGGTGAGTCGGCCGACTACTACTAGAATTTTATCCTTACCATCAGATACAGGTAAACTTTCAATAAATTCCATTGATATTTCTTCTTGATTCTGATTCGGAGTGTTTAAGGGATGAATTAGTCTGGGTGTCATAATATTTTCACTTTTATTCCTTTGAAAATTATCACATTCTACTACATATTTCTAAATATCATGACCCATTCCCTTCCAAAAGAATTATTGGCATGCATTATAGTAATTTTTAAAGAATCCTACATGTCTAGCTAACAGTGAATCATGTGACTCTTTGAGGATCTTGGTTTTAAACTTGGAATTTGAATTCAGATACATTCTTCCCTCGTACCATAAAATATCATTATTCTATTCAAATTTTGAGTTGTGCGGAAGGTTATTGATTACAACACTTATTTTTGGATCCTTTTCATACTCACTTTGAATCTCATTAAGCCATTCAGGGACAACAATTGAAACTACAAGTAGTGTCGATTATTCGTCTTTCCTAGACAGGGCATCTACCACTACATTGTCCTTTTTCCTTTTGTGTAATATCTCCATGTCAAATGCATCAATTTTTTCAATCCACTTTTGTTGTTCTTTGGAAAGTGTTTTTTGTTGGAAGAGGTACTGGAGACTGTTATGGTCTATTCGTATGGAAACCTTACTTCCCAAAATTCCTCCACTTGGCTAGTGCGTGCATAATAGAAAGAATCTCTTTGTTGTATGTAGATTTAAGACATTCTCATTTATTGAGTTTCCTACTCTCAAAACCTATTGGATGCCCATCTTTCATTAACACTACTCCTATACCAAAATCTGAAGCATCACACTCAATGATAAATGGTTTAGAGAAATATGGAGTTGCCAATACCCAGGCCTTAGACATAACTTCCTTCAAGTATTCAAAACACTTTCCTACTTCCTCATTCCATTTAAATGAGTTCTTGTTTAAAAGGTTTGTTATTGTTGAAATTATATGTGCATAGTTTTTAATAAATCTTCATTAATATCCAGTCTATCCTAAGAACCCTCTTAGCTTGGATATATTAATTGGTTTGGTCCATTCACTTATAGCCTTGATTTTATTAGGATCCACTTTTACTCCTTTCTGGGATATTATGTGTCTGAGATATTCTACTTCTTCCTTCCCAAATGTGCATTTTGAATTCTTGGCATAGAACTCATGCTCTTCCGATAGCGTAATAAATTTTTCCAAATGTTGTAGGTGCTCCTTTCAAGTTTTGCTGTAAATTAAAATGTCATCAAAGAACTCTAACAAAAAATTTCTTATATATGGATGGAATAACTTGTTCATAATGGTTTGGAATGTTGTCGGTGCATTGGTTAACCCAAAAGGAATTACTTTAAATTCGTAGTGACATTCATGTGTTCGGAACAAAGTTTTTCGTATATATTCCAACCTTATTCTGATTTGGTAATACCCTAACCTTAAGTCCAATTTTGAAAAGTATTTGGCACCATGTAGTTAATCCAGCATTTCATCGATGAAGGGAATTGGGAACTTGTTTTTAATTGTTATTTTGTTTAGTCCCCAATAATCGATGCATAACCTGAACGATCCATCTTTCTTCTGCACCAATACAACTAGAGAAACATAAAGACTTTTAATTTTTGTGATGATGCTACACTTTAAAAGATCTTGGATTAATCTCTCAATTTCAGTTTTTTGATGATGTGGATATCGATATGGTTTGATGTTGATGTGGTTTGATCCTTATTTGACTTCTATTGTATGCTTAATTTGTCTTTTACGAGGAATTTTCATGGGAAGGTCTTGGAATAATTTTTTGTGCTTCTGATTTAGTTGTTGTATTTATGGTGCTTCTTTGCTAATCAATTTTGAGGTTAACATTTCTAATTGATGACATTGTACTACATAAGCTGGTGATCATTTTCAAATCATCTTCATCATTTGGGATGATGATACGATTTGATTCTCAGGTGCTTGAAATCCATATAACTAGCATCTTTGCCCTTCCCATTTAAATCTTAGAAATTTCTTTTTATGGTTGATAGAGTAGGTGCCTAGGTTTTTTAGCCATTGGATACCTAAGACCATGTCTACTCCTCCTAATGGTACGATAAAGAATGCAGATTCTAAATTAAAGTATTGAATCTACAGTTTGGCTTTATGGTATTTCCCTACCTTTTCAATTTTCTTATCGTCAACTACCATCACCTTCATGCTGGGCATGGGGAATGAGAAAATGTTGAGTATTTTTTCTATAGTTGAATACAAAATTTTGTGAGTGCTACTGGTATCAATTAAAGCCATCACATTCTTCTTCTTGATATTCCCTTTTAATTTTAATGTCTGAGGTTGTGATATACTTGACATGGCTGACAATGACACTCATGGAATACTCTCATCATCTAGTTCTGGAGTGAATTGTGGTGAGCCTTCAATTTCTTCTACGTTATATTATTCATTGTTAGAATGACTAGTTGCTTCACATGTTTATAGGTTATTGGTTTCTTTCCCTTTAGCACATTTGTGTCTCGAGTCCCATTTTTCGCCACAACGCCTGCATTTACATTCTTTCATTCTATGCATTTCCGATTAGTTTTGTCTCCTTCACGAAGATGTGGTGGAACATATCTTGTATTATCTATGTTTGCAGCCTGGGGAAGTCTTAGTATTGAATATAGTCTTTCAAATTTTGCATTCTGCATCTTTTCAAATATCTTTGCAGTGGCTTTTACTTTTTGTCTTTCATCTTCTATCGTAGTAATGTCATGAAGCTCAGTTTCTACCTGTAGATGGGGTTTTAGTCCTATGATGTATGACTGAATGACATGAGATTCAAATAATCCAGGTATTCGTGTAGCCAAGGTTTCCCATTCTCGATTGTATTCATCCAAATCTCCTTTTTTTTGCAATCTGGTAAGTGTTGAGAAGAACTCTTCTTCCTTGACACCTTGAAACCTTTTAAAGAACGCATCCTTAAATTTCTTCCAACTAATAGAAAGTGTCGTCTTCTTCCACCAAATATACCAATTATATGCTTCGCCTTCCATTTTCATGGAAGCATGCTTGATCTTTTTGTCATCACTGTCAATATCGTAAATCTCGAAATATTCTTTTGCTTTATTGAGCCACACAACACTACATTTTTCTTTACCATTGAATTCAAATAGTTTGAGTTTTTCTCTTCATTGATATGTAGCTATCCTCGGGGTGAAGAAAGGGTGCTAACTTGAAAATGACATATTGGTGTATGGATTCCAGAGCTTCTTATTTGAAACATTCGTGTTACTATTTCCTTGATTAAGCGTGGATGATGCCTTTGGAGATCCGTGATTCTCATGTGTGTCAGATGATTTTGATGAATATGGAGAATTGATATGTTGAGTAGTCTCACTGTTCTGGGGTATTTAATCAAGTGTAATTTTTAACTTGTCATAGATACAGGTCAGTACCATCGCTTGACTATGATTTCCATTCACCGTGTTTTGAAGGATTGCATGATCCCTTTTAAATTCGTTATGGTTCTGCTCAAGTTATCTTTCTATCCTCTTTGTTGTACCCTGCATCTCCTTGATCTCGTTGGAATGGATGGTAACATTATTCTCAAGATCAATTACTTTTTTATTAAAATCATTGGAATGGTTGGTAACCCTATTCTCAATATCAATTATTTTTTTGCTAAAATCAGTCATTGTCATAGATGACGATATTGAACGAGTAAGGGACGGTGTATATTTGTTAGCTTGTTTTAACTTTTTCCTTAATTTGAGCCTAATTTATTTATTTATTTATTTTATATTCTAATATTTTATATTTTTATGTTTTAAAATTAATTTAATATATATATATCTATATATATATATATATATATATATATATATATCAATTAAATTAATTTAAATAATTAAATTGATTTAATTACGTAATTAAATCAATTTAATTATTTAAATTAATTGGTAGCATTGTATACTGAATGAATTGAGTCGTCGTTTGACCAAGGCCCGTGACAAAATTTACCAATGGCAAGATGACTCAAAGATCCATGAAAGAAGACACGACAATGTGGGGGGGAACAACATGGAGCAGTGGTGGATAGGACGTGGGGAGTCGAGGCAACAAGGGAAACACGACGATGCGGGGAATCAACGCAGTAGGGGAGGCAGATATAGAGAAAAATGGCAATAGAGTATGCAGGGTGGTGGTGTTTTAAAAGACAATGGAATGACATAGATTTAACTAATGGGTCTTATATCATTGCAGCAGGATGACTACTGTGTAGTAGTTTTTTTATTCCCTAGCTCGAGGACCAGAGTGGCTCTGATACCACATGCAACATACAAGAACTCAGCTTAAATAAGAATCCATATATATATATATATATATATATATATTATTAATGAATAATGGATGATGCATTATAGAGTGAGAGGCCCTAGCTTATATACAACATTGGCAACCGCTTGGTGAATGGGCATGATCTTTGATTATGCCCTTTGCCTAATAACCTAATAATTACAATTAGTTTTTACATAACATATAGGCCATGCTACCTAAATCCAATGACCACTACACTAGAACTAGAGATTTTGGTCCTAAGTTTGGCTTTCCCATCCTAGAAAATCACATGAAACCACCTCTGCTCGATCACTGAGACAAAGAATATGTTATATCTAAGTTTTAGTACATACAATACATCCTAAACTCACATAAAATGAATTTACCCCATTCTAAATGGCACAACACATGATCCACTAATATCTTTTTGACTCTTGTCACCCACTACCATGTTCAAATTCATGTCCCACTTAGCTAGAGTCTTGAACACATCACATGAACCTGTCATATGATTCGACACATCATCATCCATGTACCATGCAATCTCGTCGATGGCACCCTTAGATAAATGAGAGATCAAAGAAAAATGCTCACTCTTCAATGTCCTCAGGAGGTCATCTATCTTGGTAGAAGTGATGACACCTGCAACTTGATTTCCCATCTTCTTCTCATCATGTCTTTTCCTCCTCTTCAGACACTTAATCGAATAATGAACATACTCTCCACAGTTAAAATACTTCAAATGACTTAAGTCCTTCTTTTTTCTTGCCCTTCATTCTCGTTGCAAATTCCACACTATCATCAAATGCCTTCTTATTCAAATGAAGATACTCATCTCGCAACTCCTCTTGAATGAAACCATACCAAAACCTATTCTAGTCCGATAGCTTCTCTCTGGAAATGATCGCTTTGATGAATGACTTCCATTCATCGGTATATCCATTCAAATAAATCCTCACCATATCAGAATCTGTAACAGCCTCACCAATGGTGACAAGCTCGTCTCAAACCTGATACAATCTCATTAGATACGAATTCACTCCATAACTCTCTATCATCTTGGTGGCCTTCAACATTTCCTTCAATACCAACAACCAATTCTCGTTCTTATTTTGGAACAGATCCTGAAGAGAATTCTACATCACATGGGAAATGTTCTTCCTAGACATATGAGGTATCAAAGAATCCTTGATACCATGTAATATGATAAAATTGGCCTTCATATCAATCTCTTTGTACACTTCCATCTCCTTAGGGTTAATCAACTTCTTGATCTCTTTCTTGACAAATTCCTATATCCTTTTCACCATTAGAACCAAGTTGATGCTTTCCTTCTAGGGACTATAGTTTGACAAGCCTTTCAACCTATCCTCATATTGCAGACTAACCGACAACTTTTCCATTGCTATTAGTCCTTCAATAATAATGGGACTAACTCCCTCTTGAGTTATACTTCTTTGTCCATACTCTGATTCATTGGGCCTTCAAAGTAGCTCTGATACCATGTTGAGTTTTCCATGACACTCATGAATCAAGGTTTGGTCTTAGAATCATTGAAACAAAGAAACCCAAATTTCACAACAATCCCACTTTCCACAATGGAATAAACATACATCAGTGAATCAACTAGTGCACATGAAATTTTTTCAAAATTTCAACCCATATTTGTTATATAACAAACTATAATACAATAGTCTAGGGCTTGCGTACCAGGGATCATGGCCCTTTATAATAACATTGATATAAGGAATACAAATAAGTTTTGGTGTTAGTCCTTTAACAACCAATCTATCCTTAACAATACAACACTTGACCTACGTTGGCTCACTAAGATGTCTTTTTACAGGCAGTCTCAATCCCTACATTAATTCTCAACCTGAGGTAAGTATTTTTATCTCAAGAGTGTCAGCATAGTATATGCAGTGAATCTATAGGTTATCTAATGATGAATCATTGCAATCACTAATGGCTAATTCTTCAATTCAATTCACACAATTTTGGAAAGAACTATCTAAGGAAGAAATACTCTTAACACACTATGCAATTCTATGCAATTTGTTCCGAAATCAATTGAAACTGAATGAAAATAAGAATCACACTTAGAATTGATAACTTAATCAATTAAGGAAAGAAACTATAACTATTTAACAACACTATTAATCTATAATAACCCAAATCAAATTGAAATTCCCAACTGAACAACAACAGTGATTGAACAACAATCGGTAATTGAACAAAAAACAACAATTGAACAACAAATAGCGATAAAGGATTCCTAACTAGCAAACGATCTATATTGAAATCTATAGGAGTTAATCAGTATTATCTCCAATATCTATGATAACATCAATTCAAATGAGTAGCAATATTCTATTAACACTAATCCACTCATTCCAATCAAAGTGCTACTTAAGTATGTCACACGTCTTCACTTTGAATCTAATTGAACAACAATATGAATCAATATCACAAATATTTATGATAAATGAAGTAACCAATGACTGAACTTAAATCAATGGCAAAGACTAAATATAAAAATTATAACACAAGGGAGTAGTATAACTTCTCGTGATTGGGCCCAAAGTCACCAGAAGTCTCCACTTAATAAAAACTCAGAATATGATGTATCAAATGCAACCTTCTTTCATTAATGCAAGTAAAAGCTTACAAAGTCACTGAGATAACATCGTATATGCTTTCAAAAATAATAATTATAGATTATCAAAGTCTGAACTATATCTAATTGCCTTTCGGCCCTATATATAACATAAAAGAGTAACTGGATAAAAGTGAATCCTCGGGAACAGGGGATCCTAAGGATTTCACAATACAGAATCTAATCATGTGATAAAATAGAATTGTTTGAGTTGATCTCCCGCTTCCTTGTCTGTCCAAGACGTTGTAGCTTTTCCCTTTTCTGGCCTCGTGTTGTTCTGTCAACTGAACGTCTTTTGCCTAGATTGCATCTTTGTGCACAAAGATAGCAAAAAATCAGTTTCTTGTACTAGATTTGCCTATTCTATCACCAAATGATTTAATCCAACTTTAGTCGATATTTTCCTCATTTTAATCTATAAACGAAGATAATCCTATAAGGATGAATGGTAAATGAGGCATTTTACAAAGAGAAATCATACCTTTTTCCTTGTCCCAACATACTCCCCAACTTACCTTATTGCATGTCCTCGTGCAAGCGAATAGTTTAGATGCAAATGAGTTAGGAAATAAGCAGGATATACTTCCTCCTTGTACTTCCTAAAACCATTTTTCTACTTATGGACAGCGAAAGCCTGGGTTACCTCCTGATCCGTCAAGTTATAGTCACTGCAGTATTGATCAGGAGGATACCATATGATTGGAATTCCGTAATGACATCCTATCCAATTTGGCCCCATCGTTAAAATCATATTACTATATTTGTGGAAACGAGAAGAGGCGACTTGGAAGTTTCGATATCCAAATGGATCTTGGCTCCTCGCAGTGTTACTGGACACTTCCCACCTTTGCCTTGATGCAGACAAGGCTTCTTCCTTAATGTCCTGGAAATATTCCTTTCCGGCATGAATAATATCAGTATGGAGTGGCCCCAATTCGCCTACAACACCAGCTTGCCGCATAAAGTACTTATGCCTAATAGATAGGAGTAATGGCTGTGTAGGCTCCCCTCTGACCCATAGGTCAATGACATACTCACATTTTCTAAAAGTGTTGTGAGCCTTAGCCCACTTGAGTTGGTTGGCAGCAAATGAGAGGAATTTCTGAAATTGGATGTTTCCTATAAAAGGGCCAGGGTGGTTGTCCCTGTCATATTCTAAAACAAAATTATGCATATAGAGTTCACAAAGGAGGCACTGAACCTTCTTGTTGGCTCTCTGAAGAATTTGATAAAGTCGGGAGTGGTTTTGATCTCTACCAGTTTTCCAGCTTTAGCAACCTTAACTTTTAACAGGAGGTATCTTTCCATGAGAAATAAACAATAATTTGTGGCGAGGGCTCAGCAAGAGAGCAAACAGTCTCCATTTGCTCTCAATATTTTTGCAATCGACCCTTTAATATTTCAACCTTCTTTTGCTCAGCCTTATACTGAGCAAAGGTATCATCTTTAGTCCTGGTAAGTGCTTCAAACTTCTTCCTTAACCCTTGATGTTCATGCAGAGGGACCACCTTTTCCTTGTGTTGAGCCAGTTCCTGTTGAACCATCAGTAGCTCATTCTGCAATTTTCTAATGATGGCCTCTCTTACCAAGGGGGTGTAAAGGGGTGTTTCATTTGTTTGGGCCTCTCCATCCTGGGTCTCCATAGGGTCTGTCTGCACAGAAACTTCAACTGCTTCTTGAATTATACAATCAACTCGAACATCTTCTTCAACATCTGTTTGGACAACAGTATCCACAATGGGGTGGTCCGTTTGAGTTCCCTACGAAAAGATACAAGGGTCCTCAGTTTGCATGGTAGTGTCTTCTATCATAGCTGGCTCAGTCTGGGTTTCTTTTGGACAGACCACAAGAAACTCTGTTTGAGTCTCAGCATCCTTCCCAGAACATTGTTCTGTTTGCGTTCCTGCAGTTTCCATTTCCACTTTCAATTTCCTGGTTCTGGTTGCCTCTTTTAACCAATGTTTCAGCTGCCTGATTACTTGCTTTTGTTTCCTGTACTTTCTGAGCATCTTTCTAAGCCTATCTTTGTAGGAATTTTCTACTCTAGGGCCTTCATCTGACGATGGGTTAGATGCATTATCCTTTGTTTGTTGTACAGGTTGTACTATGTCAGTATCAGGGATGTTCCCAATTGGAATTGTGTCTTCTGGTGGAATTTGTCCTTCTAACTCGTTGTTATTGTGTATTTCATTTTCAGGAGATCCCAATGCAATGGTATCTCCTGAACAATTATCATTCTCTAGGTCTTCACCTTGGTAGGCCTCATCCGCAGGGGAATTTGAAAAGGGAGTATCACCTGGTTAATTAGCATCTCTCAGGTTTTCATCTTCAGGGTTTCCTTCTGCTGGGGGGTCCACTAGATCGGTGCCTATTGTCTGAGTTTCTTTTCTGTTGGCTTCTCCTTCATGTACCTTGGCTTCGAGGGGTGTTTCCATAGAAGGAATTGACTCCTTCTATTCCTCCATGGCATCAGTGAATGGCTGGGTTTGCTCATGACCAGGGCTGTCAGCAGGTACTGACTGGTCAGGGGTACAATTTTGTGTTTCAATGCTCCCTAGTTGTTCTCTACCTTCGGCAAACATTCCCATGCTTCCCAATACCCTAGCCACTTCCTCCTCATAGTCTTGCAAAGGAGGGTCTTGCGGGATGGTCCGGCTTCCTTCCCTTGAATTGGGATGTGCCACTGGGCTTTCACTCGCACAAAGCGCCTATGCTTTGTTGGTTCTAAAGGTGTAGAGGAATTCTTCCTCTTTAGTATTCTTTTCAAACCTAGGGTTCTTGGCCCTTGCTGCTATGTTTCCCATTTTCAGGTGATGAAGCCAAGGTAGGATTTAGGATAATATCCCATGTCAATTGCTACTAGGCCAATCTATTTGTGATAATTAATTTAATTAACCCATGATGATTGATTACACTATGTGGGTCTTTAGTTGTCCTTACCCATCGGACGACATCATGTAACAGGGAATTCAAATAAAACGGTAAATTAACTGAAATTATTTGCTTTAAAATGGCTAGAAGTTTCAGTTGTCAGGGCTTTACCACATTGTGTCAGCTGTTGAAGGTAATGTATCTTTGGATGATGACCACCAGTGCTTTCCATGGTTGCTGTAATGCCGAAGGATGAATTCCTTTCCATTTTTGTACCAGCCACTCACCCGGGTCCTGGAATACTTCAATTGCACTGTATAAAAGGACAGATTTATCTGTCCATTTCACCCCCTCTGCCAAAAGTCTGGTGACTTCAGCTAGGACTTCTTCAAAAACCATCATGCTTATACCTTTTACCATTGTGCTACTGTTATGTAGATTTTGCAGAAATTCTAGCGTTAGCTCCTCATGAAATCCTTGCAATTTGTTTAAATACTACAGTCAGCCAGTGTGTTCGAGAATTTTGTGAGCTTGATCTGATCCCATCAACACTGGAGGTTCACTCCAGATAGCTCTTCCCCATGGCTGCTGCACCTGAGGTTGGTTCACCTGTATGCAATTGTGTTTTACCTCTGTAATTCAAAATAGTAGCAATGTATGTTACAACAATTAATAGGGAAATGACGCTGTTTGGACAATTATTATCATTTTTAGTTAAGTAATTCATCCTGTCAGCCATACTTAATTTAGGATTGTAAGTTCACATGCCTGCCATAATGGTTGACATTCTTCGTCCAATCGAAATTTCCTACTAATTATTACACATTCATACTCATCATGCGGTTCATACTACGAAGGTAATCCGAATGATTGTCACACAGTTATCCATAATTGTGATATGTGTCGTGCATACGCAGGCCATCCCCCCTCTGACGATAAAAGGGCATCCACATCCTTTCAGCACGCGAAAAGCAAGCAAATATACTAATGTGAAATAAATGCTGACAACAAATATAAAAGGCACAGCATGCAAATCAGTAAAGAATTTAAGCGATATTCATCATCAGACATGAATTGGCCAAATCAAATAAAAACAACAATTTTTAATTCATTATGTCAAAGATCTTCACTATGAGCGGTATTAATCACATTAGCACAATCGGCGATATGTGTTTAATGACTTTCATTTAATGATTAGACATATGGAATATAATGAATATATATTAAAGTCACCATGCTATTCGGCTTGCAAAAGTGCTACTCTTAAATTATCATTAGAAATAAATCCATAGGTGATAAGAGATAAATGACATATGGCAATATAAGGTGATACTCCAATACCACAAGTAGAGCCACTGCTGCCAGTAGGCATTCATAGCCTCGACAGGGTTGCTTTTTAACCCCCCCAAATGAGCCAGGGTCCTTCTTACAGTTAATTCTTCTTTTCTTTGTCATAAAGAGACCACTTATGCTGGCATGGTGACCAGATAACCATAGTGCCACTCACCAAGGTGTAACAAAGTGATCAGGCTGGCTCGTAATGAGACCCCATATTCTTCTGATATATTTAATTATCAAGAAGGTCATTGCCTTGGTTTGGTAGCCAAATTGGAATGTCACTTGTTACATCCTTATGATCATGGTAGGCTGGATCGTGATGAGACCACCTATCCTCTTTAGACAATGTTTTAAGCATTTTCATATTTTATTTTTCTTTTGGAATTTTTATTGTAGAGAAAGGGAGGCTCATTTGCTCCTTAAGAGTCAGGGATGGTGTAAGAAGTAAAAAGATGCTAATAAAAGTGTTATACTCTTATCCCCTTATCATTATATCAATGAGGCTTATCTATTTGGGAGTATAAACATAAGCCAACATGGATTACGAATAATGAATCATTTCATGATGTGTCCAAAATAAAAGATGTTCAGGCAGTCATTCTAAAGATAACCATCAAAAGGCTTTTAAAAGTCATAATGATATTATTATTATCGTTTTTCCTTAGAAGAGGCACAAATTGATTCAAATGGTGCTTATTTGCAATACAAAAGAAGAAGAGAATGGCATAATGATCGAGAAAAAAATGAGAAAAATTCACAATTTAGCTTCCTAACATGGTCTTGTTCAATCAATTGAATAGCAATCGTTCAATCGTTTGAACAGAAAAATCAAGATAGAAAATGAAAAGTGTTGTTCAATCGATTGAACGACAATCGTTCAATCGTTTGCACAGTGAAATCAATCAAAAACAAAAAGTGTTGTTCAATCAATTGAACGACAATCATTCAATTGTTCGAATGGCAAAATCAAAATAAAAATGAAATGTGTTGTTCAATCAATTGAACGACAGACATTCAATTGTTTGAACAATGAAAACAAATTGTGTTGTTCAATCAATTGAACGACAGTCGTTCAATAGTTTGAACAAAAAAAATAAATGAAAACAAATTGTATTGTTCAATCAATTGAATGACAGTCGTTCAATAGTTTGAACATCAAAAACAAAATGAAGACAAATTGTGATGTTTAGTCAATTGAGCAGAAGTCGTTCAAAAGTTTGAACAATGAAAAAAAATGAAAACAAATTGTGTTATTCAATCAATTGAATGACAATCATTCAATAGTTTGAGCAATGAAAAACAAAAAGAGAAAAAAATGTGTTGTTCAATCAATTGAACGACAGACGTTCAATTGTTTGAACAACGAAAAAAAAACAAAAAGGGAAAATGTGTTGTTCAATCAATTGAACAACAAACATTCAACTGTTTGAACGACTAGACACAAAAAGAGGAAAATGTGTTGTTCAATCAATTGAATGGAAGACGTTCAATTGTTTGAACAACGAAAAAGAAAATAAAAAATGTGTTGTTTAATCAATTGAACAACAAACGTTCAACTGTTTGAAAAACTAACACAAAAAGAGGAAAATGTGTTGTTCAATCAATTGAACGGCTATCGTTCAATTGTTTGAACAATTAAAATAAAAAAAAAAAAAATGCATTGTTCAGTCAATTGAACGACAGACATTCAATTGTTTGAACAACAAAAACAAAAAGGGAAAATGTGTTGTTCTATTAATTGAACGACAGATGTTCACATGTTTGAACAACAAAAAAAACAAAAGGAAGAAAATGTGTTGTTCAATCAATTGAACGATAGACGTTCAATTGTTTGAACAACAAAAACAAAAAGAAGAAAATGTGATGTTCAATCAATTGAATGACAGACGTTCAATTGCTTGAACAATAAAAACAAAAAAGAATAAAATGTGTTGTTTAGTAGATTGAACGATAGACATTCAATTGTTTGAACAACAAAAAACAAAAAGAGGAAAATGTGTTGTTTACTCAATTGAATGGCAGATGTTCAATTGTTTGAACAACAAAAAACAAAAAGAGGAAAATGAAACTAAAAAAAAATAAAATTCATATTTACATGGTAATGCCTACAAATATATGTACATTATTTACAATTTCTTAAGAAATTTCAAATTTTTGAAGGAAAATTTGCTGGGTTCTCATTCCCTGCAACTAGAAATTTCATGGAGGGTTCCTCGCGTACCTGCTCTCAGAAAGACTCCTTGGTAAGTGGTTGATGATAGAGGTGCACTCGATGCTCATTTACCTTAAAAGAATGGCTAGATTTGTCTATGGTAGTCAAGGTAAGAGTACCATTATTATGCACTTCTTGAATCTCATAAGGGCCGAGCCATCTTGTTTGCAACTTGCCCGGGAAGTCTTGGAATCTGGAATCGTACAGAAGTGCCCAATCCCATTTTTGAAACATTTTCTTCTTGATAAGGTTGTCATGCCATTTTTCCCTTTGCTATTGGATTATTTTAGTTTGTTGCAAAGTAAGCAATCGAGCCTCATCTAGTTCATTAATCTGTTGAAGACGCTTGGTTTGGGCTTCTGTTAAATCTAGCCCCACTTCCTGGGCTGTTCTTAGAGTCTTTATTTCGAATTTGATTGGAAAAATTGGTTCTTTACCAAACACAAGTTGGTATGGAGAGTATCGAGTAGTATTCCTCCAAGTCGTATGATAGGCCCACAAGGCCTCTCGCAGTCTAGCAGCCCAATCTCTCTGGTGTGTTGAGATTGTCTTGGTCAGAATTACTTCTATAACCTTATTAGTGCTATCGAATTGCCCGTTTGCCTGCAGGTGATACGAATAAGTGATCTTGTGTGTAATATGATGGTTTCTAAGAGTGGCAGTAATCTTGTGCCTTGTGAATTGTTTCCCCCCATTTGTGATCACTTCTCGCGGTAATCCATATGCACAAATAGCTCAAAAAGGAACTTAATAACTGCTTCCTCTGTGGCTCTTGGTAAATCTACTATTTCCACCCATTTTGTCACATAATCTGTGGCTACCAGTATCTAGGCCTTCTGATTGGATGGCGGATGGAATGGACCTACGAAGTCCAATGCCCAACGCTCAAAGGGTTTTATGACTAATTGGGGTTGTAGAGGCATTTTATTAGATTATCTAGGTTAGCCCATCTTTTGGCAACTATCGCAGGCCTGGGCATATTTTTTAGCATCCTTAAAAATAGTGGGCCGATAATAGCCCATTTGTAATACCTTATTTCATATCCTTAAATCTGCGAAATGTCCCCCGCAGGGTTCGTCATGGCAAGCCTTCAAATTGTCATGGATTTCATCCTTGCGGATACATCTGCATATGCACATATCAGCCCCTGTATGAAAAAGATATCCGCCTATCCAAGAGAACCAGGCACTGCGCTGAACAATCAATTTTATTTCTCTTGTCATTAAATGTTTAGGTAGCTTCCCTACTGCCAGATAATTTTCCACATCTGCGTACCATGGCATCTTGACTGCCACAACAAACAGGTGTTCATTCAAAAATTGGTCATCTACTGCCAGTGGATCATTCACCTTCGGGATTCAAGATAGAAAATCAGCGACTAGGTTTTCCTTCCCCGGACGATCTTTAATGGTAATGTCGAACTCTTGAAAAAGCAATAGCCACTGTGTTACTCGATCATTTGTGATCAGTTAATTAGCTAGATACCAAATGGCAGAGTGATCAGTGTACAAAAAGACTTGGGAGCCAGCCATATAGTGTCTAAATTTTTTTATTGCATAAATAACAGCTAAGAATTCTTTTTCTATCATTGTATAATTAAGTTCTGCAGAAGTGAGATTTTTGCTAATATAATATATAGCATAAGGTTTCTTTTCCTCCTCCTGGATGAGGACAGTGCCTAGAGCTACATATGATGCATCTATGGAGATGTGGAAAGGCAGCTCCCAGTTTGGTCCACGTAATACTGGTGCTGTTGAGACTAGTTTCTTTAAACTTGCAAAAGTTGTGTCACACTTGTCAGACCAACTGAAATCAACATTTCCAGTTAGAGCATATAAGGGTGCAGCTATCTGTGATTTTTTTTAATAAACCTACGATAATAACCTGCATATCCCAGGAAGCTACGTACCTCTGTTTGAGTGCAGGGGGTAGGTAGTAAAAGAATTACCTGTATTTTTGCTGGATCTACCTGTATTCCTGCTCTGGATATATAATGTTGCAAGATGACACCCTTGGTCATCATCATGTGACACTTGACATTGATTAAACATAACCTGGTAGCAATGCATTGTTCTCAGACCTTTTCTAGCATTTGCAATGCTTGATCAAATTCATCCCCATATGGTGTAAATTCATCCATATATACCTCAAGTCCTTCATTTATTAGGTCAGCAAAGTGTTGAGTCTTGAAAATGTCATTCATTTCCATTACACTTTCACTATTATGTCCATTATATCACCTCCATTTCACCTCCATTTCACTACTATGTCACCACATTCATCCCACTTTCATTATCATTGGGCTACCTTTATGTTTTTCCAATATTTATTATTTCTAAGCCTTTTAAGTGAATTTGTGGTTAAACATTAGAAAATAATGTGCATATGCTTATACCTAACAAATGGGTTGAGTTTGTTGACATGTGTAGGTTGAAAGGAGACTTCTAGAAGACCCTTATGTGGCACTCTAAGGCCAAATTCGAATTTGGTTGGAAAGAATCATGGGATCATGAGGATATGTGTCACATCTCCTAATTGTATTGTAACTCTCAAAAGACATGTGTCTTATCAGTTCCTATTTTGATTAGGACTCTAGAGGTAGAGGGAGAGATTCATGGATTATCATTAATGAGATGGCTCTCATCTTTTTGTATAAATAGGAGATCTCTCTCCTTCATTTTCTAGTCTTTCCTTTAGTCTTTTCTTAGTCTTTTTAGCTTGTTAGTTCCATGGCTTTTGAAAGCTTTTGTACTTTGCACTTTTGAAGAAATTGAATAAAGCTTTGATGTTCTCAACATGGAAGGAGATGTGAAGTAGATGTCTTGGAGCATATTAGGATGTAAGTAGATTAGATTTCATTTTGTAAATATTGCTTTGTAGAATGTAAGGTAGATTAGATTTTCATTCATGCAATTTTAATTTATGCAAGTTATTTTCTCCCGGGATTGTGTGTCTTTGTTGTATTTGCTTTAATATCTAATGGTAGTTGCAGTTGTCTTATTCGTAATGCTGCCCTTTTTACTATGTTTTCTAGATTAGTTTTTAGCTTAGTTTTACAAGTTGGATGCTAACTAATTTATGCTCTCTTTATCATGAATGGTTTATCTTTCAAGAGAACAGAACACTAATTAATTGCAGCTTGTTTTTAAGTAGTCTTGGCTTATGACACTAATACTTTTTCCACTTGTTACACATAATCACATATGTAGGAAGCAGTATGATGGAAAAGGCTTAGTAGTGTTATAATTTGTCATTTAGAGTTTTTATCAATTCTTGGATTTGTTTTCAGCTACTTCCTAATCGTGTTTTACGCAGTACTATGTGGTAGAAGCAGGGAGTTAGGAAGAGATAACCATTATCATCAGTCCTTGAAGTGATTTTCTTGTTTCTTTTATTTGCAGCAATATGGGTAGAGACTAATGCCATTAGAACGTGGTTTTTATGCTTTGCTTTCAGTTTCATTTCAAGTTATTTCTTTCAAGCTCTTTCTTTGCAGTTTAATGTACAGTTTGAATTACTGCATGCTTTCAAGTTGATTGTAGATTAGTGATGCACTTAGCCTTCTAATGAACTAATGACATGATAGAATCATCTTGTCCTTTTGCTGCAGCAAGGATACTTGGTCTCATAGTCATTTTCTCATTATTTGATTATTGCATGTTAAAACAAAATCCCCAAAACAACATAAACTATAAAACAACGAAGTAAGAGAAAGGTTAACTAAGCACATATAGTGCACCACACTTCATCAGCTTACGATACCCGGATTGATAATTTATGTAGAGCAATTTAAGACGTTAAATTGACTAAACATTTTGGCGCCGTTGCCGGGGAAGTGTAATTAGGAGACCTTATTTCTTACATCTGAAAAAAAAAATTAACAATTCTTGAGTATGCTCTCCTCTTGCACTTTGTGTGATCTGGAGGATCAGAAAAAGGATTGTTAAGTAAAAAAAGACAAAATAATAATTCTTGAGTATGCTCTCCTCCTGCACTCTATGTGATCTGGAGGATCAGAAAAAGAATTGTTAAAAAAAAAAATAGGAGACAAAATAAACTTCAACATTTCAATTGATTCAATAAAAAAAAAAAAAAAAATGATGATGAAAAAATGAAACTCAAGTGCTTTGATAGGTTCAAATTGTCCAAAATTGTCTGGTTATGCTTTAAAACACTGTATCTTGTTCAAATAAGGTTTTGCAACTTAGCTGCGGAAACTGCCCTGATTTCGCAGCTAGCTGACAATTCCGCAGTTGTTTCAAGGTTTAACAGGTTACAGGCATCTAATGAAAAAACCGACCACATGGGCATCTCCAGAATTGTCCCGACATGGATCCTATCCTAGTCACCCAGCTCAGATCGATGAAAAACCAGCCTAGGACCTCAGTCAAAGTCTTGTTTTTAACATGTTTTTCTTGAAGTATTTGCTGCCTGAAATTGAAAATCATTAATCCTTTTTATAAAATTTTACAATTTCAGAGAAGAAAAAAAAAGAGAAAAGCAATCTATGGCTGTCTCCATTCCTAGTTTTCGCTGTGGTCTTTATTGATGATATCATTGCCCCGTGCTTCATCCATGTTATCGTATCTCTGTCATACACTTGAGAATACAACACAGAGAAATGCTTCACGGCCAAGTGATCCTCCCAATCATTGGTGAGACTCTTATAAAATAACTCCCCCTATATGGTTATATTAAACGAATGAGGGAAGGCTAGTCTGAGAAAGGCTGCCAATCATTCAGATAATGCTAATAGGGGAAAGAAATACAAAACATCGGTCTCTCTTAATGGACACCTATTTGATCAATTTCTCATCAATGAGGCATTGGATATTATTGGGGCCGCCGGTGGTTCATTTCACCTGGCTAGATGTGAACTGGGTCAGACATCTGATGCCATGTCATATACAGAAATTGAAATCAGCGCTAATGACAAGGATCTCCTGGCTCATATTGTGGACTTTCTGGCTGCTGTAGCTAACTCTGATAATGAGCGTGGAAATTGGGGCATGGAAAAGGAAATAAAGGAGTCCTCTGTAAGAAATAGAGTGTCGATTCATTACGAATGAAAGAGAATTCTAAAAAGAAATTTGCAGTTCTTATTCGTGGTGTTGAACCTGTACACACCTGCAAAACAGTAGATCAAACAAGAACAACGAATTCAGAACAGTAAAATTGATAACTCAGAAAACGTAAACAGCAGAAAAACGTCAAACTTTACACGCTCGATTTGCCCAAATGGTAGCGAATTTCAAAAAACTAAAACATGGGTTTTTTTTCCAAGTGGGTTAATTAGATAACCCAGAAATCGTTTGAGGAAATTCGTGGCGGTCTGGGATAAATATGCGGTTCTTCGGAGTCCATTTTTTACTGCCGCGCGTGAAAAAAAAATAGAACTTTCAATTAATTGAGCGGACAGAGATTTAATTCGGCTGTGTGCTGGCACCACCACGTCTTCCACTCTTTGCCACCATATCTGCTACCCTTATGCCACTCGTTGCAAATCATTAACACCTGTTTAATAACAATCTGAGTTGAATACGGCACTGTCTAACTCCATTTCAAATACATACGGCTCTTCACAACAAATACATGTCCATAAAACTCCGTCAAGAAAGAGGGTAGTTTGTCGGTTGGTTCCATCAATGGGAGATGACAAGTAAAATATTTCAAGAATTTATCACATATTTGAAACAAAGAGAATGCGCTGGAGTTGCTAAAATATATGAGGGAAATTCTATTTGGTCACGAATACTCTTTATTCTTCCTTGTTCCGTGGAGGCATGCACAATGCTGGCAATTACTCCATATCCTAATGAAGGTCTTATTGGGTTTCTTTTTCCCAAGGAAATGAGTCTCGATTGGATATGATTGAAAATTTAAAGTGCTGTTTGAAATAACAGAAGCTAAGACTGTGTTTACTTCACTACTCCGCTCCATTCCTGCCACTTGTTCTCTATTTCTCCATTTACCATCACTGTATTTTTCTCCATAAAACCATGTCAATTCCCCGCTAACACATAATGAATCTTCTTCATCCATCATTCACGCAGACGAATTGTTAGAACAAAGAATGGGTCTGTTGTTGAGGGCAGAACTCGAAGGGCCTAAGTCTATGAAAGGGCCAAATAAGTTATGATCATGGTTATAGGTTGTTTGTCGAATTATAGGTCCATCAATAAAATTGTTTTTCTCCATTAACAGAGTTCCTAAATGCAGATAATTAAAAAAAAGAAATTTTGATTGACTGTTTTAGCCACTTTCCACAGCCATTCAGCGATTCCGCAGCCATCTGGTGATTCCACAGCTGTTTTGTTAAACTCTAGGTTGTAGGTGTCATCAGGCAAAACAGGTCACATGAGTAGCTAGGGAAATGTCAGTACATGGATGGTATCCTATTCATTCGGTCAAATTTGATGAAAAAGACCCCGGTCAAAGGGAAGTCAAATTGGGTGTTACCACAAAGTCGCCACACTAAGTCGCTGCATGTCAAGAAAAAATAATAATTTTGAATCAATGAAATGAACAAGTTATTTTCTCACTTTTCTGAAGGTATTGATTAATTTTGGACTGATAATAAAAGTTGAATGGCTAACTTTTTATTCAAGATTTTTAGCTACAGAGCTGTTCCTCAATTCCGCAGCCAGAAAAACCTCATTGTTCAAATCAGCCTATCTTTCTCATACAAAATCAGATTTTGATGATTTAAGTACTATTGGAAAGATCTCAACAAGATCTATAAAATGAGAAATATATCATTAGAGTTTGAAATGACAAATAATGAAATAAATTGCTGAAAAGAAGCAACATCAACTTGAGGCACTAATTCCAAAGCAGGTATAAATTATTTTGATTTTTCCTTTGAGAACTTGTTTCATTAATACAAATTCTTAGTTTTGTGTGTAAATATCATAACTAGAGAGATTGGCCACCTCTCTCCTTTGATAATCTTACATTCCATTGTAGAAGAAGTATTAGTTTTTTGCAGGTTCCAGGAGGAAGGACAAATGACTACAAGGGAATGATGTCTCTCTAAGAGACCAATTTGTTTCATAAGAGGATGATCAGCAACAAAGAGGAAATATGTTGATGCAAAATCAGATCCAAACACTTGAAAAACTTTCAGATACTATTGTCTCCATCACATCCATCCATCACATCCATACTTCATAATAAACCATTCATCTCACTTTCTTCCATATCTTCCATTTTCATTCACATACACTTTCCATCTCTTTTTGTCCATTCATAACCCACAAATAAAAGCAAGAGGCTCATTCACATGCTTATTGCCATTGTCATTTCTGTTCTCCATTGCCATTTTCCATTTTCATTTTCCATTCCTTGTCATTTTCATTCCGCAAATAAGCCCTGCTTCAATGCAAATTATTGAGTCCATAGTCCTTTGAGTCTAATTTCTTTGTAAAAACACCTTGAGGCTTGCATGCCTTAATGGAAAGTCCTCATGCTGACAAACAATGGGAATACATTAATGTCCCTTGTTCGTTAGATCTTCTAGGTGACTCGACATCAGCAAATTCATTCGTACCTAGCAAGATGTGTTTGGGCATCTTGACTCTCATTGACATCAATGGTGAGAGTGCTCGTGTTGACTAGTGGCATCCATTAATGGCCACTAAGCCAACAATTTCCTACTATGTTTGACATCAGAACATCTTTTCACATAGTAGGAATTGTGCCAATGAGTTTTGAAGACATGAAGACTATTATTTTCAGCATTTTGGAGCAGATTCAGCAAGTTTTAGTAGAAGCAATAAAAAGCCATCTTATCTCTCTATCCATGACTCCTCTTGTTCAGCCACTTGAAGAAGAATATGATCAGAAGTTTTCAGCCACCACACATACAACTCATCCATTCCAAAGGGTAAGTGAAGGTACGGAATTTTCTAACTTTTAACCATAGAATTCCATAAAAAGCTAGAATGATAATTGTTGGAAAAACATTTCTCTTCCTCATTGCATAAAATTGCCAATACCATCAGTTGGGGGGGGGGGGGGAATACATTCATATTCATATATTGCCATGTCCATATCATATTCAAGAGCTCACATACTTCCAACATATATTAATTATTACATTGATATTATGAGCATACAATGGCTTTTGAAAAAGTGCTTAAAGGATAAATTGGATACAAACAAAATCATGGTTGTCACACAAGAACCAACCATCATGCAATCCAATAAAGATATACTTTGCAAAAATAATCAAAATATCATTATGCAAAGTTCAAAGATCAAAATAGAAGGCAACAAAAAATGGTTGTAACACAAGAACCAACCATGTTGCAATTCAAGAAAAACACTTTGCAGAAATATGAAGTTATCAAATGATATCATGCAAAGTTAAGCCAAAGCTCAAGGATCAAAAGAGTCAATGTAATATATGTTGCATGAGGACATGCAATAGCTTCAGTTGGGGGGTATGTTGAGTCTTGAAAATGTCATTCATTTCCATTACACTTTCACTATTATGTCCATTATATCACCTCCATTTCACCTCCATTTCACTACTATGTCACCACATTCATCCCACTTTCATTATCATTGGGCTACTTTTATGTTTTTCCAATATTTATTATTTCTAAGCCTTTTAAGTGAATTTGTGGTTAAACATTAGAAAATAATGTGCATATGCTTATACCTAACAAATGGGTTGAGTTTGTTGACATGTGTAGGTTGAAAGGAGACTTCTAGAAGACCCTTATGTGGCACTCTAAGGCCAAATTCGAATTTGGTTGGAAAGAATCATGGGATCATGAGGATATGTGTCACATCTCCTAATTGTATTGTAACTCTCAAAAGACATGTGTCTTATCAGTTCCTATTTTGATTAGGACTCTAGAGGTAGAGGGAGAGATTCATGGATTATCATTAATGAGATGGCTCTCATCTTTTTGTATAAATAGGAGATCTCTCTCCTTCATTTGCTAGTCTTTCCTTTAGTCTTTTCTTAGTCCTTTTAGCTTGTTAGTTCCATGGATTTTGAAAGCTTTTGTACTTTGCACTTTTGAAGAAATTGAATAAAGCTTTGATGTTCTCAACATGGAAGGAGATGTGAAGTAGATGTCTTGGAGCATATTAGGATGTAAGTAGATTAGATTTCATTTTGTAAATATTGCTTTGTAGAATGTAAGGTAGATTAGATTTTCATTCATGCAATTTTAATTTATGCAAGTTATTTTCTCCCGGGATTGTGTGTCTTTGTTGTATTTGCTTTAATATCTAATGGTAGTTGTAGTTGTCTTATTCGTAATGCTGCCGTTTTTACTCTGTTTTCTAGATTAGTTTTTAGCTTAGTTTTACAAGTTGGATGCTAACTAATTTATGCTCTCTTTATCATGAATGGTTTATCTTTCAAGAGAACAGAACACTAATTAATTGCAGCTTGTTTTTAAGTAGTCTTGGCTTATGGCACTAATACTTTTTCCACTTGTTACACATAATCACATATGTAGGAAGCAGTATGATGGAAAAGGCTTAGTAGTGTTATAATTTATCATTTAGAGTTTTTATCAATTCTTGGATTTGTTTTCAGCTACTTCCTAATCGTGTTTTACGCAGTACTATGTGGTAGAAGCATGGAGTTAGGAAGAGATAACCATTATCATCAGTCCTTGAAGTGATTTTCTTGTTTCTTTTATTTGCAGCAATATGGGTAGAGACTAATGCCATTAGAACGTGGTTTTTATGCTTTGCTTTCAGTTTCATTTCAAGTTATTTCTTTCAAGCTCTTTCTTTGCAGTTTAATGTACAGTTTGAATCACTGCATGCTTTCAAGTTGATTGTAGATTAGTGATGAACTTAGCCTTCTAATGAACTAATGACATGATAGAATCATCTTGTCCTTTTGCTGCAGCAAGGATACTTGGTCTCATAGTCATTTTCTCATTATTTGATTATTGCATGTTAAAACAAAATCCCAAAAACAACATAAACTATAAAACAACGAAGTAAGAGAAAGGTTAACTAAGCACATATAGTGCACCACACTTCATCAGCTTACGATACCCGGATTGATAATTTATGTAGAGCAATTTAAGACGTTAAATTGACTAAACACAAAGATGATGCGTACAACTCTATGGAATGTGGTTGGGGCATTACACAAGCCAAATGGCAATACCCTGTATGCAAATGTGCCCCAGGGATAGGTGAAGGTTGCTTTATCCTGGTCTTCAGGGGCAATATGAATTTGATTGTAACCTCTGGAGCTGTCTAAAAAGGAGAATAACTGCTTCCTTGCCAACATGTCGAGGACCTGATCAATGAATGGGAGGGGGGAGTGATCTTTATGTGTTGCCTTGTTCAGCTCCCGATAGTCTAAACAAATACGCCACTTCCAATTTTTCTTAGGGACGACCACCAATAGAGAGACCCATTTACTGCCCGAGATAGGATAAATAAAATTTACATCCAGTAGCTTCTGCAATTCCTCTTTTACAATATCCTTGAGGTGTGGGTTCAACCTCCGTTGAGGCTGCTAGATGGGTCAAGCATCCTTCTCTGTATAGATGTCATGTGTACATAGCTATGGGTCTATCCCTTTCATATCAGGATAAGCCTAGGCAAAAGCCCCTTTATTTTTCTGTAAGACCTAGATAAGCTTCTACTGTTGTTCGCTATCCAGATTGTCATTGATATTTAGGAAAAAATCTAATCTGTCTAGAGGGTTGAATGATTGGATCAATACTATTGAGAAATGAAAGGACAAATTGGATATTCATATTCTTTCTTACACCTAAATGTCAGATGACGGAAGGAACTTCCATGTCGTCTAGTGGAGCCTAGAGGAGGGTTACTCAGGTCATCACTGGCTGGTTGCTTCTGCTGGCTGGTGGGCAAAGGATAGCTTGGTTAGCAGTGAATTTCTTTAGATGAAATGGCACCTTACGAGATCGATGAACCCAAAGACCTTAAAATTCTGAAAGATGGGAAAGAGGTCATGCGTAGATTTCATAAATTGAAACAAAGCATCACGAAAAGACCACTACCCTTGGCATAAGATGGATCAAATGTTGTAGAAGGTAGTTGGATAAAAAAGAATGCTCGAACTTTGCCTAGCTTGATCTCAATTGGTTTGTTGTTATGAACAACAGTCGTCTGAATATGCTGGTCATTTGTATCCTTCAGGGGATATTCCATAGCTTTGTTATCAAGGATTGCTTTCAACATCTGACATTGTACATTACTCACATTAGCTGGCTGATTTACAAAATGATTGATAACGTTGTATTCAGTCTGATTTTTAAATTCCAGTGCCTCCACTATTGTAAGTGGTGAACAAATGCTTTCTTCCAGGTACACTGGTGGCTTCTTACATATTTTTACAATGGGAAAATGTGGCCTTGTAGGAGGATATAACACCAGATTTTTTACAACATCCCCATTTGTAATTGTCATGATTCCTTCTCGGCAACCAATATATGCATCAACTGTTGCCAACCAAGGTCGGCCCAGAATCAAAGGATGTCCATCCAACCTACTCCTTGGGTTTATAACCAGGCAATCTACTGGATATTCCCATGAGTCAACAGAAATTGTGATGTCTTGTAAAGTCCCTTTTGGTCTTACCATCGATCGGTCAACAAGTTCTAATAAAGTGGTGGTCAGTTCCAGGGCTATAATACCAAGTGCTTGACAAGTTTAGGTTGTTAATATGTTAATGGTGGCTCCTAGATCAAATAGTGTATTTGGAAAAGAACGACCATATATATGAACTATTGCTATGGGGTTTCCAGGATCTTCGTACTTTATTGGAGTTTCCTCTCCCAAGAGTAAGTCGGATAAGGTTCCTACTACATGGATAGTGGGTGAGGTTTTTACCTTCCTCACAGGCTTCCTTACACACAATTCTTTGATTGTTTTGGCATAGATGGGAATGTCTTGAATGGCCTAGAGGAGAGGGATCTTAATACACAAATTTTTTGGTTCCCCCACAAGATCGAAATTAGGGTAGGCAATTGGTTTCGGTATCGTTAGTCTTTTGGGGAACGGAGGAGAAGTGACTATAAGTTTTTCAGGGTCATCATGCTGATCTGTTTCTTCCCCTTGCTTTGGTTTAGTATTATTTACAAGCGGTGGAATATGTACAGGTGATGGAATATGTACAGGTGGAGTTACATTTTCAATTGAAGGCTGGTCCTTGTTTTCCTTATGGGTGATGACGCATCCTGGCCTCAATCTGAGCTCATTACATTCTTTCTACTCAATCTCATACTCTGGGTTTTCAATAATCTGTACTAACTGGACTGGTCTATTATTAGGATATGGGTTTGCATGAGCTGGTAATTGCAGCCACAAAAGAGGTTGATAATTCTACTGTAATGTATAAGGAGCTGACAATGTGAGTTGAGGCTGAGGGCCTGTCCCCATAGGTACATTAGATATCCCCAGAGGTCGCTGCCAATTTGTAGACCAATTCGGATTTTGAGAGGTGGAGGCAGGCCACTGGGATTGATAGGGATTGCCTTGCCAAGCAGGAATAAAAGGAGAGTTCAACCAACCATTTCCTCGAAAATATTGTGTTGGGAAGGATGTCATAGGGAATGGTGGGCTCTGCCAATTTGGGTAGGGTGATTGGCCTTGTCAGGCTTCCCCAATATTCTATTGTTGATTAAACTGCGAGGAACGAAAGAATTGGGGTGCATCTTGTGACATACCTGTATGTTTAGCTTGCCATTGTCGACGCTGGTTCATTAGATATACTAGTTTTGTTTCTTCCTCTGCTTCTTTGAATACTACTTTTAGCCTAGGTAATGATGGACAATGTTCAGTGTCATGATCTTTAGTATAGATGGTGCATGTTTGAACCATGTCTAATGGGAATTCTAGTTGGTTGTGCTTCTTTCGACAATGTGGGCAGAAGACGACCAAATTTTGTTCTGCTAAAGTCTATTTTGTTTAACCTGTAGGACATCCAGCTGTGTTGTAAGAGTGCCGAGGATTTCCATCTTAAAATCTTCTAGGAGGTTACCGATCTCCATCCGTGTTACACCTCCACTATGTGGTTAACTTCCTCTACTCATGGAATCTCGGCTTCCTTCTCTTGTGCGTGTGCTTCCCCACGAACACTTGATACACAAACGAATAATTTTATCATAATCTTCCTGAGAAATATCTCCTTTTCCCATTAATTTTAGAGTTTCTACCCATTCCTCTTTCATTCCTTTAATTAAGATAGCTCTTAGGACTTCTTTTGGTAGGGTAGTGTGTGGAGACCTCTACAAATTATAATTAAATCGTTCTACATATTCTTCTAGTGTTTCATTATCTTTTGTAGTCATCTTGAAAATCTCATCTTTCAATTCCCTAGTTTTACAAAAGTCTTGGTATCTTTTGAGGAAGTAGGTTTTCATTTTGTCCCAAGAGTTGATAGTTCGCCCACCTAGACCCATAAACCATCTTAGAGCTTCCCCTTTTAGAGTGGAAGGGAATAGTTTTAGCTTTTGGGGGTTGGTGGTATAGTCATACCCTCTACAGAGGACATCAAACTCAAACAGGAAAGCATCAGGATCCTTTGTGATCATCCCATGGAAGGTTGGGATTCTCTGCATAGGAAAGGCCTTCATAGGAGCATTGGCCACCTGGTCAACTATGGGGTACTTTAATGTTGAGGTTTGGCCTTGGGGTGGCCGATCTTCCATTTGATCAAATATGTGCCAATAATCTTCGGGGATTTCAAGAGGTGCTTCTAGAGTAAGCAGAGAGTTAGCAACTCGAGATGGCTTTACAACACTACCTAGGTCTGGGATCTCAGGAGATCCTTGTTCAGACAGTTGTGGTTCTGCTTTAGCAACCCCACTAGTTTCTCCTTTTCCTTCTCTTAAGTTACAAGATTTTCCCTCCTATAGAGGATCAGAGTGTAAACTTATTGTAGCTTGAAGACTCTGTTCCGATCCTCCTACCTGGATTTGAATCTCAGTGTAAGCTACAGATGGTGAGCCTACTGCTTGAGGGATAGCAGTATAACTTTTTCTAGGTATAGCCTGGAATCCTACTGATGCTTGAGACTCTGCTCTTCTTACGATTTCGTCTATAAAGGTCATTCTCCCAAGGTTCACCGATCCTTTTGGTTTTTTGGGTTTTGGTGGAGGATTCTACTCTTTTTCTATTTTTCTATTTCTAGTCATTCATAAAAACAAATTCCTATTTAATCTCTAGGATTTTGCTGTAAAGCGGGCAGGTAAGCAAGCACTTTACTTGCTAAGTACGCAGGTTCTTACCTTCCATTTTTAAAATCCAATTCTTCCATAGCACAAATAAAAACAATCACTTGAAACACTCTCCCGAAAATGATGCCAAAATGTTGGCTCACTAAGGTTTCTTTTTACAGGCAGTCTCAATCCCTACATTAGTTGTCAACCCGAGGTAAGTCTTTTTATCTCAAGAGTGTCATCACAGTATATGCAATGAATCTAGAGGTTATCTAATGATGAATCATTGCAATCACTAATAGCTAATTCTTCAATTCAATTCACACAATTCTGGAAGAACTATCTAAGGAAGAAATATTCTTAACACACTATGAAATTCTATGCAACTTGTTCTGAAATCAATTGAAACTGAATGCAAATAACAATCACACTTAGAATTGCTAACTTACTCAATCAAGGAAAGAAACTATAATTATTGAAAAACGCTGTTAATCTATAGTAACCCAAATCAACTTGCAATTCCCAACTAAACAACAATGGTAATTGAACAAAATCGGTAATTGAACAACAAATAGAAATTGAGAAACAAATAGCGATAAAGGATTCCTAAATAGCAAACGATCTATATTGCAATTTGTAGAAGTTAGTTAGTCTTATCTCCAAGATCTATGATAACATCAATTCAAATGAACAACAATCTACTATTAACACTAATCCACTCATTCCAATCAAAGCGCTACTTAAGTATGTCACACAGCTTCACTCTAAATCTAATTGAACAACAGTTTGAATCAATATCACAAATATTTATGATAAATGAAGTAACCAATGATTGAACATTAAATTAATGGCAAAAGACTAAATATAAAAGCTATAACACAAGTGTTATAGACATTTTTGGGCACTACAACCTCAATCATACATGTCCATAAACCAAGGGCTCCTAAGTCCCTAAAAGTGTTGCTTCACACCCTAAAGGAACAAGGTCAGCTGATTACATCATCTCCCAAAAGTTCTCCATAGAAAACTGCTCAGAATTGGTCAAAGCTAGACCATACAGACTGCCCAGTGCAGAGGGTGCGATGCATCTCACCTGCTCAGTGTAAAGGGTACGATGCATACTGGAAAGCCCTTCTGTAGAGTGCAATGGGCGAGAGTAGACAAATGGCAGAGACAGTTTGCAAGGTGGATCGTCATGGAATCTTCCAGAAACTTCTCCTGTGACACTTGCCTCTCTGAATTCACCCAGGGATGAGTAAGAGATCATCAATCTCCAAGTGGAATCAAGAACTATCAGAGAGAGGACACTAATCAAATTCCTAGAAGCTGACTCACCCCCCTGCAATCATCTATATATGGTCCCTCATCACAGAGATCCAGAGGCTGGAATTTTGTATCTTGTAAGGAAGTACTGTTGGTTTCTTGGTGGAATATCATAGTGTTGGGTGATCTAAGCTTTTCATGAGGTGAAGAAGGGCTTTCATGCTGGGAGGATGACGCTGGGTCAGATCAATGGGTTGTAATCCTCTCTTCTAATCTTTATATCAATAAAGCTATTCAAGTTTTCCTCCATATTCTTGTATGTCTGATAGTATATGCATTTGTGTGGTCAATATATATCTGGTCCTATATTGTTTATGATTGTAGATCTTTGCACTTTGAAGGTATTATGCTGCTTTGACTTTACAGGTACTCTTTGAAGCGGAGTGGTCATGGGAGAAGCGGAAAAGAACGGTCGGTGAGGAGAAGGAAAAAGCAAAGAACCGAGCGAAGGATTGAGGTTGGTGTTCTTTGATCTTCTCCTATCTACTTCTCATAAAGGAAAATGAAAGTAACTTTAATGTGTTTGTTTCTAAGATAGCTACCCATCTTAGTGGGACTAGCAGCTCTGCATAGACACTAGATTTCCCGATAACAAAATGGCGACTTCGCTGGGGAGCGAATAGCTTGTTTTATTGTCTATACTTGTTTGCTTTATAAACTTACAGACGGAGCTTGAAGTTAAGCCAACTAGCCTTCGAACTGCATTTGCTATGCAAGTGCAAAGTAGACCAATGTTGCTTCAGTCTATCTCCGGGTTTTGTTTATAAACTGAACAATTGATTTGCAAACATCCTAACTGCCCTAGTGGTGGCTCTAGTAACCTCATTAGATCAGCCCCTGTGATTTCTATTTACTGACTATCATTAGCTCGGCCTAAATCCCTGAACTAAGCTGAAAACTGTGACCAAGAACCAAGTTGAAGTCTTGTCCCTGGATCATCAAACTTTCTCCTCTTGGGAATCTGGATGCATTGCACCTCCCATGTGTAGTAGGTGCGTTGCATTTCACTTTCCCTGTATTGCAAGTGCGCTGATCAGATAAGACCTCTTCTGCTCTCAGATTTTGGCTTCTGTGTTCACTCTCTTCAGCTTTATTTAGGAGTTTTTATGTCTGTGATCCGTATACCACTGTGGAAACTCCCTTCCTTTGCATGATTCTGCCTCCATAGTACAAAGAATTGTGAATGTTTTTTATGTATTGTGCGCCATTTACAGTTCTCTTTTACAAAAAGTAACATAATCAAACTGTCGTCTTTTGATTTGGAAGTGTCGCAAGTGTCGTTTTCAGTCAAAGAAAATAATTCTATTGTTCTGGATGGTCGATTATACAGTTACTCTTGTATTTGATTTGAATCAGTATTTTTTCAAGTGTCAAAAGCAGTTTTCAATTCAAAATAGAAAAGTGTTGTCATTATCTTCCTTTCATTTTTGAAGAGAAATTTGTTAGTACTGTCGCTTTGAAAAGATAATTCAGATTTGTACTTAGCATTCTTCTTGTCATTCACACATTAAGAAAGCTAAAAAAAAATACATGCATGTGCATTTGCATTTAGACTGCTTGTTGGTTTGATTTAGGACAGTGCATCTAGTGTGTGCTCCCTGCTCTATGTTGAAAGAATATCATCTCTCTTTCCTTAGTAGCTAGGATTTTCATTGCAAAAAGAAGATTAAACGATTGTTTATCATCTTAGATTGCATTTTAGGAATTGTATATCTACATCACGCGGTGAACCTGAAAGGAAAATTTCTTAAGAAATATCAACTATAAAATAAATTCAATGAACATAAAAACGCTTTGGAACCTAACGCACAACATCTAGAAGTCTAGGCTAGAGACGTATTCCGGCATCGTAAAGCTTGGTAACTGTCGCTTTCATTGTTGGTTGGGTGATTCCTCCTCTTTGAGACGACAAGTGCCAGTACGGACTTGTGCTCCCACGTACCGTCGAGTATATATTGGGAGACCACAATAGGCTATATCCTTTATCCATAGGAAGCCGTGTCTGCCGCCCTATCGATCGCAATGCACTGAACACAACATTCAGGAAGATTGACTGCTATACCATAAAAAGTATTCTGCAGTTTTGCGATTGGTTTGGTAATCCCTCTATCTAGATTTCCAGAGTAGTCTCTTTCATTCCTTTTTAGACTCCTTAAAGGAAAAGGTCCATCTAAGCACTTGTCACTTCAGGCTCATTAAAAATCGAAGGTGACTAGAGTCATCTTTTGTTTTTTCTTGACTCTTAAAAATTGAAAAAACAAGTTGTGTCAAAGCGTCTAAAATTTATTTTAATCGGAATAATATCACCATTCCCGCGTTGGTCTTAGGTTGAGGAAAATGGAGTCCACCAACCAAGGATTTCCCCGTGGCGGAAATCCTAGTCCTTTCTCCTCTTGGGGAGATGTTGGTGCACCTCATATGGCCACATTGTCACTTCCAGGATTGACGATTGGCTTGCCAATATGGCTCTTCTCGACCTCTGTCATTCAGAACACTGTGATTCCTGAACAATCGAGTTAGCAACTAGATGATACTAAAGTTACCCCCCAACCTTCTACTTCGTCTGATTCTCCCTCTCCTCCTTCCTCTTCACTTGATGAAGCTGGTAAAGCCAAAAATCAAGTAACTAAGAAGGAGAAGAAGGGGAAGGAGAAGAAAGAGAAGAAGAAGAAGGAGCCAAAGGCAAAAAGGGGTAACCAAGCATCGTCTAGTGAAAATCCACACATTGCACTGTCCAAGCCTAAATCTCCATGTGTCATTTGCAAAGGAGACCACTATCATCGAGATTGTCCTTGCATCCCTTAGATCTTAAGGGATTGGTGTCCTCGTTTGCACAATCCGGTGTCATCAACCTTTGAAGATCATGTTGAAAATACACCATCAACTAGTGAAAGCGAAGCATTTGGACAGAAAAGGAAATGTAAATTTCCTTGTAAACTGTGTGAAGGCGATCACGTCGTCCACCACTGTCCCTTCCTAGACGAAGCTAAAAAAGTCTTGGATAACCGTCCTCCTTCATCGCTACGGCTTCCTCCTGGATACAAGAAACTCTTGCCGAGTCCATCACTAGTTGAAAATCCGACTGACACACCATTGTGGTCGGTCGAAGCATCTATCGTTGAAGATAAACCCACTGAATCTATACCAGACGGAAGTCAAAAGGTTGAGGCAGCAGTCGACCCGGTCTTGTCTTCAGAAGGTCCATCTTCATATGATACAATCACCAGAGAGTATGAGAATGACACCGTTCAAATTCTTTTCGTAAACATAGACTCCGACGAACATGGGGACAATCTACCTGTTCCTTTACCGCAGGAAGGAAGTTCGTCAGAGTCATATTTGGCTGTCTATTCGGTCCCACCTCCAAGCAACCTAGTTGTTTCCCTCGATTGGAATCTACTAGGCAGACCCCGTTTACCGGCTAATGTACCATTCCAAATCATTGTACAAGCTTACAAAATGGTCATGTTCAGTACCATCATAGATGACGGGGCTTCTGTGAGTATCCTTTCCTCAACTACTTGGAAAGTGCTTGGTTCGCCATCGCTTCTTCCTGAGATGAGAAATCTGATAGGCTTCGACAAAGGAACTAGTCGACCGTTAGGGATCCTCCCCAATGTGCCTATAACATTGAGAAGGAAAACCATTTATATGAACGTAATGGTAGTCAAAGGACCTCTAGATTATAATCTACTCCTTGGGCACGACTATATTTATAGCATGGGAGCCATTGTCTCCTCACTCTTTAGAGTAATGTGCTTTCCACATGAAGGCCGAGTGGTCCAGCTCGTAGACCAGCTTTTGTTCCCTGGCTCACACATAGCTAATAGTCAAATGCCATCCCTAAATGGTCTTTTCACGCAAGGGATGTCTCATCAATCTTCGGTCCGTCCACCTGAAGAACGCGAGTAATTCGGAGGGACATGACTGAAACCCAGGGGGCATGCACCCTGGTCTGCTTCGGCAGGGAAACTCTGGGTATAGGGTAAGTTTCCACGAAGGATATATGACTGGTCTGACACCCGTCCATATAGGACAATGGGATTAGACCGGGATAAGATTCCTTCGTCAAGGTTAGGTGATTGGAGCCTTTGTCCAAATGGACTAAGCTGAGGAAGTGTTTCTGTCTGCTGTGCGGATGGAAACTATCTTGCGAACGCGAGAACTTCTAAATGGTAACCTGGAAACTTTACTTCACTATACCTGGGGGCATGCAAACCTTTTGTGAGCAAGTGAAAAGCGACCAACATAATGCTAACTCTATGGTTCCGCTGACTTCAACTGCCTGAGTCGGGTGAGTGGTCGAGTCGACCGTTCATCTTTGCAGGAGCCAAATGGCACCTGCAAAGTAAAGGAAAATTTTTCCTACCTAACCTTGGTAGTGATCTTGGTAGTTAAGTAGGGGAGCGTAGTTGGTCATTCCTAGCTTGCATACGAGAGGCAGCGGCGCAGAGCTTCGAAAGGTGAAAGCTCCATAAAAATGGAATCTATCGATGAGATGTCCTCATTATATGATTGGCACAATCAGTTTTTATGTGAAGTTCAAGCTCGTTAAAAATTAAACCTAAGAAATGAGCAAAATGTTTCCCCCAGAGTTTAAGATCATTAAAAAATGAACCAATTTTCGGTAAATAACCATTGTGAATGCATTATCATCAACTTTTGAGCCTTGGTCATGTTCTCATCATCACCTCCACTCTGTTTTAGCTGATCATTCACCTCCATTTGATTGTTTACCCCTTTTTGAGGAACAGTTGCAAAGAGTGATCCTGTTAGCCATCCTTGTGACACTGCCGTGATTGGAAAATTCCAAACCTTACCTGGAATTAGCTGCTACCTGAAATTATCACTCGTTCCTCAAAAAACGAGTCTCCTTTAAGCTCTTTTCATCTGACTCGTAAAATATGAAAAGATTGCCAAGCAGTTGGCCTCTCCAGCTCGTTAAAGCTACCAGGAGTGCTATCCCTCCTCTAGATTTTAATCTTTTTGGACCTGAGGGATTATTACACAAAAAGATCGAGCGCTTGTTTTGTTCGGCTTGTTAAAATTATCGAAAATTCATCCCTTTCATATTATTTTATAATTTTTCAGACTTAAGGGATTATATGACGAAAAAGGATTATTGGAGTTTCCTTTACGTCCCTTTCAGACTCTCTAAAATTGAAAAGGACCGAGTTATCTTTGTCGTTAAACTCGTTAAAACCAATAGCGACAAACTTGTCCATATAGACAAGAACGAGTTTCATTATCGCTAGGCTCGTTAAAACATAGCGACAGGTTTTCCCGAAGGGAAAATTATAGAACAAGCATATGTTATCCTCCTCAAGCTTGATAAAAATAAAGAGGTACTGGTTAGCAATGACTGGGGAAAAATTGGGAAGAAAACTTGAAGAAACTTTATTGGTAGCAAGTCGCTCTTGACCATGACACTTTCACTTCACATCCGAGTCGGGTTAGGTTATTCCGTTCACCAGTCATATCACCATTGGTCCATCGCACCATCCATATTTGGGGTTAACGCTACCAATCCATGTCAGTGTCACCAGTATGTTCAAGAGAAGTCGCTCAGAGAATCCACCTGTGTCTCATCTGCTACAATACATTCACGCTCCATTCTTTCATGACCGCCACCCTGAACCCTATATCATTAGATTGTTTTCACCTCCAAAATAATTTACTCCGTTCCGTGTCGTAGATGTGGGATTCATTAAGGCCCTCCTACGACGGGTCGCTTCTTGTCGACATCAGCTCATTATCCAAGAAGTCGACTTAGGAACAACCCTTTCAGTACTTTGAAGCTTGCATGCCTCAATGGCAAGTTTCTCACTTCCGACGACAGGTTTACATCAATGGCCTTCGACCGAAAGATTTTGCATGGTGTTCGACGCCAAGTCCCTTTTTCACACCACGCGAATTGTATTGTAGTACCTTGAGGGTCATCATCATTATCGGTGATTCCTCTCATGCCTATTAACAGCTTACATCATTGGCTGGTAATCAGGTGATGTCTTTCCATGTTCGACTCCAGAACATCTTTCACATGGATCAACTTGTACTCTGAGTGAATATTGGACGAGTTTGAAGACCCCTGATCTAGTTTCATCCATCCGGGCTACGATATATTCAGGAAAATAAAAACATCAAATGTACATCATTGCAGCACAAATGATCATTCAAATCAAAGGATGATGGTTCTATCAGAATCATCAGTCTTCCACACAGACGGTTGTCTGTCTTATGTACATGAAAATTAATTTATAAAGCTGAGCATGGGAATGCCCGCCTTAGCTAGATCATGAAAAATATTATGAAGACAATATATTTTATTGTATCTTATTAAAGGTCGCCTTCCAGCTCGAAAAAACTTCGGATCCTCATGATAAAGCATTTCACCCGACATCAAAAGATTAACGACCTCATGCTTTAGGGGGCAACTGTTATAGACATTTTTGGGCACTGCAACCCCAATCATACATGTCCATAAACCAAGGGTTCAGCACTGTTTCCGAGATTGGCGGGTCCAGCACTGTAAAAAAGACCCTAGATTGAATGTTGGTGGGTCCAGCACTGTTTCCGAGATTGTTGACACGACCATCTCAAAGTGCGGTATTGCCAATGGAGCTAGATTAGTCGTCACAACTTGGTGCTACTAGGCATACCATTGCAGATAGAATGCGAAGGACATTGGCCATTGCACATGTCACATTAAATGGAGAGATTAGAAGACCACCTTCATTGCCTCATGGTCCACCACTTGCATTACATGATGATTCATATCTCAAGAGTCAAGGGCATGAACAACTTTTGTCATATGCATGTACGTTTCATGATGCCATCCATGAAACTTGGAGGGTGCACAACCCACGTGACACAGAACATGTACATATATATGAAATTTTTTACTCTTATCGTCAAATTTTACATTATTTATATTAATAAGTTTGTATTGTAGAAATTTTGAATAATATTACACTTATTCACAAAGATTATCCTGATTATACACTATTGCGGAATGCATGCATAATACATAACCTCCTCTACTATTGATCATCAATTTGCAGTATTTAGAAATAATCGCATGTGCACATTGAAGCATCAATCACACATATCAACACAGTATATCACGGGGAAAGCATACAGCTGAAAACCCCCAACTATCTGTATATTATATTGATTGAGAACATGTAACAATACATAGTACAATACTCCTCACAAGTACTCAATACTATCTCCACCTGCTACACACAAACTAGCTCAGATCTGAATCAATCACATGTTCAAATCTCCTCCGCTTCTTGCCTGCCTCCACTGCGCAATCCTGCATGAGAATAGATGAGAATGGCTGATCCAAACTCGTATTTCCCTTGGCTGAACCACGCAATCCTCATTCGCAATACTCAATCCATTGATTGTGAAAATCGCATGCACAACTATAGTCACAACTGACAACTGTCTTGCCCTTTCACTCACCTCTAACACTTGTCTCCACTGAACTATCCATGCACTGAGTTAGCTGATGTATTCTTTAATTTCTTTATGAGTTAATAATTAGTGAATTAATTAATAATTAATTCACATCACTCATCACTAGTGTATTCTGCAGTTAGACTAAATACAACTAGTTCAACCAAGTCAAACTGAACACAACTCCATCAACTCCTCAATCAACTCCACCAAACTCAATCACTTGAGTTCTAACTGAAGTCCATCATGCAATAGCTCAACTGACCCATTAGAAAAGTGTATTTCCTTTTGGCAGCTACATGTGCCACATCTGTAGCTCGAACTGAAGTGCTCCAAGAGGATAAGATAATGTTTATAGTCCAAATATTATTAAGAGCTAATAATATTCGACTGTTCTATTTTTAGCCTGGCAGTCTAAAAATAGACTCTGCCCATATGTCTAAAAATAGAAGTCCATCTATTTTTACCAACATGACCAATCATCCACAAATAGCATCCTACAACTCATAGACCATGATCCATATGTCTAAAAATAGACATAGTCTAAAAATAGACTTTGCGCCAAAAATAGCCTGCGGGCCCACTTAGTGAAGGCGACTCCTTTTCACTAAGCTCCATCATCTTGTTGCATTTTCAACATGTATCAGATTGCATTTATATTAATAGTTTCATGATAACATGCATGCATAGCCCAACTGCATAGATGAGATTATGAGGTAATCTGAGGGGGAAGTTGACCAACCAAAGAAACCTCCTCTAGTGCATGTTTACATGGCTCCATCTCCTCCACCTCCACCTCCACTTGATAACACTCATGGACTAACAATTGAGGTGAATTTTTTTATTCTTAATATTTCCACATTTTTTTTAAGTTACATGTATGCATGTTAATTAATCTTTATAATAATTATAATTTGTATTTGTCATTGTGTACATAGGCCTAAATGTAGAGGGGTGTTGATTCTCCAATTATGTGAACACATGTGTGGGATTGATCAAGGGCTCAAAATGTTTCTCAAAATTCAAAGTTGTCAGATTGGTGTGGAACCTAAATGACCGTGTCGTTCTCATTGTGCTAAATTTGGCACAACCCATTTCACATGAAACAGACTCAGTATGCTCCCAGAAACATGTTCTGTTCATTTTCCAAAACAGGGGAATTTGGAAAAATTGTGACAGCTCAGTCATAATTCCGTATTGTTGATGTGGTAGGCTAATTTCGTAGGCTGATGTGGCAGGTGATGTGGTAGCTGACTATGTTTTTCTGCATCCAATCGAATTCTACCTTGTGTCAAAGTGTATAGAGCTGAGGTGGCATGATTCGGTTAGTTGGTTGGTGGCCAACCACAGGCAGCCACGTGGTAGCATAGAGGCCACCAAAATTTTGGGTCAAGTCTGAATTGGATTCCGCAGAGATCGATATTGTGATCTCTCAATAAACGATGTTTCTCCCTAACCACTCACGCTAACCATGGTCCTTGTTAACCATATGACAAAAACCTCTTTTAAATTGTAATCGACGGAGGTGTTGGGGGAAGGGGCTAGGGCTTAGCCTTGACCCCCCCATTAAATGTTGGCATGCAACCACTACCATGACCGAGGGCCATGTAGAGAGTGGCCTTCCATGAGGGGCCAGCCCTGGCCATATGGCGTGTCAACAAAACCATGGGCGGAGAAAGTGGGGGCCCGACCGGTGGGGGCAGACGATTAGGCCTGGCCCCAGGCATGTGGCCACCCCCACATGACCACATTTTTCGGACCTTAAGCCTCGCCGAATTTTTAACTACCCCACAAATTCCACTGGATTTTCTCCAAACTAGCGCTCTGTTAGCAGAATTCGGGGCGAAATTGTAGGACCAGTGCCGAATTTTGGGGAATTTGTAGAGCGAATAGTAGCCAAGCTAGGGGAACTCATAACTTGTTGAGTTTTTAACCAATTTAGGAGGAGGAAGAGGCTAGAAGAGCATTTTTTGGGTCTTCTAAAGCCATTGGAATAGGTTTCAGAGCCATTTGAGCACTATAAATGCATGTATTCACACTTTTGAGCATAACTGAAGAGGTCCAAGCCATAGGAACTTAGACCAAGGAGACGTAGCCTAGGAGGGGTGAAGTCCTTCATTGTGTGTTGTTGTGTTACTATTTATGGTGATTTTTATGTCTTATATATGCTAATGTGAAGTGTTTTACTTATGTTAATTTTCTCATGAAATTTACATAAAAACACATAAAAAATCATGGTTAATTTGAAATTTACCTCATATTCCTCAAGCACTTGCTTATATTCTGAATTGGAATTTAGCACAAAAAACACTAACTTTCCCATTCAGATCAAGTTTGGTATTAGAGTTGTTGGTTTTCTTTGTGCAAGGAGGATTTAACTGTTTTCAAGTGAATGCGATGCTTACAAGGTTGAAACTCAAGAGAGGAGAGGGAAAGCTTGTGGTTGCAGGTCCTCAAGGTGGGGCAAGGATAAGGAGAGCAATATTCCCACAATCTCCACCACAAGTTCTACCTAAAATTGCAGTTGAAGCTTCGGCAAGCATGCCACATGAAGGAGAGTCTGCAAATATGTCAGAGGATGATAAGGCTTTTAGGAAGGCTTTCTTTGACATGACATAGATGGTTAAATTCCTCTATGAAGACTACAAGCCTCCAAAAGGATAAATTCCTTTATGAAGACTCCAAGCCTCCAAAAGGATAAGGTTCTTCAGGAGGAGGAGGTAATGGAAATGGTGATAAACCACCATCTTCTCCACCATCCTCCTCATCACCATATTCATCTTCATCGTCATCCTCTTCCACTACTACAACCCTTACTCAAACTCATGCACATACATCAAAGGGACAAAGTAAAACTCCCTTGTTGAAACTAGATGTAAAATTCAAATTGCCAATGTATAATGGTGAAGTGAATGCATAACATATTGACAATTGGTTTCGTCAACTTGAGTTTTACTAGAGGATTCAAAACCTTCAATATGATGACACAAAGATTCAACTAGCTTCCTTGGGACTGGAGGGTGCAACGTTAATATGGTGGGAAGCCAAGGCACAAGATGAGATGAAAAAACATGGTAAGATTTCAATCTCTTGGTTTGATTTTATTGCTGCGATTAAAAGACAATTTTACCCTATAGAATATATTCAAAAATCCATAATGGGTTGGAATAATTTTAGACAACTAAAGGGTCAAAGTGTGGAAAGTTACACCCAAGAGTTTAGAATAAGGTCTTTGATATTAGTTGTAGATTTGCAGTCACAAGACACTTTGTTGAAGAATATTGGGGGTTTACACAACTATTTGAGGAACACTATCCTTATGTTTAATCCTACCAGTTTAGATGAGGTTTGTGTGTAGGCCACATATCTTGAATCAAGAGGGAAAATCATTCCACAAGAGGGCAGCAAGAACCCTTTCAAAAGTGGAGACAAAGGAAAGAGTTTTAAAGGGGAAGGAAAATAATGCATCCATTAAGAAGGAAGGGGAGAAACTAACATGCAAGAATTGTTCCAAGGAGGGTCACAATGAAGCTCATTTTTGGAAGCTTCATCCTAAGATGAAACCAAAGAAATTCAAAAACAAGGGAAAGAAAAAGGATAGTTGTAACCACTCAATAGGCTTTGGGATCTGATTCGGGTGATGAAGCTAATATCATAGCCATGGGGATAAAAGGTAAGGACTCCATTACTAGCACTAGTACTTTAAATTTACACAATGAAAGTCCAAATGAAAAGAAGAGGATAGAACTTTTCCACATAAGGGTGATCTCAAAACATAACAAAATTGATACTCTTTTTGATAGTGGCTCTCAAGCCAATCTCATCTCTCAAAACATTTTCAAACGTTTAAACTTGGAAACCATTCCACATCATAAGCCATATCCATTAGGATGGGTGTGTGACAATGCACAATTGCAAGTAACTAGAAAATGCAAACTAAAATTCACCATTACTGCAAATTTCATAGATGAAGTAGAGCTTGATGTAGTGCCATTAGACATATATGGTATAGTTTTGGGTAGTCCCTATCTCTATGACAGAAAATATATGTTCCATGGAAATGAAAACAAATACCATTTGTTCAAAGATGGAGTAGAATACATTGTAAGAGCCCATAGAAAGAAACTAAATCTTTCACTTGTAAATGCAGGGCAGATGAAATGACTAGTAAATTCTTGCAAGAATTTTGTGCTTCTAATGATAAAACCCAAGAATGATGTTGATAATGAAGGTTTTCAAGGTTGTGACTCAAGATTGAAATCGGAATTGGTTGATGTTATTAACCAATATGATGAGATGTTTCAGGAACTGAAAGGATTGCCTACCAAGAGAGGAATCCAACATGAAATGCAGTGGCAATCAGATTGTCATCTTCCTAACATTGGCATGTATAGGATGTCAGTGATGGAAAATGTAGAAATTAAAAGAAAATTCAAGATTTGTTTGAAAAAGGGATCATCAAGCCAAGTTCTTCACCAAGTGGGTCACCTATTGTTTTGGTGCCAAATAAGGATGGAACATGGTGCATGTGTGTGCACTTCCGTGCAGTGAACAAGATTACAATAAATAACTGTTACCCACTTCCTAGAATAGATGATTTACTTGATCAATAAAGATGTAAAGTATTTAACTAATTTGGAATTAAGGAGTGGCTACCATCAAATTAGAATTTCTGAAGGAGACATTTGGAAGACAACATTCAAGACAAAACAAGGTTTGTTTGATTGGCTAGTTATGCCTTTTGGTTTAGGTAATTCTTTGTTGATGGTGCTAGACCCGCCAACATGTCAGGGGATCTCCTAGGTAAGAAGTCCCATGTAAAACTTAGACCATTTGGTGTAGGAGTCCTAGTAGTGGGTCGTATGGTATTGCCTTGACCGCGGTTGCATACAGAGGTAAGTAGGATGTCCTTGTTGGTAGCAAGGGTGTGACATGTGTAGAAAGCCAAGGAAGGTACATGAAAGGTTCTAACACACGGAACGTGGAATGAGTGTGCCCCTTGGAAACCTGGGTAAACATGCAGCTTGGAAGGGAACACAAGAAAAAATGCATCACAAACTAGAAGGAAGGTAAACCAACAATCTAAAAAGATGGTTAAACCATCAACACATGTCAGTAGGATTCATACATACATATATAGAAAGAGTCTATGCATACATTGTTGGCTTGAGAGGGCTTGACCCAGCTTCAGAGTTAATTAGCCAAATAAATTCCTACACTACTGGCCCTTTCAGCATCAGCCCACGGTGCGCAAACTGAAGTCTCACCCGAAGCAGTATGGGGGGATGCTGGAACCAAGTTTCTGCACCCTGGAGATGTCTGAGGGGTCGATTTAGTCCAACTATGCCTACCTTCGCGTAGGTTACTTCGTGCGCTGTTCTGACCTATGATACCTTCCCGATCTGTTAGGATTTCCTTTTGCACAACCCTAACTAGGGGTTGAGATGCTTTTGTGCTGCTAGGGCAGTGATATGCGATATTTCCCCAAGTTACACTGCATATCTTACTTATCTTCTTACAATTGTTAGTTAACTTCGCGTAAACAGATACTTTATCTCACATTTACTTAATCAACACAATCAGATATGTTCGCGCACCATATAGACAACAGAAATGAAATTTATACCCAATATATTCGATACAGAAAACATGAAATAAATACACATAATTGCTGTAAAACTTCTCTTTATTAATGCTTCAATAGTTACAGACTCAAATCACCCTGTGCACTCAGCTACGGAGCCTTTTCCTACTCTACAACCCAAAGACTTGACTCTACATTTAGATCTTCCTCTATCCTTCTATTCCATGATCACTTCAATTCCATTCTCTTCTCTCAACTACTTAGAGCCTCGCTCTATTTATACAATCCCATGGTCTGCAGACGATGGGTAGATCTCTAAAACCGACATTACATTACAAAATTGAGGGCGGACAACCCTATGACTCATTTACAACTTCGCGCTCCGCGCCCACAAAATGTGGAGTCTTTACATTGGATTTACACTTTTTAGCCAAAATTTGGGCTTTAAGCCCCAAAACTTTCCTTGGGGGATCTCGTGCCCAACAGGCCCCCAACACAAACATCGTGACTCGCCCTCGAGTCACTCTGTCGGTGTGAAGATCTTTGCGCAGAGACCTCCCAACTCTGCATGGACTTCTACAAGATCGACAACGCTCTGAGCAGCTACCTGCTGCACTTCTTGGATGTGCTATTCAGAGACTGCTGTAGCTAAACTGCTGCCCTGCACCTGTTCCTACGTTCCCTGCATCTGCGCGAGCTTGGCTTCAATCGAGGTTGTAATGACGAACGCCTCATCGATCCATGGTTGTACGCGCATCTTCAAGATAGCTTCCTTATGTCGCACAATGTCTACCTGCTCCTTGAGCACTTTTTCCTGCTGCATCCGTGCGAGCCTCTTTGTAAAGGCCACCGTATGCATGGTCCCTTTTATTTCATCATACTATTGCTATAGCTCGTGCGCCTCTGTTTATAAGCACTATATGCTCGGGTCCTCCTGCAAAGTGGTGAGGATCTCGAATAACTCTTCAAACAGTTTGGTGCAGTCCTTCACTGCACTACTGATCTCTGCTATTCTTGCTGTAATGGTGTTGGCACGCCATTCCTTCACCTCAGGCGGAGTTGAAGGCTACAGCTTTAATTGCATCTCAGTGATCAGAAGGTTCAGCTCTAGTCGAACCTTAGCCATTTCTTCTTTCTCCTTGCACACCCCTGCTACTAGTCTCCAGATGCGTGCCTCCACTGGTTCCTCTGTTGGGATGGCCAACTCAGGGACCATCTGACAGGATTCCTCAACCACCTCCACTAGCTATCTGTTCTGTGCCATGACCTTGTCGTGCTGCAAGCTCAATTGTTCAATATTAATCTGTTTCTTGCTCATCACCTAGATCGCGTGACCCTCCCTGGCCCGTAGTTCTGCAATCACTCCATCCTGCAAAACATAGAGCGTCTCCTGAATTAGCGCAACCATGTTTATCCCAACTCCCTTCAGTGCACTGACCATAGGCCTGTCAGCCTCATTGTCTATAACTAGTGTGCCCTCTGGCAACACTATGTTGTTGGTCATGCGGGCGCGTAGCATTTCCTCAGCCGTGGTCATGCCTACAGTGAGGCTAGTCGATAAAGTACCAGCCTGAGGATTGCGTACCTACAACTCCTATATCTGTGTCTGGAGGGTCCCCAACACTATCTAGTTTCCCTTCGCAAACTACTGGAGGGCCTCCGCAGTGACATCCTGCACCGTCTCCCCTATGTCATGGAGATCCACCTTAATGAGGGTGATTGGGTCGAAAGAAGTCTTGGAAGCTTTCAACTTCTTCTGCGGCCTCGCTTGCTCTCTTTGGCGCTGTCGCTTCAACTATGTGGATGCTGTCTATGGGTCTGCTCCACCCTCCTCTGTTTCTATCTCATGTTTAAGCGAACGTGACTTCTGGGCCTTGCGCTTCTTCTCTAATGCCCTTTTTTGTTCTTTTGTTGCCTTTTCAGCATTGCGTGCCTCCTGCACCTTTGCTACTGCTACTTCGTTCCTTCTCTTCTCTGCCAACTGTGCCATCCATAGTTTTTCCTCCTCCTTCTTCCTCTATGCAGCAGAATTCTCTAATTCCACCGCAGAGCTGGTGGGAGTGCACCACTCCAGCATCCACGATTCAAGCACGACGAATATGACATCGTCCGTGGCTAGGTAAGGTAGCTCCTTCCATGCCTTCACGTGGTCCTTCCTCGCTCTAATGTACATGTGATGGAAGTCTGCCTTGAACTCCGTAAAGCTCTGTAGACTGTTATAGACAGTGGGTGATAACCGTGGCTTGCGGTTAATCCCCATTCTGATGTTCATTTCCATGAACACCCAGAATATATTCCTGTTTCTGATCCTCTGCACATATTTAGTTGCCCACAACAAAGTGTACTTTGTTGCCTCCGGAAGATCCTGCATAATTGTGGGGAATTGGTTGTCCTCAAGCATTTCCCAAGCGACCAGCATTATGGATAGCATAAGCCATGCATAGTGGAAAGTCTTCCCCTACTCCTGTGCCTTGCAACATTTTTCCAGGAACTCTTTGGACAAGTAATCCGCCCAGTTAAACTGGACCCCCTCTACATACTATGCAAAAAGTGCAACCACTGGCACGTACACCTCATTCGCATGGCACTTTCATATAACTTTCCTAGCTAATATATGTGTCGCGACTTTAACCATAACGTTATTGATACTGGAGATCGCATACCCTCTCTTTCTCTTCTCCAGCTTGAACTTCTTCTTCATGGCCTTTGTGATGGCCAAATCCTCACTTTTACCCTCGGATATGTTCACTGGATCCTCCCCTTTGCAAGCGAGCTGGGTAATTCTATGAATTAGATGATCCGTGATGGGGATGGGATCCTCTAGCCACAAACACCCATCATGCACTAGGCAGAGAAGCTACCTGATGACGAAAATAGTCATTGGGGCATGATGGTAATGTGACACCCAGAGCAGGTTTAACAATCCTACTTTCTCTACTCCTCACAACCACTTGTGCGGCTCCAATTCTATGAATCTCGTCGTTGTATTTCTCTTCAGCCACATTAGTTGTGCGATTGACAAATGTGGGAATTTCTCGTGGTCTGCAAGATCCTAGTCTTCAAATTTTAGAACCCGCACCCGTCCCAAGTGCACTCCATCAAAAATGATATCATCGGTAGCAGCGGAGTCTGTAGAGAGCTCTTGCTCTCATCTAGGTCCTTGGGCACCCTTGCTTTCCCCTTCCGTGGAGGAACATACGCAGGCAACCTGGTCAGAGGGTCTGCACCCTGGGTTTCTTCCTCCATTTCTTCATCCTCCTCCTCTTCCACCAGGATTTCCTCAAGGTCTTCCTCCTCCTCATCGGCTTCCAAATTGATTGCCTTCCCCTTTTCTTCCATGGTAAGTTTAGTTCTCAGCGGGTTTCTAGGGGACACACGCACTAGTACCATAGGCTACTTATCTTTCTTGGGTCTCAGTGTGCGCGGCGATTTAGGGATTTCTATGACTATCCCGACGCTTTTTGGGGCATCTCCTATCGTCATGGCCTGTGCAGCCTCTTCAGCAGTCATCTCTTCGCTATCCATGGCTTCTTCAGACGCTACAATATTACTGTTCCACAAATCTCTCAACGGCTCAGGTAAGTGCTTAAATAATGCCTTCAACTTCAAAAGATCAAACAAATCAGGGTTCATGAATCTCTGGGTGTGCAATAGCTCAATTCTCAAATTTCCAAGTGTTGTTTGCTAGGTAGCCCTTTGCAATTTATAGCACCTTTTGAATTCTAATTCGCTCGTTCCCCCCAAATCCAGTCCATTAATGCACCCTTGGAGGAATATTTTCCCAAATCTAGCCCATAAAGTTCGCCTTAAATTCCTTCTGCCTTATCCATTTGGTCTCAAACCAAGCATCACATCGTGAATAGTGACTATAATAGTCACTTTCCGGCCAACCCATGTGGCAGCGCAGCTACCCTTGTGCTGTCGCGGACCCTATGACACCTCGCTACTATGCGCAGTCCTGACATCGTGAAGCTCTCGAGCAGAGTAGCTTATAGTCCCGTGCCTCCTTTCAGCTGTCTGGAGTGCTAAGACTGTGCTTCCTGCAGCTAGTCAGATGGCCGGGCCACTTGTATATGGCTTCATTCGACTACAGTTTACTTTTCCTAGGAAGAGTTCGCCACTTAACTTCACCAACTGCATTGCGCCACCATCTGTAATTTCCTTAATAACATATGGTCCCATCCCATGTAGCAAACTGAGAAACTCTTGGCGATGGTCCCCAAGTCTGTCAATATAATCGAGCTCATCCTATGGTATTTCTATCAATAAAATCCTTCTTTATTCCTTCCTCGAGCTTCTTGACTTCCGATTCCACCATGGCGCTTTTCTCCCTCAATCGAACTATTTCATTCATGAGTTCTTGGAGCCTAATATCACCCTATTGGATCTCTTCATCGAGTCCCAACCGTTCGTCTTCGAGCTCTTCCAATGGCACAAGCCTTTCTTCTAGGTCTCCATGGTCCATTACCCCTGTGAGCGCCACTATGCACGGACTAGACATGATAGACTCCATAGGTATTATGGCTTCTACTCCATCGACCAACTGAAAAGGTGTCTGTCCGAGTATGCGCAGGTCCCAACCACTTCGTTGCGCGTTGCATACCTTGTTCAACACATTGCACACCTTGTCAAATGCTTCTGCGTGGATAACCTTCTGCACGATTGTTCTTTTCAAATATTGTCTGTCCAACCTTAAGAGCCAGCTACACATATGTCCCCCCAACACACGCTTATTGACCATACCTCTCAACGCAGAGTTCATGCGCATCCACTTAGGTTGTTTTCCATATGTCGGCATCCACCTGGCTAGTTGTGCGCGTGGATTATCCTAACCATTGTATTTATCTATCGATTGCACTCTAGGATTCCCAAATTGTGTGCGCATCATCCTTCTACATACACGCTAGTCGTCATAGCTCCCTTTGTGCATACCCCACCACCTCGCGGGCGTAGCGCGCAGTACCCAATTCAAAGCTTGGAAGCATTTCTTTTCTGACCCCTCCCTTTCAAATTTATTCAAGGTATCTGCCTCACTTAGGCCATCATAAGTAGGAAGGTCCCTTACTTCTGTCGATACACAATGCAACGACCTTGTCATCATATTACAATTCAATGTAGTCACCTCATGTAACCGATTCTACCATCGCTCTATTTCCTCATCCGAATATGATGTACAAGAGCTCTCGTGCTCCCATGAAAGCCATCCATCCGCAGTGGGATTCACCTAGTCCTGGTTTCACACTGTTAACTTATAGCTGTAGTCCAAGTCATCATCACTTTCATAGTCGTGCACCGACTCCATATAGCAGGATCCTTTAGCAGGGTCTAGGGGTATAACTACGCATAGAGACTTCTTCTCAAAAATCATCTTGTGCTTCTTCAGATTAATCACCTCATTCATGTCAGTGGCCCAATCAATGCCTAAGAGAGTAGGGTAGGGATTGTTGTCATCAACAATCTCTATCACTTCAAAGTCTACCAGCGCGCTTGCTCCCTCAATATCCACAGTGAGTCCCTACAATCACCCCATGGGTTTTATCTTCTGTTGGTTCACCATTTGCAGCTGAATAGGAGACCATTGTAGTGTAGGTCTCCCCATTCGCTCCCATGTCTACTTCAGCAGAGCATTCCCCTGTTAGCCTCATTTATGTTCCCGTCCTTATCTTATGCTTTCCAATCTTCTGGACTACGCGTGTTTCTCCTAGCGCAGTCCTAGTGCATCTGTTAATGAGTTCCTGTAATCCTTTTACAGATTTACTGTCACACAGTAACTTCATACATGTTTCCAAGAACGTTGTGAGCATGGATGGATCCATCTTCGACTCCAGTCTATCTTTTCTTCGTGAAGTGGAGGCTTCAATGAAGCTCTTCTTAGCTTCTATGAAGGTTTCCCAAGTGCGCTCCAAATTAAACTCTGCTTCTTTTGCCGGAGCTTCGCGAACCCAAGTACTATCTTCCGGTTGTTTTCCTTTGTCATCTCCTATTATGATTCCACTTCGAAGCACAATGTTCACATTTGGATCTTCCTCGTGCAGCTTAGACCTCATCATCTGCAGGTTCTGAGTCGAGGGAGGTGGTAGTGCTCCCTTGTCGCGTATCCTAGCTATCACCATAGGACAATCTTCCATCTCATGATAAAAAAAATTACAATACAGACATGATGGACGCTTTGGGTTCATACAATCATGGGCATAATGTACTGGCCCTCCACAATTGTAGCATATCAACTCTCTGCAACCTCTTCCAGGTACTCCTCCACCTCTGCCTCGCCCGCGCCCCTGAAATCTTGTTCATGCCACTCCTGCATTTTGGTCTAGGGGCCACGTTTCAGCCTAAATTCTATAGGTAGGAGTTCTATCGATCATCAACTCATAGCTCCTACAAGTGTGCTCATCGTGTCCCACTAACCTACAAAAGTTACAGAACAATTGCTACGAATTTTGTGTATACTTTTGTAACAAATGATAGTTGTCCGTAGCATGCTTTCCACCTATTTGATAAATCACACACCACAAAGAAGGCGTTGTGCCAGGTCCTGCTTATGCTTCCGGCCTTAATGGCATCGGTCCTCCTCCCGCGAGGTAATTTGCGAACACCGGGCAGTGGTCCTTATCATGATCCTAGCCCTTGCATTTTACGCACCACACCTCTTCGTGCACTTCTGGTCGAGTTGTTCTGTGCTATTTTAGACTCTGCATTTCCACACATAAATTTTTCAACTCTGCGTGGATTTGTTGAACTCCCAAGTTAGGATCCTGCATCAGGGTCTCATGCAGCCTCATTGTGATCTCTAAGGACTCTGCCTGAGTCGTTAACTTCTACTGCGATAACATGCTCCTTAAATGTGGCATTAGCGATGCTACAAAACATTCGCGATGTTGTCCATCCATTAGATTCATATTAGCTTCGTGAATCGTACACTTCAACCTTTGATCCAACTCTGAAGATTCTCACCCGATAGCATCATGATTTCTTTGAATCCAATGATCGATTGTGCTTCAGACTTCGGCCTGCTAAATTGTCTGTTTAGAACTGCTTGGATATTTGCGATTCCTGCATTTGGATTATCATTGGAGTGCTTAATATAATAGGTCAGCGCGCGGTCTTGCAGGGTGCTAACCAATGTCACTTTCTTTATATTGTCATCTATAACTCCCTGCGCTTCCCATACGGCTCTTACCACGAACCAAAATTGGTCCGGATCCTCATTTCCCAATCCCTTGAACACAGGAAACTTTATCGTGCTTGCCATATTGACTTGTGGTGGTGGTGAAGGTGATATGGGTGAAGATGGAGGTGAAGGTGGTGGTGGTGAGGGTGGGGGTGGTATTTGCAAAATTCTTTGCCTTATCAGATGGATCGCACTTTGTGGAAAGACCTTCGCAAGTTCTTCCTCGTCCCCTCGTAGAGGTGCAGTCAAGGGGCTAGTTATTGGTCCTTATTTCCTTCATTCCTGTAAGTTTTTCCACTTCTCATAGCCCTGAACATTAAGGTAATTGCATAACCCCCTTTTCACACAATAACATTTTAATCCAAGTATTTAGGTACTTTATGTGCTTACCTCGCGGTCCCTTGAGAAAGCATCGCTCTGCCTCGTTGTGGCTAACTGAGTCGTCAACCGTGAACTCAGTAATGAATCCTTCTATAATCTAATCGAGCCAATGATCAACGACACATGCAATCTTATCCTCTAATGCTTCCAACCTTAACACTAACTCTGGGGTCCACAAAATACGATTGTCGAGTTTCCACCTTCCTTGGCTATCTGCTGGCTTCGCTATCCACTCATACAGCTTAGTAGGAAAAGACGAGAAGAAGATTTCGTGGACCTCTGTGTATAGGTAGCAGTCTAACCACTCTTCTTTTGTTAGTCGCGGTTTCCTATTCTCCTGCGCTGTGAACTCGTAAATCCTCCTGTCCAACCAACCTTCAATTTCCTTCTTAGTTGGATTCCAATGATACGACATCAGACATCTCTATGCAGATTTCGGTCCTAGTAACGAAACCATTTGTTGGCTTGAGGGGGCCTGACCCAAGTTTGGAGTTAATTAGCCAAACAAATCCCTACATTATTGGCCCTTTTAGCATCAGCCTGCGGTGTGGAGACTGAAGTCTCACCCAAAGTAGTATGGGGGGATGCTAGAACCAAGTTTCCGCACCTTGGAGATGAGTCTTGCTCTAGACTCGAAACGTCGACAAAAAAGAAAAAGATGAACACTGTGGATTATCCGAATTCAATCTCTCAAAAACCACTCCACAGAAACCAAGTTTCCGCACCTTGGAGATGAGTCTTGCTCTAGACTCGAAACGTCGACAAAAAAGAAAAAGATGAACACTGTGGATTATCCGAATTCAATCTCTCAAAAACCACTCCACAGAAACCTGCAATCCAAAACCTTGGAGATGTCTGAGGGGTCGATTTAATCCAACTGTGCCTACTTTCGTGCAGGTTACTTCATGCATTTTTCCCACCTACGATACCTTAGTGATCTGTTAGGATTGCCTTTCGCGCAGCCCTAACCAGGGGCTGATATGTTTTTGCACTACTAGGGCAATGATCTACGCTATTTCCCCAAGTTACGCCGCGTATCTTACTTATGTTATTACAATTGTTAGTTAACTTTTCATAAACAGATACCTTATCTCACATTTACTTAATCAACATAATTAGATATGTTCACACACCATATAGACAACAGAAATGCAATTTATACCCAATTTATTTGATACAGAAAATAGGAAATAAATACACAGAATTTCTATAAAACTTCTCTTTATTAATGATTCAACAGTTACAAACTCGACTCACCTTACACACTCAGCTGCAGGGGTCTACGCACTCAGCTGCGGACTACTAGGCCTTTGCGCACTCAACTGAAGTGCCTTCTCCTACTCTACAACCCAAAGACTCGAATCTACACTTAGATCTTCTGCTATCCTTCTATTCCATGATCACTTCAATTCTATTCCCTTCTCCCAACTAATTAGAGTCTCACTCTATTTATACAATCCCATGGTCTGCGGATCTCTAAAACCAACATTACATTACAAAATTGATGGCGGACAACCCTATGACTCATTTACAACTTTGTGCTCTGTGCCCACAAAATGCGGATTCTTTACATTAGATTTACACTTTTTAGCCAAAATCTGGGCTTTAAGCCCCAAACATTTCCTTGGGGGATCCTGCGCCCAACATACATGCATAAGAAAATAGATAGCTAAGGTTTTGCAAATGGGGTAGCAAGCTAAGTGGGCTTGATTGTGGGGAAAACTCCACAGTTAAGCGCGCTTGAGCCAGAGGAGTTCTGGGATGGGTGACCTCCTGGGAAGTCCTGGTTACCGGGTGCAAGCCCCGGAAGTGATGATTGATGCTATGTGATTCGTTCTCCACATTTCACTAGTTTCAATCCCACTTCTTCACCCCTGTGAGCATCACCCGATGCAATGAGTGCTAAGTGAACTACTCAAAAATCATGAGAAATTAGTCAGTTACGACTACCTCTCATGGAAATGGTCATACGTTTGAATGACTTACTTAACGCAGTTGAATCCCAAAAATGATATCTAATATAATGCACTGCGTAAATCCCCCATACTTAGATACATATATCATTAGAGTAACCAAGTTAACGGAAATACAATAACAGCATATACATGAAATGTGTTGGCTCTGTTATATTAACACGTGAAATGTCCAATCATACAGTACAACCATGACCAACCACTAGTCTCGATGACGAAACATTACAGTCGCTCCCGCCTGCTCCTCCAAAGAGATGTACTAGCTCTGCACTATGGAGAAGCCAAGGCTCATTACAATATTCTCCAATCTTTCTCTAAGATACTCCTATCGTAAGCTTGGCTGACCAAAAGACTGTACAATGAGTTATGAGGTTCTATAAATAGCAAAGGGTGGGGTGAACCTTGACATTCCCCTTTGTGATTCTTCACCTACTCTCATGAATCTTCACCTACTATATGATTGTTACATTCAACTATTGACACTTGGACATTCATTTTACAAGATGTTACATAAAATCTACACATGTACGCATGTGAGACAAAATAGGCTTGAGAAAGCCATGCAAGACATCACCAAGACTCCAACGGTTGTGGGAAGACCAACTCTTTGACATCCTAGCAATAATCGACGGTGGCGAAATGATGCCAAGCTTGGTCATCCATGATGGTGTCTGCACGCTCAATGGTTACATCTTGCTGAAAGCGAACTCTTGCCTTCGTTGCATCTGCGTACACCGATATGGCTCCTCTATCCAACTCATTTGATAACATGTGCATCATCATCTTGAGTGCAGCTGGTCTGGCAACATATTGATGCATAGTGTATGTGCTGATCTCCAAGTGTGTGTTTGTGACCATGCGCATCAACTTGTCAAAATACATGTTCAGCTCTAGTCGGACTTGCTTCTTGTCTTTGCCTCGGTGAGTGTGCCAATAGGTGGGATCACATATGTGTCCACAATGACATCCATGCTCCTGAACACCCTTGCATGCGATCGATGAAACTACTCTCCCTGTCTGCTATGTGCCAGCTGCTAGGTTGGGTCTTTAACCTGTATGGGTGCAGTTTCATCAGTCTAAGGATGTTGCACTTCCTACTATACCTATTTCTGATGCAACTCCATTTCTCATCCATGCAGCTCCTGCTCTTCCTTGAGTTGCTGCTTCAGCACTTGCAACTCCATCTCTATTTCTCTCTCTGCCTTCACACAATCCTCTTATCGTGTTGTCTCCTCATAGTGTCAATCTTCAAAGCTGCTTTCATCACAAGTGGATTCGCTTGAAATTGCAACTTTGCTCTGCCTTTGCGCTGTCAACAACCTTCCTCTTTCATTTGTCGCATGTAGGTCTTCTACCTTCTATTGATGCTGATGGTATTGCTCACTGTGATGTTGCTACCATTTCATCTTGATATCTTTGTCTATGAACAACTTGATGTCTTCATAGATATGCAAGTTCATAGACACTTGATCGACTGCATCCCCAGTTTCACTCTCAACGGTGTCTTTGACTCTTCTCACCTGGAAGCCATTGTACCTGCACTGCTCAGAAGCAAATGAATAACGATGATACCTAGAGACATAGCAACACTCATGGCAAGAAATATGTCGGTCGAAAACCAAAACAATCTAGAGGACTGACATGTAACATACTTGTGTGACTGTCTGTGAAGATTGCATAATTTTCACTGGGAGGTTGGGAGACTAACTGCCAAAATTGCGCAAGGCACAGTCCAGGTTGTTGGGAGGTTGACTGACTCCTAGAATTGCACAATTCACAGTCCAGCCTGGCCTGTTGAGGACTAAAATTACGCAATGCACAATTTCAATCAACAATGACATGCAAACCAGCGAACTGCATTTGCGCAGTTTCTGGAGCTAGCAAGGCACTGCCTCATAGAATTACACAATGCAATCCCAGAGGTTAGTACTGGGCTAGAATTGCAAAAATTTTGGAGGGAAGTAAGAGCCTTCACTTCCAGAAATGCACAATTCTAGTTGGGCAAGGCAAGGTCCGGGCTAAGGCAACCCAGACCCACCGACGGGCGACTGAAAACATGAGAAGTATGAATGCATGGTGAAACTGAGTGTAAAGAAGAGTGAACGATCATACATGAAAAAAGTAAGTGCAGGATACATAAAATGAGAAAAAATGCATGTATGTGAAGAGGGTCATCAAACGGTGACCGTTGGTGCGAAAACAGTGTCATGCATGCGACAACAGTGAGATGAAAATGAAAACTGAAATGGTGTTTCTACAAGCTAACATACATGAAAATGACAAGAAGCGCTCATTGAAATCAAGCAAACAACACTTACACAAAGCGAAACACAAAATGTGATAGAAATGCAGTGCAAGACATGAGACGCAAACCTACCCTGAAACAACTATGCTGAAAGTGTCGAAGACTCCTCGATGCAATGTGGGATTTCAGAGTTGCACGATCAATGTGAGGAATGAGCTCTGCAACGTCCAATTCATAAGTTTTGATAAGATAGAGGTTATGACGCGCATGCCACAAATATAGGAAAAAGAGACACTTGACAAGAGGTTTCTAAAATGATCTATGCATATAACCTCTAGTTACTAAAAATAGATCCCTCAAATCTAGGGGTACCATTTGCATGTTTCCTGTTTCTATTCCGGGAAAAGTAGCCCATGAATGTAAATCCATTTTTCTCGGTTCCGAAGGGAACCGGTCAACTTGAAGGCACATGCATCGATCTGTGAGCCTAGGATGAAAATTTGCACAATCTGTGCACTGAGCAGAGTTGGTTGTCTATCAGGCATTGCACAATTTCTGGGTTGAGTAGGTCACTGCCTCCTAGAATTGTGCAATTTCTTGGTTGAGGCCCAGTGCTGGGTCAGATTGTGCAGTTTTTTGAAGGAGGATTGCCTCATTACTTTGCACAATTCTAGAGCCCAATAGACTGCCCAGCTAATTTTCGCAATTTCTGGAGGGAAGGCTAGTTCCCCTCTAGAATTGCACAATTTTCTGGGGGAGTGTCTCAGCCAGCAAATAGTCTAAGTCCAGAATGCCGACATGTGGGAGGGAGACAAACAAGTTGACATGGACAGGTCGACAGGCCACTGAAACACAGTTGAAGCCTATGTACTTGACAGTGTAAGACATGTTTCTAGGGATGGTTGGTAGGGAGGCTCCAAAATGAAGCTAAGTAAAAATTTTGGAGGGTAGTTGTAGTCACTACAACACTTGGTGACACACTGGTAGATCTCTAGCTCTCTGCATGGACCTTGTTCATGAAAAGAAATTCTAACACCTCCAGAAGTATTGTTTAGTTCTCTGATCATCTTGGCTTCCACACTTGCTTGATTGTAAGATGTAGCATCCGCCATGCTCTTGATCGGTCGACACACATTCCAATCCAATCCAACACAGTTGTTTCGATTGGGATGAGGGGTATATTGGTGCATAAGCCATATGATAGTTAGAGTTTAAGTTTTCATCTTTGGTGTTGCTTCACTGCTAGCAGGCATGGACAGTACCTCGACAGAGTCACGCAGGAACACAAGCATTGATCCGCTACCAGTGAGCCTGGTCAATACCTCAGTGGAGTTACTTGTATCACCTCTCTGCACAAGAAGCCATTCTCTTCTTTCACCTTATTCATTTTCATTTTTTTCGAATTTTTTTCACATTTTCATTTTTTCATTTTCGTTTTCGAAGTTGTCAATAGCACTTATTCATTTCAAAGGTGGAAGAGGGATCTCGACTTGTTGAGAGTAGAAGAGGTTGTTCCTTCAAAGAAGTAGTTTGTATATACCTCTGACGTGCTTGTTAAGGTTTCCCCCCTCACCTTACTCTACTTGAATGAGCTGACAAGGTTTAACTAAAAACAATCGACTAGAGTAGTTGACACTATTTAGCATGCAAGCATTGTGTTTTCACCAAGGCTCACTTCGATCAAAACATATTTTGCATTGATGTATTATGGACTGAAGACAACAAGTTCTTCATATAGAGGCATGACGACAGATAATCAAGCATTGATAATTGCACAAGTCCTCTTGTATTTTACCAAGATTTTTTCAAGATTCGCACATGGTTCCATGTAACACTAACCTACGAATGAAAATGAGCAAACAAACAAAAAAACAAAGAAAAAGCAGAAGTAAATGTGTAAGCAAAGCGAGTAAGAAAACAAGTAGGAAAAAGAACAAACATGCAAAGTAAAAAGCAAACATGCATGAAAGAAAACGAACCAAAAGAAAACACTACTCCTACTCTTAAGCTAATGGTGCATGGGTCTACTTATGTAAACTGATACCTCGAATGCAGCCACTGGTGCATTGGTTGACCCAAGTTGGTGAAGGCATGGTTCACGAACATCACAACTGTGTGAACCAGCAAACATGAAAGATATAACAATGAAGCCAAACAAACTCTGGGTTTAAATGTGTCCACAGAACATGAGAGCAAACGTGTGACATGCAATCTGTGGAATTACCATGGTGTTGTGCTACACTCCATGCAGATGTTAAGTGTACACATTCTATTGACTGTGACATGCAAGAAAACGTGAGAAAGGTAGACCACTTACATTGCACAAGTGTGCTTGCTATATAAAATTCCTCCAATGCCTGAGTGATGGGGTCGTGTAGTTCGAGTGGAGGAAGCATAATCTACGTGTTGGATTGATCTTTAGTGCATACATATGAGTGATGAGGCACCTTGGGTGTTTGAAAAATTTCCTGATCAGAAGTGAAACCAACCTCAGGATAGTGAGGACCTGGCATAACCATCAGCTCAGGTTGAAGTGCCTCGACAGTCTACGGGGTTTCGACTTCGTCGACAAATAGATCATTATAGACCAGTGTATTAGATGTTGGGTTATGTTATATTCTTTCCACGACTAGCCCACATAGTTAACTAGGGGGTTAGAGGGGGGGCGGAGCCCCCCCTTCGTTGTGTCGTTTGCATAGCGGGGGGTCACAGGGGGTTTGAGGGGTGCAGGTAATTCCCCTCCATGGTTTTGTGCATGATTTTTGCACATGGTTTTGGACGTGATGGTTTTCAGTCCATGGTTTTGGACGCGATGGTTTTCGGTCGATGGTATTGGATGCTTCGGCATGTATAAATATGTATTTTAACATTGAAAGGAACATAATGAAAAATTCAAGCCGGTAGTCCCGGTTTTGGGATCCATGGGAAATATTTGTGTATATGTGTTTTATGTGTTATGCTCTCGCATTTTTTATTTTCTATGTTTTAGAATTCGTATGCAGGTAATTTCTATACGGGGTTAAAACCTACATTTGGTATTAGAGCTGTTTTGGCTTCAAGGGGATACCTTTGTTGCTGAGGGGTTTCGCTCGGGTCTGTGGTAGACACTGTTCAGTGGTAGATCTATGAGATCGATTCTGGTGGTGAAAGAAGATGGCAAGCAACGGAAAGATAGAGATCGAGAAATTTAATGGTTAGAGTTTTGAGTTGTGGAAACTAAAGATGGAGGATCCATTGGTGGATAAAGATCAGTGGATCGCGGTAGATCTGGGTACTAAACCAATGGGAGTGTCTGATGAAGAATGGAAGAAGTTGGATTGGAAGGTAAAGAGAACAATACTGGTGGGCCCCAGTATTGCAGCAATAATGCTGCAACTCCTGTAACTCCCTTCTTTAATTTTATCAACCCGGTAGTTCGTAACAAACTTGGAAGTGATGGTGCTGTATGCACAAGTACTAGCTCTTGCCGCAGCTGTCACTTGGTCAGCTGGAACAAGTCTGCTAGGAGCTTAAGCCAACTTCTATGATCTCTTAGAAGAATCTTTTTAACTGATGGATGAAAGCTAACTCAAAGGAGGCAAATCTACTTGTAGAAAGAAGCGAAAAGCAGAAAGGAAATGAAAACCCTAGTTTTACCGACTAACCCTACTGGTGCAAGAAAGATGATGAAAGCTACAGAAAGGAATGCCATTGACTCTTAGAAAGGTAAAATGCATGTGACTAAGCTACTTTTGAAGTGAAATATGAAAAGAAACATATTTTTGTATTTTTGAGTAATTTGGCAGAATTATTGTGCATGTGCTTTAACTGTTTTTGACTGTGCAGAGGTGGATTGGCGAGATGAAATGCTTGCAAGAGGTTGGGAAGGTTAGAAGAGGGCCTAAGGGGTCCCTAGCACCCTTCCTGAGAGTTTCACAGAGTTTGGCTATCAAGAAACTGCTTTCGTGAGCTTCTACAGGAAGTCTGCCGGGGTTCTACAGGATGTTCTGAAATTTTTATAGGATGTTCCGAAAAGAGGATTTTGGTGGGTTGATGGAGGAAAAATGGTGGGAAAGTGGAAATGGAGGTTGGATAATGATTTTAAGGGGTCTAGGACCTAGTGAGTGGGGCTAAGGAGCGATTGGATTTGGTTCAAGGATGGAGGGAGCAATGATGCACAAGAAGGTAGAAATTAGGGCAAAGGGAGAAATCGTAGCAAATGAGAGGCAAGAATCTGAGTTAGAGGAAGAAGCAGGTTGCATGGATGGGGTAAGGATAGATAGAGAGGTATTACAGGTGCTCTACAAGTTATTTCTCAAACTGAACAAACAAAGACTTGGAAAATCAAGGACCTAGCTACTTTAACCTAATCTGACCTAAATAACAGCAAAGAAAATGAACAGCAGTTTATTTGCAACGAAATCATGTGAAATAGCTATGCAAACTAAGCAATCATGAACCTGAGCATGTAACCACAACTGGTATCAACTTCTGCAAATGAGAATCTAACACTAATAATTGCATGATGAAGCAAAGACAGTGTTTTTGGTGGCAGCAAGGACACCTTGGTCCCAGCTCATGGTCCCACTGAGGGAGAGGTGAGATCAGAGGTGCTTGATAGCCTTTTTCTGAAGATCTTTTCTGTTACCAACCTATTAAATCAACTTAAAACGTAAGCAACTATTTCTATAAGAAAAAATGAACTAAATGACCAAACAAGATTGTAACCTACTAGCAGAAATTAATTAAAGACAGCAGAAAAACATATAACAGTGCACGGATGAGGTCCTGGCACTTGGGTTGGGCCCAACCCCAAGAGCTATAGGCTCCCAAAAAGAAGCTCAGAATTGAGGCAAAATGCAACTGATCTCCATTATTCAGAAAATAACCATATCACAGAAATGTTTACAGCAAAGGCTCCACAAATGAGCAAAAGCAGAGCAGCACTAGAGTGTTAACCTACTGACTAAGAAATGACTAAAAAAAATGACTAAAATCGAACTGCCAACCAGCTAACTTCTGCCCTACAAAGTGACTAACTGAAATGAGGCCCTAAGCCTTCTTATTTATACAAATTGAGGACCCCAAAAACCCTCCTAAACTTTAGGAACTCGACTGCCAAAACTTGTAGTTAACAACACCTTTACTAGCCCTTGCTCAGCTGCCCTTGTGATAATCGATTTGGTGGCCCTTGAACTCCAAGCTGATGGTGGAGAATTCAAGGTAAGGGCCCATAAATGAAGGGGACACCTTCCTACAAATCATCTCCCTTGTTCTTCCACGAATTTGGCTGCCAAGTGCTCATTAAAACCTGTGATTTTGTCTCAAAATTGACCAAAAAATGCACAAAGCACCCATTAGACTTGTTGGCATAATGACTAACCCAATTCACTCTATTAGCATAAATATAATAAAAAACATGCAATAAACTAATGAGAATGGTGGATTAATTCGAATTAGGAAGCTGAATGAGCCCATATAATTATCCATTTTTGGGGCTCATCATCACCCCCCTACTGAAAGTGTTGCTCATCCTCTGAGCAACTAATCTATCTCTTCATCTTTGATGGCCCTAGTGACCTCCCTTTCATGCCAAGCTTCTGAAGTGATGTCTTCTTCTCGGTCATGAAACCATGCTTTTTTCTCTACTTCTTCCCACTGTCTGTGCTCTTTTTCTTGTAGCAGTTTTGTTAGCGCCTCAACCTCAGCCTACAACTTGTCCTCTCTTTACCGTTCATAAGATATTTCCTTGTCTTTCCTTCTTCTTGTGATTGTTTGGCCGCCTTTTCCTCCAATTTCTCGGTCTCTCTTAGCTTAGCCTGAGTTTCCTGTAGAGAATTCTCAGCTTCCTGTAGAACTGTCTCAGCTTCCTGTAGAACTGTCTCAGCTTCCTCTAGAGCTATCTTTGAGTCCATCATCTGAATTCTCTCTCTCCAAATGAAGGTTTTTGGCATCCTCATTCATAGGTGATGGTTATCTTTGAATGAGACTCCTCCTTTTGTTTAGTTCTGGCGTCCTCAATAGTAATTGGCTCTTTTGACTGTGGTTTGGGTCTGCCCACTTTTATCTGTGTGCTCCTTCTTGCCTTAAAGTACATGGGGGTCTCCCTTTTTTGCTTCCCTTTTTGCTTGGGAGATGTGCTTAAGGTAGCAAGCACAGTTTCTACCTCCCTAGCCAATATCTTGGGTGATTTCTCCTTTTGCTGCTCTGTTTCCATGCTTCCTGTAGAAAGTCCTGTGTCGACTATTCTCATGCTTCCTGTAGAAATTGTTTTCAACTGTTTCGGTCTGCTTGGCTGGATGTGTCTTTCCTTTTAATTTTTGTGTGGTTGCCTTGGTTGTGCCCTCCTTTGTTTGGACTTTTTTAGTCCTCTCTGCTCTACCTGTGTCTTTGATTTAGGTTGCAGGGACATTAAGAATTCCTCCGTTATCTCATCGTCATGACCCTGAATTTTGTCACAAAAGGTCATCCAATTGGCACGGGTGAAGAGGTTCACCACCTCGGGATGTTCACGCAATTTCCTGGAATCCGAGGGTTCCTTCCTGATAGATCCCCTTGGCATGGTGAGAGTGCTCTGTTTTAGGCTTTGAGCAGAGAGGGACTGTTGTTTTATGGTTTCCTCCTTTGAACCTCAAAACAGGATCTCTCAAGTGTTTATATTTTAACTTGCACCAATTCCATGGTTCTAATGCTTTTGCTGCCCAAAACTTGGCTGTCCGTGTATATAAGGAAGAATTAGGTTTCCACAGACAGAGTGCAGATCTCAATTTTCATCCCCAGCATACATACAACCATGTAAAATTCACATTTTTCATACACAGGTTAGCCCTCATAGTGCTTTATCTTTTCTACAGGAGGAATTTTCTTAACAGGAACGGTGGAGGAGAATTTTGACGTAGAGCCATCTGAGAAATTCCGTGCAACACACAGGCAAACTGCTATTTTAGACTCACAGGCAGACTTGTCTATAACCCTCCAATTCAAGACAGTTCAATTCACCACTTTTTCGAAATATACCATGCATGGAAGAGTGTTTTTGAGCCCACCTCTCTTGGAACTCCAAATTCGACGAAGAAAAGTCCAGGATTCTCTGCTCCGGAAAGCTATGCTGTACTTCATGTAGAAGACCCCCCGGGTTCCTGTAGAATGCTATTGTGCCTCTGAGCGAGCCTGATACGCAACAGAATCTCGAAGATAGGTAGAAAAACCGGTGGAGGACGACTAGTTAATCATTTTGTGGAAGCAGAGGACGCATACTTCAATTGCAAGTGCAAATGAACAGCGGGTGGTTTCAGCCGAGCATTTTTTTAATTAGAGCATGATTCGTGGTGAGGGGATGAGGTGGAAAAATGTGCGTTGGCTCCATGTAGACAACAGTGTTGTCCCAAAACTTCATGTTTTCTACCTATGATCACTTCCATCAATTACATTGAAGTTTAAACGGTCACCACTACCTATTTTCATATTTCCTCCTGAGATGGTTGAGCACACGTGTCGTATTCACCCACTGAACGCTGTTGAACTGGATGAGGGTGGCTAGTTGGCTGGCCACTGATTTTTTTAAACACAACCATCTTATTGTTCACGCAGTTTTTAAATTACATTCATGCAATCAGAGGAATGAGTTTAGTCACGTACTTGGAAGTCGAGCGTGGTTGTTGTGAGGTGTTGTGGCCTTTCATTTGCTGCATGCATTTGTTTCTGTGGTTGCATGATGGCTTGGTTGCTGATTCATGGTTGTTTTCCTTTTGCAGGTGTTCTCCGGCCGGATCTAAGCTGCAGGAATTTGTTTCCACGTTTAGACTTGCACCCTCAAGCTGCTGATGTTGAATTTTTACAAGGCAGCGACTTATTTTCTCCATTTCTCCTGAACGATAGACCGGATCAATCTGAAACTTTCTGCGAATGTTCCTATCATCATTATGCACCTCCCATAGCAAAATTGCGGTCAATGGATGTACAGATTTCGATAAAAATTGAAAATGGCTGAAGCTTACATAGGTCAATTTCTTGGAAACTGTGCATCAGAATCGGCTGAAGCTGCTTGGGTAGGTTACTATCACCCATATGCATCTCCCCATGAAACAGGTTTTGAAATGGATGCACGGATATGGACAAAATGCAAAAATGGCTGACGGTGATGGAGGCTGATTTCTTGGAAACCATGCATCGGATTTGGCTGAAATTGCTCAGGCATGTTGCCATCATACCTATACAACTTCCCGTAAAACGGTTTTGTAAATGGATGCAAGGTTTTCACGTGAGGGGAAAAACAAATTTATGTTCTATGTATTTTTGCTTCAAAGCATTCTGCAGGCGGTTTGCACAATAAGAAAAAATGAGCTTGGGGTATGATGCAGGCATGGAAATGATGGAGGAGGAGTTTGAAGACTGTAGGAGGACTTATGAACCCTTTAGGAAGCTATCATGTTCGCCAAACTCCCTTTTTGAAATCCATTTCTAGCTTCCTGTAATTTCTACAGGAACTTCCTGTAGAACACAGTTTTTAGGAAATAAGCACAATGAGATGGAAAAAAAAATAATGGAGAAGGGTGAGGGATGGAAACATGGATGTGTGCAGGCCTCATGGACATATTCCCAGCGTTCGGGTCCTCTTCAGAGATCAATTTCGGCTTGTTTGTAGGCTTCCTGTAGAAGACACAGAACTTCCTGTAGAAAACACAAAACTTCCTGTAGAAGGCACATAACTTCCTTTGTCTTTGTTTTGAGCGATCCTCCTAACCTGCAATATCCTCGCTGCAACCTGCAATTATTCAATGGAAATTAGGTTTTTTTTCTTTCTCTCTTTTTTTCTTTCTTTTTCTGTTTTTTTTTTAAAACAACTAGGGCGCCTCATGGAGGATTTCACCCTAATTGCCTGCCTTGGGCACCTCCAAGGGAGGTTTTCACCCAGGTACCTTATTCTCTTTTTATTTTCTCTTGTTTCCAACCCATTGACCACCTCATGGAGGTTTTCAATCAATGAGCCAATCTAAGGCACCTCCAAGGAGGTTTTCACCTTAGATTTTTATTTTCTTCTTATTTTCATTTTTTTTCTTTTTTCCTCTCCTACCCTACTTGAAAAACAAAATCATTTTCAAGTATAATAATACTTCCAATGGAGCCATGTGCACATTGAGATTAGAGACAAAATGATGTGGCGGCTTGAAATGCATGCTTTGACAGCTCTCTGGATTTCAGAGACCAAATGATTTGACTTTGAAGGGATCAAACATAGCTGAAGAAGAGAGTACTACTGCAACTTAGTGACCGTCTGAAACCATATCTCAATATAGCTCTGATATCCTTGGTCCTTTTGCTGATCTGGATCATTCTCCATAACTTCTTCTATCATGACCTTCACATCTTCCTCTTTTTGCTGGGTTTTCTCTTGAATACATGGAGGATTTGATGGTGACCATGAGGGAGCTCTCTCGATCTTTGATTCTGATGTCTTCTCTTCATCAAGTGCATCCCATGGTTCTTTGATCTCCTCTTTTGAATCTTCTTTTACTGGATGTGGTCCTTCAATGCTTTCAAGATAATCACTTTTTTGCAATACTCTTCCTAAGCTATGGTGAAGATCATTGAGCTCAAGAGGAGTCATTTGGACATGTTGTGCCTCAGCTTTGCAATTGGGTTGAGCTACTCCAATGGGCAGGTTTGGAAATGGTGGTATGGGTAGTTGAGTGGTGGTGTATATTTGAGATGGATGTGGATGGGGTTGTGGTTGGGGAGGTGGTGGAGGCAAATGAGTGGGAGGAGAGTTATACTGGGGCCTCCACCCCTGATGAGGTGCATTCCATTGAGGTTGTGGCTGAGCATAAGAGTGAAACGAATGAGCAATTGGAGAAGCATGGTTTTGAGGAGGATACGACCAAGGAGGGGGTGTGGACCAGAAAGGATGAGCAGGGGGACCCCAAGAAGGCATGGAAGTGGCTTGATAGGGGTCGTAATAGGTTTGGGATGTCCCTTGCATTCCCTGCTGGTAGGGTATGGGTCCATGTGGCCTCCTTTGGTTCATATAATAGAGTGATTTAGTGGCTCCTTTGGCTCTCTGATATGCAGCTTTAAGTCCAGGCAAGGAAGGGCACTAATTCGTAGGATGGTATTCTTCACAGACAAAACACACTTCTAGGGAGTGCATTAGACATTCGTTCCTAGGATGATTTCTAGTGCACCTAGGACAAAAGATGCTCGAAGCCCTCTTGGCTTCCTCTTGCTTCCTTTGGATCTAGAAGGTATCCAGTTGCATGGTAAGAAACTGCCTCATCTCGCTCTTGAAATCTTCCATCTGATTTGCAAATTCATTTTTGGATAAGGTACTGCTCCCAAAATTTCTGCTTGTAGCCATTTGCTCCAGAGGAATGTTTTCTTCTTCTTCTTCCCTTGAGGTTCTTCAAATATGTCTTGCTGTCCACCTAAGGGTTCTTTAATCAAAACCATCAAAGAAGAGAGAAGGTTGGCTGTGTGAAGTAGTGGGGGTGTTGTACAATCATTTTTCTGAATTATCTCTACTTCTACAAGGCATGAAAGGAAATCTTTTTGGTTGATTTTTGCTTTTTTTGCTTGTACCTACAAAACTAAAATAGATTGAACTGCAACTAACTATGTTGCTGAAATAAAAATGTGGAATTGAAATGAAAGCAGGAAAGGACTAATCTATTTTGCTGAAATGAAATTGCAGGAATGAAATGATAGGCTACGCTTGCAGAATTGAAATTGAAAAATTGAAATGCTAATCTATGAAAGCAGAAAATGTCTAATGTACTTTTGCGGAAATTAAATTGCAAAATGGAAATGAAACAATCTACTCTATGCTTGCTGAAATAAACTATTTAACAGAAGGTTGTAGTAGAAAATAGAAGAAAAGCAGCAATCACCAATACTCTAACGCTTCCCCGACAACGGCGCCAAAAAAGATAGTGGGCCCCAGTATTGCAGCAATAATGCTGCAACTCCTGGAACTCCCTTCTTTAATTTTATCAACCCGGTAGTTCGTAACAAACTTGGAAGCGACGGTGTTGTATGCACAAGTACTAGCTCTTGCCGTAGCTGTCACTTGGTTAGCTGGCACAAGTCCGCTAGGAGCTTAAGCCAACTTCTATGAGCTCTTAGAATAAGCTTTTTAACTGATGGATGAAAGCTAACTCAAAGGAGGCGAATCTACTTTCAGAAAGAAGCGAAAAGCAGAAAGGAAATGAAAACCCTAGCAAACCCTAGTTTTATCGACTAACCCTAATGGTGCAAGAAAAATGATGAAAGCTACAGAAAGGAATTCCATTGACTCTTAGAAAGGTAAAATGCATGTGACTAAGCTACTTCTGAAGTGAAATCTGAAAAGAAACATCTTTTTGTATTTTTGAGTAAGTTGGCAGAATTATTGTGCATGTGCTTTAATTGTTTTTGACTGTGCAGAGGCGGATTGGCGAGATGAAATGCTTGCAAGAGGTTGGGAAGGTTAGAAGAGGGCCTAAGGGGTCCCTAGAACCCTTTCAGAGAGTTTCATAGAATTTGGCTATCAAGAAACCGCTTTCGTGAGCTTCTACAGGAAGTCTGCAGGGGTTCTACAAGATGTTCTGAAATTTCTACAGGATGTTCCGAAAAGAGGATTTTGGTGGGTTGAAGGAGGAAAAATGGTGGGAAAGTGGAAATTAAGGTTGGGTAATGATGTTAAGGGGTCTAGTACCTGGTGGGTGGGGCTAAGGAGCGATTGGATTTGGTTCAAGGATGGAGGGAGCAATGATGCACAAGAAGGTAGAAATTAGGGAAAAGGGAGAAAACGTAGCAAATGAGAGGCAAGAATCTGAGTTAGAGGACGAAGCAGGTTGCATGGATGGGGTAAGGATAGATAGAGAGGTATTATAGGTGCTCTGCAAGTTATTTCTCAAACTAAACAAACAAAGACTTGGAAAATCAAGGACCTAGCTACTTTAACCTAATCTGACCTAAATAACAGCAAAGAAAATGAACATCAGTTTATTTGCAACAAAATCATGTGAAATAGCTATGCAAACTAAGCAATCATGAACCTGAGCATGTAACCACAACTGGTATCAACTTCTGCAAATGAGAATCTAACACTAATAATTGCATGATAAAGCAAAGACAATGTTTTTGGTGGCAGAAAGGACACCTTGGTCCCAGCTCATGGTCCCACTGAGGGAGAGGTGAGATCAGAGGTGCTTGATAGCCTTTTTCTGAAGATCTTTCCCGTTACCAACCTATTAAATCAACTTAAAACATAAGCAACTATTTCTATCAGCAAAAATGAACTAAATGACCAAACAAGATTGTAACCTACTAGCAAAAATTAATTAAAGACAACAGAAAAACATATAACAGTGCATAGATGAGGTCCTGGCACTTGGGTTGGGCCCAACCCCAAGAGCTACAGGCTCCCAAAAAGAAGCTCAGAACTGAGGCAAAATGCAACTGATCTCCATTATTCATAAAATAACCATATCACAGAAATGTTTACAGCAAAGGCTCCACAAATGAGCAAAAACAGAGCAGCACTAGAGTGCTAACCTACTGACTAAGAAATGACTAAAATCGAACTACCAAGTAGCTAACTTCTGCCCTACAAAGTGACTAACTGAAATGAGGCCCTAAGCCTTCTTATTTATACAAATTGAGGACCCCAACAACCCTCCTAAACTTTAGGAACTCGACTACCAAAAACTTGTAGTTAACAACACCTTTACTAGCCCTTGCTCGGCTGCCCTTGTGATAATAGATTTGGTGGCCCTTGAACTCCAAGCTGATGGTGGAGAATTCGAGGTAAGGGCCCATAAATGAAGGGGACATCTTCCTACAAATCCTCTCCCTTGTTCTTCCACGAATTTGGCTGCCAAGTGCTCATTAAAGCCTGTGATTTTGTCTCAAAATTGACCAAAAAACTGCACAAAGTACCCATTAGACTTGTTGGCATAATGACTAACCCAATTCACTCTATTAGCATAAATATAATAAAAAACATGCAATAAACTAATGAGAATGGTGGATTAATTCGAATTAGGAGGCTGAATGAGCCCATATAATTATCCATTTTTGCGGCTCATCAAATACTATTATGTGTCTCAGATTCAGTATTGTTGAATGTATCAGGGGAGCCTACAATGAAGGCTTTGTGGGACAAGTTAGGGGCATTGTACCAATCTAAGTCTCTGGTGAATAAATTGTTCCTATGGAAAAAGCTATATAACCTGAGGATGAAAGATGGAGACTCGATGACAGAGCATCTGAACGCATTTAATACTGTTGTAAGTCAATTATTATCTGTTGATATTAAAATTTCAGATGAATATAAGTGAATCAGTTTGTTGTGTTCTCTACCACATTCGTGGGATATTTTGGTTATTGAAATAGATAGTAGTGCAACTGCCTTGCAGTTTGATGAAATAGTCTCATCCTTCCTGATGGAGGAGATGAGACGGAAAAATATGGAGAGCGAGAATGGTGATGCCTTGTCTGTACGAGGATGGTCCCAGAACAGAAACAAAAATAAGTCATCGAGTGGGAGATCTAAATCTAGAGGGAGATATAAATATTGAGGAAAACCTGTAAAGGTGGTTTGCTAGAAATGCAGAAAGGAAGGGCACTACAAAAGGGACTGTAAATCTAAAGCTCCTGACAAAAGAAAGGGATCTGATGATGCTCCTTCTGCAAAGGCGAAAACCACCTCAGATGAATGTGGGGATGTGTACTTGGCTTCTTCATGTACACATGTAGATCATGAGGCATGGTTGATTGACTCAGGTGCATCCTTTCACTTCACTCCCCATAAAGAGTGGTTCTGAGAGTATGAGAAATATGCTGGTGGTGATGTCTTCATGGGGGATGATAGGAAGGCTAGAATCATTGGTCACGGAAAAGTGAAGTTGAAGTTGCAAGGTGGAAGGGTTAGAACACTTCTAGGTGTTCTGCATATTCCTACATTGGCCAGAAATCCGATTTCTGTAAGCAAGATGGATGATGCAGGTGTAAAAATAGTGTTCGAGAAGGATACCTACAAGATGGTTTGGGGGGCACTGGTATTAATGTGAGGAGTTCAAATTGGAATTCTGTACAAGCTGCAAGGTAGCATTGTTGTTGATGGGTACAACAACTCTGTGGTTCCTGAAAGTGGAGTAGAAAATCTAGTGGTCTCTGGATAGAAGACCATGTTGTGGCATCAAAGGCTTGGACATATTGGAGAGAAGGGCCTTCGAATACTTCATGGTAAAGGTATGGTAGAAGGTATGAGTAGTAGCTCTCTAGATTTTGATTTCTGTGAAAATTGTGTATATGGGAAGCAGAATCGGGTGAGCTTCCCCTCTGGTGGTAAGAGGGCGAAACAGATATTAGAACTTGTGCACAGTGATGTGTTTGGACCTGTGAAGGTTCCATCACTAGGTAAGTCTATGTACTATGTATCATTTAAAGATGACCTCTCAAGGAATACATGGATATATTTCCTTAAGAAGAAATCTTAAGTCTTTTACAGGTTTAAAGAATTTAAGCCTCTGGTGGAAAACCAAACAAAGAAGAAGATAAAGGCGTTGAGGACAGATAACAGTGGAGAGTTTTGCAATAAAGAATTTGAAGAATTCTGTAAGAAGTGTGGTATATCACAGTAGAAGACAACTCTATACACACTTGAGAAAAATGGAGTTGTAGAAAGAATGAACAAGAAGTTGATGGAAAGGGAAAGAAGCATGCTCAGTGGTGTCGGGTTTGGACAGGAATTCTGGGTAGAGGTGATGGAGACAACATGTTACCTGGTCAACAGATCACCTTCATGAGCGTTGGAGGATAAGACTCCACAAGAGGTATTGACTGGTAAGAAACCCTCTCTTTCACATCTGAGGGTATTTGGATGTGATGCATATGTACATGTTCTAAAGGAGAAAGGAACCAAGTTGGATAGTAAATATGAAAAGTGCATCTTATTGGGTATAAGGATGGTTTAAAGGTTATAAGCTTTGGAACCTAGTAACAAGGAAGGTTGTGTACAATCGAGATGTGGTGTTCATAGAGGTAAAATATGTTATTAAACATGAAGTCCAACCAAAGGAACCTGAGAAGATAGAGTTTGAGCTTAAGGAGGAAGAATTAGACTCTACAATAGAGGAGGAATCAGAAGATGAAGAGCCACAAACTCCGGGTGTGAGAAGATCAGTTTGAGAAAGAAGGCAACCAAAAAGGTATAGTCCATCTGCTTTCTGTTCAAGTTTTTCTTTATCTATTACTAACGATGATCCCAGAACTATGAAGGAAGCAATAGATTCAGAGGATGGAAAACTTTGGAAAGAGGCCATGGTTGATGAAATGGCATCTTTGCATAAAAATGAGGCTTGGGATCTGGTGGAGTTGTCGGTTGGAAGGAAACCCATTGGCAGCAAATGGGTGTTCAAGAAGAAGACAAATGCAGAAGGAAAGGTGGAGAAATACAAAGCTCGGTTGGTAGAAAAAGGTTATTCCCAGGTGCCAGGAATTGATTTTGGTGATATTTTTTCTCCTGTTGCCAAGGTAACTTCTATTAGGTTACTTTTATCTGTTGTTGTTGCTTTTGATTTTGAGGTAGAATAGATGGATGTGAAGACATCATTTCTACACGGGGATCTGGAAGAGGAAATCTACATGAAGCAACCTGAAGGCTTTCCGGTGAAGGGTAAGAAAGAACTGGTATGCAAGTTAAATAAGTCTTTGTAGGGGTTAAAACAGTCACCAAGGATGTGGTATCATAAATTTGATACATTTATACGGGGACTTGGCTTCACCAGAAGCAAAGCAGATCACTGTATGTATTTTAAATTAATTGGTGACCACGTTATTTATTTGGTCTTGTATGTGGATGATATGTTGCTGGTTGGAAATGACAAAGAAATTATCCAGGATTTGAAGACCTAATTGTCCTCCAAATTCGACATGAAAGATCTTGGTGATGCAAACTATATTTTGGGCATGGAAATTAAAAGAGATCGAGCAAAGAGGAAGCTCTGGTTAAACCAGAGGAAGTATGTCGAGACAATACTGCAGAGGTTTAATATGCATGATAGTAAACCGGTGAAGGTTCCTATTCCTATAGGTGTGAATTTATCTGTTGAACAGTGTCCCAAGACACAAGAAGAGGAAGAGGACATGTCCTGTGTTCCATACGCAAGTGCAGTCGGTAGCCTTATGTATGCAATGGTCTATACTAGACCAGACATTGCACATGCAGTGGTAGTATTGAGCAGGTTTATGTCAAAACCAGGGAAGGAGCACTAGACAACAGTGAAGCGGGTTTTCAGGTATTTGCGTGGCACTAGTGATTATGGTTTGTGCTACCAAGGAAGACCAGGATTAGACAAAGTGTTGGATATTTGTGGATTTGTTGATGCAGACTGGGCTGGAGATCAAGATCAGAGAAGATCTACTAGTGGGTATGTGTTTAACCTATTTGGAGGTGTAGTCAGTTGGATGAGTAAGAAACAATCTGTAGTGGCACTATCAACTACAAAGGTAGAACACATGCCAGCCACTCATGCAAGCAAGGAAGTAGTTTGGTTGCAGAGATTATGTTCAAGTATGGGGTTAGTACAGGGATAAGGATAGACTGTGATAGCCAAAGTGCAATTTTCTTGGCAAAGAACCCTGCATATCATTCAAATACAAAGCACATTGATGTTCAGTATCACTTTGTGAGGGATATGATAGAAGACAAAAAGGTGTTGCTGGTAAAGGTGGAAACTTTGAAGAATAGTACAGATGCATTGACAAAATCTGTGAGCTCTAATAAGTTCTCTTGGTGTAGTGAAACAATGGGTGTTGCAGGACTGGATAAATGACTAAGCTCTCTTGTGGCCCCCTGTGGAAAGAAAACATCAAGTGGGAAAATGTTGGGTTGTGTTATATTCTTTCCACGACTAGCCCATGTAGTTAACCAGGGGGTTAGAGTGGGGGAAGAGCCCCCCTTTTGTTGTTTTGTTTGCGTAGTACGGGAGTCATAGGGGGTTTGAGGGGTGCAGGTAACCCCCCTCTATGGAATCTAGGGCAGCGCCCCAGGAAATTTTGTTTTTTGGACCCTATGTTAGGTTGGGTAGACCTCCCTATGGTTTTGTGCATGATTTTCACACATGGTTTTGGACATAATGGTTTCCGGTCCATGGTTTTGGACATGATGGTTTTCGGTCCACGGTATTGGATTCTTCGGCATTTATAAATATGTATTGTAACATTGAAAGGAACATAATGAAAAAATCAAGCTGGTAGTCCCAGTTTTGAGATCCAGGGGAAAATCTTTGTGTATATGTGTTTTATGTGTTATGCTCTCGCATTGTTTATTTTCTATGTTTTAGAATTTGTATGTAGGTAATTTTTGTACGTGGTTAAAACCTACATAAGATAGATTAACAATGATTGAAAGAACATCGTGATTGGAGGAAGAAGTAGAGCGATCATGACAACCAAGATCAGAAAATTCAGGATGTTTGTCGGCATCCTCATGATTTGATGAATCACACAGAGGGGTAGATAAGAAGAAAGAATGTTCACTCTCTGCATTTCTGGAAAAAGAAGATGAAGAATAAAGTGGAAGTTCAATGAATGAGTGGTTCTCTCCACATTCGAATGATGTACTAACATTTGGTATGTTCTGCAAGTGATCGGCAATAGGTGCATCCGTAGACGAAGATACATGAGAAAAATCAGGGATGGTAGAATCACCGAAGAGGTTGGGGAAAAGAGGAGAAGGTGCAGACAAAAGGGAATCATCCTTCATCGCGGGTTTATGTTCAAGCTGCCATTCATACTTTTCATGAATGACAACGTAGGTTGGTTGTGCAACACCAACTCCATCGATGGCTTGATCCTCATTCACAACAGGTGCAGAGTCCGGAATGGAAGAACACAAGACAGTGTAATCCATATGATCAGTAGAACATGAATACGGAGGTTGAGGTAAGACATGCATGTGACAACCCATGGGCTTCGATTCTGCATGAAAATTGAGAGAAGTGATGTTGGGAGGATGTGACAGTTGAACGGATGTGTGTGCATGTTCTCCCACATCACTCTGCAGTGATGAGCTGTTTGATGAGGGGACGACGGACAGTCACCTATGACAACGACCGTGTCCGTCTATGATTGCGCAGACCCATCATCGAAGTATGCTGAGTGGGGTTTGAGCAAGAAATTCTTCTTGGGATTAATATATTTGGTAAGGAAATACTCAAATTTTTCCATGAGATACTAGAATTTCATCTGAATTTTCGGAGCTTGAAACTGCAATACACAGCAGTGGTCCCTAAAATCCATAGGCGATTCTTGCGGGGTCTTCTATTGTTATAATAGTTTTTGGTCAAGATGTTTATGGATCAAAATTATGAAAGTAGATTCGATGAGATCAAAGAACTACTCAAGTGAGTGCACACTGTTGGGTGGCAGACTCCAGCACCACCGTAGTGGGGATTTGCGAAATGTGTATGCAAGAGGCATGCTGGCCTCTTCTGCATAGAACTCATCTGCAAGGAATGCATAAAATTCTTCTAATTACTTAGGCCAGACTAATTTGCCTTCACCATCATACTTGAATTTGGACAAAAGATCAACAAACTCCTTCATGATGTCAAGAGGCTCAGCATGCAAAAAACATCACGGAGATATAAGTTTGATAGAATCCATGATAGATGTATGAAGATTGAAAACAGATTGTGAGGACTTAGCATAAGAAGATTCAAAACATATTGTGAGGACTCGGTTTGTCATCTGGCCCTCCTAGCACTAAAATGTTGATGGTGTTGGACCTGCCAACATGTCAGGGGATCTCCCTGGTAAGAACTCCCTTCTAAACCTTAGACCATTTGGTGTAGGAGTCCCAGCAGTGGGTCATACGGTATCGCCTTGACCACAGTTTCACGCACAGGTAAGTAGGATGTCCTTGTTGGTAGAAAGGATGTGACATGCGCAACAATCCAAGGAAGGTGCATGAACTGTTCTAACACACGGAAGGTGGAATGAGTGTGCCCCTTAGAAACCTATGTAAACATGCAGCTTGGAAGGGAACACACGAGCAAAGATGCATCAAAAACTGGAAGGAAAGTGAACCAAAAATTCAAAGTGATAGTTAAACCAACAACACATATCAGTAATATTCATACATACATATACAGAAAGAGTCTATACATACATGTGTAAGAAAACAAATACACATATCATTAGCGTAACCAAGTTAACTAAAATACAATAACAACATATGCATGAAACGTGTTGGCTTTGTTATATTAAGAAGTGAAAGCTCCAATCATACAGTACATCCATGACCAATGACTAGTCCCGATAATGGAACGTTATAGTCATTGTCGCATGCTCCTCCAAAGAGATGTACTAGCTTTGCACTATGGAGAAGCCAAGGCTCGTTACAATACTCTCCAAGATTTCTCTAAGATACTCATATCGGAAGCTTGGTTGCCCAAAAGCTTGTACAATGAGTTATGAGGTTCTATAAATAACAAAGGGCAGGGTGACCCTTGACATTCTCATTTATGACTCTTCACCTACTATATGACTGTTACATTCAACTATCGACACTTGGACTTTCACTTTACAAGATGTTGCATACAATCTGCACATGTACCCATGTGAGAAAAAATAGGCTTGAGAAAGCCATGCAAGCCATTACTAAGACTCTGATAGTTGTGAGAAGACCAAGTCTTCGACATCATTGTGATGATCGATGGTGGCAAACTGACACCAAGCTTGGTCATCCATGATGGTGTCTACATGCTCTGTTATCACTTAAGAATCCTAATGCCAAAATTTCTCATAGTAGCTTGATGATTAAGGTCAGTGTGAGTCTAAGTTTGATTTCGTTTTTCCTTAGAGTCTGAGTCTTAGGAGGTCTTAAGTCAAGCATGCATTCCCATCTATCACTCGTCACCCTCATTCATCACCGATCTCGTACCCATGTGTCAGTTTGATTTAAAAATCATTATGTATCGCATAGCCTTTTAGGTGATTGCGTAGTGCATGTAATCATTCTGAGGTATTTTCGCAGCGCATTAATCTTTTAGCAGTTTCGCAGCGCAAAGGCCCATTAGGTGATTACGCAGTGAAAAAGTCCTTTAGGTGTTTTCACAGCGCGATAGGTTTTAGGTGATTTCGCAGCGCATTATTCAAAATTTACACTAACCACGCTGCGAAATCAGAGATTCGTGCATTCCGCAGCGAATCTTTCCCAACTGTCAAATCTGCCAAGTTAACTTATGGCTACGTCATTCATTGTCAGTTTATGCACTCCATACATCATCTCCAACTACTTATCTCCATCATTGCAATCACTAGGTACATTGGTACACACGAAATACAAGTTCCAAAAAAGGCCAAGTATGCTCGGTTTTAATGATGATTGTAGGCCTTGCATGAGAAACAAATCTACTAGATTTCAATTTGAAAACATCGTCATCAAGCGAGGCAGCCATTCAAGCGAGGCAGAGTTTGGAGTTTGAGCAGCGCTAGCATTTCCAGCCTACAGGTCACTGAATCTTCATGGAGGGATCAGCAGAAAGGAAAGACCATAGATCAGGCAAATGTCTGAGAAACGAGCCTGAAGGTTTGGATATAACCTTGAAGAATAGAGAGATCGAGCAAGCATTTAAACAAGCTGGATGTTGGAATTTTTGCAAGAAGCTCCAGGGAGGACAGGCAAAAGTGAATAAGGAATCTTCACTGAATTTCACAAGGCTAAACTGAAAGGTTGGCATGTTGGAATTGCAGGTCTCACCAGACATGATATCCGCAGTTACAGAAATACCAAGAGGGCAAGAAAATTGGTTCAAGAATCTCAAATTTGACATGAATCCATGCACATAATTCTTAAAACAATAGTTCATTAACTCAGATTTGAGCAAGTATATTCCTAGAAGTTATGTTAAAGAATCATATGCTCAATTTCTTACTTGTATACAGAAGTATCTGACCTGTGAAGGGAAATATAAGAAAGTGTATTCATACCATTTTAAACTGTTGTTGCATTTCACAGGGAAAACATCTATTGATCTACCTTTTTACTTGTTCTGCAGCCTAAGTAAAATGTGTGATAAGGTACAATTGAGAAAGGAAGCCTGTGAGACTTCACTATTCCACCATGCTTGGTTAAGCTAATTATTCTGCATGAACTCCAGAGGGTAGGCAGAGACTGGGACACATTCATATTCATGTCCGGTTTCAAGAGCAAGACTGGTCTCAGCCCTCTAGCGGTAAAAGAACCTTCAACAACAACCAGTCCTCAAGGAGAAACAAGAGCCAAGAGGGTTTCAAAGTTAAAGGCAAGGAAACAAATTGGAGAGTCTACCAAGCCACTAACTATTCAGGATACACCCCAGCAGTCAATTAAAGAAACTGTACATGAATCAAGCGCCAGAGAAGGAGTTCAAAGAAGAAGGACTAGAAGTCAGGTGGCAAAAGAAAAGGGTAAGTCAATGGCTATTGAAGAAAGTCATGTGTCAAAGGGAGATTTAAATGACTTATTGCAAGCCATTGACATTGAAGAGTCCCCACTAGTGCAAGCTGAACTGATTGAGTCAGATAAAGAGAAGGCTAAGAAAGTTAAAGCCTCGAAGAAACTCAAATTTGATGAGCAAGTTGAACAATTTGTTTTCAAGCCCAAGAGACCCATAACGAGGAAGTTCAAACAAGTGCAGGAGGTACCACCAAGGGCATATGAAACAGGGGAGGAAACACGACCTCATGAAAGAAAGGATAAAGGCAAAACAATTGCCACTCAAGAAGAAAGTAATGTGGAAGACTTGAAAAAGAAATTAGGATTGGCCAACCTTGAAATTGATAGACTAAAGAAGGCTGCTAGGAAATTTGCAGTTAAAGAGGCTTATTTCAAGCAGATGCAAGCTCGGTGGGAGGACCAAAATTTTCAAATTCCTGAAGTGGTTGATTTTAGTGTTCAATTCCATAGTTGGACCACTCTTGCAATAAATGAAGCTTAGTTTATTAGAAAAGTCAATACAAACCTCAGGTCTGGGATCAAAGTCATGAAGAAACAAGTTGAAGACTTAAAGATACAGTTGAGCCAGCTACAAGAATCTCCATGAAGAAATCTCACTACAAGTAAGGCTATGTCTCAAAGTTTTGATGTTTTTGCTTGGTATAATCCTTCTTGAAGAATCAAACATCCCATTCAGTTTTGGAAAGTCTTGAAACAGTTGGAAGAATGTTTTAATAGCAAAGTGCTCAAATAGTAAAGTTTTGGGTTGAAACTGTGATTTTTGAAACAACTCAGCAGTTTCGTAGCGCACTACGAAACTGCTGAAGGTGATGACTAAAGCTCAGCAGTTTCGTAGCGTGCTACGAAACTGCTGAAGCTAAACAGTCTAATTTCAATTAACCGGTTTTGAATATGAGCTTTTGAAAGGAGAATGTCTACAAGGTATGCAAGGCATCAACTAAAGCTATTAAGATTCAACCAGGTCAAGACAGGTGGAGATAATATGTATTCGAATCCAACTTTAGATTTTTGTCATAAAGTGAGCATATTTACCACACTTCAGGATATGTGAAATAGTTTGCAAGAATTTTGGCTTTCACGCATGAAAACGGTGGATAACACATCAAGGACATGGCGGTCTGCTCCAGTTTGGGTAATTAAAAGATAAAGGATATACTTCGTTGGATCCGAACATTTTGAGGCAAACTAAAGACCGGTACACAGGGGTAGTTTCCTATGTTTCAGGGCATTGGAAAACATGTGATATTGAAGACAAACATGGAGCCTTGAAGACCCATCACAGCCAAACTAGAATGGGACCAGATGTCAAAGAACGAGGATGATTGTAGACCAAGGCTGTTATGGAATTAGAGTCCTACTTGATTTAGATATCTAGAAGTTATAGTGGAAGTTTGTTACATAAAATAGGCAGTTAAAAGCTAAATAGGTGTCTTTAGAAGTAGTTTTCGAGTTCCCTTAATGTTTAAGGAGGAACTCTATATATAGAAGAATGGGAAATGCACAAAAGGTGGGAAGTTTATGTAGAAAAAAAGCTTGTTGTGAAGCTTATGTAAAGACTCTGTCCATTTGGTAATACAGTAATGGGTTTTTTGCTACTCAAGAATCATAGTGACTTCAATGTATGAATTCCTCTTGTTGTGTTTCATGTTGTTTACAGTTTGATGAGTACCTGATTACTTAGAAATCACTTGCAGTGTTCTAATTTCCTTCAGTTACTCATATACTGTCCCTTTTGTGTCTGATGTACTTTATATATATTGAAGTCTGAATGCCTTGATTTCATTGCAAAGCCAATTCACTGTTGATGCTAAATGACATATGACTCCATGAGCCTAATGGAGGCTTGTTAATTTAGATTTTACCAGCCTCATTCCTATTTGTTTCATAAAAGAGTTAGCCATCTCAATCACAATCACAAATCTTAAACCCTTTGAGAGAGCCCTCTCAGGCTAAGGAGGCTAAGCCTTAGCTAAAAGATTGGTCTGAAACAGTTGCTTGAAGTCTTCCTGGTCTGCAGCCTTCCAGAGCTTGATTTTGAGATAACATTTTGGTGTGTCTGCCGGGAGCCTGAAGATTATTCATTCCCGAAAACAAGAAGCTGAACTTTTGAAGGTAGCAGGAGCTCAGAAGATTTTTCGAGGCTGCACTCTACCTTGGTGACTCCATACAATTTCAAAGTTTAAAAGGTGGCTTCGAGAGGGAGATATACACGGAGCAATCCTGACCCAGATCCACCTACTCCTGTGGACAATCCAAACACCATTTCAAGGAGCAGACAGAGATTTCATGAAACACCAAGTACTCCATCTTTTTCAAAATCTGCGCTCTCTGAATTTTCAAGAAGTCCTGAAGATAAAATTGTTGATGATAAAATTCATGAGGTGTTGTTGAGGTCTGAGAACGAAGAACTTATTGGAATTATTTTAGATTTACAAAAAAGAGGTATTGATACTTCATCCTTTGTGTCACAAAATGATAAGGAGGAATTTTGGGAGGTTGTTACTTCAGAATTACTGTTAGAAGAGGAAGATTTAAACAAACTCAAAGAGCTTGATCCTTTTGAAGTTTTACTCAAGTCTAAAACTGCTCTACCCGTTCCAAATTGGAGTACCTTTGTCAGTGGTTTGCAAAGTCCAAATAGTCCTTTTCATACCAGCACTTTATCCTCTGCCTCTGCTAGTCCTCGTAGTTCTCAGACACTGGGAAATCTACCTCATATCAGTTCTGGTTCCACTGTTCATACAGTACCTGTCATCACTGCTCCTCCATTCATTATGGTCGTACCTGCTAGGTATGCTCCACTATCTCTCCCTGCTATTTTACATGACCTTCCTAGCAAATATGCTGCTAGAATTCCAACATGGGGTGGAGATGAAGACATTACAGTAGAAGAACATGTAGACGGATTCAATGATTTTTCCGACAGAGAGGAAGTTGATGATGAAGATGTAAAGCTAAGATTGTTTGCTCAAACTTTCATTGGAGAGGTTAGAAAATGGTTCAAGGCTCTTAGAGCTGGAAGTATTCACAGTTGGGCAGAGTTTGAAGATAGTTTTCTAAGGAAATGGGGAAACAGAACCAACCCTGTCCAAGCTCTTACTGAATACAACAATCTTAGAAGAGCTCCTGATGAAATTGTCCAAAACTTCTCCAAGAGGTTTAATAAAATATACAATTCTGTTGGCATTATGAGACAAGTATTGTCCTTGATGGCAAATCACACTGATAACAAATCATAGTGCAGAAGGATAGCAACAAGGAATTGATAATCAGTCTACAAGTATGAAGAAAAATATATACACGCTGGTTCACTATATACCAAGTCGCGTATACAAGCAGGTTCACTATATAACAAGTCGCGTATACGCAGGTTCGCTATATACCAAGTCGTGTGTACACGCAGGTTGGTTTCAGTAAAAGCGCGTGTATGTGGAAAACTTATCTTTGGTCCACGGTGGTTATTCCTTGGAAGTTGTGCCTATAGTTTTGGATCTTGGTGTCTCGACGGACGTGTTGATCCCTAGTTTTTGAAGATGATGGTATTGGATTTCTATGGTTTTGGCCCTTGGTATTGAACAAGGCCTAAGGCTATATAAGGAGAAGGAAATCATTAGGCAAGTGTATCTGAAATGTCTTGAATATCTGATGAAGTATTAGATCCAGTATGCAGGTTATTGGTTGATGATGTATTGCTTGATCTGAGCTAAGGAGAGATCTCATCGGTTGATGGAGAACAAGATCTAAGGAGAGATCGGGATCAAATGGTTTGAAATGAACTATCTTTATATAGTTGATTATGCATATTTCTAGATCTGCATACTGATGCAATGTTATGTTCTGGGTATAACTGATGTCTGGTACAGTTGCAAGTTATGAAAAATTATTTTTAGATCTGTACGCAGGTTGTCTTCGGTAAAACCGCGTGTATACGCGGGTTGCCTTCATTGAAGTAGCGTATATCTTTTGGAGCTTGATTTTTGGGTTGCAGCTGGGTCTAACTGTTATTTCAGAGTTCTGTAGTCTGCTTTGTGTTCTGGTGACTGGGTTTGACAGGGTTTCAGTGGTTCAGTGATTGTTGGTTGTTTTGTAATCTCCTATGAAAGTTGAATGAATTGTGGTCTTCAGATTGTAATGTTGTGCTTCAGGAGTATCTAGTCTGAAAATTGATGAAAAGTGGTACCTGAAGGAAAGAAGAGTGTAGGTCAGCACCTACGTACTAGTATCTTAGCTAGTACAAGAGCAAAGGGGGTTGGAGCTCCCTTCCAAGGAAGTTTGGAGAACGAGAAAAGGTTGAAGCCTTCTGTAGGTTGTAGCCTGCGTACTGGTATAAGGCTGCACCAGTACAAAAGATTGTAAACTGAAGTTCTTATTAAAGAAAGATAGAGACGACTTGCAGCAGGTGGTTTTCACCCACATTGGGTTTCCACCTTATATCATGGTGTTCATGTGTGTGGATTTTGTGTGATGATCTGTTTACTCTTAATATGATGAATAATGTCCTGATGCATTTAACTGAAGATAAACTAACTGAATTATAAGATTTATGGTTATACGCTGGTTTCTTTAGACACAGTAGCGTGTACACGCTGGTTCACTTAACTAAAGTAGCGTATATGTTTCTGAGCATTGAAAAAGTTTTATTGATCTGATAATACTGATTCACCCCCCCTCTCAGTATTATTTCCAACAATTGGTATCGGAGCAGGTCCTTCAGAGAAGCTTGATCGCTTGAAGGTAGATCGTTCATCATGAGCAACTACGAGAGAGAAGCATCAATCAGGCCACTGGTTTTTGATGGGACAAACTTCAATTATTGGAAGGTAAGAGTTACTGCCTATCTTCAATCTCTTGGTACAAAAGTTTGGGACATCGTAGAGACAGGCTACACTTTTCCTTCAGCTACTCCTATAGATGCAGCCGAGAAAAAGAAATATGAAACAAATGCGAAAGCAGTCAATACTCTATTGGGATGTATATCTCAATCAGAATTCATGAAGGTAATGCACTATAAATCTGCAAAAGAAATATGGGACAAAATTGTCACGAGCTATGAAGGAGACGAACAGATAAAGCGTGCTAAACTTCAAACTCTCAGGATTAAGTATGAGACTCTCAGAATGTATAATGATGAAAGTGTGGCTAACTATTTCCTTAGGGTAGATGAGATTGTTAATTGCATTAAAAACTTGGGTGAAGAAATAAAAGAGGCTATTGTGGTTGAAAAGGTTCTAAGATCTTTGTCCCCCAAGTTTGAATCTAAAGTGTCTGCCATAGAAGAAAAGGAAAATCTGCAAATTCTTACTATGTCTCAGCTTCACGGAATTCTAACCGCTTATGAAATGAGAAAGGGAGGTCCATCAGACAAAAGAGAAGCTGCTTTCAAGGCTTCAGGCAAAGAAGATTATTATGAAGCAAGTCACGTGCCAGAAGATGAAGAAGAGGAATCAAATTTTGTCAGAAATCTTCAAAGGGGTTCTGGAAGGTTCAGAGGTAAGTTACCTTTTAAATGCTTTACTTGTGGAAGAGTAGATCATTATGCTGCCAAATTTCCTCACAAAAATAAGAATGACAAGGGAAAGGAACCTGTTAAATGGAACAAGAAACAAAATGAAAAGAAGAAAAGCTATTACACTCATGAAGATAGTGATGGTCTTTCAAATAGTGATGAAGATGAACAAGGTAATAGATATAAACTTTTAATGGCTTTTGAAGATGATGACTATATGGATGCTATAGATGTAGAAGGCTTTTTTGAAGAAATGAAAGATCTCAAAGTTTGCTTAGAAGAGAAGAGTGCTATTATTGATTCTCTACAATGTCAACTAGCTGAAAAGGAAAAACATCTTGAAAAGTTGGAATGTGAGATTGTTTGTCTTAGAAAGGAGATTGAGAAAACAAAAGCGATTAATCTTAAATTTGTTAAAGGATCTGAAACCTTGGATGAGATTATCAATGTGCAGCGATCTCCTCTGATCAAGACAGTCTTGGATATAATGGAGAAAGATCTCAAGCCTCTACCTCTAAAAGCTATCTTGATGCAGCAAGGAGAAGCGAGCAAAGGCCAAATAAAAGTCATCAGGTGAATCAGGGACAGTTTACCTCAAGAACAAATAAAGACCATCAAGAAATTCGGGGACAAACTGCCTTAAGGACAAACAAAAGCTACAATCAGCCTCAGGTAAAATCTTCCCAATTTGCTCCAAGAATGAATGTGAATAGAAGCTACAATCAGTTGGATGATAGATCTGATTATCGTAGAAGTTTCTTTAATGGCCAATGCTTTTCTTGCCATAACTTCGGTCACAAAGCAGCTCAATGTGTTGCCTACAAGACAATCATGACTAGAGAAGCTCAAAAGCAAGGGAGAATGACTGGAACCATGAAAAGGACTTATAACAACTTTTCGGTTCTTGAAAATGAAGTTGAATGCTCTATTTGTAATAACTTTGGTCATGAAGACTCTAAATGCAGGAGCAGGTTCCGGGAGACAACTCAGAAGGAACAAACCTCAAATGTCAGAACATGGAGAATAAAGGAACCGCAACCAGAAAGATGTGGGATAGCCTTTTATGCAAAAGGTCAAGAAAGTCTATGGTACATTGACAACGGATGTTCGAAGCATATGACAGGGGACAAAGAAAAGCTTGAGTCATATACCGCATTAGAAAAGGGGAAGAAAGTTTCTTTTGGAAACGATATCTCTGCAGCCATAAAAGGAAAAGGTGTTGCTCCATTGAAAGAGAAGGTCAAAGATGGAAATGTTTTGTATGTTGATGGATTGAAGCATAATCTTCAGAGTGTCAGTCAGATGTGCGATCAAGGAACAGAAGTAATATTTAGATCAAATGGATGTTGTGTTCGTGACCTTGACACAGGTAAAACAGTGATCAAAGGAAGAAGGACTCCAAATAATCTATACATATTTGAAGAAGGACCACAACAATGCTATTTGAGCAAGGATGATGAACACTGGCTATGGCATCGAAGGTTGGGGCATCTAAGCTTTTCACAAATAAGGAAAGCATGCAAATATCAGGCAGTTCGTGGTCTTCCAGATATCAAAATTCCAGACAACACTATATGCAAATCTTGTCAGTTTGGAAAGCAAACCAGAACTAACTTTCCAGAGAAGGAAGGATCAGCCAGCATACCTCTTGAGCTAGTCCATATAGATGTATGTGGTCCATTTAGGAAAAGGACACCTCGAGGAGAAGAATATTTGATATTATTCATTGACGATTTCTCCAGGTTTGTCTGGTTAGGGCTTATGAAGCACAAGGATGAAGCATTCGAAAAATTCAAATCCTTCAAAGCCTTGGTTGAAAATGAATCAGGACACAAAATTAAGTGCCTTAGATCTGACAGAGGTGGGGAGTTTACCTCAAACGAATTTTTCGATTTCTGTGAAGAACATGGGATAAGAAGAGAATTCTCTACAGCTAAAACTCCTAAGCAAAATGGGGTTGTGGAAAGAATGAACAGAACAATCCAACAAATGGCTCGTGCTATGCTTGATGAATCAGGTACTCCCACAACTTTCTGGGGTGAGGCTGCACATGCTGCGGTTATTATTCTTAACAAAACAAATGTCCGAGTAAACAACACTCAAACACCTCATGAGCTCTGGAGTGGTGAGACTCCTTCGGTGAAGCATTTCAAAATCTTTGGGAGCAAATGTTATATTAAGAATACTGATGAGCAACTTGGAAAACTTGAACCAAGAGAAGATGAAGGCATTCTTCTTGGTTATTCTCCACATAGCAAAGCATACAAGTGCTACAACAAAAGACTTGGCAGAATTGTTGACAGCATTGATGTAGTGTTTGATGAGAAGGGATATATTCCTAGGCAAGTTCATCATGAAGACATTGAAGAAGATGAAGGCTACCCTCAAAGGCAGAATGATGAAGAAGAAGAATCTCAAGAAGAACCTCAAGAAGAAGAAGAACCTCAAGAAGAACCAGAGGAGCAGATAAGAATAGAAGAGAAGACTCCATCCAGATATGTTCAAAAGAATCATCCAGAATCGCAGATTGTGGGGCAGAAAGAAGCAGGAATACAAACAAGAAGAAGAATTGCAGAAGCTTCAAGCTATTTGGCATTACTCTCTTCCACTGAACCACAAAATGTGAAACAGGCATGCAAAGATGAATGTTGGGTCAAAGCAATGGATGAAGAACTTGAGCAGATCGAAAAGAACAACACTTGGGAACTGGTTCCTAGACCAAAAGATAAGAATGTCATAGGGAAAAAATGGGTCTTCAAGAATAAATTGAATGAAAATGGAGAAGTAATTAGAAACAAGGCCAGACTTGTTTGTAAAGGGTATGCGCAGCAAGAAGGGATAGATTTTGAAGAGACCTTTGCTCCTGTAGCAAGACTTGAGGCCATCCGAATGTTCCTTGCTCTCTCAAGCTTTCAAAACTTCAAGGTATTTCAAATGGACGTGAAATCAGCCTTTCTGAATGGAGACTTAGAAGAAGAAGTATATATTGAAAAGCCAGGGTTTCATTCTTGGGAATGATCCAAACCTTGTATGCAGATTGAAAAAGGCTCTCTATGGTCTCAAACAAGCTCCAAGGGCTTGGTACTATCAGTTGGAAAAATATCTTCACCAACAAGGCTTTTCAAAAGGATCAGCAGATAGCAATCTCTATATAAGAGTTGAAAATAACAAATTGCTAATACTTGTTGTTTATGTAGATGATATTATCTTTGGCAGCAATGAAGAGACTATGAGTCAAAACTTTGCCTTGGTTATGCAGAAAGAATTCGAAATGTCACTACTTGGAGAATTGACATACTTCCTTGGATTGCAAATCCAACAAAATGAAGGAGGCATCTTCTTGTCTCAAACCAAGTACCTCAAATAGATCTTGAAGAAGTATGGCATGGAAGAGTCAAAGCCAGTATGTACACCCATGGTTACAGGATGCAGCCTCAGTGCAAATGATGAATCAGCAGCAGTTCATCAACCAACTTATAGATCCATGATTGGGAGTTTGCTTTATTTGACAGGTACCCGACCAGACATCATGCATGCAGTCGGAATAGTTGGAAGATTTCAAGCAAATCCGAAGGAGACTCATCTTCAGGCAGTGAAGAGAATTTTCAAGTATCTTCAAGGGACACAAAATTATGGCTTATGGTATCCTAGAAATACAGATCTCACACTTCATGCTTATACAGATGCAGATTGGGCCGGAAGCGTGGATGACAGGAAGAGCACAAGTGGTGGTGCATTCTTTATGGGCTCCAGATTAGTATCTTGGTTCAGCAAGAAACAGAGCTCGATTGCCTTATCTACAGCTGAAGCAGAATATGTGGCTGCGGCATCTTGTTGCACACAACTTCTTTGGATGATGCAGACCTTGCAGGATTTTCAAATCACCTGCACTTCACCAGTCTCTATCTTATGTGATAATACAAGTGCAATCAGCATTTCAAAGAATCCAGTCATGCATTCAAAGACCAAGCACATACCAATCAAGTACCATTTTCTTCGGGAACAAGTGATTGAGCAGAAGGTCAAGTTGGAGTATGTTCCTTCTAAGGAACAAGTTGCTGACATTCTCACAAAACCACTGCCCAGGGAAACTTTTGAATATCTCAGACAAAAGTTGGGAGTAGTTGATGCTTCATCCTGCTATTGAAGCTTGTCTGTTCTATAGAAAAGTTGGTATACGCAAGTTACGTAAGGGATATCCGCGTATATACGCTGTTTTATGCAGGGAAAGTAGCGTGTATGGTGTACGCGTGTTGCAGAAAGCAAATCCGCGTGCATACACTGTTTTATGCAGGAGAAGTCGCGTATATGGAGTTCTAAATAGCAAGGGCAGACTCTGATTGGAGAAGATCTGAGATGGGTATGCCAGAATGCAGCAGGCACAGGTTTAGGGGGAGCAGCTTAAAGTCTCATAAAGCATTGTTGGCATTTAGATGCTTTTGGTTCTAGTACACAACTGTTGTTGGTTTCAGGAGAAGGAGCTCAGAAGGAAATCTTGGTTGCTGATCTAAAAAGATGTTTATCAGATGCTGCTTGTGATCTTCATAAGTCTTGGTCTAGATCTGTTGTCTCTATGTCATGTATTTTTTTTGTAATATCTCTTTTATGGTGTCAAGGTCATGTAACGGCCTATGTTGGTTTCCCCACTATGCCTGGGATGAATGATGTAATATAATTGGTTGTTTCTGATGTATCCCCTCTTGGTTGGGAATATGGATTGAGTCTTTTGGTGATAGGGAGGTCCCTTATGGTGTATAAGTCATTGTTCTTTTGAAGAACATCTTTTGCAGATCTTGCCTACAGTCAGGGGGAGCACAGCCCTTTGCCCTTGATGACAAAGGGGGAGAGTGATTTAATTTGGTGTTGTTGCCATCAAGTCCAAAGGGGGAGATTGTTGGAATTATGAGACAAGTATTGTCCTTGATGGCAAATCACACTGATAACAAATCATAGTGCAGAAGGATAGCAGCAAGGAATTGATGATCAGTCTACAAGTATGAAGAAAAATATATACACGCTGGTTCACTATATACCAAGTCGCGTATACAAGAAGGTTCACTATATACCAAGTCGCGTATACGCAGGTTCGCTATATACCAAGTCATGTGTACACGCAGGTTGGTTTCAGTAAAAACGCGTGTATGTGGAAAACTTATCTTTGGTCCACGACGGTTATTCCTTGGAAGTTGTGCCTATAGTTTTGGACCTTGGTGTCTCGACGGACGTGTTGATCCCTAGTTTTTGAAGATGATGGTATTGGATTTCTATGGTTTTGGCCCTTGGTATTGAACAAGGCCTAAGGCTATATAAGGAGAAGGAAATCATAAGGCAAGTGTATCTGAAATGTCTTGAATATCTGATGAAGTATTAGATCCAGTATGCAGGTTATTGGTTGATGATGTATTGCTTGATCTGAGCTAAGGAGAGATCTCATTGATTGATGGAGAACAAGATCTAAGGAGAGATCGGGATCAAATGGTTTGAAATGAACTATCTTTATATAGTTGATTATGCGTATTTCTAGATCTGCATACTGACGCAATGTTATGTTCTGAGTATAACTGATGTCTGGTACAGCTGCAAGTTATGAAAAATTATTTTTAGATCTGTACGCAGGTTGTCTTCGGTAAAACCGCGTGTATACGCGGGTTGCCTTCATTGAAGTAGCGTATATCTTTTGGAGCTTGATTTTTGGGTTGCAGCTGGGTCTGACTGTTATTGCAGAGTTCTGTAGTCTGCTTTGTGTTCTGGTGACTGGGTTTGACAGGGTTTCAGTGGTTCAGTGATTGTTGGTTGTTTTGTAATCTCCTATGAAAGTTGAATGAATTGTGGTCTTCAGATTGTAATGTTGTGCTTTAGGAGTATCCAGTCTGAAAATTGATGAAAAGTGGTACCTGAAGGAAAGAAGAGTGTAGGCCAGCACCTACGTACTAGTATCTTAGCTAGTACAAGAGCAAAGGGGGTTGGAGCTCCCTTCCAAGGAAGTTTGGAGAACGAGATAAGGTTGAAGCCTTCTGCAGGTTGTAGCCTGCGTACTGGTATAAGGCTGCACCAGTACAAAAGATTGTAAACTGAAGTTCTTATTAAAGAAAGATAGAGACGACTTGCAGCAGGTGGTTTTCACCCACATTGGGTTTCCACCTTATATCATGGTGTTCATGTGTGTGGCTTTTGTGTGATGATCTGTTTACTCTTAATATGACGAATAATGTCCTGATGCATTTAACTGAAGATAAACTAACTGAATTATAAGATTTATGGTTATACGCTGGTTTCTTTAGACACAGTAGCGTGTACACGCTGGTTCACTTAACTTAAGTAGCGTATATGTTTCTGAGCATTGAAAAAGTTTTATTGATCTGATAATACTGATTCACCCCCCCTCTCAGTATTATTTCCAACAAATTCCATCCCAGCCCATTTGAAACCTCCTGGGGCCTTGGCACAACTGAGATATGCCGAAGCATTTGATTCTAATTTCTCCTTGTTACTCAGATAAAGGGATTCTGCTACTCTTGCTGATATGCAAAATGATGCAATTAAAGTGGAAGTAAACATGATTGCTGCTAAGAAATCGAAAATGGAAAAAGCCAAACTAAAACAAGAAGAGAAACCTTCTACATCAGCTCCAGAAGATACGTTTGAAACGATGATGAAGACCATGGAAAAACTGATGGATCGGTTGGATCTTGGGAATACCTCTGCTCCTACAGCACAGCAGGAACCTCAATTTAGGAATCCTCAGTTCAGAAGACCTCAAAATCAGCAAAGGCCAAGAGAGAACAGAAATCAACAGCCAGATCCTCTAGTAAGACCTCCTTTCCAGCAAAATTTGGTAGATGAAGAAGATGAACCTGAAATTCTTGAGGAGTCCATCCATTGTCTTGATGAAGAAGTGTCAGGGATTTTCCTGACTAAGGAAGAACATGATGAGTCCAGCTTGACTAAACCTGGAGAAGAGCCTTCATATTATTTAAAGGGCTATCAACATGCTATTTTTGAGATGCAAAAGCAATACAATCACAGGAATAGAAACGTGCCTATTACAGCAAGCAAAGCATAGCCCAAGAAGGATACTTCAAAGGCAGTTGAATATAAGAAAGACAACTCAAAGGTTGCTAAAGGTAAGAATGATTCTCCACTTGACAAAAAGGATGTTCAAGCTCCATCACCTGCCAAAGAAATTGAAAAGATTGTTTCTGTTTTTAACCTTGAGAATGAGATTGCAAAAATCAAGATATCAGTCCCCTTTAGTGAAATCCTCAAGGTAGACAAATACAGAAATAAGATTGTTGAAATGCTTAATTCACAACCAGGAGTAGCTGATATCCTAAATGTACAAGAAGATAATCTGATTATTTTCTTGGGTTCAAGACTTGAAGATGAACAGAATGAAGAGTTCCCTCCTTTCTACATAAGCATTAGCATTCATGACATGACTTTACATAATGCTATTTTAGATTCAGGGGCATCTCATAATCTTATGCCCAAGGTGATCATGGAAAGACTAGGATTAGAGGTAACTAGACCATATAAGGATTTATTTTCCTTTGATTCAAAAAGAGTTCAATGCATTGGTTTGATTAAAGATGTTGTTGTGGGTCTTACACAAATTCCAGCAAAAACAATTGTCATGGACATTGTTGTGGCTGACATTCCACCCAAGTTTGGGATGCTTCTTTCAAGATCGTGGGCAGCAAAAATCAAGGGCACAATGCAGATGGACCTTACTTATGCTACTATCCCTGTTTTTGGTGAGCAGAGAAGACTGTATCGGGAGACCAGAATGGCTTATATGGTAAGAAGCAAAGATAAACCACAAAACTTTCCTATTTATTCATGTGACACTGGTCTTGGATCAGCCATCCTTTTCAATGAGTCAGCTGAAGAGGAATCAGAGGATAAGTTTTCAGAAAACCAGCGCCAAGGAGATCAGCAAAAAGATGAGAATGAGACAGCAGGTTGGTGGTCATTGTATTTTGATGGATCAACAGGAAGAGAGGGGGCAGGAGCTGGAATTTGGATCACAAGTCCTGATAAAGAAAGTAAGTTTCTCTCCTACAAGTTGAATTTTGATTGCACTAACAATATGGCCGAGTATGAATCTATGATTTTCGGATTAGAAGCTTTGTTAAAATTGAAATCTAGAAATATTGTTGTTTGTGGAGATTCTGAATTGGTAATAAAACAAGTAGAAGGTGCCTACCAAACCAAGGATGTAAGGATGAGGGCATATAGAAACTTAGTGTTGGAGATGTTGGAAAAGTTTCAGACTCATACTTTCAGTATCAAAACCAGAGATCAAAACTCTGTTGCAGACTCTCTTGCTGTTTCAGCCAGCCTTTTTATTATTCCTACACACTCTTCTAAAAAATATGAGGTGGAAGTTCGTCACAGACCAGTTATACCAGATAACATCATTAATTGGCAGGTCTTTGAGGATGATCAACAAGTGAGGAATTTCATTGAGTTAAAGGAAGAATTTCAGAGCACTCAAATGGATCAGCAAAATATGTTTGTGGAATCAAAGGAAAAGCCTGAAGTCTTACAATTAAAAAACAACTTGATTCCAAAGGGTCTCATTCCCCTTGAGAAATTGTTTGATCAAAATGATGTATTCAAAGCACCAAAATTACAAGCTGATGAAGAAGAGGTGGAAAGCTGCAATTTAGGAGATTCACTTATGCCTAAGATGGTCAAGATTTCAAAATTTCTTTCAGCTGATATGAAGACTAAATATGTTGAGATGATGAAAAGGTTCATTGATGTCTTTGCATGGAGCTATGCTGACTTGAAACAATATGGTTCCTCAATCATACAACATACAATTCCTATTAAGGAGAATGAAAAGCCTTTCAAGCAAAAGTTAAGAAGAATTAATCCTCTTCTTATGCCATTGATTGAAAAGGAAGTGAAGAAACTCTTTGATGCTAAGATTATTGTTCCAATCAGATTCTCTAATTGGCTTGCTAATTTGGTCCCAGTTAGGAAAAAGAGTGGAGAGATCAGGATTTGTATAGACTTCAGAAATTTTAATAAAGCTTCATTGAAAGATAATTATCCTCTTCCAAAGATGGATTTGATTTTGCAAAACTTTGTTGGTTCACAAAGGATGTCTATGCTTGATGGTTTCTCAGGGTACAATCAGATCTTTGTTCATCCAGATGATCATGAGAAAACAGCCTTCACAACGCCATGGGGAACATTCATGTACGCCAAGATGCCTTTCGGTCTCATGAATGCAGAAGCCACCTTCCAGAGAGCAATGGATATTGCTTTTGCTGAAGAAAAGGACAAATCAGTAGTGGTTTATCTTGATGACATCATAGTTTCTTCAAAGAGAGAAGAAGATCATTTGAAGCACCTTGAAAGAGTTCTGCTGAAGTGTAGAAGGTTTGGTATTTCTCTTAATCCAACCAAAATTATTTTTGCTTTAACCTCTGGCAAACTTCTTGGTCATATTATTTATGAGGAAGGAATTAGGATTGATCCTAATAGAGTTAGTGGAATTCAAAAACTAGATTTGCCAAGAAGTAGGAAAGAGATTCAATCCTTCCTTGGAAAAGTTAACTTTGTTAGAAGATTCATTCCTAACTTTGCTGAATTTGTCAAGAGTATAACAAAGATGTTAAAAAAGGGAGTGGATTGCAAGTGGACAGCTGAAGCAAAGAAATCATTTGAGGAGATCAAGAAGGCACTCACACAAGCACTAGTGCTTATCAGCCCAGATTTTACCAAGGAATTCCTTATTTTTACATTTGCTTCTGAGGACACAATTGCTAGAGTTCTGCTGCAAAAGGGAAGTCAAGGTACTGAACAACCTATTTCTTTCTTTAGCAAGACATTATCCAATGCTGAACTGAAATATAACATCCTAGAAAAGCAAGCCTATGCCTTGGTGAAAGCAATAAAGGATTTCAGAATTTATGTTTTGCATTCTCACATTGTTGCCTACGTTCCAAATGTTGTTATAAAGGATATTCTTACACAAGCTGATCCAGATGGAAAAAGGGGCAAGTGGATAGCAAAATTGTTAGAGTATGACATTGAGATTAAACCCACAAAGTTGGTAAAGGGTCAAGGCTTAGCCAAGCTGCTGACACAATCAAATTTGGACTGTCTTGATATTAACTTGAGCACAGAGATCTCAAAAATTTCTGAAAGTGAAGAGGAATTGGTCCAAATAAATGAAAAATTCTTACTGTCGGATTGGTATAAGGATGTAGCATTTGTTTTGTAGCATAATAGAGCCCCTGCTAATCTTTCAAAATCCAAAGCTCGGTTTGTCAAGCTGAAATCTCTTAGATATTTTGTGTATGACCAAAATTTGTTTTGGAAGGATGTGGGAGGGATATTGTTAAACTGCCTCATTGAAGAAGAAGCTGATAAAGTAATTGATGAATTCCATAAGGAAGATTGTGGAGGACATCACTATTGGAAAGCTACTGCAAACAAGATCTTGAGGGCTGGCTACTTTTGGCCGACTATGTTCAGAGATATCTATAAAAAGATAGCTACATGTCATGAATGTCAAGTATTTGAAGGAAATAGGAAGCTTATGCCACTGCCCTTGGTTCCCATATATGTTGAAGTGCCTTTCCAGCAATGGGGATTAGATTTTATAGGGGAAATCCATCCTCCTTCATCAGGTTAGCATTGTTGGATTCTCACGGCCACTGATTACTTTACAAAATGGAAACAAGCGGTACCAACAAGGCAAGCAAATGATTCAGTGATTATTTCTTTCTTAGAAAATAATATATTATCAAGATTTGGTTGTCCAATGAAAATTATAACTGACAATGCTCAAGCCTTTAAGTCCAAGAAGATGATTAATTTTTGCCATCAGTATCACATTTCTCTTGGGCATTCCACTGCTTATTATCCGCAAGGAAATGGCGTTGTTGAATCCTCAAATAAAAGCCTTGTAAGAATCATCAAGAAGCTGTTGCAGGAAAATAAGAAAGCTTGGCACTTGAAATTAAAGTATGCATTGTGGGCTGACCGGATTTGTACTAAGAGATCCATTGGAACATCGCCATATGAATTAGTATACGGTGCTGAAGCCATCTTTCCAACATCCCTTGGAGTGCCCGTGATGAAGTTGATTCAAGGATTAGAGGAGGAACCAAATGTTGTACAAAGAAGAATCAATCAGCTGATAGCCTTGCAGGAGAAAAGAAATGAGGTGTTTGACAGTCATCAACAAAGTCAAAATAGAATCAAGAGAACATTTGATAAAAAGATCAAAGAAGTTACTTTTCAGATCCATGATAAAGTGTTGAAATGGGAAGCTCGAATTGAAGAAAAAGGTAAACATGGTAAATTCGAAAATTTGTGGAAGGGGCCATATCAAATTTCTGCTTTTCATGGAAATAATACTTACATTCTGCAAGATATTGATGGAAAACCATATGCTGGAGGACCTGTCAATGACAGGTTCTTAAAGCATTATTACTGATCAAAATTCTGCCAGTTTCTCACAACATTGTATATACTCGTTTTATCAGTTTTTATTTTGTTGCAAATAATGACAAGCTGAATAGAAAGATCAAGCCCGAGGTGAAGGCCTAAGAAGCTGGAGAGGAATGCTTTTCAAGCAAATCTATGTTTTTCATAAAATGGACAAAGCACTGGACCTGCGAGTTCTTAGTGTACTACAGGAGCACACTATCCCAAGTGGAGCCACTGTTATCACTTAAGAATCTGTTGTGGCCACCAACAACCCGCCTCTTTGTTTGGTATTAGCGATAACACCAAGCAAATGGGGACCCTTAATAAAAATCCAAAAAAACATTTTATCAATTTTTTTTTGTATTTTAACTCCCTAAAGCTGTATCACATCGCGAGAAGAGAGTGAAACGTTTTTCCTATGTGCATAATAAGCTGCGAAGAAGCGACGTGAAACTCATCGCATCGCATATATTATGAAGCACTCTTAAATGAAAAAACTTAAGGAATCTCCGACGGCCGATATGTGACATCGCATATCGCAACATCGGATAAGCAGTACACAATGATTGGATGACTAAGCGCGATCTGCGATTTGCGATCTGCGATGTTGCGATCTGCGATGAATGTGATCTGCGATGAATGCGATCATCAATTCCTGCGATGACACATCTTGATGACGCGATCCTTGATACTGCGATGCGAGTCGCAGAAATCACCCATCGCAAAATTTCCTCGGCACAGTATTCAAGGAAAGCTGTCTGTAGACCAAAATTGGGCGCGCGCCTTAAAAGAAATTAATGATTGTACGCCAAAGTATCCAAGAAGGATTGTGTTGTGTTTTTCGAAGAGTCAGTTCATTATGGGTGTCATGATTATGCATTCATTAGAGCTTAAAGATTTCATGTCAATCTTTTCATCATTACTCTTTTCCTTTGCGTAAACTGTAAGACAGCAAATAACATAAAGCAATGTGCAGGAAACATCTAAGGAAAAGGGGAAAGCGTCAATGCTCGGAGAACAGAGAAGAGATGCCTTCACAAATGGATGTCGCATGCAACAGGACCACAGATTCCAGAGTATCACTCAACAGATACTCATGTCAATAGACCATCCAAAACTCAGAATCAAAGGTGCACAAAAGCATCATGTTTACAAAAGATCCTGAAGCTTATGCCCGGTAAAGCAAAAAGAAAAAAGCGCTAAAGAGGGAAAACGCACCAGAAAAGCTCGGAACAAAGAACGGAGGCAGTTTTCAATACAGAAAATTGTTCAGAGAGCAAAGTCCCTAACTTATTCAGTCATTCGCAAGGTTGGAAACCAAAATAGCAAAAGCAAAATCAGTTTGAGAGAAATTTGGGTTATTACCAAGTATACACACAGTGAATACACCAAGCCAGAGGAAGATTTTCGAAAATATCTTCTAGTTTACCAGAAAGTGGTGCCAGCGCTTGTTATTTCTATTTTCGTAGCTCAAATGAAAGGAGAAGACGACCAGCCGACTCTTCCCAGGCAAATGTTGCATGCTTACAGCACTAAGGAGCAAATACAGAAACGGTTAGGAATTAGATTCAATTTTTAGAAATAATTTTGCTTTAGTAGAAGGGCGGTCATTTAAAACCGTCCTAAATTTATGTAATTAAGATTAATTAGTTAGTAGTATTTAAACCCTTCTCAGGCATTTGGAGAAGTGTCCAGAAATTTGTCAAAAAACTTGTCCTCAGAACATGCACTTTTGCACCCTCGGAGGGGGTTTTTGATGAATGGTTGGATCGAGATTTATCAATGTTTGTATTTGATATCTACTACTGATGTTGCACTTTTGTACTCTTAGTATATGTTAGAACAAGTAGAGATAAATCGTTGTTGCTTGAAGCTTATGAGTGGAACCAGTCATAAATGGTACTTTTATCTCTTGACCATTTCTGCTTATATTCTTAAAGTGATATACAGTTTTCAGTTGTTTATATGTTAATGCATGAATGTGTGGGTTACGATTTGGCACTTCTGTACGGTGGAGTCATTTATTTGTGTTTGATATATGAATAACTTATTATGCGATATGCTGTTCACAACTGTTTTGCTTAACTTTTTATGCAGAGTGGTTTATCTTAATTGATTTCTATTCTTATGATAGCTGAATGATCTTTATTACCAGTTATTGTTCGAAATCTCTTTAGATTGCATAATAGAAGAAATACACCCCGGGTTAGCGTAGATTAGATGTGTTGTTTCTCATTAGATTACAATAGCATAGAATTAGTTTAGAAGTTTGAATTAAATTAGATTTAAGTACCCCTAGATCAGCATCATCCAACTCTACACACACACACACCCCTTAGATTTGGAAACTGGTCCCATTATCCCCAGTCGGACCCGCTATACCAAACGGATAAGGAGCTGCCAACCAAGGTCCGGACTGGGTGGGTATCCCCCTTGTTGTCGACCCGATTTTCGGGGATTCAACATATTTGGCGCTAGAAGGAGGTCCCGAACTATGAATGGCACCTAAATCAAAATCTAAATACCATTCTGAGAGTAAATCGCCCTCATCAACTCCCCCTACTTCCCCAGTACGTTTAAATCCAGAGTCAGAAGTCGCTCGGGTATCAACCGCTGCTACATACCCTAATATTTCAGACCAATTGACCTTTGAACCCCCTGAAGTTCAAACTCTGATTCGCAAACTCCAGGGATTTTCTATTTTTACACAGAGGTCTGATAAATCTCAAAGCAGCGTGACTTCGCAGTACAATCCTGCTCATCCCCTGACCAAATTAAAGAGTGAAAAATTTGGCATCCAGCCAACTGAATTCCCTCTCCCCACCAGGAAAAGAGCAAGGAAAACATCACCAGAGTCTGACAGTGAGACTCTTTCATCTACGTCGTCCATTTCAACTCCCTCACCGCGAAGTCAACCACCCACATCTTCATTCCAAACCACTCATCCATCTTCCACACCCCCTCCTCTTCAATCATCAAAGATCATAATATCTTCATCTTCCCAGCCTCAGGGATCATCCTCTGCACTTTCATTTACTAGCAGCTCAACGATGGCCCAGTCTCCATGGAACAATCCTGGGGTAGTTTTAATGCCTCCACCCCTGAGCCAAATACCGGCTCATCCTGAGAAATGGCTACCCAAATTCAATCCAGAAGCAGGCATGCTAGCTGAAGAGCATATTAATAATTGCATGCTTTCTGTCAATCTCAACGGAGTTACCAACGAGGATGTTGTTGTCCGGCTTTTTCCCTATACAATGCAAGGAACAGCCGGGTCATGGTACTTTTCATTACCTTCCGGGTCTATCACAAGTTGGGACATTTTTCAAAGTCAATGCCTTACCAAGTTTGGTGATGACAGATCAACGGCGACGTTAATCAATGACCTATCCAATCTTAAAGCCGAGGCTAGAGAACCCATCAAAGATTTCAATTTACGGTTCAATAAAATCCTCAACAAAATTCCCGCTGCTTCCCAACCCAGCGAAGAAGTAAGATGTGAATGGTATATTACGGCCTTACCATCAAACTTGGAAATCTTCGTGGATAGAGCGAATAATACAACCTTAGTTGAAAACTTGACAGAGGCGATAACAGTAGAGAAACGCGTAGTAGCCCTGGAAAAAAGATCTGCGATAGAGGAACGCAAATCTAAGAAAGTCTCATTCAAGGAAGACCCCAAGAAGAAACAAACGAAAGACCCTTTCGATTTGGAAGGATTACAAAAAGTGTTAAAAACGATGTCCAATGAGATGATTGACATAAAAAAACAAGTAGCAGAAACTTCTTCAGAAAATCCCTACAGAGCTTTTAAAAGAAGTCCTTCAATGGATGTGAAACCACCCAATGCTATCTCAAACGTCGAATCCGAAGAAGAAGAAGAAGAAGAAGAGAATACCACTGAAGGGCAGACCGATGACAAAGAAGTTGTGGAACTACAAGGAATGTGGGATTTCATCCTCCCGCAAGAAGAAGATCAAGAAGCATTTCCGGTTAGCACACGAAGCAAAAATCAACTTGAGCCTCCCCAAACTACCCTTAAGCAGAAGGGCGCAAGCCCTGCAGCAAAAGATAAAGTCACAACAAAGAAAACAACCACTAAAGCCACTCAATCTAGCCCAGTCCAATCAGACCAAGCACCTCCATCAAGAACACTGATTGTGTCGGATGAAATGGAGTACAATATTATTGATGACATGAAAAATACTAGGGCTAATATCACTCTTTATGAATTGAGCAAATTGAAACATCAACAGAAGATAATGATGAAAGAATTACATGCCGTGCCTACTACATCTTTACCTACAGTTGTAGCTTCCCAAAACATGGGAAGACCTCCAACAAACACGATTAATAAGGTTGATCCAAATGACATCACCTTGATTGGAGGAAGATCAAGGTCTCACACTCCCCCTTTTCTTCTCACTTATGAAATTTTCAATAAAAATGTGCACAATTGTTTTGGTAGATTCTGGTGCTTCAACGAATATTTTATCCAGATCAATATGTGAGAAGTTGAATGTTCAACCACAAAAATCCGCAGTATGCATAGTTCAGCTTGATCGATCTCAAGTCGAAGTGATTGGTGAACTTAATCAAGTGACCATAAGATTGTCGTCTAACTCGAAGGTATGTCAGGTTATTGACATTCTAGTAGCTGATATCCTAGAATTCTATGGCCTGATTCTTAGCAGGGATTGGTCTGAAAAACTCCATGGATACTTCTCAACCGACTGGTCGCACATGTGGTTACCCTACAATGTTAAACCGAATCAAATAAAGGTTGAACGAGAGTTACACCAGAAGTACATAGTAACGGAATTGGAGGGAGAAAATGAAGCAATAGCATACAACAGCAGTATCATAGGTAATTACTCGGTAGATTCTTTCCTCGGCAATTTCAATGCTCATACCTCACCTTACTTAGAAAATTCAGTTTTGTCCCAAGTCGAAAATTTTTCCCAAACTGATAATTCAAAGTGTGTTAATTTTTTAGATAAACCTATTAATACATATTTGTTTTGGAAATTATATTTTGATGGCTCTAAATCTAATGAAGGAGCAGGAACAGGATGCGTTCTGATTAGCCCAGAAGGAAATAAGACCATGCTTACGTGCAGACTTGAATTCGATTGCACAAACAATACAACAGAATACGAGGCCTTGGTGCAAGGCCTATACAAAGCAATCGGGTTGAACGTTAAGTACCTTCAAGTCTTCGGAGACTCTGCGATTGTCGTCAAACAGGTACGTAATACCATACATTGCCTATTAGGTCATTTGAAACACTATCAACGTTTAGTACAAGATCTGACTGCACATTTCATAGCATTCAATATTTCGTCAATCCCAAGACTCCAAAATGTGAGCGCAGACCTGTTAGATAACGTAGCCTCTAGACTTATTCCCTCCGAAGATTTTAGTCCAGATAGATTCTCAATAGAATTAATCTTTAGACCATCCATCCCTGACAACATTACAAACTGGAGAGTATTCAATGACGATCCTGACATTGTAAATTTCCTCACTTCTGAAGGATCCTACTCCAATCAAATAATTGACGAAGACCATGATGATCGACAAATACAACAAAATAGCACTGATAATGCTATACCTAAATCGGTGGTTAAGTTAGAAGACTTATATGATTTGAAAAGTCGGTTTAAAAGGTCTACCAATTCTAAGCTCTACAGTTCAACTCTGAACTACGAATTAGTAAACCTAGGAAGCGATGATAAACCACAAAACGTTAATCTAGGCCACGACCTAGCCCCTGAAGAAAAATTAGCGTATATCCATCTTTGAGACAATACAAAAATGTTTTTGCCTGGAATTACGATGAGCTGAAGACATACGACACTTCTATCATTCAACATACTATCCCTATGATTGACAATGAAAAACCTGTCCAACAGAAACTCAGAAAAATCCACCCCAATTTAGAAAATCAGATAAAAACTGAGATAAATAAGTTATTAAGAGCCAGAATAATTTTCCCCGTCAGACATTCCAAATGGGTCTCCAATATGGTACCCGTTAGAAAGAAAAACAGAGATATTAGAATCTATATCGATTTTCGGAATCTCAACAAAGCCTGTCAAAAAGACAATTTTCCCCTCCCACCTATGGAGCAGATATTACAGGCAGTAGTAGGCTCAGAATTAATGTCTTCTTTGGATGGATTTTCAGGATACAATCAAGTGCTGGTACATCCCGATGATCAGTTAAAAACCACATTTTGAACTAAATGGGGCACATACGCATATCGGAAGATGCCATTTGGTTTGATCAATGTCGGCGCTACATTTCAGAGAGCCATGGACATCACATTCAAGGGTTTAGTCAATAAATCTATAGTGATTTACCTGGATGATATAACAGTGTACTCCAAGAAGCAAAGTGACCATCTCAAAGACTTGAAACAAATCTTTCAACGATGTTTAAGGTATGGGATTTCACTTAACCCAAAGAAATATTTTTTCGCATTAAGTGAAGGAAAACTTCTAGGATTCATAGTGTCAAAATCTGGTATTCACATTGAGCTTGACAGAATCAAAGAAATTTCTGAAATATCCATACCTCATAACAAAAAAGCCATGCAATCTTTCCTTGGTCAAATCAATTTTGTGAAGAGATTTGTCCCAGATTTTTCACGGATTGTTTCTCCTTTGCAAAACAAGATTAAAAAGAATTCAAATTTTAAATGGGGTCAAGATGAGCATGAAGCATTCAACCTGATCAAACAAGCTATCATTAATGCTCCATCTTTAGCAACCCCGATTTTTTCAAAATCTTTTATCTTATACACATTTGCCTCAGAGAAATCATATGCCGCGATTCTAACTCAAGCAAATCAAGAGAAAGCGGAAGCTCCAATCACATTTTTTAGCTCGAATTTACAAGGTGCTGAACTCAACTATTCAGGCGTGGAGAAACAGGCATATGCTGTTTTCAAAGCGATCAAATATTTCAGACCTTTCTTACTTAAAGCCCATACTAAGGTCATAGTACCGTTTCCAGTGGTAAGAAATCTTCTAATACAGAAGGATGTGGGTGAAAAAAGAGCAAATTGGATCACCGCTTTACAAGAATACGATCTTGAGATCAAACCAGCAAGCATTGTAAGAGGTCAAGGCTTCTACAAAATGTTGGTTGGAGCATCGCAAATTCCTGAGAATTCATCTGAAGAGGTACAAATGTATGAGGTAAGCCTAAACGATGCAGAATCATTATATGTTGACACCATTTATTATCTTAAGAACGGGTATGCTCCATCACACCTTGATCACACCAAGAAAAGAGCTCTGAAATTGAAAGCTAAACAATACCAGCTCATAAATGATGTTCTGTTTAAAAGGAATTATGATTTTGTGCTTCTTAGGTGTCTTGAGAGAACTGAAGCCGAAAAGGTTTTACAGGAACTCCACGATGGACCAGCAGGCGGACACTATGCTGGAGATGCTACTGCACATAAAATCTTACACGCAGGATATTATTGGCCCACGATGTTTAAAGACTCACACAGTTACGTGAGGAAATGGCAACTCTGCCAGACTGCTGCAGGGAGACAAAATAAACCGTCCATGCCACTACAGTCGGTAAACATCGAGCAACCATTCAGTCAGTGGGGCTTGGACATAATAGGTGAGATCGTTCCTCACTTTTCTAAGCAGCATAGGTACATCCTCATAGCAACAGATTATTTTACTAAATGGGTAGAAGCAGTTCCTCTCAAGACAGCTAATTCTGAAAACATCATTGAATTCATAGATCAATTTATAATCACTAGGTTTGGATTGCCAACGGCTTTAATGTTTGATAATGCCTCGTACTTTTCTGGAAATACAATGACTGAGTTTGCACTTAAAAGAGGGTTCAAGCTGAAATATTTGGCCAACTACTATCTGCAAGGTAATGGATTGGCTGAATCGACAAATAAAAACCTGATTAGGATTATTAAAAGAACAGTTGACCAGAACCAAAAGAATTGGCACAAAGCGTTGGTAAATGCTTTATGGGCAGATAGAATAACGAAGAAAGCTTCAATCGGCACTTCTCCCTTTAATTTAGTTTATGGGAAAGAAGTGGTTCTTCCAACTCACTTAGTCATCCCCTCTTTGTCTTTAGTATAACACATCGATGAGGTATCTACTTCCTCCATACAACTAAGACAAATGGAAATAATTAAATTAGAAGAATGACGAGAAAAAGCTAAGAAAACCCATGCTCATCACCAAGCGTTGATAAAATCCTCTTTTGACTCAAGCATAATGACCAGAAAGAATTTTCAGATGGGAGATTTAGTTTTGAAATGGGATAAGGCTCATGAAGAAAAGGGCAAACATACAAAATTTCAGAAGATGTGGCTAGGTCCTTTTCAGATTGTAGAAGTCATAGGCCCATCAACGTTTGTGTTGCAGGATTTAGCAGGTAGAAGGGATTCTTTGCCTGTTAACGGACAGATCCTTAAAATATATTTTCCATAGAAGATCACTCTTCTATTTTGTAGGATAGTTTTAGTTTTTATTTGTTTTTATCTTTCTTATAAATAAAACCAGTTGTAGATGGTTACTAAAGGGGTTCACGAAAAAGACACCAATTCTCTATCAGATTTTGAGCTTTTTCGCTTGTACAAGTAGCAAATTTTTTTTGAAAAATCTGATCTTTATTATTGACAGGTAGAGTTAACCTTAGCCTAGACATGATACTAGTTTCAACTTCAAAAATTTGATGAAAGCAACCTTTGGTAAAAAATTGTTTTATATCAGCACAATGAAAGGTATCAATAATAAAATAAATATTCTCTGTAAAACTGCTGTTTTCAAACTCTATTATTGTCGTCCAGAGCTTTCTTAAGGAAAAACAATGACTTCCTCCCTGCTAAAGGAAATCGCAGCATTCAGAGGAACAATCCAAGAAAACACTGTATCTCAAAGAATAAGAGGTCTCATCACGAGCCGACTTATCATGATCACATATATTATAACTTGCTGACTTTGCCAATACTGTCCACCAAAACAGGGCAACGACTCAAGATTGTTGAAATCAAAAGACAAGGGGTCTCATCACGAGCCAACTTGTTCAGCAAAAGTGTAAATCAAGTGAATGACTGTGTCATAATTTGGCCACCAAATCAAGACATTGTTCTTTAGAGAATAAAAAAGGGAAAGGTGTCAAAAGGGGTTTTTCTCTGAAAAGTTGTAAATAGCCTTAAGCAGGATAAAGGATCATTGTTGTGTAACAGGTAACCCTGTCGAGGCTATGGACGCTTGCGGGCAGCAGAGGCTCTACCTACGACAAATGAGCATATTTTAAAAGCCAACACACAGAGAAGACCTTATTTTTTCTTTAAAAGACCAAGTAATGTCTGATGTGAATACAAGGACTAAGCCTGAGGAAACAAACAATTGGAATATGAAAAGGTTGAGACAAAATATCATTTATAGGATAAGGCGTAATGTACTCTATCTGTCCATAAAAAAATTTAGACGTATGAAAATTTTTCTGCTTTGGAAGTTAAAATTCAATAAAAAAGCAGAGATAACTGGTTCTTCACAGTGAATCGCCATTGTTGTGGCCACCAAAAACCCCCCTCTTTGTTTGGTATTAGCGATAACACCAAGCAAATGGGGACCCTTAATAAAAATCCAAAAAAACATTTTATCAAATTTTTTTTGTATTTTAACTCCCTAAAGCTGTATCGCATCGCGAGAAGAGAGTGAAACGTTTTTCCTATGTGCATAATAAGCTGCGAAGAAGCGACACGAAACTCATCGCATCGCATATATTATGAAGCACTCTTAAATGAAAAAACTTAAGGAATCTCCGACGGCCGATATGCGACGTCGCATATCGCAACATCGCATAAGCAGCACACAATGATTGGATGACTAAGCACGATCTGCGATTTGCGATCTGCGATGAATTCGATCATCAATTCCTACGATGACACATCTTGATGACGCGATCCTTGATACTGTGATGCGAGTCGTAGAAATCACCCATCGCAAAATTTCCTCGGCACAGTATTCAAGGAAAGCTGTCTGTAGACCAAAATTGGGCGCGCGCCTTAAAAGAAATTAATGATTGTACGCCAAAGTATCCAAGAAGGATTGTGTTGTGTTTTTCGAAGAGTCGGTTCATTATGGGTTTCATGATTATGCATTCATTAGAGCTTAAATCTTTCATGTCAATATTTTCATCATTACTCTTTTCCTTTGCGTAAATTGTAAGACAACAAATAACATAAAGCAATGTGCAGGAAACATCTAAGGAAAAGGGGAAAGCGTCAATGCTCGGAGAACAGAGAAGAGATGCCTTCACAAACGGATGCCGCATGCAACAGGACCACAGATTCCAGAGTATCACTCAACAGATACTAATGTCAATAGACCATCCAAAACTTAGAATCAAAGGCACACAAAAGCAGCATGTTTGCAAAAGATCCTGAAGCTTATGCCCGGTAAAGCAAAAAGAAAAAAGCGCTAAAGAGGGAAAACGCGCCAGAAAAGCCCGGAACAAAGAACGGAGGCAGTTTTCAATACAGAAAATTATTCAGAGAGCAAAGTCCCTAACTTATTCAGTCATTCACAAGGCCGGAAATTGAAATAGCAAAAGCAGAATAAGTTTTAGAGAAATTTGGGTTATTACCAAGTATACACACAGTGAATACACCAAGCCAGAGGAAGATTTTCGAAAATATCTTCTAGTTTACCAGAAAGTGGTGCCAGCGCTTGTTATTTCTATTTTCGTAGCTCAAACGAAAGGAGAAGACAACCAGCCGACTCTTCCCAAGCAAATGTTGCATGCTTACAGCACTAAGGAGAAAATACAGAAACGATTAGGAATTAGATTCAATTTTTAGAAATAATTTTGCTTTAGTAAAAGGGCGGTCATTTAAAACCGTGTCCTAAATTTATGTAATTAAGATTAATTAGTTAGCAGTATTTAAACCCTTCTCAGGCATTTGGAGAAGGGTCCAGAAATTTGTCAAAAAACTTGTCCTCAGAACATGCACTTTTGCACCCTCGGAGGGGGTTTTTGATGAATGGTTGGATCGAGATTTATCAATGTTTGCATTTGATATCTGCTACTGATGTTGCACTTTTGTACTCTTAGTAGATGTTAGAACAAGTAGAGATAAATCGTTGTTGCTTGAAGCTTATGAGTGGAACCAGTCATAAATGGTACTTTTATCTCTTGACCATTTCTGCTTATATTCTTAAAGTGATATACAGTTTTCAGTTGTTTATATGTTAATGCATGAATGTGTGGGTTACCATTTGGCACTTCTGTACGGTGGAGTCATTTATTTATGTTTGATATATGAATAACTTATTATGCAATATGATGTTCACAACTGTTTTGCTTAACTTTTTATGCAGAGTGGTTTATCTTAATTGATTTCTATTCTTATGATAGCTGAATGATCTTTATTACTAGTTATTGTTCGAAATCTCTTTATATCACATAATAGAAGAACTACACCCCGGGTTAGCGTAGATTAGATGTGTTGTTTCTCATTAGATTACAATAGCATAGAATTAGTTTAGAAGTTTGAATTAAATTAGCTTTAAGTACCCCTAGATCAGCATCATCCAACTCTACACACACACACACACCCCTTAGATTGGGAAACTGGTCCCATTATCCCCAGTCGGACCCGCTATACCAAACGGATAAGGAGCTACCAACCAAGGTCCGGACCGGGTGGGTATCCCCCTTGTTGTCGACCCGATTTTCGGGGCTTCAACAGAATCCTAATGCCAAAATTTCTCATACTAGCTTGATGATTAAGGTCAGTGTTAGTCTAATTTTGATTTTGTTTTTCCTTAGAGTCTGAGTCTTAGGAGGTCTTAAGTCAAGCATGCATTCCCATCTATCACTGGTCACCCTCATCCATCACCGATCTCATAGCCATGTGTGAGTTTGATTTAAAAATCATTATGTATCACACAGCCTTTTAGGTGATTGCGTAGCGCATGTAATCATTCTGAGGTATTTTCGCAGCGCATTAATCCTTTTAGCAGTTTCACAGTGCAAAGGTCCATTAGGTGATTACCCAGCACAAAAGTCCTTTAGGTGTTTTCACAGCGCAATAGGTTTTAGGTGATTTCGCAGCGCATTATTCAAAATTTACACTAACCACGCTGCGAAATCGGAGATTCGTGCATTCCGCAACGAATCTTTCCCAACTGTCAAATATGTCAAGTTAACTTATGGCTACGTCATTCATTGTCAGTTTATGCACTCCATACATCATCTCCAACCGCTTATCTCCATCATTGCAATCACTAGGTACATTGGTACACACGAAATACAAGTTCGAAAAAAGGCCAAGTATGCTTGGTTTTAATGATGATTATAGGCCTTGCATGAGAAACAAATCTACTAGATTTCAATTTGAAAACATCGTCATCAAGCGAGGCAGAGTTTGGAGTTTGAGCAGCGCTAGCATTTCCAGCCTACAAGTCACTGAATCTTCATGGAGGGATCGGCAGAAAGGAAAGACCATAGATCAGGCAAATGTCTGAGAAACGAGCCTGAAGGTTTGGATATAACCTTGAAGAATAGAGAGGTCGAACAAGCATTTAAACAAGCTGGATGTTGGAATTTTTGCAAGAAGCTCCAGGGAGGACATGCACAAGTGACTAAGGAATTTGCACTGAATTTCACAGGGCTAAACTCAAAGGTTGGCATGTTGGAATTGCAGGTCTCACCAGACATGATATCCACAGTTACAGAAATACCAAGAGGGCAAGAAAATTGGTTCAAGAATTTCAAATTTGACATGAATCCATGCAAAGAATTCTTAAAACAGCAGTTCATAATCTCAGATTTGAGCAACTCTATTCCTAGAAGTTATGTTAAAGAATCATATGCTCAATTACTCACTTGTATACATAAGTATCTGACCCGTGAAGGGAGATATAACAAAGTCTATTCATACCATTTTAAACTGTTGTTGCATTTCACAGGAAAACATCTATTGATATACCCTTTTACTTGTTTCGCAACCTAAGTAAAATGTGTGATAAGGTACAACTGAGAAAGGAAGCCTGTGAGACTTCACTATTCCACCATGGCTTGGTTAAGCTAATGATTCTGCATGAACTCCAAAGGGTAGGCAGAGACTGGGACACATTCATATTCATGTCTGATTTCAAGAGCAAGACTGGTCTCAGCCCTCTAGCGGCAAAAGAACCTTCAACAACAACCAGTCCTCAAGCAGAAACAAGAGCCAAGAGGGTTTCAAAGTTAAAAGCAAGGAAACAAGTTGGAGAGTCTACCAAGCCACTGACTATTTAGGATACACCCCAACAGTCAATTAAAGGAAAAACTCAGGTCAAAGAAACTGCACATGAATCAAGCACAAGAGAAGGAGTTCAAAGAAGAAGGACTAGGAGTCAGGTGGCAAAAGAAAAGGGTAAGTCAGTGGCTATTGAAGAAAGTCCTGTTTCAAAGGGAGATTTAAATGACTTATTGCAAGCCATTGACATTGAAGAGTCCCCACTAGTGCAAGCTGATTTGATCGAGTCAGATAAAGAGAAGGCTAAGAAAGTTAAAGCCTCGAAGAAACTCAAATTTGATGAGCAAGTTGAACAATTTGTTTTCAAGCCCAGGAGACCCATAACGAGGAAGTTCAAACAAGTACAGGAGGTACCACCAAGGGCAGATGAAACAGGGGAGGAAACACGACCTCATGAAAGAAAGGATAAAGGCAAAACAGTTGCCACTCAAGAAGAAGGTAATGTGGAAGACTTGAAAAAGAAATTAGGATTGGCCAACCTTGAAATTGCTAGACTAAAGAAGGCTGCTAGGAAATTTGCAGTTAAAGAGGCTTATTTCAAGCAGATGCAAGCTCGGTGGGAGGACCAAAATTTTCAAATTCCTGAAGTGGTTGATTTTAGTGTTCAAATCTGTAGCTGGACCACTCCTGCAATAAAGGAAGCTCAGTTTATTAGAAAATTCAATACAAACCTCAGGTCTGGGATCAAAGTCATGAAGAAACAAGTTGAAGACTTAAAGATATAGTTGAGCCAGCTACAAGAATCTCCATGAAGAAATCTCACTACAAGTAAGGCTATGTCTCAAAGTTTTGATGTTTTTGCTTGGTATAATCCTTCTTGAAGAATCAAACATCCCATTCAGTTTTGGAAAGTCTTGAAACAGTTGGAAGAATGTTTTAACAACAAAGTGCTCAACTAGTAAAGTTTCTGTGATTTTTGAAACAACTCAGCAGTTTCGTAGCACACTACGAAACTGCTGAAGGTGATGACTAAAGCTCAGCAGTTTCGTAGCCTGCTACGAAACTTCTGAAGCTAAACAGTCTAATTTAAATTAGCCGGTTTTGAATATGAGCGGGAATGTTTGAAAGCTGAATGTCTACAAGGTATGCAAGGCATCAGCTGAAGCTATTAAGATTCAACCAGGTCAAGACAGGTGGATATAATATGTATTTGAATCCAACTTTAGATTTTTGTCATAAAGTGAGCATATTTACCACACTTCAGGATATGTGAAACAGTTTGCAAGAATTTTGGCTTTCACGCATGAAAACGGTGGACATCACATCAAGGACGTGGCAGTCTGCTCCAGTTTGGGTAATTAAAAGATAAAGGATATACTTCGTTGGATCCGAACATTTTGAGGCAAACTAAAGATCGGTACACAGGGGTAGTTTCCTATGTTTCAGGGCATTGGAAAACATGTGACATTGAAGACAAACATGGAGCCTTGAAGACCCATCACAGCCAAACTAGAAGGGGACCAGATGTCAAAGAACGAGGATGATTGTAGACCAAGGCTATTATGGAATTAGAGTCCTACTTGATTTAGATATCTAGAAGGTCTAGTGGAAGTTTGTTACATTAAATAGGCAGTTAAAAGCTAAATAGGTGTCATTAGAAGTAGTTTTCGAGTTCCCTTAATGTTTAAGGAGGAACTCTATATATAGAAGAATGGGAAATGCACAAAAGGTGGGAAGTTTATGTAAAAAAAAAGCCTGTTGTGAAGCTTATGTAAAGACTCTGTCCTTTTGGTAATACAGTAATGGGTTTTTTGCTGCTCAAGAATCATAGTGACTTCAGTGTATGAATTCCTCTTGTTGTGTTTCATGTTGTTTACAGTTTGATGAGTACCTGATTACTTAGAAATCACTTGCAGTGTTCTAATTTCCTTCAGTTACTCATATACTGTCCCTTTTGTGTCTGCTATAATTTATATATATTGAAGTCTGAATGCCTTGATTTCATTGCAAAGCCAATTCACTGTTGATGCTAAATGACATATGACTCCATGAGCCCAATGGATGCTTGTTAATTTAGATTTTACCAGCCTCATTCCTATTTGTTTCATAAAAGAGTTAGCCATCTCAATCACAATCACAAATCTTAAACCCTTTGAGAGAGCCCTCTCAGGCTAAGGAGGCTAAGCCTTAGCTAAAAGATTGGTCTGAAACAGTTACTTGAAGTCTTCCTAGTCTGCAGCCTTCCAGGGCCTGATTTTGAGATAACATGCTCAATGGTAACATCCTACTGAAAGTGAACTCTTGCCTTGGTTGCATACAAGTACACCAATATGGATCATCTGTCCAACTCGTTTGATAACATTCACATCATCATCTTGAGTGTAGCTGGACTAGAAACATATTGATGCATAGTGTCTGTGCTGATCTCCAAGTGTGTGTTGGTGACCGTGCACATCAACTTGTCAAAATACATCTTCAGCTCTAGTCGGACTTGCTTCTTGTCTTTGCCTTGGTGAGTGTGCCAATGGGTGGGATCGCATGTGTGCGCACGATGACATCCATGCTCCTGAACATCCTTGCATGCAATCGACAACACTGCTCACCCTGTCTGCTCACTACTAATTGTTGGGCTGGGTCTGTTACACAGTAATTTGTCACCATCCCTGTTACTCCTCTTGTCGTACCTTAGAGGACTCATTCCGGGAGTTATAAGAAGTGACAAGGGCTAAAAACACTTGCATTATGTTCCCCTGAGTATGTACTCCATGTTCCCTGAAGACACCTTCTGCAGATCATCCCTAAAAAGTGCTCTTTTTCCATTGGCGCAAGTCCACAGTATCCTACCCGCGCCAATGATGGAGATCCTCAAAAGAGGGCGCGACCATTGGCGCTCTATCTTAGAGCAACAGTCGCACCAACCAAATTTAGTCGTGCTTTTTGCCTTAATGCACGTCCGACTATTGTTTCCTTCATTACATGGAGCTTTTCTGAGGATAGAAAATCAGTTTTTTGTCGAGCTTTATCCATCTTTATGGCTTTTGCTAATTCCACGAAAGGTGTCCCGGTTCATCGCATCCTCCTCCCTTCTTCATCTATATAAGCTTGTCATTATGCATTGGACAAGCGGGAGAGAGAGAGTGTTGGTGTTAGTGTTATGCTAGTGATTTGGTGATTGAGTGATAGTAGTGATGATTATTGGTCATGGAGTGTTAGATGTTGAGTTCTTGGAGGAATGCTAGTGAGTGCTAGAGAGGTTATGCTGCCGGAGAAGAGATGCATGTCAAGACACATATAGTTACTCGCCCAGCCAGGAGAAGGGTCGACGTCAGAACAATGGTTGTAACTTTTCCTGTTTCTTAATTGATGAGCGACTGCTATTATAGTTCCAATCTCATTATCTATCATGGTGATATGTTGATTTATTTCCTTTCTGACTGAAATATAGTTGTGCCTTGGTAGTTTTTATGTTGGTATCTGTCTCTTCCTTTGCATGTGCAGGTATTCGTTACGATCTGTTGGAGCAAGGGAGCGAGGATATCAACTCTGCTTCAATCATAGCGTTGGACTCCAGGTTAGTCTTCTTGATTCACCTTTGATGCATAACTAGGAACTTGTGTAGCAGCGTGGTTTGTTTGTGGCTAGTTCTGTGATAGGCTAGTGGGATCACCTCTGTCCGCAGAGGGGATTTACCTTACCAACAAATTGGCGACTCCACTGGGGAGTAACTCTTTGATTTCTATCTTGCATGTTAATTTTCTTCTGCTTGCTTGAGTGCATGAGCTTCCTGAGTCAGTTTTGAGTTGATTCTTTACTGTTTGACCCATCTCAGCACTGTCAACCCGACCTGAGGTCGTATCTTTTATCTTTTTAGTTGGCAAGCTTAATTGGCGCGGTTATTTCTCTGACAGTCGCGCCAGTTGGCGTACGTTGCTCAAAAGCAACTTGCGCCAATTCTGTGGTAGCGCAAGTTGCAGGCTGACAGTCGCGCCAGCTCTGTAAATTTTGCCTGTGTGTGGGTAGAAAGCTCATTCAGTCTCTTTATATATCTCTTTCAGCCTCTGGAACTGTGTTGAACCTCTGCTTGACTGGTCTTAGCCTGTATCCCTCAGCTGTTTGCTCATTTCCAGTGACTTTGCATGTCTAGCCTTCTGTGGGAAGTTTCGGTCTCTTGATCATCCAGTCAGCTTGTTGATTGCTCTACACCTATCCAGTGCTTTGTTAAAGCTTTATCTTCTATACTCTGAATACTTCACTTCTAGCCTCTTTGAAGTTCACTAGTTTTTGTGTTTTTCCTTGCTTGCATGGTTCGTTTTGTGTTTTAGAATTGGTTCTATTTCATTGAATGAACCTGGATTGTGCATATCTCTTAGAATTTGTTTACATGCATCATGCCATCTTAAAGGAAAGAAAAACAAAAAATCTCTTGCATTATAGTAGTTAGCATTTATTGTTATTTGTTGCTATTAAAAAGAAAAAAGACAAAATTTCGTTTCTTGTTATTAGCTGCATTAGGATCTTTGTTGAAGTGATCATTTCGTTTGTGAAAAAGATCTCAACCCTCCTGTAGATAGAATTCATCGAATCAAATGATTTAATTCCGGCATATAGTTTGCATGTAAGAAGTTTTCGAGATATCACATACGGTAGGACCAAAAAACTGAAACATAATCAAAGATAAACTTTAAAATGGACTCAATGAACATAACGCAAACACTCTAGAGGTCTAGGTTAGAGACGTGTTCCGGCATCGTTAAACCTGGTAGTTTATCGTCGAGTGGTTGGGTGATTCCTCCACGGTGAAACGGTAGCTGCCAATATGGACTGTGCTCCCACGTACCGTCGAGTATATATTGGGAGACCCCTATAGGAATAAAGCCTTTATCCATAGGAAGCCTTGTCAGCCGCCCTACGATTCGCAATGCAGTGAACACAACATTCACGAAGATCGACCACCCGTACCCTAAAAAGTATTATGTGGTTTTGCGAAAAGTTTGGCACACCCTCTACCTAGAATTCCAGAGCAGTCACTTTTGATCCTTTTCGGACTCCCTAAACGAAAAGGTGCCTGTGAGCGTCTTGTCACTTCGTGCTCATTAAATATTCGAAGGAGACTAGAGTCATCTTTTACCCTTTTCTCGACTCTTAAAAAATGAAAAGGTTAAGTTCAGTGTCTTAAAATTATTGGCCACGATAACATCTACCCAATTAGATTTTGTTTGCGTTAGCTTGAGTAGGGTTATTCCTCGTTCAATGGCAGCCTTTCCGGTGCCCACCGGCCAAGGTGTTCCTCCTGATGGGTACCCTCGCCCATTTCCTTCTGTTGGAAATGTTGGTGTTCAGTATATCGCAACATTGTCTTTGCCTGGGTTGACCATTGGTTTACCCGTATGGTTGTTTTCAAACTCGGTGGTCTCGAGTGTGATAACTTCTGCTCCGAATGAACCCACCTCCCAGGTAATACCCACTTCGAATGTTACTTCTGAGGTCAATGCCGTCCAATCCAATACGGCAAACAAAGCCTCGAAAGCAAAGAAGAAAGGGAAAGCGAAAAATAAGCCAGAACAACCTAAACAGGAAACCCCAAAACCTCAACCTGAGGACGGCACTAAACGCAAACCCAAGTATCCTTGTTTTATCTGTGATGAGGATCACTATACCAAGGATTGCCCGAGGTGGTCCGAAGTTAGTCGTTTGTTCAAAGGCACCCCTGGGACTCCTGCGGTGCTCAAAGAACCCTTTCCCTCACAGCAAACTCAAAAAACTCAAATGGTGGCTGACCCATCTCAGCCTCCCTCTTCCTTTGGTTCTCAAGTGTTTATGGCTGGAACGATACCCATCAATATCAGTACTCGAACAAAAGATTACCCGCCATCTACCGGGAAGGAGCCTGAGATACCCTCTAGTGCTCCTCCGTTCAGTTCGGGTCCACCACCACCTCCTCCACCCGAACAACGTCTTGCTGATTCCAAGGTGGACCCTTCCCCTTCTTCGCCTACTGCTGCGTCCTCATCTTCTACTTCGCCTGGTGAACCTCTGGATTCAAGTAACCAGGTGGCTAAGAAGAAAAAGAAGAAGAAGACAAAGAAGAAGAAGACCCCTAAACTAGAGGTTAAAGGTATAACCCAAGTCGAGCCACCTTGTGCTCCTCCGCGGAAGGTCAAATTTCCTTGTAAGTTATGCAAGGAAAACCATCTTCTCCGCGATTGTCCTGGTATTCCCAGGGTTTTAGAAGTATGGTCTCATGATCCGGATCGCCCTGCATCGTTCTCTGTCGATCATGGCGATGTTACCTTATCACCTGGAAACGGTAAGGGAAAAGAGAAGATTCGAATCCCTTGTAAACTTTGTGAAGGCAATCATCCCCTTCACCTTTGTCCATTCATGGATAGAGCCACTATTGTATTGGAAAGTCTTACAGCTCCCTCAACCCAACTTCCTACTGGTTATCAACGTCTTTCTGCAACTGCAGAACGTTCCCCTGCTGACAAAGAAATCAACCAAGATTCCTCTCTTGTCCAGCCTCCTCTTCCTGAATCTGGTTCTACCAAGCCTGTTCCAGACCAACCATTGGTCGGAAAGAGTTTCGACTCAAGTTCATCACCCGCCGACCACTCTATTTCGGAAGAGCATCATTCTCCTGTTCTTCTCGTCTCCTCGGATTCTCCTACATCTGAGAGTCCTACTGCGCTCTCTCCCGAGCAGGGGGGCAATCATACGATTCCCCCACCAAGTAATTCAGTCGCTTCCTTCGACTGGAGACGTTTGACTACCTTCCGCCTCCCATCTCATGTGCCTTTTTGGGTCACGGTACACGCCTATGACAAGGCAATACCCGGCACTGTTTTGTATGAGGGTGCATCTGTTAGTCTTCTATCTGCCACTATTTGGCAAGCTTTGGGTTCCCCACAGCTTGTGCCCGTAGCATCGAATTTTACTGCTTTTAACGGAAGAACTAGCCAACCATTAGGGCTCCTTCCAAAGTTTCCTATTACTTTGGGAGGCAAGGCCATCTATCTAGACGTATGGGTTACCCAAGGTGCTTTAGACTTCAATCTTCTCCTTGGCCGTGACTATGTTTATGCCATGGGGGCCCTTGTCTCTTCACTTTTCCGTGTGGTTTGCTTTCCACACGATGGAAGAATTGTGACTATCGATCAATTATCGTTCATTCGTCCACGGCTCCCTCCTGCGCAGTCGTCATCCCCTCCTGGTTGTCATCCACCAGTTGCATCTACCCCACCGCAGGTCAACTACGTGGCCACCTATCCCATGCCTGTATCCAACGATGCCGCCGTCGTGCATAGTGTCCTGGGGGCATTGGGTCCTGACTTCCGAGATGTTGACCTCCCACCGGGAGAGGCACTCTTGGAAGCCCCGACTTCCTGTTCATTATGATGAAGGTCGGGTGGAGCACAGTTCCTTGTCTTGTGTCAAGCTCGCTAAAAAATGAAACAAGGAGGCTCGGAGCATAGTTCGTTTTCCTATGTCAAGCTCCTTAAAAAATGAACCTAGGTGTCCGGAGCACAGTTCGTTTTCCTGTGTCAAGCTCCTTAAAAAATGAAATTAGGTGGCGGAGCATAGTTCGTTTTCCTATGTCAAGCTCCTTAAAAAATAAAACTAGGTCTAGCCGAGCATAGTTCTTTCACTGTGTCAACCTCATTAAACAAATGAAACATCTCCTCCTTTCCAAATCGAGTCTTTTGATTAAGATCCCGTAAAATACAAGTCAAGTCTTTCACAGATCTCGAGAGTGAACCTTCATTCCATCCACTCCGTGAATGCCATGAAGCTTGGGGGGCATGTACCTCGATTTGCATTATCATGCTGGGGGCATGTGAACTTATAACAAGCATAGTTTTTCGTTTCAAGCTTGTGTAAAAATGAAACCGAATCCAAGCAGAGTTCTCCATGGTTCAAGCTTGTGTAAAAATGAACCCATACCTGATTTACATCCCGTGATTGCCTTTTATCTGCTAAATTCTGCTAGATGACCCTTGGTTGTTTCATTCCATCGCCACCATCTCTTTGGCCGATCATATGCTTTCACTTGGTTGTTTCTCTTTTCCTGAGGAACCGCAGCGATGAGTGGTCTTGTTAGCCAGCCTCTTAACCTTTACGTGTTTCAAGTAAAGTTCCACCATTACCGGAACCAGTTGCTATCCCTTATACCTCTCGTTCCTTCAGGACGAGTCGCCTTTACGCTCTTTTCTGACTCGTAAAATATGAAAAGATTGTCGAGTATTTTTCCCTTTTTGACTCGTTAAAGAAAATAAAAATGGAGGTCCGCTTTCAGCTCTTTTCTGACCATTTAAAGAGGAAAAGATTGCCGAGTCGCTCCTCTTGACTCGTTAAATGGTAATAAGGGGCGGTCGTGTTAAGTTATTTTTGTCGACCGTTAAAACATAAAAAGATTACCGGGTTTTTGTCGTTTCAAACTCGTTAGTGGTTACGAAACGACGTGGTTTTGACCACTTTTTTACTTTTTCAGGTCGAAGTCACTAATCATGAAAAGTACTCCTCGATCGTAATGATTGGGCGGTTCTTTCGGGTATTATTTTATACTTTTTCGGGCCCGAGAGACACAACTTTACGAAAAAGGACATCCCTGGAGTTTTCTTTTCTGCTGTCTTTTCAAACTCTCTAAACAAGAAAAGACGTCGAGTTCTTCCTTTGTCAGACTCGTTAAAACTTAATGACATCGGATTTTGTCACAACACAAGCATATGCTATCCCCATCAAGCTTGTTAAAAATAACTGGGGTACTCACCAGAAATGGTGGGGGAAAATAAAATTTTTTGAACCATAATTATTACCGTAACGGCAGTATGTCGCTCTTGAACATGGCACTTTTTGCTTTCGTGTCCAAGGTTGGGATATTTCATCTCATATCTTTCACTTGCTTCCATGGATTTGGGTACCCTATTTGACCTCTCATTCGCTCATTGCCTCGTCATAATGACCTTTGATACATTGATGTCAAATACTACCAATTCCGTTAATGTGTCGTCGATATGTTCAAGAGAAGTTGACCTCTGCAAATAAACAACCTCCCTCTGATAGTTCGCACAATCTTGATTCACGACATTATCTCTCTGTCTCGTGTCGATGATGTGGGAAACATTATGGCCCACCTTCGATCAAGGTCACTCCCTGTCGACTTCAGCTCATTATCCAGGAAGTTGACCTAGAGACTCCCTTCCAGTGCCTTGGAGCCTGCATGCCTCAATGGCAGGTTCTTCGTGTTCGACGTGAGGTTTTCATCATTGGCCTCCGATCGAATGATTCTACGGGTGTTCGACTTCAGCTCATTAATTCACACGCCGTAGATTGTACCTATAGTACCTTGAGGGCCATTGTCATTATTGGTGGTACCTCTCGCGTCTGTTAACAGTTTCCATTATTGACTGGTAATCAGGCGATGTTCATGCATGTTCGACTTCAGCTCATATATTCACATGCTTGGACTTGTACTCTTGTTCGGGTCGAGATGGAGCACAAGACCCTGGATTGTGTCTGTCGTAATCCAGGCGTGATTCTTGGTACTTGACTCATTCACTGGATGGCTGCGACCATACCTGAGTCCGTTCATTGATCCTAACCAGATGGCTGCGTCCATACTATGGATCCAGATTATTTATGTACTCTCTTATGGATGGCTGCGACCATGCCACGTACATCATGTAATTGAACTATCAGTCATGTCTCTTAATACAGCTCCTCGGCGGCAGTAACTATATGTGCTCTTGTGTGCTCTTATGTGCGTTCTGGTAAAGCATTTCACCCCTCTCCACCTCTCGGACTTCATGCTTTAGGGGGCATCTGTTACACAGTAATTTGTCACCATCCCTGTTACTCCTCTTGTTGTACCTTAGAGGACTCATTCCGAGAGTTACAAGAAGTGACAAGGGCTAAAAACACTTGCATTATGTTCCCCTGAGTATGTACTCCATGTTCCTTGAAGACACCTTCTGCAGATCATCCCTAAAAAGTGCTCTTTTTCCATTGGCGCAAGTCCACAGTATCCTACCCGCGCCAATGATGGAGATCCTCAAAAGAGGGCGCGACCATTGGCGCTCTATCTTAGAGCAACAGTCGCGCCAACCAAATTTAGTCGTGCTTTTTGCCTTAATGCACGTCCGACTGTTGTTTCCTTCATTACATGGAGCTTTTCTGAGGATAGAAAATCATTTTTTTGTCGAGCTTTATCCATCTTTATGGCTTTTGCTAATTCCACGAAAGGTGTCCCGGTTCATCGCATCCTCCTCCCTTCTTCATCTATATAAGCTTGTCATTATGCATTGGACAAGCGGGAGAGAGAGAGTGTTGGTGTTAGTGTTATGCTAGTGATTTGGTGATTGAGTGATAGTAGTGATGATTATTGGTCATGGAGTGTTAGATGTTGAGTTCTTGGAGGAATGCTAGTGAGTGCTAGAGAGGTTATGCTGCCGGAGAAGAGATGCATGTCAAGACACATATAGTTACTCGCCCAGCCAGGAGAAGGGTCGACGTCAGAACAATGGTTGTAACTTTTCCTGTTTATTAATTGATGAGCGACTGCTATTATAGTTCCAATCTCATTATCTATCATGGTGATATGTTGATTTATTTCCTTTCTGACTGAAATATAGTTGTGCCTTGGTAGTTTTTATGTTGGTATCTGTCTCTTCCTTTGCATGTGCAGGTATTCGTTACGATCTGTTGGAGCAAGGGAGTGAGGATATCAACTCTGCTTCAATCATAGCGTTGGACTCCAGGTTAGTCTTCTTGATTCACCTTTGATGCATAACTAGGAACTTGCGTAGCAGCGTGGTTTGTTTGTGGCTAGTTCTGTGATAGGCTAGTGGGATCGCCTCTGTCTGCAGAGGGGATTTACCTTACCAACAGGGTCTATAACTCCGTCTCTTCCTTGATTTGCTTCTTCAACAATTGCAACAGCTTCTCTCTTTCTCTCTCTGCATTCGTGTGATCCTCTTGTCATGCCGTTGCCTCATAGCCTCAGTCTTCAAAGCTTCTTTCATCACAAGTGGTTTCCCTTGAACTTGAAACTTTGCTCCGCCTCTGCATTGTCAACAACCTTCCTCTTGCATTTGTCACACGTAAGTATGCTACCTTCTGTTGTTGCTGATGGTGCTTCTCGTTATGATGCCACTGCCATTTCATCTCGATACCCTTGTCTATGAAAAACTTGATGTCTTCATAGATAGGCAAGTTCATAGACACTTGATCGACTGCATCCCAAGTTGCGCTCTCAACGGTGTCTTTGAATTTTCTCTCTTGGACGCCATTGTATCTGTGCTTCTGAGAAGTAGATAGACATGTGTGATACCTGAAGACATGACAACACTCATGGAAAGTAATATGTCAGTTGAAAACCAAACAAAACTGGAGGACTGACATGCAACATACCTGTGTGATTGTTTGTGAAGATTGCGTAATTTTCAATGGGAGGCTGGGAGACTAACTTCCAAAACTACTTAAGGCACAATCTGAGCAGTCGAGAGGATGACTGACTGTTGTAACTATGAAATGCACAATCCAACCTAGCTTGCTGAGGACTGAAACTACACAATGCGCAATTTCAGTCAGTAGTGACATGCAAACCAACAAATTGCATTGCATAGTTTCTGGGGTCAGCAAGGCACTGCCTCCCAAAATTGCACAATGCAAGCCTGGAGGTCAGTGTTCGTCCATACTAGCACAATTTTTGGAGGGAAGGTAGAGCCTTCACTTCCAAAAATGTGTAATGCTAGCCGGGCAAGGTAAGTGTTAGGCCCCTATACTACTAGTGTAACCCCTTATTGTTATTAGTACAACCCACTTATTATATTGATGTACCCATGTAATGCCCATATTGTTACTATTGTGCCCCATAGAAGCCCACTATTGTTATTATTGTGCCCTTACATTATTATTGTTATGTTGGCTCTAATTATGTTATGACCCCTTAGACCCTTATATACAGAAAGGAGGTCTTTTCATTTGTATCATTCAAGAATTGTTCATTTGTGTAATGTAAAGGAGGTTTCCCCCTTGAAGAGGCTGAATTCTAAGGCGTTGATCCTCTTTTCTCTCTTTTTGTGAGCTAGTTTCTTAACATTTGGTATCAGAGATTTGAATTCTAGGGTTTCGCTTCTCCAAACAGGTCATTGTGGAATTTTTGCTATAACTTTTTTTCTACGACGTTTCAGAAGCTAAAAGAAAAACCCATTTGAGAAGAAATCGCGCTGAATCTCAAGTCGGAAGTTTAGAGCTTTTCGTGCTATATTTGTGGAGATATGATTTGAGGAAGTTGGTATTTTTGCAAACTCCTGAATTACATTCCAAATAGGTGACCTGGGGAAAATCCTCATAACTTTCCTTCTGAGCATCGGATTGGAATTTCGTAAGAAGGTACAGAAAGAGGATGGATTGTAGTTTCTTGTATATCTTTTGCAGATCCAAAGGTCGAAACAGTGACTCGTGGTACGTCGTACAAGTTCGCTCTACTTAACTAGTCTATAATCAAGTCATCTTGGGAGATTGTGCATAACTCTTCCTTGGAGAATCCAATTTGGATCAGACTGGTGGAATTGGAAAGAGGACACAGAGGGATACTATAGGTCGCAATTTCAGAACTTAAAGATCCAAAAGTACAAAGTTACAGTCATTTCAAGATCGAGCTCCTAAAATCAAGAAAAAGCAAGATGAGGAAGTTTGATGGCAAGGATCCGGTAAATTAGATACTTCAGATGGAGCAATATTTTGATCTACATGGTGTACCACTGTTACAAAAGGTATGTATTACATCTTCATATTTAGAACCGGATCAATATTTATGGTATGAAGGGCTTTGTTCTCGTAAACAACTTGTTACGTGGTCAATTTTCACGGAGGAAATGATATTACATTATGAGGATACAAAGAGCAACACCTTCTTTAGAGCAACACCACAACAATTGGAAAGAGTAAAAGGGCTTTGTGACATAGTGGAAAGAAAAATTATGGAAACCAAGAAGCATACCCCTCACAACTATAAAGATGGAAGTGTTTTTTCTCCTAGCCTTCCACAACCTACAAGGGTTACACCACAACAATTGGAAGAAAAAAGAGAAAAAGGGCTTTGTTACAATTGTGATAGCAAATGCACTAAAGGTCATAAGTGTGCTGAGAAGAAATTATTTTACATAGAATATGAAGAGGAGGAAGAAAGGGATCAAGAAACATCAAAAGAAGAAGATATACGCCAGGACCCCACCCCAGAGAAAGAAGAAATGAATCGGACCATATCTTGTAAAGCATTGGCAAGAATTACCACTCCTCAAACTCTCAAGATAGAAGGACATATCAAGAAGAAAAAGGTGCAAGAAGTGAAAGATCACATCGAGAAAGAAGAAATGAATCCAACCATATCTTGTAATTCATTGGTCGGAATTACCACTCCTCAAACTATCAAGATAGAAGGGCATATCAAGAAGAAAAATGTTCAAGAAGTGAAAGATCACATTGAGCATCAAGAAATGAATCCGACCATATCTTGTAAAGGATTGGAAGAAATTACCACTCCTCAAACTCTAGAGATAGAAGGACATATCAAGAAGAAAAAGGTTCAAGCAATGAAAGATCACATCGAGCATCAACAACAAGTTCTCCAACTTTTAAAGGATAAGGCCACTTCAGTGCAAAATCAAATGAAACAACAAGCACTTAAAAAATGGCGACCTTACCGAATGGGAAGACTCTTCAAGGATGAGGATGTGGAAGCATTGCTTTGTGTTATTTCTATTATCCAACCAGATTGGATAAATGAAGCAAGGGATGAATGGAAGAAGGACGGAGAAGTACGACCACTTATTCAAAAGTTGCAAAAGATCCCAATTCAAATAATATTGCTACAAATTGAAGAGGAAGGAAAAATCATATTGGAACCTGGAGCAGTCACAGAAATAAGAACCCGACAGCTACGAAATCGATCAATTTCAGAGTATCTCATCAAGTGGAAGAACTTACCCGCTCAAGATTCCACATGCGAAGACAAGAATTTAATACAGAAGCATCAAGAACTACTCAAGCATTGAGGACAATGCTTTTTGAAGGAGAGGGGAATGTTAGGCTCCTATACTACTAGTGTAACCCCTTATTGTTATTAGTACAAACCACTTATTATATTGATGTATCCATGTAGTGCCCATATTGTTACTATTGTGCCCCATAGAAGCCCACTATTATTATTATTGTGCCCTTACATTATTATTGTTATGTCGGCTCTGATTATGTTATGACCCCTTAGACTCCTATATATAGAAAGGAGGTCTTTTCATTTGTATCATTCAAGAATTGTTCATTTGTGTAATGTAAAGGAGGTTGCCCCCTCGAAGAGGCTGAATTCTAAGGCGTTGATCTCTCTTTTCTATCTTTCTATGAGCTGGTTTCATAACAGTAAGCTCTGGACTAAGGCAGCCCATACCCGCTGACAGGCGACTGAAAACATGAGAAGTCTGAATGCATGGTGAAAGTGAGTGTAAACAAGAGTGAATGATCATACATGCAAATAGTAAGTGCATGATTCAAAAGATGAGAAAACATGCATGTGTGTGAAGCGGGTCGTCGCAACGAAAACCATTGGTGTAAAAATAGTGTCATTCATGCAACAGTAGAGAGATGCAAACAAAAACTAAAACAGTGCTTCTACAAGTTAACATATATTAAAACGATAGCAAGCATTCATTGAAATCAAGATGACAACACTTACACAAAGTGAAACACAAAAAGTGACAAAAATGCAGCGCAAGACATGAGAAGCAGACTTACCCTGAAACAACTAAGTTGAAAGTGCCGAAGACTCCTAGATGCGATGTGGGATGTGAGAGTTGCATTATCGATGTGAGGAGTGAGCTCTGCAACGTCTACTTCATAAGTTTTGATAAGATCGAGGTTATGACGTGCATGCCACAAGTCAAGGAAAATGCGACACTTGGTGAGAGGTTTCTACAATGATCTATGCATGTAACCTCCATCTGTTAAGAATAGAACCCTAAAATCTAGAAATACCTTTCTCATGTTGCCTTTTTCTATTTCGGGAAAAGAAGCCCATGCATGCGAATCTGTTTTGCTCGGTCCCAGAGGGAATCGATCAACCTGAAGGCACATGCATCAGTTTGTGAGCCTAGGATGAAAATTGGCATAGTTTATGGGTTGAGCAGAGCTAGCTGTCTATCAAGCATTGCACAATTTCTAGGCAGAGCAAGTCACTGCCTCTCAAAATTGCGTAATTTTTTGGCTGAGGCCCAGTTCTAGGTCAGATTTCATAGTTTTTTGAAGGAGGGCTACTTGACTGCTCTGCGCAATTCTGGAGTCTAGCAGGCTACCCAACTGATTTGCGCAATTTCTAGAGGGAAGGATGGTTCCCCTCCAGAATTGCACAATTTTCTGGGGGAGTGTCTCAGTGAGAAAATAGTCTAAGTTTGGAATGCTGACCTGCTGAAGGGAGATGAAAAAGTTGACATGCACAGGTTGGCAGGCCATCGAAACACAATTTAAGCCTATGTACTTAACAGTACAAGACATGTTGCTAAGGATGGTTGGTAGGGAGGCTCCAAAATGAAGCTAAGGCAAAATTTTGAAGGGTGGTTGTAGAAACTACAACATGCTCCTTCTACCTTCATGTGTGTGAGGAATGATGTGTTGAGGCCATTTCTTCATGAGTTTGTTATAGTCTACTTAGATGACATCTTAATTTTCTATAAACCTTGTGATGAACATGTCATGCATGTTAGAAAAGTACTTGATGTCTTAAAGAAAGAACAATTGTATTTAAAGATGTGAAAGTGTGAGTTTGGAAAAACGTCTTTAGTTTACTTGGGTCATATTTTTGGAGGAGGTGAGTTGAAAATAGATCCCTCCAAGTTTGATGCCATTTTCAATTGGCCAAGGCCCAAGACAGTTACTGAGGTAAGAGTTTTTTTGGGAGCAACCCAATATTGGAGGAAATCCATTGCTAACTTTTCTTCTATAGCAGCTCCTTTGCATGCATTGAGTAGTTTGAAAAAGGTTTTTCAGAGGGGAGGAAAATAGAAAAATCCCTTTGATGCATTGAAGGAAAAGATTAGTTCAACTCCAATACTTATATTTCCAAACTTGATACAGACATTTGAGATCCAGACTGATGCTAGTGATTATGCCATGGGTGCAGTCCTCATGCAACATGGTAAGCCCATCTGTTTTTATTCAGCAACTTTCAATGGTGCAATGATTAATTATCCTACATATGACAAGGAATTGTATGCATTGGTGCAAAGTGTAGAAAAGTTGGAACACTACTTGATGGGTAAGGAAACAATCATTCACACTGACTATCAGCCATTGTAATACTTGTAATCTCAATATAAGTTTTAGCAATCAAGGCACTTCTGGTGGATGGGTTTTCTTCAGCAATTCCACTTGGTAATAAGGTATACAAAAGGTATTTATAGCAAGGTTGCTGATATGTTTTCTAGACATATTATTAGTGCATCTACTTTACTCGAGAATAATTCTATTGTGCATGAAAGCTATGTTGAACAATATGCTTTAGATAGTGATTTTCAAGATGTCTATGCAACTTTGAGTCAAGGGAACCATGTAGAGGAATTGGATTATCATATGCATGATGAATTGTTGTACCATCTTCGTAAGCTTTGTATTCCACATGGAGAAAGAGTCAACATCATAAGAGAAGCACACACTTCTCTTATTGCTTGTCATTTCAGTGTAAGTAAGACGGTGACACATTTACAGAGGTATTGTTATTGGTCTCGTATAATTGAAAGTGTCTCACATTTTATTAGAGGATGTTCATTATGTGCCATTAGTAAGCCTAGCAATAGAAAGTTAGGATTGTGCACACCACTTCCAATACCTTCTCGTCCATGGGAGAGTGTTTCTATGGATTTTGTTGGAGGTCTTCCTATGTCAAAAAGGAATCATGATTATCTTTATGTATTTGTGGATAGGTTCAACAAAATGTGTATTTCAATGCCATGTAGAAAGAAAATTACAGCTGAATCAACTGCTCAGTTATTCTTTCAAAACGTATGGGTGTATTTTGCGTTGCCCACATCCATTGTTAGTGATCTAGATTCTCACATTGTTGGGAAATTTTGGTCAAACTTGTGGGGATTCATGAACACCAAATTGAAAAAGAGTACATCATTTCATCTACAAACAGATGGTCAAACAAAGGTGGTGAAGAGGACCATGATACAACTTCTTCGTGGGTATTGCAGAAAGAATCCTAAGTTATGGGATGAACATTTTCACTACATTCAACATGCTTACAACTGGGCCAAGCAATCTTCAACTCAAACTTCACCATTTGAAGCATTTTTGGGATACTTTCCTAAGTCTCCTTTGGATTTGATTCTTAGAAAATATGTTGCTATTGATGGTCATGGTGACATAAACAAAGAAAAAAGGTTCATTGAATAAATCCAATTGGTACATCAAACAGTTCAAGATCATCTTGAAAAGAGCCAAGGCACGTACAAAGCAAGGCACAACAATCATTGTGTAGATCACAAATTCTAAGTCGGTGATAAAGTCTGGCTTCACATTAGCAAAGAAAGGCTCTAAGTAGAAGGTAAAAAGCTGAAACCAATTCGATATGGTCCATTCAGAATTCTGGAAACAATTGGTGACAATGCCTTCAGGTTGGATTTGCCTTCATATATGAAAATTTATGTTGTTAATGTGGAAAATTTAAGGTTGTATGAGCCTCCTTTGATAGAATATCAAGGAGAGAATGTTCAAATTCATTCCATTGAAGATTTATCTCCTGAATACCTTGATGAACTACAACAAGACACCATTCTTGACAAAAGAACAAGGCCTTCAAAACGAGGGGGTGTAGACTACCTTCGAGTGGAGCTCAAAGGAACAAATCCTTCCAAGGCCAAATGGATTGAGATTGAAAAGGTGAGGGAACTATACTGTCATCTGCTGAACAAATGAAAGTGATCTTTTGGGGTCCAAAATCGTCTAGTGGGGAGGAGTGACTAGGTGCTAAAAAATTTGCTCAAAATTTAAATTTGTTGGATCGGTGTGGAACCTGAATGACGTGTAATTCTCGACATCCTGAATCTAACGCAACTCATTTCATGTAAAACAGATTCTGTATGCTCCCAGAAACATGTTCTGTTCATTTTCCAAAACAGCTGAATTTAGCAAAATTGTGATAGCCCAGTCAATAGTCCATGCTGCTGACATGGAAGGCTAACGTGGTAGGATGATGTGGTAGGTGATGTGGCAGAGGACAATGTTTTTCAGCATCTAATTGGAGTCTGCCTCGTGTCACAGGGTACAGAGCTGAGGTGGCATGATTTGGTTGGTTGGTTGGTGGCCAACCATAAGTGGCCACGTGGCAACAGGGGGGGCACCAAAATTTTAGGTCAATTATGAGCTGGACTCCACAGGGATCAATACCATGACCTCTCAACAAATAGTGCCACACCCTAACCACTCGAGCTAACCATGGTCCTTGTTAACCATATGACAAAAACCTCTTTTAAATTGTAATCAATAGAGGTGTTGGGGGAAGGGGTCAAGGCTTAGCCCCGCCCCCCATTAAACGTTGTCATGGAACCACTATTATGACCAAGGGCCAGGTAGAGAGGGGCCAGCCCTGACCATATGGCATGTCAACAAAATTGCGAGCGGAGGAAGTGGGGGACTGGTCGGCGGGCCAGACAGTTAGACCTGGCCCCGGGCACGTGGCCCCCCCACATGACCAAATTTTTCGGACCTTAAGCCTTCACAAAATTTTTAACCTCTCCTAGAATCACATTTGATTTTCACCAAATTGGCGCTCAGTTAGTGGAATTCAGGGAGAAATTGTAGGACCGGTGTGTTGTGGGGAAAAGTATCCGATGCGGATGACCCTATCCCTACTCTAAAGGTGACAGTCTTTAGCAACAACTGAAAGTAAAGTTTTGATGATTTCCTTTATGAAAGTACAGAGAGAATGAAGAAGGATTAACCAACCTGGTGTCTTTCGCTTAGTCGATCCTTGTCCTCTCTCTTTGTCTCTTGTTCCCAGCTCCTTGCTCTCTTTGCCGGTCCAGTTACACACAGGTCCTGCACAAAACAAGAGAGCAAACTACAAGATACATGTACTCATAACTAAAGCATGGATTAGGATGAATCAAATATACATGTAAATACAATACATCAATGCAATACAAGTATATAGGAGAACATGCAAAACTTTATTGATAGAAGTAACAGGGTTCTGAGAAGGTTACAACCAATGATGGCTCCAATCCAGCAACACCTCCCCAGCAGCAAGAACTCTCCTCTTCACCTCTAGTAAAACAATCACCCAATAGCTCTAACTGTAAACCAACAGCACCTCCTTGCTTTACACAAAATTCCAGCCTCCTTAGACCTCATAGAAGAGCTCTATATATAGGATAGAAGAAGAAAGGATGAGTCAGCTTGAGACTGACATAAAGCTGCCTTGTGTCCTCTCCCTCTTCAGTTAAACTTCAGTTCTTGAGTCCACTTGGAGATCCTTGCTTACACATGGAGATCAAGTACCTCTTACTCATCACAGGGCGAATCCCTTGAACCAAGTGTCAGTTTGGAAGCTTCCTGGGCAATTGACACCTTGCAGAATGACTGTGCCATTTGGCCAATCTCGCCCAGCACAGGTAGCCTTCATTAGATTTGAATTTCAGCGCAGGTACAAGGAGGAGCAGTTGCATTCCAGCGCAGATGCTCAGTGGAGCAGCTGACATGATCCAAAAATAGCCTGTTTTTGAGTGTTTTCAGGTGGAGAACTGATGGGAAGTGCTGTGGTTTGCTGACCTTGTTCTTCTAGGGGTAAGAACAACATGTTTAGGGACTGAGGATCCCTATAATTATTGACATTTCATGCTCCATGCTGCGAGGCACAAAAATGTCTATAACAGTTGCCCCCTAAAGTATGAGGCCGTTTATCGGGTGAAATGCTTTATCCAGAGGGTCCGAAGTTCATTCAAGTGCTGAGAGGTGCCCTGTAATACAATACAATACAATACATTATTTTTCATTCTGTTTTCATGATCTAGCTGAGGCGGGCATTCCCATGCTCAGCTTTATAAATACATTTTGGTACATAGAACAGACGATCGTCTGATGGTAGACTGATAATTTTCTGCTGAAATTATCATCCTTTGAGTAGGATGATCATCTGCTGCAATGATGTACATGACAAATGCTTTTATATTTCCTGAATATGTATCGCAGCCCAGATGGATGAAACTAGATCCGGGGTCTTCAAACTCGTTCGATCTTCACTCTAAGTACAAGTCGATCCATGTGAGAATTTCGCTGAAGTCGAACATGGAAAGACATCACTTGATTACCGGTCAATTATGAAAACCGTTAACAAGCGCGAGAGGAATCACCGATAATGATAATGACCCTCAAGGTACTGCAGTACAATTCATGTGGCGTGAATAAAGGACTTGGCGTCGAATGCCACGCGAAATCTTCTGGTCGAAGGTCATTGATGTATACCTGTCGCCGGAAGTGAGAAACTTGCCATTGAGGCATGCAAGCTTCAAAGTACTGATGGGGTTGTTCCTAGATCAACTTCTTGGATAATGAGCTAAAGTCGACAAGAAGCGATCCGTCAAAGGAGGGCCTTAATGAATCCCACATCAATGACACGGAACGGAGCTGATGATTTTAGTGGAGGTGAAAACAAACTGTGACACATGATTCAGGGTGGCGATCATGAATGGATGAAGGATAATGTATGGCAGTGGATGGGACACGGTTGACACTTTCAGAATGACCTCTCTTGAACATATAACGACACTGATGCGATGGATCGGTAGCATTACCCCAAAATGTGGATGGTTTGGCGAAGACCATGGTGATGAGACCGGTGAATGAAACAGCCCAACCCGATGTGGTACGGAAGAAAAGTGTCATGTTCAAGAGCGACTTGCTACCATTAAACTTTGATGTTCTCCCAATTTTTCCCCAGTCATTTCTGACCAGTACCTCTTTATTTTTGTCAAGCTTGAGGAGGATAACATATGCTTGTTCTATAACTTGCCCTTCGGGCAAGCCCATCGCTATGATTTAACGAGCTTAGCGATAGGGAAACTCGTTCTCGTCTAAAGACAAGTTTGTCGCTATTTAATCATTTTAACGAGTCTAACGACAAGGAAAACTCGGTTCTTTTCATTTTTAGAGAGTCTGAAAAGGTACAGAAAGTTAACTCCATAATTCCTTTTTCGTCAGCAAATCCCTTAAGTCCGAAAAAGTATAAAACAATACAGAAGGGACGGCTGTTCGGTACTTTTAACGAGCCGAACAAGACAAGCGCTCGATCCTTTTGTGCAATAATCCCTCAGGTCCAAAAAGATTAAAATTTAGAGGAGGGATAGCGTTCCAGTCGTTTAACGAGCTGGAAGGCCAAAACTCGGCAAACTTTTCATATTTTACGAGTCAGATGAAAAGAGCTCAAAGAAGACTCGTCTTTTGAGGAACGAGTGATAAACAGGGATAGCAGCAGATTCCAGGTACAGGTTGGAATTCTCCAATCACGGCAGTGTCACAAGGATGGCTAGGTGAAATCACTCTTCGTAGCTGTTTCTCAAAAGAGGTAAACACACAAATGGAGGTGAATGATCGGCCAAATGAAAAGTGGAGGTGACGGTGCACAAACACGACCAAGGCTTTTATGGCTGATGGATTTACGATCTCAAAAGGTTATTTACCGGGATAGGTTCTTTTTTTTTTAGATAAAAATGAGCTTAAACTCTGGAGGGAACATTGCTCACTACTTTTATTTATTTTTTAACGAGCATGAAGACCGCGTTAAAACTGCTCGGATCTTGCGTTTATTTTTTAACGAGCATGAACTATGTGCTAAAACTGCTCGAACTTATGTTTAGTTTTTAAACGAGCATGAACTATGTGCTAAAACTGCTCGGTGATAAGTTAGCATGCCCCCAGCATAATAACGCAAATCGAGGTGCATGCCCCCCAAGCTTCATTGCATTCAACTTGGTGGTTGGAATGAAGGTTTACCTTTGAGATTTGGAAAGGGGATTGGTTTCATTTTTTAATGAGGTTGAAACAGTAAAAGAACTATCCTCATGACTCCTTGTTTCATTTTTTAACGAGGTTGACATGAGATAAGAACTGTCCTCAGAGCCCACTGTATTTACAGTATTTCCATTAGGGCGATGATCCATGCTGACAAAATGTTTAGGAATCTTCCGAATCCATTAGATATAGAAGATTTCATATTGTAAGTTTCCACTGTTGCCACTTCCGCCAGATTGTTTGCAGGCGGTAGGGCAAAAGTACCCATTAAGGCAGGGTCTTTTAGGAGACCTACTCCAATATTTTGAAGCGAATGATCGCTTCCATGTGTCATTGGAATGCTTCCCGTAACTTGTGAACTGTCGGGGAGGAAAGTTTGTTGGTCGACGACTGTAATCTCTCCTTGAAAGGGAAATGCAATCTTCCTGAAGTAGGTCGACACGACTGCGGCCATGGCATATATCCAGGGCCTTCCTAGTAGGATGTTGTAATCGAGGTTTCCATCAATTACTTCAACATCGACTTCTACTGTTTTGCCCCCCAGTTCAACTTGCAAGTTACCTAAAATCCCGTAGGGAGTGTATGATCGTCCATCAAATGCTTTTAAGGTCGTTGACGATTTCGACAAGGGTGGTGAGCCTAAATTTTTCCAGCAACTCATCGACATAAGACATGTAGATGCCCCCTCATCAATAATTGTTCGATGAACAGTTTTGTTGAGGGCTTTCACTTGAATAAGGAAAGCTAGTTGAGCTGGTAACTTAGGGTCATATCCTTTATGATCAAAGGCCACAAGATTGGAATCCATTGGGTCAATCCCACCTATTGCTGATAATAAAGTTTGCTCTTGGGAGGGGCAATTTTGCGGTACCTCAAGTGTCGACATAGCGGACGGCGATTGGGCCAGGTCCTCTATTATATTATAATTCTATGCTATTTTGGCACGAGGATTAAATGTCGATTTGTGTACTACTCCCTTTGGCAACTTTACCATTGGTTCAGGAATGATGGGTGGCACAACTTTGGTCAAAGCTGTCGTCGAACTACTAGGTTGTTCATTAGCCTTGTTATTTGACAGCCATGGATTCCCGTAATCTTTATTCCTTGTCAAAGCATTATTCTGCTGCTTTGAGGTAGACAACATAAGCACTTGGGATCGGGAAGCATTTTGATTAGCAACCAGATTTTGACCAGGATTAGGAAACGGATCAGTCAACACAGCTGAGGTTTTCGGACTCTTAAAGAATCTTTTAAGCTCAGCTTTGCATGGACAATCTGCTGTCCAATGATCCTCATCGCATATATGACACCCCGAAGGGGGTTTCCCTTTTCTCCCTTTCTTTTTCTTCTTGTCTCCTGGTTGCTTCAGTTGTTTGCCCTTGTCGTCCGACACGGCACTTACTTCCGAGGCAAGAAGTTCTTCATTTGCATTTTGATTCGAAGTCTTACGGGTTTTCTTAGACGAATCCCGTGTTGACTTTGCATTTGCAGTGCCAATCACACCATCGCCAGCATGAGAGTCACTATTTGATCCAGGAGGGGGAGGAATTGAAAATTCCGGTCTAGGGGCGTCAGGTATCTTGTCATAGAGCGTGCCAGACTGAGTATATACTAAGTCTAAATACTGGGCACGAGCAATAACTTGCTCCTCTGTTACGACGCCTCCCTTGGCCACATCTTCTGTTATAGCAGGAAGAAGCGACTTTATAAACCACTCAGCTAAAAGCTGATCTGGAACATAAGTCTTTACCATTCTGCGACGACGACGCCACTCATGTATATGATCTGATATATGTGTGGCCGTTGTCTGCTTGAAATTGGTTAAGATCTCGGTTCCAGTTTCGTACCTTATAGGTAACTGAAAGTGTGTTAAGAAAGTCGTGGCTAGGGAACTAAAATTGTCGAAAGAGGCTCTAGGTAATTCAATATACCATTTAGCCGCCAGACCAGTCAATGTCCTCTGGAAAAGGCGAAGCCTTATCGAATCATCATTCAAGGTATTCGATGAACACCACAGATGGAAAGTCATCACATGATTCGACGGATCTTCGCCAGGATTTCCATTGAATTTAGGAATGTCCGAAGGAAGTTTGTGAGGAATCGCTGGCCACCAATGGGCATAGGCGATTGGATCATTCGTCAATCGATGTAAATCTGGTAATTCTAGAGTCGCCACGAATGGCAACTGCTGATTTAGGTTTGGCGAGGCGTACCCAGGATACGATGGAATCGCCTGAGCAGTAGGCCTTTGCATACTAGCATAATGCAACTGATGTTGATAGGACTGATATGGCTGGTGGGCTTGGCCACTGTAAAGTGGTTGGTTTAACCCATTCTGAATATAGGGTTGCCCACTATTTGCAAAGATCTGTTGCTCAGACCCCTGGTACACCTGTTGAAACTGAGGTTGTTGGTATTGCACCATCCATGGTTGTGAAGCCATGTTTTGTTGTGCGACACTAACCGACGGACCAAGATGCGGGGTTATTGTTCCCGTTTGTATCTGTGTCGTCCCGGCAGTTGGCGATTGTGGTTGTGTTGCAGGGTCAATAGGCTGTTACATTACAACTTGGGGTTGACATACAACAGGCATCGATTGAACTTGCGACACGGTTACAATTGCTGGTGTCGTCGGGATACTGGACATAGGTACACACTGTTGCATGGAATATACAACTCTTGGTTGTTGGGGTACCATAGGTACCCAACCACTCGTCGTTACTTCAGTCAAACCTGAATGTTGTTGAAAACTGCCGTATGGGTATCCCCCCGGAAGGGGAAGTGAAAGGGCATATTGCCCCCCATACGGTAACAATCCGGAGCTCAAGGGTATAGATGGCCTTTGAGGACTGGATGGCCCAAACTGATTCCCAAAGGGATCAATTTGTCTAGTTTCAACATAAGAATTACCGGGTATTATACCGGAAGAACAAACTGGAACAGACCAAGTTGTCATAATAGTCCCTGGGTGGACTCCTTCTAGCTGATGAGAGCTAGTCGGGACGGCTGGTATGCCGGCAAACATCGTCGGATTGGCAGCAGGAGCTTCTGCTGTCGCTGTGTCGTTTTGCACAGTTCTAGATGTCGACGGTTGTTCAGACATTTTAAGTCTATCCAATAAACTTCCTAACGATTCTTCAGGAACTTCTGGTGGCGATAGACAAACTTCTGATGCAGAAGGAAAAAGAGGGGTACCTACTCCAAAATGAATTGGAGTATTTGCTTGCTGGTCCTCTACGATTTCCTCTATTGCAATCAGACCAGGAGGAAGAGGAAGACCGTCAGGTCCGTAGAAGATTTCTGGTGCCGAAGAAGGGGTTGCTTCGACAGCGACAGTCGTTTGAACAACAAGACTCTGTGGACCGGTTTCAGATGGAACTGGTTCAGTTATGCAAGTACTCGTCTTCAGACTAGGATCAGTACCACTGTCCTTCTGTTGCTGTTGAACTTCTTCAATAGAGGCAGGGATTCCAGAAATATTGGGAGTGACCAGAATCTCAGATGTTGTTGGAACTTCCGTTCTAACCTTAAAAGGAGATTTTGACCTGGTCAAGCGAGTTCGCTTCGTCCGTACTACTCTCGGTTCCGGAGACAAAGGCGGTTGACTCGCAAGCCTCCCTGAACGACGGGGTTTTAATTGACTTTCCTCCACGGTTGCGGATTACTTGATCAACTAAAATACAAAAAGGGGAATTATGTTTCCGTATTGAATGAATTTTATTAGACGCTTTTAGACACAACTTTGCTTTTTCATGTTTTAAGAGTCGAGAAAAAGCTAAAGATGACTCTAGTCGCCTTCGATGTATTAACGAGCCCAAAGTGACAAATGCTCGGTTGGACCTTTTCAGTTATAGAGTTTGAAAAGGGCCAAAAGAAACTGCTCTAGAGATCTAGGCAGAGGGTGTGCCAAACCTTTCGCGAAACCACAGAATACGTTTTATGGTACGGGTGGTCGATCTTCGTGAATGCTGTGTTCACTGCATCGCGATCAGTAAGGCGGTCGACACGGCTTCCTAAGGATAAAGGATAATTGCCTATGGGGGTCTCCCAATATACGCGACGGTACGCGGGAGCACAAGTCCGTATTAGTGCTATCGTCCCTTAGGAGGAATCACCCACCTTCGTAGAGATCGACAGTCACTACGTTTAACGACGCCGGAACACGTCTCTACCTAGACCTCTACTGTGAGCGTTATGTTACAATGCGTTTTTAGATTCATTCAATATATTTTAAGTTGATCTTGTTTATCAGTTTGTCTTTCAGGATCACCACGAGATGTATTGGTACAAATTCCTAAATGCAACTAAAATGATAAGCAAGCTTTTACAATCTTTTTAGCTTTGAAAATCCTAACTACTGAGGGGAGAGAAAAAACAATATCTTTCCACACAGAGCACAAAGCACAAACTAATGCACTTTCTCCTAGATCAGACACACAAACTTATCAAAAATGCAAATGCAAGATGCATGTATTTCTTTTCTTTTCCTTTAATGTTGATGTAGACAAAAGGAAAACTGTTGTATGACTTTCGAATTCAATTTGAAGCGTAAACAAACAAGCTTTGTCTAAATGAAAAGACGCTTTACAAGTACTTGTTTCAACACTCAAAATATATGAATTCAAACCATAAAGTGAAAAACAAACAAACTCAAACAGTCATGAACAGTAATAAAACTAGCTCTTAAGATCACAAAGACACTTTCACAGTTCAGGATCTAAGAGGTCACAGCTATACTGGTTCGCTTTTCACAATGGGAAACTGTAACTGAAACAAGAAATACTGAAAGAACATTCACAGTTTCATCACACAACTGAGGCGGAATAATGTCAAGGAGAAGTGGTCTACAGCAAGTACAATGACCAGCAAGCAATCAGCTAAAAATCAGTGAAAACATGGCCAAGACACAATGGGAAAACTGAGCAAGACAATGGCTAACTGGACCAACGCAGGCTCTGGTCTGTCAGTTTGACTCTCAGCGCAGTTCCCGAAGGGAGTACCTGCGCTGTAATGCAGACTGCCTGTGGACAGCCTGCACTGACTCACGAGAGTTTCGTCTACAAAGAATTCCGGGTCATAAAAAGCTCGAAAATGCACTGTTTTTGCTGAAATAAAAAGCTATAGGTCAAGTACAGGCTAAGGGATGATCAAGAGGATGAAGATCTATCACAAAGAGTAAAGAGTCTTTTGTAGATAAGCTCTTTAAATCTTGAATTTGCTCAGCAAATGAGCAAGAGTAGCAGACCCTCTACTTCGCTTTTGATATAGTCAAAAGCTTTTCGATTTGGTACTCTTTTCTTCAAGAAATGAATAGCAAAATACTACAAACACCAACAAGATACTAGGCTCCCCAGCGGAGTCGCCAGTTTGTTGTGGGGAAAAGTATCCGATGCGGATGACCCTATCCCTACTCTAAAGGTGACAGTCTTTAGCAACAACTGAAAGTAAAGTTTTGATGATTTCCTTTATGAAAGTACAGAGAGAATGAAGAAGGATTAACCAACTTGGTGTCTTTCGCTTAGTCGATCCTTGTCCTCTCTCTTTGTCTCTTGTTCCCAGCTCCTTGCTCTCTTTGCCGGTCCAGTTACACACAGGTCCTGCACAAAACAAGAGAGCAAACTACAAGATACATGTACTCATAACTGAAGCATGGATTAGGATGAATCAAATATACATGTAAATACAATACATCAATGCAATACAAGTATATAGGAGAACATGCAAAACTTTATTGATAGAAGTAACAGGGTTCTGAGAAGGTTACAACCAATGATGGCTCCAATCCAACAGCACCTCCCCAGCAGCAAGAACTCTCCTCTTCACCTCTAGTAAAACAATCACCCAATAACTCTAACTGTAAACCAACAGCACCTCCTTGCTTTACACAAAATTCCAGTCTCCTTAGACCTCATAGAAGAGCTCTATATATAGGATAGAAGAAGAAAGGATGAGTCAGCTTGAGACTGACATAAAGCTGCCTTGTGTCCTCTCCCTCTTCAGTTAAACTTCAGTTCTTGAGTCCACTTGGAGATCCTTGCTTACACATGGAGATCAAGTACCTCTTACTCATCACAGGGCGAATCCCTTGAACCAAGTGTCAGTTTGGAAGCTTCCTGGGCAATTGACACCTTGCAGAATGACTGTGCCATTTGGCCAATCTCGCCCAGCGCAGGTAGCCTTCATTAGATTTGACTTTCAGCGCAGGTACAAGGAGGAGCAGTTGCATTCCAGCGCAGATGCTCAGTGGAGCAGCTGACATGATCCAAAAATAGCCTGTTTTTGAGTGTTTTCAGGTGGAGAACTGATGGGAAGTGCTGTGGTTTGCTGACCTTGTTCTTCTAGGGGTAAGAACAACATGTTTAGGGACTGAGGATCCCTGTAATTATTGACATTTCATGCTCCATGCTGCGAGGCACAAAAATGTCTATAACACGGTGCCAGATTTTGGGGAATTTATTGAGCAAATAGCAGCCAAGCTAGGGAAACTCATAACTTGTTGAGTTTTTTACCAATTTGGGAGCAAGAAGAGGCTATACAGGAATTTTTGGCTCTTGTGAAGCCATTGGAACAAGTTTCAGAGCCATTTGAGCACTGTAAATGTATGTATTCACACTTTTGAGAATAATTGAAGAGGGCCAAGCCATTGGAATCTGGACCAAGGAAACATAGCCCAGCAGGGGTGAACTCCTTCATAATTTACTATTATGTTACTATTTATGGTGATGCTTATGTCTGATATACGTTGTTTTTCAATGTTTTAATTATGTTAATTTTCTCATGAAATTTACATCAAAAGACATAAAAAGTCATGGTTAACTTGCAATTTACCCCATAATCCTCAATCACTTGCTTACATTCTGAATTGGAATTTAGCACATCAAACACTAACTTTCCCATTCATATCAGGGATGATGGGTATGGAGTCATTGAGACATATGCAGGGGAGCACCAAACCCAGATTGATCAAATCCCCATCCCACCTGACTTCCATTTGCACTTGAGTGAGTCAGAAGTAAGGAACTATTTAAATGCACAGATCAAAATTATTTTTTTCCAAATTGTTTATATTTGTACAAAAAATGTTTTAATTAATTTGAATTTGAATGTGTTATATTGCAGTACCAGATTATGGATGCTCACTCTATTCAGTAGAACACACCTAAGAGTTTTGGAAGCGATACTTTCTAAAGTGGACCATAAATAGTTTGTATATTTTCAAGCCCATTTCAAAGGGCATATTCACATGTGATGTAAAAACTTTGTATATTTTCATACATGGACAGTTTATGGATGCATGAACAATATTTCAGTTTATGGATGCTTATTATTTTATTTTTCCTATGTTCATGTGTATAATGTAATTTGTATATATTTTCATATGGATAGTTTATTATCATACATAGCTAACAAGATAACAATTTTGACTTCTCAATAGATAAACTAAGAAAATAAATACAATGTTAGACTATGATGTCAGTCATTTTGATACTTAAAATGAACTAGAATATATGCCCATGGTTCAATTAAAATACACAAATATGATTGAAATACATTTTAAATTCAATTATAAAAAATGTCTTCAACTAGTAATGTTTAACTAATAACTCATTTTATTAAATTTTATTTCTTTTGAAGTCATCTACAATGACTTTGTCATAACACATGATATAAGTCATATGTATTGGAATTTAATATACCAAAAAACATTAATGATATATTGTTATATGTTTTTATATAATTTTATGAATATTCCTAAATTTAGTTGGCTAACAAAATGTTTCAATCAATTCGTTAACTTAAGACATTTAATTAAGAACATTCAAGAAGTAAAATTTTACAAATAACAATTTTGAATTCTAGTTTCATAGACTAAGGAAATAAGTACAATATTACTATGATGCAAATCACTTTAATACTTAAAATGAACTAAAATATATCATGTACATCAATTTAATATTGAATTTGTAGAAAGTGTCTTTTAGTGCACAATCAATGTATGTTAAAAATTCCAATGATTTTAATTTAGATGTAAAGATGTAAACTACTATTAAGTTTTATTTCATTTTATTTGTTTTGAGGTTATCTAAAAGAGCTTGATAATCATAACATGATATATATATATATATATAAGTGCAGTATATATATATATATATATACTGCACTTATTACATTCCAATATGAAGCATGTGTGTAACTCTTTCCATGTTTTATATCAAACTGACACATGACATATTTATTATTAATAACATAAAAATATTTCAATGTTGTTCATAACCTAGATTGTTGAATTTCCATTTTAAGTAAAATGGACCATATCAACTTGGTTGTTACATACTGAAATGGATTTTCTAGAAACCAAATATGTATGACATGTATATAGATCTATAAAATTTCTTGCATGCTCAACATGAATACTATACACATGACATTTAAAAAATTTAAGATGAAAAATTTTAATTAAATCTAAATCTAAATCCCTATTGATTCTAAAGCACCTCCTTGAAATTTGGTGTACTTTAGAAAATTAAGAACCTAAAGGAAACCAAAAGCTTATATAACATATATGTACACCATTATGAATCCATCCTAGATAAAAAGGGAAATATTTCTCTATTCAAAATTACAAAATTACAAGAGTATTTGACTTTCACATTTATAGCTTAAAAAAATCATACATTTGAGATCTCTTATACTAGATTAGATTACACTTGACTACTATAGACTCAACTTTAGGGCTTTCCATTTGCATTATCTACTCATCTGGCCAGTGGTTCATAGGAATGCAAGTCTCCATAATACATTCATGGTTTGATTTTGTCATTTTCCATCACCTTGGTTCATCTTTCTTTGTTTTAGTTTCTATGAGATTGATTCGAGATGTTATGACTAAATGAATGTATTGAAAAGATATATATTTAGGCATAAAATCTCTATAAATGATTTTATCAGTCTGTTTTTTAGCCTTTTCAAAAAATTCGTCCATCACAACCATGTCACCAATTTGGTATGTGAATTTTCCATCTTCATATGGTCTCAACAACTTAATTTTCACCCGTGTGCATCTCATCAAATATTAGGCCACATTCTCTTCATTTCCTATGGGGGCAGTGACATCAAAAGATCGCCTACAACCAAAATACAAAATATCTATTAGTTAAATATGTTCAATATTTCAATTTGTAGATGAAAATGTTAATGATAGATAAGCCACATACCTTCCTTTACAAGATCAGAGATTCAATCATGATCAAGTGAAATGATGGCCTCTTCATTGTGCATCTCTTGCCACATCAAAATTGGATTAGGTTCCTTTGGATTAAGAGGGACACATTTTGTTTTGAAGGAGAGGGGCATGTTAGTTCCCTATACTACTAGTGTAACCCCTTATTGTTATTAATACAACCCCCTTATTATATTGTTGTGCCCATGTAATTCCCATATTATTATTATTGTGCCCCATAGAACCCCACTATTGTTATTATTGTGCCCTTACATTATTATTGTTATGTCGGATCTGATTATATTATGACCCCTTAGACTCCTATATATAGAAAGGAGGTCTTGTCATTTGTATCATCCAAGAATTGTTCATTTGTGTAACATAAAGGAGGTTTCCACCTCGAAGATGCTTATTTCTAAGGCGTTTATCTATATTTTATATCTTTTTGTGAGCTGGTTTCATAACACATTTCCATCCTTTCACGCACCCATGTTTTTCACAGTGATCAAGTCTACATACATCAACACCAATGCAAATCTCACAAAACATGTGAGTTTTCTTGTCTTGATGACAAATATTTCTCTCGTGTATTTTCTTGACACCGAGTGTAATTCTCTTGTTCCTTATACATTATTACAATAAAAAGGAATGGATCTATTTGCATTGCCAAGTTTAATATTCTAGAAGAACCTATGCATAGGCCTTCTAGATTTGTGACCTTCATGTCCTCAATGGGATCTGCACAAGTTAACCACCTCTAGTTATGATTTGAGGCGATCTGCATCATGACTCATTTGGTACCTCCTAAGTGCTCGCTTCACATAAGCACATGCACCATCATGCTCACCCTATCCATGTCTTGTTTCAAAGTAACTCCAAGTATGATGAAATTTTATCTTCTTGTGTCGTTGGCTCAACCAATAAAAAGTGCATGTTGAATTCAATTTCCTTGCAGAACCAACTGAGTATATCCAATGCTTCTTGAATTATATGCCATTTTTTTTAATGATTCATAAATAAGGCTCAAGAAATGTTTCATGAACAACTTTTCATGCTCACAATCATCATTGATGTAAAACTGATACTCCTTAATTACATCACATGACTTGTCAGTGCTATCCCTACTATCAATGTTCAATTGTGCATGTTTGTATAGAACATGTACTAATATGGACACTTGGTATGAGTGATATTACTCACTATGTATCTTTGTCTAAGGAGAAAATGTGTAATTCTTAAAAAAGTCCACCACGATAAGATTGTGCCTGACTGAAGAACTTCCCGAGAATTCTTAAATTTGGACGCTTTCCACCTGGACCTATTCGAGGGTCTAATATATTTATAAATATGGTTTTGAAGGACACCCATGAATTGTGGAATAGGAATATCTTACTCAACATATTTTATCCTCTTAGGAGTGAGAGTTGAAGAATATGGTTGATTTCCCATGACATACTTATAATGCTTCCATGTGACAGTGGCATCTAACATCCCAAATTGGTTGGGTTCAATAATAAAGTTCCTATGGATCAATGTCAAATCACCACATTGAGTGCATATTCTCCCACCTATACATATTTTCTGGTAATACAACTCTTACGGCTCCCTTCTGCAAAATATTGATGAAATAAAATCACACACTATAGGAGGAGGAGTGTCGCGCAACAGTTCTTGTAAAATTCCCTAAATGTGTCATAATGAAGCTAAAATTAAACATGATATCGATAACAACGTGTGTCACAGATTGTATTAGGCCTAATAAACAATGGCTTCAATTTCTAAAAAATCCTTATTCATATCTTCACATGATGATTTATTTCTTGAAATTCCTCGAACAATGCAACTTTTGTCATTTCTACAAAGTGCTTCGGATGTTCCTGATAATCAACTTTAACTATGTGATGTCATATGACATGATTTCTATCTAGAATAGAATGAGAATGGATTTCCCAAAACTCTACCACAAATTATCTAATTCCTACTGTAAGAAAATCTTGTTACGGTTTCTTGGTGATAGGAGCCCAACAAGTAGATTCATCATTTTCATTCACTTGAACCCTGAATTTGGTATGCTTGTGTAAGGTTTTTCTTGAGACATGGAGAAATTTTGACATTATTGCCAAATCTTGTTGTCTTGATGTACTTGATCCAATAACAACAATTGTAATTTCCCTACGCGCAACTTGAACATTAGGTTTTCTTGATTTTCGAAACATAGTGAATGCCTTTGATATATTTTCAGTGACATTCATATGTGTCTTCTTGATTTTAGCATCTTAGACACTTCATAGCTTTGTGGCATGTTTTAGTTTCTTATGTTTGATCAACCTGTGTAGTATCTGTGCTTGTGCAACAATTAAATGTTTCTCAAAAGTTTTTTGAATGATGTTATTGACATGGTCTCTAATAGTGAAAGTAGGGATAGGCTCCCCAAGGTTCTCTATTGTGCTTGCATCCAAATTTTCTATAAACGTTCCACCCCTTTCCAGACCACTGCAACTCCCTATTATCCTGTCAAGTTGAGAGGAAAAAAAATGTTCTTCCAATGGTTGATCATCTTGATAGTCCAAATATTCTTCCTCCATTGGTACATTAGCTTGACATGGCACATGTTGTTCCTCTAGTGAGAATTGATCATTGTGATAGGGCACATGTTACTTTAGTGGTTGATGAGGTTCATAGTGCACATCTTGATCATCATTTGGTTGATAAGTTTGATGGGACACATCTTCTCCCTCATGTGGCTATTCAATTCCATCCTTACATAGTGGAATAAAAAAAATACTTTTAATTCGAGTGAATCATAATCATAAGACAAGCGGATAGTAAATCTACACATGTTTATTTAAGAAATATCCATAAGTGGAAGGTCAAGATATGATTTGATATTAACGAAACTAGGTAGAAAAAGTTGACATGGACCAAGGGTTATAAGTTGGAACATGGAAATAAAAGGGTTTTGAGCTCAATGAAAGATGGGTCGAAGAAGAGTGCACCAGTAAGGATATAGGTCCCTGTATCAACAAAAATGGTGATGCAGAATATGATGAAAGATAAAAGCTTTCATCCTCAATCAATAAAAATAAATTTTGAAGCTAACTTTTCAACATGAGTGTACTTGATCTTAGTATCATTCAAATTTCGACTCAAGTAGTATATAGGATGTTCATCCCCTTGGTCATCCTCTTGAACCAGTACCATAACAATGGTAGTAATAGATGCAACAAGATACAAGAAATAATATCGTTGATAGTCAGGGGGATACAACAATGATGCTCGAACCAAGACATATTTCAAAGCATCAAAATATTTTTGGGCTATATCATCCCAATGGAAGGGAACCCCTTTTTCAATAGGCGAGTAAATCCTTTCGTAAGTTCTGCATAATTGGGGATGAATCTCCATAGAAAGTTAGCCTTCCCTTGGAGGCATTGTAACTAAACAAGTGAAGATGGTGTAGGAAAGTCAAGGATCGCTTGCACTTTGACAGGATTGATGCAGATTCCTTGTTTTTACATGTATGAATCCAAGAATTATACCAAACTGAACACAAAAGACACATTTGTGTGGATTTAACTTGATGTTATAATGTTAGGTCCTTAGATTGGATTTTTACTGTTAGGAAGTGAAAACTTTGATTGATAAACTTCAAATGTGCTTTCAAAGGGAGTAACTTCTGATGTACCCTTGGTAGTTTTTGTCTTCTTATTCTTTTGACGTCCAGGTGTTACCTCATAAGGTAAAGGAGGAAATATTTACATCCTCTGTGAGAAATAAGGGTGTTATTGTTCCACAGTTTACTAATTAGTTTTAATACTTTAAAGACACAAAAGAAAGGGGTAACTAGGCAGATAAGGATTAGCAAGTCACTGTGAACTTCAGAATACCATTTCCAATATGTGCAGACAATCTCGCCAAATGTTGTGTTTGGTGTATCACATATAACAAGGTATTTGACTCGGTTACCTAGGGTTGGATTTCATCCTAGTGGGGACTTCCATAATATACCTGGAGGTGTGTGGAAGAACAGATCGTATCAGTGATGTCTAATGTATCATGTATGATAGGAAGTATTCCGATATACTTTTCATACGTGGAGCATCGCCTGGTATACCTAAAGGTATGTGGAGAAAAATATGATGTACTTATGTACGTGGAATACCAACTACCCCCAGAATGTAATGCAGACAAGTAATGGGAACTCCTATGTTTAAAAATGCAAGAACACGTATCTAGCCTAGACCTCTATGTGTGTTGTTAATGTTTCAAATGCTCCTTAGGTTAATTAAATGAATTTTAGAGTTTATATTCAATTAGGTTTTAGTTTCAAGTCTCACAAAACGATTTCAGGGGAAATTATTACTTAAAGAAATTAATGATGTGGCGAAACTTTTGAATTAGAGAGAATGGGAGATTCTTGAAAAATCAAGCTAGTGATTACCAAATTGAAGGGCCAAATTTATTTGTGTAACTAAAATTATTATAAAACAATAGTAAGAATATCTTTCTTAAAGGAAAAACTTATCATAACTATAGAGAATTTCATAATATCAAATAAAAAGTGGAAGAAATGTGGGATGAAAAGGACCATGAAATTGTTAATAAGCAAACGAAAATAAATAAAGAGATGGATTTTTTAGTGGATTTAGAGAACGCATAATATGCTTCAAGGTCTTATCAATAATGAATGTACATTGTTATCATTTGTGGTGAAGAGGGGCACAAATTATTTGAGTGTTTTCTTGGGAGAATGTACATATAAAATTTAGCACAACAATCAAGTAGGGCACAAGGAGGGGTAAGAGGATTTGAAAAACTATATGTTTCTACAAGGAACATTTTCTATGCATGTGCAAAGATGGATATCCAATGCCTTTTATGTTTTGAATTATTTTCATCAAATGTTGACAAAGTTTAAAATAAAGAACTGTTTTTTTACTTTTGAACCATATTTATCAATATATTTCAATATTAAATTTTTTGAGAAACAACTAGATGAATTTAATGTTAAGATATTCCTACACATAGGAAATAGTTAAGTATAACTTGGTCTAGTGTAGAGTTAGGTAAAGTGTGTTGCTTTACTATGTACATTTGTAACTTACAATCCAACGGTCACGATATGTTCTAGACATGAAATGATTCAACGGTTCATTCTCTCCTCGATATTACCGACACTTGATCCATTGCTTAACACCTGATTGGTCCATGATCTCTATTTAACGAGCATGGAGGGTCATTTGTAGGGTGACTATTCATGAAAGAATATTATATAATTTTGCTTTCTTTTATTAATAAATTGCTTGAAGTGTCCGCATTGGCTCAGGCCGTGGACTATTTCCCTCTTTGAGGGTTTTAACCACGTCAAGAATATTGGTGTATTGATCTGTGATCTATTTGTGAGCGGTGTCCTTTGCTATTCTATCTAAGGAACTCACCCTGTAAATTCCTACATGGTATCAGAGCCAAGTTGATGGCTGCATCCGTTGGTGATCCAAATCCGAAGCCAGTACAACTGCATCCGACTGTCATTTCCTAAATCTACTATTTTTGACCACTTTCACGCCAAGAGGATTACTCTATTGTGTTAGGAGCATCTGTTCCAGTGAGGAACCCTTTTGTTTCATGCGAAAAGGTTTCTGGTAGCCCTAGCTATGTCATTTTGAAGATCTGGAGGTATAAAGTGTTTATTTGCAGTTTTAGTTATTTTCTCTTTGTTTATTTCGGTTTATTTATTTATTTGTATTTTATTACCAGATCTATACCTTTCATTTCTGCATATACTCTCTGCCCCCCAACACTGTGCGATCTGGACAAATAAGAAACAGAAAGGAAGGATTTTTCTCATGCGTATGCTCTTTTCCGCCGCACCTTAGTGTGATCTTGGAAAATCAGAAACATTGAGGAAAATATTTAGCTTCCAGCAAAAGCTAACTTCAAGCTATAAGGTTTGTTTTTTTTTTTCATGTCTGTGTTGGCTTGTGTGGTTTTTTGTTTTGTAGGCAAAAAGAACTTTTTCAAATAAGCACATACCCCAAAGCTTCAGTGACCCAAAAAACAAAAAAACAAAAAAAAACAAACAAACAAACCCCCCCTTCCTCTTTTCCAAAAATTACTAACCTTTTAAACTAGCTAGTTACTTTATGAGAATAGAGATCTTGAGTTCAAGTCTTTCTTTTTGTTGAGTTAATTTTTCAAAAAGCACATGTAACTTATGTTTTAAAATTACTTTATGTAAAAGTGTTCTCACCCGTTATAAAAAGTGAGTCACTTATAATTCTAAAGTCTTTTTATGTTTTATTTAAGTTACAATTTAGTGGGTAGCTCATAAAGTACCATTATAAAAGTGACTTTCACTTATTTATAAAAGTGAGTCACATATTTTTTTTAAAGTGAGCTAATTAGATTAAGTTTGGAAGGCGGGGTGGGTGTGGGGGGGATTTTTTTAAAATATAACATTATCATTCACTTCCGCACATTCACGTACTTCGTCGGCATCTTCAACAACTTTTCTTCAAAAAGCCATAACTTCTTCATCCGGAAGTCTTTTTCAGAGCCGTTTTTTTAATCATCCTAATTTTTCGAGATCTTTCCATTTAAACACTTATTTTCAGAATATACAACTTTAGTTTCTGTTAAAATGGAAAGTACATGCTGTAGAAATTTTGAATAATATGACACTTATTCACAGAGATTATCCTGATTATACACTATTGCAGAATACATAACCTCCTCTACGTTGATCATCAATTTAGCAGCATTAAAATCAATGAAACATCAATTGCATGCACACATTAACACAATATGTAACCCAGGGAAAGCATACAGCTGAAAACCCCACACTATCTGTATATTATAATGATTGAGAACATGTAACAATACATAGTACAATACTCCTCACAAGTACTCAATACTATCTCCACCTGTTACACACAAAACTAGCTCAGATCCGAACAATCATAGCTCAAATCTCCTCCACTGCTTTGCCTACCTCCACTCCGCAATCCTGCAAGATAATGAATGATGAATGGCTGATCCAAACTCCTATTTACCTTGGCTGATCCAAAATCACGTGAGCACAAGCTATAATTTGCTAGGTATTGGCCCACACTGCGCAGTCTTCATTGGCATTACTCAATCCATGCATGTGCAAAATCTCATGCACAATTGATAGTCACAACTCACCCTTTCACTTACCTCTAACACATGTCTCTGTTGAACTGTCCATGTATTGAGTTAACTGATGTATTCTTTAGTTGCTTTATGAGTTAATAATTAGTGAATTAATTAACAATAAATTCACACAAGTCATCACTAGTGTATTCTTTAGTTAGACTAAATACAACTAGTTCAACTAAGTCAAACTAAACACAACTCCATCAACTCCACAATCAACTCCATAGAACTCACATGCATGAGTTCTAACTGAAGTCCTCCATGCTATAACTCAACTAACACATAAGAAACCACGTGATTCCTTTTGTCAGCTGCATGTGCCACATCTGTAGCTCGAACTGAAGTGCTCCAAGAGAATAAGATAATGTTTAGAGTCCAAATATTACTAAGGGCTAATAATATTTGACTGTTTCTATTTTTAGCTTGGCAGTCTAAAAATAGACTCTGATCACTCCGCTGTGAACCAAAAATAGAAGTCCATCTATTTTTACCAACATGACCAATCATCCATAAATAGCATCCTGCAACTCATAGACCATGATCCATATGTCTAAAAATAGACATAGTCTAAAAATAGACTTTGCACCAAAAATAGCTTGTGGGCCCACTTAGTGAAGGCAACTCCTTTCCACTAAGCTCCATCATCTTGTTGCATTTTCAAAACTCCCTCTCAACAAGATATGGATTATCTGCAACCCCTATCCTGTAACTCTAGAATGTTCTGCATGAAACACATTTTCCCGGTTCACTTGCTCCAACAATACTTGGAACAAAATCTCCCAACTGACCACTCTATTGGGCTAAGAACATACTCTGATGCTGAAGCTCTACCTGCTACTGACAAGTGCTCCCTCTCTGACATCTGCTCTACTGCAACATCTCCATGCATCTCACACCATTGCACACCTCTCTATGCCACCTAGCACTGTGCAAAACACTTGTGCCTCTCGCATTGCTGCAGCCTGCTAGCTATGCGCTGTCCTAGGATTCCCTACATTGTCGCTCTCTCTGCTGCTCCATCCGCATCTGTCTCTACCCAATCAGTCAGCTCCTGCTACTCCACATTGGGGTTCCCGTAGCAAGGTCTCATCCAAGAGGTTGGGTACCTGAAGGATCCTACCCCTCCTCCTTGGGACGATCAATCCACATCACCCCACTTCCTACCTGGAGGTATGGCTGCATGTGATCCCTCTACCCACCTGGCTCGAAGTTTCCCCCTACTGGAGGTCTCTGCATGAGTAAATGTCTCTACTCGATCTCCTCTCATCTTCCCTTGATGTGGCTGCTCCACAACCTCCTCAAGCTGCTGCACCAATCGTGGCTCCTCCATAGTCGTCTGAGACTTCTTCTGGCTCTGCATGTTGAGAGGCAATATATGCTCCCTCTCAACCACCAAGTCTCCTTCAGTTGCCTCACTGCTCCAGGCTTTGCATGCATCTTGAACCTCAAGAGCATACAGGTTCTTGACCCGTGAACCGATCTGCTTCACTTGTCTAGTGATGATGTGTCTAAGGAAAACCTTTCCCTTACTGAAGACTACATCATAGCCTCTGTCTTCCAGCATCGCGATCGACACCAAGTTTCTCTTCAGTCCTGGTACATACTTGACATCGATCAAGATAAGGCGAGCTCCATGCTCCCTCTGAAAAATAACTGTGCCTACACCTGAGACACTATACTTCTCATCATTACCCATCGCTATGAGTATCTGGAGATCTTTCTCCTCCAAAGTATTGAACAAACTTTTGCCACCGGTCATGTGGAAAGAAGCTCCACTGTCAAGAAACCAACCACTTCCCATCATGGATGAAACCATGCATGCGAAAGTGTGAAATCCAACTCAAACTGTGAAGCAAGTGCCTCACCTTCAGATCCTTCCCCAGATCCCTTCTTGGACTTCTTGTTTGGGCAATTAGTAGCATAATGGCCCAACTCATGACAACGAAAGCATCACACCTTCGACTTGTCAACCTTCTTCCCATCATTGGAAGAACTGGTTTCGGAAAGAGAAAACTTCCCCTTCCCCTTCTTTGCCTTACTCGCTAAGGCACAGTTCTCCTCATCATGCATATTTGAAGAACTGTCTCTGGTGTGCCGTCTAATCTCCTCTTGCACAAAATCCAACCAAAGTCTCTCCCATCCTGGCAATTTCTCCCGACCATTGACAGAGTCCTGATAGGAATTCCAACTCTTCGGAAGACCAAGAGAGCCAAGCTCACCAAGTCCTCATCATCAACAGTCACCCCCACACTTCCCAGCTCATCCCGACATTGGGTGAACTTCGTGAGATACCTGGGCATACTGTCTCCATTATCACACTTAATGTTTCTGAGTTTATCCTTGAGCACCATTCCACCAGCTCAAAACTCAACCGCTACTGATCTAAAATTCGTGAGAACAAAGTATTTCTTGTACAGAGATCGCCTGTATGGGCATTCACCGGATATCTCACCTTCCAAAAGAAGGATGAATCCAGAAGCTACCTGACCCGATTACAGACTCTGCCTGAAGAAATAAAATGTAAACACTTTATGAATAATAGATCTGATGATCAATCCTCGCTTTGATATCCTGTATAAATTTTTCTACAAATCAACCAGCTCCGATACCATGTAGAAATTTTGAATAATATGACACTTATTCACAGAGATTATCCCAATTATACACTATTGCAGAATACATGCATAATACATAATCTCCTCTACATTTATCATCAATTTAGCAGCAATAAATCAATGAAACATCAATTGCATGCACACATTAACACAGTATGTAACCCGGGGAAAGCATACAGCTGAAAACCCCACACTATCTATATATTATAATGATTGAGAACATGTAACAATACATAGTACAATACTCCTCACAAGTACTCAGTACTATCTCCACCTGTTACACACAAAACTAGCTCAGATCCAAACAATCACAGCTCAAATCTCCTCCACTGCTTTGCCTGCCTCCACTGCGCAATCCTGCAAGAGAATGAATGATGAATGGCTGATCCAAACTCCTATTTACCTTGGCTGATCCAAAATCACGTGAGCACAAGCTATAATTTGCTTGGTATTGGCCCACACTGCGCAATATTCATTGGCATTACTCAATCCATGCATGTGCAAAATCTCATGCACAACTGATAGTCACAACTCACCCTTTCACTTACCTCTAACACCTGTCTCTGTTGAACTGTCCATGCACTGAGTTAGCTGATGTATTCTTTAGTTGCTTTATGAGTTAATAATTAGTGAATTAATTAACAATCAATTCACACAACTCATCACTAGTGTATTCTTTAGTTAGACTAAATACAACTAGTTCAACTAATTCAAACTGAACACAACTCCATCAACTCCACAATCAACTCCATAGAACTCACATGCATGAGTTCTAACTGAAGTCCTCCATGAAATAGCTCAACTAACACATAAGAAACCATGTGATTCCTTTTGTCAGCTGCATGTGCCACATCCGTAGCTCGAACAAATGTGCTCCAAGAGAATAAGATAATGTTTAGAGTCCAAATATTACTAAGGGCTAATAATATTTGACTGTTTCTATTTTTAGCCTGGCAGTCTAAAAATAGGCTCTGATCACTCCACTGTGAACCAAAAATAGAAGTCCATGTATTTTTCCCAACATGACCAATCATCCATAAATAGCATCCTGCAACTCATAGACCATGATCCATATGTCTAAAAATAGGCATAGTCTAAAAATAGACTTTGTGCCAAAAATAGCCTGCAGGCCCACTTAGTGAAGGTGACTCCTTTCCACTAAGCTCCATTATCTTGTTGCATTTTCAACACATGCCAAGGTATTCTTGATAGCACCAAGTACTTCCAATGGTGGTCCTACATTGTGGATTTACTTAAAAGTAAAGGTCTTTACAGAATAGCCTCAGGCCAAGAAACTAAACCTAAAGATGAAGATAAGACAGCCAAATGGGAAAATAGGCAAGATCAAGCACGTGGGTTGATAGGGATGTCTATTTCTCCAAACCTTAGATTCCATATCGCATAACTTGATACCCCTAATGAAGTAATGAAACAACTCGCTAAAGTTTTTGGAATTAAAATTGATATTAGAGCCCATCAACTCGAAAATGAGTTGCTTACGTTGGACCCCAATAATTTTTCTTCCATTGAAGATTTTTTTTCTAATTTCAAGACCCTTAGAGTTCTCTTGGAAGGTGTTAAGGTTAAGAAAGAACATGGTAGCCTTATATATTCCATTCTTACTAAGTTGGGACCAACCTACTCTGTGTTTGTTTCCACCTTCCATTCTACTAGAGAAGCATCTATTTCTTAAGGACAAGACTACATGTCCCCCTCTTTTGATGCCTTTTGTGATTCTTTAATAAGAGAACAAGAAAAACTCTTACATCTTGACTTCTTAATCTTGGAAACTCTTCTAAGAAAGCCTTATCTGCCTAGCAGCAACCAAATTCAAAGAATCCTAAGAAGCAATATCCTAAAAAGAATGGTCCTAAACCAAACAAGGGTCCTAAGCAATTTAAGTCTGAAAATGAAAAATAATTTCAACAAAATGATAAGGCAAACAAAAACAAAGGGAATAAGACTGATATAAATTGCCACTTTTGTAATTGAGATGGCCACTTAGAATCCAAATGCTTTAAGAAGATGGAAGCCTTGGAAGCAGCAATGAAGAAGCATAACATCCATTTGGAGCACTCTTCAACTTCAACTTCATCTTCAGGAATAGCACTTTCTACATGTGGTTATCAAGCATCATGGTCTGGTTATGCACTAAATGTATCTTCTTCTCATTCTCATGAGTGGCTCATTGATTCTGGAGCTTCTTATCACATGGCCAAAAACAAAGCCATGTTTTCTTCTTTAAATGATTGTAACACCAAAAATATATATGATGGTGATGATAGATCACTTAGTGTTGTAGGGACTGGAACTGTTCATCTAGACAATGGTCAATTTAATGATGTATTATGTGTTCCAACCTTATCCTGCAACCTTTTATGTGTATATCAGATAACTCATTCAGGTGAAGCTAAAACCATCGAATTTTCACCTCACGATGTTGTAATTAAGGACCTAAGAGATCCTAAACAGATTTTAGCTACTGGCATTGCTGATGATTCTACAAGGTTGTATAAGTTTAACAACTTTGCGTCATCAACTTTTCCCTCAGTATTTGTTTCTCATAATGATGAAGTGAGCAAACTTTGGCATGAGAAATTTGGTCACTTAAACTACCGCTCCCTTCAAAATCTATGTAAATAAAATATGGTGACAGGTCTTCCTATGGTATCTTGTAGAGATGGTGTTTGTTCCATATGTGTACTCGAAAAACATCATCAGGATAGTTTAGAAAAACGTTCCTCTTGGCACGCCTCAACCCCTTTACAGCTTATGCATAGTGATTTATGTGGTCCACTTCTAGTTGTTTCATTCTCTAGCTACAAGTATTTCTTAAATTTCATTGATGATTTCTCCATACACACTTGGGTATAATTCATAAAACTCAAGAGTGAAGTATTTAACATGTTCTTGGCATTTAAGGCCTTTGCTGAAAAACAATCTGGACATCAAATTCTTAAGCTATGATTTGATAATGGCAGAGAATATGTTAACAACAAATTCATCAACTTTTGCACTAAGAATGGAATCCAAATGCAACATATTGTTCCATATACTCCACAACAAAATGGTGTAGCTGAAAGGAAGAATCGCACCTTAAAGGAAATGGCTAATTGTATGCTTCAATCTAAAGGACTTAGTCTTAATTTTTTGGCAAAAGCAATTAACTATGCAAATTACATAGTAAATTGCACTCCTAATAAGGTTTTAAAGAATAAGACTCCAGAAGAAGTGTGGAGCTCAATTAAACCAGATGTAAGTCGCTTTCGCGTTTTTGGAAGTGAAGCATGGGCCCATATTCTACATGAGAAACATAAAGCTTTAGAAACTAAGAGTGAAAAATGTATTTTTGTTGGATATTCTAAAGATGTCATTGGATATAGAATTATTCCACTTAATTCCAAAAATGTTATCATTATAAGAGATGTAAAGTTTGCCGAAAATATATCAGCCTACGAGCGTAGCTCAGTGGATGTGCCACCTCTCTCTATCCCTTCTACTTCTAAAAATATTTATTCTTCAGACGATGACAACGAGGATGACAATCCTCCTCCACCTTCTCAGGATCCTCCTTTAACTCCTCAACTTCCAAAATTGGTCTGTGCTACTCGGGATGCAGTAGGTGCTCTTGTAGGTGATCCTACAGATCAACGATGTACATGTTCTCAGTTCAATGAAGCCTCTTATTTACTGGATCAATATTCAGTGAATTATGATCCTGACACCTTTGCAGAAGCTTTAGGTCATCTAGATTGGGACGCATCTATGAATGAAGAATATCGTTCATTATTGGAAAATGATACATGGGATCTTGTTCCTCTTCCAAAGGGATGAAGACTTGTTCGATGCAAATGGGTTTACACAACCAAGTTTGGAGTAGATGGAAAAGTTGATAAACATAAAGCCCCTCTTGTTGCTAAGGGTTTTTCACAAGTTGATGGCATTGACTATACTGAAACCTTCTCCCTTGTTGCCAAAATGAACTCTATCCACCTTGTTCTTTCCCTTGTTGCCTCTTTCAAATGGGAATTTCATCAAATGGATGTTAAATCCGCCTTCTTGCATGGGGACTTGCATGAAGAAATATATATGGAACAAGCTACTAGCTTTATAAAAACAGACTCCAGCCTTGTATGTCGGCTTAAGAAATCCCTTTATGGTCTCAAGCAAGCCCCTCGAGCTTGGTATGCCAAAATGGATAGCTTTCTTTTAGATACTAGCTTTTCTAGGTGTCATTCTGACAATACTATCTACACCAAGAAAGTGGGTAAGTCTCTTATCATTCTTGTTATTTATGTTGATGATCTTATCCTTACTGGTAGTGATCTCAACCATATAAACCATGTGAAGTCCAGCCTTAAAAAGAAGTTTGAAATGATAGACTTAAGACACTTGCATTATTTTCTTGGTCTTTAAGCCTTGCAATCCAAGGAAGGTATTTCCGTTTCCTAGTCCAAGTATGCCTGTGCTCTTCTATGCCACTTTCACATGGAAGACTGTAAGTGAGCCCCTTCTCCCTTCCAGTCTAGAGCTAAACTTTCAGTCACTTGTACTTCCCCTGGAGTTGATGCTACCTTATACCGTCAGCTTGTAGGAAAAATTTTGTATCTGACCCATACCCATCCTGACCTTTCCTTTGATGTTGGCCTTATTGCTCGGTTTATGCAAAACCCACATGAAATTCATTGGAAAGTAGCAAAAAGAATACGTTGTTATGTTTGAGGTACAATTTAGTTTGGGATTCATTACAGTGCAAAAGCATCTCCTCTATTGGTTGGTTTCACTGATTTTGATTGGGCGGGTGACCTTGATGATCAAAATTCCACTGCAGGTTATGTCTTCACTCTTGGTTCTGGACCTATTACATGGGCTTGCAAGAAACAAAGTGCCATTTCTCTTTATTCAGTAGAAGCAGAGTATCATGGCACCGTAGAAGCTAGTAAGGAAGCTCTGTGGCTTCGTCAAACCCTATCAGAGTTTGGTTTTCAGCAGCAGCATCCGACTATACTATGGTATCATAATCAAAGTGCCATTCGACTATTCAAAGATCCAGTCCAACATCAGCACAACAAACACATTGAACTACACATGCACTTCATTAGAAAGCTCATTTATGACCATGTTCTTGAAGTGAAATATTGTTCAACCGATGATCAAGTTGCAGACATCTTTACAAAGTCTCTCACAGAGGCGAAGTTTACTAAACTTCGATTTATGGTTGGAGTTCAGGAAGTTGTCACTAAGGGGGGATAGGCTCTAATATTTCCTTCCTTCTCCTATTATGTCATATTTGTACATCCTTCAATCCTATCCCAAGTTGTTCTTAAGGTGGGATGTTAAGATATTTCGACACATAGGAAATAGTTAAGTATAACTTGGTCTAGTGTAGAGTTAGGTAAAGTGTGTTTCTTTAGTATGTACATTTGTAACTTACAATCCGACGGTCACGATATGTTCTAGACATGAAGTGATCTGACGGTTCGTTCTCTCCTTGGTATTTCCGACACTTGATCTGTTTCTTAACACCCAATTGGTCCATGATCTCTATTTAAAGAGCATGGAGGGTCATTTGTAGGGTGACCACTCATGAGAGAATCTTATTTAAATTTTCTTTCTTTTATTAATAAATTGCCTGAAGTGGCCACGTTGGCTCAGGCCATGGACTATTTCTTTGTTTGATGGTTTTAACCATGTCAAGAATATTGGTGTATTGATCTGTGATCTGTTTGTGAGCGGTGTCCTTTGGTGTTCTATCTGAGGAACTTACCCTGTAAATTCCTACATTTAATCAACATTAAATTGCCATAGTCTAAGAACATTAACATTGTAAACATTTCCAGCATATCACGAATACATGCATGCTAATTTATTTCTTTTGCATTTATTATTTATGAATTTAATATTGATTAATCACATGAGTCTTCCATGGAAAATTATAGTTATATGTAATAATACACTCCTTTTTGTGGAATCACGAATCTACACTACACTTTGTATGTCTTTAAAAAACTTGTTCTTTTTAAAAAAATCTCATAACCTTCATGTGAGAATTGAAAGAAGAAAATTGTGAGGTTTTCAAAGGTAGGGATCATAATTTAGGATTCAAAGAACCACCAAATTTTATATATAATGATGAATGTTATGAAATTTTAATGTTCTTAAATATATGTTTAACAAATAATGTCTTCTCAGTTCATGCACATTAGAAGTCAGGACATTCTTTCTCCTCGTAGATCTTGCAAAATTTTCTCTCTTCTAACTCCTACTTTGGATATAAAACATGAATCAAACTAATATTTATAGGTTTTGGAGCACCTATTTGACAACCATTTTTTCTAATCCCTCTTGTAAATAAATTTCGATGAATTATAATTCATGTAAATAATATGTGGGGATTATATTCCAATGGTTTTTTTTTTGTTAAATAACATCCTTAGTTTTTGTGGGTTATCTTAAACCATTACAATTCAAAAGTGATTCATAATCTTCATGAATTCAAATGGTTTCAAAATTTTCCAATAATCCATGGTTTCAAGTAGTTTTCAATAATTTGCATGGTTTCAAGTGGTTTTCAATAATTTGTATGGTTTCAAGTGGTTTTATTTAGTTGTTGTTACTTCTCAATTTTAACTACATGGTATTACTTTCAATGCTTATTTGCTCTTAATTTTATTGTTTCATTCTCCATTTGTTTTAGGTTTTAATCATATTTCTTAATACATACAATATGGAGCAAGCAATATGAGAAGTAAGACAATTTTAATCACTTGTAATTGCATGAAATTATGATTCTCTCAATGTGTGACTTTTCGCATCATTTCTCTAGATTTCTCTCGTACTTCCTCTGTGGATGGAAATTTTTTTCCTTTTCTAGATCCAAATCTCTAATTTCCCATGTTTGTTGTGAATATTTGTGTAATTTCCAAGCTCTATTATTTCTCTATGAAAGAATTTTTATTGTTTTTTTGCACAGTAGAATTTAGAAACTAAACTATTTGTTAACAACAGAGGCTCAATCAAGCCCTTGAGCCATATGATCCACCATTAGTTCCACTAATAAAAAGTTTGTAAGGCTATTGGTGGGTTATCTTTTTAATGGCTCAATCAAGCCTTTGAGCTTGATTGAGCCACTAGTTAATCACATATGCCACTTGATCAAGGGTTTCTTTAATGCTCAACCAATCAATTTTAATTTTGGATTTAAGCATTTGATTGAGCTCTTGATGTCCTAAAAATTGCAATTTCATAATCTCTTCTGTAGATTTCTCTGCAACCCCATTTTGTACCCTATCGGATTTAGGGTAGAAATTGCCCTTAAATGGTGAAGTTGATTGCATTGGGTTCATGAAAGAATCCTGTATCCAATGGGTTGAATAAAAAATCAATAACATAAAATATACACAATGAAAGAAATTCAAAATATACCACTATCTTCATTTACGAGTCCTCTTCAAAAGGGTACTCTTGGTTTTTCAATTTATTTAAAGAGTTGAAAAATATCTTATGTGAACACATGTGTCTCCAAAATTCAATTGAAATATTACTTCGCCAACTTCGAAAAATAATAAAAAATATAATTTTGCATAAAAAATAATTTTTTAATATGAAAAACTTAGTTCTCTTTGTGTATATCATGCTCATATATATATATATATATATATATATATATATATATATATATATATATATATATATATATATATATATATATATATATATATATATATATATATAAGCTTGGTGATACTTTATTTTATATTAATGATATATAAGCCAGGGAACAAAAATATGTTTGGTGGCCTTAACCTGCCCGAAGGAAACCAGGTCTGTTGGCCACCAATCAACATCATATGCCGTATAAAATTTAAACAGATTGAGCATGTCCATCTGTGCTAAATAAGATATTGTATCTACTATATGTTTCAACATTCTTCTCTCAAAGTAAATGTTATCCGACCAGATCATTGTAGTAAACAAAAAAATTGCATTACTTCCTATCTTATCTTCATTCAGTCATTTGATGATTCAATGGGAGTCAGGTTCTTAGCACTCGACCCTGGCATTTTGTTCTGCAGTAGGCTTTGAATTTGTTTCTCCATTCAGCCTAAACGGGCATTCTAATGGTACTGTTGCACCTGTACAACATGGATCTCCCTTTGAATATCTTTTAACCTTAGCCCCTCTTGTTGTGTTTTCAGTGGTTCCTCCAGATTCCTAGTTGTTGTCATGGCCCTTGCTAGTAGGTTCTTCATAACCCAGTAGAGCTGGACTATATATTTGAATAGAGTTTTCCTACCTTGGGTGTGTCCTAGGTCTATGAGAAAGGGTTCCCAGTCCCCCGCTAGAAGTGGCTCTGCTACTGCCTTAACATTCAAATCCACCTCCCATGTCAAAATTAGGGCCTTGACCTGTGTTAGAGTTCCCCCACTATATGTGTGCATGAAGTTTTTCATATTTTCCTCTCTTGCTTTTCTGCCCCTCTTTTGCTGGGTCTTACTAGTCGAGGCCACCAACGTTTTCCTTTTGCTTTCAGTATGTTTGCAGGCACAACGATGCCCTCTTCTTCTCAGCCCTACCTTAGCCTTCACCATTTTTCCTTCAGCTAGAGTTCCTCCCAACCACAACCACTCCCGAATTCTTGCCTTGTCCCGAAACAGGAGCGCCAGAGTCGGAGGGGGAGGAAGATTAAACATACCTATAAGAGTAGCATAAGTAGTAACATTAAAACCAAACCAAATTTTAGTGTTTCTATTTGGCTATTCCTTGTGGAGCACAATTACAGAGTCACGATTCTAGGTTTGAGGAGTGTAACTCGAATTCCCCCTAACCCCTTCATGACTTTCCTTCATCCTCATTGTGCCCAGATTTAAATGAATTTCTTCCCTCTACCTCTCAGTTCTCCCCTTGGTCCAACCAACCCTCTAGCTTCCTGGTTTAAGCCCTACCACGACTAGCTTGATAGACTCATAGGTTTTGGAATACTTAGGAATTGGGATGTAAGTGGTTGACCAAACTCTGACTAAATTGACAGGCCTACCGAGGTTTGGGGACCCCGCTTGCCATTCCTTCCCCTATGGAATTTGAAACTTCCATATAACCCTACCTTGACAAAATTGGTTGAAAGTTTGGTAAAGGACATACCCAGGATAGATAACATTCCCTCGCTCTGACTTTTCATTCTACCCTCGAACCTGCCATGTCTTTGGTTCAATTGAATTAAGCATGCAATTGTATAATTGACAGCCACACCAAGGTTAGAGTCCCCCGAATACCCTTTAATGCCCCACTGAACCAAAGGTTTGCCAGGAAGACGAACAACAGCTGGTAGGTCAGACGACCTAGCTTCATATGCCCCCGAAAACCTGTTCCTAGCCCACTGGGCTAGAAAATTACCCGAGGACCAGAAAAAACCAGACTTGATAGACATGCAAGTGGTTTGGACCCCAGAAACCCCTTTCTTTCCTCTCTAGCCCAGAGAATTTCTAGGCAACCACAGGCCCTTAGGGGTGCCTTGGCCCCTTCTAGGTCCCAGACACCTGGTATTGACAAAAGCAGGAGCAAAGTTCACAACCTGAGTGCCAAGAGCAGCCCCTGACCCTCCATGCATCCCTTTTTTTCCAACAAGTTATCATATAATACACAAATTAAAATACTAGACATCAACAATAGAGAACTAAACGAAATTCCATCAGAAACATGTGGAACCATCACCATTCATTGCGAGACTGACCTCCATTCTTGTAGCATTGACTCCATATCAAGACTAAGGTGGGCGTGAAGTAAATATTGGTTTGGCTTTGAAGCATTGGTGGCATCTTCCTATTGGTGGTGACAATCCACCCTTCCACAAGCAAGTTCCTCCCCCTGCTACCAGTCTCGTCTCCTATGGGAAAGTTCCTCCTCAGACCTTGAATGCATAATCTAGCATCTCTCACCACCTTTCTCCCTCTTATAACACCTTGTGTTACCATTTTACTTCCCAAATAAGCTGACACCTATTTCCATTCTCTCCCGGTCCTTAATGCAGTGCGCGTGTGGGGTCCTTGGCCGAGCCACCCACCAGCCCTGTCCTCTTGCTTTTCACACATGTCATCGATCTGCCAAGGGACCTTCTTGCCCATCACACCCCGATTGTGGGCCCTTACTTCCTTCCCTACATTTTTCCATAATATCCCTCAGAGCTTCCATAACTTCTACCTAGTTTATCTCATTCCCAGAGATGTCCAGGTTCTTTCCTAGATTACTGCATCCCCAGTTTGCTAGGAGGTCGGCTACAAAATTCCCTAAACAACATACATGTGTCGGGATAAGGTATGCTATATGTTGGATGAGAACCCCTATATCCTAAACTAACCTTGTTGTTCTCCAAATCTTACTTATTGTTTCATAATGTGTACCATGTTGAAGAATTTTAACGGTATCTACCACAAGGGTGGATTCAACTTCCACCACCAATTTATGAAATCTTTCCCTTCTTTATATTTCTAGTCCATGTTTGAGTGCATTGAATTCTTCCTTGTTGTTGCTCGCGATTCCACAGTCATATGCAAACAACTAGACTGCTCGACTGTGGTGATCTATGAATACACCTCCAAGTCCAGCTTCACTAGGGTTTCCTTTAGATGCTCCATCAAATCTCAATTTTATGAATTCCTCAGGAGGGCATGTGAAGTTTGACAAGGTTTGAGTGGGGGGGTTTTTTAATTCCATGAATTCGGCATTAGCATTTGCAGATACAAGTTGAGCATTGCCAAGATTTGACCCTCTTTCTGAGGTGCTTCCCAGTCTTCTGGATACTATTTCTCTACCAGAATGGTTTCACGGATGTTTTGGTTAATAATCTTCCAGACCTCCACTACAATATTTTGTCATCTTTGAATACCCTCTGGTTCCTTTCTTTCCACACCTCCCAAAGGAGAAATCCTATAGAGATGTCCCAGGCTCGGTTGAGGATGGGGCTCTTATATATTTTCTTTCTCCAATTTTCCATTGTTGCCTTAATGCTTGAGCAATCTCGATCTGAATGGCCAAAGAGGATTTCATGATTCTTCCATAGTTGGTTACTAAAGGGCCATGAGTTCAGGAGTGCTCCATCGTTTCCATTTGCACCTCGCACATACAACAAGGTGAAGGTCCATGTACCCCTCATTTCTGTAATTGATCCCATGTAAGAGCTCGGCCATGGTGAACCAATGAGAGGAAGAAGACTACCTTTGGCCATAGCTGTTCCATCCATATTCTTCCCCAGATGGGTTGACATTTTTGCTATTGATATTTTTCTTTTAGTTGATATCCATCCTGTATTATAAACATGCCTTTATTCCTGTATCCCCATCTGATGATGTTTGTTCCTTCAGAGATTGTTAGTCTTCGTGAATTGACCTCTTTGTCATATGATTCCCATTGGGGGGGAGTCTGACGTATTCGACTAGTGTTGTATCCTTTTCTACTCTCTCCAGGTTGATCTGGCATCCGCTTCCCATAATTTATTCACAGTCAGGTTTGATGGTCAATTTTTGAATAAGAATATCTTCGAAAGGTCCAGTCAACTAAAGAGTTTTTCCATCTATTGCCAAGCATATTTCCAGAACCTTTCCTTGTGCCCCCCTGATCTACTATAAATTTTGGTTCCTTATTAGATCTCATTTTTCTGCTGCTAGGTTCCAAATGGTCGATTCCCTGGTAGTTTCCTGAGTTATTAGTCTCCCTTTTGTCGTCATTGGCATACTGTATTTCCTTTCCCAAAGTAACTTTCATAAGTCATTTCCTCCATGGATCCATTTCCACCAAATTTTTTCTCCCATGACCTAGTTTAGACTATATGGATCCCAAGGCCCAAACTCCCTGCTAATCTAGGCTTAGTTAATCAGTTCCAAGAAAGGAGGGCCCATTTATTGACTTTTTGTGTCCCTTTCCATAGGAATTTCTTGAAGATATTTTTCATTTCATTGCATACTATTTTGGGTGCGGCTATACTTGAGAGCTGGTAAATGGGGATTGATTGCAGCACCTCTTTCAGGAGGATAACTCTACTTTCCATGTTGAGGGCTCGAAAGGTGCAATTCTGAAGACTACCTTGAATTCGGTCGAGGAGAGCCTTCCAGTTTGACACTTGGAGGGGGTTGAAACTTATGGGGATACCCAAATATTTAGAGGGAAGGTTTCCTATTCAAAAGACCATAATTCTAGCTAGGAAGCCTCGTGATTGAAAAACATTGTTGAAGAAAAAACATCTAACTTTTCTTTATTGATCTGAGTTCTTGAGGCGTTCATGAATTCTTATAGGATAGCCAGGAGAGACCTTGCTTCTATGAGCATATCTTGGCAGAAAATCATGATGTATGTAGGGTGATTTAATTGTATGCTAAATCCATGTCATTTAATTTGTCAACCCGAGGATTTTGTAAACTTAGAAGCAAACCAAAATATATGGGACCTCAGATGAAACTGTTGTAGGAATTTTGTTTAGAAAGGAAATGCATATTACAACTATAACTAAAGAAAGATGTAAAAGAAATCACATGCAAGAAAACTGAATTAAGTTCTAGGGATGGAAGTTAAATTCTAAAGGTGGAATGAATGAACGCCATGGCCTTTCTAAACTATTCAAAAACAAACTAATCAATGAAAAATTATAAGAAGCAAACTATGATAATCTAGAAAGCAGTAAATAACAACTAGTGAGAAAGCAGTGAATAGCAACTAGTGATTTAGTTGTCAAGCAAGAAAAGGATAACTAGTAAGCAAACAGTTTAATGACAATCAAATCAAATCTAGGAAATGAAATCATAATTGCAGAAAGTAAATCATACTTGCAGAAAGGAAATAACAAAAATCAAACTATGTTACAATTGTATACAAATTGCGGTTGATGGGGATCCTACAATTCCTCAACGAGCACACATGAACAACTATCACACCTTAAGAATAAAAAAACACTCATAACTCATAATTTTGGAGAAAATGATATTATTCATGGTGAATGAACAATCATAAATTTGATGCTAATGAATTACTGATAACTGTTGGCTTCCTTTGAAGGATACACCTCTTATTTATACATGAGTTAGGGTTATCTGCTCAATAAATACAAATCCCTTAAATATCTAATAGATCCATACTCGTCTCAACTTATCCCTAAATATTAGATACAAATCCTATGACTCATAAAGATCTGCATGATATTTCTCCTTGGAATATGTTCCACCTCTTGAGTTGAAATTCGAATTTGTGTTTGGGAGGACAAGTAAGAGCCTTCTAGAACCTCCAAATAAGCCTACACATGTCACAAAACTCATAACACATATATAGGTATATGAAACTATGTTAATTTCCTAGTTTTTAATCATTATTCACTTATAATCATAAAATAAATAACTTTGGAAAATAAGGATTCTAACCCATATGTTTTTGAATATGATTACTTGATGTAGGGTTTTAGGGCTAGGTAGTTATGAGATGAAGGTTAAATGGACATGAAATGACGGAAATATGGATGAAAATGGAAGATTTTGAGACTCAACATACCCCTTAACTGAAGTTGTTTCATGTCCTAATGCAACTATTGCATTGATTCATTTATCCATAAGTTGATCCTTTTGTAATTCTTTTCTTCTTTATGAGCTTTAGCTTCTATGGATTCTCTTCAAACTTTGTGTTATCATATTCTCTTTTGCAAAGTGTAATACATTTGATTGCAACGTATATTTTTTATGGTTGGTTCTTGTGTGACAACTGAAATTTTTGAGTATTAGTTCTTGTGTAACAATACTTTTATTGATTTTTGCATCAAAATACATGAAAACATTGAGAATTTTCTTTTCAAGTCCTATAATAACTATCAATGAATAATTTTCAAAGCATATAATCTTTTGGAATTATATTGCAACGATAGTTGATTGGAAATAATATGTGAGTTGGAATGAAATGAAAATGTGTGATGGTGTATGAAATGTAAATGTGAATTGATGTACCTTCCCCCCAACTAAAGGTGTTTTAATTTTATGATAATATGAGAAAGAGAGTGTAAATGAAGTGATGAATTTTCCAAAATTGTAATTTTATCCTTTAAGGAATTGCATGACTAAAAATTAGAAAACAACATACCTTCACTTACCTTCAATGTGGATGAGTTGTGCATACTGAAGAGTGTGGCTACTAATGTTCGATCATGGAGTATGTAAACGAAGGAATTTGATTTGCTTCTTTGTTCTTTTTGTGCTGATGACAAGATTGGGCTCTTTATTGCTACTGTTACAAATTGATTCCCACTGCAAATTGATGAAATGATGTAGTCTTCAATCATTACAAAACCCGATGGTACATTTATAGTCATGTGAATAAATGTGTTGATGTCAAGCATGAAGATAAGTAACTGGATTACCGGCCATTAATGAATGTCATTAACCAATGTGAGGCAAACTCACCATTAATGTCAATGAGTGCCAAGGTACCTAAGTACATCTTGCAAAGTGCGAATAGATGAGATGATGTCGAGCCACTTGCTACATCCAACAATCAAGGGACATTGATGTATTCCCAAGATTGTCAGTGAGAGAACTTGTCATTAAGGCATACAAGCCTCAAGGTACTAATAAGGAATCTAGCCTTGAACCTAGATAATGTACTGATGTCGATAGGCCAAGACTTCTTATAAGGGAGGCCTTAATGAATCCTCTATCATCTAACGCAAGCATAAAAACAATGATTTTGAAGGTCTATGGATGAAAAATTTTGCAGTGGATCAAAACGAAAAGGAAAAGAAATGAATCAGTTTTGTAGGGGAGATGAATGGTTTTATTACTGGGTTACATGTTAGTGAAAGCGAGGAACGAAAATATAATAATTGTGAAGGAAAATGAGATGAATATTTTATTGACTGAATAAGTAGGAATGCAATGGTAAGACTGGTATCTGAAAGGTTTTGAAATGGTGTGATGGATCTTATTTTGCATTCTTTATCCAAAATCATGTGCTCATGCTTGGATATTTCATCTTTGATGTTGCTCTAATCATGTTCTTAAGAAATGTGGTCTTTGAGAGACACTGTTTTCTTATGGTCATATGTTTATCTTCATGGAACCTACAAAAAAACTAGTAATTTTTCTGAAATGAAATGTAAGATTATGAAAAGAGAGAGATGATCAATCTCTCTATTTATGACATTTACACAAAAAAACTAACAATTGGTACTAATAAAACAAATTCAGGAAAGAAAATCAAATGAATTTTTACCTATTTTGAAACTAGTACCTTAGGTTACCTGTCATGTCTTGTGAGAAATTTCTTAATTCTTTTACTCCTTCAAATTCTGGTAAAATATTTCTCATTGTGTAGATCTCATTGAGATCTTTTTGATGATGTTTGAATTGTTGAAAACCAATGTCGTATGAGAAATTTATGCTTATTTTAAATTTTTGTGAAACAATGAAAATTGTCATGCGTGAGTGTGACATGGAAACATGATGTTGATGTGAAAGATGAAGTAGGTAGATGATATGGCATGCTGATTATGAATTTATAATTAGAATTCTATTGAAAATGGAAACAAGAAATGATAAAAATAGAAGTGCTAAAAATAGCACTGCTATAAATAGTAGTTCGAGTACCAGTGTTGGACATAGCAGCAAGGAATGAAAAATGGAAGTGCTAAAAATAACATTGCTATAAATAGCATTTCGGGATGGATTCCAATTTTAGTAAGTCCTTGAACTAAAATTGAGAAGTAAAATTCGAATTTGTTCTTAGCAGTTGTTTGATTAATAATTAATTAATTCACCATGAGTTAATTAGTTGTAGAAAATCAAACATGAAGTCTATGTGGGGACATGCAATAGTTTCTCCATTAATTGAGGAATTTATCCATCAGTTAAAGAGATAAGGATGAGTTGTAAAATTGATTTGTAATTAGTTGGATCAGTTAACTGAGTCAAGTCCAGTTAGATTAATTCAAATAGTTTATTGAATTAAGTGTGAGTTCAGTTAGTTAATGCTTGCATGCATGTAACTGCTGCACTTCAGATAACTCAATATTCTCTCATAAATAAATCATGCATGTCAGTTCAGTCAGAGATCCAGTTGAGATCAAAGGAGGGACAATGTACTATCAATTGGAGGATTTTTCCTATATAGGAAACTCATCCATGCAGAAGGAATTATCTCGTTAAGGATTGCGCAATTACTATTGGGCCAAGTGAGCAGTGTGAGGTGGGAATTCATATGTGTGGAAGCACTGGACCCCAAGAAAAACTGCGCAAGGAAATAGGAGGCTTGGAGGGCAGAGGAGAAGGTTGTGAGAACCTTTGACTGTCTATTAGTAGTATTGTTTGATTACAGAGAGAGCATGATAGCTTGAGACCTGATTCTTTTTGTAACTTGAACAAGATTTCCACTTGTATGATAATACAGAGATTGGGGTTTTAGGCCGAGGCTTTCCCCAAGTTATTTCTTCTGTGTTATGTGTGATTTATTTCTCATTCTCAATTATATGTGTTCTCTTGATCTTTCTCAATTCGATTAAGCTTCCGCAAAGTGTTGTAGAAGTAGATCTTGTATTGTGTTTTAGTATATTGTATAATCTGTTGATCTACAGTGAGAATTTCTACATGGTATCGGAGCAAAGGTGATCAAGGCGAAGAATAGTATACAAGAAGGAGAAGTTCAAAGCTTGTGTTTCTTGAATATAGAAATCAAGTTCTTATCACATATCAATTTCATCGATGGCGTTCAGTGGTTTAAGACTCGAGTATGCCCTTGATGGCAGCTCGAATTATATATCCTGGAAAGATCACATGGAGGCAATATTAGAGGATAACGTTCTAAAGGACTTCATTGATCAAGAAGTCCCCAAGCTGACTGATGCTACTCAACTGGCGGAATGGAAGAAATGTGTGACTAGAGCAAGGAGAATCCTCCTAGAGGGAGTTTGAGACCACATTGTCTCGAGCCTCCATGGGAAGGAGACATTGTTTTCGATTTGGAAAACATTGAAAGATCTATATTAGAACAGTGGCGATCAGAGGAATTTGGCACTGAAAGACAAGCTTCGGAAAATCAAGTGTGAAAAGGGCGACACAATCTCTACATATATGAACAAGCTCACCACCTGCAGGGATGAGCTTGTAAGTGTAGGGATCACGACCACTGATGATGAAATAGTGAGTCTTTCTACTCCTCGGTCTTCCTAAGAGCTGGCATAGCTACCAAGACTTGATAAACGCAAGAAAGAAACTGCCAGATTGGGAACAACTTTGGTCAGATCTGATGCAGGAGGAGATACGGAGAAGCACCAGAGATGGATCTTCTTCATCCAAGGAGGATGAAGAAAATTGCGCCTTAGCGAGTAAGGCAAAGAAAGGGATGGAGAAGGATTCTCATCCCAAATCTAGTTCTTTCCATGGAGTGAATAATTTTGACAAATCTAAAGTGTGATGCTTTCGTTGTCATGAAGTGGGCCATTTTGCTACAAATTGTCCACTGAGGAAATCCAAGAAGGGATCCGTGGAAGGATAAGAAGGCGAGGCACTGGGCTCATAGTTCAAGTTGGATTTCACACTTTTTGCATGCATGGTTTCATCCATGGTGGGAAGTGGTTGGTTTCTTGACAGTGGAGCTTCTTTCCACATGACCAACGACAAGAGTTTGTTCAGTATCTTGGAGGAGAAAGATATCCATATACTCATAGCGATGGGTAATGATGAAAGTATAGTGTCTTAGGTGTAAGCATGATTATTTTTCAGAGGGAGCATGTAGATCACATTACCTTGATCGATGTCAAGTATGTACCATGACTGAAGAACAATTTGGTGTTGATCGCCATGCTGGAAGACAAGGGCTATGATATAGTCTTCAATAAGGGAAAGGTTTTCCTTCGACACATCACCACGAGAAAGGTGAAGTAGATTGGTTCACGAGTCAAGAACCTGTATGCTCTTAAGGTTCAAGATGAATGCAAAGCCTTGAGGAGCAAGGCAACTGATGGAGACTTGGTGGTTGAGAGGGAGAGTAAATTACCTCTCAACATGCAGTTCCAGATGAAGTCTCAGACAATTGCGGAGGAGCCACAATTGGTGAAGCAACTTCAGCCACAACTGGAGAAGCCAAGAGGAGATCGAGTGGAGGCATCCACTCATCCAGAAACCTCCAGCAGGGGGAAATTTTGAGCCAAGTGGGCAGAGGGATCACATGCATCCATACCTCTAGGTCAGAGGTGGGGCGATGTGGAGTGACAATTCCAAGAAGGCTAGAATAGGGGCAGGATCATTGAGGTACCCAACCTCTTTAATTAGACCTTTCTACGGGATCCTCGATGAGGAGTAGCAAGATTGGCTGAGTGGGTAGAGGCAGATGCGTATGGAGTGGTAGAGAGAGCTATAGTGTAGGAATCCCAAGACAGTGTAGAGCTAGTAGGCTGCAACAATGCGAGAGGCACAACAGTGTTTCACCAGGGCAAGATGGCACAGAGAGGTGTGCAATGGTGCGAGATGCATGGAGTGTTGCAATAGCTCAGAGGTTAGAGAGAGAGCACTTGTCGGTGGCAGAGGGAGCTTCAGCATCAGAGGGTGTTTCTAGCCCAAAAGAGAGGTCAGTTGGGAGATTTTTTTGTTTCTAGAGTTGCTGGAGCAATAACACTTGGGAGAAGTGTTGCATGCAGAACATTCCAAAGGTTCAGGCTCAGGTTCGAGTTGAATGCCTTTCTTGTTGAGAGGGAGTGTTGAAAATGGCAACAAGAAATGCTAAAAATAGAAGTTCTAAGAATAGCATTGCTATAAATAGAATTTCGAGTACCAGTGTTGGACATAGCAGCAAGGAATGAAAAATGGAAGTGCTAAAAATAGCATTGCTATAAATAGCATTTCAGGATGGATTCCAATTTTAGGTAGTCCCTGAACTAAAATTCTAATTTTTTCTTAGCAGCTATTTGATTAATAATTAATTAATTCACTATGAGTTAATTAGTTGTAGAAAATCAAACATGAAGTCTATGTGGGGACATGCAACAATTTCTCCATTAATTGAGAAATTTATCCATCAGTTAAAGAGATAAGGATGAGTTGTAAAATTGAGTTGTAATTAGTTGGCTCAGTTAACTGAGTCAAGTCCAGTTAGATTAATTCAAATAGTTTATTGAATTAAGTGTGAGTTCAGTTAGTTAATTCTTGTATGCATGTAACTGCTGCACTTCCGATAACTGTATTCTCTCATAAATAACTCATGCATGTTGGTTTAGTCAGAGACCCAGTTGAGATCAGAGGAGGGACAATGTACTATCAGTTGGAGGATTTTTCCTATATAGGAAACTCATCCATGCAAAGGGAATTATCTCCTTCAGGATTGTGCAGTTACTACTGGGCGAAGTGAGCAGTGTGAGGTGGGAATTCACATGTGTGGAATCACTAGACCCCAAGAAAAACTGCGCAAGGAAATAGGAGACTTGGAGGGCATAGGAGAAGGTTGAAAGAATCTTTGACTGTCTATGAGCAGTATTGTTTGATTGCAGAGAGAATAGGATAGCTTGAGAGCTAATTCTTTTTGTAACTTGAACAATATTTCCACTTGTATGATAATACAGAGATTGGGGTTTTAGGCTGAGGCTTTCCCCGGGTTATTTCTTTTGTGTTATGTGTGATTGATTTCTCATTCTCAGTTATATGTGTTATCTTGATCTTGCTCAATTCGATTAAGCTTCTACAAAGTGTTGTAGAAGTAGATCTTGTATTGTGTTTTAGTATATCGCATAATCTGTTGATCTACAGTGGGAATTTCTACAAATTCAATGTCAACAAATATATCATTGAATTGAATACATGGCTGCAGAATTGTTTTTTTGTTACAGAATTGTTTTTCCGCTGTAGAATTGCACATTTCTTGCATCTAAAAAAATTTCTTGCATGGACAGTTAGGTATACCAAAACTTATGCATTTTTGTTATGCACAACTAATCAGTCAAAATTTTGAATTAATCAGTACCTTCTCCAGAAAAACGAGCAAATACATTGGAAAATGCAGTAAACAAATATTATTAAAAAGACAAATATTTTTTCTTATCTGCAAAAAGACAATGGAGAAATTTTCAGAAATTTATTACCTTCAGATGTTGAGGCCGTAGTCTTGTCTGTTTCTTTTTCATCATGACTCAAAGAAACATTATCATTATGTATAGATTTGTTTGTACAATTATGAGAGGTCTTTTTCGTTAAAACAAATTGACAAACAAATTGCAGATTTTTAAAATGTAGACTCTCGAATAAAACTTGATAAATCTAAATGAAAGTACATGTTTCTTCTTCAGATGAGTTGGATGGTAAGAATCTTGAAAAAAATAAGCAAAGAAAAATGGTCAATCATTCTCTGCCCTGGAATGTTTGTTGTCCATGTTTCCACTACCTCAGGGAGGGAGGAACAAATCAACCTGAGGTTCTCATCAGCCTTTGCACTTCGCCTGTCAAAGTGATCTAGGGCATCATATAATAAAGCTCCGGGTGATGTGCTTCCAATCTTAAAAATGGATTCAGTAGAGTCGGGCATACACTGCATAAATTCCATATTGGAATTGTTGACTCACTACATGAATATTGGCAAAATGTATCACTAGCAAGATTGTCCTAGAGACTTGTGTCTACAAACTTGAAATAGACAAAAGAAAGCTTGCTCCTTTATAAGAGGTGAACCTCTCATTCATAGAGAACTCTCGATCTATCTACTTTCAAAAATAGTTCACAACTTCTAAGCCATGCCACCACTGGATGTTGTTTGAATAATTTGAAAAATAGATGATCCAATCACAACAAAGACAAAGAAACCAAGCACAATTGGCCCCACTGGATACAAATTGCCTTTCTTTACTGTTGTTTTAGGCACAACTCCCCTCTTTGGGATGTTTTTCTTAAACTTAGAACTTTTCCTATCTGCAAGGTGCCTAGATGTTGTCATTTTTTTTGTCGAGAGATTGCACCACCGATGTTAGATATACAAGTTTTGGCTGCAATTCACAACGAATTTGTCGAATATGTTGAGCTCCGCAAAGCGTGGCAACACACAACACAACAAACCTTGCAGAGACAACAATCGACAAAATCCTCACACCATCACATTCAGGGATCAAAACCACATGTGACTTTAGACTTGAATCACGTGTACCTCTGATGGAAAATATTTTGCATGCAGATACTATTAAATCAAATGAATGTATAACAAGAGGGAAGAGAATAAAACCAGATGGATCTTCAATCTTACATCGCTTAGCCATGGTACCTCCAAGTATCATTGCACTAATTACCTCAACAACAATACTTTCAAAAAGGTCTGCACCACAAGCTGCACAATCACCAACATTGTCTCCCACCAAGTCAGCAATGACAGTTGGGTTACGTGGATCGTCTTCAGGAATACCTTGCTCCACTTTCCCAACCAGATCAACACCTACATCTGTAGCCTTTGTGAATATTCCTCCTCCAAGCTAAGAAAAAAGTGCTACAAATGAGGCCCCAAATCCATAACCAACTAGAAGAAGAGGCAATTTAGTCAACTTCATTGAATTCGATGTATCCACCCCCAGATATACATAGAATGAGGCATATAGAACTACTACTCCTATAACTTCCATGCCCACTATAATGATAGCTGAAAAGCCACTAGCATGAGTAGCCACCTGTAAATCTTCTCTTGCTAACCGCCTTGTAGCACTAGAAACTCTAACATTTGCATGCACAGAAACCCACATGCCAACATAGCCTGCAATACCCGAACACAAGGCTCCAAGAAGGAAAGAAATTATAGTGATAAATGCTAAAGTTGACCTTTCAAGTCTAGATGCTTCCTGCTGAGGAGTGGTATTTCGAAAGAGATATATACCTAGGATAACAAATGCTAACAAAATTTCCATTTTTGAAATAGTACCATATTGAGTCCTAAAAAAAACCTTCAGCCCCATCCCGAATTGCATCTGAAATCTGGCTCATTTCTGGTGGTCCTTCATCCTTAGCGTAAACTCTGAACAAGAATGCCAGAAGAACAAATTCCCATAGTGATGATCGAAATGTAGACATGGAAATGCCATTGAAACGTGAGGGGATTTCTATGTTGTGCATCCAAAACTGCCAAAAAATCAAGCAGAATCATAGAAAAACTGCCAGAAAATTAACCAAAAGCTGGACTAGAAATTTTGAGAAATAAGGAACCATAATTGTGTCTAGATGCCAGAGTTTCTAGATAGAATTTTGGCCAATGATCGAGATATGGTTCCATGATCTCTGTCATGTGGATCAACCTTTAGCAACATGTTAAAAAAAAATTAATGCCACCACAGAATTTGATTTTGGATTGGAGATATTGTTCATTATCACATTTCTGTCAATGATATTTTGGGCATATCCAGAAGCCCCCAAATTTGGATTCTTGCACTAGAGTCAAAGATGCGCAGACATCATTTGTTGTCATTTGCAATCAACTGCATATATCTTTGGAATTTCTCAAATATTCTAGTGGCTCAAGCTAGTAGCATAAAGTCATGTCTTATGGCAAGCAAGAGAAATAATTAATGGCAAGGTTGACCCAAGTACAATGAAAGAAAGGCATCTTTTTTTGATCAAGTAAGAGTGGAACCTTCCATTAATCTAGAAAAAAATACATAATGTACACTTCTTTAACAGAGCCAAGAATGGCAACACCAGCTCTGTGAAAATTCAATAGATAGCTAGGTTGGAAAAACCCCGAACCTAACTCCAACAAGACTACAAAAGAATGGTTGACAAAACATTCCACCCAACATAGAGTGCAGAGAATCCAAAAAAACACCCATGATCTGACTGTCCTCAAGGCGTCGCTCTGGATAACCAGCGAACTAGAAACCTGCTATCCGAACTTGAAGGAGAAGTTAAAAGATTCTAAAGTTCTTAACTCTCGTGCATCAAAAAACCTAAAAGCCCTTGATGACGAGGGCCCACAGATCCGAAGGCCCACAATACTGCAACAAGTGACCCAAGAACCATCCTTAACCTTCGGTTATCTTTTTAACCCAATGACCGTGCGATCCAACCCTCGTTGATCCGACGATCATGAGCTGATTTCGGGTCGACACCTTGCCCACACTTTATCTTTTCTTATGGACCCGAAGAGAAACATAAGCCGCCGCTCTATAATTTTTTAGGTCCGTTTGAAGAATTAACATTCATGCAATTTTTCCGCCCGAAATCCTTAGGATGAAGGAGTTCCAAAGAGATCTCGACAACTTGCCCACTCTTTAACTTTTCTTATGGACTCGAAGAGTAAATAAGCCACCGCACTATAGTTTTTCAGGTCTGTTTGAAGAATTAACTTTCGTGCAGTTTTCTACCCGAAATCCATAGGATGAAGAAGTTCCAAAGAGATCTTGAAAACTTTCCCACCCTTTATCTTTTCTTATGGACCGGAAGTGTAAATAGGCCACCGCTCTATATTTTTTCGGGTTCGTTTGAAGAATTAACCTATGTGCATTTTTCCGCCCAAAATCCATAGGATGATGGAGTTCAGGGCAATATTTGGTCAGCTGCCTACCAACCTACTCGTTGTTTACCACTTGCTTCTTCCCTGTGATTGGTACACTTTCTACTGTTTCCATTAGTCTTCTCTTTTCTTATTTCTCATACTTTGAAAGAACTCCCTGTCTTTGGTGGCCTGTCTGTGACAATCCTCACGGAATTTCCCTGAAGGTGTTGACATCTAGGCATATCTTATATTGCTTTTTGAACAGAGTACTCCTTCATTCGCCAGACGATTCGCTAACATATTAGCTGTTCTACGCACATGAACAAAGTTGAGTGTTCTTAGGGCTCTCAAGTGGGATTGTATACATTGATAGACCTGCAATAACTGCCAGTGTTTCGACACTATTTCTGGTGTTGTGCCATTGCATATCTTCTAGACCGAATTAATTATCAATTTAGAGTCAGCTTCAATGATGGCATTATGTAAATTTGATTCAATCAAGATTTCTAGGCATTTCTCTAAGGCCATGAGTTTCGCCATATTATTAGTGGCATTCCCCAAATGACTATGAAATATGACTTTTATGTATCCCTGCTCATCTCTTATGACTCCACCATAACTAGCCACCCCAGGGTTTCCTTTAGAGGCTCCATCTATATTAAATTTCAAAAAACCATGAGGAGGAGGTTGCCAGAAGTCCTTATCCGCTATTGTATGACTTACAATCTTGCTTATGCCCTGAGGGAAAGGCAACTGAAGACACAAATGCAATAGTATTTGTGCATCTTGGTCTTGAGGTGGGTTCTCAGGGGGTTTCTTTAGAAGGGTTCCCATAGTCTCTTTGAGCTGTCTAATGATCTAAGCTATGATGCTCTGGGATGAGCCAATTCTGTTCTTGAAAATCCTATTGTTGCGTTCTTTCTAGACATCCCAGATTAAAAAGCCTAGAACCAAAGTCCAGGCTTTGTTGATTATTTCATTTTATGAGAAGTTTATCCTCCAATTCTTCAAAGTGCTAGTGATGTTGAAATTGTCCCTATCCATTTGTGTGAAGATTGAAGCCACCTAATTCCACAAGGTGGAGGTGAATGGGCAAAGGTTGAGTAGGTGTTCCATTGTTTCTTCTTGTAATTCACATAACGAGCATCTAGATGAACCGGCTACACCTCTTTTTTGAGGGTTTTCCCAAGTCAGAATTTTTTTATTTTGCACTGACCACATGAAAAGTTTGATTTTCATCCAATGCGGGTTCTACCATAGGTCCTTCCATACCTTATCAGGGTTGCCATAGGTCCTTCCATACCTTATCAGGGTTTGGAAAGTCAAGTCCTAGGGCCATGCTCTTGGCTTCTTTGAGGTTGAAGTTACCTTTGTTGTTTCTTCCCCATCTCAGTTGGTCAGACGATGTTGATATCAAAATATTTCCTTGTTCCAAGATCACTACAAGAGCTTCTGCCTAGGCCTTCAAAGGGGTCTCTTCACTATATACCAGGTCCTTCCATATTCTCCATTTTCCTTGTTCCTAGCCTGATCCCAGAACTCACTTACCCTAAGTAAACCTTTACTGTCAGTGTCATTCTTGAGATTGGCTAGTTCTTCTCTTAACATGTTAGGTTCCTGCTGCCAGTTGTCCTCCCAAAACCAAGCTAGATTTCCATCTCTAATCTCCCAGAAACTATGCTTCTAAACAATGGCTCTATTCTCCCATGCATTGTTCCAAATGTGGGAGCCCTTGATGAGCCCAGACATTCAAATGTGATCCCTTTCTTGCCAATTATTTGCATACTTCTGTTTCCAAACCTTGGCCCAAGGGGTTACCAATTCCTTTAGCCATCTCCACCATAGTTTTGCCCCCAAAACTTTGCTTAGGGTTGCAGGGTCATGAAGACCCAAACCTCCATGGGTCTTAGGTTTATAGAGCTTATCCCATGCTACCAAAGCCCATTTCTTTTTCTCTTCCCCTTTGCCCCAAAGAAAGTCTCTTTGGATATTCCTGATGTGTTGCAAAACTCCTTTAGGAGCAGGAAGAGCTGAAAACATGAAGATGGGAACAATTTGTAGGATAGCTTTTGTTAGCACTAGCCATCCTACTAAATTCAAAGACCTGCTTGTCCATTTCCTGACTTTGTCCTGGAGTTTATTAGTTATTGGCTCCCAAACTTCCTTGCTCAAAGGTTTGTCCGTTAGAGGTATTCCCAGATATTTGGAGGGTAGTTGTTCTCTTTGAAAGTTGAGAAATTGGGTGAGGTTTCTCTGAATAGAAATGTCAGTATTAAAAAAGAAAATCTTTGATTTGGTAAGGCTTAACTCTGTACTAGAAGCCATAGAAAATTTGTTCAGGATTTGTTTGAAAGCTTTAGCTTCCTTGACCGTGGGTGTACCCTGCAGCATAGTGTCATCCACAAATTGTTGATGAGTCAAGGCATCCCCATTCAGGGTGAGTTTGAGACCCTAGATTTTTCCTTCTACATTGGCTGATTTGATCGCATTGCCTAAACCTTCCATCATGAGAATAAAGAGGAAGGGGGAGAGTGGATCTCCTTTTCTGAGGCCTCTCAAAGGCCTAAAGGTTCTGGATGGTGAGCCATTAAGCAGGATTGAAAAACTAGCTATGGTGACAAGGGCCATTACCCATCTTATCTAGTTGTGGTCAAATCCATATGCTTTTAGTACTTCCCTGATGTACAACCAGCTTAGCTTATCATAAGCTTTCGCTAGGTCAAGTTGTATGATCATACCTGCTTGCTTATTGCTCTTGAGAGAATGTACCACCTCGTGAGCTTGAATGATGTTATTTAGAATTTGCCTTCCTTCCACATATCTAGTTTGCTCCTCAGACACAAGAGTTGGAAGAAGGGGCTTGAGTCTGTTTGCAATTACTTTGGAAATAATTTTGTATACCACATTGCATAAAGCTATGGGTCTGAATCTATCTGGTGTCATAGCTTTTTCCTACTTTGGAATCAAAGTTATGAAAGTGGCATTAAGCGCCCTAAAAACAGTTTTGGATTTCCTCAAGTCCTCCACCACATCAAGGATATCTTGTTTAACTATTTCCTAGCATGCTTTGAAGAAGTCTACATTGAACCCATCCGGACCTTGAGCTTTCCTGTTTTTCATCTCTTTAATGACTTCGCTAACCTCCTCATCAGTCACTGGCCCGTTAAGACCGTAATTGTCTTCTCTAGTTACTTTGTGAAGTTGTTGATAAATTGTGATCTGTCTATGAGAGGCTCCTCTTCTATGCTTTGGAAATGTTGCACCAGAGCAGATTCCATTTCTTTGTGGGTGTTGAGCTATTTTCCTTGAGTATCTTTGAGTTTTGAAATCCTGTTATGAGACCTGTGATCCATGGTTGACTTGTGAAAAAACTTTGTGTTTCTTTCCCCTTATTTAATCCATTGCACTCTCAATTTCTGTCTCCTGAAGATCTCCTCTTGCTGGCATCTGTCTTCCCATTCATGTTGGAGAGAGTCAGCTTGTATTTTCCTTTCCTCTGTAAACCCATTTTTGATGAGGATCTGATTAATTCTCGTAGTTTCTGTTCAACTTCTTTTTTGGCTTTGAAAATATTTCCAAACTCATTTTTGTTCCAACCTTTAAGCCCGAGTTTGATGTGTTTTAGTCTCTGTTGTAGTAGGAACATATTAGTTCCCTGAACGGGCATATCTTATGCTCACTATTTTCCAATATTTATGATGAAGTCAGGGTGGGTGAGCCAAAAATTTTCAAACCTAAAAGGTCTATTCCTCGGAGTGCCTATAAAAGAAGCTTCAAGTTGGATAGGCCAGTGATTCGAGCATCCAAAAGGAAGGATTAAAGCAGACAGGTCAAGGCCAGTGAGAATGTCCTCAGAGATTATGAATCTATCTAGTTTAGAGGCAACTTGAGAAGCCCCTCCCCACTTATTATTCCAGGTGAAGGTACCATTTTTTGTCTCCGTATCCACTAGCCTCATGTCATTTAGAAAGTTCTAGAAGGTAATGGAGTCTCTGCCTAGTGTTCTGGTCCTACCTTTTTTTTTCTGTAAGAGATCTGATCATATTAAAGTCCCCTCCCAAAATCCAGGGCATAACAGGATGTCTTTCTCTTAGTTTCTCCAGTGAGATAAGAAGCCTAAGTTTGTCTTCAAGTTTTTGAGGACCATAGACATTTGTGATCAAATAGACTTCCTTATCACCCAAAGCTTGGATCACCATCGAAAGGTAGTTCCTGGATGCTTCAGCATCTAGGATTCCAAATTTCTGGGGGTTCCAAAGTGTGAGAATCCCTCCTGCTGTGTTGTCTGCTTTAACTTCTAGATATTCATACTTGATGAGCCATTTTCTATGTATCTCCCTTATTTTATCTATTGAACATTTTGTTTCCTGGATAAACATCATATCTGGTTTTTCTTCTTTTATTCTATTGCTAAGATTTCTTTGTTTCCTTTTACTTCCTAGACCCCTAATATTCTAGGTCATGAGCTTCATTAAGAAAGGTTTGTAAATGAGTAACTAGTAAGATCTTTCATCTTACCTGAGTTGATCATGAGTTTCCCACACTCTGTCGGTAGCTCATTCTATCTTTTCCTTCCTCTTTTCCTGCGTGGGTTTTTGGGAGAGTGTCCCGGTGTTACCTCCATCGTTTTTACCCCTCGATTTTCCTAGCTATCATGGTTTATTTTGACTCAATAACCCTTTGCTTGAGATCTCCAAAGGAAGACCTATTTCACTCTATCAAACTCCTCCTGTGGTAGAGAATCAACCCCTTTGGTGGTTCCCTGCTCCAAGAAATTTTCTAGATCGAGATTCTCCCTTTCAGGAATTTCCTGCAGATCATGGTCCTCCATTCCAACCTCACTTGGGGTCATCTCGTGGTCCCTGTCAAGTTCCATAGTGCTTGGAATATCCTCCTTTAGTTTGTTGTTTTAAGGTATATCTTCCATGCTATCATCTTTTTCCTTCTCTGCAGGATTATCCTCCAATACCTGGTTCGTCCCATTGTTCCCACCTTCTTCTTCTAAAATCTTGAAGTTGTTATGACTTGGTTGCTTATCCTCATTGGTTTTATTTTAGTTCTTTTTCCCTCCTTTCCCTTTGCCTCCCACCTTGGTAAAGCCTTCAGGATCTTTGCCTGTGTAGGTTTTAATATTGTTCTCCAGTTTGTTCAATGGGCAATCTCTGAAGAGGTGCCCGTGTTCATGGCATTTGCAACATCTGAAGGGGAAATGTTCATAGTCCATTGCCTGCACCCATTCTTCATCATATGCTTCTAGAATGATTTCGTCCAGAAGTGCTCCAGATAGGTCCATTTCTATGCATATTCGGGCAAAGGAGGTGTATTTTCCTCGCAGAGTCGCATCTAATATTTTTATAAAATGACCTAATTTATTGCCTATGGCTTTTAGGGATTCTGGTAGCCAATAATATAAAGGTAGGGAGTAGAGTCTTATCCATACCGATACTGATGTGAATTTCTCTCGTTCCAGGACAAAATTCATCACCCATGGTCACATGTAAAGGCCTGCAACAGCATAAAAATATGGTCCTCCTTCAAACACTCTGTCTTTGTCCTCTAAGTTTGTGAACACCACTGTGAAGAAACCCTTGGACCCAAGCTGATGTTTTATTCCCCCCTTTGGTTTCCAGTGGTTTTTTATCCATGCATGCAAAGCCTTCTCCATTGGCCATATCCCCATAAATTTGCATATTACCGCATATGCTGCCATGTGATCCCTATGCACCTGTAGCGTTGGATCACTTAATACAACCCGGGGTGTAATGGTTGACCTAGGTTTATAGAGTCCTGTCATATTCTTGTGCTCAGCTCTCTGACTGCCTCCTCCTGTTCTCTTCTCTCTTCTGACCTCCTCATGATTCTCTTCCTGTTCATGTGATCTGATGTTTTTTTGTTTTTCTATGCTGATACTCACAGTTTCTGCCTCCATTGGTTTCTTGAAGTGGTTCAAACCAGCTTCCTTGCTTCTGTTTGCAACTGCATGACTGTAGGAGGGAGTGGAACTCCCCCCTCCTCGCCCCTCCATGGTTACCAACACTGATACCCTGTTGCAAACCCTCTTTCAGCTCACTCCCCGAAAGAAAGCCCTTAACCTAGCTTGCAAGTCGTAAAACAATGGCAACATGTCATACCAAGGAGTATCTCAGATTTCAAGGCGTTGCAACACACTCACACGGCTTCACTTCTATTACCAAATACACAAATGTTTACCGAATTACCAGTGATACAAACTGGAATTTAACCAATTTGTCTAAGCACAAAATTCAATGAGATTTAGATTAATTGTGTTCTTTGCAGGTTTTGCTAAACACCAAAGCCCTATCATGGAATTCTGCTTCGATTCACAGTCTTCCGGTGCAATAACACAACCTCACACCTCAGATTCCATTTTTATGGGTTTCACTCTTAGCCCTTTTCACTTATATGTTCATTCATTCATTTGTTGTAGTTCTTTTGATTTGTTTTAAATTTTCCACACTTAAAATTTTCCATTGTGTGGGCATGGTTGGTGTATATATATATATATATATGTGTGTGTGTGTGTTTTTTTTTAAAGAAACAATAAAAAAGGAAAACAAAATTATTTGTTTTCAATTTTTTTTTTGTTTAATTAAAAGAAAATTGAGTTATTTATTTTACTAATCAATTATTTTTTTTTTATTTTTTTTATTTAATTAATTATATATATATATATATATATATATATATATATATATATATATATATATATATATATATATATATATATATATAATTTTTTATTTTTTTTTCGGGTCACACAAAGTGTAGGAAGAGAGCATAATTGATTTTTTTTTTTGGATTCAGAAAATAAAAGGAAAAGAATCAATCACACCTGAAATTATAGCTCTTTAACTTTCACTTGTGCTCCTTGTTCACAATCACTTGTTTTATTGTAAATTTCCTGTCAAGGGTCAGTAAATGGGTGGTTCTTATCGCACCAAAAAATCATAAATTTATTCTAAAAATCACAAAAACATGTTTTTATTTGTTAGTCCTATTCTATTGAAAAAGAAATGAAACATTCTCTTAAGTATAAGAGAATTTCCAATGCATCCATTTGTGCAACAAGATCATGAGTAAACTCATATCCAAGCTTCAAAAATAAACCCTAGTTAATTCTTGGACATGATCATGAAAATTTGACGTTAAATATTGTAGACTAATGACTAGCTGAGACCAAATTTAAATGTGATCTTTAGGTTTTTGATCTTCTTCAACTGTCATAGCACAAATTTCTTTAGATCTTGTTTGTTGCAATTGATTTTTATTATATTTTTTTTGATATCAGTCTTTCAGATTAATCACATCGCTAGGATTTGGTCGACGTTTCGAACTAACTAATGTGGTTCATCCTCAGGACAAGGTGATAAATCAATAGATCTGAGGGAGTAAATAACAAGGATGCATAACTGCCCAGAGTTAGCTGTTGGAAATTAGCTGTTAGGTAATTTGTTAAATTGTTCATTGATTTAGTTAGAGAATAGTTGTTATGTAATAAATAAATATCTAATTTCGATATTATAAATTGATAATATTAAATTTAGTTATAAAATAGCTATTGTGTAATAAATAAATATTATATTTCGATCTTATAAATGGGATATTAGTATTAAATATTATATTAAAAATTAAAAATTAATATTAAATATTGTAATAATATTGTCTAGAAATAATTAAATTATTAATATAGTTTGTTAGGGTTTGACTTATAGTATTAGAAACTAGTTGTTATGAAGTAATATTATCTAGAAATCATAAGTTAAATGTTTAATAGTAATGTCATCTATAAATAGTTAGTTTAAATAGTGTAATTTGTTAGGGTCTCACCCTATCTTTTATTGATTGGAATAGTATATAATTCAATAATAATTTAATATTATTAATTCCTATTATAATATTATAGAGAGATTCTAATATTAAATACTATCAATAATGTATCGATGGTATTCTTATTAATAATATTATTATAGAGATTAACAATATTATTCAAGAGTGGAGAGATATCAAATTAGAGCCTGAAGCTTTGTTGGTTAGTTTTGATGTCATATCCCTATACACCAAAATCCCTATCCAAGAGGGCATTGATATCAATAATCACATTACCAATGAAAACACTGCCAAGCTTGTCGGCCTCTGCCTCACCTCAACTTTCTTCAGTTTCCAGGGTGAGTTCTATGAGCAAACTTGTGGTGTTGCGATGGGTTCCCCTCTTTCCCCTATCGTAGAAAACTTGTTTATGGAAGATTTTGAGACCAAGGCCTTAGCCTCCACTCAATTTCACCCTAAAAAATGGAAGAGGTTTGTTGATGACACCTATGTCATCTGGCCTCATGGTCATGAGAAACTTGATCTGTTTCTTAACCACCTTAATTCTCAATCAGAATCCATCAAGTTCACAATGGAAATTGAGGAGAATGGTCACCTTCCCTTTCTCGACATTCTCCTTTCTAGAAGGGATGATGGTTCCATTTGTCACCAAGTTTTTCGGAAGAAGACCCACACGGAACAGTATCTCCATGCCAGTTCTCATCACTTCCCTGCTCAGAAATTCGGGGTTCTCAGCACTCTTGCTACCTGCGCTCTAAGAATCTCTGATGATATCCACCTTGATCAGGAGAAATCTCATCTTCTTGAAGTTTTTGGAAATAATGGGTATAGCAGGCCCGAGAGCCTCAAGGCCTTTCACAGAGCCAGCAAAGTGCCTAGAGTAAAAACCACCCGTGTTGATCCTATCGCTAAGGTTCATCTCCCGTATATCTAGGGGACCACAGATAGGATTGCCCATATTCTTAAAAAGATGAATGTCTCTTCTTCTTTCAAACCTCTCCAAACCATTAAAAATTCCCTTAGATCCGTTAAAGACCCTATTGACCCTAAAGACACAAAAGGTGTCTACCTTCCCTGCTCCTGTGGTATCCCCTACATTAGAGAGACATGTAGGTATATTAAGTAGAGAATCGGTGAACATGTGGCTGACATTAGACACAGTTTCTCTCGCACATCAGCCCTTGCTGAGCATTCTGTGAAATCAAAACACCATGTTTGCATTGAAGAATCCAAATCCATTGTTAGTGTGGATCATTTCCATCACAGGAAACTCAGAGAAGCAATTGAAATTGAGAGGCATGCCAAAAACCTCAATAGGGATGATGGCTGGAAATTAAGTAAAAGCTGGATTCCAGCTCTCTCCTCTTGACCCTTCGTCCCCTCCCTCTCCTTTCCCCTTTCCATTCTTGTTGGATCTCCCTTCTCGCCTTCAGGCTTTTCCCCCCTCGATCTTGTATTAATTTTCTTTAATTTCTTTGTTTGCAGTCGAAGTATATCTCTGATCTAAAATTATCTTTTGCCTTCCTCCTTTTTAATGTGGTTAGTTTTCCTCCTTCCTATTATAGTATTTTATTTTTATAGATATTAAAATAATATATTAAAATTATTATAGAAATCAATCTATTGGATTATAAGTGAATTTAAATATTAAGATAAGAATTTTTAATATTATTAATCTCTATAATATCAATAATAATAGAAATACCATCAATTCATCATTAGCCATCCTCCATTTTTAATGTGATTAGTTTTCCTCCTTCCAATCTTAGTCTTTTTATTTTTATAGATATTAAAACATTAGATTAAAATTATTATCATAGAAATTAATATATCGAATTATAAGTGACTTTAAAATATTAAAATAATGATTTTAATATTATTAATCTCTATAATAATATTATTAATAAGAATACCATCGATACATTATTGATAGGATTTAATATTACAGTCTCTTTATAATATTATAATAGGAATTAATAATATTAAATTATTAATGAATTATATACTATTCCAATCAATAAAAGATAGGGTCATACCCTAACAAATTACACTATTTAAACTAACTATCTATAGATGGCATTACTATTAAACATTTAACTTATGATTTCTAGATAATATTACTTCATAACAACGAGTTTCTAATACTATGAGTCAAACCCTAACAAACTATATTAATAATTTAATTATTTCTTGACAATATTATTACAATATTAATTTTTAATTTTTAATATAAGATTTAATAGTAATGTTCCATTTATAATATTGAAATATAATATTTATATATTTATTACAACATCTATTTTATAACTAAATTTAATACTATCAATTTATAATATCGAAATTAAATATTTATTTATTAAAATACAACTATTCTCTAAAATAGGTTATGATTCTCAAATAGCAACATAGCTGCAACAGCCTCACATAGCAGCCCTAAACGCAGCAAGCTCTCGCAGTAGCACGCAATTTCCCTTAGTGGCCTCCTGCTGCTGAGGATCGATCAACATGGAATCATCAGAGGACGAAGAGCCTCCCTCAGATAACCAGCGAGAAAATGAAGGAACAACAAAAGCTTTTGCCTCTCTCATTTCTGCAATGGGTCCGGCAAAGATCCAATCATTAGTCACCAAGTTTGTTAAAATATTGGAAGACATCTCGGAAATATCACTCCCTCTAGCTCTTCCTCGTAAAGCAACACTCTCCCTGGCGGAACGTGGATTAGTTGGGCAGTTTATAGGGTTATGGCCATTGCCCAAAACAGTACAAAAATGGGTAGAAAGGAACTGGTCTACAACAATAAATGGAAAAATCTCAATCAGGTTCTGTGGAAGAGGATACTACACCTTCCACTTTGAAACCAAGGAGGATCGAGATCTAATATTTAGGAATGGCCCGTACTTTATGGATACAAGGGGTTTGTATCTAAATAGATGGACGCCGGATTTCGACCCAGAAATGGATATACCCAATGCCATTCCCGTTTGGGTCAGATTGTTGCATCTTCCCCTCCACTGTTGGGGAGATGATTCAGTTAAAGCCATAGGAAATGCAGTTGGGAAATACATAGATAGGTGTGAGCCAAAGGAAAACATGCACACATGTGCCAGAATCTATGTAGAGGTGGATCTAGGAAAAGGGCTTCCAAAAGCCATCAAAATCAAAGTGGATCAGTGGACGCATATACAACAGCTGGACTATGAACAAATCCCCTTCAAATGCAAGGTATGTCATGAATATGGTCATTTTGCTAATAGATGTACAAAAAAAAAGAAGATAATGAAAATGAAAAGATTGAAGACCCAGAAAACAAATGGGAACAGGTCAAAAGAAAGAAGGCAGTCCATAAACAACCAAATCCTTCTTCTACGCAGCCCTCCATATCCTCTGAGCTCCATCCTCTACCACCAAAAGCTAACAACAATTCTCTTGCTAGCCTCAATCCTTTTGAGCCACTAGATCCCTCTGTCCCCCCATCCCCCGGACCTAGATCCAGATCCCCTCATCACACTCCCTCCCCCCCACCATCCCCTCTGGCCCCAACCACCCAAATCTCACCCCCCCCCCAATAGACAGAATCCTAACTAGAAAGCAGTCAAAGGAAGCTCTCCCAAATGTAGAAAATAAAAAAAAAGCAGGAAGAAAGACAAACAAAGAGCTAAGGGATGAAGCAACAGCAAAGGAAATGGCATTAGGAATGCAACAACCTATGGAAACCTTCTTAGGAAGGAACACAGGAAACAACAAAAAAGGCCAGCAAAGAGGGAAAGGAGCCATGCACCACCCAACAAGCAAATAATGATAGTGGTCTCCTAGAATTGCCGAGGATTGGGATCATCCGTTAAAGAAAATGCCACAAGAGACATTCTGGCAAAAGAAAACCCAAACATCCTTATGATTCGGGAGAGAAAAAAAATAGCCAAGAAACTAAAAATATAAAAAAAAAAGTCAGAAATTATGAAGGTGAAGCAATACAGGCAATAGGAGTGTCAGGAGGTATCTGCACAATATGGAAGAAAGGAATATGGGAATTAATACACTACAAAAAAGAACAACACTAGATACAAATGGATCTAATGCAAATCAGTACAAAAGAGAAGTATAGTGTCATCAATATATATGCCCCAAACCACTACAAGGAAAAAGAGAAATGTTGGGCCACCATAAAAGAAGCACTAAAAGAAATGCAAATAGGAAAAATAATTCTAGGAGGAGACTTAAATTTGGTAAGAAGTATAGAAGAAACGTTTGGAGGCATATATCACACAGACCCATCCAGGGATGCACTAGAAGAAATAATGGAACAACACAATCTTTTAGACATCCCCCCAAGCAATGGGAAATACACCTGGAGCAATAAAAGAGTGGGCAAAAGCAACATAAAAGAAAGGTTGGACAGAATCTTGATACAAGAAAACATAGCAGTAGTGTACAGTGCCATTAAAACAAAAATCATTCACACCACGACATCCGACCATAAACCGGTGGCAATAGTCATGGGAAAAATGGAAAATCAAGGACTGCTCCCATTTAGATACAGCTCAATTTGGGACAGCAATATAGAAATCAATGAATTAATTAAGGAAGCATGGGAGCCAAGAGTATCAAGATCACCACAATATATTTGGGAGACAAAATTAAAAAATGCAAAAATCAAGTTAAAGAAATGGGCAAGAGCAACTGAAATTAAAAAAAAAAAAAAATTAAAAAAAAAAAAATAAATAAAAAAAAAAATTACAGTAGAGAATGGACAACATGCAAATTGAAAAAGAAGGTAGAGAAGAAGGCAAGCAAGATTATCTAAGAGAAAAGGAAATCTTTTGGGAAATATACAGGGAAAACAAGAAAGAAGAAGAAGAGGTTAGACTGAAATCCAGAAGCCTGTGGCTCAAGGCAGGGGATAAAAATACATCTTTTTTCCATAACTCAATGAAGATTAGAAGAGCAAGAAATCAAATAGAAAAAATCCAAGTGGAAAATCAAGAGGTCAAAGGTGCGGAGGAATTAAAAAAAGCAGCCCACAAGCACTTTAAAAATTTACTGTTAGCAAAAGAAGAAATGGTTGAATATGAAGATTTCCTTCAGCACAAAAGAAGAAGAAGAAGAAGAAGAGATCAAAACGCAGAAATGTGTAAAGAAATTACAGAAGAAGAGGTAGTGGCAGCTATATGGAGCCTGCATCTAGATAAAGCCCCAAGGCCCGACAGATTTACAATAGCATTCTTCAGATCTCATTGGTATACAATCAGAAAAGATTTCTTAAGAATGGTGAAGAATGTTTTCAAAAAAAAAAAAAAGGAAGCAACACAAAATCCTCCTACCTCGCCCTAGTCCCAAAGGAGTCAAATCCCTCCACCTTCAACAGGTATCGCCCTATATCTCTGTGCAATTCCTCTTATAAGATAATAACAAAAATAATTGCAAATAGAATCAAGGAAGTGCTACCAATAATCATATCTGAAAATCAAGGAGGATTTGTGCCCAATAGGCAAATCATAGATAATGTAATTATTGTACAGGAAGTTGTACACTCTAGTATGCTAAGGCAAGAAAAAGGCATAATAATTAAATTACATATGGAAAATGCATTTAATAGGGTCAGCCATCCATATTTAATGGTTGTTCTTCAGAAACTAGGTTTCTCAAGAGAAATAATAGAAGTCATCCAAGAACGCATCTCCACCCCTTGGATTGCCCCCCTCATAAATGGAAGGCCAAGTGAATTTTTTCAAAGCACAAGAGGACTCAGGAAAGGACGCCCTCTCTCACCCTTCCTATATATTATAATGGCTAAAACTCTAAGCAAAGCTTTGTAAAAACAAAGAAAAGAAAGAAACATTACAAGGCTCAGAATAGAAAAAAGAGTAAAAAAAATCAACCACTCACTTTTTGTGGATGACACCCTGCTACTAAGAGGGGCGACCACAATAATAGTAAGAAGGTTCAACAAAAATTTAGATGATTTTTTACAGGTTTTAGGTGGGCTTCTAATTAACACAAAATGCAGAATATATGGATGGAACACCCCCCCAGGATCATGCAAAGGATTTCACAAATATTAGAAATCTAGGAAAAATGGACCCATTTCTTTTACCTGGGACTTGCAATCTCAAAAGAGAACATGAAGGCAGAAATATGGACTAAGCATAATGAAAAAATGAAAAAAAAAAATTAGAGCTGGGCTATGATGTGGTTAAATTTGTCAAGAAGGGTTATTTTAATCAAAGCACTCCTTGCAGCACTACCTATCTACCAATATGCAATAATCATGGCCCCAGCAAGTGCACACAAACAAATGGAGTTAATCTTAAGAAGCTTTCTATGGCGGGGGGGAAACAAGAAAATAAAAAATTCAGCCTGGTGAGGTGGGAGCAAGTAGTGCTACCTTACGAACAAGGAGGCCTTTCTATACGGATACCTAGACTCATGAATGCAGCCCTAGGAATGAAGATAGTATGGAGATTGATCACGGGAAAAGAGAGTTGGTGGAAAAAAACTCTCATCTCAAAATACATGGATGGTTCAAGGGAAAGATTTCTCAATGGAAATATCCCAACAAGACAATGTACTCAAGCTTGGAAGCTAGTAAAAAAAAAAATTCCTCTAATGAGTAGCTACATCTCTAAAACCCCAGGCAATGGAAAAACAATATCGATATGGGAGGACAGAATCATGGGAAAAGAACCACTGAAGACTCATCCAAAAATAGAAGGCATCCAAGAGTGGATGAAAGGAAAAGGTATTAACACTATTCTCAATTTCTCTATGGAACCAAAAGGATTGGCAAGACTGGAAACTCTCAACAATACCTGCAAATCTGGAAGGGCAATGGAGCAAAATTAGGTAGCTCCTAAAAGGGGCAGCACCAATCAACTATGAAGAAGAAGATGGATACCTCTGGGATCCTAGTGGTGGGCATTACACAATCAAGACGAGATACAAAATCCTACAAGAACAACCAAACCAACAAGATTGGGACCCTTGGAAAATAGCCTGGAAATCTGAAAGCTTGCCTAAGATCAAAATGTTCATATGGACTCTTTTAAAAGGGAAGGTATTAACTAGTGAAAACTTAAAAAAAAAGGTTTCCAAGGTCCATCAAGATGTCCATTATGCCAACAGGCTAAAGAAAACATTCAACATTTATTTCAAGAATGCATTTTTGCCAAAGAATGTTGGCAACAACTTATAAGCCCCTTGGAAATAAGAATAAATTTTGAAAAGCCGTTGCCGGATTTTCTACAAACACTAGAGAAGGCCTATCCATATACAACAAAGAAGAAAATCACTATTCAAAGAATATGGAAATGCATCCCAGCAGTACTATGCTGGCAAATTTGGTTGACAAGAAATAAGTGCATCTTCAAAAACCAAACTCCAAGAATAGGGAAAACTCTATAAAAAACGTGGGGATTAACTTCTGAAATCCTCAACGTTAAAGGAACAACACCAACAGACCACAACATTCTACAACAAGAAGAGCAAGATTGGCTCAGCAAAGCCATAATAAATAACAATGGACAAAAAGGACAGAGGAAAGCAAACTCAAGAAATATTTGGAAAATAAGAATGAGTGAAGAGGAACTAGAAATTTGGAAAAAAAATCAGAACAGATACTACCTCTACTTTGATGGGGCCTCAAAGCATAATCCGGGAAAGGCAGGGGCAGGGGGATTAATCCTTGATCCTAATGGGAGAGAAATTTTCACATATGAATGGGGACTTGGACAAATCTCAAATAATAAGGTTGAAGCATACAGCCTGTTGATGGGATCAAGAATGATAAAAAAAAGAGAAATACAAAATCCTATAATAATAGGAGACTTAGCCATAATAATAGAGGCAATGGCAAGAAATAAAATCCCAAGTAATGAGTTCATGAACATAATTCTCAGAAGAATCAGGAAGAACCTTGAAGACTTTGGCAAGGTAATCTTCAGACATGTCTTGAGAACACATAATCAACAAGTAGATTATTATGCAAATCAAGCAGTGGAAAAAATTGAAGGGAATATTCGTGAAAATCAGGAGGAATATCACAACTCAGTCCCATAATAATCAGCAAAAGATCATAAGTATGAGGATCCCCAAAAATAAGGAACAAAGCACAATGATAAAAGAAACAAAAAATAAATCATTAGTCAAAAATCATCAAAGGACACTCCACTACAGACAAAGGCAGAAAGTCACGAGAATGCAATGGAAACAACTCAGTAGTTCAGAAATTCACATGAGTATAGGAAGGCAACAAGATTACAATCTTGGTTACGAGAATCATGTTGCAGACCACTCCATCGAAGGCAGTCACTGGAGTGCTCAGAAATGCTATAAAAGCAGAAGGAAATCGAATATTTCAAGCAAGCGTTTCATGCAAATTTGTGCTCACGCAGAGTTTCTCTGCTCCCCAGTTCAGCGATCAGGGTCGTCGCCCTCTCCAAGCCCTTCACACAAATCTATTACCTTCCCTACCTCTCTGCGAATTAATTCGCATGGAGCAGAGTATTCATATCACATTGGCGAAATTGTTAACTTATTTGTTAACTTATCCTCCTAACTTATTTACATCTAAGTTTGTTTCCCTAGCAACGACGCCAAAATGTAGGGTGATTTAATTGTATGCTAAATCCCTGTCATTTAATTTTTCAACTCAGGGGTTTCATAAAATTAGAAGCAAACCAAAATATATGGGACCTCAGATGAAATTGTTGTAGAAAGTTTGTTAGAACGGAAATGCATATTACAACCATAACTAAAGAAAATTTCAAAAGAAATCACATGCAAGAAAACGAAATTAAGTTCTAGGGATGGAAGTTAAATTCTAAAGGTGGAATGAATGAACACCATGGCCTTTCTAAACTATTCAAAAACAAATTAATCTATGAAGAAATATAAGAATAAAACTATGATAATCTAGAAATCAGTAAATAACAACTAGTAAATGACAACTAGTGATTTAGTTGCCAAGCAAGAAAAATAGGATAACTAGTAAGAAAGCAGTTTAATGACAATCAAATCAATTCTAGGAAATGAAATCATACTTGCAGAAAGAAAATAACAAAAGTCAAACTATGTTACAATTGTATGCAGATTGTGGTTGTTGGGGATCCTGCCATTCCTCAGCGAGCACACATTAACAACTATCACACCTTAAGAATCAAACAACACTCATAACTCATAATTTTGGAGAAAATGATATTATTCATGTTGAATGAACAATCATAAATCTGATGCTAATGAATTACTGATAATTGTTGGTTTCCTTTGAAGGATGCAAGCAATTATGGATGCAAGAACTTCGGAAGAAAACTATACACAAAGTACTAATCGCAAAAGCCTCAAAGCAATAAATGCATATCCCTTAAATATCTAATAGATCCATACTTGTCTCAACTTTTCCCTAAATATTAGATACAAATCCTATGACTCATAAAGATCTCCATGATCTTTCTCCTTGGAATATGGTCCACCTCTTGAGTTGAAATTCGAATTTGTGCTTGGGAGGACAAGTAAGACCCTTCTAGAACCTCCAAATAAGCCTACACATGTCACAAAAATCATAACACATATATAGGTATATGAAACTATGTTAATTTCCTAGTCTTTAATCATTAATTCACTTATAATGCATAAAATAAATAACTTTGGAAAATAAGGATTCTAACCCATATTTTTGTGAGGATGATTACTTGATGTAGGGTTTTAGGGCTAGATAGTTATGAGATGAAAGTTAAATGGAAATGAAACCACAGAAATATGGATGAAAATGGAAGACAATTTTGAGACTCAACAATGTCATTAACAACTATTGATGATTTAATGGTAGATCATTCCCCCACATGCGCAATCCTTTAAATTTCCCTACTTGAGCCTTCGCTTTGACATATCGCCCTAGGCTTTCAGCTGCTAATATAAAAAAGAAAGGGGAGATCAAGTCGCATTTTTTAATCCCCCAGGTGGCATTGAATGTATCAATGGGGGCTCCATTGAGGAGGATAGAGAAAATAAGGGTCGACATAATGGAAGAAATCTAGTGGATGCAGTGGGGGTCAAAACCAAAGTCTTTTAGAATACTCAACAGATAGGTCCAACTCAGGCAGTCATAGGCTTTAGATAGGTCCAACTTAATCATCATACCTTTAGATTTGAGGCTTTTGAGGGAGTGGATGGCTTCTTGGGTTGTTTCTATGCCATCCAAGATTTGGCGGCCTTTGACAAAGCCAATCTACTCTTGGGAGTCTAAAGTCGGGAGGATGAATTTAAGTCGATTTATCATAATGGTTAAGATGATTTTGTATTAGACGTTACACATGGCTATAGGCATGAATCCTCAAGGCTCTTTTGAGTGATCATATTTAGGAATTAAAGCTATGAAGGTAGAGTTGAGGGTTGAATTTACCTTTCTTGTCGTTCTCGATTCTTCAACCACCTCCTGTATGTCGTTACCCATAATTGGCAATGTTTCTTGAAAGAATTCAACGGTGAATCTATCCGATATTGGTGCTTTGTTTTCTGTCATTCCTTTGACCACCTATTCTAATGTGACAACTCTCATGAAGGTCAGGTTATGATCCCTGCTGACTAGTTGGGGTATATGCTTGGTTATCCAGTCAATAGATTTTGGAAGTGGTTAACCAATAGATTTTCCATCTCTTCATTTTGTGCCAATCAGTTTTCTCCGAGGTCTAGCAGTGAGAATATTCAATTATATTTCTTGTGTTGCATCATAGCTTTATGGAAGAAGCAGGTGTTTATTTCTCCCTCCCGGAGCCATTGAACCCTCAATTTTTTCTTCCATAAAATCTCTTCTTATTTCCTCCTTTCCTCAATCCTGGTCAGAAGTTTTCCTTCTTCCTATACTAAGGAGCATGAGTGTTCATTTGCTATCATTTTTTGTTGGACTTGTTACATCTGTGCCTGGAGTTATTCCTGATCGTGCTGGATGTTGCCAAATTATTCTTTGTTCCATTTCTTGATCTTTCCCTTGAGCTCTTTCAGATGTAGCTGGAATGTATGCATTAAATTTCTCCCTTGTTCAGGACTCAAGGTCCACCAATCCTTTACTTTGTCAAGGAAGGAGGGATCACGTAACCAAAAGGCTTCAAGCCGGAAGGGTTAGTTTCATTACCCCTGTTTCAGGTCTACCTCTAGCTAGAGAGGCTAGTGATTAGATCCCATGCATGACAGAATCTAGGCTTCGTAGTAAACATCCCTACTTATAAAATATTTGGTTGCCAGGAAACCATCCAACCTTGATGCCACCTGATGAGTTCCTCCCCTTCGATTATTCCAAGTGTGCATTCCATTAACGGTAGGGATTTCAACCAACTATAAATATGCTTGCATGTCCCTAAACAATTCTATATCTAGTTCTTCTCTTGTTATCCCTCATTTTTTCTCTACAAGTGACGTTATCAGGTTGAAATACCCTCCTATCAACCATATCTTTTTTGTATGCATCTGACTCAGTTTCCTTATACTTTGAAGGAAGCTTTCCTTCTCTCCTGGAGTGTGAGGGCCATATACCATTGAGATAAGAGCCCATTCCCTGGTTCCAATGTTGTGGAACCGTCCTAACAAGATACGTGGGATACGCATCCAATAGTCTACAATTATCTCCACGAGATTCCACAGTATAGAAATTCCTCTTGCACTTCCTTTTGCATCTATTTCTACTGCTTCTTATTTGGGTTTGATTTTTCTAAGAATGTAGAAAATCCTATAGATCCACAAGCTAATGCAATTTGCTAAAGAAGGAGACAAGAATCTACTTCTACTCTTTACAGTGGAAGTCCATAAACATCGAGCAAAAAATAATCAATAGAGGAAGAGAATCAAAGGCACATAACACAATAAATATTCAGGTAAAGCCACAACTCAAAACCCCACTATTTTGTTTTGTATTAATCCGGAAAATAAAGATGAAATTATAATGCTTGTTCTCTCAAGAACAATCCCAACACTTAGTAAATTCAATCTCAAACTCATAAGAAAGCTCAAGGCCAAATCTTAGCCTCTTCACAAGCTCTCCAGGTCTCTATTCCAATGTGTAATTCCTATGAAAAGGATAGCTTGTATTTAAAGGGAAATAAAGCCTCTAAAAATAGTGCAATCCATCAAGGATCAATTCTTGAATGCATGCACTATCAGTGCAACTCATAAAAATCTAAAACAAGTAGTACATTGTCCTTGCACTCTAGTCTCATATAGGTCTTTCTCATAATCGACATGCATGAGTTTATGATGAGTAAATATTCAGTTAACTAGAGTAGCACTGGTGGATTTCATTAGTGTCACCACTGACTATTAACTCACTATTAGTTCTTTCAATCAGTTTGAGGACTAATTTAACTTAACTGACTCATGAAAATGAGTCTTCTATTTTACAACTCATAATTAACTCACATTGGACTCCTACAAAGTAGGGAGAACATATACATGACTTCCAAAAGACTTCCAACTCGAATTTCCTAAGTTAAGTAAGTTTAATAAACTTAATTTAACTATTTTAAGTTGCTATGAGAAAAGAATTCGAATTTAATTCACAGTTTAATTCAAGGAAAAATTAAACTAGAATTTCTTGTTGCCATTTCTCAACACTCCCTCTCAACAAGAAAGAGGTTATCAACTACCCCGATCTTGTCTCTGTGAAACTTTAATTTACGTCTTGATAATGCCTTTGTCAAGATGTTAGCATCTTGCTCCTTAGTGGGAATGTAGTATAACAACACGATCCACCTCAATACACAATCTCTGAAATGATGATACCAGATATCAATATGCTTGGACCGATCATGAAAGATTGGATTTTCAAAGAGTTTCATACAACTCTAATTATCATAATAAAGCATTGTCAGATCCATCTACTAACCAAACAAACCAACCAAGATCTTCCTCATCCATATAGCCTCACATGCTGTCTAACTTTGCACCATGTACTCTACCTCTGTCGAACTGAGTGCAATTGATCTCTATTTCCAACTATACCAAGAAGCTTCCACTGACCCAATACTAAATATCCCTCCTGATGTGCTCTTCCTGTCGGATGGACTCAGTTTCCAATCTGCATCGGTGAAGCCTTGAAGCTTCATTCCCTCTGTCTGTCTGTACCATAACCTAAAATGAGTAGTGCCTTTGCAGTATCTTAATACATGCTTTTCCGCCTTCCAATACAACTTGGTAGGCCTAACCATCACTTGACTAAGCTGGTTAATTTCATAGCACATATACGGTCATGTGTTCACCAAGTACATGAGTGAACCCAAAAGCTTCTTGTAAACAATAGCTTTCACTACTTCCCCTAAAGTATCATCCTCCTTCCTCCTATTACCAGCTAGAGGAGTCTCCATGGGTTTACTGCTCTTTGTGCAGAATATCTTGAGTATCTCGTTGGCAGACTTGCCCTGAGATACAAACAAATCCCCATCTCCCTACCATACCTCCATGCCAAGAAAGTAATGCATGAGCTCCATGTCCTTCATCTCAAACTCTCTTGCAAGGTCCTCCTTGCAAGATTTGATGAGCTTATTATCACCTATCAGTATGAGATCTTCTACATAAAGTACAATGATCAACCGCTTCCCTTCCACCACTATGTGATACAGGTTCACATTCGCTTCACTCTTCATGAAGCCCAACCCACTGAAGTAGCTATCCATCATGGTGTACCAAGCACGGGGTGTTTGCTTCAGCCCATACAACACTCTCTTGAGTTGGCACACATGCGACTCCCAGTCCAATGTTTCAAAACCTTTGGGTTGCTCTATGTACACCTCTTTCTCAATCATACCATTGAGGAAGGTAGTCTTCACATCCATCTGATAGATCTTCCAACTCATCTGTGATGATAGTTCCAAAATAGATCTAATTGATGAGTACCTTGCAACATGTTGTGGCCACAACCACCACCCTACTAAAACCTGCTCCGGATGCAAATTTGAATGAGTACCCTAGATGTTTGGTCTTTCATTTCTAACTGGAGTTGTCACATCATTCTTAATGGTCAAGACACCCTTGAATAAATCTCTGTGGAATGATTTATTTATAACCCAGTCCAACCCTTCATTCATATCCTTTCATCGGGACTTACTCAACCCACAAAACCTTCTATCGCATCTTTATTTCTATTATAACACTTTTATAATAGAAATACTCTACAAGCATGCATAACTTACCTTTTTCACGCTTCCTCGGTCTTTACACATTTCTCGAAGCTTGCCTTTATCGCTATCGCAATCCCACAATCTCCGCGGTCACACTACGCATTCCTCTTTTGCATCCGATGTGCGATGACCTCCCTGACTTCAAATGCAATTAACCACATCCATATCCTATTGGGTCCGCCATTACATCGCTCCATCGCATATCGCATTTTACATTGGTTAAGGGCTAAGGTCTACCTCCCATGAATAATTGCGATCCGATCAGGCCTCCGATCGCATCGCACATCGCAATCGCGCTTCATTAAAACCCAAGGTCCATTCACTCGCCATTGAAACATTGCGATGCGATGTTCATTTAAGCTTCTCCACCATTGATCAGAGAATATGATCCAATGGTTAGCCATAATGTCGCTTATCGCAAATCGCAATCGACGGAACTAGGGGTGATGTTGCATGTGACTACCCACTGCGGTGTGCGATTGCGACTTGATCACATCGCAACCTTGGCTGAACCAGGGGTCGATTCTTTCACCATAGTCCATCTCTTTATAAAAGTTTTAATGAGGGCAAGATTTGTTTTTTGGGCATTTCTAGCATATTTTTCATAATCATAGCTAATGTTAATTATTTCTGCAGGCGAGAATCAAGGGAAGGCAAGCGAGGTCGAAGAGCGAATGCGTAAGCATCAAGAATGGTTGCGGGTAAAAGACGCATGAGTGGATCCGAAGAGTTTATATATGCCGGTGTATTCTATTGAAGATCTGGCCTTAGGTGCTCATGGTCGGGTTTCCATGTGTTGCCTGTGTATTCCGAAAGTTATGTTGTCCCGGGTTTTATCATGAAGAGATGACACGCAGTCATGCTCCTTTCCATCGACATCCATTCATTTCCCCAGGAAATAAAACGCTCCAGCAAATGTGGCCTTGATGTGTCAGCAGTTTCACCGACCGTTCTACGTCTGTATATTTTAATTTTTATATTGAAAAGGGTAGGAAGGTGGAAAGTCAGCAGAAGATGGAGGTTTAGTTTCTTTTTGCATAAGTATTACCTCTGGAGATCAAAAGTGGGGACTTTTTTTGGGTAGAACAAGGTTTAATTTATTTTGCTAATAAAGAAGACTGTTTGGGTCAAGAAGAAGCCTCTTTTTTTTTCAGATTCGTTTTCCTTTTCTTTTATGTTTGGGATCAGGGTGTTGTGGCTAGCATGAGTATATATATCAAAAGTGGGGACATTTTTTGGGTAGAACAAGGTTTAATTTATTTTGCTAATAAAGAAGACTGTTTGGGTCAAGAAGAAGCCTTTTTTCAGATTCGTTTTCCTTTTCTTTTATGTTTGGAATCAGGGTGTTGTGGCTAGCATGAGGATATATATATATATATATATATCTTGCTTTGTGCATAGTGATAATAGACAGCTTATGACTAGTCTTGGTTATTCAAATATAATTCGTTATCATGGTTAACTCATGAGCGGTCTCTGATTCGAAGCTATATTAAAGATTAGTTGCAATTTTTATTTTTAGGAACAGGAATGTGTATTCTTGTATGAATAATTAGATTGCAATTAAGCTTAAATACAATCTTGTTCATCGATGAATTCAGTAATTGATTCATTTGACTTGGAATCTATATATGATGTTTAATCTCTTTTATTACGCTCCTACAGGATAGATTAGAATAGTTAGGACTAGCAAAAGTGGGTAGAATCAGTATAGATAGGACTTGATACATATAGGTTAGCTGTTTCTTTTGTTGATTTAATGGAAGTCTTCCTCCGGGGAGCAATCTTTCAACACCTATAACAGTTTACGGGATCCTTTAAAACCCGTCGGAACTAGCCATTCCAAACGAAAGTAGATCTAATTGGGGTTTGCAATCAGGTTGGTTCCCCTTTGTTGGCACACGAAAATTCATCGTGTCAACAAATTTGGCGCTAGAAGGAGGGCCTGAACTGCCATCCACAGCTTTTAGGATTTCATCTATAAATGTCACGCATGGATTCGAAAAGATTAATGTATGGATCGTAAAGGTCGAAAAGATCCTTCCACCCATTTGGAAGAGCCTCATTTCAAAGAAGTAGAGGTCCATCTAAGTGCTATGTTTGGGTCACCCAAGGAAGAGAGACTATGGGAGTATCCTATCACTCAGGAACAACCAGTCAAAGTATTTACTCGTGCTTACACTCATTCCCTATCTCAGCTCCCCATCTTTCATTCTTTACCTCTGACAGCTAAAAGAAAGCCAAAGATCTGTCCCATAAACAAAGAGATGTCTGCAGCCCCTTCTCTTGAAGATATTTTGCTAGAGTCCTTGCAAAGTATCGACACTCCTTGGGAAGAAATTCCTGAGGATCCCCCCTCTAAAGGTAATCCCTGGCTCGATTTGGGAAATCCTAACAAAGAACACTCGGGGGAAACCTTCAACCAGAACCTCCCCAACCATAATATGGCTAACATTCCTCCTCCAGGTGGGAATCAACCTCCACTGCCTCCTCCAGGTGGGAATCAACCCCCACCTCCTTTGGGAGCACTCCCTCCCTGGCTTGCATAGGATGTCGTAGCAGTACCTAGGCAACAGCATGCCTTACCCAAGAACGCAGAAAGAGTATTGCCTAAATTCGACCCTAAGTGGGGAGACACTGCTGATAACCATATTCACTCTTTCTTCCTAGTCGTGTGCATGTTGGGGGTAGCCAATGAAGATGTGGTATGTCGCTTGTTCCCTTTTACTCTAATTGGTACGACTTCCACATGGAACTTTAGCTTGATAATAAGATTGATCACCTCATTGGGTGACTTTTAGCAGGCCTTCTTAGACAAGTTTAGCGATGACAAAACACCCGTGGCCTTAGTTTTAGAACTATCCCGTTTAAAAATGGAAACCGAAGAAAAGGTAAAGGATTTTAACATCTGGTTCAACACTTTGTTCAACAGAATCCCGGCTAACGCTAGACCTACTGATGAGGTGCTCATGGAATTCTACATCACTGCTCTCCCTGTCCCTACCACGATGTGGGTTAAAAGGAGTAATGCACAAACCTTACAGGGTGTTATCGATGAAGCAGTTAAAGTCGAGAACGAAATGATCAGTCTCACAACATGTCATCATATGACCGAAGGAAAGAAAGCCTCTCAATCATCCAAGAAGAATAATGTGAGTGGCAATAAAGTGGCTGAGATCAAAGAAAAGGACACCACAGATGTGGAAGGTTTGCATCAGACCATTAAGAAATTGATGAACACAGTCATCAATATGAAAAGGAATTCTAGAGAGAGTACAAGTGGGAATGGAGGAGATTATAACAACAAAAAATCCTTCAAACCTTTCTATTGTAAGAACATAGAAGGTGGTCATGGTCAACTTGCATTGCCTGCTCTACCCAATGAAGGGAATTTAAATATGGAAGAGCTGGCTCTTATTGGATCGATTCTTACCCAAGAAGAACCTATAGTAGAGCTGGAGCCAAAAAAAGAAGATGAGGAATAATACCAAGTAGAAGAGCCCTTGGATGAGGCATCTCAAGTCAATGTACTATGGGATTTCTATAAAAACGGGAACGATGATGACGAAGAAGATAGTACAATAGAAATCCACACTAATGAAATCCACACACGAAGTAAAGGGCCACTTGCGGGCATGATGAAGCTTGTAGACTAGACAAAGAAAGATTTTCACCCTTCTAAGGCATATTCTCCCAAGTTTCCTATTGAGAAGAATAAACCTAGTGGTGATTCCAAGAGCATTCCAGTCATGAACTATCTAGAGAAAGATAATACATCTCCAAATGCAACAAAGGTGACTCAAAGTGGTAAACTCCCGCCTAAGAATGAAAAACTGGTATGTTTACTCTGCCCTACCCTGTTTATAACATTGATTACAATATTGTAAATGATCTTAAGAAATCTCGAGCTAATATCACATACTTTGATTTGTTAAAGTTAACGCAGCAAAGAGATCTGCTTTTGAAAGATATGAATGAACGGAATTTCAAATCTCCCACCAATCCAAGTAGCCAAACCAAGAAGTCGGTGTCCAGACCTGTTAGAACCCCGAGTATAGCCCAAACGCCATTAGACATGGAAGCCACTCTATCAAAAATGAATCGAACGCCTCAAGATGTCAATGCAACCATGATAGGAAGGAAATAAAAATCCATGACTCCACCTTTCCTTATCACATTTGAGATCTTCAACATAAACATGTACAATTGCCTAGTAGATTCCAATGCCTCATCCACTATTATGCCTTACACTGTTGCTAAAAGACTTCAAGAAATGCCCGAGAAAATTGGGACTCAAATTATGCAACTGGACAGAACGAATGTGAAAGTAACTGGAGAACTGAAAGATGTGCTAATTCGGATGGCTGCCAAACCACAGTACACACAAGTCATTGACATAGTGCTAGTCGACATACCTAAGGCATATGGAATGCTACTTAGTAGGGACTAGTCAGCAAATTTGAATGGGTATTTCTCAACTGATTGGTACCATCTCTTGTTGCCTCAGAAGGGAAAAGGTGATATGATGAGAGTTGATCGAGAAAGATACATGAAGTATGTAGTGACATAACTAAACGACTCAAATGAACCTATAATGTTTACCAACTCTATCCTTGGGAATTATAGTTTCGATGTTTGTGCCACGGAGACTTATTTTGGAGAATTCCATGTAGAGACAGTTGAAGAAACTACAACAAACACATAGTTGGAAGTTCTCCCCCATAGTTCAACTGATGAGCTACCCTGTAATATGGTAGATGATAGGGCCAATTTTGTAGAAGGTAGTTCATTTGATATAACATCAAATTCTATGTTTTGGACACTCTATTTTGATGGATCTAACTTCCTAGAAGGTGTAGGTGCTGGGAGAATTCTCATTGACTTGCAAGGGAACCAACATTTGATGGCTAGCCGGTTGGAGTTCGCGTGCACCAAAAACACATCAGAATATGAAGGCTTGCTACAGGGCTTGAAGAAAGCCATTGATATGAAGGTGAGAAATCTTAAAGTTTTTGGTGACTCATAGATAATCGTGGACGAGGTAAGGAAAAGGATACATTTCAATTCACCACACCTGGTAAGACACCAACATGGGGTATGGATCTTAATTGACAGTTTTGATTCTTTTAATATCACACACATACCTCGATGGCAAAACCAAGATGTTGATCTGATGGCTGGTATGGCTGCAAAAATTTTGCCTGATCTTAGATTAAACAAGAATAAATATTATGTTGAATTGATTTTCAGACCATCCGTACCTGATAACATCTCAAATTGGCAGGTGTTCGAAGGTGATGAGAAAATCCTTGAGTTCCTACATTGCGAAAAGACATTCAAAAATGCATTCATTTATGAAAAATAGCATGAAAATCTTATGAATAGGAGCAATGATGAGGAAAAGGATCAGCCCAATATAATTCCCAAGTCAGTTGTCAAGATGGAGCACTTGCGTGCATGATAAATTTAAGAAGCCAACTAACTACAAAACGCATAGCTCGTCCATGAAGTATGAGTCGGTCAACCTTGGAGCTGAAGAAGACCCAAAAAATGTTAATTTGGGCTGGGGATGCTCTCCGCAAGAAAAGGCTTCATTTGTTAAGTTGTTTAAAGAGTACAAGGATGTCTTTGCATGGACATATGGTGACTTAAAAACCTTCGATACCGGCATTATGCAGCATGTAATTCCTTTGGAAAAGGATGTCAAGCCCTACCAACAAAAGCTTCGTAAGATGCATCCAAGCTTGGAACTGTTGGTGAAGAAAGAATTAAACAAAATGTTGGATGCTAAAATCATTTTTCCTGTCAGGCACACCCACTGGGTAGCCAATCTCGTGCCAGTAAGAAAGAAAAATGGAGACATCAGGTTATGTATCGATTTCAGAAACCTGAACAAAGCATCACAGAAAGATAACTATCCTGTCCCTTCTATGGAACACATTCTTCAATGCGTTTCTAGGTCTGAAATGTTGTCCCTATTGGATGGGTTTTTGGGATATAATCAAGTGTTGGTGTTGAATGGAGATCAACTTAAGACAACCTTCAACACTAAATGGGGCACTTACGCATATCGTAAAATGTTGTTTGGACTTATTAATGCGGGCGCCACATTTCAGAGAGCTATGGACATAGCTTTCCGAGGATTGATTAACAGATCAGTAGTGGTTTACATGGATGACATTACTGTGTATTCGTATCACAAAAGGGATCATATTTATCACCTGAAACAGATCTTCGAAAGATGCCAAAGGTACGGAATATCATTGAATCCCAAGAAGAGCATTTTTACAGTTACAGAAGGGAAACTACTGGGTCATATCCTCTCTAAAGAAGGGATTATTATTGATCCAGACAGAGTAGAGACCATCATGAGAATACAACCCCCTACGAATAAAAGGGAAATGCAATATTTTTTTGGGAAAATTAATTTCGTTAGGAAATTTGTTTCAGGTTTCGCAGAAATAGTGCATCCCATTCAGCTAATGATGAAGAAAGATGTTGTGTATAGGTGGAGCGATGAAGCTAAGAAATCATTTCAACAAATTAAGGAGGCCATCGTAGAAGCTCCTGCATTGGTCAGCCCCAATTTTGACAAGGAATTCCTTTTGTACACTTTCACTTCTGATGTTTCATATGTCGCAATCCTCACCCAGAAAAATGATGATGGCAACGAAGTCCCTATTTCTTATATGAGCTCTAATATTCAAGGAGCAGAACTGAACTACCCAAACATGGAGAAACAAGGTTTTGCGGTTTCTAAAGTTGTGAAACATTTCCGCCCTTATTTATTAAAGTCCAGGACTAAAGTAATCATTCCCCACCCTGCTGTAAGAACCCTCTTTGTGCAAAGGGAAATGGGGGAACGGAGAGGGAATTAGATAACTGCTCTTCAAGAATACGACCTCGAGATTAAGCTAGAAAAGATAGTTTAAGGGTAGGGATTGTGTAAGCTTGCGGCAGAAGCTTTGGCAGATAAAGAAGGGGCGTCGGAAGAACTAGAAGCGTAGAACACGCGGGACACGCAAGTAGAATTTAGGGAGGAACTCAGATGGATTAACGAAATGCTGATGTGTAAGCGCAAAATTTTGGAAGTCCCTTTGGACCCTGAGTCGTGGTATTACGACATACGCTTTTATCTAACACGAGGATCATGTCCTGAGCACATGGATGCATCACGAAGGAGAGTGCTCAGATTAAAATCTAATCAGTATCACTTGGCCAATGACACATTATACAGAAAAATTATGATGGAATTTGGCTGAGGTGTTTGGAAAAGGATGATGTTGATCATGTCTTGAAAGAAGTGCACGATGGCCTAGCAGGTGGTCGCTATGGCGGAGAAACCACTGCTCACAAAATATTAAGAGCTGGGTATTATTGGCCTACAGTGTTCAGAGACTTGCATGCCTACGCTCGGAAGTGCAAGGTGTGTCAAACTGCTGCAGGGTGAGAAAGAAAGCCAACCGTTCCCCTCAGGCCCGTTATGATTTATCACCTGTTCTAGCAATGGGGCCTAGATGTCATAGGTGAGATCACTCCGAACTCTTCACAACAGCATAAGTATATACTCATGACAACCAACTACTTCACCATATGGACCGAAGCCATCCCACTTCAGAAGGTTAACGAAGACGAGGTAATATCTTTTATTGAGAAATTTATTATCAACAGGTTTGGCATCCCTGACACTCTCATATTTGATAATGCTTCTTATTTTTCATCACTAAAATTGACTGAATTTGCTATCGATAAATCAATTCGCATAAGGTATGCATCAAACTATTACCCCCAAGGAAATGGAGTTGCAGAGTCCTCAAATAAAAACCTCATCCGCATAATCCGTAAATATGTCGCCGACAACCAGAGGAATTGGCACAATGCTCTAACAAATGCCCTTTGGTCCAATAGGGTCACCCCAAAGTAGCATTAGGAAATTCCCCATACCTCCTCGTCTATGGACAGGAAGCCATCTTGCCTCCCAATGTTACCCTTCCCTCTTTATAGCTCTCCCAAGCCTCAAGAGGGACCCCTTCAGCCTTACTTCAAAAAAGGATCAACCAACTGGTGAGGTTGGAGGAATTGAGAGATAATGCAAGAAACAAGTTTAGGAATCACCAAATGATTGTGAAGAGATGGTTTGATCGCCATCTGGCAGGAGATAAAGATTACCAAGTCGGAGAGCTTGTCCTGAAATGGGACAAGTTGAGTGAGCCAAAAGGTAAGCACACGAAATTCCAACACTTATGGCTGGGCCCATTCCAAGTTCACGAAAAAATTGGTCAGGGAAGCTATCGATTGAAAACTTTACAGGGACAAATCGAAAAATTCCCTGTTAATGGCCAACATCTTAAGAGATACTTCCAGTAGCCACCACATGGTGGTTACCTCCTGAGTAGGTTAGGATTCACTTTGTTTTGCTGATAGCTTAGTTATACTTTCGTTTTTTTTTTTCGTTCTTGTTTTTCCCGCAAATTTTATCTTCCTTCTATTTTGAATTTTAGTCCTTTCCAATTAATTATAGTCTTTCAGTCTTGTTTTCACCTTTTATAACTCTCTTCCGATTACCCTCATTCGCTACCTTCAGCTTTTGCTTCCCTCATTAACCTACTGATGAGTCTACAAATCCTAAATTCATTATTACCTTGCAAGTTGAACGAACCTTCGATGTGCCCACGAGAACTAGAAAGTCAACGGTAAAATTAAAATCAAAGCCACTCATTGGCATCTATTGGGAACTAGGTAGGCTCTGTTGATAATCTGGATACCTTAAGCATGTAGGGACATATTTATAAAACGAAAAAATGTGTAACCATGGTTGGATTGGCATGGAAGAACGCTGCATTTTAAAAAAAAAAATCCCACCTAGACCTAGCTTGTACTTGCCTATAAGATTTTCAGTCATTCTCCATTGGTTCCGTCCACCACACTAAAATTTCCAATATCTGTCATCTACAAGTAAACCTCCTTTCATGGGATAAGCTCGTTGTCGTATATCCTATGGAAAATTTAATTGTGCTCTAGTCCTTGTGCCCGAAATTGGAAGGACTTATTTAAAAGAAAATTAAATGTCGATTCCTTGTGCCAATCTAGAAGGACAGGTTGTTTGGGAAGCTAGTTGGAGTAGGGACTATTGCTAGACTCAAAGTACCGGTTGACACAGCAAGCCCAACCTTTCTTAAGCGATTTAAAAATATGGCATGATCCATGACTGCACCCCATTCAATCATATGAAAGTATAGCACAAAAAATTCTTATACAAAGTGTGGATAAAAATATCTACATATATTCGTCAAGTTGGATGTGCGATAAAGAGCTGAGGTACACACCTAAACAGGTGTTGACAAATCGGTGATGGCCCCGAAAGGATTTTGAAAGTAGAAAACGGGTAAAGGAGGGTCAATAAATCCCATAATACAACCATTGGAGAATGCTTCTCAAAACCCTATCAGTAAGTAGAAGCTATTTGTCTTTATCCCGCCTAAAGCAATTAATGCTGAAGTGGAACCCATGCTTGTCTGTCTATACAGTTTGCATTTTGAGTTTATCTTAACACCCTGATGTTCTACGGATCAAAGTTTATTTGGTAACAGAGATAACTGGTTCGCCCAACGGTTCGCCATTTTGTTGTGGCCACAACCACCACCCTATTAAAACCTGCTCTGGTGGAAAATTTGAATGGGTCCCCTAGACATTTGGTCTTTCGTTTCTAACTAGAGTTGTCACATGGAATTATGTTTTCAATTCTTAATGGTCAAGACCCCCTTGAATAAATCTCTGTGGAATGATTTATTTATAACCCAGTCCAACCCTTCATTCATATCCTTTCATTAGGACTTACTCAACCCACAAAACCTTCTATCGCGTCTTTATTTCTATTATAACACTTTTATAATAGAAATACTCTACAAGCATGCATAACTTACCTTTTTCGTGCTTCCTCGGTCTTTACACATTTCTCGAAGCTTGCCTTTATCACTATGGCAATCCTAAAATCTCTGTTATCACACTACGCATTCCTCTTTTGCATCCGATGTGTGATGACCTCTCTAACTTCAAATGCAATTAACCACGTCCATATCCTATCGGTTCCTCCGTTACATTTCTCCATTGCATATCGCATTCTACATTGGTTAAGGGCTAAGGTCTATCTCCCATGAATAATTGCGATCCGATCAGGCCTCCGATCGCATCGTACATCGCAATCGCGCTTCATTAAAACCCAAGGTCCATTCACTCACCATTGAAACATTACAATGTGATGTTCATTTAATCTTCTCCACCGTTGATTAGAGAATACGATCCAATAGTCAGCCATAATGTTGCTTATCGCAAATCACAAACGGTGGAACCAGGGGTGATGTTGCATTGACTACTCACTGCGATGTGCGATTGCAACTTGATCACATTGCAACCTTGGTTGAACCAGAGGCTGATTCTTTCACCATAGTCCATCTCTTTATAAAAATTTTAATGAGGGCAAGATTTGTGTTTTGGGCATTTCTAGCATATTTTTCATAATCATAGCTAATGTTAATTATTTCTGTAGGCGAGAATCAAGGGAAGGCAAGCGAGGTTGAAAAGTGGATGCGTAAGCATCAGGAATGGTTGCGGGTAAAAGACGCATGAGTGGATCCGAAGAGTTTATATATTCCTGTGTATTCTATTGAAGATCCGACCTTAGGCGCTCACGAAGGGTTTCCATGTGTTGCCTATGTATTTCGAAAGTTATATTGTCCTGGGTTTTATCATGAAGAGATGACATATAGTCATGCTCCTTTCAATCGGCATCCATTCATTTCCCCAGGAAATAAAATGCTCCAGCAAATGTGGCCTCGACGTGTCAGTGGTTTCACCGACTGTTCTACATCTGTATATTTTAATTTGTATATTGAAAAGGGAAGGAAGGTGGAAAGTCAGGAGAAGACGGAGGGTCAGTTTCTTTCTGCATAAGTATTACCTTTGGAGATCAAAAGTGGGGAATTTTTTTGGGGCAGAACAGGGTTTAATTATTTTGCTAATAAAGAAGATTGTTTGGGTCAAGAAGAAGCCCTTTTCTTTTTCAGATTCATTTTCCTTTTCTTTTATGTTTGGAATTAGGGTGTTGTGGTTGGCATGAGGATCTATATATATATATATATATATATATATATATATATAGATATATATATATATATATATGTCTTGTTTTGTGCACAGTGATAATATATAGCTTATGACTAGTCTTGGTTATTCAAATATAATTCGTTATCATGGTTAACTCATGAGCGGTCTCCGATTCAAAGCTATATTAAAGATTAGTTGCAATTTTTATTTGTGGGAACATGAATGTGTATTCTTCTATGAATAATTAGATTGCAATTAAGCTTAAATACGATCTTTTTCATCGGTGAATTCAGTAATTGATTCATTTGACTTGGAATCTATATATGATGTTTAATCTCTTTTATTACACTCCTACAAGATAGATTAGAATAGTTAGGACTAGAAAAAGTGGGTAGAATCAGTATAGATAGGACTTGATACATATAGGTTAGCCGTTTCTTTTGTTGATTTAATGGAAGTCCTCCTCCAGGGAGCAATCTTTCAACACCTGTAACAGTTTACGGGATCCTTTAAAACCAATCAGAACTAGCCATTCCAAACGAAATCCGATCTAATCATGGTTTGCGATCGGGTTGGTTCCCCTTTTTTGGCACACGAAAATTCACCATGTCAACACAACATGAGCAAAGGTCTCATCATAGTCAATCCCATCTACCTGTGAAAAGCCATGGGTCACAAATATGGCCTTATGCTTCTCCACACTACCATATGCAGCTTGCTTTACCTCGTAAAGCCAATAGGAGCTAACAACTGACATATCCTTTGCTCTTAGGACCACATCCCAAACACTGTTTTGAATTATGGAGTCATACTCCTCCACCATTACATCAATCCAAACTGACTACTACACTGCTTCCTGAAAGGAAGATAGATCTGTCACAACACATGCACCCATAAGTGCCATGTATCCAGTGTACCTCTCTAGTGACCTCCTCTATTTGCGCTGAGAAGTGGGTGCTCCTACATTCTCCTGTGCACCATCCAACAATATGTCAGCCTCTCTAGTGCACTTTCTTCCCTCTCTGGAAGACTCTGCCTGAGTGGATGTCTCCACTCTCTAAACCTCTGCATGTGGTTGCTCCACATAAATCTGAGGCTCCTCAACCTTAGGAGCTAAAATTGTAGAAATTCCCACTGTAGATCAACAGGTTATGCAACATACTAAAGAAAAATACAAGATATACTTCTACAAAAAACTTGCGAAAGATTAATCGAATATGAGAAAGATCAATTAGAACACATATAACTGAGAATGATAAATAAATCACATGAAACACAAAATAATACTCTAGGGAAAGCCTCAGCTAAAAACCCCAATCTCTGTATTGTCATATAAGTGGAAATATGTCTGGATTACACAAAGCTTTAGCTCACAAGCTATCCAGCTCTTAGTAAAATCCCTCTACTACTCATAGATAGTCAAAGGCTTCTTACAAACCTTCTCCTCTACCCTCCAAGCCTCCTATTTCCTTGCGCAGTTTTTCCTGGGGTCTAGTGCTTCCATTTGTGTGAATTCCCACCTCACACTGCTCACTTGGCTCAGTAGTAATTGCACAATCCTGAAGGAGATAATTCCTTCTGCATGGATGAGTTTCCTATATAGGAAAATTCCTCCAATTGATAGTACACTATCCCTTCCTCTGATCTCAACTGGGTCTCTAACTAAACTGACATGCATGAGTTATTTATGAGAGAATATTCAATTATCTCAAGTGCAGCAGTTACAAGCATGCAAGCATTAACTAATTGTACTCACAATTAATTCCAAAAACTGTTGGAACTAATCTAACTGGACTTAACTCAGTTAACTGAGCTAACTAATTACAACTCAAATTAAAACTCATCCTTATCTCTTTAACTAAGGGATAAATTCCTCAATTAATGGAGAAACTGTTGCATGTCCTCACATAGACTTCATGTTTGATTTTCTACAACTAATTAACTCAAGATGAATTAATTAATTATTTTACAAACAACTGCTAAGATCAAATTCGAATTTTACTTCTCTATTTTAGTTCAGGGACTAACTAAAATAGGAAGGTATCCCGAAATGATATTTATAGCAATGTTATTTTTAGCACTTCCATTTTTCATTCCTTGTTGCTATGTCCAACACTGGTACCCAAACTGCTATTTATAGCAATGCTATTTTTAGCATTTCTTGTTGCCATTTTCAACACTCCCTCTCAACAAGAAAGGCATTCAACTCGAACCCGATCCTAAACCTTTGGAATGTTCTGCATGCAACACTTCTCCCAAGTGTTATCACTCCAGCAACTCTAGAAACAAAAAAAAATCTCCCAATTGACCTCTCTGTTGGGCTAGAAACACCCTCTGATGCTGAAGCTCGCTTTGCCGCTGACAAGTGCTCCCTCTCTTACCTCTGATCTGCTGCAACACTCCATGCATCTTGCATCGTTGCACACCTCTTTGTGCCATCCTGCACTGGTGCAACACTCCTATGCCTCTCACATTGTTGCAGCCTGCTAGCTTTGCACTGTCTTGGGACTCCTGCACTATAGCTCTCTCTGCCGCTCCATCCGCATCTGTCTCTACCCACTCAGCCAGTCCTGCTACTCCTCATTGGGGCTCCTGTAGCAAGGTCTAATCAAAGAGGTTGGGTACCTCAATGATCCTGCCCCTATTCCAACCTTCTTGGGACTGTCACTCCACATCGCCCCACCTCCTACCTAGAGGTATGGATGCATGTGCTCCCTCTGCCCACTTGGCTCAAAATTTCCCCCTACTAGAGGTGTCTGCATGAGTGGATGCCTCCACTCGATCTCCTCTCGGCTTCTCCAGTTGTGGCTGCTTCACAACCTCCTGAAGCTGCTTCACCAATTGTGGCTCCTCCACAATTGTCTGAGACTTCTTCTGGTGCTGCATGTTGAGAGGTAATGTACTCTCCCTCTCAACTACCAAGTCTCCATCAATTGCCTTGCTCCTCAAGGCTTTGCATGCATCTTGAAACTCAAGAGCATATAGGTTCTTGACTTGTGAACCAGTCCGCTTCACCTGTATAGTGGTGATGTATCGAAGGAAGACCTTTCCCTTACTGAAGACCACATCATAACCTTTGTCTTCTAGCATTGCGATTGACACCAAATTTTTCCTCAGTCCTGGTACATATTTGACGTCGATCAAGGTAATGTGAGCTCCATGCTCCCTCTAAAAAACAACTATGCCTACACCTAAGACACTATACTTTTCATCATTACCCATTGCTATGAGTATCTGGAGATCTTTCTCCTCTAAGGCACTGAACAAACTCTTGTCGCCGATCATGTGGAAAGAAGCTCCACTATCAAGAAACCAACCACATGCCACCATGGATGAAGCCATGCATGCGAAGAGTGTGAAATATAACTCGAACTGTGAGGCCAGTGCCTCACCTTCTGATCCTTCCAAGGATCCCTTCTTGGATTTCTTCAGTGGACAATTTGTAGCAAAATGGCCCACCTCATGACAATGAAAGCATTGCACTTTCAATTTGTCAAACTTCTTCCCACCATGGGAAGAACTAGATTTGGGATGAGAATCCTTCTCCTTCCCTTTCTTTGCCTTACTCGCTAAGGCGCAGTTTTCTTCATCCTCCTTGGATGAAGAACCATCTCTGGTGCTTCTTCTTATCTCCTCCTCCATCAGATCCGAACAAAGTCATTCCCAATCTGGCAGTTTCTTTCTTCCATTTACCAAGTCTTGGTAGCTATGACAGCTCTTAGGAAGACCGAGGAGAACTAGACTCACCATGTCATCATCAGTTGTCATGATCCCTACACTTTCAAGATCATCCCTGTAGGTGGTGTGCTTGTTCAGATACGTAGAGATTGTGTCACCCTTTTCACACTTGATTTTCCGAAGCTTGTCTTTCAGCGCCAGCTTCCTCTAATCGCTACTATTCTGATATGGATATTTCAATTTTTTCCACATTGAAAATGGTGTCTCCTTCCCATGGAGACCTAAGACTATGTGGTCTCGAACACCCTCCAAAAGGATTCTCCTTGCTCTAGCCACACATTTCTTCCATTCCGCCAATTCTATAGCATTAACTGTTGTGGGATTGGGGACTTCTTGATCAATGAAGTCCTTTAGACCGTTATCCTCTAATACTGCTTCCATGAGATGCTTCTAGGCTATATAATTCGAGCTGCCATTAAGGGCATACTCGAGTCTTAAACCGTTGAACACCATTGGTGAAATTGAGATGTGATAAGAACTCAATTTCTATATTCAGGAACCTCAAACTTTTAACTTCTCCATTCTTGTATATTGTTCTTCACTTTGATCACCTTTGCTCCGATGCCATGTGGAAATTCCCACTATAGATCAACAGAATATGTAATATTATACTAAAGCAAAATACAAGATCTACTTCTACAACAAATTTGCGGAAGCTTAATCGAATATGAGCAAGATAAATTAGAACACATATAACTGAGAATGAGAAATCAGTCACATGAAACACAAAAGAATACTCTAGGGAAAGCCTCAGCTAAAAACCCCAATCTCTGTATTATCATACAAGTGGAAATATGTCCGGATTACACAAAGCTTTAGCTCACAAGCTATCCAGCTCTCAGTACAATCCCTCTGCTACTCAGAGATAGTCAAAGGCTTCTCAAAAACCTTCTCCTCTGCCCTCCAAGCCTCCTATTTCCTTGCGTAGTTTTTCCTAGGGTCTATTGCTTCCACTTGTGTGAATTCCCACCTCACACTGCTCACTTGGCTCAGTAGTAACTGCACAATCCTAAAGGAGATAATTCCTTCTGCATGGATGAGTTTCCTATATAGTAAAATTCCTCCAATTGATAGTACACTATCCCTTCCTCTGATCTCAATTGGGTCTTTGACTGAACTGATATGCATGAGTTTTTTATGAGAGAATATTCAATTATCTCAAGTGTAGCAGTTACATGCATGCAAGCATTAACTAACTGAACTCACAATTAATTCCACAAACTGTTGGAACTAATCTAACTGGACTTAACTCAGTTAACCGAGCTAACTAATTACAACTCAAATTACAACTCATCCTTATATCTTTAACTAAGGGATAAATTCCTCAATTAATGGAGAAATTGTTGCATGTCCTCACATAGACTTCATGTTTGATTTTCTACAAATAATTAACTCAAGATGAATTAATTAACTATTTTACAAATAGCTGCTAAGATCAAATTCAAATTTTACTTCTCTATTTTAGTTCAGGGACTAACTAAAATAGGAAGGTATCCCGAAATGCTATTTATAGCAATGTTATTTTAAGCACTTCCATTTTTCATTCCTTGTTGCTATGTCCAACACTAGTACCCGAACTATTATTTATAGCAATGCTATTTTTAACATTTCTTGTTGCCATTTTCAGCAAAAATATCCTTATCGTCATGTAGCTCAAGTTACCTCTCAGGGGATACTCGCATGGAATTCTCCTCATCGAGCCTGATATCCCTATGAACCATTGTCATATAACTGGTCAGCATGTGCAAATGATAGTTGTGGGGTGTATCAGTGTACCCCACAAATATCCCCAACTCTATTGTTGGCTCAAGCTTCTTCCGTGCATCTTTGATAACATGGAAATAAACTGATGACCCTAAAATCCTGAAGTGACCAACATCTGGCCTCTTACCAGAATAAGCCTCCTCTGGTGTCTTCATCTCAAGTATCTGATGTGGGCTACGGTTCTGAACATAAACCGCTATGTTACATTCCTCAACCCACAAGTGTAGTGGTAAGCCTTGATCATGCAACCTCGCCCTTGTTTTCCCTACTATGCTTCTGTTCTTCCTCTTTGAAAACCCAAGACATACTCACCATCATTATCACTCCATAGAGATTTAACCTTCTTGCTAGACTTTTTCTCTACCAGTGCTTTGAACTCACAAAACTTTGTGAAAGTTTGATCCTTTTTCTGCATAAAAAATACCCAACATTTATGAGAATAGTCGTCATAAAATATAACATAATACCTGTGTTTCACCATGGATGTTGTCAAGAATGGTCCACACACATCGGAATGGACTCTTTCCAGAATAGACCCTGCTCGATTGTCTCTGCCTCCAAAGGAAGACTTGGTGTACTTTCCCAAATTACAACCCTTACATGCATCAACTTGCTCAAGCGTACCTTTGGGAAGACCAATAGAGATTTGCCACAATATCTTCAAATCCCCATGATGAAAGTGGCCCAATCGCCTGTGCCACAACTCGCTGACATCTCAGCTCAAAATATTTTCCACCTTTGAACTCAAAGAAACACAATCCTCTACCTCTATCTTATAGAGATTATGAACTCAAATGCCTATCTTCTTTACTTGACCCATGGCTATGTGTTGAAGGAACGCCTTTTCTTTCGAAAATATCACATCATAGCCTCTATCCTCAAGCACGACAACAAATATCAGGTTCTTTGTCAGTCCGGGTACATGCATAACATTCTTCAAGGTGAGTGGAGCCAAATGCTCCCTCTAAAAAGTAATAGTTCCCACACTAGTAACACTATACTTACCATCATCACCCATCTCGATATGAATCTTGATATCTTTCTCCTCCAGTTCATTGAATAACTCTTTGTCACTAGTCATGTGGAACGAAGCTCCATTGTCTAAGTACCCGACACTTCCCATCATTGAAGACACCATGCAAGCAATGAGGGAAAAGTCCAATTCGAATTGGGAGGCCAAAGCCTCACCCACCACTCCTCCTCAGGGCTTTTCCTTGGAATTCTTCAATGGAAAATTTGTAGCAAAGTGACCCATCTTGTGACAATGAAAGAATTTAACTTTTGTCATGTCCTTCTTACCTACATGATAAGAATCTAATTTGGAATTGGAAATTTTACCTTTCCCCTTCCTTGCCTTAATCGCTAGGAAAAATTCTCTTCATCATCAGTCTTTGATGAAGATCCATCCTTGGTGTTCTTCCTGATCTCATCCTGCATTAAATCCAATCATAGTCGTTCCCAATATAGCATCTTCTCCCGACCATTGACAGAATCTTGATAACTATGCCAACTCTTTGGGAGTCCAAGAAGAGCAAGGCTCACCATATCTTCCTCAGAAACTGTGATTCCAACACTTCCAAGTTCATCTTGACATTGAGTGAACTTGGTCAAGTACTTTGGAATCATCTCGCCTTTCTCCATTTGATTTTATGAAGTTTATCCTTCAGCGCCAACTTCCTTTGATCATTTCTATTTTTATACAAGTCCGTCAATGTTTTCCACACAGCATGTGGGGTTTCCTTTTCATGGAGACTCAAGACAATATGATCTCGAACTCCCTCAAGGATTATCTGCCTTGCCTTCGCCACACACTTTTTCCACTCGACCAAGTTCTATGCATCATTAGATGTTGGCTTAGGAATTTCTTGGTCAACAAATTCCTTCAAGCCATTGTCCTCTAGCACAACCTTCATCCTCTCCCTCCAAGTTATGAAATTCGAGATTCCTTCCAAGGAATACTCAAGCCACAACCCATGGAACACCATCTGTCGATCCTGAAGTATGTATTTCAAATTCGACTTTCACCTAAAACCCAGAAACTCAAAAATTCTAAATCTCCTCTAGAGAGTTGATTTTAAATCAGCGACATCTCCCTCATCCGAACTCTAATTCAGCTGATTTGTTTTTTGAATTTGGGTATCTTTTCTCAAGGAATCCAGATCTGTAATTTTTTTCTAAAACTTTTTTCACAAAATTTTTAGATCTACTCTGCAAACTCTCGGCCCAAAAAATAATCTTTCTCTGATACCATGTAGAAAATCCTATAGATCCACAAGCTAATGCAATTTTCTAAAGCAAGAGACAATAATCTAGTTCTACTCTTTACAGAGGAAGCCCATAAACATAGAAAAAACAATAATCAAGAGAGGAAGAGAATCAAAGGCACATAACACAATAAGTATTTGAGGAAAGCCACGACTCAAAACCCCACTATCTATTTTGTATTAATCTGGAAAGTCGATATGAAATTACAATGCTTGTACTCTCAAGAACAATCCCAGCACTCAACAAATTCAGTCTCAAACTCATAAGAAAGCTCAAGGCCAAAGCTTAGCCTCTTCAAAATATCTCCAAGTATCTATTCCAATGTGTAATTCCTATGAAGGATAGCTTGTATTTAAAGGGAAATAAAACCTCTAAAAATAGCGCAATCCCTCAAGGATCGGTCCCTGAATGCATGCACTATTAGTGCAACTCGGAAAAATCTAAAACAAATAGTACATTATCCTTGCACTCTAGTCTTAACTAGGTCTTTCTCAGAATCGACATGCATGAGTTTCTGATGAGTAAATATTCAATTAACTAGAGTAGCACTGGTGGAGTTCATTAGTGTCACCACTGACTGTTAACTCACTATTAGTTCTCTCAATCAGTTTGAGAACTAATTTAACTGAACTGAATCATGAAACTGGGTTTCTATTTTACAACTCATAATTAACTCACGCTAGACTCCTACAAAGTAGGGAGAACATATACATGACTTCCAAAATACATCCAACTCGAATTTCCTAATTTAAGTAAGTTTAATAAACTTAATTTAACTATTTCAAGTTACTATGAGAATAGAATTCAAATTTAATTCAGAGTTTAATTCAAGGACAAATTAAACTGGAATTTCTTGTTTCCATTTATAAACAGAATAACAAAATATCCTCTATTTTCTCCCTTCATACCTTGGTTTCCTGGAAAAGCACAATATGTGGCTTATACTTTTTCAATTGTTCTTATAAGTATCTCTGCTTGCCTCGGCTGTTGAGGCCCCTCACATTCCAGGAGATAGCTATCATTAGGAAAATTTGTGGAGTTGTTGGAATATTGCTGAGAGAGGTATTACCCTTCCTATATTAACCAACATCTCTCCCATTATTTTTATTGACTCCTATAGTTTTCTTTGTCCCCTTTTCTTCCCCCCTTTGCTTCAAATATGTTGCTCCTGTGAGCTGTCTTGTTGCATGCCTAGTTGTTCCACCAGATCTCCTTGTCTCTGCCCTTGGTTAGCCATATATTGCTAGAATGTTTCCTTACACATTTTCTTTTGGTCCTCTAGGGTGAATCTTTTATCTTGGTGCCATTCATTCAAGAGTCTCTTCAGAACCACATACTCTGTGCTCATCTCCTCCCTAGTAGCATCAACTTCCATTGAAGTAATATCTATCAGTTCTGACTCTTCTTTCTCTGTCAATTCTATTTGGGCTTTCCTCTTTGGGGTGGTTGAAGATTTGGATGGATCGCTTCCCCTATCCTGATCCTGATTCTCTATTAGTTCAGTCTCTTTTGAGGTTTCCCCTTCCTCTTGTAGCACCTCATATCTGTTTTTGTTTTCCCTTTTCTTTTGGTTATTAGATCCTAGGTTTTATTGTGTCCTCGTGTTCTTGTTTTTGTGCATAACCTATTTGAACCCCTCATTTGTTTCTTGTGGGGGATTCTTCTCCTGCTCCACCTTTACATTTTCCAGGCTAGACTAGTTCAAAAGACATGCTTTGTAGAGGTGGCCATACTCATTACACCAACGATAACAAAATGGTATGTGCTCGTAATCCAGGGTCTCTTACCAGATCTCTTCTTGGTACTCCAGTTCCACTAAGTCAGGAATGGGCTCCAAGATATTCATATAGACATAGATACGGGCATATGAGGTATATCTTTCCCTGCAAGTAGATTATGTTATTTTCATAAATATGCCAATTGAGTTGACAATACCTTCTAGTATTTCCAGATCCCAAAAATCCATTGGAAGACCAAAGAGATGAACCCAAATGGGAGATGCCGGAAATTTTTCCTTGTCTAGGTTATAGCATTCCTCCTAGTATCGCATGAAGAGCCCCACATTATGGTAAAAATATGGACCATTTTCAAAAACCCTTTCCTTATCTTGCAGGTTCGAGAAGATTACCGTAAAGAATCCTCTAAGACCCAATTTGAGTTCTATATGACTTTTTGGCTGCCATTTCTAATGTATACTCTAATGATTTTTCATATCATCGCATGGTTCTTCATGTAAATACAATATTTTTCTAGTTTATTTAGTGGGATTACAAAACGGGGCTTCTCTGTTGCACAAGGCAAACATTGGCCATGACTTCGTGCCACCGGGCTCCAAGCAGGGGACCAGTGCTAGGGCCAACGGATTAAGGGGGAGCAAGCTGGTGGCGAGTTTTCCCGCTTGAGTCACTGGCATCTACACTACGGTAGGAGGGGATCTCTCTCCCCCCGAGGTCTTGCATCGCCCCTGTCAGATGCAGGCCTGACGTATTTGTGCAGGGCCTTCAGGGTTTGTCGGAATTCAACAGGGTCACCAAACCCTAGCTTGTTGTCATCGAATTCTCCACAACATTTTTTCTCCTTGGCTTATGCCTGATAGAAAATTGAAACGATCTGTGAATCTCCTTTTTACACTTCTATTTGCATATTTCTTTTGCACAATGAAAACTTACTCTGGATCTTCATAGCCCACCCATGTATAATGATTATTGGTCATAAACATATTAAGAGAAATGTATTTATCGATATTATAAATAGTATTTTCATAATTTATTTGGTGAATCAACATGTAATCATATATTATAAAATTGTATTTCCATCATTTATTCAATGGATTGATACATAATCAGGATAACGTAAAAACCTAAATAAGATATAACTCTATGATTAATAGATAAATTTTCAAATATTAATGTTAGATAATATTGACATCATAAGAATTTGTAGCAGAGTAATGGTAAAATTATTATATGTTTAGATTTTATGCGAATTCAAGTCTATGGTCTGGAGAAATTGTAAAAAATACCTATAGTCAAAATCACATTCCTAGACAATATAACCATGCCAAGAAAAAATCACATTGAACATAATAAATAATCTATTGTTATTTTTCCAAATTGCATGAATTATGGACTTTTTTCTTATTACATGTATTCTACTTATCGCTTAATAATTTTTCTTTTAATAACATAATGTAAACCGCACAATGCTTTTATGTGAGGCACAACAATTTCATTATTATCCTTAATTAACAATTTAGTATTTAGTAATCCATGTTCTGGAAAGATGGCATGCGTAGATGGGTAATGTATATGAAAGTGTAAAATAGAATGAACAAAGGTTCTTCCATACATATTGCTTTCCACACATCCCTATACACAGTGATAACAGAAAGTTGTTGCAGAGCAATGTTGATGCATGCATTTGTTGAATAAATGTCAAAAGGAATGCTTTATAATATTGATCGATTTGTTAAAAAACAATAATAGTTATATAGTGTTGATTTACTGAATAAATTCTTATGTTAAACGGAAAGGGAAATAGAAAAATATGCAAATTAAGTTACAAAAATATTTTGAAATTAGGGAAATGTTTTTTTGGTTTGTGAAAAGATTGGAAAAATAAGATTTTACACTAAAAGAAAAGAAACAACCAATTCAATAGTGATTTACATTGACGTAGGGTCTAGGCAACAAATTAAATAGAGAAATATAGATAAATGTCATGTATGGAAATCAATTCTATCAATTTTGAATTCAATGACAAAAAAAGGTGAAACTATTCTATTCTCTCATTTCAATATTTTTTTGTTATAAATGTAAGTTGTTAGTCCATAACTTTTCTTTTATAGTATATGGCTATTCATTTAAAAAATTTCTTTTGTGACTAGATCCACATTCATTGAAATGCAAGTCTAAGTGGGTTGTCATTGTTATTAGCTAACACACTATTATGTTTAATGTAAAAGCTTTCGTTAGTTTAGATCGTTCATAACATTATTGTATTCAAGTCTCTTTTGTTTTCTAGTAAAATACAAGATGCCATGTGAACGAGGAAGAGTGAGGCGTGGAGTTGGTGAATGAGAAGAGTCAATTTGAAGTAAAACATTTGCTAGGGGGAGGCTATAGATCATATCCCTGTCAACATATATGGTTTTAACGATTTTACATTTGATCAACACAACATTGGTAATGAGCTTGCATATCTCAAAATGCTTGTGGAACAACTCCTAAGAAACAGACATGATGACTGAAATACTATTATCTCATTCATGAATGATCTCCAATGCAACTAGTGGTAGATGTAGGACATATTAGCAAATTTGTAGAGGGGTCAGGAGCATTTACAGGAAAAACTAAATCACTTTGAAGGCAAATTGGCTCATATGGAGAAACATGTACATTGTGAGCTTCAACTTATGTCATCAGTGAGCTCAACAACAAAGAATAATGTACCTTAACTACACCTCATAGTTAGTAGCTTTTATGTATGTAATGATCATGAAAGTTTTTTGGTTCAATGTTTATGTTCCTTTTTCGTAGTGAAGCAACTTTTTTAAGTTGTTATTGATACTGTATTCTTCTTTTTTCTGGCATAAACTGGTACTTAGTTTCATTTACAAATTCTTCCAACATTGTCAATCATTTGTGCTTTTCCTTTTCCACCTTATTTGCATATAAATTTATTAAAAAATTGATGAGATGATCATTTATCTTTGTGTCCTTGAATTCATTTATAGTCTTAGTTATCTTATGTTTCATGCTTTATTTATCTTTAGAAATTGATTCGATGCATTAAAAAGATTTTTATTTAACATATTACACATCACCGTGATCAAATGATTAACATGGAAAAAAAAATATTAAAATCAAATATTCTTAGGGATTAGTAACAATTTCAGTCATAATGTTGAAAATTGCAGCAAGAAAGTCTCAATTTGACTTTTCCTTGGTCAAATTGAGAAAATTTGAATTTCCACATCATAACACAACTTGGATGCAGTTAAATTGTATGACATGGCTCTTGTTACTCGGTTAGCTTAGTATATTTGAGTTATAGGAGTTAGATACAATTTAAGCATGTGTGATTGATAATATGTAGAAATCAAGGTCAGTCGTTTCAAGTTGTTTTCAATTAGAATAGTTCTAACTGTTGGAGGAACTAGTGGAAGGTTAGTTGTGCAATGGGACTTTAGTCTAACTCAATGATCATCCAGTTAACTCATTAATTAGCCCAAAATATCTATCGCATGCATAGAATTCGAGTTACCGAGATGTGGTTGATATTCCAAGGAAGTGTAACATCAGTTGTAGAGTAGTCTTGAGTGTACAAGTGTTGCATGTAGTCAAATGATCAACCTTGGGAATTGCACCATAATTTTGGAGGAAATTCCTAAATAATAGGGGCATAATTTCCTTAGGAATTGTGGAAGGAAATAGAGGATGAAACAAAGGCAGAATTTGACTAAGTCTAGGTCAAATATTCTCAGTGATAAGAGAGATAGCTTATTCACTTGCTGGTTGAGCTTAGACTAAGCTAGCAATTGTAATACATCTCTATTCATGAGATTAATGCAAGCATGCATAGGGGTTTTTAGCAAATTGCTTTCCCCTGGAAAAATACTATGTGTATATGCTTTATTTCTCATTGCATGTTTTGTGATTGATGTTCTAAATTTTGATTTGAATTCCATAGAGTAGTAGAGTATGGATTTGTCTTTTGATTTATATTAAAATTTCATGAGTAGTTGCAATTCTACACCATAATTTCTACATGGTATTAGAGCAAGATTCATACTAGAACAATAATTTTGAAGTTGTTTCTCAAGAGGATCAAATTTGTAGATCAATGTAGCAGGATCTCTACAGAGTTGGGAAGATGACCTTCAACAGGATGAGACTAAAGTATGCCTTGGAAGGAAACTCTAATTTCATTGCATGGAAGGATCACATGGAGGCGGTGTTGGATGAAAATAAATTGTTGGAATATGTCAAGAGAAATATTCCAAGACCAAGAAAAACATATTCCCAAAACCTTTCTCAATGGAAGAAGGATGTAGCCAAGGTGAGGAGAATAATCTTGGAGGGAGTATAGGATCACATTGTCTCAAATCTCCATGGGAAAGAAACTCATTTCGCAATGTGGAAAGCATTGAAAGAATTGTTCGAGAATAATAGTGACCAAAAGAAGTTTGCGGTCAAGTATAAACTTCAAAATATCAAGATCTAGAAGAATGACACTATTCCGCAGTATCTGAGCAGGTTCACACAAGTTTGTGATGAACTTGGCGAGGTTGGTGTAAATGTTGTAGAAGATGACTTGGTAAGACTAGCTCTTCTAGGCCTTCCCAAAAGTTGGCATAACTACCAAGACTCAATGAACGGGGGGGATAAATTACCAAATTGGGAACTCTTATGGTTTGATTTGGTATAAGAGGAGATAAGGAAAAACACCAGAGAGGGGACTTCATCCAAAGGCAAGGATAACGAAAGCTTTGGTGTAACAACCTTGGTCCAAATTCCATGTAAATAAAGTAAATAAAGGAAAAATAATAACCAAGGTCATGGGACACGTATTCCAAGATGAATGTTTGGAAAAATATCGTAGTGTGGGTGTTCATTTGGTTTATTATGGCTAAGGAAATTGGAAAAGGCAATGACAAAGGCTTTGGAAAGGAAAAATGACATTTTTGGCAATTTATTTGTAAAAATAATGGAAATTAGGAGAAAATGAAGGTGAAAGGTAACAAGTTGCATGTGAGGAGGAAAATTAAGGAAACTAATGACAAATGAAGAACATAGAGGCCTCATTAATAAAAAGGATTATGAGGATCAACTAGTACCTTTTTTTCAATTTAACCTTTTGTTAGTTCATTTTTGGAACTTTCTCTCTATTCTCTCTCTCTCACACTCTTGGAAACTTCAAGTTTTCTTGGAGAACTCTAACATTGGATCAAAGAAAGAAAAGGAAGGATCACGAAGGCAAAGGGAAGCAAAAATCAAGTATGGAAGAGTAGGATCAAGAAACTGCATCGAGATTACTTGTAGGTATCAATTTACATGTGTGATTTCTTTACTAGATTTTGCATGCATGCTACATGCATGTGTGGTTTTGGTTCTCTTGCTTTCATTGGCATGGGTTTTTCTAGGTGTGATAGTGTTCTTCAACCTTTCCTTTCCATTTTTAGATAGATATGGTGTGGTGAGTTATCTTGTATTTGGTTGAGCTGGATTTTCAGATGGAACCGAAGCTAAGTGGGGTGGTCTTAGGATTATTCACAAGGCCTAGGAATCCTTAGATGGGATACATAGTGAGCCTAGGAATCCTTGACCGGTGAATGGAGGGATACACGGTAGAGCTCAGTGGTGAGTAGGAATCCATTGACTAGTAATGGCAAGATAAATGTTAAAGCCCAGAGGGTGGATACACCGTAGGCCTAGGAATCCTTTGAATGGTAATCACGGGATACATGGTAAAGTCGATAGATTGAGATAGATAAATTCCTCACATTTTAGGTGGAGATATCTAGAGGCATCCATGCTTGTTTAGGGTCTAGTGATTAGGTGGGGATTGCGTAAAAGCCGGGTAGTATTGATGAGGGTTTAGGCCTAGTGATTTGGTGGGGATTGTGGTAAAGCCTGAGGAAGTGCTAGGTGGTTTTTTTGTTAGTCCAAAATTCATGCTTGGAATATGGCACGAGGGTGATTGGTTGAATGAAATATTTAGTTTAGCCAATCTATGGTTGGGTGGTCGTGGAAGTCCCAAAACTGTTTGGATTTTTCATTCATTAATAAGAACTTCTTCTCCTTAGTTTATCTTATGTAAATGTACTGGTTTATATGTGGTTTCTATGGCTATTATATCCTTGTTATTTTGATTCGTTATATGCTAGTTATGAGTATGTTTAATGGAATACTTGATGTATGGTTCTCGTCATGTTTTGATTAGAAAATGAATGTACAATGTATATATGTCCTAATATATGACAATTCAGCTATTGTGATATGGAAAGAATGCTTCTTTACGAATCTCAGATAAGTATGAGACACCTATGCTCATATTTGTTGTTATGAGTTGTAGATTACTTATTTGTGACATGTTTAACAAAATTCCCATCATGGCTAGTAGGGGTAAAATCAAGTACTTGTACCAGTGATTGCATTAGTAGCTTTGTTTCATTGTCATTATTCATTTTTGAAGGTTTCATGAAGTTTTGGGAAGTCACCCGAGTCCAGGCCATGTAAAAAGTGGCACAAAATCTGGGGTCACTGGCATAAAATTGCCTGGAAAATTCCACAATCATTGGCATGCCTTGCTGTGGGAGTGCTTGGAAGGCCTCAGTTGCATGCATGGATTTTCCTGGAAGTAAATGAGGTTGCAGTGTTGGGTGTGGAGCCTGATTATCTTCTTTATTCAAAGGTATGGCCGCATTGGACCCCAGTTCTTAATGGGATTGCAACATCACCCGTTATTTACGCTACAATGAGGGTCAAGGGGGGGCAGCATCGATCTTTAGGAGCCCCCCCCCCCCCAGCGGGGGATCCGGTGCAGTGCCCTCGAAGCTAAAACTAAAGTAAAACTGCCTGTATAATTTTGTAATTTCGTAGTCAATCTGGGTCATTCATTAGGCAGAAATATGATGGTAGAAGTTATGTTTAATTTAGGGTTTTTTTTCCATAGAAGGAAACTCATCGCTATATATGAGGGAATTGTATTGCAGGTATGTAGATGTGTATTCTGAGAGAGAAAGAGAGAGGATATTATGTGAGAGTGAAGAGGGAATTACAACAGATTTGTTGTAGGTTGTATCTCTTCATTTTTCTAGATAATATAAAAGGAAGGACTGGTTGTTTCTCCATGGATGTAGCCCAAATTGGGTGAACCACATATATTTGTGTCTATCTTGTTTTATGTGCTTTATGTGTTTATATATCGCATTATATTTTATGTGTTCCATTGCTATGTAATATATAATTTTCTTACAACTGGTATCAAAGCCAAAGGTCTATTTGGCTGATAAACTCACAGGAGAGAAGGGTTCTTGGTTCAAGTGGGAGCAATGGAAAAATATGGTAGGTTTAGGTTGAAAAATTTAATGGCCAAAACTACCTACTGTGGAAGATGAGATGGAAGATTATCTGTATCAGAAATTTTTGTACCTACCATTGAGCGGAAAGACAAAGCAGCCACCAAGTATGACAGATAGAGAATGGGATATTCTCGACAGAAAGAAACTTGAAACAATACGGTTGTGCCTAGCAGCATCGGTAGCCTTTCATATTTCAAAGGAAACGACAACAGAGGACTTAATGTCGGCATTGGCCAAACTATATGAAAAAACCTCAGCCTCAAATAAAGTACTTATTATGAAGCGTTTATTTAAAATGAAGATGTCAGAAGGTGGATTTGTTGTTGATCATTTAAATGAATTTAAGATAGTTACCAGCTAGTTAAGTTCTGTAGGGGTAAATTTTGATGATGAAGTTAGGGCTCTATTATTTCTATGCTCATTTCCCGAAAGTTGTAATGGTTTAGTTATGGCCATTAGTAGCTCTGTCTCTGGATCTAGTACTTTAAAGTTTGATGATGTTGTTGGTGAAATTCTTAGCGAGGAAATGTGACAGAAAAGCTCTTGTGAGACATCAGGTAATGCTTTGACTGTAGAGACTAGGGGAAGAAAAATGGAAAGAGGAAAGATCCTGGGATATTGCAGTAAGTCAAGGAAAGGTAGATCCAAGTCTAGATCGGGGATAGTGTGCTGGAAATGTGAGAAGAAAGGACACCTAAAGAAAGAATGAAAGTCTTAGAAGGGAAAAGAAGGAAATGCGCAGCAAGAAAACAATCATGAAACAAATGTGACAGGTGATGTGTTGCAATATGCTTTGATTCTTTCATTAGAAAATATTATTGATACATGGGTAGTAGATTCGGGAGCCTCATTCCATGCCACACTTGATAGGAAACATTTTCATGATTATGTTCAAGGAGATTTTAGACAGGTTTGATTGGGTGATGATAGACCCTGTAAAATCATTAGAATGGGTACATTTTTCATAAAACATCAAAATGGAAATCAATGGTTGTTGGAGGAGGTAAGGCATGTTCCAGATGTGAAGAAAAATCTAATTTCAACAGGACAGTTGGGAGGTCAAGATTGTGTAACTGCTTTTACAGATAAAACCTGTAAGGTCACTAAAGGAGCTCTAGTAATAGAAAATGGAGAAAAGGTTGGTACATTGTATTTATAATTCTGTTAATGATTTAACCTCTACAGGAGCAGATACGACATTGTGGCATCATACGCTTGAGAACATGAGTGAGAAGGGGATGCAGATTCTTCACTCAAGAAATTTGTTTCCAGGTTTGAAGCATGTTGATTTGGAATTATGTGAGAATTGTGTTTATGGAAAATAGAAGAGAGTCATATTCCTCAGAGTTGGGAAAGAAAAGAAGAGCGAAAAATTAGAGCTTGTGCATATAGATGTATGGGGACCTGCTTAGGTATCATCTCTCGGTGGCTCTCGTTATTATGTTACTTTCATTGATGATGCAACCAGAAAAACCTAGATTTATTGTATTCGAAATAAATCTGATGTATTTGACACTTTCAAGAAATGGAAAGATTTAGTTGAAAATGAGATAGGAAAAAGGTTGAAGTGTCTCAGATCAAACAATGGAGGTGAATATTGCAGAAAAGAGTTTGATAGGTATTTTTTAGAGAATGGAATTCACAGAGAGAAGACAGTTCTAGGAACACCATAAGAAAATGGTGTGTTAGAAAGGATGAATAGGACAATCATGGAGTGTGCAAGGTGCATGAGATTGCATGCAGAATTGCCTTTACAATTTTGGGCAGATTCTGTAGATACTATTGTTTATATAATAAACAGAGGGCCTTCAAGTTCCTTGGATGGTGGTATTCCATAGGAGGCATGGACAGGTAAAAAGGTAAACTACTCTTTTTTTTAAATTTGGTTGTGAAGCCTTTGTCCACATTAAGAAAGAAAATAGAACAAAGCTTGAGTTAAAATTAAAGAAACGTACCTTATTGGATATGGTGTTAATGATTTTGGTTATCGCTTTTATGATTACTAAAAATAAAAAATCAATATGAGAAGAGATGTCATATTCAATGAAAAGGTTTTGTATAAGGATCAGATGCAGGAAAAGAAACAAGAAAAAGAAAACAAAGAATACACAGTGCTTGATGATATCACAGAAAAAGTGAAGGTTCCTGTGTTGGGTTGTGTTATATTCTTTCCATGACTAACCTATGTAGTGAATCAGGGGGTTAGAGGGGGGGCAGATCCCCCCCTTCATTGCGCTGATTGCGTAGTGGGGGGGTCACAAGGTGGGTGGCAGCCCCCCTTGTCCAGGGGGTTTGAGGCAGGCAGGTAGCCCCCCTCTATGGGGTTTGGGGCAACGCCCCAGGAAATTTTTTTTTTGGACCCTATATTAGGTTGGGTGAACCTACCTATGGTTTTCAATCCATGTTTTTGGACGTGATGGTTTTCAGTCCATGGTATTGGATGCTTCGACATGTATATATATGTATTGTAACATTGAAAGGAATATAATGAAAATTCAAGCTGGTAGTCCCAGTTTTGGGATCCAGGGGAAAATCTCTGTGTATATGTGTTTTATGTGTTATGCTCTCACATTGTTTATTTTCTATGTTTTAGAATTCGTATGCATGTAATTTTTGTATGGGTTTAAAACCCACATTTGGTATCAAAGCTATTTTGGCTTCAAGGGGATGCCTTTGTAGCTGAGGGGTTTCGCTCGGGCCTGTGGTAGACCCTATTCAGTGGTAGATCTGCGAGATTGATTCTGGTGCTGAAAGAAGATGGCGAGCAGTGGAAAGATTGAGATTGAGAAATTTAATGGTCAGAGTTTTGAGTTGTGGAAACTCAAGATGGAGGATCTGTTGGTGGATAAAGATCAGTGGATCGTGGTAGATTTGGGTACTAAACCAATGGGAGTGTCCGATCAAGAATGGAAGAAGTCGGATCAGAAGGCAAAGAGCACAATACGATTATGTGTCTCAGATTCAGTATTGCTGAATGTATCAGGGGAAGTTATGGCGAAGGATTTGTGGGACAAGTTAGGGACTTTGTACCAATCTAAGTCTCCAATGAATAAACTATTCTTGCAGAAAAAGCTGTATAATCTGAGGATGAAAGATGGAGACTCAGTGACAGAGCATCTGAACGCATTTAATATTGTGGTAAGTTAGTTAGCATCTATTGATATTAAAATTTTAGATGAAGATAAGTGCATCAGTTTGTTGTGTTCTCTACCAGATTCGTGGGATAGTCTGATTATTGCAATAGGTAGCAATGCAACTGCCTTGCATTTTGATGAAATAGTCTCATCTTTGCTGACGAAGAAGATGAGATGGAAAAATATGGAGAGCCAGAATGGTGATGCCTTGTCTGTACGAGGACGGTCCCAAAACAGAAACAAAAATAAGTCATCGAGTGGGAGATGTAAATCTAGAGGGATCTCTAAATCTCTAGGAAAACCTATAAAGGTGGTGTGCTGGAAATGCGGAAAGGAAGGGCACTTCAAAAGGGACTGTAAATCTAAATCTCCTAATAAAGGAAAGGGATATGATGATGCTCCTTCTGTAGAGGCGAAAACCACCTCAGATGAAGGCAGGGATGTGTACTTGCCTTCTGCAAGTACACATGTAGATCATGAGGCATGGTTGATTGACTCTGGTGCATCCTTTCACTTCACTCCCCATAGAGAGTGGTTCTGCAAGTATGAGAAATACGATGGTGGTGATGTCTTCTTGGGGGATGACAGGAAGGCTAGAATCATTGGTCTTGGAAAAGTAAAGTTGAAGTTGCAAGGTGGAAGGGTTAGAACACTTCCGGGTGTTCTGCATATTCCTACATTGGCCAAAAATCTGATTTCTATAAGCAAGTTGGATGATGCAGGTGTAAAAACAGTGTTCGAGAAGGATACTTGCAAGATGGTTCGAGGAGCACTGGTAATGATGCAGGGAGTTTGGACTGGAACTCTGTACAAGCTACAAGGTAGCACTGTTGATGGGTGCAACAGTTCTGTGGTTCCTAAAAGTGGAGCAGAAAATGTAGTGGTCTCTGGAGAGAATACCATGTTGTGGCATCAAAGGCTTGGACATATTGGAGAGAAGGGACTGTGAATACTTCATGATAAAGGTATGGTAGAAGGTATGAGTAATAGCTCTTTGGACTTTGATTTCTGTGAAAATTGTGTATATGGGAAGCAAAATTGGGTAAGTTTCCCTTTTGGTGGTAAGAGGGTGAAACAGATATTAAAGCTTGTGCACAGTGATGTGTTTGGACCTGTGAAGGTTCCATCACTGGGTAAGTCAGTGTACTATGTATCATTTATAGATGAATTCTCAAGGAATACATGGACATATTTCCTTAAGAAGAAATCTGAAGTGTTTGACATATAACAGTGGAGAGTTTTGCAGTAAGGAATTTGAAGCATTCTATAAGAAGTGTGGTATAGCACGACATATGACTACTCCATATACACCTCAACAAAATGGATTTGCAGAAAGAATGAACAAGGTGTTGATGGAAAGGGAAAGAAGCATGCTCAGTGGTGCCTGGTTAGGATAAGAATTCTGGGTAGAGGCGATGGAGATAGCATGTTACCTTATCAACAGATCACCTTCATCAGCATTGGAGGATAAGACTCCACAAGAGGTATGGACAGGTAAGAAACCCTCTCTTTCACATCTAACGGTATTTGGATGTGATGCATATGTACATGTTCCAAAGGAGAAACGAACCAAGTTGGATAGTAAATCTGAAAAGTGCATCTTTATTGGGTATAAGGATGGTTTAAAGGGTTATAAGCTTTGGAACCCAGCAACAAGGAAGGTTGTGTACAACTGAGATGTGGTGTTCAGAGAGGTGAAAGATGTTATTAAACATGAAGTCCAACGAAAGGAACCTGAGAAGATAGAGTTTGAGCTAAAGGAGGCAAAATCAGACTCTACAGCAGAGGAGGAATCAAAAGATGAAAAGCCACAAAATCTAGGTGTAAGAATATCAGCTCGAGAAAGAAGGCAGGCAGAAAGGTATAGTCCATCTAATTTCTGTTCAAATTTTGCTTTATCTATTACTGATGATGATCCCAAAACTATGAAGGAAGCAGTAGATTCAAAGGATGGAAAACTCTTGAAAGAGGCCATGGTTGATGAAATGGCATCTTTACACAAAAATGAGGCTTGGGATCTGGTGGAGTTGTCAGCTGGAAGGAAACCCATTGGCAACAAATGGGTGTTCAAGAAGAAGACAAATGTAGAAGGAAAGGTAGAGAAATACAAAGCTCGGTTGGTAGCAAAAGGTTATTCCCAGGTGCTGGGAATTGATTTTTGTGATATTTTTTCTCCTGTTGCCAAGGTAACTTCTATTAGGTTACTTTTATATGTTGCTGCTGCTTTTGATTTTGAGGTAGAAAAGATGGATGTGAAGACAACATTTCTTCACGGGGATCTGGAAGAGGAGATCTACATGAAGCAACCCGAAGGCTTTGCAATGAAGGGTAAGAAAGAACTAGTATGCAAGTTAAAGAAGTCTTTGTATGGGTTAAAACAGTCACCAAGGATGTGGTATCAGAAATTTGGTACATTTATATAGGGACTTGGCTTCACTAGAAGAAAAGCAGATCATTGTGTGTATTTTAAATTAATTGGTGACCGTGTTATTTATCTGGTCTTGTATGTGGATGATATGTTGCTGATTGGAAATGACAAAGAAATTATCCAGGATTTGAAGACCCAATTGCCCTCCAAATTCGACATGAAAGATCTTGGTGCTGCAAACTATATTTTGGGCATCAAAATCAAAAGAGATCGGGCAAAGAGGAAGCTATGGTTAAACCAGAGGAAGTATGTCGAGACAATACTGCAGAGGTTTAATATGCAGGATAGTAAACCAGTGAAGGTTCCTATTCCTCTAGGTGTAAAGCTATCTGCTGAACAGTGTCCCAAGACACAAGAAGAGGAAGAGGATATGTCCCGTGTTCCATATACAAGTGTAGTCAGTACCCTGATGTATGCAATGTTCTGTACTAGACCAAACATTTAACATGCAGTGGGAGTATTGAGTAGGTTTATGTCAAAACCCCAGGAAGGAGCACTGGACAGCAGTGAAGTGGGTTTTCAGGTATTTGCGTAGCACTAGTGATTATGGTTTGTGCTACCAAGGAAGACCAGGATTGGATAGAGTGTTGGATATTCGTGGCTTTGTTGATGCAGACTGGGCTGGAGATCTGGATCAAAGAAGATCTACAAGTGGGTATGTGTTTAACCTATTTGGAGGTGCAATCAATTGGATGAGTAAGAAACAATCTGTAGTGGCACTATCAACTACAGAGGCAGAATACATGGTAGCCACTCATGCAAGCAAAGAAGCAGTTTGGTTGAAGAGATTGTGTTCAAGTATGGGGTTAGTACTGGGAGCTATAAGGATAGACTGTGACAACCAAAGTACAATTTTCTTGGCAAAGAACCCTGCTTATCATTCAAATACAAAGCACATTGATGTTCAGTATCACTTTGTGAGGGATATGATAGAAGACAAAAAGGTGTTGCTGGTAAAGGTGGACACTTTGAATAATACTGCAGATGCATTAACAAAATCTGTGAGCTCTGAGAAGTTCTCCTAGTGTAGAGAAACAATGGGCATTTCAGGGCTGGAAAAATTACTAAGCTCTCATGTGGCTCCCTGTGGAAAGAAAACAACAAGTGGGAGAATGTTGGGTTGTGTTATATTCTTTCCATGACTAACCTACGTAGTGAAGCAGGGGGTTAGAGGGGGGGAAGAGCCCCCCCTTCATTGTGCCAATTGCATAGTGGGGGAGTCACAAGGGGTTTGAGGGGGGCGGGTATCCCCCCTCTACGAGGTCCGGGGCAACACCTCGGTAAAAAAAAAAATTGGACCCTATATTAGGTTGGGCGAACCCACCTATGGTTTTTGGTCCATCATTTTGGACGCAATGGTTTTCGGTCCATGGTATTGGATGCTTCGGCATGTATATATATGTATTGTAACATTGAAAGGAATATAATGAAAAATCAAGCTGGTAGTCCCGTTTTGGGATCCATGGTAAAATCTCTGTGTATATGTGTTTTATGTGTTATGCTCTCGCATTGTTTATTTTCTATGTTTTAGAATTCATATGCAGGTAATTTCCGTATGAGGTTAAAACCTACAGCCTGAAAATCATAATGATCAATAGTCAGAACAACAACAACAACAACAACAAGCACCTCAAATACCTAAAAGTGGTATTAGAAGATCTAATAGGATAAGTAGACCTCTTGAATGATACTCTCCTTCATTATATTATGTATTGTTGACTAATTCTGGTGAACTAGAATGTTATGAAGAAGTAGTGCAGGAAGAAACCAGGAAGAAGTGGGAGAAAGCCATGAAAGAAGAGATGGACTCCTTAGTACATAACCAGACTTGGGACATAGTCAGTTTTCCTGCAGGTAAAACATAATTGCAGAATAAATGGGTTTACAGGTTCAAGGAAGAAGATGGAGGTAGAAAAAGGTATAAATCTAGACTTGTTGTGAAGGGGTTTGCACAGAAAAAAGCTATAGACTTTGATGAGATATTTTCTCCTCTTGTTAAAATGACTTCAATCAGAACTATTTCAATAATAGTAGCAACTGAAGATTTGCATCTTGAGAAGTTATATGTAAAGACAACCTTTCTCCATGGGGATCTGGAGGAAGAGATATATATGCAGAAACCACAAGGATATGAGGTAAAAGGGAAGGAGAAACTAGTGTGAAGGTTGAAGAAGATCTTGTATGGCTTAAAACAGGCTACAAGGCAGTGGTATCTAAAATTTGACAGGTTTATGTCTGAACAAGGTTATACTAGATATCACTCTAATCATTGTATTTATCTCAAAAGCAAAAATGATGGAAACTATATTATATTGTTATTGTATGTAGATGACATGCTTGTTGCAGGTTCTAACATATAGGAAATAAATGTGCTCAAAAGAAGATTGGCAAACTCATTTGCAATGAAGGATTTGGGTGCTGCAAAAAGAAATCCTTGGTATGAGAATAACTAGAGACAGGAAGAATCGAAAATTAACATTGTCTCAGAGTGAGTACATACAAAAGGTCTTGAAAAGATTTAATATGCAAAATGCAAAACCAGTTAGTATACCTTTGGCTAGCCATTTCAAACTAAGGAGGTGTGTCCCAAGACTTAGGAAGAAATAGCTTATATGTCTAAAGTTCCACATGCATCAACAGTTAGAAGCCTAATGTATGCAATGGTCTGCACAAAGCCTGATATTGCACATGTAGTGGGAGTTGTAGGTAGGTACATGAACAATCTAGGAAAAGAACATTGGATGGTGTTGAAGTGGATTCTCAAGTATTTGAGAGGTACCACAAATCAAGAATTATGCTTTGGTGGTTCAAACATTGCTCTACAGAGATATGTTGATGCAGATATGGCGGGTGATAGAGATAACGGGAGGAGCACCACTAGGTATGTGTTTACTGTAGGTGGAACAACTATCAGTTCGGTTTCAAAACTGCAAAGTGTTGTTGCACTCTCAATGACGGAAGTAGAGTATGTTGCTGCTACAGAGGCTAGTAAAGAACTTATTTGGTTACAAATGTTTCTGGATGAATTGGATAAGAAGGAGGAGTTGGGAAGGTTATACAGTGATAGTCAGAGTGCCATACATCTTGCAAAGAACTATTCATTTCATTCCAAGACTAAACATATACATATCAAGTACCATTTCATACGATCAGTTTTGAAAGATGGACAGTTGAACCTGGAAAAGATACACACTAGCCAGAATTGTTATGAAACCAGCTCAAGAAAAGATAGAAAAGATAAATCCACGCCTTAGAATTCAGCCTCTTCGAGGGGGCAACCTCCTTTACATTACATAAATGAACAATTCTTGGATGATACAAATGACAAAACCTCCTTTCTATATATACGAGTCTAAGGAGTCACAATATAATCCAGCCAACCTAACAATAATAATATAAAGCCACAAAAATAACAATAGAGGGATTCTATGGGGCACAGAAATAACAATATGGGGTAATAGGGGCACAACAATATAAATAGGGGGTATAACTACAATAGTAATGGGGTAATCACTAGTATTATAGGGACCCAACATTCCCCTCTCCTTCAAAAAAGTGTTGTCCTCAACGCTTGAGCAATTCTGGATACTTCTGCATAAAATTCTCATCCTCCCATGTGCAATCTTCAACGGATAAGTTCTTCCACTTGATAAGATACTCTGAAATTGATCGATTTCGTAGTTGTCGAGTTCTTGTTTTTGTGATTGCTTCTGGTTCCAATATAATTTTTCCTTCCTCGTCAAGTTTTGGCAATATGGTTTGAATTGGGAGCTTGTCACCTATAACCTTCTTTAAACATGAAACATGGAAAACTGGGTGCAATCGAGAAGCTACAGGAAGCTCCAATTTGTATGCCATAGTACCAATCTTTTCCAACACCTTGTACGGACCATAATACTTTGGTGATAATTAATTATCCTTCTTAGCTTGCTTTAGGGACATTTGCTTATATGGTTGTAGCCGTAGGAATACCCAATCACCTACATCAAAACTTCTTTCACTGCGATGTTGATCTGCCTGTTGTTTCATTCTATTTTGTGCCAACACGAGGTTATCCTTTAAGAGTTGGAGGACTTGTTGTTGATGTTCGATGTGATGTTCCACTACCTGAACCTTAGAATTTTCTCTTAAATATGATGTGATGGATGGTGGTTGATACCCATAAAGTGCCATAAATGGGGTCATTTTTGTTGCTGTATGGAAGGAAGTGTTATACCACCATTCAGCCAGAGGCAACCATTTGACCCATTGTGTCTGTTTATCAGATACAAAGCAACGAAGATATCCTTCCAAACATTTTTTTACTATCTCAGTTTGCCCATCAGATTGAGGATGATAAGATGAGCTATGAGCTAACTGAGTACCAAGACAAGAAAATAATTTTGTCCAAAAATTTCCAGTGAAAATGGGATCTCTGTCACTTACAATAATCTTTGGGTTTCCATGTAGCTTTTGAACTGTTTCCATAAATGCAGTAGAAACTGTACTGGCTTTAAATGGATGTGATAATGCACAAAAGTGTGCATACTTGGTAAGTCTGTCAACTACCACCATGATGACACTCTTTCCCTCAGACTTGGGTAAACCTGTGATAAAATCCATTGAAACCTCCTCCCAACGTTGGCTTGGAATGGATAAAGGTTGTAATAGACCTGGTGTCTTAATTGTTTCAACTTTATTTTGCTGGCAAACCAAACATTCCGCCACAAACTTTTGAATATCTGATTTAAGGCCATCCCAAAAAAATTCCTTCTTAACCCTGTGGTAAGTTTTTAAAAATCCTGAGTGCCCTCCTAAGGGAGAAGTGTGCAATTCCATAAGAATCTTTTGTTTTAGCTGGGAATTCTTACAGAGGTATAAGCGATCTTTGTACCATAACGAATCATTTTGCCAGCTAAATGTATCAGAAGTACTGGAATCTTGTTGTAGCTTTTGAATAAGTGCCCACACTTCTTCGTCATTCTTCCATTCCTCCCTTGCTTCGTTTATCCAATCTGGTTGGATAATAGAAATGGCACACAACAATGCTTCCACATCCTCATCCTTTCTTGAGAGTGCATCTGCCACCACATTTTGCTTCCCTTTTTTGTAGATGATTTCAAAGTCATAACCCAACATCTTTGTGACCCACTTTTGTTGCTCTTCAGAGGATAATCTTTGTTCTAAAAAGTATTTAAGGCTATCATGATCCGTTTTTACCTTGAAGTGTCTTCCCATTAGGTAGGGTCGCCATTTCTTAAGTGCATGGAGTATTGCCAACATTTCCTTCTCATAAATAGCTTTGTTAAAAACTTTCCCTTGATTGGACGACTTTCAAAAGCAATGGGTCTTTCATCTTGCATTAGAACAGCACCAATTCCATTTCCTGAAGCATCACATTCCACAATAAAGGTTTTTGTGAAGTCCGGTGTAGCTAAGACCGGTGCTTGGCACATTGCCTCTTTAAGATGTTCAAAGGCCTTTGTTGCTTCCGAAGTCCATGAAAATGAATCTTTCTTCAATAATGTTGTTAGAGGTGCTGCTATTCTCCCATAATTCTTAACAAACTTGCGATAATACCCTGTCAACCCAAGAAATCCTCGCAGATGCTTTATGGATGTGGGGATTTTCCATTCCTTAATGGCTTTAATTTTGCTAGGGTCTACCTTAACTCCTTCATGAGATACAATATGACCCAAATATTCCACCTCCTGGACTCCAAAGAAACATTTGGATCTTTTTGCATATAATTGTTTCTCCTCCAATAGTTGTAACACCCTGTCAACATGTTCAACATGATCCTTCCAAGACTTGCTGTAGATTAGTATATCATCAAAAAATACTAACACAAATTTTCTAAGGAATGGTTTGAAAATTGAATTCATCAAACCTTGAAATGTTGAAGGTGCATTGGTAAGGCCAAAAGGCATGACCAAAAATTCATAATGACCCTCATGAGTTCTAAATGTTGTTTTCGGAATGTCTTCAATCTTCATTCTGATTTGATGATATCCCGAACGAAGATCCAACTTGGTGAAGTAAATTGATCCATGCAATTCATCCAGTAATTCATCAATAACAGGAATGGGGAACTTATCTTTAATAGTGAGCTTGTTGAGCTCCCTATAATCTGGACACATGCGCCATGATCCATCCTTCTTGTGCACCAATACTACTGGAGCTGAGAAAGAACTTTGACTCGGTTGAATTATACCAGCCTCTAGCATTTCTGCAACCATACGTTCAATTTCACTTTTTTGGACATATGGATATCTGTACGGCCTGATGTTTGGAGGAACACTTCCTGGAATCAGATGAATAGCATGATCATGATCACGCATAGGTGGGAGACCTTTGGGAGTCTCAAATACCTTGGAATGATTGTCCAGGACTTTTTGGAGATCTGGAGAAATAGATGATTCCAATGTGGAAACATCTAGCGAACATAATTGTGCAATTACACCTCTTTGCTCCTTTTTTAGAAGCTTTGTCATGCCATTAGAGCTGATTATCTTTCCTGGTTTCCCTGCAATACCCCTTAATTCAACTTCCTTTCCTTCCACAGAAAATTTCATGAAAAGTTCTTGAAAATTAAAAGCTATTGTACCCAAGGATTGTAGCCATTGGACTCCTAGTACAACATCAGCACCTCCCATTGGAATGGAAAGCATTGGGCTAGTCAATACATATTCTCCCATGGATAGCTTGATATTATGGCACTTTCCAGAACAATTTATTGTTCCTCCATTTGCAATCATCACTTGACACTCTGGTGCTGGATATAGGAAGCAATTCAATTCTTTTGCTACCCTACAATGAATAAAATTGTGGGTGCTTCCTGAATCAATCAACACTATTACCTTTTTCTTCTTGATTTGTCCTTCTATCTTGATGGTTTGAGGAGTGGTAATTCCCGCCAATGCATTACAAGATATGGTCGGATTTATTTGTTCTTCATCTAGGCTTTGTTCCTGGAATATATCCTCTTCTTTTGACCTTTCTTGCTCCTTTTCTTCTTCCTCTTCACAATCTATGTAGAATAATTTCTTCTCAGCACACTTATGACCTTTTGTGTATTTGCTATCACAATTGTAACAAAGCCCTTTTGCTCTTTTTTCTTCCAATTGTTGTGGTGTCAACCTTGTAGGTTGTGGAAGACTATGGGCAACAACACTTCCTTCTTTATAGTTGTGAACGGTATGCTTCCTAGTTGCCATAATTTTGCTTTCCATTTTTCTTGCTAACCTGAATGCCTTCTCTAATGAATCAGGTTCCCAAAGGCACACATCATGTTGGATATTATCCTTTAAAGACCCTATGAACACATCAATCCTATGCTCCTCTGGAATATCTTTTACCCTTATGTTCAATTTTTGGAACTCCTCAATGTGCTCCATTATTGAACCCTTTTGTTTGAGACTTATCAATTGGCTAAAAAAGTGTTGCTTTTTGTATCCTCATAATGTGCTATCAATTCTTCCGTAAAAATTGCCCAAGTGATAAATTGTTTACGAGAACAAAGCCATTGATACCATACAAACTGATTTGGTTCCAAATATAAAGTTGCCATACGTACCTTTTGTGTGTTTTGCACATTATTGAGATCGAAGAATTGCTCCATCTGTAATATCCATGTGGCGGGATCCTTGCCATCAAACTTCCTCATATCGATTTTTGGAACATGGTGAGTCTTCGATCCAACATTAGAGTCTATGGAATCATGATTAACATTTCTTTTGTTCTCATCATGAGTTTCCTTTACTACCTTTTCACCATTAGTGACCCTTTCTTGTAGCAACTTCTTCAATTCATCCATCTTATCATCCATGCCATCAATTTTAGCGTCCATGCCATTCACCTTAGCTTCCATGCCATCCATCTTAGCTTCTATGCCCTTTATCTTAGATTCCACGCCATTTACCTTAGATTCCACGCCACTTATCTTAGCTTCTGTTAGCTTTTGTGAGCGTGACATTTGTTGCACTTGTTCTTGTAATTTTGATATATCATGTAGCATTTCTTCCTCTTCTTCATGAGTCATGCTAGAGCTTTCAGGTTCCTTACTAGGTGTTTGCATTTTCTTTCCTCGGGGCATCAGTTACCGATAATAATGTTTTACTATGCCCTTTGAATTCCGTTAAACCAAGCTTACACAAAAATTAAAAAAAAAACTACACACCTTTTTTCACTTTATAGAAGCCTAATATTGAATCTGATGTATCTCTGTAATTTCGGATCATCCAATTCTGAAAATGCTACCTGCAGTAGCCTTCTGCGTCCTCTTTCCAATGCCACAAGTCTGAGCCAAATTGGATTCTCCAAAGAAGAGTTATGTGAAATCTCCCACAGTGACATGCTTTTAGACTGGCTCAGTAGAGCTAACTTGTACGACATGCCACGAGTCACTATTTCAACCTTTGAATCTGAAACACACATACAAGAAACTACAGTCCGTCCTCTTTCTGTACCTTTTTACGAAATTTCAATCCGATCCTCAGAGAGAGAGTTATGACGATTTTCCCCAGGTCACCTGTTTTGAATGTAATTCAGGAGTCTGCAAAAAGGCCAACTTCCTCAAATCATATCTCCAAAAATATTGCGCGAAAAGCTCTGAAATTCGGACCCAAGGTTCAGCGCCAATTCTTCTCAAATGGGTTTTTTTTTGCGACTTCTGAAACGTCACAGAAAAAAAAGTTATAGCGAAAATTCCATGATGACCTGTTTGGAGCAGCGAAACCCTAGAATCCAAAGCTCTGATACCAAATGTTATGAAACCAGCTCAAGAAAAGATAGAAAAGATAAATCCACGCCTTAGAATTCAGCCTCTTCGAGGGGGAAACCTCCTTTACATTACATAAATGAACAATTCTTGGATGATACAAATGACAAAACCTCCTTTCTATATATGGGAGTCTAAGGAGTCACAATATAATCCAGCCGACCTAACAATAATAATATAAAGCCACAAAAATAACAATAGAGGGATTCTATGGGGCACAAAAATAACAATATGGGGGTAATAGGGGCACAACAATATAAATAGGGGGTATAACTACAATAGTAATGGGGTAATTACTAGTATTATAGGGACCCAACAAGAATCCTGTAGATATGTTAACAAAAGTTGTAACCAGGAACAAACTGAGATTCTTCTCAGTTTCAATTGGCCTTCAAGTATGATGATGAATATGAGAAACAACTAGGTCCACGGACGATCTGCAGTCAGGTTTGCTAGTTCCAGGTGCACACATTCCTTACCTCTTTCTTTTCTAATACATATTTGCTCATATAATGTCAAGTATGAATATTTCACCACAGTTACCAAAGATTACCAAGGGCAGACCTAGCACAGTTACCAAAGATTACCAAGGGCAGACCTAGCACAGTTACTCTACAAGGCCTCTATGAGTATATAGTCTTTAGAGAAACGTAGAGAAGAAAGAGAAGCCAAGTTACAAAAAGAGTTAGAAGCCGTGCTGGAAAATAAATTTGCATCTCTTGAAAACACTATCCAAAAACAAATAGAAAATAAAATAGAACTATTGGAGAATAAAATGGAGGCAATGGAGACTAGATTGCATGTTATAGAAAAACAAAACCAAGATACTAACCAACCATCCCAGCAAGGAGACGTTGATACCTTAGAGGATCTTAAAATGAAAGACATGATTAAAGAATTAGAAGAAAAAGTTAACAGCCGCCTCACCCTAAATAGTGTGGTAGATAAGTTAGATATTAAACCAATTAAAGACGAAATGAAAAAATTAATAGAATTAGACCACGAACATAACAAAAGGACCTTAAACCTTATAATCTTCTGTTTAAAAGAGGAAGAAGATGAGGATACTTTAGCCTTAGTCCAGACAGAATTACATAATAGATTACAAATTGAAACAGTGTGTCTCACAGAAGCAACAAGGTTGGGGAAATTAACCGAGAATAAAGGAAGATTAATCCGCATAAAGGTGAGCTCTACTGATCATAAGCACAACATACTTCGTAAAACCTCAAGTCTAAAAGGAACGGGAATATTCATAAATGAAGATCTCATTCCAAAAGATCAAGCAGAATTAAGAAAGGAGGTTCAAAAGGTAAAAGAAGCTAGAAAGGAAGGAAAATGGGCAATAATCAGAAATAGAAAAGCCTTTATTCGAGACAAAAACCAAAAAGATAGTAATCAATAGCAATTAAACATGCTCCGGATCCTTTCTTGGAACTGTCGGGGCTTCCCATGGAACAAAGGCCCCAAGCTAAGTTGGATCTCAAATGATGTTGATATTATTTTGCTTGTTGAAACTTGGGAGCACGAAGAATCTAAGGTCCCTAACATAGATGGCTTTACACTATGGTCTACGTGGAACAAGCGATCCTCTCGTAGAGGCATTGGGGGAATAGCTTGTTACATTAAGAAGAACATCTCCCCCTATGTTAGGATTTATAAAAACGACCCTTACAACCAATTTAGTTGGATAGAGATCAGAGACATTAATAATAAAAAGTCCTAAATAGCAATATGTTATTCCCCCCCCCCTTTAATTCTAACTTCTATAAGAAGAAGAATCTAGATAAAACTAACCCTTACAATAGTTTAGAGAACGATATTTCTAGCCTAAGGAATGAGGGTAATATCCTTTTAATAGGTGACTTCAATGCTCGAACTTCAAACAACCAAGCTATTATTTTAAGCAATCGTTCCAACCCTAATATATATATATATATATATATATATATATATATATATAAGTAAGTAAAAATAGAGAAATTAAAAAAAAAAAACATTAGCAAAAACTGGGAAAAAAAAGAAAAAGAAATTAAAAATAAACTAGTTTAAAAAAAAAATTAGAAAATTAACGAAAAGAAATTAAAAAACTAGTGAAATTAAAATTAAAAAAAAAATCCGAAGAATGCATATTTTTTATTAAAAAAAAAAAATCTAATTATTTTTTATTAAACCTACTATTTTATTTTAAAAAATGAAAAAAAAAAAATTTAAATTCAAATTTTATTTTAAAAAATCTTTTTTTAAAACATTTTTTTTAAATTTTAAAATACAAATAATAAAAAACATTTTAATTTTTTTTCAAAAAAAAAATTTAATTTTTTAATTTCAAATTAAAAAAAAAAAATATTATTACAAAAAAAAATTAAAATTTAATTATTTTTTTTAACGGAATTTTTTTTAAACCTAACCTTTTTATTTACAAAAAAATTAAAATTAAAATTAATTTTTTTTAAACAAACTTTTTTTTTAATTAAAAAAATTATAATTTTTTTTAAACATTTTTTTTTAAATTTAAAAATAGAAATATTTAACAAAAAATAAAAATAAAAATTAATTTTTTTAATTTCCATATTTAATTAAAAAAATAATAATTTTTTTTAAACATTATAATTTTTAAATAAACTTTATAATTATAATTTTTTTTAAACAAACTTTTTTTTTAATGAAAAAATTATAATTTTTTTTAATTTTCATATTTAAAAAAAAAATTAAAATTAAAAAAAAAAAAAAAAATTAATGGAATTAATTTCTTTTATTAAAAAAAATTAATTTTGTTGGGCCGCTGCCCCCCGGCCGCCCGTGGTGGCGCGGCCGTGGGCGGAGGTGCCTGCGGGCAGGCCCTCCGCCCACGGCCGCCCTGCCCGCAGGCCCTCCGCCCACGGCCGCGCCACCACGGGCGGCCAGGGGGCGGCGGCCCAAAAAAATTAATTTTTTTTAATAAAAAAAAAATAATTTCGTTAAATTTTTTTTTAATTTTAATTTTTTTTAATATTTTTTTTAAATATGAAAATTAAAAAAAATATATAATTTTTTTAATTAAAAAAAAAAGTTTGTTTAATAAAAATTATAATTATAATGTTTATTTAAAAATTATAATGTTTAAAAAAAATTATAATTTTTTTAATTAAAAAAAAGTTTGTTTAATAAAAATTATAATGATTTTTTTAATTAAAAAAAAAATTTGTTTAAAAAAAAAATTAATTTTTCTTTTTATTTTTTTTAAATAAAAATGTTAGTTTTAAAAAAATAATTATTATTAACTTATAAAAAAAAATCAAAAAATAAAAAATATGCATTTTTTTTTATTTTGTTTTTATAATTTTAATTTTTTTTTTATAATTTGAATTTAAAAAAAAAAATCAAAAATAGGTATTTTTTTGATAAACTGTAAATTTTTTTTTATTTTTTTATTTATTTTTTTCATTTGAAAAGACATATTTTTTGCCATTTTAATATTTTTTGGGGTTTTTTTTTATAATTTGATTTTATTTTTGTTTTTTTTAATATTAATTTCACTAGTTTTTTCATTTTTTCGTTAATTTTCTATTTTTTTTTTCAAACTAATTTGTTTTTAATTTTTTTATTTTTTTCCCTAGTTTTGCTAATGTTTTTTCTTAATTTCTCTATTTTTACTTACTTAATTATATATATATATATATATATATATATATATATATATATATATATATATTTATTTTTTTCAAATTCTTTTAGGGTTTATGAGATAATTTTTTTTAACATTTTTTATTTATTTTTTCTTTTTTTTTTTATATATATAATTTTTTATATTTGTTTTTTACAGACAATTATTTCATTTGGATTGAAAATTTAATTAACAATGTATAAATATGTAGAATATCGAAAATGCAAAATATCGACATTCTTCTTTAAATATGCAAAACAATAAAAACCTCACTACAAAAATTTAAAAAAAAAAATTAAAAACAAGATAATATGAAGAAGAAGACCACTTCCAAAATTATTAATTTTAAAAAATAATTATTTACATTCCATACAATAAAAAAATTTAAAGTCAAAAAATAGGTCTTTTAAAAAAAGGGTGCGATGCAGAATAACCACTTTTTAAAATCAGCATGAAAATCACTACCATTCACTACCATTCTAAAACTTAATGCACATGAAAAAAATTAAAGTTCCAAAAACCATGTTCTAAAAAAAACATGTGTATTCTCCATCACCACTTTTGAAAATCGGGTCATTTTTTTGCTATCTCTACGAAACGGATAACAGTATCAGTTCCCGTTTCAAAGTTTACATTGTTCTTTGTATTTCTCCACTTTTCCTTCTGCATTTGTCTTCTTTTTGAACACCTATTTGCTGCCAATGGGTTTCCTTCCAGTCGGCAACTCCACCAGATCCCAAACCTCATTTTTGTGCAAAGATGCCATTTCATCAACCATGGCCTCTTTCAAGAGTTTTCCATCCTCTGAATCCACTGCTTCCTTCATAGTTTTGGGATCATCATTAGTAACAGACAAAGCAAAATTTGAACAGAAAGTAGATAGACTATACCTTTCTGGCTGCCTTCTTTCTTGAACTGATCTTCTCACAGCCGTTGTTTGTGGCTCTTCATCTTCTGATTCCTCCTCCGCTGTAGACTCTGATTCTTCCTCCTTTAGCTCAAACTCTATCTTCTCAAGTTCCTTTGGTTGGACTTCATGTTTAATAACATCTTTCACCTCTCTGAACACCACATCTCGTCTATACACAACGTTCCTTGTTACTGGGTTCCAAAGTTTATAACCCTTTAAACCATCCTTATACCCAATAAAGATGCACTTTTCAAATTTACTATCCAACTTGGTTCTTTTCTCCTTTGGAACATGTACATATGCATCACATCCAAATACCCTTAGATGTGACAGAAAGGGTTTCTTACCAATCCATACCTCTTGTGGAGTCTTATCCTCCAACGCTGATGAAGGTGACCTGTTGACCAGGCAACATGTAGTATCCACCGCCTCTGCCTAGAATTCCTGTCCTAACCCGGCACCACTGAGCATGCTTCTTTCCCTTTCCATCAACGTCTTGTTCATTCTTTCTGCAACTCCATTTTGTTGAGGTGTATATGGAGTAGTCTTCTGCTGTGATATACCACACTTCTTACAGAATTCTTCAAATTCCTTGTTGCAAAACTCTCCACCATTATCTGTCCTCAACACCTTTATCTTCTTCTCTGTCTGGTTTTCCACCAGAGCCTTAAATTCTTTAAACCTGTCAAAGACTTCAGATTTCTTCTTAAGGAAATATATCCATGTATTCCTTGAGAAGTCATCTATAAATGATACATAGTACACAAACTTACCAAGTGAGGGAACCTTCACAAGTCCAAACACATCACTGTGCACAAGCTCTAATATTTGTTTCACCCTCTTACCACCAGAGGGGAAACTCACCCAATTCTGCTTCCCATATACACAATTTTCACAGAAATAAAAATCTAGAGAGCTATTACTCATACCTTCTACCATACCTTTAACATGAAGTATTCGAAGGCCCTTCTCTCCAGTATGTCCAAGCCTTTGATGCCACAGCATGGTCTTCTCTCCAGAGACCACTAGATTTTCTGCTCCACTTTCAAGAACCATAGAACTATTGCACCCATCAATAACAGTGCTACCTTGTAGCTTGTATAGAGTTCCAATTCAAACTCCCCACATCAATACCAGTGCTCCCCGAACCATTTTGCAAGTATCCTTCTCGAACACTGCTTTTACACCTGCATCATCCAGCTCGCTTACAGAAATCAGATTTCTGGCCAATGCAGGAATATGCAGAACACCCGGAAGTGTTCTAACCCTTCCACCTTGCAACTTCAACTTTACTTTTCCGTGAACAATGATTCTAGCGTTCCTATCATCTCCTAAGAAGAGATCACCACCATCGTATTTCTCATACTCGCAAAACCACTCTCTATGGGGAGTGAAGTGAAAAGATGCACCTAAGTCAATCAACTATGCCTCATGATCTACATGTGTACTTGAAGAAGCCAAGTACACATCCCCACTTTCATCTGAGGTGGTTTTTGCCTCTGCAGAAGGAGCATCATCAGATCCCTTTCCTTTATCAGGAGCTTTAGATTTACATTCCCTTTTGTAGTGCCCTTCCTTTCCGCATTTCCAGCACACCACCTTTACAGGTTTTCCTGGAGATTTAGATCTCCCTCCAGATTTAGATCTCCCACTCAATGACTTATTTTTGTTTCTATTCTGGGACAATCCTCATACAGACAAGGCATCACCATTCTGGCTCTCTATACTTTTCCTTCTCATCTCCTCCGTCAGCAAGGTTGAGACTATCATCAAACTACAAGGCAGTTGCATTGCTACCTATTGCAATAACCAGACTATCCCACGAATCTGGTAGAGACCACAACAAATCGATGCACTTATCTTCATCTAAAATTTTAATATCAACAGATGCTAACTAACTTACTATAGTATTAAATGCATTCAGATGCTCTATCACTGAGTCTCCATCTTTCATCCTCAGGTTATATAGCTTTTTCCGCAGGAACAGTTTATTCACCAGAGACTTAGATTCGTACAAATTCCCTAACTTGTCCCACAAAGCCTTCGTCGTAGCTTCCCCTGATACATTCAACAATACTGAATCTAAAACACACAATCGTATTGTGCTCTTTGCCTTCCCATCCAACTTCTTCCATTCTTCATCAGACACTCCCGTTGGTTTAGTACCCGGATCTACCGCGATCCACTGATCTTTATCCACCAACAGATCCTCCATCTTGAGTTTCCACAACTCAAAACTCTAACCATTAAATTTCTCGATCTCTATCTTTCCACTGCTTGCCATCTTCTTTCACCACCAGAATCGATCTCGTAGATCTCCCATTGTACAGGTTCTACCACAGGCCTGAGTGAAACCCCTTAGCAACAAAGGCGTCCCCTTGAAGCCAAAACTGCTCTGATACCAAATGTAGGTTTTAACCCTGTACAAAAATTACCTTCATACGAATTCTAAAACATAGAACATAAACAATGTGAGAGCATAACACATAAAACACATATACACAGAGATTTTCCCCTGGATCCAAAAACCGGGACTACCAGCTTGATTTTTCATTATGTTCATTTCAATGCTACAATACATATTTATACATGCCAAATCATCTAATACCATGGACCGAAAAACCATCGTGTCCAAAAACATGTGTGAAAATCATGCACAAAACCATAGGTGGGTCCGCCCAACCCAACATAGGGTCCAAAACCAAAATTTTCTGGGGCGTTGCCCCATACCCCATAAAGTGGGGTTACAGGTACCCCTCAAAGCCCCTGTGACCTCCCCCCCTTTGACTCCCGGTTAACTACGTGGGATAGTCGTGGAAAGAATATAACACAACCCAACAGTACTACCTCCGGTATCCTATACAACTTAATTCCCAAAGTAACAATAACAGCATGGGGCCTTGATTCATACACAGCATGTCACTTCCACAAGTATGGTTGTCCTAATAATACATCACAAACTTCAAGGGGAGCAATGTCACACAATACCTCATCTGTGAAGGGCTTGATGTTGTATGGAAGGTGACACTGCTGGCTCACGCGAAGATCATGTCCTTGGTGAAGCCACCCAATGGTGTACGGTTGTGGATGTGCTATGGTCGGTAAGCCCAGTTGCTTCACGACCTCTGCCGAAATGAGGTTCTCTTGGCTCCCACTATCGACAATGAACTATAGCGGGGAGCCCTTTACCCACATCTGGGAGTGGAAGAGATGCTCCTCTTCCTTTGGATCTTCATGTTCCTCCTTCTAGATCTTCATGATGGAAACAGTGGTGTTGGGCTCCACATCAATAATCTGTTTCCCTTTGTCATTCCCCTTATCGGGTTGTGACTTAGAGTCGAAACATGCATCTGATTTTGAAACCTTTAGCTCGGCCACCAGTGACTGCTTGGCCCGACACTCACTTGTGTTGTGAGTGGAACTCTTATGGAACTCACACCACTTTCCTGTGTCCTTTTTCAACTTCGCGGCACTGTTATTTTCTTGCAGCTTTGGCGGGTTGTCTTGGGCCACCCCGCCTTGGCTTTTTCCTTTGTTCTGTGGTTTATGGGCACCTTTCCCTTGCTTTGGATTCACAGATCCAAAGCCTCACTTCTTCTGTTTAAACTTTTGCTCGACCTTGACAGCATATCGGTATGCTATGTCAAGCGAGGAGATGTTTAGGAATTCTATTTGTTCCCGAATGTACTTGTGCAGGCAGCCGCAGTATTTGAGTATCAAATGCTGCTCTGAAACCTTAATACCCAACTTTGTGCGAAGGGTGTGGAAAATATTGGTAAACTTTGGCACGTCTTGGTCCCTTCCCTGCCGCAACATGGTCCACTTTATGTATTGATCCTCATAGCTTCCGACAGGGTAGTACTACTCCTTGATGGCATCCCAGAATGAATTCCAAGTGGGTGCGGTTGAAAATAGTGAGCTTGTACTTTTATCCTTCTTCTCACAGTAAGTTTCCCACCAGTCTTTGATGTAGGGGGCCACTTTGAGAAGAGCGAAAATAATCTTTTCCTAACTGGAAAAATCATGAACAGAAAAATAACCCTCTAGCATATTTAACCATTTATCGACAACATCTGCTTCTATTTGACCCTTGAATATGGAGATTTCAAAATTAACTTGTACCTTAAATGGTGTGGCATTTCTAGAGTAGTTGTTGGAAGCCGATGAGTCGCCCCTAGGTAGCCACTGAAGGATCTGGGCAAAGTTGTCCATCATCGCGTTCCTTTGTCGCTCGAGGGCTTCTTCAAGCAAGATTTTGATAAGATCTCCTGCCCCCTCATCTTTCTTTTCATCTGCCATGGGAGGCCATCGGGATTTGCGAGGTTGGTCTTGCAAAGGTTTGACCAGTTCAAGCCCTAACTCCTTATATCCCGACCTTGTTGGGGACATGCAAAGATAAACAAAGAAAAAAAAGTAGACAGCTCTGATACCACTGATCCGGATTTAAACAGGAACGCAACAAACTACATAGATAACCATAAACACACAGATGTAGCGGAAATAATACTTCACTTCATTAATGGAAAATACTGAAATATGCTTACAAACAGAAATGGAAATAAACTAGCTAGGGCGATGGTAGCTTATCTCTGAGAAGAGATGTGGCAGCTACATACCTCTGAACTGCCTTACAATGAGGCTCAAGGGCCTTTTTATTATTGAACAATAAGAGCAAACCCTAAACAACCAAAACCCTAACCCGAGGAGATGTAACACCAAGAGTTTATGGGCCCCGTTGGGATGAGTTGGACAGCCAACTTCCCGGGTCGTGACTTGGTCATATTATCTCCATTTGACATGCATGATAACCCGTTGGAAAGATCTCTCCGAGGACTACGATGGAAAAGACGATTTTAGTCAAAAAATCGTTGGTGGTAGATTTCCAAAAAAACGTCGTTTAGGGCCTCAAAACGGCTCCAGAAGTTTAGGACCCGAAAAACTGTTAAAAATAGTAAACTGTGGTACAATTAAGGAAACTGAAAAACTAAAAGAAGTAATGGTGGGGGTCCAAGTGGAATTGTCGGGTGGCCACTAATATCCACCTGGATCATCCAATTTTCAAACTAGACCCACATCAACCATTATACTCAATCATTGAATAATTGAATACCAAGATACCAATAATCTCTCATTAATCAAACAAATATACCAAGAAAAATCCTGTTAAATACCAAGTTAAAACCTTTTCTCCTAAACACTGTCAATACTGAGCCAAACTCTCTGCAATAATGTTAAAGACCAATGTAAACCTTTTCTTAATCAACATTGTTAATACCAAGCTAAACCCTATCAAATACGAATCCAATACTCATCTATCATCATCATACTCATCAAGCCATTCAACAATATCAATAACCCTCTCTGAAGATCCCTCATAATTGTGCAAGTAACTGCAATGCAACCATCAAGATACTATTCTCAATCTCAAAACAATATGAAACATCATCAAGCATTCTATAGTAAATATCCATAACATCAATATTCATATAAGTAGCAAACTCATCATCAGAGGCATCAGAAAAATATCAACCTCTATAGTAGGGTACAATGAAAACAATCTCGGAGGACAAGCAACAAGGTTACTTAAAAGACAAGGAACAACATTATAAGTATCTATCCTCATTCCTACATCCTGCATACAACCTTTATGTTATGCAACCAGCTCACAAAATAGAAGAAGAGATACTTCAAAATAAGCCTCTTCGAGGGGGCAACCTCCTTTACATTACGCAAATTAATAATTCTTGGATGATACAAATGAGAAAACCTCCTTTCTATATATATAGGATTCTAAGGGGTCACAATATAGTCAAAGCCAACGTAACAATAATAATGTAAGGGCACATCAATAACAATAGTGGGCTTTTATGGGGCACAATAATAATGATATGGGGACAACATTGGCACAACAATAACAATAAGGGGTTATAATGACAATAATAATGGGGGAATACACTAGTATTATAGGGACCTAACATGCCCCTCTCCTTCAAAAAGTGTTTTCCTCAATGCTTGAGTAGTTCTGGATGCTTTTGTATAAAATTCTCATCTTCCCATTTGGAATCTTCAACAGGTAAGTTCTTCCACTTGATGAGATACTTTGAAATTGATCAATTTCGTAGTTGTTGAGTTCTTGTTTTTGTGATTGCTTCAGGTTCCAATATGATTTTTCCTTCCTCGTCAAGTTCTAGAAATATTGTTTGCACTGGGAGCTTGTCACCTATAACCTTATTTAAGCATGAAACATGGAAAACTTGGTGCACTCGGGAAGATGCAGGAAGCTCCAATTTGTATGCCATAGTACCAATATTTTGCAACACCTTGTGCGGACCATAATACTTTGGTGATAATTTATTATCCTTCTTAGCTTGCTTGAGGGACATTTGTTTGTAAGGTTGTAGTCGTAGAAATACCCAGTCACCTACATCAGAACTTCTTTCGCTACGATGTTGATCTACCTGTTGTTTCATTCTATTATGTGCCAAAGTAAGGTTATCCTTTAAGAGTTGAGAACTTGTTGTTGGTGCCCGATGTGATCTTCCACTGCTTGAACCTTATAATTTTCTGTTAAAGATGATGTGATGGATGGTGGATGATATCCATAAAGTGCCGTAAATGGGTTCATTTTTGGTGGAGTATGGAAGGAAGTGTTATACCACCATTCAGCCAGAGGAAACCATTTGACCCATTAAACACTTCTTCATATATAAACAATGAAGATATCCTTCCAAACACTTGTTCACTATCTCAGTTTTCCCATAATATTGAGGATGATAAGATGAGCTATGAGCTAACTGAGTACCCAGACAAGAAAATAATTCCTTCCAAAAATTTCCAGTGAAAATGGGATCTATGTCGCTTACAATAATCTTTGGGTTTCCATGTAGCTTTCGAATTGTTTCCAGAAATCCAGTAGCAACTGTATTGGCTTTAAATGGATGAGATAATGCACAAAAATGTGCATACTTGGTAAGTTTATCAATTACCACCATGACGACACTCTTTCCTTTCAACTTCGGTAAACGTGTGATCAAATCCATTGAAACCTCCTCCCAATGTTGACTTGGAATGGATAAAATTTGTAATAGACTCAGGGTCTTAATTGTCTCAACTTTATTTTGTTGGAAAACCAAACATTCCGCCACAAACTTTTGAATATCATATTTAAGGTCATCCCAAAAAAATTCCTTCTTAACCGTGTGGTAAGTTTTTAAAAATCCTAAGTTACCTCCCAAGGGAGAGGTGTGCAATTCCAGAAGAATCTTTTGTTTGAGTTGGGAATTCTTACAGTGGTATAAGTGATCTTTGTACCATAATGAATCATTTTTCCATCTAAATGTATTAGATGTACTACAATCTTGCTGCAACTTTTGAATGAGTGCCCACACTTCTTCGTCATTCTTCCATTCATCCCTTACTTCATTTATCCAATCTGGTTGGATAATAGAAATGGCACAAAGCAATGTTTCCACATCTTCATCCTTTCTTGAGAGTGAATCTGCAGCAACATTTTTCTTCCCTTTTTTGTAGATGATTTCAAAGTCACAACCCAACATATTTGTGATCCATTTTTGTTTCTCTTCTGAAGATAATCTTTGTTCTAAGAAGTATTCAAGACTATCATGATCCTTTTTTACCTTGAAGTGCCTTCCCATTAGGTAAGACCACCATTTCTTAAGTGCATGTAGTATTGCCAACATTTCCTTCTCATAAATTACTTTGTGTAAATACTTTCCTTTGATTGGATGACTTTCAAAAGAAATGGGTCTCCCTTTTTGCATTAAAATAGAACCAATTCAATTTCTTGAGGCATCACATTTCACAATAAAGGTTTTTGTGAAATCTGGCGTAGCTAAGACTGGTGCTTGGCACATTGCCTCTTCAAGATGTTCAAAGGCCTTCATTTCTTTTGGAGTCCAATAAAATGGATATTTCTTCAGTAATGTTGTTAGAGGTGTTGCTATTCTCCCATAATTCTTAACAAACTTATGATAAGACCCTGTCAACCCAAGAAATCCTCGTAGATTCTTTATGGATGTGGGAATTTTCCATTCCTTAATGGCTTTAATTTTGCTAGGGTCTACCTTAATACCTTCATGAGATACAATATGACCTAGATATTCCACCTCCTATACTCCAAAGAGACATTTGGAGGTTTTTGGATATAATTTTTTCTCCTCCAATAGTTTAGCACCCTGTCAACATGTTGAGCATGATCCTTCCAAGACTTGTTGTAGATTAGTATATCATCAAAAAATACCAAAACAGATTTTCTACGGAAGGGTTTGACAATGGAATTCATCAAGCCTTGAAATGTATAAATTGTATTGGTAAGGCCAGAAGGCCTGACCAAAAATCTATAATGACCCTCATGAGTTCTAAATGTTGTTTTTGGAATGTCTGCAGTCTTCATTTTGATTTGATGATATTCTAAATGAAAATCCAACATGGTGAAGTAAATTTCTCCATGTAATTCATCCAATAATTCATCAATGATAGGAATGTGAAATTTATCTTTAATAGTGAGATTGTTGAGTTCCTTATAATCCGTACAAATGTGCCATGATCCATGCTTCTTGTGCACTAATACTACTGGAGCAAAGAAAGAACTTTGATTAGGTTTAATTGTACCAGCCGCTAGCATTTCTGCAACCATACGTTCAATTTCACTCTTTTGGGCATAGGGATATCTGTAAGGCCTAATTTTTGGAGGAACACTTTCTGGAATCAAATGAATATCATGATCATGATCACAAATAAGTGGGAGGCATTTGGGAGTCTCAAATACCTTGGAATGATTGTCCAAGACTTTTTGGAGATCTAGAGAAACAGATGATTTTGATGTGGGAACCTCTAGTAAACATAATTGTCTAATTACACCCCGTTGTTATTGCATTAGAAGCTTCTTCATGTCATTAGAGATGATTATCTTTCTCGGTTTCCCTGAGATACCCCTTAATTCAACTTCCTATCCTTCCCAAAAAAAAATCAAGAAAAGTTTTGAAAATTAAAAGCTATCATACCAAAAGATTGTAGCCATTGGACTCCTAGTACAACATCAGCACCACCCACTGGAATGGAAAGCATTTCACTATTCAATACATATTCTCCCATGGAATGCTTGATATTATGGCACTTTCCCAAGCAATTTATGGTTCCTCCATTTGCAACCATCACTTGACACTTTGGTGCTGGATATAGGAAGCAATTCAATTCCTTGGCTATCTTACAATGAATAAAATTATGGGTACTACCCGAATCAATCAACACTATTACATTTTTCTTCTTGATATGTCCTTCTATATTGAGAGTTTGAGGAGTGAAAATTCCTACCAATGCATTACAAGATATGGTCGGATTCATTTCTTCTTTCTATGGGGTTTGTTCCTAGTGTATATCCTCTTCTTTTAACATTTCTTGTTCCTTGGCTTCCTCCTCTTCACAATCTATGTCAAATAATTTCTTATCAGCATACTTATGACCTTTAGTGTATTTTCTATCACAACTGTAACAAAGCCCTTTTGCTATTTTTTCTTCCAATTGTTGTGGTGTCAACCTTGTAGGTTGTGTAAGGCTAGGGGAAACACCACTTCCATCTTTATAGTTGTGAGTGGTAGGCTTCCTTGTTGCCATAATTTTGCTTTCAATTTTTCTTGCCAACCTGAATGCCTTCTCCAATGAATCAAGTTTCTAAAGGCGAACCTCATGTTGGATTTTATCCTTTAAAGTCCCTATGAACACATCGATCCTATGCTCCTCTAGAATATATTTTATCCTTATATTCAATTTTTGGAAGTCGTCAATGTGCTCCACCATTGAACCCTTTTGTTTGAGATTTATCAATTGGCTAAAGAAGGTGTTGCTTGTCGTATCCTCATAGTGTGCTATCATTTCCTCCATAAAAATTGACCACATGACAATTTGTTTAGGAGAACAAAGCCATCGATACCATAAAAATTGATTGGGTTCAAAATATAAAGTTGCAATGCATACCTTTTGTGTGTTTTGCACATTTATGCAGATCGAAATATTGCTCCATATGTAGTATCCAAGTTACAGGATCCTTGCCATCAAACTTCCTCATATCGATCTTTGGAACGTGGTGGGTTTTCAATCCAACATTAGATTCTATGAAATCATGATTAACATGTATTTTTTTCTCATCATGAGTTTCCTTTACTACCCTTTCTCCATTAGTAAGCATTTCTTGTAGCAACTTTGTCAAATCTATATTCAAATCTTCCATGTTGCCTTTAATTTTTTCTTCTATACCATCCATCTTAGCTTCCATTCCATTCTTTAAACCATCCAAATTAGCTTCAGTTACTTTTTGTGAGAGCGAAATTTGTTGCACTTGGTCTCGTAATTTTGATATATCATGTTGCATTTATTCCTCTTCTTCATGTGTCATAGTAGAGATTTCAGGTTGCTTACTAGTTGTTTCCATTTCCTTTCTTTGGGGCATCAACTAATGATAATTTTCTTCACTATGCCCTCTTAACCACTGCAAAATAATTTTTCAAAAAAAGCTTATGCAAAATTTTAAAAAGACTACACATTGTTTTTCGCTTTGTAGGAGCTCGATATTGACTCTATTCTATCTCTGTAATTTCGGATCTCCAAGGTCTGAAATGTCATCCTATTATAACCCTCTGAGTCTTCTTTCCAACCCCACAAGTCTTATCAATATTATATATTTCAAGAAAGAGTTATGCCCAATATCCCAAAATGACCTGATTATAGACTGGTTCAGTAGAGAGAACTTGTACGAAGTGCCACGTGTCAACGTTTTGACCTTCGGCCCTAAAACATATATCCAAAAAACTAAAGTCCATCCTATTTCTATCAGTTTTATGAAATTTTAATCCGATTCTCGGAGAGAAAGTATGAAAATTGTCCTAAGGTCGCCTATTTGGGATGGAATTCGAGAGCGTGCAAAAACCCTAACTTTCGCGGTTCATATCTCTGAAAATATAGCAAGAAACGGTTAGAAATTTGGACACTATGTTCATCACGATTTCATCTCAAATGGGTTTTTCTTTCAAGTTTTGAAGCTTCGTAGAAAAAAACGTGATAGAAAAAATACCACAATGTCCTGTTTGAAGCAGCGAAACCCTAGAATCCAAAGCTCTAATACCAAATGTTATGCAAGCAGCTCACAAAATAGAAGAAGAGATAGATCAAAGACTTCAAAATAAGCCACTTCAAGGGGGAAACTTCTTTTACATTACAAAAATGAATAATTCTTGGATGATACAAATGACAAAACCTCCTTTCTATATATAGGAGTCTAAGGGGTCACAATATAGTCAGAATCGACATAACAATAATAATGTAAGGGCACAACAATAGCAATAGTGGGCTTGTATGGGGCACAATAATAACAATATGGGGAAAACATTGGCACAACAATAACAATAAGGGGCTACAATGACAATAATAATGGGGGAATACACTAGTATTATAGGGACCTAACACTTTCTCGTACTCAAAATTCCTTCAAGATCACACATATTGTCATACTTTTGTCATAGATCTCATTAGGATCTCAACCATATTTGAATACAAACTAATATCTATGCACAATGATGGCATGGATCGTAAACCTATGTCACAATACTAGTCAAAAAACAATTCACATAACTCTTACACGGGAATAATACTACTATAACAGGAATAAAACTATTGTCACATGAATAATATTTCTATATAACACTGTTGTAAGATGAATTTTTTCAAAACTCTACCTCAATCGTTTCTTTGCGCACTATAAAGCCATTCACAACCAGAACACAATGTAAATAATGTAAATTTCAACCATATCTTTAAAGAAAAACTGCAACACATATCACCCCAAAAGAATTATGCCCTTCATATTGAAAGGATCAAGGGTGTCCTCATAAGAAGACATTCAGGCATCACTGCATATTCAAACTTAGAAATTGAACTACCATTGTGTACATATTTTGAATAAAAGGCTCGAGAAAAAATAATGATCTTTGAAACAATAAGAATTCTCATCCTTTTCTATCAACTAGTGCAATCACGAATTCTAAACCATAGTTAATCAAAATTTCCCTCATTCAGTAAATAACTTGGATCTGCAAAAAGGAATTTAGATCTATGCATATACACCCTTTGTAATGAAAGATAAATCCATGTGTGTGCATTTAGTTATGTAGAGTAATCAACAAGGTGTGTAGGTCATATAACAAAGATTATGATGTGCATGGAGGAATTGAGCCATATCAACCAAGTGAATATGCCGATCCAAGTAAGGGACAAATGAAAACTAATAATCTATGAGAATACCACAAAAAACCCAAAATTGAGATTTTTTAACTTCTATGTACTAGTCTGGTTAATCCTCATTGGATTTGCACTTTTTCTATCACACGTTCCAACCTAAACTCACTTTCCACGTCTTTTTTAAGGTAAGATAAACTCTATTGTTTCAATCTTGGTCTATAATTCAAATCTATACCTCTTCTAGACACCAAATACCCGAAACTACACTAGGCCATTGATTCACCAGATAGGAAAATGGAAATGGCCTTTGATAACATGAATTTATTATAGTGGAATAGATTTTTAGATCCTCCTTCAAACACTTGCATGTGCATCATACATTAGCCTCTTGAGCGTACAATGGAGAAACTAGGTGAGTCACCTTTCAGAGTTAAACAAAAATTTTGAATCCATGCTCAGTACTTCTGCCCATGTGTTCCTCTAGGTCGCATACCTCCTGTACATCTATCCTTTCACTCTTGATAAACAAATTCTTCATTTCAAACTCATTCAATTAGATTTATAAATATTTTGCCTTGCGCACTCTACTTCTGCAACTACAATGCAATACAGAAATCACACAATTATTGTGTATCTCCATTATAAAGGAATAAATTCAACATAGGAGGTCATCAAGAATCCCAAATAAATTCAAGAATAAAAAATATTCAAATAATTAATCCTTCTCTAGCACACTTCGTATGACTTCATTAGCAAAAGTGTGCACAAGTAGTGTGTTCTTCCTTGCAACTTATTTCTTCTACATTCATTAGTCACTATAATGAATAAATCATATTATAAGTGAATCCATATACACATTATTGTTATAGCTATGTGTTCTTATCTCCAGGTCAATTATATACTACAACTTCCCTATGTTTGTGCACAAACCAGATATTAAAATTCAACACTCTTACCAACTTGCATACATTAGATCTTCATCCCTATAATAAACCATAAAGAACATAAGAAAGAAAGAAAATCCAAGACGAGCCAAATCGGTCTAAGAATTGTGATCACCAAGTGCATTATCAATTCCCTTTTGGATTACAAATTTATAGATTTTAAGGGATGTCTCAAACTAGAAAAACCACATGCGCAAACTGCTGATGTGATTGATGGCATCTAACTTTTGGACTGAAGTTTCAATGTTAAATATTTTATTTGGTCCAAGAAGTTTTTTTTGTTTTTACTTACCAACAATCAACAACAACCTCCTTTGGAATGTAGCCTCAAAATTCATGTAAATTATTTTTCACTTCAACCGTCGATGACAAAGATATAACCCACTCCACAACCACATTATAAAATATTCTTTATGAAAGGGAATTGAACCTAGGGAAAGTTTTAAGAACCACCCTAAATTTATATGTATAATAAATGGGCTAATCCCCATGATACATAGGAAACATGGGAGGCGATTTTATCAATAATATAATATGTATATATAATTTTTTTGGCGAATCTCTCACCAAATTAAATTATCTTGTACAGTGATGGAGAATCTTTCACTGAATTATAAAATCTTGTAAGATCTTGGCAAATCTTTTACTGAATAATAAAACATTGTGAAGTCTTGGCGAATGTTTTTTTAAAGTATGAAACCATATATGACAATAAGAAAACATATTCATTAAACTATAATATACTAACATACATGTTTGGAAAAAAGAAACATAATTTTCTCTTCCTACAAACAATGTTCCAAGTTTCAGTGGTCGTGTTTGTCAAGGTTCTTACAATACACTCTTTCATATCCTTCTTTTAGTTTTTATAATATTCCACAACAAAGTTCTTGTAGGTGTTGATATTGACAATGAGTTCTGTCAAGGTAGGATAGATTAATCTTTTCTCTACAACTTTTGTCAAGCTACCACTTTTTTCAAGTTATCAAATTTCTTTCTTATTCCATAGACTCCAACTGCGAGATAAAAAAAAAAAAAACACATCAAGTTTGTTTACCCCAACACGCTAACAAGTAGCAAGCCCCAACTATCTTATATAAGAACGTATTAGGTATCCCAAAGGCTTGAAGGGGATCTAATTGAAAGAAGTGACCATTGTGAGAATCCTTCCAATCAATATATGAATATATAAATGTAGATTTATTATTATTTTAATTGGAAATCTTCAATTAAATAATAAAATTTAATTACGTCTCTCCCAATCTAAATTGTTTATTAGGATAATTCACTACCCTCATATGTCTTGCCCCGGAATGGGAAAAGGAGGTGATTTTTTATGCGCGATTAGTGCTTTGCTAGGCAAACAGTGATCCAGGTGGATGTTGGTGGCCACCCACCTATCCCATTTGGACCCCCACAACTGTCTCTTTCAGTCTTTTCAGTTTCCTAAATTGTAGCACAGTTTACTATTTTTAGCAGTTTTTCGGGTCCTGAACTTCCGGAGCCGTTTTGAGGCCCTAAACGACATTTTTTTGGGAATATGGTGCAACATGGGTCCATGGACCCATGTTGCCTCCCAAAGTGGTAGTACTCGGATAGATCTTTCTAACGAGATATCGTGCGCGTCAAACAGAGATTGTATGCCAAAGTTACGACCCCGGGAAATTGATGTACCAATTTACCCAAACGGGGCCCACAATTTGGCGTTTCATCTTCTAGGGTTAGGTTTTGGAATGTGAAGGGTTTTCCATTGTTTCTCAACAATAAATAGGCCTTCGAGCCTCATTGTAACTCAGTTCGGAACAGTTCAGAGGCATGTAGCCACCACATCTCTTCTCAGAGATAAGCTACCATCGCCCTAGCTAGTTTCTTTCCATCTCTGTTTGTAAGCATATTTCAGTATTTTACAGTAATGAAATGAAGTATTATTTCCGCTGCATCTCAGTATTTATGGTTCTCTGTAATCTATTGCGTTCCTGTTTAAATCCGGATCAGTGGTATCAGAGCGGACTGCTTTTTCTCTGTTTTTCTTTGCATGTCCCCAACGAGGTCGGGATATAAGGAGTTAGGGCTTGAACTGGTCGAACCTTTGCAAGACCAGCCTCGCAAATACCGACGGCCTTCCATGGCGGATGAGAAGAAAGATGAGGGAGCAGGAGATCCTATCAAAATCTTGCTCGAAGAAGCGCTCGAGCGGCAAAGGAACGGGATGATGGATAGCTTTGCGCAGATCCTTCAGCGGCTACCCAGAGGCGACGCATCGGCTTCCAACAGCGACTCTGGAAACGCCACACCGTTTAAGGTACAAGTTAATTTTGAAATCCCCATCTTCGAGGGTCAAATAGACGCAGATGCCGTAGATAAATGGTTAAATCTGCTAGATGGGTATTTTTCTGTTCATGAATTTTCAAGTCGGGAAAAGATTGTTTTCGCTCTTCTCAAAACAGCCCCCCACGTCAAGGACTGGTGGGAAACCTACTGCGAGCAGAAGGATGAAAGTACAGGCTCACTATTTTCGGCCGCACCCACTTGGAATGACTTCCGGGATGGCATCAAGGAGCAGTACTACCCTGTCGGAAGCTATGAGGACAAATACATCAAATGGACCACACTGCGGCAGGGACGAGACCAAGATGTGCCGGAGTTCACAAACATTTTTCATACCCTTCGCACACAGTTGGGTATCAAAGATTCTGAGCTGCATCTGGTACTCAAATACCGTGGCTGCCTACACAGATACATCCAGGAAGAGATGGGGTTCTTGAACATCTCCTCACTCGGCACAGCATACCGATACGTTGTCAAAATCGAGCAAAAGTTCAAACAGAAGAAGCGAGACTTTGGATCTGCAAATCCGAAGCCCAAAGGACAAAGCCAAGGCGGGGTGACCCAAGACAACCTGTCGAAGCCGCAAGAAAAGAACAACACCATGAAGCTGAAGAAGGACACAGGAAAGTGGTGTGAGTTCCACAAGAGTCCCACTCATAACACAAGTGAGTGTCGGACCAAGCAGTCGCTGGTGGCTGAGTTGAAGGCTTCCGAATCAGATGCATGTTCCGATCCTGAGCCAGAACCCGACAAGGGGAATGGCAAAGGGAAGCAGATCATTGATGCAGACCCCAGCGCCACTGTTGCCACTGCCAAGATCCAGAAAGATGAGCCCGAAAATCCAGAGGAAGGGGAGTGCCTTTTCCACTCACAGATGTGGGTGAAGGGTTCGCCGCTACAATTCATTGTCGACAGTGGCAGCCAAAAGAACCTCGTTTCAGCAGAGGTCGTGAAGCGGTTGGGCCTACCGACTACACCACACCCACAGCCGTACAGTATCGGGTGGCTTCATGAGGGATGAGATCTCAAAGTTCGCCAACAGTGCCGCCTTCCCTACAGCATCAAGCCCTTCACAGACGAGGTTTTGTGTGATGTTACACCTCTAGATGTTTGTGATGTATTATTAGGCCAACCATACTTGTGGAGGCGACATGCTGTGTATGAGTCAAGTCCTCGCGCTGTCATTATTTCTTTGGGTGATTCATTATACAGGATACCGGAGGTAGCCCCACCTATCGCCACATCTTTGATCACTACGAAGAAAGGCAACAAGCTCATATCACAAACCAGGAAATTCATCTGTCTGGTCCACTCCCAAAGTAAGGGGAAGATCGTTGCTACATCCATGACCCCCACAAAGGGTTCCTCTACGCAGCAGCAGCAGCAAAGGAATACGGTCATGACAGAACACAGGAACAACTTCTCACGCACAGGGGTACCACACAAGCTTCAAGTGGGCGACAAAGTCTGGTTGCATATGCAGAGAGAACACCTTACCAGAACCCATCAGAAACTCAGACCACTCCGACATGGTCCTTACATCAGTACCAAGGCTACGGGAAACAATGCTTTGAAGCACAGCATTCCTCCATTCCTTCGCTTGCACCGAGGGTTTAATGTGGACTGTCGTCGACCATGCTTCCCACCATCACTGGACACATCAGAGATTGCAGGACAAGTTCAGCAGATGGAGGAACTCAACGCAATGGGGACCATTGCTTCCTAAGGGGGGAGGAATGATCCAGGTGGATGTTGGTGGCCACCCACCTATCCCATTTGGACCCCCACAACTGTCTCTTTCAGTCTTTTCAGTTTCCTAAATTGTAGTACAGTTTACTATTTTTAGCAGTTTTTCGGGTCCTGAACTTCCGAAGCCGTTTTGAGGCCCTAAACGACGTTTTTTTGGGAATCTAGGGCAGCATGGGTCCGTGGACCGATGTTGCCTCCCAAAGTGGTAGTACTCGGATAGATCTTTCTAACGAGCTATCGTGCGCGTCAAACGGAGATCGTATGCCAAAGTTACGACCCCGGGAAATTGATGTACCAATTTACCCAAACGGGGCCCACAATTTGGCGTTTCATCTTCTAGGGTTAGGTTTTCGAATGTGAAGGGTTTTCCATTGTTTCTCAACAATAAATAGGCCTTTAAGCCTCATTGTAACTCAGTTTGGAACAATTCAGAGGCATGTAGCCACCACATCTCTTCTCAGAGATAAGCTACCATCGCCCTAGCTGGTTTCTTTCCATCTCTGTTTGTAAGCATATTTCAGTATTTTACAGTAATGAAATGAAGTATTATTTCTGCTGCATCTCAGTATTTATGGTTATCTCTGTAATCTATTGCGTTCCTGTTTAAATCCGGATCAAACATGGCCATGAAGGAAAAAGCCCGAGCACTCGGTCGCGTGGGGGAACTTGAGGACCGCGGGCGAAAAAAGGAAAAAGCGCTAAACACAAACGGTGGGACCCGCGCTTTGGAAACTGGCGGTTTTGATCGAGGCGCCCTTAAACGGTAAGAGGTTTTGGACGAAATCATAGCGATTCCATACAACGATCGACGTATGGCAGGCGGAGGTGAGAGAAAACTGCCGTTGATCGCGTGCTATCGGTCGAGCAAGTCAGCCGCACGAAACGTGCATATGGTTTTGGATCTGGAGGGCCGAGATCGGACGACTGAGATCACGCCCGATGGAGGAAGCGGAACTGACAGGGAATTAAGCCACATTTTAAAGGGATTTGGAATCCGTTTGACCACCATGGTGGAGGAAGAACGCATCCACGATGTAACTGAAGAAATAAATTGACGAAGCAGGTTGGTGCCATTTAGAGGAGGACACGTGGCCACTCCCTGAGCGTTGATGATGACGCCAAATAGGGAACTCCAAGCGTAGCTGCAAAAGGTGAAGAGACAGAGGCAGAAGAGGAACTGAACAGGCATAGGATTCGAATGGCTAAAGCCATGAACATAGGAAGAAGACAATAAAGTGGAGTTAATCGAAGTCGAGAGACGGAAGAGTGGAATAGTGAACCATGAGAGGACGACTGAACACAGAGAACAATAAAGCATAGAAGAAGGAGAGAGAGGGCCGAGCTGACCAAAGGCAGCGTCGAGCACCAGCGAGCTTGAAGATTCAAGCCATCCCATAGAGGAATTTGTCCGGACTGAGCATCACATTGGCTCTTTCCACTGTAGACCAGAAGGTCACAGAGTTGGTAGGAAGAAGAAGAGTCTGTGTATTCCAGTGGCTTGGGGAATCCAAGAACCACCCTGCCAAGCAAAACCTGCTTCAGGAGAACTCACATTAAGTCCCTGTATTGTAATTTCTCTGCTTAAAGACACAATAAACAAGGCCAGCACTGAAAGCTGGACCGAAGATGTAGTCCTGGAGAATAGGGTGAACACCTTATTAAAATTGCTTTTGTCTTTGTGTTTGCTTAGTGTATTTCTCTGTTGTCTTTCCATTTTATTTTCTGTGTATTGGCAATCTGATCGATTCGTTGCTTCAATAACACAGAACACACACCAGCACATGAGTCTGTAATACCTTAGTTTAATAAATCTTTAATTGATGTCACTCATAGGGTGAATATCAGATCAAGTGGTATCAGAGCTCTAGGCTGTAAGGTTAGACAATCTTGTGTTGGTTTAGTTTTGAATGCTCACAAGATCAAAGCTCAAATTAGGAGAAGGAGAGTTGGTGGAAACTAATCCTGAAATTGGGAGAGTCTATCCTCGAAAGACAATGTCAGAGGAAGGTTCTGTAGGGCCAGACCCTCAATTCATAGAGAGTTTCCTAGCTATAAAGTCTATGGTTGAAGAAATGTACAGAAACTTTAGAAAGCAAAAGGTGGAAGATGCATCAGGCTCTAATCAAGAGAAAGAAGAAGATGAGTCTCACTTCCATGACAACTCCAAAGGAAAGGGGAAAGATGAAAGCCTTCTCACACCTCCTAATAGCCTTGTGCATAATAAGAAAGCATCTTTGATTAAGATAGATGTTAAATTTGATTTGCCTATATATGATGGAGAGCTAAATGCTAAAAAGTTGGACAATTGGATTAGACAAATTGATGTGTATTGCAAGGTACAGAACATAAACTTAGGCAAGAGTAAGATTCAGCTGGCAAGCCTATGCCTAGGAGGCACTGCCTTGGTTTGGTGGGAAGGCAGAACCCAAGCTACTATGAAAAGACATGGCAAGACCATCTCTGTCTGGAGTGAATTTGTTACTGCAATCAAAAAGCAATTCTATCCATTGGCCTACATGCAACAAGCCATGATGAGTTGGAAAACTCTTAGACAGTTGAAAAGGCAAAGTGTGCAAGGGTATACTCAAGAGTTCAGAAAGAGAGCATTGATGTTGGGTATCTCACTAGACTCACCAGAGAATCTTTTGAAGTACATTGGTGGTCTACACAACTACATGAAGCATACCATCCGCATGTTTAATCCCACTAGTATAGATGAGATATCTGTACAAGCTACTCATCTAGAAGCTAGAGGAAAGAATGGCAATCCAGAAGTTGGGGGACCATCCCAACCCACTGTGAACAAGAGCAAGGAGAAAAGAAAGCAGAAGTGGAAAGAAAGGAAGGCTAACATCGCACAGAAATCCAAAGCTTCATGCACTCACTGTAAAAAGGAGGGGCATGATGATGAGCATTGTTGGATTCTGCATCTAGAGCTGAGACCTAAGAAGTCCGAGGGCAAGAAGAAGAAGATAGTTGTAGCTATTCAAAGGCATTTGGGGTTAGACTCAGGAGATGAAACAACTATAGCAGCCACAGGTATAAAATGTAAGAATTTTGAAGCATCTACTAGTAATTCTGCTCAATCTGTTATTGATGAAGAAACTGAGAGAAAAAGACATGAGCTTTTCCATATTCGAGTTATTTCCAAAAATCAAAAGATTGATACTTTGTTTGATAGTGGCTCACAAGTAAATTTGATTTCTAAAGAAATTGTAAAGAAATTGGGATTAGCATCTACACCTCACAAGAAACCATACCCATTAGGATGGTAGAATGATAAATCACAACTACAAGTGACTAGATAGTGCAAACTCAAGTTTTCTTTTGGGTCAGCATTTGTAGATGAGGTTGAGTTAGACATACTTCCTTTGGATATATGTGGAATTGTTTTAGGAAGTCCTTACTTGTATGATAGAAAGGCTATTTTCTATAGAGCTGAGAACAAGTATCTACTTGTTAAAGATGGAATTGAATACTTTGTAAGAGCTCATAAGCTCAAGAATAATTATACTCTCATAAATTCAGGACAAATGAAAAGAATGATAAATTCATGTAAACAATTCTTACTGATGGTTGTAAAGGAAAAGAAACATGATAAAACCAATGTATTTGAGGGCTGTAATGTTGAACAGCAAGCTGATATAGAAAAGGTTGTTTCAGAGTATGATGTTTTATTTCAGGAACCTAAAGGTCTACCACGCAAAAATGGAATAGTGCATGATATTATTTTGCAGCAAGATGTTCCATTGCTTAACATTGGGATGTACAGGTTGTCTGCTTTAGAGAATGCTGAAATCAAGAAGCAGGTGCAGGAGTTTCTCGAGAAGGGCTTCATCAGGCCTAGCACATCACCATGTGGGTCACCAATCGTTTTGGTGAGAAAGAAAGATGGCTCTTGGAGAATGTGCATTGACTATCGAGCACTGAATAAGATAACAATCAAGAATCGTTATCCCCTTCCTTGCCTAGATGATCTCTTAGATCAATTGAAAGAAGCTATTTATTTCACCAAGCTGGATTTGCATAGTGGATACCATCAGGTCAGAGTTGTAGAGCAAGATGCATGGAAGACTGCTTTCAAAACAAAGCAGGGATTGTATGAATGGTTGGTTATTCCTTTTGGCTTAACTAATGCTCCTGCTACTTTCATGAGATTAATGAATGATGTACTCAAACCTTTTCTTGATGATTTTTTTATTGTGTATCCGGATGACATTCTAATTTTTATTAAGACATGGGAAGAACATTTAAAGCTTGTTAAGCAGACATTAGATGTTTTGAAAAGAGAAAAACTTTATGTTACACTCTCAAAATGTGAATTTGGCAAAACATCTCTAAACTACTTGGGTCATATAGTAGGGGGAGGTGAATTGAAAATAGATCCATCTAAAGTGGTAGTCATTGTGAACTGGCCTAAACCCAAGTCTGCTACAGAAGTGAGAAGATTCCTAGGAGCAGCACAATATTGGAGTAAGTTCATTTCTAACTTCTCCTCGATTGCAGCTCCCTTACATGCTTTAACAGGACTGAATAAGGTGTTTCAGTGGGGAGGCAAACATCAGAAAGCCTTCGACACCTTGAAGGAGAAAATTAGTAGAGCACCTGTACTGGCACTACCAGATCTACAAAGACCGTTTGAGATCCAAACTGATGCCAGTGACTATGCCATGGGAGCAGTGTTGACATAGCATGACAAACCCATATGTTATCATTCTGAGACTTTTAATCCTGCAGTAGTTAACTATCCTACATATGATAAAGAATTGTATGCGTTAGTTCAGAGTGTGAAAAAGTTGAAACATTACTTAATGGGCAAAGAGACAGTAATACGTACTGATCATCAGCCACTTCAATATCTACACTCCCAAACTAAGTTGCAGCAATCAAGACATTACATATGGATGGGGTTTCTACAACAGTTTCATTTAGTCATCAGATATAAAAAGGGCATACATAACAAGATTGTAGACATGTTATCTAGACCCATTATAAATGCATCTACCGTACTTAAGCATAATTTTGTGCTACACGAAAGCTACATAGAACAATATGCTCAAGATATGGATTTTAAAGATGTATATGCAACTTTGAGTCAAGGAAAAAGAGTAGAAGAATTGGACTATCATATAAAAGACCGACTCTTATACCATTGTGGGAAACTTTGCATTCCACAAACTGAGAGGATAAAGATAATTAGGGAAGCACACACTTCTCTGATATCAGGTCACTTTGGGGTAAGTAAAACAGTTGCACAGCTGCAAAGATTCTGCTATTGGCCGAAAATGAATGAGACAGTTTCTAGATATGTAAGAGGGTGTGCCATGTGCGCTAAAAGCAAGCCTAATAATAGAAAACTAGGCTTGTACACTCCATTGCCAGTTCCTTCTCACCCTTGGGAAAATGTTTCCATGGATTTTTTTGGAGGACTGCCTAAATCTAGGAAGGGTCATGATTATCTATATGTTGTTGTGGATAGGTTCAGCAAAATGTGTATTTTGATGCCTTGTAGTAAACAGATCACAGTTGAACAGACTGCAAAATTGTTCTTTGAACATGCATGGGTTCATTTTGGATTACCCACTTCCATTGTATCTGATTGAGACACCCGATTTGTGGGGAAGTTTTGGTCTAGTCTGTGGGAACTGATGGACACCAAACTGAAGAAAAGCATAGCTTTTCATCCACAAACAGATGGCCAGACAGAAGTAGTAAACAGGACGGTGATCCAGCTACTGAGAGGATATTGTAGTAAACATCCTAAGCTTTGGGATGAACACTTGTGTTATGTGCAGCATGCTTACAACAGAGCCAAATACTCTTCTACACAGAGATCTCCTTTTGAGACCTATTTTGGTTTCACACCAAGGTCTCCTTTGGATTTTGTCTTTGGTAAAGATACCATGGTTGATGGACACAGTGATGTGGATAAGGCAACTAGGTTCATTGAATAGATCCAGGAGATCTATCAAGTAGTACAGGAACAGCTGGAAAAGAGCCAGGTCAAGTACAAGGCTAAGCATGATAAGCATCGGATGGAGCATATTTTTCAAGTTGGAGACCAAGTCTGGCTATATATCAGTAAGGACAAGATGCAAGGTGAAGGTAAAAAGCTAAAGCCTATCAAGTATGGACCTTTTAGGATACTTGAGAAGATTGGTGAAAATGATTTTCGCCTTGATTTACCAGCTTACATGCACATCTACTCAGTCATAAATGCAAATTTCTTGAGATTGTTTGAACCTTCAATGATTGAGGACCCTGAAGAGCAAACTCAATTGCCTTCTATTGATGACCTGCTACCTGAATACCTCAATGAGTTGCAGGAGGACACAATGCTAGACATGAAGGTGAGAATGACACGCAAGGGAGATGTTGAGTACCTCATGATTGGGCTCAAAGGTTCAAAGCCAAGCAGTGCAAAGTGGATTGAGATTGGACAAGTGAGAAAACAATATCCTCACTTAGTCGATGCTTGAAAACCAACTTTTGGTGGTCCAAAAGCTTTTTTCAGTGGGAAGGTCGTGATCTGAATTGGATCTATAGAAGACTGTCAAAGTACCATGACTGTATTAGGTCGAACAAATCTCTAAATAAATCCAAAACAGCGATCAAAGACTGCATGAACAAGTGGCAATGGCAGCCAACGTGGAACGATGAGGACCTCGGTCAAAGCACGCTAACCGAGGCCCATGGAGACCGCGTAGGAGGCCAAAGTAGCCCTTGGGAGCCCCGGAATGGGAAAAGGAGGTGATTTTTGATTAATCGTGCATCGCTAGGCAAATAGGGCCATGAAGGAAAAATCCCGAGCACTCGGTCGCGTGGGGAAACCGGAGGACTGCGGGTGGAAAAAGGAAAAAGCGCTAAACACAAATGGTGGGACCCGTGCTCTGGAAACTGACGGTTTTGATCGGGGCGCCCTTAAACGGTAAGAGGTTTTGGATGAAAGCAGAGTGATTCCATACAACAATCGACGCATGGCAGACAGAGGTGAGAGAAAACTGCCGTTGATCGCGCACTATCGGTCGAGAAAGTCAACCGCACGAAATGTGCGTATGGCGTCAGGTCTGGAGGGCCCAGGTTAGACAGCTGAGATCGCGCCCGATGGAGGAAGTGGAACCGACAGGGAATTAAGCCACATTTTAAATGGATTTGGTATTCGTTTAACCACCATGGTAGAGGAAGAATGCATCCACGACGTAACTGAAGAAACGAACCGACGAAGCAAGTTGGCGCTATTTAGAGGAGGACACGTGGCCACTCCATGAGCGCTAATGATGACGCTGAACTCCAAGCACAGCTTCAGAAGGTGAAGAGACAGAGGCGGAAGAGGAACCGAACATGCATAGGATTCAAATGGCTAAAGCCATGAACAGAGGAAGAAGACAGTCAAGTGGAGTTAATCGAAATCGAGAGACGAAAGAGTGGAACAGTGAACCCTGAGAGGAGGACTAAACACAGAGAACAGTAAAGCAGAGCAGAAGGAGACAGAGGGCCGAGCTGACCAAAGGCAGTGTCGAGCACCAGAGAGCTTGAAGATTCAAGCCATCCCATAGAGGAATTTGTCCAGACTGAGCATCACATTTGGCTCTTTCCACTATAGACCAGAAGGTCATAGAGCTGGTAGGAAGAAGAAGAGTCTGTGTACTCCAGTGGCTTGGGGAATCCAAGAACCACCCTGCCAAGCAAAACCTGCTTCAGGAGAACTCACATTGAGTCCTTGTATTGTAATTTCTCTGCTTAAAGACACAATAAAACAAGGCCACCACTGAAAGCTAGACCGGAGATGTAGCCCTGGAGAATAGGGTGAACTCCTTATTAAAATTGCTTGTGTCTTTGTGTTTTCTTATTGTATTTCTCTGTTGTCTTTCCATTTTATTATCTGTGTATTGGCAATCTGATCAATCCATTCCTTCAATAACACAAAACACACACTAGCACATGAGTCTGTAATACCTTAGTTTAATAAATCTTTAACTGATGTCACTCATAGAGTGAATATCAGATCAATGCACCTTCTAGAAAGCCTATGTGACTATAGTCTTATCTCTTACGTGAAGTGGAATCTTCTAGGCGTCTAACTGAATGGAAGAATTGTTGGCGAGATAGACCCACATGTTTTATTTAGGTGGTTAAATACTAACCTAAAACATTATTTTGTGAAAATTGATATTCTAGAAAATCGTGTAATGGCAAGAGACAAACCCATAACATTTCCTAAAAAATCTCTACATCTTACCATTTTACCACAATTCTTTCATATGGATAATTTTTTTCCAAAGAAAAAAATCGAACTTTTTATTATTAAAAATAAAAAGTTACAAGTATATGCGTTAAGCATTCAATTTGGCTGTATGAAAATAGATCATACAGCCCGCAGGATACAATCCTGCCTACAAGCATAAAAAGAAAGTGGCTCTCCAATTATCCTAAGTGCAGCCCACAAAAAACCAGTTGTCCTAAGTCTTCCTGCCCTTCTTTTTCTCCACTTTTCGCCAACCATCCGTGTTGTGCGTGGAGTCAATAATGGCAAGCTGGTTTTCCACTGTGTTCATTGGTTGTTCCTTATCTGAATCTGATCCTTCAGGACTGTGACTTCGTTTATTACCACTTATTTCCTGCTGGAGGTCTTGTTCCTTTTCCTCATTAATCTCTTTTTCCTTATTGATCCTTTTTTGTATTATGTTCTTCCTTCTTTATTGTATCTGCCTTCTTTAAAGCAGCATATATGTTCTGCCATCCTTTCGGCTTCCTTTGTTGTGGCTTGCTCTTGTTGAGGCTTGGACATACCTTGTACAAATGACCTGTTTGTTGACATCCCCGACATCTGAAAGTTGTATTATCATAGTCCAAGGGTTGTTTCCACTGTGTATTATTGAAGTTCAGGATTATGCTTTCAGGTAGTCCTCGGCTGAGATCTACCTCGAAACATATTCTGGCAAAGGTGAAAATTCCTTTTATATGTCTCTCTCCGTCTATCTTTAACATTCTCCCCAGAGTATTTCCAATAGCTATTAAAGCCTTTGAATGCCAGAAATGTAAAGGAAGGTTATGCAACCTAACCCATACTGGCATCCTTGATACCACCATGGTGTTGACATCAAACTCAGGAAACCATGGGATAATAAAAAGTCCAGCACTGCCCCAGAACCATGGCCCTTGGTTGAGAACTGTTTCCTTTTCTTCTTCTGTGTGAAAGCATACTATAAAGAACCCCTTAGGGTATAGGTAGATTTGGGAATTTTTTGTCCAAACCGTGTGGATCCATTGATACAATGCATCAGTTCTAGGCCAGAAGCCATTGAATCTACAAATAACTGCATTTTTTTGTAGATCTGAGTATATATTATTTACCTCTGGTATGTCGATGGAGATAGAGGGGCTCTCCGGCATTTGATCTACAATATACTGCCCCGGGGGTTCAGTGACAGTTGTAGGTTCTTTCCCTTTGCCCTTCACTACTTCCTTAAAAGACCCTTTACTTTGCGAGCTAGTTCCAGCGCTTTCGGCACCTCCTCGTAACCTCATATTGAGAATGATTGTAGAGCCTGCCTTGATGTTGTATTCTTGCATGGTTCTGCATTCCTGCAGCGATCTGCCCTCATATAAAAGGTGTTGTTCCTCAGCCGGGTAGCCAGTCTGTTCGGCGATTTTGTTCTGCAAGTCTGAAACCCTGTCACTGTCAAAAGACCAGATCACGGTTGTGTTTCCTTTTGGCATCTTTACAAAGATTTTCCCACCGGGTCTGGCAATCTGGGATGGCTCTATTCTTGTCAGATCTGAGCCATCCAAAACCTTATCCGATCTGTTGAAAACCTTAGTTTCCTGAGCGTAGCTTTGGATCTCACTTGCCTTACGAAGATCCTTTGTGCCTGAAAAGGGATCCGTGGGAAAAAAATTTGATTTGTTCCCTGATCCCCACTTTGGTTCTGCTCGTATCCCAAACCTATCCTGCAGCAACTTCTGAAAAACCGTCAGGTTGATGGCGCTGTTTTGGAACCGGAAATCCATTTGCGGGCCAGCGGCATCGATCTCTGTGGTATGCCAGTCCTATTTGTTTGCATTGACTGTTATTTCAGTACCCCGATCCCCTCCAAAAAGGGTTTCCAGATCTGACCAGTATAGGGGTCGATCCGGCAAACGGATGTCTGTAGAGGTGATCCTTAGGCTGGATCTATGCATCAAGCCTCGGATCAAAGGGAAAGGTGCCCGATCGGTCCTCAAAGGCGATCGCCTGAACCGCTGCATGTCATGATCTGCGTTATAGTAATGCAGGTCTGAAAACTGACATGCAAAAACCTTGAGGATTTCTCCCTGGCCATGACTGCATTTGCCCAATCCACGGCTTCCAGTTTTGCTCGAGCCTGCACTCTCGCTGAGCTCGGCCACAGATTTCCTCGCGCAAACCCTCACCATTCTCGCCGCCCTCCAGTTATCCGGCATGATTTCAAGAAAAAAACCGATCTTCAACCGAGAGAACTTTCTTCTTTCATATGGATAATTATGCATAGAGTTGATGATATTATTTTTTTAATAGTGTTTTGAAAGTAAAGTCCATAAATAATTTTTATTTATAGGAAGAAGCCAGGGGAACTTATGCAACAATGCACTTATCTTCCTAAAAGAATTCTCAAGAATACTTTTTGTAGGTTGAAGAACATTTTTTATTTAACAAGGAGTTCTGATGTATTTTTGCATCATTTTAATGCATTGGTTGTTCATTTGGAGTGGACTTAGAGACATATCCCATGAGAGGTGAACTCCATTAACAACTTATTTTTATTGCTCTTCTTTATTGTTGCTTATTCCTAATTATTTCCATCAATTTAATTTTGTCATTAAAAATTATTAATTCCATTTAACTAATAAAGATTAGAGAAATTATTGTTAGCTAATTGTAGACTATGTCATGGCTACTAGCCTTCATAAAAGGCTGGTTTCCAAATTTGATGATACTAGTCTTGGAAAAAGGCTAATTTCAAATCTTATGATAACATGGTTATGAACATGCTAATTATGTATTCCTAATTCTTGGGACATGTAACTCATATGAATTTTAGATGTGTGAACAATAGCAGATCAAGAGGATTTGTATTTGCATGGTAAGGTGAAAATTAGTTTGTTTATGTTGATATAACTAACAACTGAGTGTTTATGAAAACACGTAAGAAGACTTAATTGTAGCATGAAGTAAAAGCATAGACAATGCTATGATATAGCATAGCATAGACGAAGTCTATCATCAAAAATAAAGGGGAAGTTCTCCTAAAAGAGTAGACCACTCTAGGAGCTATTTCAATGGATGTTAAAATTTTAGGGTTGCTATAAAACCATAGAAAAGACTCAGCATAATTTCTCCTAAATAGATCCCTCCAAGAGCTATTTTTAGTTTGCTATAAAACCATGAAAAATACTTAGCCTCTCTCTCTCGCTCGCTCTCTCGCTCTCTCTCTCTCTCTCTCTCTCTCTCTCTCTCTCTCTCTCTCTCTCTCTCTCTCTCTCTCTCTTATATATATGGTGGTGAAGAACCCATTGAATACCAAAAGTTATCTCTCTTATATATATGGTGGTGAAGAACCCATTGAATACCAAAAGTTATGGGATTTAGTTGTTGTGGGTTAATGATTGTTCTATATGTTATGTATTCTGAGAAGCTCTCTCTCTCTCTCTCTTATATATATGGTGGTGAAGAACCCATTGAATACCAAAAGTTATGGGATTTAGTTGTTGTGGGTTAATGATTGTTCTATATGTTATGTATTCTGAGAAGAGTTGATGTAGAGTCAAACCATAAGTGCAAGATCTTGGTTAAACCCTATGTGTAAGAAAAATGGTAGAAAATGATGACAAAACAACTATGACGGGTTTGGTTGAGTCCACTTGAATAAAATGGGTAGCAATGTACCAACCATGGAAATGGCACAAAAAGGAAAAAAATCCCAAACTTTAATGTAATGTGGCTAAGATATGTAAGGAATAATGACATTGTCTTTCTTGACAGATCATTAGTTGAAAACCATCATAGTAGCACGATAGGTGATAAATATCTAAAAATATGATCACTACGTAAATGGGATGGAAGAAGAGTTTGTATTTGCCAATATTGGGTAATGCATCAAGGTTATTTAATGGGTTATATGTTGTGTGCAACAACATTGGGAAAGAGGGTAGGAATGGCCCATTTTTTATATTTATGTTATATTTATGCTCTTGAAAATTGTTTGGGATCATTGTTGTGGAAGGATGATCGGTTAATTCTCATAAAACTCTGATGAATATAGGAATGACATGTTTGGCATAACATAATGAGGTTGTCCTATGAGATCCCTTGTCATGTAAGGAGTCCATTAAGCAAGTGAGAATTCTTGTTTTTAATTATTATTATGATATTATGATTATGACATTTATGTGCCCATGTTCATATTATGTTATTACAAGGAAATGTTCAAGGCTATATTAATAGGTATATTAACTAATAACTATATTCCTTAGTCAAATCACGAGGCACATATGTCATTGTGTTCTTTCTTCGACTAATAAACCGCTTAGTGCATACAAATTGACTATTACCACCACTAAAGTGTTAACTAGGCACTTATACACCTGTGAAACAGGGACACATGCCTTGTTGGAGGTGTGACGATATTGGGACAGACAAACTGCATGGAATTTAGGGGTACCTGGGCCTAGGAGATGTGATGGCGAGGGAGTTGTGATGATGTGGGAGTTGTGATGATAAAAACGTTATGATGATAGTTTTTGTTGTAAATAATACTCATGTCAAAAGAATACTACTGAGATTGGTAGTGCTCACACTCATTGGGAGGTGAGAGAGGGGGGGCTTATTTGGACCTGTATGAAAAGAATGCATGGAGCAATATAACTACCAATGAGTGTTTTTTTAGATGGAAACCACTCAGTGAATTGGAATTGAAGACAAAGTTGACTAAAGACTCCATATACAACACTAAGTGCTTGCTTCAGTTGATAAAATACTTAGTGCGAGAGCAAAGAGGAAGCTGTTTCCGGGAAAAATAGTGTCTTTTCGATCTGCTAGTCCCACTAGGATTGGTAGCTATCCTAGAAATAAACAATCAAGCAATTTGCGATTTCCTTTATGTATGATAGATAAGAGAGAAGCAAAGGGACCAACCTGGGTCTTCCGCTTGACTCCTTGCTTGATTTCTCTCTCCCTTGATAGAGCTTGTGCCTTTTCTCCTACTTATCCCACTTAGTGAATACATGTAGAGACAAAGTAACAAAACACCATCAAAGCATCTCGATCTATTATATCATAGCCAATGCAGAATCAGAAATACATTGAACATACAATGACATTCACAAATAACAACATTCACAAATACACGATTGTATGGAGGAAAACTCAAAGAACTTTATTAATAATAGAAGGGAGAATTACAACCCAGCTGTCTGATCCAGCATCATCCTCCCAACATCAAAGTCCTCTTCACCTCATGAAAAGCAAGATCACCCAACAATGCAATGCCTTTTCTCAAACTATCAGCACTTCCTTACAAATTACCAAATTCCAGCCCCTAGATCTCTCAGATGAGGGATCCATTTATAGATGTCTGCAAGGGTATGAGTCATCTCTAGGTTCTTGATTAGTGTCATTCCACTTGTTGTTCTTGGTTCCACTTTGAGATTTCTTGGATCTCTTACTCATCCCTGGGCGAATTCAGAGAGGCAAGTGTCATAGGAGAAGTTTCTGGAAGATTCCATGAGCATCCACTTAGCAAAATGTCTCAGACATTTGTCCATCCTCGCTCATCGCACCCTACAGAAGGCCTCTTCAGTATGCATTGCACCTAGCTAGTGTAGAAGTCAGTATGCATCGCACCTTGACAGTGGAGCAGTCAATATGGTCCAGTTTTGGCCAGTTCTGAGTGGTTTTTCAGGTGGAACTTTTGGGGAATGATGTAATCAGTTGACCATGATCCTTTAGGGTATGAAACAACACTTTTAGGGGTTAAAGAGCCCTTGGTTTATCGACATATAAGATTGGGGTTGTAGTGCCCAAATATGTCTATAACAGTTGCCCCCTAAAGCATGAAGTCGTAAATCTTTTGATGTCGGGTGAAATGCTTTATCATGAGGATCCGAGGTATTCGAACTGGAAGGTGACCTGTATAAGATATAATACAATACATCATCATTATATTATTTTCATGATCTAGCTGAGGCGGGCATTCCCATGCTCAGCTTTATAAATTCATTTTCATGTACATAGGATAGATAATTGTCTGCAGTTGCAGACTGGTTCTTCTTATGAAGAGTCATCTTCCCTGGCTTAGATGACTATCTGTGCAACTTCTGTGTACATTTGATGTCTTTATATCCCTGAATATATCGCAGCCCGGATGGATGAAACTAGATCCGAGGTCTTCAAACTCGTTCAATCTTTGCCCGATGTACAAGTCGATCCATGTGAAAAGATGTCCTGAAGTCGAACATGGAAAGACATCGCCTGATTACCAGCCAATAATGTAAGCTGTTAACAGGCGCAAGAGGAATCACCGATAATGATAATGACCCTTAAGGTACTACAGTACAATTTAGATGGTGTGAATATATGATCTGATGTCGAACACCATGCAAAATATTTCGGTCGAAGGCCATTGATGTAAACCTGTCGCCAGAAGTGAGAAACTTGCCATTGAGGCATGCAAGCTTCCAAGTACTGAGAGGGTTGTTTTTAATTCAACTTCTTGGATAATGAGCTGATGTCGACAAGAAGTGACCCATCGTAGGAGGGTCTTAATGTATCCCACATCTACGACACAAAATGAAGCAAATGATTTTCTGGAGGTGAAAACAATCGACGACACAAGGTTCAGGAATGGCGGTCATGAAAAATGGAGGTTGAAGGTATTACAGTGGATGAGGCATTGATTGGATGGTGAATTCTCTGAATGACTTCTCTTGAACATATCGGAAACACTGAGAAGGATTGGTAGCATTAACCCCAAAATATGGATGGTATGGAGGACCAATGGTGATATGACCGGTGAACGGAATAACCCAACCCGACTCAATCATGGTGATGGAGTGAAAGTGTCATGTTCAAAAGCGACCTGCTACCATAAAATTCTTCAAGTTTTCTTCCCTTTTTCCCCAGACATTGCTAACCAGTACCTCTTTATTTTTTTCAAGCTTGAGGAGGATAACATATGCTTGTTCTATAATTTTCCCTTTGGGAAAACCTATCGCTATGTTTTAGAGAGTCTAGCGATAGTGAAAATCATTCTTGTCTGGGTGGACAAGTTTGTCGCTATTGTTTTAACGAGTTTAACAACAAAGACAACCCGGTCCTTTACATGTTTAGAGATTTTGAAAAGGGATGAAAAGAAAACTCCAGTAGTTCTTTTTCGTAGCATAATCCCTTAAGTCTGAAAAAGATTAAAATAATACAAAAGGGATGACTTTTCCGATCACTTTAGTGAGCCGAAAAAGACAAGCGTGCGAACTTTTTCATGAGATAATCCCTCAGGTCTGAAAATTTTAAAATATATAGGAGGGATGGTGCTTCCAATCACTTTAGCGAGCTTGAGAGTCCAATTGCTAGACAATGTTTTCATATTTAACGAGTCTAAAAAGGGTTTAAAGTGGACTTGTTTTTTTAGGAATGAGTGGTATCCGGGGTAGCAACTGGTTCCGAGTAATCTTGGAACTTCTCAAAACATGGTGATGTGAAGAGGGTGGCTAACAAGACCACTCGTCGCAGTTGTTCCTCAAAATGGTAAACAATCAAGTGGAAGCGTATGATCGGCCAAACGGATGGAGGTGATGGAGGGAACACAACCAAGGTTCAAATAGCTGATATAATTGCGATCACAAGGGTTATTTACCGAAGGTGGGTTCATTTTTTAACGAGCTTGAACTTTGGGGGAACATATGCTCAGTGGTAGGTTTATTTTTTAACGAGCTTGAACCATACGATAACATTGCTCATTGCCTTTTTATGTAGGCTAGAAACGACCAAACTAAAAAGCTAAAAAAGCTAGAAAAACTAGAACTACTGAGGTTAGGTAGGATGGTTTTGTCAGCAGTTTAGACAAGACACTTCCTTTGCTTCGTCCGCAGCATAGACGAAGGTGAATGGTGGATCATACCAATCACCTAACCTAAGAAGTTGAAATACTAGAAAACTAAAAAGCTAAAAAGCTAAAAAGCTAAAAAATGAAATTGGTTGTTTTTCGCTTGCATAAAAAGTTTTGCATGCCCCCAGGCATCAAGAAAAGGAGAGTCTCCAAGTAACCATATGTAAATTTATTGTGGTTAAGCAGGATGATTTTCTGTTAGTGGTTAGAGAAAACACTTCCTGCACTTTGTCCACAGAATAGACGAAGGTGAAAGGTGTTAGAGACCAATCACATAACTCACAGGGAAACTTATTTTTTCGGCTGGGTTCGTCCGCCAAATAGACAAGGGTGCATGCCCCCTAAGCTTTGTTTCATTCACCAGACTACTCACGGTAATTAGGTGGACAAAATGAAGGTTGAAGAGACATTCTTGACGCAAAAGGACCATTTAGAGATGATGTTTGACTTGAAGCTGTGTTTGAACCAGGAAATGAAAGTTGGTCAACAGTGACAATTTTTCCTTCATGCAGGAAACACATCACTCGAAAGAGTGTTGAAACAATAGCTTCCATGTTGTAAACATAGTCATGTCCGAGGAGTAGATTGTAATCTAACGGTCCTTGGACTACCATCATGTTCAAGTGAACGGTTTTCCTTCTCAAAGTTATCGGCAACTTGGGAAGGATCCCTAATGGTCGAGTGGTTCCTTTATTAAAGCCTGACAAATTCTATGTAACAGGCATAAGCGATGGTGAACCAAGCGCTTTCCAAGCAGTTGAGGAAAGGATACTCACTGAAGCCCCTTCATCTATGATAGTGCCAAACACAATCATTGTGTGAACTTGTACTATGATCCATAATGGTACATTATAAGGAAGGCGAGATCTTGCTAGTCAATTCCAATCAAAGGAAGCAATTAGAATACTTGGAGGGGGTACCGAATAAATGGGTGAAATATCCCCTTGAGTAGCAAGAACTAGGGGATTCTCTTCTTGTTGTGAAGGAATGGGAGGATTTCCCCCAAGTTCATCGGACTCTGAAGTGACAAAAAAAAATTGAACAGTATCGTTCTCACTCTCTTTAGGAATGATATCATCTGAAGGTGGACTTTCTGAGGGCAAGACTAGGTCGACTGTTATCTTGACCTGCTGACTTTGGTCCGATATGGACTCAGAAGATTCACTTTCAACGATAGGTGTTTCGACCAATGCTTCAGTTAAGTCAGTCAGATTTTCAACTAGTAAAGTACTAGGGGAGAGTTTATTGCATCCAGGTGGAAGTTGCTGCGGTGAAGCAGGACGGTTATGCAAGACTCTCTTGGCCTCACCCAAAAAGGGACAACGGGGAAGTATATGGTTCCCTTCACATAATGCAAATGGAACTTTGACTTTTCCTTTATGTCCATTGACTTCACTATCACTAGTTGATGGTGTATTATCAACATGATCAGCAAAGGTTGATGACAACAGTTGGTGTGAATGGGGGGACCATTCTCTCAAGGTCCGAGGAATGCACGAATAATCTCGATGAAAATGCTTTCCTTTGCAAATTACACAAGGATATTTAGGAGATTTAGTGTGCGTATTTTCACCAGCTGATGCATCCAAATCTATGGTTGGTTGGTTGCTCCCTTGTTGAATTGGATTTTTCTTCTTCTCCTTACCTTTCTTCTTCTTCTTCTTAGTCACTTGGTTATTAGCATTGCTACTTTCACCAAGCGAAGAGGAAGAAGGGGAGGGAGAAACAAACGAAGAAGAAGTCGAGGGGTCAATTTTCACATCAACTAGATGCTAATTCGATTGTTGAGGAATCACATTATTTTGAACCACAGAGGTTGAGAATAGCCATACTGGTAGGCCAATAGTAAGTCCCAGAAGGGACAAAGTGGCCATATGAGGTGCACCAAAATTTCCCCAAGATGTAAAAGGACTAGGAATCCCCTCCAAATGGATTCCTTGATTGGTGGACTCCATTATCTCAACCTAAGACCAACGAAGGAACAGGGATGTTATTCTGAATTTAAATAAATTTTAATGATGCTTTGACACAACTTTGCTTTTTCAATTTTTAAGAGTCGAGAAAAAGCTAAAGATGACTCTAGTCCCCTTCGATTTTTAATGAGCCTGAAGTGACAAGTGCTCAGATGGACCTTTTCTTTTAAGGAGTCGAAAAGGAATGAAAGTGACTACTCTGGAGATCTAGACAGAGGGATTACCAAACCAATCGCAAAACTACAAAATAAACCTTGGTGATAAATTAAAGAGAAATTACCAAGGATTTATGTATGCCAGTCAATCTTCCCGAATGTTGTGTTCAGTGCATTGCAATTGATAGGGCGGTAGAAACGACTTCCTATGGATAAAGGATATAAGCCTATTGTGGTCTCCCAACATATACTCAATGGTACGGGGAGCACAAGTCCTTGCTAGCACTTGTCGTATCAAAGAGGAGGAATCACCCAACCTTCGATGAAAACAATAGTTACTAGATTTTACGACGCCGAAACACGTCTCTAGCCTAGACCTCTAGATGTGTTGCATTAGGTTCCAAAGCGTTGTTAAGTTCATTGAAATTTATTTTAGAGTTGATCTTGTTTAGAAGTTTGTCTTTCAAGGTTTACCACATGATGTAGATGTAAAAGTCCTAAAAATTCAATCTTAAATGATAAACAATCGTTGTTTATTTTTAGCAATGAAAATCCTAGCTACTAAGGAAAGAAGATTATGATTCTTTCAAAGAAAGAGCAAAGAGCACACACTAAATGCAATTTCCCTAAATCATTTTTCGCACACAGTCTAAATGCAAATGCAAATTCATGTATTTGTTTTTCGTTCCATTTAATGTGAAGAATGCCAAAAGGAAAACTAAGTATAGATCTGAAATATTTTCTTCAAAGCGACATTTCGACAATTTATTTTCAAAATAGAAAGGAAGACTTAAACGACACTTTTCAATTTCGAATAGAAAATGCTTTCGACACTTCAAAATATCAACCAATAAAATCAAATACATGACAAAAAGTCCAATCGACTATCCAAGGAAGGAAGATTCAACAACACTTATCTTTTTGATTCAAAACGACAGTTACGACACCTTTTTGCACCAAAACGACAGTTCGATTTAAGCCAATTTTTGACAAAGGATTGAAAATGATGGAAAAATACATATAAACATTTATTAATCCTATTCAATGGAAGATGAACTATGTAAAGCAACGAGGCTTCAACAACGAGATATTTTTCATAAGCAGCAAAACAATTGAACAGAGCTGAAAACAAGGACAAAAAACCCAAATTTCAAGGAGAGAAATAGGACTACTCAGTCATCACACCTGTGCTTCACAGAAACAGGGATGCATCTCACCTGCTACACTCAGGAAGTGTGATGCATACTGGCTTCCAGTGACAGACAGTGCGATGGGCCAGGGAGCGCAATTGAGGTGGGTTTTGACTCAAATTTGCAGCTGAATTCAGTGAGTTAAGATGAGCTATTATGGATAGTAAATAACAAAGTATAGGGGTACGATCTTGGAAGGTTATTGAGCTACAAACAGGGCATCTAGAATGATTGTAAGTCAGATGTTCAAATCATAAACTAAACCGGAGATTAACTGAAGCAGCATTCATCTACTTTGCAATTACAGAGCAAGAGTAGTTTGAAGGCTATCTGGCTAACTTCAGGCTCCGTCTATAGTTTATAAAACAAACAATCAACAACAAACAACAAACTATTCGATCCCCAACGAAGTCGCCATTTTTTTTCCGGGAAAACTAGTGTCTTTTCGATCTGCTAGTCCCACTAAGATTGGTAGCTATCCTAGAAACAAACAATCAAAGCAATATGCGATTTCTTTTATGTATGATAGATAAGAGAGAAGCAAAGGGACCAACCTGGATCTTCCGCTTGACTCCTTGCTTGATTTCTCTCTCCCTTGATAGAGCTTGTGCCTCTTCTCCTACTTATCCCGCTCAGTGAATACCTATAGAGACAAAGTAACAAAACACCATCAAAGCATCTCGATCTATTATATCATAACCAATGTAGAATCAGAAATACATTGAACATACAATGACATTCACAAATACACGATTGTATGGAGGAAAACTCAAAGAACTTTATTAATAATAGAAGGCAGAATTACAACCTAGCTGTTTGATCTAGAATCATCCTCCCAGCATCAAAGCCCTCTTCACCTCATGAAAAGCAAGATCACCCAACAATACAATGCCCTTTCTCAAACTATCAAAACTTCCTTACAAATTACCAAATTCCAACCCCTAGATCTCTCAGATGAGGGATCCATTTATAGATGTCTGCAAGGGTGTGAGTCATCTCTGGGTTTTTTATTAGTGTCATTCCACTTGTTGTTCTTGGTTCCACTTGGAGATTTCTTGGATCTCTTACTCATCCCTGGGCGAATTCAGAGAGGCAAGTGTCATAGGAGAAGTTTTTGGAAGATTCCATGAGCATCCACTTAGCAAACTGTCTCAGACATTTTTCCATCCTCGCTCATCGCACCCTGTTAGAGTCGGTCTAGTAGCCCTCCATCAGCGATCAAATCTCTTTGCATTTACATAAGTAGGTTTCTCATCACTGTCATCTCATTGCATTCCATTAGGCATGCCATAACCCTGATGGAGGAGCTGGTGTCTTTATTCCCCTCTTGGCACTGCTAGATCAAGTTGTTTCAGTCAATAAACTCTTTTAAGGTTGCTTGTCTTGTCTTGAGGTCAAAATTCCTAGGTTTAGGGTTTGGGTCCAATTTGTCTTTAAGGTTAGGTCTTTAAAAGTCAATAAATGCCCAACAGGCCAGAGGGATGACTCTCAAAGTGTTTCTTCAAAAGATTTCATCTTGTACAGCTAATTTTTACCTTGGATTTAAAAACCCTATTTTTAAAGCCCAAGGTCATTTTCTCACAAATTTTAGTAAAAATTGTAAAAAATTCAAAATTCTTTGAAAGTCAACATGCAGCCCTGGTCCCCTTTGCCAAGATTCCTCAGAAGCTATCCCTACAAAAATTTTCAAGAAAAACATCAGTTCAACCAATTTCAGGACAAAAGGAAACCATAAAATCAGCAGTTTTCAAATTTTGAAAAAGTGTCATGATAAAAACATTTGAAAGAGGGTTTGAAAGGAAATTAATTTAAATCAAGCCTATAAAGCTCCTCTCTCCCTCCCTTTAGTCTTCATTGTGCCTCAAAGTAATAGTGAAGAGTGATTGAAGAGGAATTGGGCGAAATTTCAGAGGATACCCGCGCGCGACCCGTTGAACCTTGCGCGCGACCTGTTGAGTGAGAGCGACCCGTAAGGGTGCCCATCGCAATTCAAAAACAACACAGGCGCGACCCGTTGGGCGCGCATGACCCGTCCAGCCTTGCGCACGACCTGTTGGGAATTCTTCCACCAAATTTCGCCTGCAAGCTGCAAAACAACTCCGGATTGCTTCAAGATTGCAGGTAGGCCTCCCATCATTAAAATACATTGTTTGCCAAAGCTTGAAAAGCATGAGGATGTATTTTAAAGTCATCATTTTGAATTAATGAGTCCAATGTATATTTGCTTAAGAAACTCAAAGTGTTAGTAAGTCTAGGGTTTGTCTTGCTGTTTTCAAGGTCATCCTCTTCACCCCCACTTTTTCCCTACATCCCATTTCTACCTCCCTCATCATTTTTACTCAATCTCTCTACCAAAAATATCAAAAGCCCTAAAACCCTACCCCTATTCCTAAAAATCAAGAAACTAATCCTAAATCCTGTTTCTCATAAAAACTTTGCAAATGATAATTGTGTGATGGGGTGTATCATGATTCCTTCCCTTAAACTCCCTATTTCATATATTTTTCCCAATTTCCCTTAAAAGTTTCCCTTCCCTAACATTTCCCTTGTGCTATTTGTCCCCTTGAAACAACATTTCAACAATTAAGCTAGCAGATTTTTGAGCAGAAGCAGCAGTACATTCCAGCCACTTTGCTCTCAAAACCATGTCAGAAACTGAGAGTGACTATGAGCAAAGTGATGACCGTGAGTCAACTCCGGAGGTTGAGGTAGAAAGGAGGCCTCACAGGGGTGGTAAGAGTGGTCACCATAAGAGAGAGGAGCCCACCTCTTTGACTGATTTGCAGGCTTGTCCAATTGCAGTCACATGTTTCCGCTATCTGTCATGTTGTGAATTTTGTGAGAGGATCTCTCAAATCCAGCATCACAGGGAATTGGCCCGCTTGTTTGTTTTGAATTTGCATGATGGGCATGTGAACCTGGCAGGGGTGGATTTTACATTGACACCTGAGATGATTGCCCAAGCAACAGGGATACCTAATGCTGGAGAAGTGTGGAATAAGCGCAAACTGTTGGATATATTTCAGTATGAGCCCTACATTAAACCTGCTTTTATGAGACACATGACTGGTGTAGTTCCTTTCAGATTTTTGAGGGATGAGTATGTTCCCTTGATGAGGCTTATCATGCGCTATTTCACCTGTGAGGGCAGATTTGCATCTTTGTATTCGTACCATATTCGCTTGTTGATGCATTTCACACGGGTACGGATGATGAACATACCAGTTTTCATATGCCGGAATATTGAGAGGATGGTGCCCTTGGTGCAGAGAAGGAGTCTAGCACAGCAGCACAGGAGCATCTATCATTATGGTTTGATCCAGCTTGTGGTCATACATCAGTTGGCTCAGCAGGGTATCCCATGGGAGGATTTTATCTCTCGGGATTTTTTCACAGCATCAGCATCATCACCCCCTGAGGTTGTTCATGAGGAGGGAGGGCCTTCACAGCAGCATGATATTCCTGAGACCAGACATGTCAGCTCTCCTCCATTGATCACATATCAGAGAGGCCACAAGGTCTTATTTGCAGCAGCTCGGCGAGTATTTTCTCCACATCAGGTGGAAGGGGTCTCGCCGTCTTCATCAGCTCAGCGAGTGTTATCTCCACATCAGGTGGAAGGGGCCTTGCCTTCTTCAGCAGCAGAGATACCAGAGAGAGGAAAACAGCGCAAGATTGATGAGGGGCCATCAGGTGTTCCAGGCATAGAGGTGGTTGATATTGACATCATTTCTCCTGGCCTAGAGTCAAAGGAGATCATTCAGCACCTAAGAGCTGAAAATGACTCATTACAGCAAATATTGGACATGGAAAATTGGACAATCACCTACTTAGAGCAGCGCAAGAAGCAACTTGAGGAGGAGCACACTCTTGATGAGTTGTGGAGGATCCATGAGGACCGAAACTTGGCGCGCAAGAGACCCGGTGACTTGGTACCCGTTGAGCATGAGGCTATGCTTCTACAGGTCAACGCTCATTTGGAGAGGCTGCTGGCCAAGGCCAATAAAGACAAGGACCAGCTCCGGAACATGAAAAACCACTATTGGGCCTGAATGCATGTATGCAAGGCAAGAATGAAGGTGCTCCAAGGGCGGTTGGCCAAAGCACTAAAACGAAGGAAAAGGCCTGATCCCCTCCACATCTTGGCTGAGGCTTCTTTGAAGGAGCAAGGTGCTAAATAACTCACTTCCAGCACAAAATTCTAAAAATTTTGAGCATTTTTGGTCATTTGTAATTTTTTTTGGCAAAAAATAGGTTTTCTCCACCAATGGGTCGCGCGCCGCACGCGACCCTTTCATTGGGCAACTCCTTTTTGGGAAAACTTAGCATTTTTGGATTTTTCATGCAAAGATACACTTGCTCAACCATTGCCAAGAAATTTCACCAAGTTTTGGGCCTCCAGAAAGTCAAAAAACAAGCAAAAAATGACTTTCTGCCACCTTTTTGACATACAGGAAGCCGTCTTGGGAGATTGCAATTGTGGAGGGGCAAATAACCACCAAATTCAGAAATTCCACTTGGGTTGGAAATTAGACATCCCGAACTTTCCAACAAGCCCACTTTTGCCTCATTTGGACACCTGGAAGTACCTCAAAATCAGATCCAAAGTAGCGCGACCAGTTCAGGAAGAGGGCGCGACCCGTTGGGCAGTTTTCACAGGAATTCGTCTACAGCTCAGGAATTCGCCCAGCTTTGACCAGTTTTGACTTGTGATGGGATTTTCACCCTCTTTGATGTAATTTATGTATTTTCATGTTGACATGACACTTATTTACCTACTCTAGAAGATTCATTCATGAAATAGCATACATTTAATGAATGAATTGGTTTCCTAGCTTATAGAGGCAAGTTGTTTTGACTGCCTAGATTTTAGTGCTCAGTTTAGAATTGGTTGAAATAGCTCCTAGGATAGTGAGCTCGACCCCTAGAGGCAAAGAAAGATGTTAGATTGCCTATATTATGTACTTTCTGTTGGAAATAATACTGAGAGGGGGGGGGGGGTGAATCAGTATTATCAGATCAATAAAACTTTTTCAATGCTCAGAAACATATACGCTACTTCAGTTAAGTGAACCAGCGTGTACACGCTACTGTGTCTAAGGAAAACAGCGTATAACCAGAAAAATTATAATTCAGTTAGTTTATCTTCAGTTAAGTGCATCAGGTCATCATTCACCATATTAAGAGTAAACAGATGCAGTATAACATAACAGATTATCACACAAAAGCCACACACATGAACACCATGATATAAGGTGGAAACCCAATGTGGGTGAAAACCACCTGCTGCAAGTCGTCTCTATCTTTCTTTAATAAGAATTTCAGTTTACAATCTTTTGTACTGGTGCAGCCTTATACCAGTACGCAGGCTACAACCTGCAGAAGGCTTCAACCTTCTCTCGTTCTCCAAACTTCCTTGGAAGGGAGCTCCAACCCCCTTTGCTCTTGTACTAGCTAAGATACTAGTACGTAGGTGCTGGCCTACAATCTTCTTTCCTTCAGGTACCACTTTTCATCAATTTTCAGACTGGATACTCCTGAAGCACAATATTACAATCTGAAGACCATGATTCATTCACAAATCATATAAAACAACCAATACTAGCATCATCAATCTTTGAATCACTGAACCACTGAAACCCTGTCAAACCCAGTCACTAGAACACAGAGCAGATTACAGAACTCTGCAATAACAGTCAGATCCAGCTGCAACCCAAAAATCAAGCTCCAAAAGATATACGCTACTACTATGAAGGCAACCCGCGTATACACGCGGTTTTACCGAAGACAACCTGCGTACAGATCTAAAAATAATCTTTCATAACTTGCAGCTGTACCAGATTTCAGTTATACCCAGAACATAGCATTGTGTCAATATGCAGATCTAGAAATTCGCATAATCAATCATATAAAGATAGTTCATTTCAAACCATTTGATCCTGATCTCTCCTTAGATCTTGTTCTCCATCAACCGATGAGATCTCTCCTTAGCTCAGATCAAGCAATACACCATCAACCAATAACCTGCATACTGGATCTAATACTTCATCAGATATTCAAGACATTTCAGAGATACACTTGCCTAATGACTTCCTTCTCCTTATATAGCCTTAGGCCTTGTTCAATACCAAGAGCCAAAACCATAGAAATCCAATACCATCATCCTCAAAACTAGGGATCGACACGTCCGTCGAGACACCATGGTCCGAAACCATAGGCACAACTTCCAAGGAATAACCACCACGGACCAAAAATAATTTTTCCACATACACGTGCTTTAACCGAAGTCAACCTGCGTGTACACGCGACTTGGGCTTGATGAACCTGCGTATATGAATTTTCTCTTCTTCTTATAGTCTGATCATCAATTCCTTGCTGTTGACCTTCTGCACTATGATTTGTCATCAGTGAGGTTTGCCATCAAGGACAACACTTGTCTCATAATGCCAACAATCTCCCCCTTTGGACTTGATGGCAACCCCAAGATCCAACCCCAAGATCCTTAGAATCATTCTCCCCCTTTGTCATCAAGGGCAAAGGGCTGTGCTCCTCATGAGTACATGCCGATTTCTCTACTCTACTGTGCTGAACATGCTCCCCCTGACTGTAGGCAAGATCTGCAAAAGATGTTCTTCAAACGAACCAAGACTTATACATCATAAAGGACCTTCCTATCACCAAAAGACTCAATCCATACTCCCAACCAAGAGGGGATACATTAGAACCAACCAATTATATTACATCATTCATCCCAGGCATAGTGGGGAAACCAACATAGGCCGTTACATGACCTTGACACCATAAAAGAGATATCACGGAGGAGATACATGACATAGAGACAACAAATCTAGACCAAGACTTATGAAAGTCACAAGCACATCTGATACACATCTTTTAGATCAGCAACCAAGATTTCCTTCTGAGCTCCTTCTCCTGAAACCAAAAATAGTTGTGTACTAGAACCAAAAGCATCTAAATGCCAACAATGCTTTATGAGACTTTAAGCTGCTCCCCCTGAACCTGTGCCTGCTGCACCCCCTGAAACTGTGCCTGAAGAATTCTGGCATACCCATCTCAGACCTTCTCCGACCAGAGTCTACCCTTGCTGTTCAGAACTCCATATACGCGACTTCTCCTGCAGAAAACGGTGTATGCACGCGGATATGCTTTCTGCAACATGCGTACATTATACACGCGACTTTCCAAGCATAAAACGGCGTATATACGTGGATATCCCTTACGTAACTTGCGTATACCAACTTTTCTGTAGAACAGACAAGCTTCAACAGCAGGATGAAGCATCAACTACTCCCAGCTTTTGTCTGAGATATTCAAAAGTTTCCCTGGGCAGTGGTTTTGTGAGAATATCAGCAACTTGTTCCTTAGAAGGAACATACTCCAGCTTGATCTTCTGCTCAAGCACTTGTTCCCGAAGAAAATGGTACTTGATTGGTATGTGCTTGGTCTTTGAGTGCATGACTGGATTCTTTGAAATGCTGATTGCACTTGTATTATCACATAAGATAGAGACTGGTGGAGTGCAAGTGATTTGAAAATCCTGCAAGGTTTGCATCATCCAAAGAAGTTGTGTGCAACAAGATTCCGCAGCCACATATTCTGCTTCAGCTGTAGATAAGGCAATCGAACTCTGTTTCTTGCTGAACCAAGATACTAATCTGGAACCCATGAAGAAAGCACCACCACTAGTGCTTTTCCTATCATCCACACTTCCGGCCCAATCTGCATCAGTGTAAGCTTGAAGTGTGAGATCTGTATCTCTAGGATACCATAAGCCATAGTTTTGGGTCCCTTGAAGATACTTGAAGATTCTTTTGACTGCCTGAAGATGAGTTTCCTTTGGATTTGCCTGAAATCTCCCAACTATTCCGACTGTATGCATGATGTCTGGTCAGGTACCTGTCAAATAAAGCAAACTCCCAATCATGGATCTATAAGTTGGTTGATGAACTGCTGCTGATTTATCATTTGCACTGAGGCTGCATCCTGTAACCATGGGTGTACATACTGGCTTTGAATCTTCCATGCCATACTTCTTCAAGATCTGCTTGAGGTACTTGGTTTGAGACAAGAAGATGCCTCCTTCATTTTGTTGGATTTGCAATCCAAGAAAGTATGTCAATTCTCCAAGTAGTGACATTTCGAATTCTTTCTGCATAACCAAGGAAAAGTTTTGACTCATAGTCTCTTCATTGCTGCCAAATATAATATCATCTACATAAACAACAAGTATTAGCAATTTGTTATTTTCAACTTTTATATAGAGATTGCTATCTGTTGATCCTTTTGAAAATCCTTGTTGGTGAAGATATTTGTCCAATCGATAGTACCAAGCCCTTGGAGCTTGTTTGAGACCATAGAGAGCCTTTTTCAATCTGCATACAAGGTTTGGATCATTCCCAAGAATGAAACCATCTGGCTGCTCAATATATACTTCTTCTTCTAAGTCTCCATTCAAAAAGGCTGATTTCACGTCCATTTGAAATACCTTGAAGTTTTGAAAGCTTGAGAGAGCAAGGAACATTCGGATGGCCTCAAGTCTTGCAACAGGAGCAAAGGTCTCTTCAAAATCTATTCCTTCTTGCTGAGCATACCCTTTACAAACAAGTCTGGCCTTGTTTCTAATCACTTCTCCATTTTCATTCAATTTATTTTTGAAGACCCATTTTGTCCCTATGACATTCTTATCTTTTGGTCTAGGAACCAATTCCCAAGTGTTGTTCTTTTCGATCTGCTCAAGTTCTTCATCCATTGCTTTGACCCAACATTCATCTTTGCATGCCTCTTTCACATTTTGTGGTTCAGTGGAAGAGAGTAATGCCAAATAGCTTGAAGCTTCTGCAATTCTTCTTCTTGTTTGTATTCCTGCTTCTTTCTGCCCCACAATCTGAGATTCTGGATGATTCTTTTGAACATATCTGGATGGAGTCTTCTCTTCTATTCTTGTCTGCTCCTCTGGTTCTTCTTGAGGTTCTTCTTCTTCATCATTCTACCTTTGAGGGTAGCCTTCATCTTCTTCAATGTCTTCATGATGAACTTGCCTAGGAATATATCCCTTCTCATCAACCACTACATCAATGTTGTCAACAATTCTGCCAAGTCTTTTATTGTAGCACTTGTATGCTTTGCTATATGGAGAATAACCAAGAAGAATGCCTTCATCTGCTCTTGGTTCAAGTTTGCCAAGTTGCTCATCAGTATTCTTAATATAACATTTGCTCCCAAATATTTTGAAGTGCTTTACCGAAGGAGTCTCACCACTCCAGAGCTCATGAGGTGTTTGAGTGTTGTTTACTCGTACATTTGTTTTGTTAATAATAATAACCGCAGCATGTGCAGCTTCACCCCAGAAAGTTGAGGGAGTACCTGATTCATCAAGCATAGCACGAGCCATTTGTTGGATTGTTCTGTTCATTCTTTCCACCATTTTGTTGAGGAGTTCCAGCTGTAGAGAATTCTCTTCTTATCCCATGTTCTTCACAGAAATCGAAAAATTCGTTTGAGGTAAACTCCCCACCTCTGTCAGATCTGAGGCACTTAATTTTGTGTCCTGATTCATTTTCAACCAAGGCTTTGAAGGATTTGAATTTTTCGAATGCTTCATCTTTGTGCTTCATAAGTCCTAACCAGACAAACCTGGAGAAATCGTCAATGAATAATATCAAGTATTCTTCTCCTCGAGGTGTTCTTTTTCTGAATGGACCACGTGTATCTGTATGTACTAGCTCAAGAGGCATGCTAGCTGATCCTTCCTTCTCTGGAAAGTTAGTTCTGGTTTGCTTTCCAAACTGACAAGATTTTCATATAGTGTTGTCTGGAATTTTGATATCTGGAATACCACGAACTGCCTGATGTTTGCATGCTTTCCTTATTTGTGAAAAGCTTAGATGCCCCAACCTTCGATGCCATAGCCAGTGTTCATCATCCTTGCTCAAATAGCATTGTTTTGGTCCTTCTTCAAATATGTATAGATTATTTGGAGTCCTTCTTCCTTTGATCACTGTTTTACCTGTATCAAGATCACGAACACAACATCCATTTGATCTAAATATTACCTCTGTTCCTTGATCGCACATCTGACTGACACTCAGAAGATTATGCTTCAATCCATCAACATACAAAACATTTCTAGCTTTGACCTTCTCTTTTAATGGAGCCACACCTTTTCCTTTTATGGCTGCAGAGATATCGTTTCCAAAAGAAACTTTCTTCCCTTTTTCTAATGCGGTATATGACTCAAGCTTTTCTTTGTCCCCTGTCATATGCTTCGAACATCCGCTGTCAATGTACCATAGACTTTCTTGACCTTCTGCATAAAAGGCTATCCCACATCTTTCTGGTTGTGGTTCCTTTATTCTCCATGTTCTGACATTTGAGTTTTGCTCCTTCTGAATTGTCTTCCAGAACCTGCTCCTGCATTCAGAGTCTTCATGACCAAATTTATTACAAATAGAGCATTCAACTTCATTTTCAAGGACCGAAAAGTTGTTATAAGTCCTTTTCATGGTTTCAGTCATTCTCCCTTGCTTTTGAGCTTCTCTAGTCATGATTTTCTTGTATGCAACACATTGAGCTGCTTTGTGACCGAAGTTATGGCAAGAAAAGCATTGGCCATTAAAGAAAATTCTGCGATAACCAGATCTATCATCCAACCGATTGTAGCTTCTATTTAGTCTTGGAGCAAATTGGGAGGATTTTACCTGTGGCTGATTGTAGCTTCTGTTTGTCTTTAAGGCAGTTTGTCCCCAAATTTCTTGATGGTCTTTATTTTTTCTTGAGGTAAACTATCCCTGATTCACCTGATTACTTTTAATTGGCCTTTGCTCGCTTTTCCTTGCTGCATCAAGATAACTTTTAGAGGTAGAGGCTTGAGATGTTTCTCCATGATATCCAAGACCTGTCTTGATCAGAGGAGATCGCTGCACATTGATAATCTCATCCAAGGTTTCAGATCCTTTAACAAATTTAAGATTAATAGCTTTTGTTTTCTCAATCTCTTTTCTAAGACCAACAATTTCACCTTCTAGTTTTTCAAGATGTTTTTCCTTTTCATCAATTTGAAATTGTAGAGTATCAATGATCACATTCTTTTCTTCTATACATCTCTTGAGTCTAGTAATTTCATCATAAAGATTATCCACATCTATAGCATCCATATAATCATCATCTTCAAATGCCATTAACAACTTATATTCATTACCTCGTTCATCCTCATCACTATTTGATAGACCATCACTATCTTCATGAGTGTAGTAGCTTTTCTTATTTGCACTCTGTTTCTTGTTCCATCTAGCAGGTTCCTTTCCTTTATCCTTATAAGGACATTTTGCAGCATAATGACCTACTCTTCCACAAGCAAAGCATTTAAAAGGTAACTTACCTTTGAACCTTCCAGAACCCCTTTGAAGATTTCTGACAAAATTTGATTCTTCTTCCTCTTCTTTTGGGACGTGGCTTGCTTCATAATAATCTTCTTTGCCTGATGCCTTGAAAGCAGCTTCTCTTCTGTCTGATGGACCTCCCTTTCTCATTTCATAAGTAGTTAGAATTCCATGTAGCTGAGACATAGTAAGAATTCGTAGATTTTCCTTTTCTTCTATTGCAGATACTTTAGATTCAAACTTGGGGGACAATGATCTTAGAACCTTTTCAACCACTATAGCCTCTTTTATTTCTTCACCCAAATTTTTCATACAATTAACAATCTCATCTACCCGAAGAAAATAGTTAGCCACACTTTCATCATTATACATTTTGAGAGTCTCATATTGAATCCTGAGAGTTTGAAGTTTAGCACGCTTTACCTGTTCATCTCCTTCATAGCTTGTGACAATTTTGTCCCATATCTCTTTTGCGGATTTGTAGTGCATTACCTTCATGAATTCCGTTTGGGATATACATCCCAATAGGGTACTGACTGCTTTCGCATTTGTTTCATACTTCTTTTTCTCAGCTGCATCTATAGGAGTAGCTGAAGGAAAAGTGTAGCCTGTTTCTACAATGTCCCAAACTTCTGTACCAAGAGATTGAAGATAGGCAGTAACTCTTACCTTCCAATAATTGAAGTTTGTCCCATCAAAAACCGGTGGCCTGATTGATGCTTCTCTCTCAAAGTTGCTCATGATGAACGATCTACCTTCAAGCGATCAAGCTTTTCTGAAGGACCTGCTCTGATACCAATTGTTGGAAATAATACTGAGAGGGGGGGGGGGTGAATCAGTATTATCAGATCAATAAAACTTTTTCAATGCTCAGAAACATATACGCTACTTCAGTTAAGTGAACCAGCGTGTACACGCTACTGTGTCTAAGGAAAACAGCGTATAACCAGAAAACTTATAATTCAGTTAGTTTATCTTCAGTTAAGTGCATCAGGTCATCATTCATCATATTAAGAGTAAACAGATGCAGTATAACATAACAAATTATCACGCAAAAGCCACACACATAAACACCATGATATAAGGTGGAAACCCAATGTGGGTGAAAACCACCTGCTGCAAGTCGTCTCTATCTTTCTTTAATAAGAATTTCAGTTTACAATCTTTTGTACTGGTGCAGCCTTATACCAGTACGCAGGCTACAACCTGCAGAAGGCTTCAACCTTCTCTCGTTCTCCAAACTTCCTTGGAAGGGAGCTCCAACCCCCTTTGCTCTTGTACTAGCTAAGATACTAGTACGTAGGTGCTGGCCTACAATCTTCTTTCCTTCAGGTACCGCTTTTCATCAATTTTCAGACTCGATACTCCTGAAGCACAATATTACAATCTGAATACCATGATTCATTCACAAATCATATAAAACAACCAATACTAGCATCATCAATCTTTGAATCACTGAACCACTGAAACCCTGTCAAACCCAGTCACCAGAACACAGAGCAGATTACAGAACTCTGCAATAACAGTCAGATCCAGCTGCAACCCAAAAATCAAGCTCCAAAAGATATACGCTACTACTATGAAGGCAACCCGCGTATACACGCGGTTTTACCGAAGACAACCTGCGTACAGATCTAAAAATAATCTTTCATAACTTGCAGCTGTACCAGATTTCAGTTATACCCAGAACATAGCATTGCGTCAGTATGCAGATCTAGAAATTCGCATAATCAACCATATAAAGATAGTTCATTTCAAACCATTTGATCCCGATCTCTCCTTAGATCTTGTTCTCCATCAACCGATGAGATCTCTCCTTAGCTCAGATCAAGCAATACACCATCAACCAATAACCTGCATACTGGATCTAATACTTCATCAGATATTCAAGACATTTCAGAGATACACTTGCCTAATGACTTCCTTCTCCTTATATAGCCTTAGGCCTTGTTCAATACCAAGAGCCAAAACCATAGAAATCCAATACCATCATCCTCAAAACTAGGGATCGACACGTCCGTCGAGACACCATGGTCCGAAACCATAGGCACAACTTCCAAGGAATAACCACCACGGACCAAAAATAAGTTTTCCACATACACGCGCTTTTAATGAAGTCAACCTGCGTGTACACGCGACTTGGGCTTGATGAACCTGCGTATATGAATTTTCTCTTCTTCTTATAGTCTGATCATCAATTCCTTGCTGCTGACCTTCTGCACTATGATTTGTCATCAGTGAGGTTTGCCATCAAGGACAACACTTGTCTCATAATGCCAACACTTTCTTGGTCATTTTCATGGTTGGACTCTTGAGGGAGAAGCTCTATTGTATTACTCATTGTATCTCTGCAATTTTGGCAAAGGAAGAAAGACCAGGGTTTTGCAGTCTTTTTGGGATTCCTGTGGTTACATGTATTGATGGTGTGTATCTCTTTGTACTTGTAAATTTGTTATGTGATTCGTCATCTTACTTTTCCTTCTGCAAATTAGGTGAATGAAGTGTTAAAGTAGAATTCATGATTGTCATGCTCTGCTTTTAAGTTTGCTTAATATCTATGTTTTCATCTGTCTAAAGAGAACTCTTGAAGGTTTCTTGCTCTCTTTAGCCCCTCACCAGTCATTTCTATCCATTCACTTAATTCAAAGGCATCAATACAGTCTCCTACCTTGCCCCAAAGAACCCCCTGCAAAAACTGTGTCCAATCCCCGCACCCAAAATTGCCTTTCCCTAACTTTCCACCAAAACCCTAAAAAATCCCAAATCAAACCTTTTATCAGTTTACTAGCCTAAAATCAGTGTTCCCTTTTTGGTTATCTCGCCCATTGAAGATCTTTACCGAGATATACCGGAGAGAGCCCTCTCCTGCCCCGTAGGGCTAGCTACAAGGCTAAGTGGTTTGATGTTGCCTTGGAGTTTGCCTTTCTCAGCCTGAGGTGAAATTTCAAGCGCTAAAATATTGGCGACCATACTGGGGAGAACAAACTTGTTTGTGGATTGATGTGTTTGTTTCATAAGTCTTAGACGGAGCCTGAAGTTATGCCAGGTAGCCTTCGAAACGCTTTTGCTTTGCATTAGCGGAAGTAGATAAACACTACTTCAGTCAATCTCCGTGAGCTTGTGGATACAGCCACCTCGATTGTATTTCACCCCAGTATATTTGTAAACTCTAAACTTTTGGATGATTGGTTAAGAGTTTTCACAGGCTGATTGGCTATTTGTTTCTTGATATCCAAACTGGCTTCAGATTCTGGTCACATTTTCAAGTCTCATTCATGTCCAGCTGTTTTTGAATATCTTGAAGACATTGATTTTGACGAGATTTTCGAGTTGTCCTTGTTCAAAACTAAATCTGAAAGTGCACTTGATTCTCTAGTTCCCAATCCTGATTTTGCAGCCGCCCTTGAAATTGAGAGACACAATAGGTTGGTTGACAATTTCATCCTAAGATCTCTTCAGTCAGATATTCACGCTACAAATCTTGCTGAGTTCATTGAAACTATATCTGTTCATATCGGATCCACTATCACAGCGCATGAGCAGTCTAATCCTCCTTTTGTTTCTGTTTCTCCTATAATCACTTATCCGGAATCTACAGTTGGTTCGCCCACTACATCCCATACCACTTCTCCTCCTCATACTCCTCATACTACAGCTACACTCACTCCACCTGCTACTCCTAGACCTAATCTATCTAAAGCAATGGCTGCCCGATTTGCTCCTCTTGCTCTTCCCCAAAATCTGCATGATATGCCAGCCGATTATCAGAGTAAAATTCCCATGTTTGATGGCACTCCACAGAGTATTTTTGCTCAGCAACATATAGATAAAATGACGACTTTCTTTGATCTATATGAGATAGATGAAGAGGATGTAACTATGCGTTTGTTTGTACAAACGTTTGATGGCGAAGTAAGAAAGTGGTTCAGAGGTTTGACAGCCCGAAGCATTGCTACCTTAGAGGCACTTCAGAACCAGTTTCTAGATCGATGGGAAATCAGAAAGGATCCGCTTCAGATTAATGCCGAATACAACAACCTCAAGCGTAATCATGGTGAGTCCGTTCAAGATTACATAATCAGATTTAATACAGTGTACAATGCTATTCCCGATGATTTGAGACCGTCAAGAAAATCAGCACTTCTCAAATTCCCGGATGGCTTTGATCCGGAGATGGCTTATTCATTGCGAGATAGAGATCCACCTACGTTGGAGGATATGCAGAAAATTGTTGTTAGTGTTGAAGCGAATCTGAATGATAAAAGAGCAAGGATAAAGGCGGAAAAGCGAGTCACAATCAAAGAAGAAGCTTCTACATCAGATCAGCTCCTCCGTAAGGTTGAAAAGATTGAAAGAGTACTTGAACATACTCATCTCAGCAAGCCGGAACCACAGATCCGTAATCCTAATTTCCGAGGTCCGCAGCAGCCGCAATATAGAATCAAACAGCGTGAAACAAGAGCACAAGAGGCAGCAGTTCAGCAGCAAATTAAACCCCCTTTTCAGCAGAATTTTGTTAGTCAAGAATCAGAGGATGAAGGAGATACGGTGGGGGAGGAAAATCACTTTTTCACTCCTGATGATCTGCCTACCTATATTACAGAAGAAGAAGAATTTGTGAGAAATTCAGTTATACATCAAGATGAGCATTATATCTTATCAAATGAGGCAGTACTTGAGGAAGAATCGGAGGAATACCAAAGAGGATATCTCAATGCTTTGTCCGCTCAGCAGAGGCAATTAAGAAACCGAGCTGTTCCCATAAATCCCATTCAGAAAAAGAAAGATACTTCAGCAAAGAATGATTCAGCTTCCCCACAGACAAAAGGAAAAGACATAATTGATCCTTCAGCAAGTCAATCATCATCAGCAAACAGGATGGATCAGCCATCAAGCACATCGAGAGATAAAGTTGAAAGAAGAGAAGTTCCGGTTAAAGAAGGTGAGAAGGTTTCAGCTTTCAGTTTGGAGAATGAAATTTCAAAGTTGAAAGTGTCCATTCCTTTGATGGAAATCATGAAGAACAGCACTTACCGAGGCCAAATCTCCAAGATGTTGAATTTTGATCCAATGCTAGACACGGTGAATGTAGAAGACGATCAGCCGGAATTGATTTTTGGGCCTGCTTTAAATGGTGAGTCTCCCGAAAGTGATGTTCCTCCATTCTATATCAGTTTGCGATTGCATGAGTATGTTTTACATAATGCTATGTTTGACTCAGGAGCTTCGCATAATTTGATGCCGAAATCAATTATGGAAAAGCTGGGACTAGACATCACAAGGAAATATCATGATTTGTATTCATTTGATTCTAGCCAGGTAAAATGTATTGGTTTGATCAAGGACTTGGTGGTAAGCCTAGATCAAATCCCAGCAAAGAATGTTTTGATGGATGTGGTGGTGGCGGATATTCCTCCGCGGTTTGGCATGTTGCTTTTGAGATCTTGGGGAGCCAAGCTCAAAGGTACACTTCAGCTTGATTTTTCTTATGCTACAATCCCGGTCTTTGGTCAGATGAGGAAGTTATATAGGGAGCAAAAGATGAAATACATGATCACTAGTAAGGACAAGCCAGTGAATCATCCTGTAAATTATGTACATACAGATTTGGAATCGTTTGTTTTGTTTGCTGATAATTTTAATGAGATAGATAGCCAGTTGGTTCAAGCAGAAGATATACCAGATATTACAGAAAATTTTAGAGAAATTTTGAGAAAAGAAAGTGAAGAAAGAACCGCTGTCATGGAGCCAACAGCTGAAATGAACGGGCAGCAGCCAGAAAGTGCAGAGACATCACAATTTCAGCATTTAGAAGATGATGAGGATGGTCTTTGGACCATGGATTTTGATGGCGCTGTGGGCAGCGATGGTGCTGGTATAGGTGTGTGGATTCGAAGCCCATTTTCTGTCCGAAACAAGGTCCCAAGCAAGGTACGAGTATGCTCTTACAAATTGGCATTTGATTGTTCAAACAATGAGGCGGAATATGAGGCTCTCATTGCTGGCTTGAAAATCCTTCGGAAGCTAAAGGCAAAGAAGATAGTAGTATATGGGGACTCCGAGCTGGTTATAAAGCAAGTGAAAGGTGAGTTTTAGGCCAAGCATCCTCGTATGCGAGCATATCGAAATGCTGTCCTAGATATCTTGAAGCTGTTTTCCGAACATACTTTGACATGTGTGCCCCGTATCCAAAATGGTGTTGCAGATGCATTGGCTAAGGCAGCAAGTAATCTAAAAATTCCCATGAATTCCAGCAATAAGTTTGAGATTTATGTGAAGCACCGTCCTACAGTCCCAGACAATCAAATATGTTGGCAAGTTTTCCAAAATGATGAGGAAATCAAGGATTTTCTACAAGTTGAAGGTAAGTTCGAAGACATTTCCATAGATACCGAACCTGAGGGAGTAAATCAAATGGATGTATTGCAGCTTAAATATAATTTCATTCCTAAAGGATTAATTCCTTTGGAAGATCTGTTCGATCAAGATGATGTGGCTTGCAAACCAACCTTGAGACCAACAGAAGAAGGTGTCGAAGAAGTGAATCTCGGAACAGTCGAAAATCCAAAGATGGTGAAACTATCAAAAGCATTGTCGCCAAAGGTAAAGAAAGAGTATATCAGATTGTTGTCTTCATTTTCTAATGTTTTTGCATGGGATTATTCAGATTTGAAAACTTATGACACAAGTATCATTCAGCATACCATCCCCATAAAGCCAAATCAAAAGCCTTTCCGACAAAAGTTGAGAAGAATTAATCCTAAGTTGCTGCCATTGATCGAGAAGGAAGTTAACAGGTTGTACAAGTCAGGAATTATAGTGCCAATCAGATTTTCTGATTGGATTTCCAACTTGGTGCCCGTGAGAAAGAAGACCGGTGAGATCCGCTTGTGTATAGACTTCAGAAATCTGAACAAGGTGTCGTTAAAGGACAATTATCCGCTGCCCAAGATGGACCATATATTGCAGCGGGTAGTTGGGGCATCAAGGATGTCACTACTTGATGGTTATTCCGGCTACAATCAGATTTTGGTGCATGAGGATGACCGCGACAAGACTGCATTCACTACTCCATGGGGAACATTTCATTATGCCATTTGGATTGAAAAATGCAGGTGCCACCTTTCAGCGGGCGATGGACATGGCCTTTGCTAATGAGAAGGATGTTTTTTTGGTCGTTTATCTTGATGATTTAACTGTGTTTTCTAAGTCTGATGAAGAGCATCTGTATCATTTAACAATGGTGTTTCAAAAGTGCAGAAAATATGGTATCTCATTGAATCCAAAGAAGAGTCTTTTCGCCATGAGTGAGGGCAAGTTGTTGGGCCACATCATTTCCAAAGATGGCATTCGTATAGATCCTGCACGTGTGGAAGCCATTCAGCAATTAGAGCAGCCCCGAAACAAGAAAGAGATTCAGTCTTTCAATGGCAAGTTGAATTTTCTGCGCCGCTTCATTCCGAATCTTGCCGAGCACCTTAGAGAAATCACTAACATGCTTAAAAAGGACAGCCAACTCAAGTGGACCGAAGAGGCGGTAAAGTCTTTCAATTTGGTAAAGTTAATTTTATCCTCAGCCCCAACTCTAATCAGCCCGGATTATACACAAGATTTTATTTTATTTTCATTTGCTTCTGAGCATACATTGGCAGCTGTGCTCATGCAAAAGAGAGATGGAGTTGAGAAGCCCATCGCTTTTTTCAGTCGTATTATAAGGGACGGAGCGCTGAAGTATAATATCATTGAAAAACAAGCATTGGCGTTGGTAAAAGCTTTGAAGGACTTCCGTGTGTACATACTGAATTCTCACATTTTGGCATATGTTCCTAATGCGGCTGTTAAAGATGTTTTGGTACAAGCGGAACCGGAAGGAAAGCGGGGTAAGTGGATTGCTGCACTGTTGGAGTATGATGTGGAAATCAAGCCTACCAAGCTGATCAAGGGCCAAGGTCTCGCTAAATTGATGGCTGAAACAAATCTCCATGTCCTAGACATTAATTTAATTGTTGCCTTGTCCGACGAAGATGAAGAAAATTCAGCGCTACAGGTATCTGATATCTTTATTTCCTCTCCTTGGTATGCTGATATTGTATATGTGCTTCAAAATTTGTCTTCACCTCCCGGGATGCCTCGAAACAAAGCTAGGACATTGAAATTAAAGGCTGCCAAATTTTGCATCCTCAAATCTGCACTATATTGGAAAGACCCCGGTGGCATATTGCTGAATTGTTTGGTCGAGGAGGAAGCTAAGAGAGCTGTAGAGGATTTTCACAAAGGTGACTGCGGGGGTCACTTGTTTTGGAAGACCACGGCAAACAAGATCTTAAGGGCTGGTTTCTATTGGCCTTCATTGTTTTCAGATGTATACAAGGCAGTCAAAAGTTGTCATGAATGTCAAATTTTTCAAGGGAAGCAGAAATTACAACACTTTCCTCTCAAGCCCATTGAAGTCAGTGCACCGTTTCAGCAGTGGGGCTTAGATTTCATCGGCGAAATTCATCCAGCATCTTCCGGGCAGCATCGATGGATATTGACAGCCACCGATTACTTCACGAAATGGATTGAAGCCATTCCCACCCGGCAGGCCACGGACTTGGTAATTATTTCTTTCCTTGAAAATAACATATTGTCACGTTTCGGCTGTCCACATAAGTTGATCACAGATAATGCAGCAAAGTTTAAATCAAAGAAGATGGTTGACTTTTGCTACAAATATAACATCAACTTGGGGCATTCAACCGCCTATCATCCGCAAGGAAATGGGCTGGCTAAATCTTCGAATAAATCATTGGTAAACATCATAAAGAAGTTGCTGGAAAACAATAAGAAGAGCTAGCACAAGCAGTTAGTAAATGCATTATGGGCTGATCGTGTAAGTCAGAAAATGTCAATTGGTATGTCACCTTTTGAACTTGTTTACGGGACAGATGCGGTGTTTCCTACTTCACTCAGTATTCCGGTAGCAAAGTTGCTTCAAGAAACTAGTGGCAAGGAGGATCCAATGCAAAGGCGGATCAGTCAAATGATTCATTTACAGTAGACCCGAGAGGAGGTTCTTCAAAATACTCTTAAGTTGCAAGAGCGCATAAAGAAAATCTATGACAGAAAAGCAAAGCCGGATGATTTCCAGATAGATGATGTTGTTTTGAGGTGGGATGCCCGAAATGAAGACAAAGGGAAACATGGAAATTTTGATAATTTATGGAAAGGTCCTTACAAAATTGCAGCATACCGTGGTCCAAATGCCTTTCTTCTCAAAGAAATGAACGGTGATGATTGTCTTGGAGGGTCGGTCAATGGCCGGCTGCTCAAGAGGTATCATGTCTGAGTATTTTCTTCTCTAGTCATTATCATTGTAATTACCATTTTACTTTTGTTACACTGCAAGTGTGAACTGATCTTTCATCTTTATTCTGGGGCCCGCGGTGAAGGCTATAATTCTGAAGATGGAGATTAGTTGGTGTGAGTTTTTATGTCGTTTTTATCAGTCAATTTTCTGTACGAAGTTGAGTTAGTTTTTGTCAAATTTAGTCCAATTTTCAGTCAGTTGTCAAGGTCAATAAAGCTCTCCCAATTTGGGTCACATATGTAAATAATGACTCCATTACCCAATGATTATAAAGCACTGGTCTGCTCTCCCAGAGGTCTAAGGTTCTTGGTACCTCCAAGGAGCTACCATCCCCATTGGAGCCAATGTTAGAGTCGGTCTAGTAGCCCTCCATCAGCGATCAAAGCTCTTTGCATTTGCATAAGTAGGTGTCTCATCAATTTCATCTCATTGCATTCCATTATGCATGCCATAACCCTGATGGAGGAGTTGGTGTCGTTATTCCCCTCTTGGCACTGCTGGATCAAGTTGTTTCAGTCAATAAACTCTTTTAAGGTTGCTTGTCTTGTCTTGAGGTCAAAAGTCCTAGGTTTAGGGTTTGGGTCCAATTTGTCTTTAAGGTCAGGTCTTTAAAAGTCAATAAATGCCCAGCAGGCCAGAGGGATGACTCTCAAAGTGTTTCTTCAAAAGATTTCATCTTGTACAGCTAATTTTTACCTTGGATTTAAAAACCCTGTTTTTAAAGCCCAAGGTCATTTTCTCAAATTTTAGTAAAAATTGAAAAAATTCAAAATTCTTTGAAAGTCAGCATGCAGCCCTGGTCCCCTTTGCCAAGATTCCTCAGAAGCTATCCCTGCAAAAATTTTCAAGAAAAACATCAGTTCAACCAATTTCAGGACAAAAGGAAACCATAAAATCAGCAGTTTTCAAATTTTGAAAAAGTGTCATGATAAAAACATTTGAAAGAGGGTTTGAAAGGAAATTAATTTAAATCAAACCTATAAAGCTCCTCTCTCCCTCCCTTTAGTCTTCATTGTGCCTCAAAGTAATAGTGAAGAGTGATTGAAGAGGAATTGGGCGAAATTTCAGAGGATACCCGTGCGCGACCCGTTGAACCTTGCGCGCGACCTGTTGGGTGAGCGCGACCCGTCAGGGTGCCCATCGCAGTTCAAAAACAACACTGGCATGACCCGTTGGGCGCACGTGACCCGTCCAGCCTTGCGCGCGACCTGTTGGGAATTCTTCCACCAAATTTCGCCTACAAGCTGCAAAACAACTCTGGATTGCTTCAAGATTGCAGGTAGGCCTCCCATCATTAAAATACATTGTTTGCCAAAGCTTGAAAAGCATGAGGATGTATTTTAAAGTCATCATTTTGAATTAATGAGTCCAATGTATATTTGCTTAAGAAACTCAAAGTGTTAGTAAGGCTAGGGTTTGTCTTGTTGTTTTCAAGGTCATCCTCTTCACCCCCACTTTTTCCCTACATCCCATTTCTACCTCCCTCATCATTTTTACTCAATCTCTCTACCAAAAATATCAAAAGCCCTAAAACCCTACCCCTATTCCTAAAAATCAAGAAACTAATCCTAAACCCTGTTTCTCATAAAAACTTTTCAAATGATAATTGTGTGATGCGGTGTATCGTGATTCCTTCCCTTAAACTCCATATTTCATATATTTTTCCCAATTTCCCTTAAAAGTTTCCCTTCCCTAACATTTCCCTTGTGCTATTTGTCCCCTTGAAACAACATTTCAACAATTAAGCTAGCAGATTTTTTAGCAGAAGCAGCAATACATTCCAGCCACTTTGCTCTCAAAACCATGTCAGAAACTGAGAGTGACTATGAGCAAAGTGATGACCGTGAGTCAACTCCGGAGGTTGAGGTAGAAAGGAGGCCTCACAGGGGTGGTAAGAGTGGTCACCATAAGAGAGAGGAGCCCACCTCTTTGACCGATTTGCAGGCTTGTCCAATTGCAGTCGCATGTTTCCGCTATCTGTCATGTTATGAATTTTGTGAGAGGATCTCTCAAATCCAGCATCACAGGGAATTGGCCCGCTTGTTTGTTTTGCATTTGCATGATGGGCATGTGAACCTGGCAGGGGTGGATTTTACATTGACACCTGAGATGATTGCCCAAGCAACAGGGATACCTAATGCTGGAGAAGTGTGGAATAAGCGCAAACTGTTGGATAGATTTCAGTATGAGCCCTACATTATACCTGCTTTTATGAGACACATGACTGGTGTAGTTCCTTTCAGATTTTTGAGGGATGAGTATGTTCCCTTGATGAGGCTTATCATGCGCTATTTCACCTGTGAGGGCAGATTTGCATCTTTGTATTCGTACCATATTCGCTTGTTGATGCATTTCACACGGGTACGGATGATGAACATACCAGTTTTCATATGCCGGAATATTGAGAGGATGGTGCCCTTGGTGCAGAGAAGGAGTCCAGCACAGGAGCATCTATCATTATGGTTTGATCCAGCTTGTGGTCATACATCAGTTGGCTCAGCAGGGTATCCCATGGGAGGATTTTATCTCTCGGGATTTTTTCACAGCATCAGCATCATCACCCCCTGAGGTTGTTCATGAGGAGGGAGGGCCTTCACAGCAGCATGATATTCCTGAGACCAGACATGTCAGCTCTCCTCCATTGGTCACATATCAGAGAGGCCACAGGGCCTTATTTGCAGCAGCTCGGCGAGTATTTTCTCCACATCAGGTGGAAGGGGTCTCGCCGTCTTCATCAGCTCAGCGAGTGTTATCTCCACATCAGGTGGAAGGGGCCTCACCTTCTTCAGCAGCAGAGATACCAGAGAGAGGCAAACAGCCCAAGATTGATGAGGGGCCATCAGGTGTTCCAGGCATAGAGGTGGTTGATATTGACATCATTTCTCCTAGCCTAGAGTCAAAGGAGATCATTCAGCACCTAAGAGCTGAAAATGACTCATTACAGCAAAGATTTGACATGGCAAATTGGAAAATCACCTACTTAGAGCAGCGCAACAAGCAAATTGAGGGGGAGCACACTCTTGATGAGTTGCGGAGGATCCATGAGAACCGCAACTTGGCGCGCAAGAGACCCGGTGACTTGTTTCCCGTTGAGCGTGAGGCTATGCTTCTACAAGTCAACGCTCATTTGGAGAGGCTGCTGGCCAAGGCCAATAAAGACAAGGGCCTGCTCCGGAACATGAAAAACCACTATTGGGCCCGAATGCATGTATGCAAGGCAAGAATGAAGGTGCTCCAAGGGCGGTTGGCCAAAGCACTAAAACGAAGGAAAAGGACTGATCCCCTCCACATCTTGGCTGAGGATTCTTTGAAGGAGCATGGTGTTAAATAACTCACTTCCAGCACAAAATTCTAAAAATTTTGAGCATTTTTGGTCATTTGTAATTTTTTTTGGCAAAAAACAGGTTTTCTCCACCAACGGCGCGCGACCCTTTCATTGGGCAACTTCTTTTTGGAAAAACTCAGCATTTTTGGATTTTTCATGCAAATATACACTTGCTCAACCATTTCCAAGAAATTTCACCAAGTTTTGGGCCTCCAGAAAGTCAAAAAACAAGCAAAAAATGACTTTCTGCCACCTTTTTGACATACAGGAAGCAGTCTTGGGAGATTGCACTTTTGGAGGGGCAAATGACGACCAAATTCAGAAATTCCACTTGGGTTGGAAAGTAGACATCCTAACCTTTCCAACAAGCCCACTTGTGTCTCATTTAGACACCTGGAAGTACCTAACAATTAGCTCCAAAGTAGCGCGACCCATTCAGGAAGAGGGCGCGACCCGTTGGGCAGTTTTCACAGGAATTCATCTACAGCTCAGGAATTCGCCCAGCTTTGACCAGTTTTGACTTGTGATGGGATTTTTCACTCTCTTTGATGTAATTTATGTATTTTCATGTTGACATGACACTTATTTACCTACTCTAGAAGATTCATTCATGAAATAGCATACATTTAATGAATGAATTGGTTTCCTAGCTTATAGAGGCAAGTTGTTTTGACTGCCTAGATTTTAGTGCTCAGTTTAGAATTGATTGAAACAACTCCTAGGATAGTGAGCTCGACCCCTAGAGGCAAGGAAAGATGTTAGATTTCCTATATTATGTACTTTCTTGGTCATTTTCATGGTTGGACTCTTGAGGGAGAAGCTCTATTGTATTACTCATTGTATCTCTGCAATTTTGGAAAAGGAAGAAAGACCAGGGTTTTGCAGTCTTTTTGGGATTCCTGTGGTTACATGTATTGATGGTGTGTATCTCTTTGTACTTGTAAATTTTTTATGTGATTCATCATCTTACTTTTCCTTCTGCAAATTAGGCGAATGAAGTGTTAAAGTAGAATTCATGATTGTGATGCTCTGCTTTTAAGTTTGCTTAATATCTATGTTTTCATCTGTCTAAAGAGAATGCTTGAAGGTTTCTTGCTCTCTTTAGCTCCTCAGGTCATTTCTATCCATTCACTTAATTCAAAGGCATCAATACAGTCTCTTACCTTGCCCCAAAGAACCCCCTGCAAAAAATGTGTCCAATCCCCGCACCCAAAATTGCCTTTCCCCAACTTTCCACCAAAACCCTAAAAAATCCCAAATCAAACCTTTTATCAGTTTACTAGCCTAAAATCAGTGTTCCCTTTTTGGTTATCTCGCCCATTGAAGATCTTTACCGAGATATACCGGAGAGAGCCCTCTCCTGCCCCGTAGGGCTAGCTACGAGGCTAAGTGGTTTGATGTTGCCTTGGAGTTTGCCTTTCTCAGCCTGAGGTGAAATTTCAAGCGCTAACACACCCCACAAAAGGAGTCTTTAGTATGCATCACATCTGGCTAGTGTAGAAGTCAGTATGCATCGCACCTTGATAGTGGAGCAGTCAGTATGGTCCAGGTTTGGCCAGTTCTGAGTGGTTTTTTAGGTGGAACTTTTGGGGAATGATGTAATCAGTTGACCATGATCCTTTAGGGTATGAAACAACACTTTTAGGGGTTAAATAGCCCTTGGTTTATCGACATATAAGATTTGGGTTGTAGTGCCCAAATATGTCTATAACAAAGCCATGGAGATAAGAATTAATTATCAAAAGTTTTTGTTAAGGTTATGATTTAATCTGGTTTGAAGCTCTAATTCATAGTGACTTGATTTAGGTCTTAAAATGATTTTATTGTGATCTAAATTGATCCATAATTCCATGGTTAATTTCATCGATAAATCTATTAATGAAAGTTTGCAATAGATTGATTTAAAACTTTATGATTCTCATATGACTTATGTTGAGAAATCTAGGGAAAGCTATATTAGGTGATTTCTCTTACTTTGATAACTTCTTTTGATGTGTTTTTACTTAAATTGATTAGATTCTTATTTAACTTGATAGTTGTTGTGTTTTCTATCATCAAACATTTATCAAACAATGAAGATGAAAAATACAAGAGGAAACAAAATGTAGGCTTCTAGCCAGGGCCAAAACCTCTCCTCTTGAGAGGAAAATTGACAAGAATTCTTATATTCTTATAGAATCTTCAAATGATAAATTCCAAGACCTAAGGCCCTTGAAAAAGACCCCTCCAAGACCAAGTTAACCTCCCTCGTTGATGAGCTTTCCTTACACATCTTACAGAAACAAACTTTGACCTTCCAGCAAAAACTTCGAGCCCAACAACTTTTCCAACAACATCAACCCTAACAACTTCAACCCCAGTAAATTTTCCATCAACTTCATCTTACCCAAAAATTTCCAACAACTTCAACTTGCCCAACAACTTTGACTTGCATAACAACTTCCAATAACTTCTACTTGCCTAGTAACTTCTAGCAACTTTAACTTTCCCAACAAATTCCAGCAAATTTGACTTTCCCAACAACTTCCAACAACTTCGAATTTCTCAAGAACTTTAGAAACCTTAACAGAAGAGAGATAGAGGTCCAAAACTTTGATCTTGCTTCTTTTCTTCTTATCCTTGATTTTCGTCTTTTTCTTCTTGTTTTGTTGCTTCTTTCTTCTGGAGATAAAACTTGCTTGTATTGTATGTGTTCAAATGAGGTCAAGTTCTTTCTTATATATAGGATTTTTAGGGGTATGAATTGCTTCCATGAGGCCAACTTGATCTTTCATGTAGATTGACTTGCTTGACAAGGTCTTGGAGGGTATTTATGTCATTTTTGACTCTACAAAAATTTTCTTTACAATATACAACATGCCCAAAGGGGTCTTACATGTATGATAATGATTCTTTTGACTTCATAATTCTATGAAAAACCTAGAATCACTCAATGGGTGCTTGACCAACAAATAAATTTTCCTTGAGCATGAAACCCATGCATCAAGAAAGACAATAATAAATATTTTTTATCTTTAATATCAAGTAAAATCATGATTACAAAAATATTATGAAGACCGAACCTAGTTACACATTTCAGCATTATTGTTTTGATGTATATGTGAATTATTGAACTACCCAGAATCAATATCTAAGGTTCATTGCAAAACAAATCAAGCATCGTCAGCATAGCAATATTAGAGTGCACAATAATAGCTTAATATAGATGAAGACAAAAGGAACTAAGGCATTATAATGGTCATGGAAATCTATGATATGCTTTGATTTCCATGATGAGATGCCATGATTAGTATAAATGTGTTATTAAAGAAAGGCTAAGAGATTTCCTTGCTACAAAGACTCTTCCTGTGCAAGGAAGCCTTGCCAAGGAATGGAATGCCTGAGGGATAGAGAATTAGAGGGAGGATGCCTGAACCTGGTAGGGGTGTGACTAGATGGAGGAGAAAACTGAAGTAAATTAATTTTGAAAAGGTCATGAGCATACTCGATGGGATAAAGCATATACTAGGTGTGTTTCGAGAAATAATGAAGTGAACATCTCCTAAATGAGACCTAAGTATAGTGAATGGCATGGCCAGATATGACATTTTAGGACATCAGAAGTGTCACTAAGATGAATAGTTGTAAATTCAGAGCTCAATTTTATTTTAGCATTTTGTTGTTATGAACATCGGGGACAAAGTTCGCCTTAAGGGGGTGGCATTTGTAACACTCCTACTATACTACCCCTAATTTTTATAATGTAATTGTACTATCATTATAAATGATTATAAATTTATTTGAATGGCCTGAAGAGTAGGACCACAACTAAGTGATGTTAGTTGGCACCACTACTTAATTGAATGTGCAGTTAGCAAGAAATATATTGAAGAATGTTCCATGAGGAACATGAAGAGACACATAAGGAAATGGATAAAAAGACATTCAAACAACAACAGGTGGTCAGAATTCTATTAAATGAAAGAAGTTTGTTGGGTCACTGATTTGTCATCATTTTCTCTTGTCTTTATCATTCATTAAGCCATTACTTCCAACCATCCATTGCACCATTTCACTCGTTTGACACCATTTTCACCATAATTATTCATGATGTGTCACTATATGTCTAAGTGGTTAATTAACACCGTTTTCCTTTATTTTTAGTAGATTAAGAAGAATTTTGCATGGTTTTAACTAATGACAGTTTAGCAAGTTCAAGTTTTTGCAGTTTTGTCAATTTTCCATAGCCCCCTCCATGGTTGAGGTAGTAGCACCAGTCTAGAAGGAAATCTAGCACATGTAAATTGTTTCTAAAAGTTCCAATATGGATTTCTACTGGTCAAATACCACCCAGCTCGCACGTGTAGACCTCCAACATCAAATCAAGGGAAAAAAGTAGTAGTTTTGAACAGTCAAATTCAAAAGCGTTTTCTGAGAAAATGAAAGTGAATATCACAAAACAAAAACATTGTCTTTGTTGAGAACAGGCCCAATTAAATTATGCATGAGCCTTTTTCCCAAATTCGTTACCATTTGGGAGATATTTCACGGTCTTTGGAGCCCTATGCGTGAGAAAATAGTGCACGCATGTGTTAATAAATGCCCAGTCAGGCAAACAGAGGTTGGAATGGACTGGGCTTCATCAAATTCGTGGCAACTAGGTGTCCATTCAATTCTGATCTTTATCCATATGAATCTCCATGAAGTTACATTGTAATTCCTATATAAACACTCCATCAAAACAGAGAGGGAGGTTAATTTTCTGAAGCATACAGTGAATTGCTAAAACTCTATGTTTAATTATAAAGGAAGATCTTTCAATTCAATTGTGTGGTTGAGTGTTGATCTTGATTCATAACCATCTACTTGTGAAGGGCCCTTGCAAGTAGTAAGGTTTTGTTTTCAATTTATCAATTGTGTTCTTCATTAGATTTTCATATAACTCAATTTATTTCGTTGTTATTGATAAGTAGATGCATCTGTTAGAACATTTTTTTCCTTTCACCGATCTCAGATTACATAAAAGAACTTGATTGATGATTCATTACTCATTTCAAAAGCATATAGGATTGAATTTAGCAGTAGTGATAATTGATAGAATTATGTACTTAAATTAGGATTCAGTTTTGTAAAACAGAGTTTTATTTACAGTTTGCATTCATGGTTGATTTATAAATTTAAGAGAGTGTGATTCTTTTCAAGCAAGGCTTTAATTTATTCATGCAAGAGTGTTTTGTGTAGATTCAAGTTTCCTTATAAAACAAAATGATAGACATGCAATAGAGTTTGAAGAGTTTCAAGAATTAAGTTTATTTTTGAGTGTGAGGTTGATTTTCTAGACAAATAGTTTAATTGTTTTCTTTTTGAGTTTTATTTAGATATCATTTTCATAAGAGTGTGTTCATCTTTCATAGAATTAATCTCAATAATGAATTCAATCATATACATTTCAATTTGAATAATTAAAGGCTTCTAGCACATATAGTGCACTTACACTTTGTTAGTCTACTGATCTTGGTCGATAATTCATGTAATAATTTAAGAAAATTAAATTGACAAAAATTTTGGCGTCGTTGTCAGGGAAGTGTATATAGGAGTCCTTTTCTTTTCATTAAAAAAAATTCTTCAATCACCTACCACCCCCACTATATCACATGGTGCAGTAAGAGCCACACATCCACATCATGAATTCTTATTTTTGCAAGTAGAAGAAGAGGTGACAAAGGAGGTTGAAGAAATGGATGGAGATTATGATAATGAGGAAGATCCTTTTGGATTTCCCATTCAAGAAACTAATGTCAATGCTCATATGAATAACATCCCTCCATCCATACTTCCTAACTTCAAAGGTATGAGATCAGAATACTCGGAAACCTTTCTTTTTGAATTTGAAATAATTTGTAGATCTTATGGCTACTCATTACACATTCAAAAATTGAATTTGTTTCCGGAAACATTGAAGGATAGAGCTCTTAGATGGTTCATGAATTTAGGAACAAATTCTATAAGGACATGGGATGATATGAAAATAGTATTTTTGGAAAAATATAAAGATTATTGCATACACCATGACCTTAGAAATGAATTATTTAAGATGAACCAAAAATAGGATGAAAGCCTAGAAGATTTAGTGGAAAGATTTACTTATAATGTCAAAATATATAAATTGCATAATTTAGGATCAGACACATTAAAAACTCTCCTACTAAATGCTATAAAGGATGAATGGATTGATCTTCTTAACTTGGTGGGAAAAGGAGATGTCTCTCAATTGTCATTTCAAGAGATTTGTGAACTGTGCAAGCACATATCAAGAGGAAAAGTACAATATGGAAGATCCCCAGTTATGGAAAAAGTAAGTAAGTCGACATCAATATTGGTAAGTCAAATTGAACTTAACAATTTGCTAGACATTTCTAGTAATTTAAATGAACAAATTGATATGCTAAGAATTCAAAACAAGCAAAAAGTTGAGAATGTTGCTTCATTTATATTTTTCCATAAATGCATAAAGAAACATGCTTTGCATGAATGTCCACTTGATAACATTAAAATTTGTGAAATCTATGCAGTATCACATACTACTAAATATTGTCCATCATTACCAGGGTTAAAGGAAGTTTACCAGGGATAAAATCAAACATTGGAACAATATTGTTATATAGCTCCAAGAAGACCATGGTAGCCTCATCAACCTAATATGATGCAAGATCTTATTTCACAATTTCAGGGATATGCACAACAATCTCAAAGTAATTGGCAAACACCCTTTCCTTGGAAACCTTGGCCATCTCAATCCCAACCTGAAAATCAATCTTAGAAACAAGGTTGGCAAGGGCCTTATAGAGGAAATCCACCATATCCTCAATCTTTCCCTCATTATCCTCAATACCAATATCAATGTTATCCATACCATTCACCTCCACCACAACATCAATTTGTTGGAAATAATACTGAGAGGGGGGGTGAATCAGTATTAGTCAAGTCAATAATATTTTTCTTTTCATACTCAAATTTGTATACGCTACTTCCATGTGGGTAACCCGCGTGTACACGCAACTATGCTTAAGGAAACAAGCGTATATCCAAAAAACTAATGATTCAGTTAATTCATCATATGTTGATCTTTAATCTGTGCATTAGTACTTTATTAATCATTAATTAGTAACCATATGCAGTTAATAATAGAGTACACCACCACACATAAGCAACACACATGAACACCAAGATTTAAGGTGGAAACCCAATGTGGGTGAAAACCACATGCTGTTGTCGTCTCTGTCTTCTTTTAATAATAAGAAAATATGTTTACAACATTGTACTGGTGTACACTCATACCAGTACGCAGGCTTCTACCTTCAGAAGGCTATAACCTTCTCTCATCTCCAGCTTCTACTGGAAGGGAGCTACAACCCCCTAGCTCTTGTACTAGCCGATATGTTTACTAGTATGTAGGCGCCGACCTACAGAAGGCTACAACCTTCTCTCTTCCTCCAGGGACATCATTTCATAAATTTTTAGATTGGATACTCTTGGAACACAACACCATAATCTGAAGGCCACGTTTCATCCAATTTTCATACTGGACCCATCAACAACATTGAAGCTCAAATCAATCATCAACTAAATCTACATCAACCAATCACTGAAACTCAATCATTACTTTCTGAATCAACCAAACTCAATCAATCACTGACAACCTTTGAACCTCTGACACAACCATTCATTCATACTTTAATCAACTTCAACAAATCAACTGGAACGGAGAGATCACTGTAGCCAGTACACAGATTTGTGCCCAGAACACTGCATCATTAATCAGAACTAGTTGTAACTTCAAAACCATGCATTAGAGTGTATACACAACTTGGAAGAGCTGAACCAGTGTGTATACGCAACTTCATCAAAGCGAACCAACATATATATCTGCAAATACTTACTTATAACTTTTTTACACTTCTCGACTTCAGACATACCCAGATCATCACATATAAAGGATAATACATGTGTTAGCAACTAGATCTAGCCCATCAGATCACATGATGATAAGTCATTATGATTTTGATCCATTATTAGATCTCATCCATCATTACTAAAGTAATTCACAATCAATCAATCTGAACACTGTTACCAGAATGCAGTCACCGAAACATAAAGCAAAACCCAGAACTCGGCATCAACAACCAGAACCAATTGTAACTTCAAACATCATAGTTCATAAGATATATGTTACTTCGATGTGTCGACCCTGCGTGTATATGCGCTTTTACCAAAGATAACCAACGTATACATCTGCAAATATAAATTCAGAGTTCTACAACTATTCCAGACTTTAATTATACCCAGATCATATCATTACAGAATAATATATGCGTCAGTATACAGATCAAGAATAAACATGATCAAACCATATAAAGATAATTCATTCCAAGCCTTAAGATCCTGATCCATCATTAGATCTTGTCCTCCATCAACCGCTAAGGTTCCTCCTTGGCTCAGATCAAACAGAGCATCATAAACCCATAACCTGCATACTGGATCTTACACTTTATCAAATATTCAATGCTTGTCTCTCTTGGCCTAATGATCTTCTCCTCCTTATATAGTTTTAGGCCGTTCTCAATACCATGGACTGAAACAACTTAGGACCAATACCTTGGACCAAATACCTAGTGTCAATACCTCGGACTAGATACCTTGGACCAATACCATGGACCAAATACTTTGGACCAAAAACTTAGTTTTCCAAGGTATACGCATTTTTCCTTCTGTGAAAGTGCGTGTGTACACTATACACGCCTTTTGGTCTGTTAACCTGCGTGTATACGCAGCTTGGTCAATTTGAACCTGTGTATACCCCTCTTTCTTCATTCTGTGAAGACTGATCTGTAATTCTTTGTTGTTTACCTGCTATACTGTGATCTTTCATCTGAGTGAGTTGCCTTCTGAACTGATTCCTTGAAGCTACCCTGCATTTCATCACATCTGTAAACACTCCTGTCATGCACTCTGCCACATCTGATATCTCTTCTGCAGATTCATCTAGTTACCATATATAAGTGAGCAGTTATGCTACAAGTAGGTTGCCATTAAGTACAACACATGAATCATAATACCAACACAATTTCACCATCAATCGACCTCAATTCAAACTTTCCCATTACCACCCGCACATGCACCCCAAAAATCCATTCCCACTCCACTACCCACACAAACATTTCATATCCCCAACAATAAAATACCTCAATCCACTTACAATGTTAATATATTGCAAAATGATTCACCAACTTCCATTGAAGAACAACAACCAGAAGAAGAAGATTCAGATAAGGTCCAAGAATCATGGATGTCTGTCGATAAAGAGCAATTGTTGGAACCTGAGATTGAAAAGTTTCATGCATGCCTATCACCAGATTCTATGAATGGGAATCACATCTCTAAATACTTTCATGGCATGATAGTAGGAAGCCAAGGAAGACAAGATTACATTGAATCTTGGTTCAATACAATCATTGGATACCAATACTCAATTCTTCAATATTTTTTGACATCATCGTAATCAAGGCAGTTGATCTCTCACATACTGGTACATATCAAAGAGTATATTTCAAACCTACGTATGAGTTTATCTATCATCTTGTTACAAACATGGTTCCATTGGAAGTATTCATATACTTGAATGAAATTTCATTTTCAAGTAGAGTAGGATGTATAAAAAATAAAAAATAAAAATAAAAAGGTAAAGAGCAAAATAAGTCCTATTGTGAAAACCAGCTTGTTGGCGCAATTGGACATGATCTTTACTTGAAAACCAGGCAACTGGAGAGTAAAGCTCACAATAAGTTCTGCAATTTTATGATGGTTTAAAACTTTTATTATGGTTCTTCAAATTATTTTTGGTTCTATGCTCGAGTTCGCTGATGTGGTATTCCTCAAGGTCCACCTTCAAATAGATCTTGTCCCATCGACTGGTGAGCACCAGTATTGCAGCAAGAATGCTGCAACTCCTGGGCTACCAACTTTTATCAACTCGGTAGTTCGTAACAAACTTGGAAGCATCGGTGCTATATGCACAAGTACTAGTTCTCACTGCAGGTTATCACTTGGTCAACCGACGTGAGATCACTAGGAGCTCAAGCCAACTTCTATAGATTTCAGAAGAAGCTCTATGTGTGATGAAAGGAAAGAAATATTACTCTACAGATGCTATTCTAACTGCAAAAAGGAGAAAGATTGGAATGTAAAGAAAAACCTAGTAAACCCTAATTAACAAGCTAATTCTACTTTTGCCAAAAACACTATAAAAACCATGAAAGAAATACCATTACCTACTCAAGGAAGTAAACAACATCTAACCATGCTATTTCTGGAAGTAAATAAGTAAAAAAAAATATTTTTGGATCTTTATGTGTTTTTATGTGAATTTAACATGCATCTAATTTATTGTGTGTGAGTGTGGCAGCAAACAGGTGGCGTTAGAGGGCGGTTTTGGAGCTTGGGAGGATGTAGGATGGTGTGGATGGGTCCTAGGAGGTATTAGGTGGCCTTCTAGAGGCTTTTCCCACACTCAGCCTTCAAAAGAAATCCTACAGGAAAAAATATAGGAGGACACAGGAAAACTACAGGAGGAAAACAGGGAAACTACAGGGGGAAGCCGAAAGCAATTTTGGCTATTTTGAGGGTGTGATAGTGGGTGGAAAATGTGGATGAAGGTTTGAATGAGGTGTTAGGGTGCACAATGTCTACCATGAATCACAAGGAGAGAGAAAGGTGATTGGGTTTGCTCAAGGAGAGAGGAAGAAGTTCTATGAAATATGAAGGAAACTAGGGTAGAATTGAGGTGAGGTTTGAGAGACCTATAGGGCATGGATCAGATGGAGGGTGTGATTTCTGGTACACTAGCCTACTACTGGAAGAGATCTGCTACATAGAAACTGATAGTCAACCAAGAAAATCAAGCAACCAATGAAATGAGTGCATCCTAGGAAAAACAAAGTTTTGCATTAAAATGGCCTAAACTATGATGTATAGAAGGAAATGCTGGGAAATGCTGTAAGAAAGGAAATCATGCAAAAGGAATATTTCAAATCAGGAAGTGAACATGATAAAGAAGATCTAAAGCAAAGCAAAACTGGACTATCAACCTACTAGAGAGCTGCAAACACTATAAGTCCTAGGAATGAGGAAAATCTGTGTTTTTGGGGTAGCAAGAGGGTCTTTGCCTCAAATCATGGTCCCAGAGGGAGGAAGAGAGGGTAAGGCACTGCTGTTAGCCTTTTGAATCTTCTCTGATCACTACTAAACCTGCTACAGAAAGCACAAATGGAAGCAAGCTACTAAATCATCAAAATCAACCTATTCTTAACCATAAGAGAAATACATCTAACATCAAACTAATCTACAAACTGAAGTAAAGCATGAAAATACAAGTAAAGAAAAGCTTGGCTACTTGGATTGGGTCCTAACCTAAGAGCTTCAGCCCTCTGAGGTAACTCAGTGCTAGCTCAAAAAGGATTCCATCTTCATTATCAAAAAATAGCAAGATTACATAAAACTGTCATAAAATAGTAAGCTCGAAATTTGAGCAGAGTTTACACAAGCAAAAAAAGTCGACCCTAGTGAGGCCCTAGGCCTCTCTACTTATACATCTGAAGCTACCAATAGCTTCCTTAAAATCATGGAGGCTTGGCTCCCAAAACTCGAGATAACTATCAATCATCTTCCACTTGCTCGGCTGCCTTCTAGTGCATGATTCAACTGCTTGTACTCGAGTTGAATGAAGGGGAATTCAAAGTGAGGAGCAATAAATGAGGGGGATTCCCTCCTATAAGTCCTCTCCTCTGTCTACTTCGAGTTATTTCTGTAGTTTGACCACTATATCCTTGACTTTGACCTCGAAATCCATCAATAATCTGCATTAAATACATGTTAGACCACATGGCATAATAACTAACTCAACTCACCCTATAAGCATAAATATAATCAGAAAATCATACAATAAGCTAAGAGAATGGTTGATTTGACTAGTTTAGGAGGTAAAATGAGCCCATATAATTACCCATTTATGAGGCTCATCATCACCCCCATACTGAAGGTGTTGCTCATCCTCTGAGCAACCTAGTCAATCTCTTGGTCTTTCATGGCCCTGGTGGCCTCCCTAGCATTCCAAGATTTTCATGTGGTCTGGTCATGTTCTCCATAAAATCCTGCCTTTCTGTCTATGTCCTTCCATTACTCCTTCTCTTCTTCTTCTCTTCTGCCTTCCAGCACACATAATATGAGCGGAGGACTCACTTTGAGGCCAATCCAATTGACCTTCAGCCTTTGCATGGATCTTGTACATTGGCACTCTTTTCAATGTCTCCTTCAGCCTCATGGTAGAATGGTATTCTCTGACCTGCAAGTTGTGGGGTAGGGTGTTCCATCTTCTCATGCATGCATGCACACAGTCCCCAAGTAGCCTAAGCATATCTTCAAAGTGTGCAATGGATTGTTCATGATTGGCTAAATATTTAGGGGCAATCTGAGGGTCATTGGAAAGCAGGTTGTGTGTGCTGATGAGTGCCATAGGATCTGATGGCTCAGCTCTTATCATCAATGGTTCATTCTGCTCTTTTATTAACAATCTTTTCATTTCTGCTACCCTCAATTCTTCATGGTTCATCCATGACGCCATGGCCATTAATTGCAGATCCCCTAGCTTGGCATTGGGGTCCCACACATTCAGGTCTATGAGGGCCATGTTTTGTAGATAGAACTCTACCATCTTTTCTTTGTCCTCGGAGGTGCTTTGGTCACACAAATCCATGAAATGCATGTAGTCTTGGAAAGGCATTATGCCTCTTTGTGCCAAAGTTTTTATTTGGAATTGAAGCCATTGATCCTTCAGATAGAGGCCATAATATTTGGCTGGTGTTCTACATTGTAATGCTTCTATGGATAAGTTGGCCATGTATGCCAAATGAGTCTCTTTCTCTTGCAGCTACCTCCTTAGTAATTCATTCTCATTCTCAAGGTGGCTTCTTGTAATGGCTTCTCTATCTCTGAGAGCACTCAATTCCCTGCCCATTTCCCTGAGTTTGTCTTCCATGTGGCCAATATCCTCAACTCCTTTGGACTTAGCTATCTGCATCCACTTATGTGTTCTCACTCTCTCTTTTTCCAATTCGAAAAATAGTGGAATTGAAAATTTCTGTTGGATTATCTTGCCTCCCTCAAGTAGTCTATAATAGGAGTCAAGATTAGGTTGGGTGGCAGGTTCTTGTAGCTCTTGTGCTTCCTCTTTCACCTCTGGTTGTCCTCCTATCTTTTCCTCAAGTTTTTGTGTCTCCTGTAGTTTGGATAGTGTCTCCTGTAGGACTGTTTTAGCCTCCTGTAGGTTTGGTTTGGGGTCCTGTAGAATTGCCTTTCCCTTCCATGTAGATCTTGTAGTCCTCCTTTCATAGTTTATGGGTGTCTTGGAAGGAGATTCTTTCACCTTGGCAAATGGTGAATCTTCAATGTTAATGGGAGTCTTTGATGAGGGCTGAGGTTTGCCTGTTTTAATTCTGGTACTCTTCCTTGCCCTGAAATACATGGAGGTTTTTCTTTTCCTCTTCCACTTCTACTTGACTGGTGTACTAAGGGCAGTGAGGGCAACTGCTGCTTCTCTTTCCAAAGTTTCAGGGGACTCTTCTCTTTGCTCTGCCCTCTCTTCCTCCTTTTCTCCCTCTTCTGTTTCTTTTTCCTCCTCCTGCCCTATCTCTTTTTCTACCTTCTATTCTGTCTCTTCAACTATCCCCTCCTCTATTTCTTTTCTTTCCTCCTTCCTGTCTTGCTCTGCTATGTCACCACTAGCTTCATCTTCTCCTCCTTGTTGTTATCCCTCCTCACTGACAGCAGGACTGACATCATAGGTTAATGCCTTGATGTCATCCTCATTTGTCATATTTCTGAAAACTTACCATGCTATAGGGATTGTAAGGGTATGGAGGGCTTATTCTACTAGGATCTTAATTAGGCGATGGTGAGCTAGCTGCTCTGAATTTCCTTCTTGTACCTTGGTGCTGGATTCAATGAGGGACTGAAGGAGAAAGTAAGGGATACTGAGCTTTTTATGTGCTGGGGTATCCATGCCATATCTCAATTCTTGGAGGATTCTGAAATGATATCCATAAACAATGTTGTGCCTCCCCTCACAAGAAATGTATTTGATCACTTGGTAGCTAACCTCATCCCAGGGATATGGTACACTAGCCCTCCTAATTCCATTTTTGTCTTCAACAGGGGTTTCATTATCTTGGAAAATTTCCCTCTTGGCAGCCTGGCCAATTATTTTCTCATCTTTACTCCAAGGCATCCCAAGAGGAAGGGTGGTGACCCTACTGATGAATTCAAGGGTTATTTCAATGGAGAGGCCTCTAATGGTTACAGTAGCATGAGTTCTTGTGTGAGGGACCAGAGAGAGAGCAAATTCATGGGCGATTTCATCATCAAACCCTCTAAACTTCTCAAAGAAATTCATCCAATTTGTCCTTGTAAATATTTCCACCACTTGAGGATGTGCATGGAGTCTAGTGGAGTTAGTGGGATCTTTTCTCATAAACCCCCCTGTCATACTGCCTAAACTTCTTTTGAAAAGATAGATATGGAGGTGGAGATGAAGATGAAGAATTTTGAGTGAAATAGAAAAATAGAGGGGACTGTTTTTTTTTTTTTTAAACAAAATTTTTTTAATGTAATTATACCCTCTTAAAGACTCATTTTATCTTCAATTTGAGACTAACTCTTTCACATTTTGATATTCAATAGAGGGCATTCATGAACCCTACCTCTTCAAACTGAAATTTGTGCCAAAAATCACGTTTCCTCCCTTCAAATTGAGTCACTGCCCCTCCTATAGAAGCTCGTTGTCCCTCCTGTAGATTTCATGTAGGTGCTCCTATAGAAACCCTGTAGGGCTCCTGTAGAAGATGCCGAGAGAAAAAATATGGAGGAAATTGATGGAGGATGGTGGATACGAGGCTGTGAGGGCATAATAAGACTGTTGTGTGGCTAAGTTACAAGGAGAAACTGAAGAAAAGGTGGTGAGAATGCGCAGGGAGGAGTGCTCATTACCTTTTATGGTTGTTTTTGGTTATGAGTGCTGAGCTGGCAAGGTGTACGTTGCCCAGATTAGGACCGTTGGTCCCCACCTGCTTGGTCATCATGACCCCCCTCGTAATCATCCCCTCATTACTGCATCGGAGTTAACTCTTCCTCCCACTACCTGTCCTTCGCATCTTTTGCTTGAGTTGATTGTGCGCACGTGTGGGTGATATCTCAGTTAAGTGGAGTCAACTAAATGAAGGTGGCCAAGTTAACTGGCCACCTTTCCCTCTTTCGATTTCAACCATATCGTTGCCTTCGTATGATTCCTAATTACACAAATGCAGATAGAGGAGTGACTTAGCTACTTACCTGTAATCCAAGTGTATTTACTACCATCGACTGTGAGGTGTTGTGGCTTTCTCTACTGCATGCCTTCATTTTCCCTCATGCATGTTGTCTCTACTTGCTAATGTGTTGTTGTGTGTTTTTGCAAGTTCTTCTTTTGCTAGAGCTGAGCTACATGTGCCTTTTCAACCTTCAAATGTGTTGTCCCTTGCTGCTGGTGCTGGACTTCTATGGGATCAGCTGCTATAGGAATTCCTACACGAGCTCATGTAGCTACTTCTCCCCTTGAAACTTCAGTTATTTCACTATGCTTGGAGCTCAAGAATGATGCTAGAGGTGGAGATGAATGATGGAGGGATAGTAGGTAAGCTTCAGGTAAAGTTAATGGTGCCTTTTCCTCCTTTTTTTTTTTTTTTTTTTTCAAAACTGAAAAACTGTTTTTCTTTATTTTTTCTTGGAAAGGAAAAAAAAATAATGATGCTTGGAGTGTGATGCAAGATTGGAAATGATGGTAAGGAGGTCTGAAGATGGTAAGAGGGATTATAGGTTCCTCATGAAGCTTTTCTTGTCCCTCAAACTGCCTCCTGTAGACACTTTTGGCTCTCTGTAATTCCTACAGGAGCCTCCTGTAGAAAAAACAGAGCCTCTTATAGAAAACACAGTTTTGGAAGAAGAGGTACAGTGGGGTGAAAGAGATGCCAAAAATGATGGAAGAAGGTGTGGAGAAGATGAGATGGATGCTGGTATGAATGTCAGGGTCCCCTTGGCACCTTCTTCTGCTCCCTGTAGTCCTCCTATAAACCTGCAATGCAATAAAAATTCATTTTTTATTTCTCTTTTTTTTTTTTTCTGAAAGCAACTAGGGCGCCTCAGAGAGGTTTTCACCCAGGGATCTTATTCTTTTCCTTTTTTTTTTGACATCACTGGGTCGCCTCAGAAGAGGTTTTCAACCCAATGATGGGACTCAAGTGCCTCATGGAGGTTTTCACTTGAGTCCTTATTTTTTCTCTTTTTTCTTTAGTGAGTAGGTGAAGTGGAAGCTAAGACATGCTCCACTACCATCATTTTTTTATTCAAATCTTCAATAAAATCTCGCTTGCAGAGGGGTTTCTTGTAGACATTCAATCTATGTCCATTGACAAGCATGGAGATGGCTTCATCATCAATGGTTCTAATCAGAACTAAACCATTGTCATTGCATTTCTCCACAGTGTAGGGTCCCAGCCATCGTGTCCTCAACTTTCCTTTGAAATACTTGTATCTTGAATCATAGATTAGTCCCTAATCTCCCTCTTGGAATTAATTCTCCCTAATATTTCTATCATGCCATATCTTTCTCTGAAGCTGAACTACCTCTGTATGGAGAAGGGCTTGCAATCTGTATTCATCCAATCCATTGAGTTGAAGTAATCTTTCTTTCTGTGCATGGCTAAGGTCTAGGTCCAGCTGAGCTGCCATCCTTAAGGTATTGAATTCAAACTCTATTGATAGCAAAGCCTTCTTCCCATAGACCAGCTCATAGGGTGTGAACCCGATGGTGGTCTTCCATGTTGTGCTGCAGGCCCAAGTGGCCTCAACTAATCTGTCCGCCTAGTCTTTTCTACTGCTACTCACTACCTTGGTTAGGATCCATTCCAATGCTCTACTAATGACCTCCACTTGCCCATTGGCTTGTGGATGGTAAGGGGTGGAAGTCCTATGCTTGATCTTATGATGTGTGAGCAGGTCCTTAATCAGGTTGGAAGTGAACTGACTGCCTTGGTCTGGGACCAACTCTCTCGAATACCTGAACTTGTAGAATATGTTTTCCCTCAAAAACTTAGCTACTTTTTCCTCTGTCGCTGCTTTGATTGCTTTTGTCTCCGCCCACTTTGTCAAGTAGTCGGTGCACACAATGGTATACTGCTTCTTCTTTGAAGGGGGGTTGATAGGCCCCACAAAGTCCATGCCCCACTTCTCAAATGGCTCAAAGGTCACTTGAGGTTGCATGGGAATTTCATCCTTTGGAGTGGGTTTCCCCATCCTCTGACATCGATCACACTGGCTCGTGTATCTCCTCACATCCTGATGAAGAGTGGGCCAGTAGTAGCCTACTTGCAATATATTGAAGGCGGTTCTTTTTTTTGCAAAATGACCTCCACAAGGCCCATCATGACAGGTCAAGAGGATGTCAAATATTTCCTCCTCCCTGACACATCTTCTCAAGATCTGATCTGGGCCAAGTTTGAAGAGATTGCCTCCAATCCAGGTGAAAGGGGCACTTTTCCTTACTATCTTGCTCTTCTCTTTTGAGGATAGGTGTGGTGGGAACTGTGTTGAAACCAAGTAGTTTGCTATATCAGCAAACCATGGAGAGAGTACTGATATAGAAAATAGGTGTTCATCTGGAATTTGGTCATCCACCATTCCTTCTTCACCTGCAGGAAAATTTACTCTAGACAAAAAGTCAGCAACAACATTCTCTTTACCAGGCTTATCAATAATGGTCAGATCAAACTGTTGCAGTAAAAGCAACCATCTAATAATGTGAGCATTTACATTTGGTTTTTTCATTAAATATCTAATTGCAGCATGATTAGTGTGCAAAAAGGTTTGATAGCCTGTGATATAATGTTTGAATTTGTTTAAGGAATGCACGACAGCTAGGAGTTCTTTCTCGGTCACTGTATAGTTTAACTCTGCCTTTGACAAGTTTTTACTTATAAAGTATATGGCATAAGGTAGATTTTCATCAATTTGTCCTAAGGCTGCTCCGATTGCTTTTTTCGAGGCATCTACGTGAATGTGAAAGGGTAGGGCCCAGTTTGGGCCTCTGAGAATTGGGGCAGTCACTAGCTTGCTCTTCAAGGTATCTAGGGCTTCTTGACAAGTTTTTGACCATATGAACTCAACATCTTTGCCTAGGAGGCCAAACAAAGGAGAGGCTAACTTGCTGAAGTCTTTAATGAATCTCTTGTAATATCCAACTAAGCCTAGGAAGCTTCTGACATATCTCACCTTTTGAGGAGGTGGGACCCTTTGGATGATGGCAATTTCGTTGGGGTCCACCTGCAGTCCTTGTTGAGATATTACATGACCTAGCACGGTCCCTTCAGTCATCAAAAATTCACATTTTTCTAGATTGAGGGACAGGTTCATCTCAATACACTTATCTAGAACTTTTCCTAGGTTAGATAAAGCTTCCTAAAAGTTAGAGCCATAAGGATTAAAATCATCCATGTATATTTCTACTGCATCATGAACCAATTCAGAAAATATACTCAATACCGCTCTTTGGAAAGTGGTTGGAGTGTTGCACAAACCAAAAGGAAGGACCCAGTATGCAAAGGTACCCCAAGGACAAGTGAAAGTGGTCTTATCTTGGTCTTCCGGGCTGATTTGAATCTGATTGTACCCGCTAAACCCGTCTAGGAAGGAGAAAAACTTTTTCCCTGCCAAACCGTCTAACATTTGATCTATGAAAGGTAAAGGAAAATGGACTTTTTTAGTGGCTTTGTTCAATTCCCGATAGTCAACACAGATTCTCCACTTACCATTTTTCTTTGGCACTAGCATCAAAGGAGAGACCCATTCACTGTCAGAGATGGGATAGATGAATCCCGCATCAAGCAATTTCTTTAGTTCTTCCTTAACAGTATCTTTAAGTGTTGGGTTCATCCTCCTTTAAGGCTACCTGACTGGCTTGCAATCTTCCTTGATGTATATATGATGAGTACATACTGAAGGGTGCACTCCCTTCATCTCCTTATAACTCTAGGCGAAGGCATCTAGATGTTTTCTCAGTATGCTACATAGCTCCTTCTCCTGGGAAGTAGATAGGGATGGATTGATTTTCAATGTTCTTTCTAGGCTGAACTCTATATTTTTAACATGGAGAGAAGTGGGTTCAGCCACACAGAGATCAGTTGAGGGGTTGTTTTGGGTTTCTCTTACTATGTCTTCTAATGGTGATACATTGGGAGGTGGATTCTGAATCAAATTTTCAATCATATCATCCTCATCTTGCGGTTTTCCCCCCATGGTGATTTCTAATGTACAAAGTGGTGCAGAATAAAATTCATCCTCATCCTCCTCCTCCAACCAGAGAGGTAGATCATGTTCTAGCAAGGGTTGGGTAGGAGGATATAGGATTAACTACTTGGACATGTGCCCGTTCTTTATGGTCATGTTCCCATCTTGGCAGCTGATGTAAGCATCAGCTATAGCCAAACAGGGTCTTCCCAGAATAAGAGGATACGTAGTGAGCTTTGCCTTTGGCTGGAGAACTAAGAAATCGGCAGGGTACTCCCAAGAATCAATGGAGACCATCACATCTTCCACAATCCCCTCAGGGGTCATTGTGGAGCGGTCTGCTAGCTACAGCACTATCGTGGTCTTCCTCAAGGAGCCTTGGAGGTTAAGTTTGAGCATTGTTTCCTTTTTCATCACATTAACGGTAGCTCCCAGATCAATCAAGGTATGTGGGACCATTATGCCATTGATGTGGACATCAACTACTGGGCTTCTAGGGTCCAGATATTTTCGACAGATTATCTGCCCCAACATTAGGTCAGACAGTGGTCCTATGACATTGATGGTTGGGGCATCTCTCTTGCGCCTTCCTAGATGCCTAAAGCACTTCTCTTTGATCAACCTATTGTAGATAGGCACATCTTTTATGGCTTGGAGAAGTGGTATATTCACACATAAATGTTTCAATTCTCCCAAGAGTTCAGCAGAGTTTACACAAGCAAAAAAAGTCGACCCTAGTGAGACCCTAGGCCTCTCTACTTATACATCTGAAGCTACCAACAACTTCCTTAAAATCAGGGAGGCTTGGCTCCAAAACTCGAGATAACTATCAATCATCTTCCACTTGCTCGGCTGCATTCTAGTGCATGATTCAGCTGCTTGTACTCCGAGCTGAATGAAGGGGAATTCGAAGTGAGGAACAATAAATCAGGGGTATTCCCTCCTATAAGTCCTCTCCTCTGTCTACTTCGAGTTATTGCTGCAGTTTGACCACTAGATCCTTGACTTTGACCTCGAAATCCATCAATAATCTGCATTAAATACATATTAGACAAAATGGCATAATAACTAACTCAACTCACTCTATAAGCATAAATATAATCAGAAAATCATACAATAAGCTAAGAGAATGGTTGATTTGACTAGGTTATGAGGTAAAATGAACCCATATAATTACCCATTTATGAGGCTCATCATCGACCTCAACACCTTATCTAGGATCAAGGTCAGAGATTATTTGGAGTGCCTTGGAACTTGCATACATCAATGGAAAGCCTCCTCGTTTACAACAATGGGAACACAACAATGTCTCTTGGTTGTCAGATCTTGTAGGTGACTTAACTTCAACACATTCATTTGTTCTTGTCAAGATGAAATCGGGTACCTGGACACTCATTTACATTATCGGTGAGTTGTCTCGAATTGGTTAACGATTTTCATCAGTAATCGGTAATCCAATGATTTCTTCCATGCTCGACTTCAGTACATTCATTCGCATGGTAAGAATTGTACCATGAATTTTGGCTTGGATGAAGACTAATGGTTTTATGGAATCAACAACAACTTGCAGAAATGCATTTTATTGGTTTCTTGTAGCAGCATGTTCATCTTTTTTTTCAACGGCAGCATGATGGCACCACTACAACACTTTTTCATTCATTTCATTTTCAAGCAAAACAATAACATTGGGCCTATTTCATTCAATATGCATGGCATTATGTTTCATGGTTTCTACTTCAAGATGCAATACACAATCCAAATCAGCAATTCAAACTCGAAGAAAACAACTTTTTGCAAAAATTGACATTTTCTGCAACAGCTATGGAAAATTGCAGTTTCTGCAGCTACTGTTGTAACAGCCTGTTTTTTTGTAGCAGCTTGTTCCAGAGGCCATTTTAGCACAAATATTGCAAGATATTGGAGCGGAAATAAATAAATAAATAAATCTAAGCTTCTGGGTTTTCTCAAAATATGGTAAATTGAGTAAAATGCGAGAAAAATTCCAAAAAAGTGCAATTTTCCAAGACTTTTCAGCGGGTTTTTAAGGCGGATTTTCATTTTTCACCATTGTGGATAGATTAGGCCAAATTTTGGTATTTTTGCATAGAAATATCTTTTCTTCATCAAAATGGGATTCTAAAGGCATGAGGCAGTAAAAAAGGTAAAAATACACCATTTCCCTTTTGAAGCACTCAATTTGGCTTTAAAATGAGTTTGTGGCATATGTTTTTGTGCAACATTGGATGGCATGAAAAATCATTTTTAGAATTTTCAAAAGCTCAAGATTCAAGAATCTATTTGCCGGTAGAATGGTTTTATTCCAACATCTACAACTCCTACTTCAGCATTTCAAGTTCTTCAAAAGGTAAACTTGAGGTAAAAACTTGCATAAGGCTTTTTAGTTTATTAAAGATTTAGGAAAATATGATGAATAACCACTTTTCCATCAACCATTACTAGCCACCATATCTTTCATTTTGCAAACCACTCATACCATCAACCATCCCTTTCAATTTTACTCATTTTGATTAAATTTTCCTCTGTTCAAAAAAGAATTATTTATGACAGCAATATAAACTCAGCGTACAAGGCTGCAATAAATGAATTCAAAAGTTGGGAAATGAAGAAAATTTCAAGAAGAAGCTTGGAAAGTTTTTGATCTTGCTAAAAGTGTTGGAAATAATACTGAGATGGGGGGGGGGGGTGAATCAGTATTATCAGATCAATAAAACTTTTTCATTTCCATACTTAGATACATATACGCTACTTCATTCAAGGGAACCCGCGTGTATACGCAGCTGTGTCTAAAGCAACTAGAGTATATCCAAAATACTTATGATTCAGTTAATCCATTAAATGTTGATCTTTACTTAGTGCATCAGAACTTCATTAACCATATGAACAGTAAGCAGGTGCAGTAAAAACAGAACAGATCATCACACACAAGAAGCACACATGAACACCATGATATAAGGTGGAAACCCAATGTGGGTGAAAACCACCTGCTGCAATTCGTTTCTATATTTCTTTATTAAGAAACTTCTTTTACAATGTACTGGTGCAGCGCTTTACCAGCACGCAGGCTACAACCTGCAGAAGGCTACAACCTTCTCTCGTTCTCCAGACTCTCCAGGAAGGGAGCTCCAACCCCCTTTGCTCTTGTACTAGCTAAGATACTAGTACGTAGGCGCCGGCCTACAATCTTCTCTCCTCCAGGTACCACGTTTCATACATTTTCAGACTGGATACTCCTGAAGCACAACACATAATCTGAAGGCCACGTTTCATCCAATTTTCATGCTGGACCCATAAATATCATTGAAGCACAAAACAGTCAATACTAGCATCATCAATTTCTAAATCACTGAAACATTGAAACCCTGTCAACAACACAGTCACCAGAACACAGAGCAGACACAGAACTCTGCAAATCAATCAGACCCAACTGCAACTTCAACATCAAACATCAAAATGTATACGCTACTACGATGAATCAAACCCGTGTACATACGCGCTTTTTCCAAGGTCAACCCGCGTACAGATCTCAAAATATTTTCTTATAACTTTGCAGCTGTACCAAACATCAGTCATACTTATAACATTTATAGAACATTACATGCGTCAGTATGTAGATCTAGAATAAGCATAATCAACCATATAAAGATAGTTCATTTCAAACCATTTGATCCCGATCTCTCCTTAGATATTGTTCTCCATCAACCGGTGAGATCCCACCTTAGCTCAGATCAAACAATGTATCATCAACCCATAACCTGCATACTAGATCTCATACTTCATCAAATATTCAAGACTTTCTTGATGCCCTTGCCTAATGATCTTCTTCTCCTTTTATAGTCTTAGGCCTTGCTCAATACCACGGTCCAAAACCATAATAAATCAATACCAAGAGCCTAATACTTGGGATCAACACACTTGTCGAGATACCATGGTCCAAAACCGTAGGTTCAAATACCGAGGAATAACTACCACAGATCAAAAGTAAGCTTTCCGACATGTACGCGCTTTTCCGTGCATGAAACTGCGTGTATACCCTACTTGGTATATAGCGAACCTGCGTATACGTGACTTGGTATATAGTGAACCTGCTTGTATACCCTACTTGGTATATAGCGAACCTGCGTATACGCGACTTGGTATATAGTGAACCTGCGTATATACTCTTCTTTCTTCATTCTTTGTAGTCTGATCATCAATTCTTTGCTACTGACCTGCTGCACTATAATCTGTCATCTGTGTGATTTGCCATCAAGGACAACACTTGTCTCATAATGCCAACAATCTCCCCCTTTGGACTTGATGGCAAAGCTAACTTGTCACACTTAGAACTATCATCTGATTCCTTTGAGTTGTCCTCCATCAGTCACATCTGATATCTCTTCTGAAGATTCATCCAGTTATACATAAGTGAGATGTTCTTCTATGAGAGGGTTGCCATCAAGTACAACACATGCATCATAATACCAACAATCTCCCCCTTTGGACTTGATGGCAACAATACCAAATCACTCTCCCCCTTTGACATCAAGGGCAAAGGGCGGACCAAGATATTCTCTTCCTTTGCTGAACATTCCGTTGTCCATACTCCCCCTGAGTACCTGCTGAAATCTCCAAATGTTCTCCCCCTTTTTATATGCCAAAGTGTACCAATCTGTCCATGCGAAGTCTCTGTACTGTTGAAGTGTGTTGTTCATGCTCTTCCTGTCTGAAGACAAGATCTGCAAAAAGATGTTCTTTAAGAAGAACCATGACTTATACATCATAAGAGACCTTCCTATCACCAAAAGACTCAATACATACATCCATTTCCCAACCACGTGGGGATATACTAAAATTGACTCATCCACCCAACCAAGTGGGGATACATCAAAAGTTTACACATGATAAAGCAAGAACATTACATCTTCATCCCAGGTATAGTGGGGAAACCAATATAGGTTGTTGCATGACCTTGACACCATGAAATAGATATCACAAAAGAGATATATGACCAAAATATCTAGAGCAAGAATTTATGAAAGTCACCAATAACTGATATCGCCAGCATCTGTCGATCACCATTCAGATCAGCAACCAAGAGATCCTTCTGTTCTCCCTCTGCCTTTGTTTCACTTGAAATCAACAACAATTGTGAACTAGAACCAAAAGATTCTAGGATAATTCCAACAATGCATCATTGGAAGATTATATGCTCCCCCTGAACTTGTGCCAAATGGTCTCTGTCAGACCCATATCAGAATTTTCTCATTCTGAGTTTGGCCCACTGATTTTATTCAAACCAACATATATGCGACTGTATCCACAGAAACTTGCGTATATACGCAGATACTCCTTATTAAACTCGCGTACATCCAATTTCAGATCAGCAACCTGTAAATGTCCTATGACAGGGTATAATCAATTCATCCCTTTGAACAGAATTCTACATATACAGACTCATTCACATTTTATCATATGTGAGAAACACCATAGCCATCCAGATCTACATGAACCAAGTATCTGCATCAATCAACATATGAACAACCTATATAGGTAAGAACTCATCATCATCATGTCTCCAATAATGCAATTTTGAATAGTCATCCATGTATCAGCACTATGTATCTTGAGCTCAAGCTCATTTGAAAAACTTCTTGATATCATCAACAGCAGCAATCCTTATCCACAAGAGTGCTTGCATCATGCTTATGACGATAACAGCATATGAGTGACTCATCATCAAGTGAGGAAGATGTGTATTCAAGCTTTGTACTTCTCCTTATCCTTATGAAGATCACCATGTAAGCACCATATATGCATCATCAAAGAATCAACCATAAATCTGATCTGAACATCAACTATGTAACCTCAAGAATCATATGAGATTTTATCATGGACAACTCATAACCACATCATAGCAAGATATATCATTTAGCCATATAAGCATCATCACCAAGGACTATTAACCATAATGCCAACAATGAATTATTAAAGGCATATGCTCCCCCTCAACCTGTGCCATCTGTTAGATCTGATCATGCATATATCATCAATAAGCATCAAGACATCATCATCATCAAGTTAGGATCAAAACACTTCTAGACATCTTACAAGTATCAAAACATTTCCACACATCCTCATCAGACTGTAACTATTAACCAATAGAGCAAATAATGGACTGAAACATAACAAATCCTTTTCCTGAACCTGTCCCTACTGCATTTCTTCAGATAATCATATACGCGACTGTGCAGTATCCAACTCGCGTATATACGCGACTTCCCTTTATGGAACTTGCGTATGAGATTCAGGACACTGAAGTTTTATACTTTCAGCCCCCTCTGTGCTGTGCTGTGTCTGAGTACATTGTGTTGTGCCACATTTTTCTGTCTGTACTTCCTTCTTCTTCCATATCTTCAAGTGTGATGTTGTTTTCTCCTTTTGGTGTGAAGTCCGTGCTTTGTTCCTACATTCCTTTGCTATATGTCCAAGCTTGTTACATGCATAAAATCTTACATGTTTCATATTCCTCCTGTAGCAATCAGCAGCTTTGTGACCAAACATATTGCAAAAAAAAAAAATATCCATTAAAGTACCTTGAATGTGATGATCTTTCTGCATGATGGTCTCGAACCCTTCTTCTTCCACATCTAGCTGCAACATGTCCAAGATTATGACATACATAACATTCAACATTATTCATAGGAGGAGTAGAAGATTTTCTTTGAGGAGTCTCTTTCCTTGATTGTTGATGGGGTTGACCTTTCATCTCCTTGTTGATCATTTTAGATTTCTCTTTAGAGTTCCTTGCCTCACCTTGTGAACTAGATTCACCTTCAACAGATTCATGAAAACCAAGACCAGTCTTGATAGCAGGAGACCTTTGACTACTAAGAATATCATCCAAGGCTTTATTACTATCTTGAAATCTCAACAATTTATCCTTTTCTTCTAATTTACCTTTCAAGATATTTACCTCAACTTGAAGTTGTTCCTCCTTTTCTAGACATTGCTTCTTCATGTCTTCTTCAGCTTTCCTTCCTTCTTCCAACTGATGCCTTAGTTTGAGAATCTCCTTTTCTTGTTCTTCATTTAGATCCTGCTACATTTGACGAATTCTGAAGGCACATTCCAGCTGAGATTTTAAGCTGATAACTTTGTTTACCTGTTTTTCAATAGCTTGGAGTAGATCTTTATTCTGCTTCTTTGATTCTTCAAGATCTTTCTTTAGCGAGCAGTTCGTGGCTTCAATACTTTCATAGTAACTGGATCTATCTCTGAGTTTCTTGATGGTTGTGCTTCTTTCATTGACTTCATCTCTTAATGATGTCACTTCACCCTGCAACTTTTGACATTGATTTTCCTTGTCCTTGAGTAACTTTCTTACCTTGTTTCCTTCCTCTGATTGAGCTTTTAGTTTGGTAACTTCTTCTTTGAAAACACATTCCCTTTTTTTCAATAGATCTTGTTGATCTTTAATTTTGTCTGTAACCCTTCTAAATACTGCCTCTATTTGATACTTTTCTTGCTCGCCCATAAAAGCAAATTCAGTTGCTTCACTATCACTTTCATCTTTTCCAAATGGATAGATAGCTGGAACATCAGAGGATAGCAAATTCATACCTGATAGTTCATCTTCATTCTGAAATGATTCTGAATCTGATTCTGAATCTGAAGAGCTTCTTATACCTAATCCCCAATCGATTCTCCCACTGTCATAGTTCTTCTGAGATGTCTTCTTCTTCTTAGGTGCTTTCTTCTTAAGCTTCTTTCCCATAGTTCCACGAATCTCCTTCAAGCGATCAAGCTTCTACCAAAGGACCTGCTCTGATACCAATTGTTGGAAATAATACTGAGAGGGGGGAGGAGTGAATCAGTATTATCAGATCAATAAAACTTTTTCATTTCCATACTTAGATACATATACGCTACTTCATTCAAGGGAAACCGCGTGTATACGCAACTGTGTCTAAAGCAACCAGTGTATATCCAAAATACTTATGATTCAGTTAATCCATTAAATGTTGATCTTTAGTTAGTGTATCAGAACTTCATTAACCATATGAACAGTAAGCAGGTGCAGTAAAAACAGAACAGATCATCACACACAAGAAGCACACATGAACACCATGATATAAGGTGGAAACCCAATGTGGGTGAAAACCACCTGCTGCAATTCGTTTCTAACTTTCTTTATTAAGAAACTTCTTTTACAATGTACTGGTGCAGTCCTTTACCAGCACGCAGGCTACAAGCTACAGAAGGCTACAACCTTCTCTCGTTCTCCAGACTCTCTAGGAAGGGAGCTCCAACCCCCTTTGCTCTTGTACTAGCTAAGATACTAGTATGTAGGCGCCGGCCTACAATCTTCTCTCCTCCAGGTACCACGTTTCATACATTTTCAGACTGGATACTCCTGAAGCACAACACATAGTTTGAAGGCCACGTTTCATCCAATTTTCATGCTAGACCCATAAATATCATTGAAGCACGAAACAATCAATACTAGCATCATCAATTTCTAAATCACTGAAACACTGAAACCCTGTCAACAACACAGTCACCAGAACACAGAGAAGACACAGAACTCTGCAAAATCAATCAGACCCAACTGCAACTTCAACATCAAACTTCAAAATGTATACGCTACTACGATGAATCAAACCCGCGTACATACGTGCTTTTTCCAAGGTCAACCCGCGTACAGATCTCAAAATATTTTCTTATAACTTTGCAGCTGTACCAGACATCAGTCATACTTATAACATTTATAGAACATTACATGCATCAGTATGTAGATCTAGAATAAGCATAATCAACCATATAAAGATAGTTCATTTCAAACCATTTGATCCCGATCTCTCCTTAGATCTTGTTCTCCATCAACCGGTGAGATCCCACCTTAGCTCAGATCAAGCAATGTATCATCAACCCATAACCTGCATACTGGATCTCATACTTCATCAGATATTCAAGACTTTCTTGATGCCCTTGCCTAATGATCTTCTTCTCCCTTTATAGTCTCAGGCCTTGCTCAATACCATGGTCCAAAACCATAATAAATCAATACCAAGAGCCTAATACTTGGGATCAACACACTTGTCGAGATACCATGGTCCAAAACCATAGGTTCAAATACCGAGGAATAACTACCACGGACCAAAAGTAAGATTTCTGACATGTACGCGCTTTTCCATGCATGAAACTGCGTGTATACCCTACTTGGTATATAGCGAACCTGCGTATACGCAACTTGGTATATAGTGAACCTGCTTGTATACCCTACTTGGTATATAGCGAACCTGCGTATACGCGACTTGGTATATAGTGAACCTGCGTGTATACCCTGCTTGGTATATAGTGAACCTGCGTATATACTCTTCTTTCTTCATTCTTTGTAGTCTGATCATCAATTCTTTGCTACTGACCTGCTGCACTATAATCTGTCATCTGTGTGATTTGCCATCAAGGACAACACTTGTCTCATAATGCCAACAAAAAGTTGATTATGGAATCAATAAGGAAAGTAAAATCAAGAATATGAAACCATAATACAACCTATGCTTATGGTTTTGTAAGATGCATGGAAGAGACTTGGAAATTATTCAAGTGAATACATTTTTTGGTTCATAAGGCATTAAGGCGGGTTGTCACATCAAAATTTAGAAGAGATGTCGACATCAAGATGCTCTTTCTAGCAATTGAAGGTAATCAAGCAACAAGTCTTTAGGACCAAGCTTTGATTACTTTGAAGACTAGAGGTATGGAATAATTATAAGTTGAATGGTTAGTTGAATGATGTGCTTCATTAATGAGGACTACTGGATCATTTCATGGGTATTATAATTTAGTTGTACTACATATTGCATTTACCTTTGAGAATGAAGTATTGGAATGGTTTGAGGTTTTTGGAAAGAGACACATTTATACACTTGAACATTAATTCCAGCATCATATATCAAGTATAAAAAAGCTTCAGTAACATGATGATCAACAACATCAAGGCCACTTACATCAAAGACCAGTTTTGTAAAGATATTGTCAAAAGAAAAAAGGTAACATTTTATTTGTTTCTTTGAAGTAAACTACAAAACATAGAATATATGGACATTGAAAATATATCTCACTTATGTTGTATGGCCTTTCTGAATCTATCATAACCCATTAAAACCTATTATATCTCATGATATCCCATTTTTCAAATGATGAGCAGGCTACAAGGGTGAAGAATTCATTTTTTTTTTCACCTTGTTGACTTGGTTTTGATCCTTTTTCTTGACTTCATAAAGCCACTCCATCCATCCATTCATATCAATAATATTTTCATTTGTGCATACACATGTTACATGAGCGACATGTTACAAGAACCAAACTTCTAAGTTAGATTTCCATAACTATATTATTATTTTTATGTTTCTTCATTGAACAAGTTAAAATGTGTTAAGTTGAACAATTTGGCATTTTCTAGCAATCTCCAAATTCTGAAGTGAAATCACAGGTTGATGAACTTTGAGTAGTAGCCTAGCAAAAATAGAAGATGGAGAATATAGTAGAAAGGTTAAGAAATGATATCTACCATTCAGCGCAACATAGAATCACTCTTGTCACTCTAATAGGTCAGTCAATGCCTTGGTCAGTGGCAGAATGCACAACAAATTTAAGTGACAAAGAATACTAGACAACTATTCAAGTTTGCTAAGAAATGGTGTAAGAAAGTTAAGTCATTCCCAAAGATACATTCTGAAACAAATATGTTGATCAAGTTTTTTTATTTTCATGAGGACATGCAAAGATCTCAGTGTAGGGGAGATGTTGGGTCACTGATTTGTCATCATTTTCACTTGTCTTTGTCATTCGTTAAGTCATTACTTCTAACAATCCATTGCACCATTTCACTCATTTTCCTCCATTTTCACCATAATTATTCATGATGTGTCACTATATGTCTAAGTGGTTAATTAACATACTTTTGTTCTATTTTTAGTAGATTAAGAATAATTTTGCATGGTTTTAACTAATGACAGTTTTGCAAGTTCAAGTTTCCGCAGTTTTGTCAATTTTTCATAGCCACCTCCATGGTTGAGGTAGTAGCACCGCTCTCGAAGGATATCTGGCACATAGACATTGTTTCTAAAGGTTCCAATATAGATTCTTATTGGTCAAATACCACCCATATCACACGTGTGGACCTCCAGCATCAAATCAAGTGAAAAACGCAGTAGTTTTGAACAGTCAACTTCAAACGCATTTTATGAGAAAATGAAAGTGAATATCGCAAAACAAAAACACAGGTTTTGTTCAAAACAAGCCTAGTTAAGTTCTCAATGAGTAGTTTTCCCAAATTCATTACCATTTGGGAGATATTTCAATTTATTTGGAGCCATGTTGTGGAGGTTGTGTGAGCAAACAATGCACCCATGTGTCAATAAACACCCAGTCAAGAAAATAGAAGTTGGAATGGATTGTGCTTCATCAAATTCGTGGAAACTAGGTGTCCATTTAGTTTTGATCTTTAGCCATATGGATCTCCATGAAGTTACATTGTAACCCCTATATAAACACTCCATTGAAAAAGAGAGGGAGGTTAATTTTCTGAAGAATACAGTGAGTTGCTAAAACTCTGCTTTTAGTTATAAAGGATATAATATTCCTAGGGAATCTTTACAGTAAATAACAAAGAAAACATAGACATAAACACCATGAAACACTTGAATCAGTCCATGAAATTGCACCAAAAACTACTTCGCTAAGAAATTCTATTATAATATGAAGAGGGTACAATGAGGTGCTGGAAAGAGTGCACCTAGGCTTGCTCAAAGCAAGCTAGCTAATCCCAAATGAATAATAAGAAGTCCCTCCCAAATCTGATGCGGCTCTCTCCTAGCTCTGCACTGACACAGCCAAGAAATATGTTGTTGGTTATGAAGAACTACTGATAGGGCCTCCTCCAATACTCAGAAAATTCTGGTAAATTAACCCCAATCTCTCCACAAAAAACCCACAAAAATACACGAAGGAATTGACCAAATGTTAACCTCATAATTTTGGCCCAATTTTCCCCTAGCTCCTCTTGGTGCTGGCTGAGTTGGGACCCATGTTTGACCCCTCAAATCGGCCCAGAAAATTCAACAATTTTAGATATGTGATCCTTGTCAAAAACCCAGAAAAGGTTTCCCCTTGTTCCAACCATCAAAATTTGACCTTTCACAGCTTGGCCCTCCACCAAATTCGAATTCTGTTACTGTGGCTGCTCCTATCAATCACTGCTCTCCAAAATACAACAATCCTCCTCCAATGGCACTCCAAATCAAACCCTAGCATCTCAGTTCCTAAATCCTTCTCTCAATCCTCCCCATAATCAGCTCCACCAATGACTGTGCAGTCCTAGGACAAGTCTATGCAAGCCCAACCAAAGAAATATGTCTTGCTGAGAAGAGCACTCTCAAGTCCCGTAAATTTTCTTCCTACACCTGAAATTTAGAAAAGGAATTTCCCAGTAATGGTATAGCCTCTAATTTCAGTAACCCACTTCACCCAAGAACTGTGTGGTTCTTCTTCTGCATCCATGTTGAAGCCAAGGCAATTCATACCACTTGAGATTGGTCCCCCAAGTCTCCACAAAGTCATGAAAATACCTCAAAGAAGAGGGTGATATTTCCCCTTGGAAACCTCTGGTGCTAAAAAACACTTGTGACTCAGCTAAACAGCTAGAGCAACAATGTGTAAATATCAAATTATCAAAAGGTGTCCAATGCTGCCTTCAACCCTCTATTTATAATTTTTGCCTCACCTTTCCTTGTGGGTCCCTCATCCAAATATTTCGACCACCTTTCCACAAAATCGATTTTTCCTCCAAGGGGTGCATATTCCATGAGGGGTGGCCCCCATATTCTACTAATATTGAAGTTTTTGATTTATCCTAAGTCTTGTGTACCAAAAATGTCTCCAATGCCTAGATTAAATTGGGGATATCACAGTCCTCGCCGCCAAAAATTGCTTGTCCTCAAGTAATTCCTAAACAACAAAGCTCTTTGGTTGTTGATCCCCACTGTCACTGCAAAATATACCAGGGTCCCAGATGCACCACTGGATCGTCCCCGACCTCTACACTATCCTGTCATGAAGCAATCCCTCAATACCAGGATCCTAAGTCATCATGTCCAACATGAAGCTCCCCTTGCTCCATTCAGTACCCTGCCACGTATAAGTACTAAACGAACTCTACATACTATCAATGAGTAAGGAATCATGATAATGTGGCACCATGTCCAACCCCTCATGAAGAGGTCCTACCAAGTAGTCCATCTCATAAACTCCAAGAATAAACTCTTGAAGATACCACCAAATCCCTGTGGAGATAAATTCTTGCTCAAATGAGCTTCTCCAGATATCATCCTGGTGACCAACCTTCCATGCTAATGAACTCACCCATGCCAAAAATGACTCATTAAAGCCCAATGGAAGATATAAATGATCTCCCCATGTAGTAGCCAGCTCATCCCTAAAGGTCATTGAGCTATGAAGTATTGTGATGCTTGAGTCCCCTGCTAGTCTCAGAAGGGTGCCACCATGTTTGCGTTGCGCCACTCTGACTATGAAATATTCCCCATCATGACCAGACTGTACCCTCCTCTCCTGGGACCTGATGGCAAAAAAATCTGTGAATGCCAAGCTCATCCTGCCCAGGCATCTCCATGATGTCAATTTCTACCCATCCACTACCAATCTTCGTCCTGAGCAACAACACAATAAATCTACCTTGCCATACAATGGAGGTCTTAGTGATCCCCCACGTGTCAAATCCAAGGTGAAATAGATTACTCTCTGCCATGTCTCAGATCATTACAAAGTGGAGTGACCTGTCAGCTGACTGAATCCCCAGATCCCATAAAAATATTCGTTGCGACATAGTCCTTATGACTGTTTGAACCCCTCCTACTCCATATCTTTTCTCCCTGTATGCAATCAATGTATAGACTATGTGTGTCGTAAATCAACCAGGGGAACTCAAAATTTCCATGTGCCTTCCATACCACATCGTGAAATATGTGATCCTGCCTCCTGAAAGCGCACCCCGATATCGCCTGGAGTCCAAACATCTGCCTGTAGATGAGGTATACCATCCACTACACATCATGCTCATATAATGCCTCCAACTATCTCGTTAAAAGTGCATCATGCAGCTCCCTCGCAATCACCCCCCTAAGTGTGAGCCCAGGGGTGGAACATATGCTACCTCGGTAGTAAACCACGCCATCCCTAAGCCTGTATATGTCGGCTCATGCACCCACCAAATGTCTCAACTGGAGAGTCTCCCTCTTGCCCATGACACATTGTGTCTCATCCATCTGCCTAGGGTGAGCCTCCCATGTCCTGCTGCCTGTACTGAGAGCATCAAAGGGAAACAACCAAATGCCCTGCAACTGTAAGCAATATTGGAGCATGATAGGTGGGTAAGTCCCCAAGGGTATGACCAAGAGTCTGTCAAGATACTGAAGAGTAATCCTATGGATGTCCCTCTCTTTGCCTCGGATCTGTTGATAACCCAATCGAAGACCTGTCAGGTGGACATGGAGGTGCATTGTGGTGTGCCGTAGTGTGATGGATTGTATTATGGAGTAGGAGGAGCAGCTCAAATCACATTGAGTACAAGGATACTTGGTGGTATGTAGTGACATATGGTGCAACACAATGGGCTCTTGGATTGTTTCCTCCAAGGAGATTTGTCATGGGTGTTGCCCAAAAATTTGGTGGGAATATGAAAATGGGGGTGATTCCAATCATTGGATCCACCATCCTACTATTACCCTGACTGACCCAATCCATGGAGTGGTGGGGAGTCCCACCTAGGTCCCAACGATGATCCAACCCTCGAGCCCCTCTAGAAAACCACGACCCCTGTTAAACTATGCTCCTGACCATGGATGTATACAAAAACCTAGTCAGCCCTATCAGGTACCAACTAAATAACTTGTGCCACCCAACCCCATGAGAGGGATCAAATGCAAGGGTCCCCAAATACGTAGCAAGTCCATCATGTGAGTGTTCCACTCTGTGTAACTCATGTCCTCTCGTCTCACTAGTCCGGCCAACATATACAATCTTTCTATGTAACTTAGGCACTCTCCCTCCAACATGCAAAGGTAGCCTAACAATACTACAGGCCCCATCTACGTAAGCCTAAAGAGAGCTACTGAATGGAAGTACTACAACTATGCTAGCTTCTTGTGCATCTATCTACTCCACACTGATGGTAGACCCAAAAGATGATTGCCCATCATCCTCCATCATGGACTCAACCGGAGTCTCGAATTGCCCCACCACAAATACCTCCTCAAGCATAACATCCTCATCTAGCTCACGCTTCTCAAGGTTCTCTCCATGCTGTTGTATGTGGCTATCGTCTAGGAAATCTATCACAACTTTGGGTACCTTTGTGCCTACTGGCACCTCGTCAATGGATGGTCCCATGGGTGTGTGCCCAACTGTCTCCACCAATGTGTCAATCGGGTCTACCAAAGGAAACTCCCACAAGGGTGGCTCCTATGTCACGCTATGTGTATCTACGTGCTCCTCACAACCCTGCATGGCCTCAACTTCATGTTCGACCTCCTCATCAGTCTCCTGATGTCTAAAACCAAGTCTCCACCAACAAAATCGCCTCTGGGTCTCATCCTCTAACTGCCCAACTCTACATGATGGTCCAACCCCTGAACTATACTTCTCCTTCTCTTGTTCATCCAAGGAATGAGGCATGGTAGGATGGTCAAACTGACCATATGTGTGGGTGTTGTACTACTGGGATGCACGTGTATGTACTTGGCCTTTGTGTTGGTTATGTATCATTCATTGTCTAGAATCTGTTGGTTCTGCCTCACCAATTGTTGGCTCTACCTCATCAACTCCTCCATGATCTTGCTAGCCTCCCCACAACTAGCCAAGATCATGCTCTGATACCACTATAATATTCCTAGGGAATCTTTACAGTAAATAACAAAGTAAACATAGACATAAAAACCATGAAAATCAAACAAATGAATCAATCCATAAAATTGCACCAAAAACTACTTTGCTAAGCCATTTTATTATAATGAAGAGGATATAATGAGGTGCTGGAAAGAGTGCACATGGGCTTGCTCAAGGCAAGCTAGCTAAGCACAAATGAAAAATAAGAAGTTCCTCACAAATCTGATGCGACTCTCTCCTGTCTCTGCGCTGAAACTACCATGAAATATGTTGTTTACTATGAAGAACTTCTACTAGGGCCTCCTCCGGTGCTCAGAAAATTCCATAAATTAATCCCAAGCTCTCCACCAAAAACCCATGAAGGAATTGGCCAAATTCTAACCTCGGAATTTTGGCCCAAATTTCCCCTAGCTCCTCTTGCTTTCGGCTAAGTTGGGACCCATGTTTTACCCCTCAAATCTGCCCAGAAAATGCTACAATTTTAGATATGAGATCCTTGTCAAAAACCCAGAAACACCCAGAATGGGTTTCCCTTGGTTTCAACCTTCAAAATTTGACCCTTCACAACTTGGCCTCCACCAAATTCGAATTTTGTTACTGTGGCTGCTCCTATCTATCTTTGCTCTCCAAACTACGACAATCCTCCTCCAATGGCCCTCCAAATGAAATCCCAACAGCTCATCTCCTAAATCCTTCTCTCAAGCTTTCCCACAATCAGCTCCACCAGTGACTGCGCAGTCTTGGGACAAGTCTACATAGGCCCAACCAAAGAAATATGTCTTGTTGAGAATGGCACTATCAAATCTAGTAAATTTTCTTCCTTTACTTGCAATTTGGACAAGGAATTTTCCAGTAATGGTATAGCCTCTAATTTTAGTACCCCACTTCACCCAAGAACTGTGTGGTTCTTCTTCTGCATCCAGGCTGAAGCTAAGGCATGTCGTACCACCTGAGACTGGTCCCCCAAGTCTTCACAAAGTCATGACAATACCTTCCTAGGGTGGCACTTGTCGTCCACTGAAGAAGAGGGTGAGATTTCCCCTTGGAAATCTCTGGTGCTAAACAACACTTGTGACTCAACTAAACAGCTAGAGCAACAATGTGTAAATGTCAAATTATCGAAAGGTGTGTAATGTTGCCTTCAACCCTATATTTATAATTGTTGCCTCACCTTTCCTTGTGGGTCCCTCATCCAAATATTTTGACCTCCTTTCCACAAAATCGATTTTTCCTCCAAGGGGTGCATATTCCATGAGGGGTGGCCCCCATATTCCACTAATATTGAAGTTTTCAATTTCTCCCAAGTCCCATGTGCCAAAAATGTCTCCAATGCCTAGATTAAAAAATTGTGTTATGCTCAGAACTTCGCCAATAAACTTTATTAATCGTGTTAATTAAAAAAATCAAAATTGGGGATATCACAAAGGAAGACCTTTCAATTCAAATGTGTGGCTGAGTGTTGATCTTGATTCAAAACCATATGCTTGTGGAGGGCCCCTGCAAGTAGTAAGGTTTTGTTTTCAATTTATGAGTTGTGTTCTTCATTAGATTTTCGTATAACTCAATTCATTTCATTGTTATTGATAAGTAGATGCATCTATTAGAACATTTTTTCCCTTTCACCGATCTCAGATTACATAGTAGAAATTGATTGATGATTCATTACTCATTTCAAAAGAATATAGGATTGAATTTAGCAATAGTGATAATTGATAGAATTTTGTACTTAAATTAGGATTCAGTTTTGTAAAACAGAGTTTTATTTACAGTTTGCATTCATGGTTGATTTATAAATTTAAGAGAGTGTGATTCTTTTCAAGCAAGGCTTTAATTTATTCATGCAAGAGTGTGTTGTGTAGATTCAAGTTTCCTTATAAAACAAAATGATATATATGCAATAGAGTTTCAAGAGTTTCAAGAATCAAGTTTATTTTTTAGTGTCAATTTGATTTTCTAGACAAATAGTTTAATTGTTTTCATTTTGAGTTTTATTTAGATACCATTTTCATAAGAAAGTGTTCATCTTTCATAGAATTAATCTCAATAATGAATTTAGTCATATACATTTCAATTTGAATAATTAAAGGCTTCTAACACATATAGGGCACTTACACTTCATCAGTCTACTGATCCTGGTCGATAATTCATGTAACAATTTAAGACAATTAAATTGACAAACAAAATTTGAGGTTAGAAATGGATTTTTGGGTGAGGAGCCAAACTTGTAAGAATGATTTCTAACTGAGTTTGCTTGAAAAATCCCCTTGGATCATGGATTGGCTCGAGGGTGAGTGTTGCAAGAAATATAAGCTACATTTGGTATATGTTTGCTTGGAAAATCGAGGTCCCACCTTCAGTTTTAGACATTGTTATATTTTAGAAGTGTTATTAACTATGATGTGTGAATATGATGATTAACTCTTTATTGAATTGAATTTTAGATATGTTATAATTTTGGATGTTTATAGGAAACTATTTAATGGAATCAATGAAAAAATGTCTTGAGTATTATGTGGATTATATGGAAATTTTACCACGGGGTTGTAAGAAAGAGGTCTTGATTTTTATGTGTAAGTTAATATGTTGCATGTGGATATTCAAGGCTCTGTGATTACTATTGCTCATTTTTATGATATAGCTTCTCTTATGGGAGGTTCCAGAAGATGAAAATTAGAGCATGGTGAGGGGAAATCCTATTGATCCCCTGCTCTAATTTTTAGATCTTGGTTTGTGAAATTTTAGGAAATATGATCATAGGAATTTGTGCTTCCTAAATGCATCTTTAAATAGGTTAAGTTGGTATTTCTGCTATAAATTGTCTTCTAAGTGGTTTGAAAAATTTGAAACTTGGACCACGATGAGGGAATATCCCACTGATCATCTGGTCCAACTTTCAAATCTTGGGCCATTATATTTTAGGACATATGATCCAAGGAATTTTAACTTCATGAATCCTCCTAAAATCATGCATCATGCAGATCAAGTTGGAATTTCTTCTATAAATTTTCCTTTGGGATGTTAAAGAAATTGAGACTTGGTCCATAGTGAGGGGAAATCACATTTATCATCTAGTACAACTTCTAGATCTTGGGTCATGATATTTTACAAGATATGATTAGAGGAAGTTGAGCTCCCTATATGCTCCTCAAAATTGTTCATCAAACAGACCATTTTAGCATTTGTGTTATAACTTTACATATGGGAGATTCCATAGGTTTCAAATTAAACCATAGTTATGGGAACACCCACTAATCATTTGGTTTAGCTTTTAGAACTTGGACTTATACAATTTAGGAGATATTCCCTAAAAAAAATTCTATATGCGTTCAAAGTGTTTGAAAAAATGCCTGAATTGTTTAATGATTCATTGCATACAAACTGTTTGATGAAACTCCCCCATGAAAATGTTTCTTTGTAGATGGAGACAATATTGTTGTGTGATAGCATTTTTTTAGCTAAGATATGTCTATATGTATGCAAATAATTTTCTATATAAGTTTGCACACATAGTGTTTGAAGAAATGATTAAATAATATAATGATTCATTGCATACAAACTGTTTGATGAAATGCCTTAATGAAAATGTTGTTTTATGGATGGTGGTAGTATTGTTGTATGATAGTATAGATCTAAATGATATATGTATATTTGCATGAAAAGAAATTGAAGAATTTTTTAAAGGTGTTTGTTTACAATTTGCATATAAGATATTTCAAGAAACACATCAAAGTCAAAAATAAAAAGTTGTATGATTATGTGGTCTATTTCAATTACTATGTTACAAGTGGAATTAAAGTAATATTTTTTATTTGATTTCATAAAATGTGTTTGAAAAAATGCATTCAAGAAAAATGCTACTCAACTAATAGTATACAAGGTATTTGGCAAAAGGTGTATATATAAATTGTTTGAAAAAATGTTTGAGAGATAAAAATTAGGTTTTTGCAAGTGTGGATAGGATAAATTTAATAGAGGTATGTGACAAAGTGGTATCAAAGCTTATTTTCAAGCTAATGCAAGGAAAAAGAAAATTTTGGGTACCTTGTGGCCTTTATAAGTCATTGAGGGAACCATGTTTGTTATAGTGAACTCCTTCAAGACTTCATTCACCAGTCTCATGAGAGCGTTGCATGCAAGAGTAAGACCAAAAGGCATTACTAACCACTCATATAGTCCATCATCAGTCTTAAAAGTTGTTTTCCGCTCTTCTCCCACTCTCACTCAATTTTTTTGTTAACAACTCTTCAATTCAATCTTAGAGAAATATATAGCACCACTCAAACAATTAATTAAATCATCAATGCATGGAAGAGGAAACCTATCTAATTTTTATTTTGTTGATGGCCCTCAAATTGATGCACATCCTCCATCCACCATATTTCTTTGTGGTATGGATTGTTGGAACATCATATGGTATTAAAATTTATCTAATAAGACCTTTGTCTAGAATATCTTGCATTTGTTTCCTTATCACTTCATTTTCTTAAGGAGACATGTTGTATGATTCCTTATCTAGAAGACTTTCTACAAGTATCAAATAAATATGATGGATGATTCTTCAGACAGGATGTATTTTACTTGGCAATTCGTCCATAAGTATATCAATAAAATCACCTAATACACCCTTGAGTTCCTTAGGAAAATCATTTAAACTTGTGTTGGTAAGAATTACCTTAGGTTTACTAACCAAGCAAAGATGGAATTCATTCTTTTTGATCTCTTGTTATAGCTCCTTACCACTCATCCATAACACACTATGACTAACTTCTTATTTAACTCCTTCACCTTGTAAGGGAAGCAATGTATGCTTGTGACCATCTTTCTCAAGTGTGTAAGTGTTTGTTACAAAATCACAGATAACATTCCTATCGAACTACCATGGCCTTATATTGATGGTTTTGGATCCACTAATATTCAAGGGGTCTCCCTGATATGTTGTCCCAATTAGATGTCACACCATTTGGGATAGGAGCCCCATCTGGAAAATGGCCTGATTCCAGTGTCTTAAAAAATTTCCTTGGCTCTAACTGTCAACAAGAGAGAGGAGTGCAAATGTGCCTTCAAAAATCAAGTAAGTGTGCCTGGTGAGTGTTTGGTTGTAGGTGTTTCAAGTTTCTTCTACTGCGGAGGGAAAGGAATGTGATATTCTAAGAGAGATATAATAGTACCACTCTAGTAGAGACACACACAACCAAGAAGGACCCATCTCACATCAAGCGAAATAGTCCAAAAATATGCAACGATCATTACAACCAATCAACAAGAAGGATTTCTCTAATATCTAGTAGAATAATCCACAAAGATGTGACAACAATAACAACCATTACAACGCATTCTAAATATGATAAGTACTAAAATAACCGAAATATTTCAATTACTTTAGCACAAATTAAAGAAAATATGAATTACAAACATCCATACATGAAGAACATGTTGGTCATGAGGCTTCTGATATCAAGTAAAAGTTCCAAGACACATGTATACAATGAACACCACTTTCTCCTCAAAAGAACTAGCTTGTCTCTCTAATGCCTTGCAAGAGTAGCCGAGGTGAAAAGTCATTTTCTCATACAATGAGGGTGTATATATAACTAATGGGGTGATGTTTCACCTCCCTTGTGACTCTTTGACTACCATCATGGTTGTTTGACTTCCTATGAATTATCGACTTTACATAACTCTTCATGTTGTGTACATGTCTTTTGAACTTCCACTTTACAATACATTTTTGAATAAGAAATTAGATGATCCACACTAATGATGTTGCATATACAAGTCATGACATGACATGACATTGCTAGCATGGAATTCTTGATGACATGGCAATGTCAAACCACTTTTGTTGTTTCTTGCTACATGTCTTCTTAAGGATGCTCTTCTATCCACCTCCTCATGGCTTAGACGTAAGGAGTCTTCAATGATATAAAGTCTTGATATGTGGTCATAAATTGATGTCCCTTTGTATTATCTTGATTGATCATCTTGCATAATCAACTACAAATGTGTCTTTCAGCATGTTTCCCTTCTCCATCTCCTTATTCATCATATTGTCCTGGTATGATAGAGTACCTGCATCTGCAATTCACTCATGATGAGAAGAAATATATCCAATAAACCCTTAGTCTGAGATGGTGCATGTTGATCCACTAACTAAGCTAAAATCAGGTGCAAGGCTAAGGGAGAGGCTCAGTGATTGTGCAATTGTGCAACTCAGGAAGTCAGGGGTGAAGCTTAAGCCTTGAGACTGGGAAATGTGCAGTTCAATCTAGACTGGGCAAGAATATTGCACAGTTTTGGGACTCAGTGAGCTAGCTGAGGGTTTTTGCACTATTTTAGCCAACTACGTAGTTATGGGAGGAAAAGTAGACCTAGTGATTGTGCAGATCAGGAGCTCAAGGGTTGGGCTTGAGCTTAGAAACTGCGCAATGCACAATTGAGGCCAGGATGGAGGGTTGGATTTCATAATTTTGGGGGCCAAGGTCTGGGCTTGAGCTTTGGAACTATGCATTACACAGTCCTGGGAGGTAGGAGCAATGCATTTCACAGTGTCAGGTGAAGGGTTGCAGTCTGAGCATTGGAACTGCACAATGTGCATTTGAGGAGGGTTGGATGAGGTTAAGTTGTTAGAAAATTTTTGGAATTTCGCTAAGTGTGGGATTGATGAGCTGAAGTGAACAGTGATATGACTTGACTATGATCACACACTTAGAAAACTTGATGACACAACAACATAGATCATCCAAGACATATGAATAATACTTTTCTCTCAATGCAAAAACTTTTTGATGACTTACGACAAGTGTGACACCAAAGATACACTTTGTGACGACCGTGAAAGCACTTGTGCGATAATGCTTAAAACTTTTGGAATTGGTTTGATGGATGTTTACATGGTTAGATAAACTCATTTTCATAAATATAACCCCTTGAAACCACCAAGAAAATCTTATACACATTGTGTGACAGTTAAAATGTGAAAATATGAAATTTTTGGATTTCTTGCAAAAGGGACCAAAACACTTAGAGAAAAAACATGGAATTGATTTTAATGTTTGCGAAAACAATATGCAGGACCAAGGTAGGCTCTAAATTTTGGTTTGGAGGGTATTGTAGTAGCAAAAACACTTGGCGACACATTGGTAGAATTCCAGCTTCTTTGTCTCGGTTAACTCTTTTGTGGAGGGTCTCAGTTCTTTAAGGAGTATCGATTCATCGTGTAGATCCCTTTGGATTCCCCACTTACCCTATGAATAAGAATGATCCACTTCGTTCATTTCTTGGTTGAACACAAGCATAAGATTTAGAAATATTACAATGTTTCGAATAAAAAAGGGTAGTGAAGTTCACAAGATTTAGATTTCTAAAGTTTAGTTTTTCATCTCTGGTGTTGCTCCCCTTCTAGTAGGCCTGGACAGTACCCTAACAGAGTCATTATAGAAACACAAACATTGCTCCACTACCAACGAGCCTAGACAGTACCCCGGTGACTTGCTTTCTTCATCTCTCTACATAGGAAGCCTTTCTATTCGTTCACCTTTATTTATGTATTTAAAGAGGACTATGCATTGGAACTTATTCATTTTGTGGGCAGAAGAGGGATCTCGACTTGTTGAGAGCAGGAGAGGTTGTTCCTTCAGAGAAGCATATAAATACCTTTGATTTAGGTTTACTCGTTTAGATTTTTCCCCTTTTCCTCATCCACTGATTTGATAAGTGTGAAAACACCGAAACATAGGACCAAGTGTGGCATAAGGTTTCTAGAATAGACATAGTATCTTGGTAAATTGGCCAAAACTCTCCTCGCAGATAGATTATATTTTCTGTCAGAACTTCATCGACCAAAATATGTGACCACAACAAAGAAGGAGGATGAAGGTTAGCCTAATGTTGTAGTGTCACAAGACTCTTTTCAATTTAGCCACACGCAAAGAAGCCAGAAAACACATTCACATGTGATGCTTATTTGCACCAAATAAAACAAAGACAAGACCAAACAAACAAACAAGCAAGAAAAGAAACTACGTACAAAGGGTAAGGCACAACCCCATATCATCATTGAAAATAATGCTTTAAATATTTTCCATTAACAGGAAGAGATTCAATCCTCTCTTCTAGTGATTGCAGATGATATGTGTGTTGTCCAAGTTTCTCGTGTATGGTGAACAGTCTGATCCACAGGGATTGGAACTTAGTCTGCTTTCCTCTGTCCTCATGGGCTTTGTACCACTTCAAGGCTAATTCACTCACACTGAATTCATTCTTCCTTGCAGACTTCTTTTCGAACCACCTCTTGATACGACTATGGTGAAGTTAGAATTTTTCTTTTTCTTTTGTCGTTCTTCCTACAGCTTGTGAAGTGTGTCTATCCTATGATGAAACAATATGCAAGGCTTTCCCTGGGAATCATGTGAAAGATGAAGGGAAGGTAGCTATATGTTCAAGGGTAGGATGTCTTCTTTTCCATACACCAAGAAGTAAGGAGATGTATTTAGAGGGGGTTTTCATGTGACTCGGTCATCCCATAAGGCATTCACCAAAGTGGAGCGCCAATTCCTCTGTTCAGAAAAAATGGTCTTCTTGATCATGCGGATGAGGTTCTTATTTGTATATTTAGCAAGACCATTTCCCTATGGATAATAATTAGCTTAATGTTTAATACGATTCCAATTTCCATTGCAAAATAATATAATTTTAACAATGAAAAATACGTCGCATTATAAAAAACAAGTGAAGTCATGATGTCAAACCTGGAAATGATATTCTGTTTAAGGAATTTGATGATTGGAACTTATTCTTCGCACCGCATGAAGTAGTTTGTAGTAGTAATAATATAGTGGTTAGTTTTTGATGAGTGCGGAAAAAATTCACCAATCACATCTAAGCCCCATTGTTGAAATGGTTCTTCCACTGCAATAGGATGCAATGGGATGACTAATTTCTTTCCTTTGTCGGCACACTTTTGATATACCAGAGACTTGTGGGCATAAGAATGAGCATCTTTGAATAATGTGGGCCAAAAAAAGTCGGCTCGCATGACCTTGTGTGCAATTGTGTCACCCGCAAAGTATTCACTAGTTGGTCTATCATGGAGATCACCTAATACTCTCTCTAAATTATGTGCTTCCAAGCACCTATGAAAAACTTTGTTATGGTGCTTTCTGAAAAGCACCCCATCCACCAACTACTAAGATAATGATTTGAGCTTGAGTGCCCTCTTTTGTCATGAAAATAAGTGAAAGGGAAAGGTGTCATGCTCAAGATACTAGCGCACATCTAAATAACAAGAGTTTGCAATGGTAGTGGGGGAGGATCACTCAACATTATACATTTTGATTTCATGCTCCTATCCAAATGGATCTTCTTCTTTTTCATCTACTGCTTCTACTGCTAGCCAACAAAGACGATGGCCCTTGATCATGTGAACTAGCTTGAACTCTAAGTCATACTCCTGCAAACCAATCATCCAATTCGCTCTTTTTTCACTTAGATCTTGTTGAACAAACATTGATTTGACTGTTGGGTGAAACACAAAGATAATACAATGATCTTTCAAGAGATAGGGTCAGAAGTGCTTCACCGCTTTGTAAACTACATAGACTTCATCTTGTCATTAATTATCCTTGGTTTTTGTCTAAATGGTTTGTTTCCTTCTTTTAAGAGAATGACATGGTGTATGGTAGTTGTTGGGTTGTGTTATATTCTTTCCACGACTGGCCCACGTAGTTAATCGAGGGGTTAGAGGGGGGCGTAGCCCCCCCTTCGTTGCGCCGATTGCGTAGCGGGGGGGGTCACAGGGTGTTTGAGGGGTGTAGGTAACCCACTTTATGGGGTCTGGGGCAGCGCCCTAGAAAATTTTGGTTTTGGAACCTATGTTAGGTTGGGCGGACCCACCTATGGTTTTGTGCATGATTTTCGCACATGTTTTTTGGACGCAATGGTTTTCGATCCATGGTTTTGGACGCGATGGTTTTCGTTCCATGGTATTAGATGCTTTGGCATGTATAAATATGTATTATAACATTGAAAGAAAAATAATGAAAAATCAAGCTGGTAGTCCCAGTTTTGGGATCCAGGGGAAAATCTATGTGTATATGTGTTTTATGTGTTATGCTCTCGCATTGTTTATTTTATGTGTTTTAGAATATGTATGCAGGTAATTTATGTACGGGGTTAAATCATACAGTAGTTTTTTCATACATTTAGATCATCATTGTTGATAACACATTTATACTTGGGGGGGTGGGGGGTGGGTGAATCAATATAAGACATTTTTTTTTTACTTATTAAAACATTCATCAACCATAAGAAAACAAACACATATGAGATATATTAACTGCATGACATGGAACTAAATATTTATGTGGAAACCCTTTCAGGAGAAAAGCACAAAAAATCTCTTTATAATTATTTGTAGGCCCCAACCTACTAATAAATTATTTGTAGGAACTAGCCTACTTGAGACACCAATCCCCACTAGTAAAAACCCTAGTAGTTACCAACCTACTCTTGTAGATATTTGTAGACACCAAAACCCACCACTACAAGTATTCATAGACACTAACCTACTAGAGACACCATTCCCCATTGTTGCACATATCATATAGGAACCAACCTAATAGAGACAACAATCCCCATTTTTGCAAATAATTATAGACACAAAAAATATATATAGGCACCACCCTATTGGAGACACCAATCCCCACTATTAAGCAACAACTTAGCAAGAGAAACCAATCCTTTTGTTTGAACAACATTCCTCAATTACAACTCTTATTTAGTGCATATAACTTCTTTAAAATATGACAACATTAACATTATCCTTGGCAAGACTACTTACTGCTTCTTCCTTCACTGGGTTTGCTTAGTGCTTCTTCCTTCACTAGATCTTCTCACTGCTTCTACCTTCACCGAGTCAAAATTTGAATCTCCAAATGAAATTTATGGAAACTCTCCCAAAGCTTCTTGTTTTTGTCAACTTCCCAAGAATGAACTTGTACAGTACATCGTGAAACCAATTTTGTTAGTTCTAAGGTACTTTTGTATGTCTCCTCATATTTATGAATATTTCTTAGTCTAAAATATCCCATAAAAAAGTCATAGTAAAAATTCTTATTAGAAACTAATTTTAGGACCATTAAAAAACCCTAAGTATTAGGGAATATCTCTAAAAATATAGCAAACCAAAGTATGAAATTTTTACTTGAGGTACTTTTGTAAGTCTCCTAAAATTTCACAATATGAAAGTCCTAGAAATGTAATTATAGAAAAAATGTTAGGATGACTTGTTTGAAATTGATTTCAAGACTATTCTAAAATCCTAACTTCCATAAGTCATATCTTTGAAAGTATAATGAGTCAATGTTTAAAATGTTGGCCACATGCATCCAGAGATATCTCCTCCATATCCTAAAAATTTCATGGTCTAAAACATCCTAGAAAGTGAAAATGTCAAACTAACATGTTCGAAACTTATTTCATGAGCATCCAATAACCCTAAATTCTAGGGCATATATTGGAAATTATTTTGAACCAATTTCTGAAATTGTGATTACATTTATCTATATATCTCACTTCCATCTCCTCAATTTTTCACATTGTAAAATATCCCAAAAAATAATTTATAGTGAAAATTCAAATCTCACCTGAAATTGATTTCACTCTCCCATTTTTTAATGATATGCAATCTTTGTTCATCCACTTCTCCAAAAGGATAATAATTTTCACCCACATATTTTCTCTCAATACTTTTTCTTTTTATAATTTATCATAACTCTTCATGAAGCGACATGTTAATCCAAAATGAAATGACACTTGTTAATTTTTATTTTATTTTTATTTTTTCTAAGGAAATATCCGGGTAAATCCACCTGAAGGGATCAAATCCCACCAAGTTATTAGCAAAGCCTAACCTCGAGGGAATCGATGAGAATTTACCACATGGCCTCCCATTAGAGAGATTATTTATCGAACTCGACCAATTGAGCTAACCCTCGGGAGTACACTTATTAATTAAATAGTTAATTTCCCTTTTATTTAACTTTTCCACATATAATGGGAAAATACCATGGGCTTCAAAAACCCATGGGTTTGTACCCCTATTTCACACTGTTGTAGAGGCTACAACCACCCTCCAAATGTTTTCCTTCACTTTATTTTTGGAGCTCCTCAAAATCTTAGCAGTTTGTCTTGCACTGCTCAGGTACTTGTGTTTCATTCAAGTTTATCTTTCACTTTGCAACTTGTATTCACTTACTTGCTTTACTGACTAACCAAAATTTGACCCCATGACTTGGTTCACATCTAGTTCTTACGTTGTCTTGGAATGCTGTGAAATCCTAGAGGAAACCAACCTTGCTCTCAGGAATTGTGCAGAGCAGCTTGGTTGCCTGCCTTTCTCTCTAGAGATGCACAGAGCAGTCCGATAGATATCCTTGCTCAACGAAATTGCATAGAACATCCAGAAACTGGGCTTCGGCTTAGGAATTACACAGACCCAACTGGAAGCTTTTCTTCATCTAAGAATTTTTGCAGAGCATGAGAGGCAACTAGAGCCACGTAGCCTAGGAATTGCACGGAAGCATTCCTTTAGTCGTTGTCTAATGCATGTGCTAGAAAGTTGCCCGGTTCTCTCCATAACTTCTCAATTTCTCCATGCATTCATGGAAACCCTTTCCCAAGAAAGAAAAAAAAAAGAGAAAAAAAAACAAAAAACATCCCTAAAAATAGGGATCTATTTTTAGCACTAGGAGGTACACTCAAGTTGATTTTAGAAACTTCCCACCACTTGTCGCTTTTTCCTAGATTTTTCGCATACGCATCATAAACCCTGAATCTACGAAATCTATTTAAATGACGCCCCATATCTCATTCTACATATTTGATCTTGGAGCTTTGGAATTCCCAGGGCATCTAGGGACCTTCAGCACAGTTGGCACAAATTTTTCGGGTAAGTTTTGCTTTTCAAGTATTTTCTGCTTTCTTTGTCGCTTTTATTTCCTTGGCTTGTGTGAGTGTTGTTTTTCATGTTTTACTGAACGACTTCTGGAGTTTTAGTTTTTTTTAACTTGTAGAAGTGTTCTTTCAAGTTTTGCATCACATTTCTTAAGCACCGCATGCATAACACTGTTTTTTCACTAATGGTCGTCATTACGGTGACCCTCTCCACCAGCTTCGTTATTCGTCTGTTTGACTTATTACTACATTGGTTTTGATTGCATGCATGAGCATTCACTCCTATATGCAACATCCTTCACTCATGCATTCAGATCTACTCGTTTTCAAGTTAGACTTAGGCATATCCGGGCTGCCTTAGCTCATATCTTGCTTTCCCCAGCATGCACTGCTCATTCCAAAAACTCAAGGCTCTGCCTTGCCTCCAGGAATTGTGAAAAAAATGCATGTCACTGGCCTCCAGTTGTGTTCTGCGTATTTCTAAGAGACTGTGCCGAGTCTTTCCCACTGGGATTGTGCAATTTGCAGTCCAAGCCAGTAGTCAAGTCGGACTGAACTGTGCATTGCACAGTTCTAATCCACAGTCAACCCAGCTCAACTGCGCTTTGTGCAATTCCAGTTAGCAGCAGGCCTCAGTGGTAGTTGGGACTATGCAATGTGCACTTCCAAATGGCATTCTCCCAGCCTCTGAGAATCACTATTAGGCAATATTTCCCATAAGTCACCTAGTTTGTGGCATGATCGATCCTTGAAATGCTTTGTGTTTTTAAGCTCACATTTTCTTGCCGTGAGTGTCTGATTTGTCTCCACGTACATCAGTTGTTGAGAAGTCTCTCAGCAATATAAGCATCATGGTTTCCAAGAGAGCTAGATCAAAGGAAATTGTAGGGAACGACACCGGATACGTGGTTGAACAGGCACCAATGAACTTGCCCATCTATGCAGACACGTAGTTGTTCGTACAGAAGAACATGAAGGTCACATAGCAAGAAATAAAGGACATATTTGCAAGAATTTTCAAGGAAGGTCTAGAAGATCGTCAAGTCTATGTCAACATTCACAAGTCAGGCTTGTACAAGGTTGCATGTAGGTACCTCACCTTCCCATGTGTGGATATCATTCACTGGGTTGTCTCACATATTGATCCCGAGACGATGACATTGAGCAATACGAGTGGAACACAGCTTGCCACCTTCAAGTCAGAAAACTACCATCAAATGTATCACTTTCCGTAGTCAATGAACTACATAGATGCATTGTTCTTCACTCCCAACAGCAATGTAAACACTAGAGATATCATGAAGCGTTGGGTAAAAGAGCCATCGAAGTTCAGGATGACACCCAACTAGGTCTACAAGTCGAAGTCACTCAACACGGCTTACCAACTCCTTGTCATCTTTGCATGTCACTTTTATGGTCAAGAGAGCATGGAGACCTTCCCACAGAGTTGGGTTGTTATGTTAGATCAGTTGGAAAATGAAGGAAGGCCTTTCAAATCATCGAACATGTTGACTCTTCAGCTAAAAGTGCTTGTGTCAAATGTCCAGAATCTGCCTAAGGATGGATAAGCAAGATTCTATATGTCCACATACCTTCTTGATGCAATCAGTGCCCAACAGTAGTTCCCTGGCATGGGTTGGACATGGACACCATCGGAGGAAGATGTGAATGTTTATTGCAAGTTTCTCTCTGAGTGCAGCTATTGAGGAGTCATGACGAGGTTTTCTGACCACTTCATCGTCCCGTTGTACAGGATAATATTCGAACAGGATCCACCTTGCATATCCGAGGAAGTGATGCAGACAATTCTTAACATTTCAAATTGGTATGGCTCACACGGTGGAACCTTCATCAGGATGTTCAGTGCGGAGAAGCCTCCGCATGACCTACCGAGGTTTTCCATGAATAAACTAATCATGCAAGAGGTTGCATACCACATCTCCATAGGGTTGTCAATAGGACTTCACAAGAGGAAGAAGGCACCATGGCTTGCTCTTCCTTTGCGGATTGGGTTGTACGGGATCCGTACCTTGAAAGATGTAGATGTCGAGACTAGGAACTTCAAGAAGTTCAGATTCGGCAACAAGAGTTTCAATCCATATGATCCCCACCGCATATACAAGAACCATTGTGGGAAGGTGTACTACCCATGGATCCACGGGGCATGTTATTCGCTAGAGGAAGATCCTTGGAGGTATTACTATAACTCCTCTAGGCTCAATGAACCGGTTAGCATGGTTGTAGAATGCAAAGAAGCACTGTAGGTAGCAGCATAATAGGAAGCAACAACAACAACAACAATAGTGAGCAGAAGATGAGCACAAGAAAAGGGCAAGAGGAAGATTTCTGAGAGCACAGAGGCTGAGAAAAGTTACAAGTTCAAAGAAGATCCACTTGTTGAGAGAGTAGCTTTGGACATAGATGAAAAGACGTGACAGTGAAAAAGGAGATTATAATGGAAGAGAAGAGACTGAAAGGAGATTGCAAGAGACAGAGAAGAAGCTGAAAGAAAAACAAGAGCTTTGGAGGAGAGAAAGGGAAGAAAGGCAGAAACAGGAACAAGAAGAAGGATAAGGTACACTGATAGAGAAAACTACACAGATACAGGTTGAGATAACATAGCATCCTACAGATGAAGAGGGTGAGCAGGTGTAGGTTATGGAACTTTCTCAACAGGTTGGACAGTTGGTTGAGGCAACAGACATGGAGATGGAATAGGAGCCACAAGACCAAGACACTGATCTCATGTCAAGGGAATTTGAGGTCACACCACAGTCTCTGCCACCTCCAAAATCACAACTAGTCTAGAGCGAGAAAGAGGAGGTTTTTCTCCTTGATGATGATCTAGAGACAGATGTGTACAATCTGGCATTTGACGATTCACAACAGAGGATTGTACAAGCATGAAGAAGACAGCTCCCGGATGATCATACATCACCTACACACATAGAAGAAAGGGTGATTGTACCAGATGTTAGAAGACATCCAGTTGCATGGTCGAGGCTTCTAAGGCTTATGCAGAAGCCATAAGTTCAATGATCAAGTTCTTGATAGCAGAGAATGATCGAATGGTGAAGGACTTGCAAGATGCCAGGTAGAGAACAGAGCAGTCAACAAGATCCGTCGTGACATAGTTGAAGAAAGAAACAGTGGCAAAGATAACAAGTTTGGAAGCCACCATGCGGACAATGTAAAGAATATTTGTCACCATGCAAAAATTGGTCATCCATCTATATGGCTTTCAGCAGCAGTGCGTGCAGACAACCCAAACACTCAAATACATTCACACTACTATTGCACACATGCAAGAATGGACAATGAGGTACAAGGGAGCCCCGTTGTACTTACACAAGAGAATGAGATAGACAAAGCACTGTTTCAGATGTTGATCAGGAACTATGAGAAGATCCCTATGCTCATCACTAGCATTCTGGATTCCTATGCACAGTTGTTCAGGAGTTTGAATGTCATAGTGTGAATGCACAAGATCCCTTCCATAGGAACCCTCACCCAGGCCATGAGGAAGAACCAAGTCATGTTGGATATCGACAAGTACATAGAGCAGTTGATGTGCATAGCCACCAGTGATGACTTGCAGCTCAACGTAGAGAATATGCAAAGGTACATCAGCGGTCTAGCCACACTCAGGACAATGTTGCACATGATTCAGGATGAGTAGGACAGAGGTTTCAGAACCATATACCTGGAAGCCATGGCGGCAAGAGTCTGCTTCAACAAAGATGTCATCAAACAATATGAGGACACAATAGTGCAGTACCAATCTTGGTATCAATTCATCACCAAAGATAACCACGAGGATGTTACCAAGTTGGTCTTTCCCCAAGGCCCCGAGGGATGTTGTTTGTATTGTAAAGCTGACTCAAGCCTATCTTTGTCCCCCATGGTTATATGTGGAAATTGTATTATTGTAAACATGTTTTAAGTGAAATTCCCAAGTGTCATTAGTGGAATGTGAACAGTCATTGTTGTAATGTGAAGAGTCATGAGGGTATTCCAAGAGTCAAAGGGGGGTATCAAGGGTCACCCTACCCTTTGCTATATATAGAACCTCATAACTCATAATACAGACTTTTGGGAGCCAAGATTTTGGCTAGGAATTGCTTAGAGAAGGCTTGGAGAGTATTTTGACGAGCCTTGGATTCTCCACAGTGCAGAGCGAGTAAATCTCTTTGGAGGAGCAGGCGGTGTTGACTGTAATGTTCCACTATTGGGGCTAGTGGTTGTTAATGGTGTATGTATGAATGGAACTTTCACTTAATAAGATATAACAGAGCCAACACCTTTTCATGGATATTTTGTTATTGTAGTTGGACTATTCTGGTTTCTTTAGAAATGTATGTTATTTAACTTATGCATTTGTGTATGAACTATTTTGTATGTGATTGTATGAATATTTTTGCTATCATGTTATTGGTTTAACCCGTCACTTTGGATTGTGGACTATTCTTCTTTCCAGCTTGTGATGTCATTTAGCTCATGTGTTCCTTTCAGGTTGCGTCCTACTAAAAGCTTCTAAGGGGCACTCTTCCTTTCCCCTCCATGTGTTAGAACCCCCATGCATCTCACTTGAATCGCTACAAGGTTACATACTTGCTTCCAACAAAGATATCACACTTACCATTGCGCGCTATCGCAATCAAGGCATTGCTTTACTACCCACTGCTAGGACTCCTACACCAAATGGTCTGAGGTCTATTTGGGACTTCTTACCAAGGAGATCCCCTGACATGTTGGCGGGTCCAACACCATCAACATTTTTGGTGCTAGAAGGAGGGCTAGATGACAAGCTGAATCCTCAAAGTATGTTTTGAATCTATGTATATCTTTCATGACTTACATTGTAGTTAATCCTATGACATGTCTGTCTCATGGATGTGATCTTGCAGTGTCGGAGGATCTCATTAATGACTTGTCACGTTTCACATACGATTGTGAAGGTGAAGCAACTTTTCTTAGTCATGGAGTGGCCTTCATGGGCTTCTATGAAAGGAATGAAATCCATGAGGATCACATTGCTTGTTCGTTGTTCGTATTCACGCTCCAAGGGCACACACTACAATGGTGTGTCACATTGCCCACATCCTCCATTCACTCTTATGATCAGATGATCGAAGATTTGGCCAGTTCTTTCTATCATTATGAACGCAAAGAACTCAATAAAAAAATTATCAAACTACAAAAAGCACCTGATGAATCCCTTTTGCAATTTTGGGATCGCTTTCGTAATCTCGCTTTTCAAATCCCTGAAGATGAAATTGATTGTAAATTTCTCCATGAAACATTTCAATATCTTCTTCATATATCTATAAATCCTCATGTGTTAGAATCATTCTAACCCCTCACATCATACCTCAGTGTTACAGCTTCCAAACCCAAAATGAACAAGGTTGTTGTCACAAGTGACCCCCGCCTATTTTTCATAAAACAGCTCTAGCTCCGCAATGCGAAGTGGGAGAAGTTGTGAACCCATCTGTTGAACTGTCACATCCTCCCACCCCACATGATCTAGATATTTGTGCATATTTGGCTTGGAAGCCTATTGGTTGTCAAGACAACTTTTTCTCTCAACCTTCATCCTCTCGTCCTGTTGATTCTCTAGATTGTATTGTGTTGTGTTCTCCCGTTCTGGACTCCACATTCGTTGTTCACGAGGATCAAGTTGTTAATGGAGTTGGTCTTGAGCAACCAACCTGCATTGTCATTTATGATGAGTATGTGTGGGAATTTGAAGAAGAACCTGCGGTGAAGGATGACCTCCTTCTGTCCACACCTCATCTGCTTTTTCCTGACATCTTTTGTGATTCTGTCATTTCTTATTTTTCTTGTGAAAAATCATTCCTAGATGTTTCTACTTCCAATCATTCACAGAAAACACTAAATGTCAGTATGTCATTTCATTGCGTAGAGGACACATCTTTCTTTCTAAATCCTCTCAATCTATCATCTCTTCTTTCTGGAAACTCATAGGGTGAACATTCTTGTTTCTCATCAACCCCTCTGTATGATTCATTAGATAATGAAGATGTCGATGAACATATCGAATTTTATGATCATGGATGTCATGATCTCTTTACTCCTTCATTTGAACATGATGATGTTTCATTTTTTGCCTATCTTTCTAAGCCACCAGTATTTGATGATCTATTTGATGATGAAGTGGAAACCCCTAAAGCTGTCAAGGCACTTCAGCCTGAGATGATGGTTATCTCAGGTCCTCGTTTCCTTGAGGTTAGTACCGCTTTTGATTAGAAATCTGTTGAAACATCCCAGGATCCTCATCACTCTCTTGTTTGCATTGAAGATCAATCTCATCCACAGATTTCACATCCTCCACCTGAATCACACGATCCTATTGCTCATGAATTGGAGGAATCATACACAACAAGTGCTTTTGCTAAGCAAAAGTTGTATTCCTTTTTAATGTTTTCTCGTTTGTCATGGTCAAAAGAGTGTACATGCTCATCGTCTGTGCATAGTGTGTTGCAACACCATGGTACATCTGTAGAGTGTTTATCTTGCACTTTAACTCTTTTATTTTCTGTGGACGCTCTTAAACTCTGAGCATGTTGGTCTTCATTGTCTTATCTTTTATGTGTGTTGGTTTACTTGTATATCTTTCTTGTCAACCATGACTTCACCAACATGGGCCAACCAATGCGTCGATGGCTGCATTTGAAATATCACTTTACGTGAGTAAGCCCATGCACTGTTTAGCATAGGAGTAGGAGTAGTGTTTTCTTTCTTGTTGCTTTGCTTTCTTGTTTTATTTGCTTGCATGTTTTTCTTTGCTTAGTTGTGTTTCTTTCATTTACTTGTGTTCTTAGCTTGTTTGTTTGTTTGCTTGTTATGCACCCATAGGTTAGCTTCACATGAAACCGTGTTTGGCTCTTGAGACAAGCAGGGTGAAGTACAATAGGACTTGTATAGCTATCAACAAATTGGTTATATGTTGTCCTCTCTCTTTATGAAGGCCTTTTTGTCTTTAGTCAATGATACCTTGATGGAAAACATGTTATGTTCAGAGCGAATCTTAGTGAAAACACAATGCTTACACTTTTAACTAGTATCGTCTACTCTAATCGGTTTTTCTATATTCAGTTAACCCCTGTCAACCCAGACAAGTAGAGTAAGGTGAGGGGGGGAACCTTAAAAAGTATGTCAGAGGTATATATAACATAATTCTCTAAAGGGACAACCTCTTCTACTCTCAATAAGTCGGGATCCCTCTTCCGCCTCATGAAAAATAAACACGTGCTTATGCACAGTTCTCTAAAAATAAAATAAAAAATGAAAAATGAAAAATAAATAAAGGCGAAAGAAGAGAAAGGCTTCCTGCATAGAGAGGTGATTCAAGTAACTCCACTGGGGTATTGTCTAGGCCTACTAAAAGCGGAGCGATGCTTTTCTTCCTGCGTGACTTCGTCGAGGTATTGTCTAGGCCTGCTGGCAATGGAGCAACACCAAAGATGAAATTAAAACTCTGACAGTTATTTTACTTGTGCATCAATATACCCCTCATGCCAAATCGAAACAACTTAGTTGACTTGGCTTGGTATGTGTGCTGACCGAACAAGAGAATGGCAGGGGATATATCTTTAACTCAAGCTAGTGAGGAAGCCATGATGATCAAAGAATCAAGCAATACGTCCAGAGGAGTTAGACTTGCTTTCACAAAACAAGGTCCATACAGAGAGCTGGAGTTCTACCAGTGTGTCACCAATGTTGTAGTGGCTACAACCACCCTCCAAATTTTTTCCTTCACTTTGTTTTTGGAGCCTCCCTCAAAATATTAGCAGCTTGTCTTTCACTGCTCAGGCACTTGTGTTTCATTCAAGTTTATCTTTCACTTTGCAGCTTGTCTTCACTTACTTGCTTTGTTGACTAACCACAAGATGACCCCGTGACTTGGTTTACATCCAGTTCTTGTGTTGTCTTGGAAAACTATGCAATCCTAGAGGGAAACCAACATTACTCTTAGCAATTGCACAGAGCAGCCTGGCAGTCTGCCATTCTCTCCAGAAATGCACAAAGTAGTCTAGTAGATAGCCTTGCTTAGAGAAATTGCATAGAACATCTCGACACTGGGCTTCATCTCATAAATTGCACAGACCTAGTTGACAACTTGTCTTCATCTAGGAAATTGCGTAGGGCATGAGAGGGAACCAAAGCCACTCAGCCCAGGAATTGCGCAGAAGCATTCCTTCAGGCGTTGTTCGATGTATGTGTTGGAAAGTTTCTCAGTTCTCTCTATAACTGCATAATTTCTCCATGCATGCATGGAAGCCCTTTCCCAAAAAGAAAAAAAAAAACTAAAAAATGCAAAAAACATCCCTAAAAAATAGGGATCTATTTTTAGCACTAGGAGTTACACTCAAGTTTATTTTAGAAACTTCCTGTAACTTGTCGCTTTTTCCTATATTTTTAGCATGCGTGTCATAAACCCTGAATCTACCAAACCTATTTAAATGATGCCCCATGGCTCATTCTACATATTCGATCTTGGAGCTCTATCATTACCAAGGCATCGAAGAACCTTCAGCACAACTTTTCCAAGTAAGTTTTGTTTTTCAAGTCTTTTGCTGCTTTTTCTATCACTTTTATTTCCTTAGCTTGTGTGAGTGTTGTTTTGCATGTTTTACTGAACGACTGCTAGTGTTTTAGTTTGTTTTAACTTGTAGAAGTTTTTTTTCAAGTTTTTCATTGTCTTTCTTAAGCGTCGCATGCATAACATTGTTTTTTCACTAATGGTCGACGTTGCGAGAACCCTCTCCACCAGCTTTGTTGTTCATCCATTTGACTGATTCCTGCATTGTTTTTTATTGCATGGATGATTATTCACTCCTATCTACACCATCCTTCACTCATGCGTTTAGATCTACTAATTTTCAAGTTTCCCTTGGGAATATTTGGGTTGCCTTAGCCTAGATATTGCTTTCCCCAGCATGTACTGCGCATTCCTAGAACTCAAGGCTCTGTCTTGCCTCCAGAAATTGTGCAGAAGTTTCCTGTCACTAGCCTCCACCTGTGCTCTACGCAATTCTAGGAGACATTTCCCAATATTTCCCACTGGGATTGTGTATTACACAGTCCCAGCCAACAGTCAAGCCGGATTGAACTGCGCATTGCGCAGTTCTAGTCCACAGTCAACCCTACTATATTGCGCACTGTGTAGTTCCAATCAGCAGCAAATCTCACTGGCAGCTGAGACTATGCAATGCATAGTTCCAGTTGATAGTCCCCCTGCCTCTAAGAGTCACTACTGCGCAATATTGCTCAATAGTCACCCAGTTTGTTGCATGATCAATCCTTGAAGTGCTTTATGTTTTTAAGCTAACATTTGCTTTCCGTGAGTGTCTGCTCTGTCTCCAAGTACATCAGTTGTTGAGCAGTCTCTCAGTAGTACAGGCATCATGGTTTCCAAGAGAGTTGGATCAAAGGACATTGTAGAGAGCAGCACTAGAGACGTGGTTGAATAGGTGCCAATGAACTTGCCCATCTATGCAGACACGCAGTTGTTCATAGAGAAGGACATGAAGATCACATGGAAAGAAATAAAGGACATATTTACAGGTAGTTTCAAGGAATATCTGGAAGATCAACAAGTCTATGTCAACATTAACAAGTCAGGCTTGTATAGGGTTGCATGCAGGTACCTCGCCTTCTCGTGTGTGGATATCATTCACTGGGTTGTCCCACATTCCAATCCCGAAACAATGACATTGAGCAATACCAGTGGAACATAGCTTGCCACCTTCAGGTTGGAAAACTACCATCAGATGTATCACTTGCCGTAGTCGGTGAACTACATGGATGCACTGTTCTTCACTCCCAATAGTAATGTAAATACTAGAGATATCATGAAGCATTGGGTAAAAGAGCCATCGAAGTTCAAGATGACACCCAACCAGGTCTACAAGACAAAGTCACTCAGGAAGGCTTACCAACTCCTGATCATCTTTGCATGTTGCTTGTATGGTCAAGAGAGCACAGAGACCTTCCTGTAGAGTTGGGTTGTTATGTTAAATCAGTTGGAAAATGAAGGAAGGCCTTTCAACTAGTCGGACATGTTGGCTCTTCAGCTAAAAGTGCATGTGTCAAATGTCGAGAATCTTCCTAAGGATGGATAATCAAGATTCTATATGTCTGCATAACTGCTTGATGCAACCTATGCCCAATAGTAGTTCTCTGGAATGGGTTGGACATGGACATCATCAAAGGAAGTTGTGAATGTTTATTGCAAGTTGTTCTCTGAGTGCATCTACCAAGGAGTCATGGCGAGGTTAACTAACCACTTCATCACCCTGCTGTACAGGATGATATTCAAATAGAATTCACCTTGCATGTCCCAGGAAGCAATGCAGGCGTTGCTTAACATTGCATATTGGTATGCCTCACCTGGTGGCACCTTCATCAAGATGTTCGGCACGAAGAAGCCTCCACATGAGCTACCGAGGTTTGCCATGAACAATCTGATCATGAAAGAGGTTGCATACAACATCTCCACAGGGTTATCAGCAGGACTTCACAGGAAGAAGGGATCACCATGGCCTACTCTTCCTTTGCGGATTGAGTTGTATGAGATCCATACCTTGAAAGATGCAGATGTTGAGACCAAGGACTTGAAAATGTTTAGATTCAACACCAAGAGTTTCAATTCGTATGATCCCCACTACATATTCAAGAACCACTGTGTGAAGGTGTACTACCCATGGATCCATGGGGCATGTCATTGGCCAGAGGAAGATCCTTGGAGGTATTGCTATAACTCCTCTAGGCTCAATGAACCAGTCAGCATGGATATAGAATGGAAAGCAACATTGCAGGCAATAGTACCATGGGAAGCAACAACAACAGCTGCAAACTAATGCAAGACAAAGGCAAGAGGACGATTACTGAGAGAGCGGAGGCTGAGTAAAGATACAAGTTCAAAGACGATCCACTTGTTGAGAAAGTAGCTTTAGAGATAGATGCAAAGAGGCAGCAAGGTGAAAGGAGAGTAGAAAGGAAGAGAAGAAATGAAAAGGATATTGTAGGAGACAGAGAAGAAGGTGAAATCAGAAACAAGAGCTCAGGAGGAGACTAAGGGAAGAAACGCAGAAACAGGAACAGGAAAAAGGACAAGGCACACTGACAGAGAAAACTGCATAGATACAGGTTGAGACAGCAGATCAGCCAGTAGATGAAGAAGAGGGTGAGGAGGTGCAAGTTCCGGAACTTTCTCGTAGGTTGAGCAGTTGGTTGAGGTAACATACATGGAGATGGAACAGGAGCTACAGGACCAAGACATCGATCTCATACCGAGGGCATCCAAGGTCGCACCACAGTCTCTACCACCTCCAGAATCAAAATCAATCCGAGTGAGCAGGGAGAGGTTGTTCTCCTTGATGATGATCCGGAGACGAATGTGTACAATTTGGCATTTGACGAGTCACAACAAAGGATTGTACAAGCACAAAGAAGGCAACTCTTGGATGATCATACATCACCTGCGCACACAGAAGAAAGGGTGATTATACCAGATGTTAGAAGACATCCAGTTGTCATGGTCGAGGCTTCTAAGGCTTATGCAGAAGCCACGAGTTCAACGGTCAAGTTCTTGATAACAGAGAATGATCAAATGATGAAGGACTTGCAAGAGGCCAGGCAGAGAACAAAGCACTCCACAGGATCCACCATGACATATATTAAGAAAGAAATAGTGGCGGAGATATCAACTTTGGATGCCACCATGTAGATAGTGTATAGAATATTTGTCACCATGCGCAAAGAGGTTGTCCATCTATACGACTTTCAACAACAGTGCACGCAAACAGCCCAAACTCTCAAAGACATTCACACTGTTATTGCGCACATGCAAGAATGGACAATGAGGTACAAGGGAGCCCCACTGTACTTGCAAAAGAGGATGAAGTCATAGGTTGAGCTACAGAAATCACGGATTCAGATGTTTATCTAGAACTATGAGCAGCTCCCTCTGCTCATCAATAACATTGAGGCTTCCTATGCGTGGTTGTTCAGGAGTCTGGATTTCATAGTGAAAATGTTCAAGATCCCTCCCATCGGAACCCTAACCCAGGCCATGAGGAAGAACCAAGTCATGCTGGATGTCGACAAGTACATATAGAAGTTGATGCATGTAGCCACTAGCGATGACTTGCATCTCAGCGTAGAGAACATGCAATGGTACATCAGTGGTCCAACCACACTCAAGACAATCTTGCACATGCTTAAGGATGAGCTAGACAGAGGTTTCAGAACCATATGCTCGGAAGCCATGGAGGCAAGAGTTTGATTCGAAAAAGATGTCATCAAACAGTACAAGGACACAATATCGTAGTACCAAGCTTGGTATCAGTTCTTCATCGAAGATCATCGTGATGAGGTTACCAAGTTGGTCTTTCCCCAAGACCCCAAGTGATGTTGTTTGTCTTTTCAGGCTGACATGTCTGGAAATTTTATTATTATAAACATGTGGTAAGTGAAATTCCAATTGTCATTAGTGGAATGTGAACAGTCATTGTTGTAATGTGAAGAGTCATGATCCAAGATATTTTTCTTATAGATGCATTAGAATTGCATATAACGGAGCTTATTAACCATGGAACTTAAAAGCACATAAAAATGATGCGGAAATAACCAGATATACATGAAACCATGACACAATGATTTGATTATGGAGTTCGTCCAATTTGGACTACATCTCCGGGCCCTGCTCAATAGTGGGGAGGCGTTCATTCATTAAGTGGCATAAAAAGAGATAAAAGTACAAACAACATTCTTTACAATCCTTATACTGCCAAGCTGGAATATGGACGAAGAATGGAGAGCCCAACGTTAGAAATAGACAGTGCCACTGAAATCTTGGCGAAAAATCATTCAAAAATGCCTATTTGAACACCCAATTTGGATAATCGGGCCTTTTGCGCCTTCTTGAAACCTCCTTGCTACTCAGGGCAAGGTCTTGGCCTGCTGCCAGGTCAGGGTCTACTGCGCATAATGGCTTCTGAACTAATCTTCTAGTATTCTCCCCACTTCCTTCGACGTGGATAGTCCTTTATATATGTTGGCAATAAACCCCTCAACTCTCAAGCAGTTCTACAAAATAGACCTAGTTAGCAGGCGGGTTTGATTTAATATCGAGGATCTCGGGTCATGGAAAAAACCCTTACTTAACATGGCAAAACTCCTTAACTGCGCGTTTAACCTGGTGGCCTTTTGCTATCGGCGTTTCCAATCAATGGACAACCTAAAAACCCATACATCAGGTACCCTGGGATAACCACGGACCTGACAGCTTATTAAACACAGTTCATAATATATCAGGCCTCATCCCAAATCACAATTGGCGGGAACTGAGGTTGGCACTCCATACTACTACTCTCCTTTTGTGAACTGTGATTGCAATATATCTCATCGCAACAGGACTCTGTCGAGGGTCGATTCGTAAACACTTGATCCCCTCTGATCCACGACATGCGATATTGCAATCGCAACCGGGATCCTATTGGGGCTGCTTCAGAAACACTTTTCCTTCTGCGAATGCGATACGCGATCGCATTGCAACTTTTCTTGCCTAGGGACAATTTGAAACCACTAACCTCTACTTTCTGCGATAAGCAAAATGCAGGACCAATGACGACCTACCACTTGGCGCTTCCCCATTCGCTGAATATTTTCCACATCATCTCGTCATGCCACCTGTCCAAGTCAAACATAAACTTTGACTTGCTCTAACATCTTCATACGAGCTCAGATTTGAGTGTCATTCACACCATTGAAATCAGGATGATGACCACTTCGATCTGATGCTAAGTTTATAGAGTTTCTGCCACTGAGTTTTGAGCCTACTTACCATGCCACTGGTAATTTTTAGAGATCCACCTAGATCAATCCTCCACACTAAGAGCTTTTGGACTGCCAACAACCTTTTCAGTCAATTGGAAAGTGAGGAAATTTCTCCCTCACTTTTTCTTTCTCCATCTATCGAGATTTACTCGAATGCATTCCTTTGAAGCCAACATGAATCTACTCCACATCTCCCCGTCGTGACATTTTGTTTTTTCTGTCGAGTATGATATCTTCGGGCAACTTGTCTAGATACTTTGGTGCAAAATCACCCACTGTAGGAATCTATGCAACCTATTTGGTATCCATAATCAATGGAGGTTCATAAAGCTTCAGGTTTTCAAAATTCACTACTGAGTACATTTGCATATAAGCGGGAAAGTCAAGATGAAAAGCATCGTCTCCAATCTTTGCCAATATGGTGAAGGGACCATATCGAATGGGTCTCAATTTCTTCCCTTCTCCCTTCATTCTATCCTTGCTGATGTGAAGCCATACCTTGTCCCCAACTTAAAACTAATGGTCAAATTGGTGCTTATCATGTCGAGCTTTATACTGAGATTTACTCTTCTCCAACTACTCCTGTACTTTCTGATCAATCACCTGTATCCATTGAATAAACTTCTATGCTTTGTCCCTATCATCTCAACCATTTCCATCCTTATCTTTCCCAAAGACCATGTCTAAGGGATCCCTTGGTAGGTAACCAAAACATGTCTCGAACGGTTATGGGGATGAATGTGTTTCTCGATTGTATGCATGTTGCACATAAGGAAGTTTCTCATCCCACAACTTGGGATGTTTTCCACAATAGCCTCGTAACAAGTGTACCACGGTGTGGTTGACGACCTCTGTCTGCCCATTGGTCTATGGATGAAATGTCGTACCTCTTTTCAGCTTAGTGTCCATCATTCTCCACAAGATGGTCCAGAACTCTCCAAGAAAGGGAGAGTCTCAATCTGAGACAATAGATGTGGGAAAACCAAAATGCACCCAAACATGCTGAAAAAAATAGATAAGCAGTCTGCTCAGTAGTGACCTACTTTTTACAAGGCATTAAAATACACATTTTACTAAAACAATCCACAACGACATACAAATAGTCATGACCTTTCCTAGACATAGGCAAACCTCCTACAAAATCCATGGACACACTTTCCCATGGTCGACTTGGAATAGGGAGTGGTGTGTAGAGCCCAAGTTTTCTATTAGAGGGCTTTGAAACATAACACAACACACAACCCTTTACAAAGCGAGTCACAATGTTTTTCATATGAGGCCAAAAACAAAACCTCTATAAATGACATAAAGTTTTTTCAACCCCAAAATGACCAGACACCAAAGAGGTATGAGCCTCTCAGATTACATGTACCCTTTCACCAATGGGTATGCACAACTTTCCAAGGTGGTACAATAGTTTTCCCTGCAAATAATAATTTTCCACCTACGATCCACGAGTCAGTTTTGCATAAATCTCTTTAAAATCATTATCGTTAGCATATTGTTCAGCATAACCTTCTAACGATAAAGAAGCATTTTGCAAAACTACAGATGCAGAAATAGGAGGGCGAGAAAGCATATTTGCTACTTTGTTGTTGGTTCCCTTCTTGTATTTTATTACCAGATGAAACTGCTAGAGGAATCCCATCCATCTAAAATGACGGGCTTGTTGAAGCTTGGTTTGTGATGATTCATATGGATGATGGTCTCCTTGCCAATTAGGTAGTGTTTCCAATTCTTTAAACTCTAAACCAAGGCATACAACTCCCCGTCGTACGTGGGATAATTCACAACAGTCTGTGAGAAAGGCTCTGAATGGTAACATACCAGCTTCCTTTGCTGCATCAATACAGCGCCCATGGCATATCCACTGGAATTTGTTTCAATCACAAAAGGTGATGTAGGAGCATCCGAGCACCCTTCATTAAAATCAGAATCCAAAGCTGTGAAAGAGGAAATGTGGACAATCATTGTAAACTGGGGCAAATTCTATTTAAACAAAGTTAAATTGATGGAATTAATAAGTCTCTAGAAGGCTTGATTAAATTTAATTATCTGCCATGTATGCGTATAGAGAGATTTAGGGGATTTGATTGAGCACTTATGGGATAAACTCATGGATCGTAAATGATCCCTCCCTTTGTAATTTCCTATATAAGAGAGTCTGTTTTGTGTGAAATAGGGAGATAGAGAGGACATAATGTAGTCGCAGGGCAATTTGTGATTCGGGCCGTGAGGCCTTAGCCTATAATCGAGTTCTGTATATATATGAAATATACATGTTATTGTACATCTACGTGTTATCTTAGTTTTGTGTGTCTGTGAATGGTTTAAGTATTGTTCTTTACTGTAAGTTGTGAATTATACGTGTGCAAGTGTAAAGGACGAAGTTCCTATGAACTTCACCTTAAACGAGTATGGCAGAGATATATCTATGTTATAATGTAATTCCATTGATAGGCGAATGGAGAAGAGTTTCAATCGAAACTGGAGTTGAGTGAGTAACACAACGACACCTTTGGATCATCTAGATCAACAGATAATATTGGTGGAACGAGAGAACCCTGACAAAAATTGTGAGAACCTGGAGGAACCATCATAGTCGTCCGATCAGACAGACCCAGCAGATCCAACAGATCTAACGGTCATCGCGTGGTAACAAGCACTGAAGTTTAATTATAAAAATGGACGTGAGAATTTATAAAACTGAGTTAATAGCTCAGTTAATCGTGACCATCTGCTTGAAGGAGTCAGATCTGACAGTAATCGCATCGGAAAATGCACGGGACTTAATTCCAAAATCGGACGCGATAAGGTTTTATACAACGAGGTTAAAACCTCATTGAGTTCGGGCCATCCAGACCGTTCGTCGGTTGATTGATCGGACGGTAATCAATTGCAAACATGTGCGTGGGTTAACGAACCTGAGAAGACCCGATAGATTTATCAAAGAGAGTTTTAATTTATTTGGGTTTCGGCCATAAACGTTCAACAAAGGACCGACGATGATTGGTCGGGTTTTTGTTGAAGTCCATTGATTTGGGTTTTCTTTGTGATTCCATTAATTATAATGCTTCTGATATATATGTACATGGGCCCATAACCCACAAGTCCACACACGAGAATTATGTAAAATGATAACTTTGTTGTATCCAAGCAGTTGAGATGTCATCAATTTTTGGTATTAGAGCAGAAGAAGATTCTGCGTGAAATTGAAAGAGGTACAGTTATGTTGAATATTGGAGAGCGTATGGTCTTTATATTTTGTGCAGGTAACAGCAGAGGAAGGTGAGAATATTTGCAGCAGCCTAGAGCATGGAGTGCTCAAATGGTTCCAAGGAGAGAGAACCAAAGAGATGCCAAAAGACTGAGCTCAGAGGAGAGAAGCTTAGTGAGGCATGTGTAGCAAGAAGGAGACTTGTTACTACAGAGGCTGATTGCAGCTCACAAGTTAAAGTTGTTACAAAGACCAGAAGCATATGACCAGGAGGTCATAAATTTTTGTGCCTTGGGAGTCTGATGTAGGAGCATCCGAGCACCCTTCATTAAAATCGGAATCCAAAGTTGTGAAAGAGGAAACATGGAAAATCATTGTAAACCGAGGCAAATTCTATTTAAACAGAGCTAAATTGATGGAATTGATAAGTCTCTAGAAGGCTTGATTAAATGTAATTATCTGCCATGTATGCGTATAGAGAGATTTAGGGGATTTGATTGAGCGATTGTGGGAGAAACTCATGGATCGTAAACGATCCCTCCCTTTGTAATTTCCTATATAAGAGAGTCTGTGTTGTGTGAAATAGGGAGATAGAGAGGACATAATGTAGTCACATGGAAATTTGTGATTCGAGCCATGAGGCCTTAGCTTGTAATCGAGTTCTGTATATATATGAAATATATGTGTTATTGTACATCTGCATGTTATCTGAGTTTTGTGTGTCTGTGTATGGTTTAAGTATTGTTCTTTACTGTAAGTTGTGAATTATGCGTGTGCGAGTGTAAAGGATGAAGTTCCTATGAACTTCGCCTTAAACGAGTATGGCAGAGATAGATCTGTGTTATAATGTAATTCCACTGATAAGCGAACGGAGAAGAGTTTCAATTGAAACTAGAGTCGATTGAGTAACACAGTGGCACCATCGGATCATCTAGATCAACAAATAATATTAGCGAAACGAGAGAACCCTGGCAAAATTGTGAGAACCTGGAGACCATCATAGCCGTCCGGTCAAATAGACCCAGCAGATCCAACAGATCTATCGGTCATTGCATGGTAACAAGCACTGAAGTTTAATTCTAAAAACGGACGCGAGAATTTATAAAACTAAGTTAATAGCTCAGTTAATCGTGACCATCCGCTTGAAGGAGTCAAATCCGATGGTAATCAAGTCGGAAAATGCATGGGACTTAATTCCAAAATCGGACGCAATAAGGTTTTATACAACGGGGTTAAAAACACGTTGAGTTCCAGCCATCCAGACCATTCGTCGGTTGATTGATCGGACAGTAATCACACGCGAACATGTGCGTGGGTTAATGGACCTGAGCGGACCCGATAGATTTATCAAAGAGAGTTTTAATTTATTTGGGTTTCAGCCATAAATGTTCAATGAAGGACCAACAGTGATTGGTCAGGTTTTTGCTGAAGTCCGCTAGTTTGGGTTTAATGTGAAGTCTTCTTATTAAAAGGCTTCTGATATATATGTATGTGGGCCAATAACCCACAGGTCCACACATGAGAATTGTGTAAAATGATAGCTTTACTGTATCCAAGCAGCTGAGCTGTCATCAAAAGGTTGTTGAAGGTCTGGTAAGGATAGCATTGGTGCTGTGTTGATCTTCTATTTCAACGTGTCGAAGGATTTATGTTGATTTCCTCCCCATTGAAAGGCCTGCTTCATAATTGTCAATGCGTGTAAGGGGGTTATGATAATAGAGAAGTTCGCGATGAACCTTCTCCAGTACTGTACCACACCCAAAAAGATTCGGACCTCTGTAACATTTGTGGGTTCAGGCCATTTCATAATCGCATCTACCTTAGAGGGATTTATTTTCAATTTCCCATTACCTACTATGTGACCTAAATAAACCAGAGAGGTCTTCCCAAACTCACACTTTGACAGCTTTACATACAATTTTTCTTTTTTTAGAACATCAAGCACTTTCTTCACATGACATACATGTTCATCCCATGTCCTACTATAAACAATAATATCATCCATATATACAAGCACAAAATTATCAAGAAAAGGCCTAAACAGATCATTCATTACCCTCATAAACGTGGTCGAAGCATTGCACAGTCTGAATGGAATCACCATCCATTTGAACAACCCCTGTTTGGTTTTGAATGCAGTCTTCCAAATGTCTTTTTTTTAAACTCTAACCTGGTGATATCCACTATGCAAATCCAATTTTGTAAAGTAGACAACATTTTTCAACTGATCTAATAATTCATCAATGCGAGGGAGAGGGTATCGATTCTTCACCATAATTTTTTTTAGCGCCCTGTAGTCTACGCACATTCTCCATGTGCCATCTTTCTTTGGCACCAACACGATCGGTGAGCCACATGAAGAAGAACTCGATCTGATGACCCCTTGATTTAGCAATTCCTGCACTTGTTTCTTGATCTCCTCCATCTCGATAGAAGCCATCTTGTACATGCCAATATTCAGTAAAGGATCATCCTGTTGTAAATGGATCTCATGTTGGATTTCCCATTTTGGGGGCAATCCTCTCGGTTCCTGAAACAATCCATCATAGTCAAAAATAATTTCAAACAATTCTTTCTTATGATCAGGATCACAACCTTTGAAAGCGTTAGTCATCTCAGCCTCTTTTGCTCTCACTACCATGAGCATGCACCCTTTACTGGAATTAACCAGTCATTTAATTTGTTCTAAACTTACAAGGATAGAACTAACTTTCATATGATGACATCTAACTATATATTCCACCATGTCCTTCGTGAGGTGGTATTTATTTTCGTGCCGAAAGAAAACTACCTTTCTATCATATCGATACAGAATTCCCAAGATAATTCCACAGATATCTAAAGGCACAACATCTAACTCTACCTCGTCAACTAATTTGGAAGCAATAATAAATCTGGCCCTACTCTGCTTATTTACTTGTAATTTTGCTTTATCACTTACCGAACCAAGTGGGTATGGACTTGGATGAGGCTTAGTTTCGAGGCCTAACTTTTTCACTAAGGACTCTAAGATTAAATTTTCTTGGGAAACTAAATCAAACAAAGTTTTCACCTTTGTGTGTTTTATAATAACCCTGATGTGGAATAGTTCAATTCTCTTTTGCTTATTACTTACAGGATCATTCAAATAAATAGTACTTGTAATTGAATCAGAATTATTACTAACAGAAGGAGTACCTTTTGTGCCCATGGTTGTGATCAATGTCTCATCTTTGTGATTTGATCCAAGGTCCAGTTGCGTTGTTGCCACTATCTTTTGCTTTCCCTTTCTGTTGAATCTCTTTGGTCTCAGCCTTAGATATAGCTTCCAGCAGTGGTCCTCATCATGACCTTCTCTCTTGCAATGTGTGTAAGATGGTGTTGCTCCATCCTCTTTCTTGGTTGCAACGGTCTTCTTAGCCTTCCCCTTGTCTTTCTTCTGGAGTTTTCCATGCTGAGGGTTGAACGGTGTTTTCTTGGCTTGATCATCTATATCATTCTTGCCTCATCTTTCAAGATGAATCACCTTTACGCTAGCCACATCGATTGTAGTAGGCTTGAACAATAACAATGAGTATCTTATGTAACTATGTAGCGCACCAACATACTTAGTTACAGTCTCGGGAGAATGTAATGAGATGCCCAAATTCAATGCTTCTTTCCAAAATTCTTCAATGAATCTTTTCACATTTTGGCCTTTACCTTGCCTTAGATATTTCCATTCCATTAGTGCCTTTTGTTTATAATCCAAAGGGTAAAATTGGTCTTTCAATGAAGAAATAAAACTCAACCAAGAGGAAAGGAGGTTACCCAAATTTTTGTTGCCCTTCTACAACTTTCTCTCCCACCAAACGAGAGCAGCGCCACTCATCCCAAGAGATGATAATTGGACCTTTGCCTCATCTTCTTTGATCTATTGGATCTGGCAGTAAACCTCCATTTGTCTTATCCAATTATTAAGGTTTTCTGCACTACAATGTCCATTGTACATGGGCAGGTCAAACTTTACATCTAGCTTGAAGAATGGTTTCTTAGATGTATGTTTGGAATCATGATTAGAGTGATGAGAACTATCACTTGAAGAAGGAGAGGGAGGAGGCTCTTCTCCACCACCTTCATGATTTTCTGATCCATTGTCATCGGCATCTTTCTTCTCATGCCCAAGTGCCTTCTCATACTCTGAAAACAACTTGTCCACTTTCTTTGCCATATTGTAGAATACCTTACGGAAATTGTGTTTCTCTTCCCAACGAACTTCTTCATTTTCCATGTTTCTTCTTCATTGTGCACGTCCTGCTTTAGGATCAAAGGACTTAAGCGTTCCTTCTCCTTTTCATAACTTGTTCCAGGTTAGCATATACTCATGCAATTCGCATCAACAAAGACCTGATCCGATACCAAACTTGATCCAAGATATTTTCCTTATAGATGCATCAGAATTGCATATAACAAAGCTTATTAACCATGGAACTTAAAATCACATAAAAACAATGCATAAATAACCAGATAAACATGAAACCATGACACAATGATCAGGCAAAATTTTAAGGATCGAAAATTATCTTGAAGTTTAAAAACATTGGAGAATTTGATTGGTCCCTAATATGCAAATAATAAAATGTTTATTGATGTATTTGTAAAATTATTCAAATTTATAATGATTTTATATATACTCTCTATATAATCTCAGTGATTTTTAAGGTAAAATAATTTTTAATTATAAAATTTGGGCGAATCAGTTTTATAAAAAATGGAAATTGGCAAATCTTTTTCGGGAAAAATCATGGAAAAATAACCCACCTGCGAATATTGGCCCCTAAAATTTTCCATGACAATGATTTGATTACGGAGTTCGTCCAATTTGGACTATGTCTCGAGGCCCTGCTCAATAGTGGGGAGGCCTTCATTCATTAAGTGGCATAAAAAGAGATAAAATTACAAGAAACATTATTTACAATCCTTGTACCTCCAAGCTATAATATGGACAAAGAATGGATAGCCTAGCTTCATAAACTAACAGTACCACTGAAATCCTGGCGAAAAATCATGCAAAAATGCATATCCAAACACCCAATTCGAATAATCGGGCCTTCTGCACCTTCTCGGAACCTCCCTGCTACTCAAGGCGAGGTCTCGGCCTACTGCCAGGTCAGGGTCTGCTGCGCACAATGGCTTCTGAACTAATAATCCAGTCTTCACCCACTTTCTCTGATGCAGATAATCCTTTATATATGCTAGCAATAAACCCCTCAACTCAGGGGCAGTTCCAAACAATAGACCAAGTTAGCAGGCGAGTTCGATTTAATATTGAGTATCTCGGGTTGCGGTTACAACCCTTACTTAACATGGTGAAACTCTTTAACTACACGTTTAACCCAACGTCCTTTTACTATCATTGTTTCCCCATCGGCGTTTCCAATTGGCAGACAACCTAAAAAGCCATACATCAGGCCCCCTGCGATAACAATGGACTTGACGGCTTATTAAACATAGTTCATAACGCAAATCTCAATCGGCGAGAACCAGGGTTGGCACTCCATACTACTACTCCCCTTTTACAAACTGTGATTGCGATATACCGCATCGCAACTCAACTCTGCCAAGGGTTGATTCGTCAACACTTGATCCCCTCCAATCCGCGATATGCGATATCGCAATCGCAATAGGGATCCTGTCGAGGCTGCTTCAGAAACACCTTGCCTTTTGTGATTGTGATATGTGATTATCGCATCGCAAATTTTCTTTCCTAGGGCCGATTTGAAACCGTTGACCTCTACCTTTTGCAATAAGTGAAATGCAGGAACAACGGCGGCCTAGCACTTGGAGCTTCCCCATTCGCTGAATTTTTGCCACATCATCTCCTCCTACCACTTGTCCAAGTCAAACATAAACTTTGACTTGCTCTAACTTCTTCATACGAGATCGTATTTGAGTGTCATTCACACCATTGGAATTAGGATGACAAGCACTTCAATCCAATGCTAAGTTTATAGAGTTTCTGCCACATTGAGTTTTGAGCCTTCTTACCATGCCACTGGTACTTTTTAGAGATCCACCTAGATCAAGTCATGAGGGTAGTCCAAGAGTCAAAGGGGAATGTCAAGGGTCACCCCACCCTTTGTTAAATATAGAACCTCATAACTCATAATACAGGATTTTGGGAGCCAAGCTTTTGGCTAGGCATTGCTTAGAGAAGGTTTGGAGAGTGTTGTGACGAGCCTTGGCTTCTCCACAGTGCAAAGCGAGTACATCTCTCTGGAGGAGCAGGGAGTGTTGACTGTAATGTTCCACTATTGGGGCTAGTGGTTGTTAATGGTGTATGTATGGATGGAACTTTCACTTAATAATATATAACAAAGCCATCATGTTTTCATGCATATGTTATTATTATAGTTGGACTATTCTAGTTGCTTTAGCAATGTATGTTATTTAACTTACGCATTTTTGTATAAACTATTTTGTATGCAATTGTATGAATCTTGTTGCAATTGTATGAATTGTGTTGCAATTGTGTTTTTGTTTTAACCCATCACTTTGGATTGTGGACTATTCTACTTTCCAGGTTGTGATGTCATTCCTCTTGTGTGTTCCTTTCAATCTACGTACTATTATAGGCTTCTAAGGGATGCACTTCCTTTTCCCTCCATGTGTTAGAACCCCCATGCATCTCACTTGACTCGTTGCAAGGTCACACACTTGTTCCGACAAAGATATCATGCTTACCTTTGCATGTTATCGCAGTCAAGGCATTTCTTTACTACCCACTACTAGGACTCCTACTCCAAACGGTCTGAGGTCTAGTTGGGACTTCTTACCGGGGAGATCCCCTGACATGTTGGCAGGTCTAGCACCATCAACACACACTTTAATTTTTCATGTGCACCCTTTTTTTAATTATACTTGTAATTTCTTATTATGACATTAATGGCAACATTAATCCTTTGACATAAAGGACAACAATTCCAACAATCTCGCTTTTGCAATTGATGGCCATCTTGCAAAAGAACACATAGTCTAGTGAGAAAAGAAAGAATTATCCCCCTTGCTAGAATACTCCACCTGTCTACATCTCTTCCCATCTTACATCGATGGAAATTTGATGCCCCCCTAAACTTTCATTCTCCTTAAGCAATTAGTAACTAGACAAGATGGATATTACTCCCAATTTTTGTTTAAAAAATTCAAATGTCTCTTTGGGGAGCAGTTTTGTGAAAGTATCTGCATTTTTTCTTTGGTGAAAATAGATTCCAACTTGACATTCTATTCATTAATTCTTCTTCTTCTTCTTCTCCTTGTTTGTAGTTCATCCATTCTAGATGTTCATTTTTTCATTCTTCTTTTTACCTTTCTTCCTCTTTTCTCTTTGTTTTGTTTTTTTCTTTTTTTTATTCTTCTCCTTCTTGCTCTTGCTTATTTTTTCAAGCTTTTTTGGGATCCTTTATTTTGTTTGGAAAGGAATATTAGTCCATGTTTTTTTGTAAGAGATTCTACAATTCCACTTCTACAAAATTATGTTATGTGCCCTTAGTTGTTGCACTTATAACATACAACATTTTCGTCGAATATAGGGACAAATGAATTATAGTTTCTATTTGAGAGCCCATAAATACTTCTATCTTTGTTCCCCACATAATTATCTCTTACATGTGCTATACAATATCTTTCTTTATGACCAAAGTAATTGCAATAAAAACAATAACTAAAGTAATATTCTTGGTACCGAGTTGTGTGAAATCATCTTGGTGGGTAAGATCTTATAGATCTATCCTTGTTGTCCTTGTGAGGAATGTCAATTTTCTACAGAACATCATTTTATCTTTTCCTATTATCTTCATCATTAATAGATATTTTGACTACATCAACTTAGATTTTATATTTTCCTTCATTACTTTCTTTGATGACTCTATAGCTTTTAAATCTTCTTTGGTGGTTACCTGGCTCTTATCATAGCCAAGACTAGTTTTAATGAGTGTTGACCTTTGGTATTTGATGTTATCATCTAATATTCTAGTGCTCTTTTCAAAATTCAAGCTTATATCCACCTAAATAGTTGGTTTCCCCAATTCCTTCATTAAGGAGACAATTTTAGCTTTCAAAATCTGATAATTTTCTTCCTTTTCCTTCAATTGGATTCTCACCACTCTTGTAGTTTTACTTCTTCTAGTTGAATACTTAAGCGGATAATAGTCTTTTACATTTCTTCAAGGCTTTATGACATTTTTTGTTTTGCATCGTGATCCTCTTCTTCACATTTCTATAGTTTCTTCTTTTGTTTCAAATTTATTTTCCTATGCTTCTTTATTTTACTTAAGGGACACATGAGTTCTTCTTCAAGATCCACTTCCCCGTCTGTTTCAACATTTTCTTCTTCTCATGAATCCATAATTTTTTTCCCTTTTTCTTCATTAGTCTTTGTTTCAATTTCCATAGACAGAGTTCTCAAGTGAATATCATGGTAATATAGGGAAGAGGTGGAGTAAGTTAGGTAAGTGGGGTAAGGTGCAAGCCTTGTAGCTTGGGCTGGTTGGATGCCTTACCATTATGGGGTTAGGAAGGGGTTGTGTAAGTAGTTATGGTCAAATATGGATACGTAGATGGGTGCATTTGTGGAGAGGGTAAAATTTGCATGGGTGGTTGCATTAGGGCTTATTGAGGGCCTCCAAAAGTGGGATTCCTCCACCCTTATTTCCAAAGATTATTTGGGGGTGGAAGAGCCATCCATGACTGCGTAGGAAATCACCATGTATGAGAAGGATATTTCATAGAAGTATTAGTCCAATATGAATTAAATTATTGATATTGGTCTTAGATCATACCTTGAGGCTTTGGCTGCCACAATCATTTCTAAGAGATGAAACATAATTGCTCCAGTTCCTCAGTTTCTTGGTAAATAGCTTTTATTCTTAGTAGGGATCGACACTTAATAATAGTATGGTCCTTATTTCCTATCATTTATGTCTCAATATGGTGCAATAGGCACTTGTTTAATGGGTTCTTCCTTCTGCACTTTAGACAAAAAAATTCCAAAGCCAACTCTATTTCCCCTTTCTTCTTGTTCATATGCAACATATCCAATTAGAGGCTTAATGAACTTAGGATATTAGTTTTAAAATATTCCGAATTTATTATCTTTTAATCCTATTTCCAGCAATCTTGCAAACTCTTTCCAATACATCTCTCAATCCTATACCAACTTTTGAAGTGCCCCTATAATATCTTCGATGTAGCTCAATGATGACATTGTAGGGATATTGAGATACATCTCCTCCACCTATTAGGTTGAGGATTTCAATGCAATCATCTAGGTTCCCCTCATTAACAAGACACGTAGCATCTTAGGAGCTAATTTTTCTTGCCTTGTTGTATGGGGATTATAGTTGAATCTTTGACATAATATTCAAGACATTCATCATAATTCTATGTCATTTTTAAGACTTCTTCCCTTCTTTCTTTATCTTTTCAGTAATATTGGTACTTCTCCAGGAATTTATGCTTCATCTAACTCCAAATGTGGATGTTTCCCTTGCCAAGATTCATGAACCAGTGTAACGCAACATTTTTGAGTATGGCGGGGAATAGTTGCAACTTCTAAGCATCTATCACATCATCATAACTCCTATAAAGTACATCAAATTTGAAGAGGAATGCATTGAGTCATCCTTGGATAGAACATGAAACTTCAGTAGAGTTGAGTGAGAAATTTTCTTCATTTAATTTTGGTTTCTTATATAATTCTAGGATATTGAATCTAAAGGTGGTTGGATCTTCCTTTAGTTCATGTGACATTTCCTCTTAAGGCTTGTTCTCTTCTTACAAAATTTTTCTAAGAGAGTTGAGAAAAAACAACTCTTCAAAGTGGAACTACTCACTTATTGGACCTTCAGGAAACAAAGTTTCCATTGGTGACAAGGACAAAACCTGTGAAAATTTGGACTTTTGGCCAGAGGCCAGAGATTTCAAGTTTCTTCTTGGAAAGGGAACTTATTGTGGGAGTCAAGTAATTCAATTAGTTGTACCATTTTTCCTCTTAAGACTAACCCACAATGTTAGTTTTATGGGGGTTTTTGGTGGAGCTAACAAATCTACGTTGTCGATCTCTAACTTTGGGCATGAAAAGTTATAGAGACATTCTATCTAAAGTAAGTTGTTGTAAAAAGAAATTGATTGCATCAATTACTAAAAAATAAATTCTTCCAATTAAAGCAAGCAACAATAAAAATCAAACAAAAAACAGGAAACAAAAAAGTGATTGTACTATTGAAAATTCCCTTGCAATGACGCCAAAAATGATGGACCTTTCAATTATCTCTTAATTACTTAGCATAAAATTGAAGAGATATACATTTAATTATCAATTTGAGGTTCGTATGGAACTTGCAAATGCTTGTACATTGTATATGCTAGTACAATATGTTATGTGCTATTGTAGTTGTAGTATTCTAAATGAATGTCACAAGGAATTATATTAAAATGCTTTCACAAGTCATCAAGAGATATACACACTACACTTGCAATCAAAAAAACTCTGGTAGCAAAGTAAAGAATAAACTTGTAGGAAATTAAACACACTTGCAAGAAAGTAAACACACTTGCAGAAAAATAAACACATTAGTAGTAAAGGGTGACTTCTTCAAGTGTTTTATATGATCTTGAATTTTGCAACAGGAATGCACATGAAATGCAATGGCTAAAATATATGTAATAAATCACAAGTTATAAGAGACTCAAGCCATGTTTTGTTATAAGGAATCACCCCATGAAAATAATTGCAATTTCTGGGAAATAAAGTAAAGATAAATCTAAAAACAGAATAATTAGTTAAATTTACAAATCAGAGCACAAAAAAATGATTGTACTACTGGAAATTCCCTCGCAATGGCGCCAAAAATAATGGGCCTTTCAATTATCTCTTAATTAAATAACATAAAATTGAAGAGATATGCATTTAATTATTAATCTGAGGTTCATATGGAACTTGAAAATTGTCATACATCGTATATGCTAGTACAATATGTTATGTGTTGTTGTAGTTGTAGTATTCTAAATGAATGTCACAAGGAAATATATTAAAATGCTTTCACAAGTCATCAAGAGAAATACACACTACACTTGCAATCAAAACCACTCTGGTAGGAAAGTAAAGAATACACTTAGTGTGATCTCGGAAAATCAGAAACATTGAGAAAAATATTTATTTTTTCGGCTAAAGCTAACTTTGAGCCGCAAGGTTCAATTTTTGAAAATATTTAGTTTTTTAGGTAAAGCTAACTTCGAGCCGCAAGGTTCGTTTTCTTTGCATGTCCGTGTTGGGTTTTGTGTTTTGTGTTTTGTAGGGAAAAAGAGCTTTCTGAAGGCAAGCACGCAACCCAAAGCCCCCCCCCTCTCTCTCTCTCTCTCAATTTTTTTGTATAGATCAATTGGTTCCTCTCTCTCTCTCTCTCTCTCTCTCTCTCTCTCTCTCTCTCTCTCTCTCTCTCTCTAACTTTGAGCTGCAAGGTTCAATTTTTGAAAATATTTAGTTTTTTAGGTAAAGCTGACTTCGAGCCGCAAGGTTCATTTTCTTTGCATGTCCGTGTTGGGTTTTGTGTTTTGTGTTTTGTAGGGAAAAAGAGCTTTCTGAAGGCAAGCACGCAACCCAAAGCCCCCCCCCCCTCTCTCTCTCTCTCAAATTTTTTGTATAGATCAATTGGTTCCCCCCCCTCTCTCTCTCTCTCTCTCTCAAATTTTTTGTATAGATCAATTGGTTCCTCTCTCTCTCTCTCTCTCTCTCTCTCTCTCTCTCTCTCCCTCTCTCTCTCTCCCTCTCGCTCTCTCTCTCTCTCTCGCTCGCTCTCTCTCTCTCTCTCTCTCTCTCTCTCTCTCTCTCTCTCTCTGCGAACTAAATCAAGAGTTGAATGGAAATTCATAAGAATCTGACTGTTCCATTTAGTTGCAACGAATTCATCAAAAGACAGAAAAAATTGAGCAAATGTTGACTCAGACAACTATGTGATAAGTGGTAGTTGGTTCATGCTTTCCTTGTGGAGTGACCAATCTCCTTTGTAACTTTTCTTCATTGGGATATTGTTCGGTTGACTAATATGGGTGATCAATTGTGCATTTGAGATGATGCTCTATACTAATTGTCCAAAGTTGCAACTCCTTTACCAAATGGTCAACCCAAATTAGAAAGGAACTAAAACTCGTATGAAAAAATTAACTCTCTCTCTCTCTCTCTCTCTCTCTCTCTCTCTCTCTCTCTCTCTCTCTCTGCGAACTAAATCAAGAGTTCAATGGAAATTCAGATTCTCTCTCCCTCTCTCTCTCTCCCTCTCTCTCTCTCTCTCTCTCTCTCTCTCTCTCTCTCTCTCTCTCCCTCTCTCTCTCTCTCTCTCTCTCTCTCTCTCTCTCTCTCTCTCTGCGAACTAAATCAAGAGTTCAATGGAAATTCATAAGAATCTGACTGTTCCATTTAGTTGCAACGAATTCATCAAAAGACAGAAAAAATTGAGCAAATGTTGACTCAGACAACTATGTGATAAGTGGTAGTTGGTTCATGCTTTCCTTGTGGAGTGACCAATTTCCTTTGTAACTTTTCTTCATTAGGATATTGTTCGGTTGACTAATATGGGTGATCAATTGTGCATTTGAGATGATGCTCTATACTAATTGTCCAAAGTTGCAACTCCTTTACCAAATGGTCAACTCAAATTAGAAAGGAACTAAAACTCGTATGAAAAAATTAACTCTCTTTCTCTCTCTCTCTCTCTCTCTCTCTCTCTCTCTCTCTCAGACAACTATGTGATAAGTGGTAGTTGGTTCATGCTTTCCTTGTGGAGTGACCAATTTCCTTTGTAACTTTTCTTCATTAGGATATTGTTCGGTTGACTAATATGGGTGATCAATTGTGCATTTGAGATGATGCTCTATACTAATTGTCCAAAGTTGCAACTCCTTTACCAAATGGTCAACTCAAATTAGAAAGGAACTAAAACTCGTATGAAAAAATTAACTCTCTCTCTCTCTCTCTCTCTCTCTCTCTCTCTCTCTCTCTCTCTCTCTCTCTCTCTCTCCCCCTTGCTCTCTCTCTCTCTCTCTCTGCGAACTAAATCAAGAGTTGAATGGAAATTCATAAGAATCTGACTGTTCCATTTAGTTGCAACGAATTCATCAAAAGACAGAAAAAATTGAGCAAATGTTGACTCAGACAACTATGTGATAAGTGGTAGTTGGTTCATGCTTTCCTTGCGGAGTGACCAATTGAGATGATGCTCTATACTAATTGTCCAAAGTTGCAACTTCTTTACCAAATGGTCAACTTCTTGAGAGTTGCAACAATGGATTCTAGAGTGAGTTGCAGCAATGGTGTTCAGGTGAGTTACAACAACGGTGTTGTATGAATAACAACAATGTGGAGTCATAGCATGAGCGTCAACATCTCGGAGTCACATCAAAAGTGGCAGCACTTCGGAGTTGCATCACAAGGGACAACACCTCAGAGTCGCAACATTGTGTTGGAGCAGTTAGTCACAACAACCAGCAACAAGGTTTTATAACACCTAGCTGTAGGTTTTAACCCTGTACAGAAGTTACTTGAAAACGAATTCTTAAAACAGAAAAATAAACAATGGCAAGAACATAAAACAAATATACACATGTATTTTCCCCTAGATTCCAAAATCGGGACTACCAGATTGATTTTTCATTATATTCCTTTCAATGTTATAATACATATATATACATGTTGAAGCATTCGTAGACCCCAATCCACTAACCCTAGATTAGAACATAATTGTAGTTCCATTGACCGGATCTACAAAATACCATGGGCAGAAAATCATCATGCCCAAAACCATGTGCAAAACCCATGCAGAAAACCATGGCTAGGTTTGCCCACCGTCTTTAGGTCTTCTCCTCGTCCTTGGGTCGACATAAAAAAATTTACCAGGGCAGTGCTTCAGACCCCATGCATGGGGGCTACCGCTCGCCTTGTGACACTCTCGTTGCACCCGACGTAACATACAACACATGGGATTAGTCGTGGAAAGAATATAATACACACCCAACACTAGCAACAGAGAGTTACATCACTTAGAAAAAAGGAGTTGCAACACCTGGCAATAGCGGGTTTGATCTGATAATCACCCTATGAGTGACCTTAGTTAAAGATTTATTGAATAAAGGTATTACAGACTCATGTGCTGGTGTGTGTGTCTATGTTATTTAAGCAACGGATCAATCAGATTGCAAATACACAGACACTTGAAATGGAAAGACAGTAGAGAAATACAGTAAGCAAATACAAGAACACAAGAAATTAATAAGGAGTTCACCCTATCCTCCAGGGCTACATCTCCGGTCTAGCTCTCAGTGGTGGCCTTATTTTATTGTGTCTTAAGCAGAGAATTACAATGCAGGAGCTTAATGTGAGTCTCCTGAAACAGAAATTTACTTGGCAGGGTGGTTCTTGGATGCCCCAAGCCACTAGAGTACACAGACTCTTTTCCTTACCAGCTCTGTGACCTTCTGGTCTACAATGGAGAGAGCCCAATGTGGTGCTCAGTCCAGACAGATCCTCTCTGGGATGGCTTGAATCTCTCAAGCTCTCGGATGCTCGATGATGCCTTTAGTCAGCTCGGACCTCTGTCTTTCATTTTGCTTTTGCTTCACTCTCTTCTTTTCTATGTGTTTCGTCCTCCTCTTGGGGTTCTGGTTTCACTTCCCTATCTCTCTGTCTTCGTTCATGGCCTTGAAGCCATTCATTCCCATGTCTGTTCAGTTCCTCTTCCACCTTTGTCAAATCACCTTCTGCAGCTGCGCTTGGAGTTCCCTGTTCAGCGTCATCATCAGCTCACAGGGAGTGGCCACATGTCCTCCTGTAAATGGCACCAACTTGCTTCATCGGTTCAATTCTTCAGTTACATTCGTGGAACGAGTCTTCCTCCACCATGGCGGTCAAACGGACCTTAAATTCTTTACAAATTGCAGCTTAATCCCCTGTCGGTTCCGCTTCCCCATCGGGCGTGATCTCAGCCGTTCGATCTGGATCCCCCAGATCCAACGTCGTTCGCTCATTTCACAGGGTTGACTTGCTTGACCGTTAGCACGCGATGAGCAGCAGTTTTTTCTCTCCTCCACTTACCACGCGTCACTCGCTGAATGGGATCGCTCCAATTTCTCCAAAATTGCTTACCATTTGAGGGTGCCCTCATCAATACCGCCATTTTTTCAGAGTGGGTCTCACCTTTAGCTTTTAGCCCTTATACCTTTTACCCTACGGTTCTCCAGCTCCCCACGCAACCGAGTGCTCGAGGCTTCTACATTTCAAGCCTTTTCGCCTAGCGATGCGTGATTAGTGCTAACCGTGCATCAAAATCCACCTCTGTTTCCCGATCCCGGCCTCCCGCGCAGTCTCCATGGGCCTCGGTCAGCGCCCTTTGACCGAGGTCCTCGTCATTCCACGCTGGCTACCATTGCCACTGGTTCAGGGGTGTTTTTAATCACTACTCTGATTTCTTTGATGTTCGTCCTGACCTGATACAGTCATGGTTGCTTTGACAGTTCTTTATGGATCCAATTTGGATCACGGCCTTCCCACTTAAAAATCTTTTGGACCACCAAAAGTTGGTTTTCAAGCATCAAATAAGTGAGCGTATTGCTTTCTCACTTGTCCAACCTCAATCCACTTTACACTGCTTGGCTTTGAACCTTTGAGCCCAATCCTGAGGTACTCCACATCTCCCCTGCGCATTGTCCTCACCTTCCTGTCCAGCACTGTGTCTTCCTGCAACTCATTAAGATACTCAAGTAGTAGGTCATCAATAGAAGGAAATTGACTTTGCTCTTTAGGGTCCTCAATCATTGAAGGTTCAAACAATCTCAAGCAATCTGCATTTACAACTGAGTAGATGTGCATGTAAGCTGGTAGATCAAGGCGAAAAGCATTTTCACCAATCTTCTCAAGTATCCTAAAGGGTCCATACTTGATAGGCTTTAGATTTTTACCTTCACCTTGCATCCTGTCCTTGCTGATATACAGCTAGACCTAGTCTCCAACTTGAAAACTATGCTCCATCTCATGCTTGTCATGCCTAGCCTTGTACTTGGCTTGGCTCCTTTCCAGCTGTTCCTATACTTCCTGGTGGATCTCCTGGATCTGTCCAATGAACCTAGTTGCCTTGTCCACTTCACTTTGTCCATCAACTATTGTATCTTTACCAAAGACAAAATCCAAAGGAGACCTTGGTGTGAAACTAAAACAGGTCTCAAAAGGAGATCTCTGTGTAGAAGAGTGTTTTGCTCTGTTGTAAGCATGTTGCACATAACACAAGTGTTCATCCCAAAGCTTAGGATGTTTGTTGCAATATCCCCTCAGTAACCGGATCATTGTCCTATTAACTACTTCTATCTGGCCATCTGTTTGTGGATGAAAAGTTGTGCTTTTCTTTAGTTTGGTGCCCATTATTTCCCACAGAATTGACCAAAACTTCCCCACAAATCGGGTGTCTCAATCAGATACAATAGAAGTGGGTAATCCAAAATGAACCCATACATGTTCAAAGAATAATTTTGCGGTCTGTTCAGCTGTAATCTATTTATTACAAGGTATCAAAATACACATTTTTCTAAACCTATCCACAACAACATATAGATAATCATGACCTTTCCTATATTTAGGCGGTCCTCCATCAAAATCCATGGAAACACTTTCCCAAGGGTGAGAAGGAACTGGCAATGGAGTGTACAAGCCTAGTTTTCTATTGCTGGGCTTGCTTTTAGCACACATAGCACACCCTCTTACATATCTAGAAACTATATCATTCATTTTCGGCCAATATCAGAACCTTTGCAGCTATGAAATTGTTTTACTTACCCCAAAGTGACCTGATATTAGAGAAGTGTGTGCTTCCCTAATTATCTTTATCCTCTCAGTTTGTGGAATGCAGAGTTTCCCACAATGATATAAGAGTCGGTCCTTGACATGATAATCCAATTCTTCTATTCTTTTGCCTTGACTCAAAGTTACATATACATCTTTAACGTCCATATCCTGAGCATATTGTTCAATGTAGCTTTCATGTAGTACAGAATTATGCTTAAGTATGGTAGATGCATTTATAATGGGTCTAGATAACATGTCTGCAACTTTGTTATGTATGCCCTTTTTATATCTGATGACTAAATGAAACTGTTGTAGAAAACCCATCCATTTGTAATGTCTTGATTGCTGCAACTTAGTTTGGGAGTGTAGATATTGAAGTGGTTGATGATTAGTATGTATTGTTAGAGGTGGTCTTTACATCCCTCTGTCAGAGATCATTTCTCTTATTGCATTTCATTTTTTAGGTGTCTCATACAGTTCATTCATCTGCATTCCGTTAGGGGCATGCCATAATCTGACGGAAGGACCTTGTCACTCATTCCCCTCATGTTATCTACCTGCTGGCTCATGTGTGTTCATTTAAAAAAAAAAAAACATATACAGTGTTTTTATCTTGAAAATTGCAAAAATTGTCTTTAAGTTTTTATGGTCACTTAGGTCTAGGGTTTTATTAGGGTTTCGTCAAAAAATGTGTCGGAGTGTTTAATAATTGCCAGCAGGCCATGAGGATGTTTCAACATCAATAAATTTCATCGCCAAGTGTTCGTCAAAAAACAGAGTATTTAGCATTTATTGTACAAAATCATGAAAGTTTTTGTTTTCCTCATTGTAAATTCATTCATCTGCACCCTGGTTTCTTCCCTTAGCCTAGAAGCTCCAAAACCTGCAAAAACAAGCAAGCTCAGGTCATTAAATTCATCACAAAGTGAAAAAGCAGTGAAAAATGTCCAAAAACAGAGTTTGTAAAATGAAGTCAAATACAAAACATTATAAAAGTGGGTTTCATAAGCCAAGATTTCAAAAGCTCTTTGTTTATAAGTGATTCCTTCATGTGATAAGCTCATTTGCAAAAGAGAAGCAAGATTGAGCAAATTGGGAGAGTGAGTGTGAAGTTTGGGCGAAAATCTTTGTAAGAAGACCGGTGCGGCGCACTGAGCAGGAGGCACGGCGCATTGGTGAGGCGCGGCGCACTGGGCGTGAATACGCAGTGTTATTTTACACAGGCGCGGTGCATTGGGCGTGTTGCGTGGTGCACACAGCTAAAGGCCCGAAACTGCTAACAATTGCTCCAAATTGCCAATAACTCGCTCGGATCTGCCAGGTAAAGCCTCCATCTTTGTGTTTCATCCAAGTTTGTGCTAGGGTATGGTGGTTGATGGATGGTAATGGTTAAAACAAAAAACATCAAACCCTACCTTTTAAAATACCTCAAGGAAAATTGCTGCTAGGGTTTCAATTCCCTGTTTTGTCACCAAATTCACTCCCTCATCTCACTTGTCCCTTGTTTTCATTATTCCCTAAGTTCCACTACCCCTTAAATTCATTCATCCCCTATCCCAAGTTCCCTTTCCCAATTTTCCTAATGTGAAATCCTAAACCCTAATCCTATACATAAACCCTCAAACCATCCCATATTCCCCTAACTAAATCTATCCCAACAGTCCCTAATCCCTCACTATTTTCCCCTCCCTTTGCAGCCCCTCATTTCACTGTTTGTTCCCTTGGTAGCAGAGGTCAAGCACATCACCAAAAGGCAGTCCAACACAGTTTTCATACATCAGCATCTATTTCTCCAGGGCAATTTGTTTACCAGTAATCATGGCATCTAATCCTTCATCTGATTATGAAGTGGAGACCCAAAGTGACTCACTTGCAAAAGAACATGCACCCTGGAGGCCTCATAGAGGTGTCAGACATATCAGAGAAGAACCAACCACCCTTACTGAATTACAGGCCTGCCCTCTTGCCATCTCTTGTTTCCAGCATCAGTCATGTTATGAGTTTTGTAAGAAGGTTGCTAATGTTCAATTTCATTATGAGTTGGCTCGTCTGTTTGTACTGCATTTACATGGTGACCAAGCCACTCTAGTGGGTGTTACTTTCACACTAACACCATATTCCATTTCATTAGAAACTGGCATACCAAACATTAGAGAACCATGGAACAAGAGGCAGAAAATTGACCGGTAGCACTATGAACCATACATCAAGCCCGACTTTTTGAGACAGCTTAAGAGAGTGTTTCCATTTCGGTACCTCAAAGATGAATATGCGCCTTTAATGAAACTGATCATGATATATTTCAGCTGTGAGGGCCAGTTCTCCCGCTTGTATGCTTATCACATCAGGCTGTTGATGCATTTCAATCAGGTACGCATCATGAACATTCCTTATTTCATATGCTGAAACATAGAAAGGATGACCACCCTTGTGCAGCACAAGACCCCTCAGCAGCAGCTTAACAGTGTTTATCATTTTGCTCTCATCAAGATTGTGGTGGTTCATCAGCTTGGATTACAGGGCATCACTTGGGATGATTTTATCTCTCATGAGTTTTTCAGAGCTTCACAGGGATCTTCAGAGGCTGGACATGAGACAGGTGGACCTTCTTATCAGCATGAAGGTCATGAGACACATATTGCTACTATGCCAGTATTCATTACTTATCAGAAGGGCGCTAGACAGTTATTTGCAGCAGCAAAGCGAGTGTTATCTCCACCTGGGGTGGAAGGGGCCTCACTTCCAACATCAGCACCACAGGTACAGGACAAAGGCAAGAGGCCAATGCAGGATGAGGGGCCTTCAGGTGAACGGGAGACCGACTTCATTCTCATTCAGGATGACGATACAGACATGGGCCCGCAAAGTGCCAACCTTAGAGATATCATCCAAGAGCAGCAGACAGAGATCAAAGCCTTGTCCCTCAACTTGGAGAGGGCTAAGTGGATTAAAAAATACTTGGAGCAAAGGAATAAGTAGCTTGAAGATCAGCAAGTGATTATGGAATTACAAAACATCAGGGAGAATCGTCAAGCTGCCCAAAGGAGGAGGATTGAATTCACTTCATTGGAGCAAGAGATTAATGATGATCGGGAGTCTTGGCTCGAGAGAGTCAAAATCCACTTAGAGAGACTGCTGGAAAAGGCCGATAGGGACAAATAATTTCTGAGACACACGGATGTCCACTACATGGCGCGGAACAAGGTTTGCAAGGCACGAATAAGAAATTTAAAGGCAAAACTAAGGAAGGCATCAAAAAGGCAAAAGAGGAAAAAAGAGCATGATCGACTCCAGATATTGGCCAAGGCATCCTTGGCCCATCATAGCTCTTGATGAAGAAGGTCCAGCCCAAATTTCAAGAAATTTGGAGCAATGTTTGCATTTTGAAAAAAATTTGCACTAAAAACAGGGTTTTCCTCCCTATGTGCCGCCCCATGTGGCGCTCGCTTTCGCTAGAGAGCTCTAAATCCAAAAAAAAATTCATTTCTAGATTTCTCATGATAAATTATGTTTTCCTACCTATGGCCAAGAAATTTGGGTAGGTTTTGAGCCCTCAAAAGGTCAAAAAATGACCTCACTGCCCCTATTTTGACACACAGGAAGCAATCTTGGGAGATTGGACATTTGGATGGGAAACTGGACACCAAATCCAGAAATTCCACTTGGGTTAGAAAGTAGACAGGCAGCGCTTTCCAACGAGCTATCATGAGCTCAATTTGGACTTCGGGAAGTGGCTCAAAATCAGATCTAAAGTGGCGCAATGCATAGAGAATTTGGGCGCAACGCATAGAGAAATTTGGCCTCATTTTCAATCTTCAGCTCAGAAATTCGCCCAATTTTGACTAGTTTTACTTTTTGATGTAACTATTGATCTACCATGATGTAATTTGATAACCATGATGTAATATTGGCACATTTTTACTTGTTCTAGAGGATTCATTCACTAAAAATTGAAAATTAAATGAATGAATCAGTTTCCTAGCATATAGGGGCAAGTTGTTTGATTGCCTAGATTTCAGTTCCTTGTTTAGAATTGGTTCAAATAGCTCCTAGAATGATGAACTCGACCCTTAGAGGCATGGGAAGGAGTTATTCTTGTCTATATCATGTAATTTCTCAGTCATTTTCAGGGTTGGACACTTGGGATTGCTTGGCACTCCATTGTACATTTGATTTCTGCATTTTTGGCAAAGGAAAGACTAGGGTTTTGCAGCACTTGTTAGGATCCTTGTGGCTCTGTGTTTTGATGGTGTTTTTCTTCATGAAATTGTAAGTTCATTGATGTTTCATGTATGCCATTTCCCTTCTCTTTGCTTCTGAAATTAAACAAATGAGTGACAAAAGGTAGAATTCATTAGCTTGCTGTGCTTTGCCTGTTAGTTTGTTTAATTTTCAATGTTTTCTTCAGTTTGAAAAGGATTCTTGGTACCCTCTTGCCCTCTTCAGCTCCTCAGCGGTCTTTTTGATCCATCCATTTAATCTAAAGCATCAAAACTACTGCCTACCTTTCCCCAACCAGAACTGTGCAAAAATTTGGCCTCATCCCTGGACCCAAATTTGCCTTTCCCTTGATTCCAACAAAACTCCCAAAAAATCAAATCAAATCCTTGTACTTCATACCTAGCCTAAAATCAAAAGATATATCAATCATCTTAAGCCCCATTGATTATCTTTTGCTGAGATTGACCTGGAGAGAGCCCTCTCTTGTCCTCGTAGGGCTAGCTATGAGGCTGAGCGTGGTTTGATGTGGACCTAGAATCTCACCTTTTCAGCCTGAGATAAATCTAGGCCCTAACATGTATTACTGTCTCTTCGCCCATTAAGTAATGTTTCCACTTTTTCACACTCTGAACTAATGCATACAATTCTTTATCATATGTAGGATAGTTAACTACTGCAGGATTAAAAGTCTCAGAATGATAACATATGGGTTTACCATGTTGTGTCAACACTGCTCCAATGGCATAGTCACTGGCATTAGTTTGGATCTCAAACGGTCTTTGTAGATCTGGCAGTGCTAGTACAGGTGTTGTACTAATCTTTTCTTTCAAGTTGTCGAAGGCTTTCTGATGTTTGCCTCCCCACTAAAACACCTTGCTCAATCCTGTTAAAGCATGTAAGGGAGCTGCAATTGAGGAAAAGTTAGAAATGAATTTCCTCCAATATTGTGCTGCTCCTAAGAAGCTTCTCACTTCTGTAGCAGACTTGGGTGTAGGCCAATTTACAATGACTGCCACTTTAGAGGGATCTATTTTCAATTCACCTCCCCCTACTATATGACCCAAGTAGTTTAGATATGTTTTGCCAAATTCACATTTTGAGAGTTTAACATAAAGTTTTTCTCTTTTGAAAACATCTAGTGTCTGCTTAACATGCTTTAAATGTTCTTCCCACGTTTTACTAAAAATCAGAATGTCATCTAGGTGCACAATAACAAAATCATCAAGAAAAGGTCTGAGTACATCATTCATTAATGTCATGAAAGTAGCAAGAGCATTAGTTAAGCCAAAAGGCATAACCAGCCACTCATACAATCCCTGCTTTGTTTTGAAATTAGTCTTCCATGCATCTTCCTCTGCAACCCTGACCTGATGGTATCCACTGTGCAAATCCAGCTTGGTGAAATAAATAGCTTCCTTTAATTGATCCAAAATATCATCTATGCGAGGAAGGGGATAACGATTTTTTATTGTTATCTTATTCAGTGCTCAGTAGTCAATGCACATTCTCCATGAGCCATCTTTCTTTCTCACCAAAATGATTGGTGACCCACATGGTGATGTGCTAGGCCTGATGAACCCTTTCTTGAGCAACCCCTGCACCTGCTTCTTGATTTTAGTATTCTCTAAAGTAGACAACCTGTACATTCCAATGTTAGGCAATGGAACATCTTACTGCAAAATAATATCATGTACTATTCCCTTTTTGGGTGGCAGACCTTTAGGTTCTTGAAATAAGACATCATACTCTGGAACAACCTTTTTTATATCAGCTTAATTTTCAGCACTACAGCCCTCAAATACATTGGTTTTATCAAGTTTCTTTTGCTTTACAACCATCAGTAAGAATTGTTTGCATGAATTTATCATTCTTTTCATCTGTCCTGAGTTTATGAGAGTATAATTATTCTTGAGCTTGTGAGCTCTTACAAAGTATTCTATTCCATCTTTAACAAGTAGATACTTGTTCTCAGCTCTATAGAAGATAGCCTTTCTATCATACAAGTAAGGATTTCCTAAAACAATTCCACATATATCCAAAGGAATTATGTCTAACTCAACCTCATCTACAAATGCTGATGCAAAAGAAAACTTGAGTTTGCACTGCCTAGCCACTTGTAGTTGTGCTTTATCATTCAACCATCCTAATGGGTATGGTTTCTTGTGAGGTGTAGTTTCTAATCCCAATTTCTTTACAATTGCTTCAGAAATTAGATTTACTTGTGAGCCACTATCAAACAAAGTATCAATCTTTTGATTTTTGGAAATAACTTGAATATGGAATATCTCATGTCTTTTTCTCTCATTTTCTTCATCAATAACGGATTGAGCAGAATTACTAGTAGATGCTTCAGAATTCTTACCTTTTATACCTGTGGCTGCAATAGTTGTTTCATCTCCCAATTCTAACCCCAAATCTTTCTGAATAGCTGCAGCAGTCTTCTTCTTCTTGCCCTCGGACTTCTTAGGCCACAGTTCTGGATGCAGAATCCAACAATGCTCATCATCATGCCCATCCTTTTTACAGTGAGTGCATGAAGCTTTGCTTTTCTGTGCAGTGTTAGCCTTCCTTGCTTTCCACTTCTGATTTCTTTTCTCCTTGCTCTTGCTTACAGTGGGTTGGGATGGTCCCCCAACTTCTGGATTTCCATTCTTTCCTCTAGCTTCTAGATGAGTAGCTTGTATAGATACCTCATCTCTACTAGTGGGATTGAACATGAGGATGGTATGCCTCATGTAGCTGTGTAGACCACCAATGTACTTCAAAAGAGTCTCTGGTGAGTCCAATGAGATACCCAGCATCAATGCTCTCTTTCTAAATTCTTGAGTATACCCTTGCACACTTTTCCCTTTCAACTGCGAAGAGTTTTCCAACTCATCATGGCTTGTTGCATGTAGGCCAACGGATAGAACTAGTTTTTTATTGCAGAAACAAATTCACTCCAGACAGAGATAGTCTTACCATGTCTTTTCATATCAACTTGGGTTCTACCTTCCCACCAAACCAAGGCAGTGCCTCCTAGGCGTAGGCTTGCCAGCTGAACCTTACTCTTGTCTAAGTCTATGTTCTGTACCCTGCAATACACATCGATTTGTCTAATCCAATTGTCCAACTTTTCAGCATTTAGCTCTCCATCATATATAGGCAAGTCAAACTTAACATCTAACTTGATCAGATATGCTTTCTTATTATGCACAAGGCTATTAGGAGGTGTGAGAAAGCTTTCCTCTTTCCCTTTTCCTTTGGAGTGTTCATGGAAATGAGACTCACCTTCTTCTTTGTCTTGTTTAGAACCTGATGAATCTTCAACCTTATGCTTTCTAAAGTCCTTATACATTTCTTCTACCATAGACTTTATAGCTAGGAAACTTTCTATGAATTGAGGGTCTAGCCCCACAAAACCTTCCTCTGACATTGTCTTCCGAGGATAGACTCTCCCAATTTCAGGATTAGTTTCCACCAACTCTCCTTCTCCTAATTTGAGCTTTGATCTAGTGAGCATTCAACAGCTAAACCAACACAAGCTTGTCTAACCTTACAGCCTAAAGCTCTGATACCACTTGATCTGATAATCACCCTATGAGTGACCTTAGTTAAAGATTTATTGAATAAAGGTATTACAGACTCGTGTTGGTGTGTGTGTCTATGTTATTTAAGCAATGGATTGATCAGATTGCAAATACACAGACACTTGAAATGGAAAGATAGCAGAGAAATACAGTAAGCAAATACAAGAACACAAGAAATTAATAAGGAGTTCACCCTATCCTCCAGGGCTACATCTCCGGTCTAGCTCTCAGTGGTGGCCTTATTTTATTGTGTCTTAAGCAGAGAATTACAATGCAGGAGCTTAATGTGAGTCTCCTGAAACGGAAATTTACTTGGCAGGGTGGTTCTTGGATGCCCCAAGCCACTAGAGTACACAGACTCTTTTCCTTACCAGCTCTGTGACCTTCTGGTCTACAATGGAGAGAGCCCAATGTGGTGCTCAATCTAGACAGATCCTCTCTGGGATGGCTTGAATCTCTCAAGCTCTCGGATGCTCGATGCTGCCTTTGGTCAACTCAGCCCTTTGTCTTCCATTCTGCTTTTGCTTCACTGTCTTCGTTTCTCTGTGTTTCATCCTCCTCTCGGGGTTCTAGTTCCACTTCCCTGTCTTTTTGTCTCCGTTCATGGCCTTAAATCCATTCGTTCCCATGTCTGTTTAGTTCCTCTTCCACCTCCATCGAATCACCTTCTGTAGCTACGCTTGGAGTTCCCTATTCGGCGTTATCATCAACTCATAGGGAGTGGCCACATGTCCTCCCGTAAACGGCGCCATCCTGCTTCATCAGTTAAATTCTTCAGTTACATTCGTGGAATGAGTCTTCCTCCACTGTGGTGGTTAAACGGACCTCAAATTCTTTACAAACTGCGGCTTAATCCCCTGTCAGTTCCACTTCCCCATCAAGCGCAATCTCAGCCGTCCGATCTGGATCCCCCAGATCCAACGTTGTTCGCCCATTTCACGCAGTTGAATTGCTCAACTGTTAGCACACGATGAGCAGCAGTTTTCTCTCTCCTCCACTTGCCACGCATCGATCCCTAAATGGGATCGCTCTCGTTTCTCCAAAACTTCTTATCGTTTGAGGGTGCCCCGATCAATACCGTCGGTTTTTCAAAGCGGGTCTTGCCTTTAGCTTTTAGCCCTTTTGCCTTTTGCCCTACCGTTCTTCGGTTCCCCAAGTGACCGAGTGCTCGGGGCTTCTCCATTTTGAGCCTTTTCGCCCAGCGATGCGCAATTAGTGCTAACCGCACATCAATCCACCTCTGTTTCCCGATCCGGGCCTCTCAAGGGCTAATTCGGACTCCCACGCAATCTCCATGGGCCTCGGTCAGCTCGCTTTGACCGAGGTCCTTGTCATTCCACGCTGGCTGCCATTGCCACTGGTTCAGGGGTGTTTTTGATCGTTGTTCTAATTTCTTTGATGTTCGTCCCGACCTGATACAGTCATGGTTCCTTTGACAGTTCTTTATGGATCCAATTCGGATCAGGGTTGCAGTAGTTATCCATGGTGAGTTGCAACACTTGTGTCTAAGTCCTGTCTGAAGGTACTTGTCTATCTTTGCCTCCTAAATACCATTAGCATATAAAGTTAATTATTTCCTCAAATGCATAAAAATAAGTATTAAAATGGAATATTAAGACGATAATTGTACCTTTACCAACATGTATCTATATGGGCAAAAAGATTGTTGGGATGAGCTATAAATGGGAAAAAGATGTGCAAAAATGTCTTAGACGGGTGCTAAAGATATGCCAAATTTGGGTCCCATAAATAACCAACAATATTTAGGTTTTGAGGAGTTGAATAACTCACCATTACATCAACAGATATCAGACACCTGTCTGAATCAATGTTGTGCACAATTTTTATCTGTATTTCCTGCTCCTTTAAGTTGACAAAATCTACCTCCCTTATTTTCATAAATGCATCCATTTTCTCTTCATCTTCATTTTCTAAGGTGAATACACGTTTTTTCTCGACATTTATTCCCTTTTGACCATTTGTCACTACAACCAAAGCATAGTCTTTTTTCTCTTCTTTACTCCATTTCCTTTTGTGATATTCAAGTAGGTTGACATAAGGTTCCTGTCTATGCTCCCATTGCAAAATTGTGTGTATCTTTATTCTTGTCTTGAATATGATAAGAAAATTGCATAAATTACATAACAATTTCCAGATTTTTTATGAAAATTTCATGTTTAGTGTCTTGTTTTAATCTTCCCATGTACGATTCCAACAAATGTTCATCACTTATATTATCCACAAATGTTCATCACTTATATTATCCACAAATGTTCATCACTTATATTATCCACCCTTGTGGAAAAAACCTGGAATTCTTAATTATAATCTTCAATATGATCTTTATTTATGTAGGAATGAAATGAAATATAGAATTAAATAGAAACACAAAGCTACATCAAAAAATTAACTTCAGTTGATTAATAGCTAATATTGAAAGTTGTTTACATGCATAATGGAAACAAACTAGCTCGAGCGATGGTAACTTATCTTTGAGAAGAGATGTGATGAGTACACCCTTCTGAAATGTGTTATAATGAGGCTCGTATGCCTTTTTATTATTGAAAAACAAGGGAAAACCCTAAACATCCAAAAACCTACCCCTAGGAGATGAAGCGCCAAATGTTTGTCGGCCCTGTTGGGGTTAGTTGGTACACCAACTTCCTAAGGTCATAACTTTGGCATTCAATATTCATTTGATGCAAACAATACCTCATTAGAAATATATATCCAAGTACTACAACTTTCAACTAAAAACTCTTTCCAAAACCTATATGTTCACCTGTTTTCCAAAAAAACATCGTTTAGGGCCTCAAAACAACTTCAAAAGTTCAAGATCCAAAAAGCTGCCAAAATTTGTAAATTGTGCTACATTTAATGAAACTAAAAGAAACTATGGTGGGGGTCCAAGTGGAATAGGTGGGTGGCCACTAATATCCACCTGGATCACAATATCACAAAACTAATTGATTTTGTAAGTTGATTGAAGTGGTCTTATTAAGTAGTATAATGATAAGAATGAGGCTTCCTTTTAACTACACATTAGTACCATTGATAGGTTTTTATCTATAAGTTCAAAGTTTCTATGTAAATCCTTTGTTTATCATCCATATATTATGCAGTTCAAAATATTGGTCTATTTGGTGCACCAATATAAATACCTCTATTCCATCAAACTTCTTTAATTCAACCTTGGGAAGGTTCACTCCTTTAGGAAACCATCCATGAGTAGCTCCACAACTAGGGTTACATCCACTTGAAAATTTATTATTACTGGCATATTGTTTTGATCAAGATTGTTTGAGGGATGAGACTCGAAGAGTGACTATAAAATATGCCATAAACACATAAAAGAAATATTGAAGAGAAATAAGATTAAATGAACTCAAATATTTTTATTTGTTGGTAAAAATATTATGAGACTGCATTATGAGAAAAAACATGACTCACTCCATGGTGAAGTCCCATATATATACTATTTACGAATGTCATTTCACCTAAAGTCATACACTTTCTTTACATTTCAAATACCATGTGTTACAAAAATCATGTGTGAATACCATGGGTGAATATCATAAATTACTATGGTAAAAACTAAATAATCGTGCAAGTATATCTTCACTCTATTTTTATGATTTTTTTGTTTTGTTTTAATGCACCTTATAAATATCATCAATGGATACCATGGTTTACCAAAGCCACGGGTTTTAAACCACCAACAATAGAAAGACAATTATTGACTGTAGTGAATTGGTGGAAAAGGTGGATAACCACCAATTTCCACTTGGATCATGTTCAACTTGAATACTACCTTTATTTTCATGAGTTCCTTTACACATAATATCAAATTTAAAGAGCCTCCTATTTATGGCTTGTATAATATTCAATTCCATAGATTTCATCTTCTTATCCACTTCTTCTTTATTTTCATCCATATCCCTTTTAACTAATTCTTGCGTCTGTGACAATTGACTTTCCAACTTTGAAACCTCGTAGTAGACATCTTCTATTTCTTCATGAGTCATGAATAAGCCTTTAGGAGGTTTGATTGATGTAGTAGATTTTGGATGTTATAATTGTAAGAGTTGAGACTATGTATACAATAAAGAGTTGTAGTACTATGTAATTAAACAAATTAAATATTAGAGTTACAACATTGTGCAAATAACAGAATTAGATATGAGAATTGCAACAAGACTATAACAAAGGAATTGTTGTGAATAAAAGAATGTAAATAAAACTATAGCTACATTATAATGTTATAGATAATACCTAGTTAAGGAGGGGGGCCTACCTCCTTAGACGAGGCATTGGTCAAAGGAACAACAAAGTGCTAACCAATCAACACACCATCAACTCAGATTGGAATGGAACTAAAACTTGTATTGCAGAAATTAATTTACAATTACAGACTAGTTGAGTCAGTCTCTCTCTCTCTCTCTCTCTCTCTCTCTCTCTCTCTCTCTCTACAGACTAGTTGAGTTATTCAATCAATCTCTCTCTCTCTCTCCCCCCTAAGTTGTTTGGATTTTAGCTTGTCTCATGGAACTAAAACTTGTATTGCAGAAATTAATTTACAATTACAGACTAGTTGAGTCAATCTCTCTCTCTCTCTCTCTCTCTCTCTCTCTCTCTCTCTCTCTCTCTCTCTCTCTCAGACTAGTTGAGTTATTCAATCAATCTCTCTCTCTCTCTCTCCCCCCTAAGTTGTTTGGATTTTAGCTTGTCTCATGGAACTAAAACTTGTATTGCAGAAATTAATTTACAATTACAGACTAGTTGAGTCAGTCTCTCTCTCTCTCTCTCTCTCTCTCTCTCTCTCTCTCTCTCTCGCTACAGTTGTTTGGATTTTATCTTGTCTCATCCCCATACACTACAAGAAAAAAGGACATTGGTGAGAGGCAAAAAATGTCACCATAAGCTCATTGGTGACGGTGAAAAGAGCATCCGTCACCAAAAGCTATTTGGATTTTAGCTTGTCTCATGGAACTAAAACTTGTATTGCAGAAATTAATTTACAATTACAGACTAGTTGAGTCTCTCTCTCTCTCTCTCTCTCTCTCTCTCTCTCTCTCTCTCTCTCTACAGACTAGTTGAGTTATTCAATCAATCTCTCTCTCTCTCTCCCCCCTAAGTTGTTTGGATTTTAGCTTGTCTCATCCCCATACACTACAAGAAAAAAGGACATTGGTGAGGGGCAAAAAATGTCACCATAAGCTCATTGGTGATGGTGAAAAGAGCATCCGTCACCAAAAACTAAACGTCACCAAAGGTGGCATTGCCAAAAGTATAGGTGTTGTAATGACATACAAAGTTCATCACCAATAATGATTTATAATGACAGATAGCGACCATCACCATTTCATATGAGAAATGGTGACGGACCATAGCCTTCATCACCAAAAAATGAACATCACCAAAGGTGGCGTCGCCAAAAGTATCGGTGTTGTAGTGACATTCAAAGTTTTTCACCAATAATTATTTATATTGATGGATAGCAACTGTCACCATTACATATGAGCAATGGTGACAGACCATAGCCTCTATCACCAAAAACTGAACGTCACCAAAGGTGGCGTCGCCAAAATTATAGGTGTTATGGTGACATTCAAGGTCCGTCACGAATATTGATTATAATGACGGATAGTGACCGTCACCATTTCATATGAACAACAATGATTTATTGTGATGGATCTTTAATGGCCATCATTATTGGTGCATATATATGGTGACGTTCGTTGACCGTCACCAAAAGCCACATTGCCAAAAGTATAGGCATTGTGGTGACATTCAAGGTCCATCATGAATAATGACTATAATGACGGACAACGACTGTCACCATTTCATATCAACAACAATGATTTATGGTTACAGACCTTTGAGGGTCGTCACTATTGATGCGTATATATGGTGGCGTTCGTTGATTGTCACCATTTCATATTTTTGGTGAGGGTCGAAAAATGTCACCAAAGCTCATTGGTGATGGTCAAAAGAGCCTTCATCATCAAAAATTGATCGTCGCCATTCCATATGGATGTTAGGGCACGATGGAATAGAACCACGAACCTCCTACTTGTAAAGCAGGTGCTCTTCCATTGAGCTAGCACCCTTTAAAGAATTATACTTTCAAAAATTAAAACTTTAAACTTCATAAATTGTAAATTCTACAACTTTCAATAAATTAAAGTCTCAGAAATATTTTACTAAACAAGCAAAGCAACATCAAAGCTGCAAGTCCCTACCTAATGGTTATTGAAGTTATGAAAAGTGGGTGGAGGGAAAAATAGTTATGTATAAGAGAATCAATATGTTCAGTTGAATACGCAATTAGAAGTGAAACTATGAAGACATTTATAACCTATAAATGACTTATAACTATCAAATTCACCAAATATTGCAAAGGAAATGTCATAAGTGGATAGCATATGGAAGAAGAGGAGGTAGGGACTTGGAACCCTTGTACATCTTGGCATGCCTTAGCACTTGGCACATCTTAGCTTGTTTGACATGTCTTCGTACTATCTGGCACATGTTAGCATGCCCTAGCATTCCCTAACACACCTTGGCAGTCGTGACCTCACAACTAGCATTACATTTTTCCATGACTTGGGAGCCTTACATTCACTAGAACACCTTGGAACTCCCTAGTTGTCATGCCCTCTGTTATCCTCCACAATGTCCCAGGCTGATGAGGATATCAACGGAGGTAACCACAGACCAAGCTTTTAGTTTGGTAGCTAGCCCTACCAAACCAAAGAGGGATCTCTCTATGAAATCATAGCCAAGAGATGATTTAAATGTAAAGGATTTTAGGCTAGATAGCTAGGCTCTTAAGGGTTTTTGCAAAATTTAGGGACTTGGAACTCTGTCCACTGGTGTCTTGTCTTGTAGGGACTTTGTCAAGGAGGCAGGGACTTGGAACACTGTATAAGATAAAGCACCTAACATGCATGACATAATCTCCATAGAATAGAGTACCTCCTACCTAGAAGAGTGTCCCCTGCTCAAACTATAGAACCCTTCTCTACTGTGCACTTTTCTTAAAGATAAATTTGTGCATAAAATAGTACTAAGAAAAACACCTAAATTAATAAAAGTGTTCATCTAAGTCAAAATATAAGAGTATACTAAATATGGCTCTATATAAGTTTGGGAAACACTAAACAAGCATGCTTGCATACAACAACCATAGGATGCCTAAAAACGATGCGCTTCTTTCATCGTTGTTATACCCTCACAGCAAAACTGGAATATGTAGCATGTACCCCAAGGCTGTATGCATCTACTAAAGGTGTTGATTGAAAGGATCTGTTGAGATGAAGTACTATTGAAGGAGAAACACCTTCAAAACAACAAATAAAGTCTACTGTGAATTCAACCCATTTGCACACAAACAAAGGCTGCAACTGGGTACACTTCTCCACTGAATGGAAATTGTAATGTATTGTAGTGCTACTAAAGAAAAAACACCTTTTGTGCAACACGGATAAAACTCTAACAGATATTCTCACTGTGGCCTCGGTTGTAGATGATCTCATCAATTTAGGTAACAACTTCGATAATTGAAAAACCAAAAGGTGAGCTGCATAGATCATTTGAAATGACAGATTTGGGCATACTTCATTATTGTTTAGGAGTGTTAGTATAGAAAATGCAAGGTAGCTTGTTGCATATTTATGTCATAGGCCAAGGATACGAAGAAATACATAAAATATTAAATATCATGGTATAAGTCGATTTCAAGTTATTTTGAAACGGGAATGGAATTCTCCTTGTGTGGGCTCTAATCTAGTGGCTATAACTTTAAATAAGAAATTGATAGTTATAGGGTTGGAATTGTCTCACAATTCATGAAAAGTCCCAAATTTGTTCACTAGAAAGAGGAACAAACATATTTGCAATAGATTCAAGGTCCCTTTAGAGTTGTGGAGGAATTCAAAAATTTTGGAAGGGTCAGTAATGCTATCGGTCAATTTTATCTCATTGGAGAAAAATTGTAGTTTCAAAGATAGGAGAGTGGTTAAAATGCTAGCAGAAACTGATCTTCATGAAAATACTGAGATTTCCTGCAAATACTGAGATTTCCCAAGGAAAATGGATTTTAAAATAGAAGTTGGACTTTTGAACAGTGAAAAGTTGCATTTCATTGGGTTGGCTCTCATACAATTCTGTGGGAAGATTGTAGAGAGAGCAAAAAGTATGAATGGTGGTGTCTATAGATTCTAATTTGGAGGCCGGTTTGAAGTCTGGACAAGGTAGAAGAAAAAAGGCAGACAAATCTCAAGACTGTTGATCCAGATGTTGTTCCAACTTCCAGCTTTGGAAGGTGATAAGTGCTAGTCTGATGTATGTGTTCCTAAAATGGTTGAAGGAACACATGATTTTCTTGTGCCTTTTCAAGATGGGTCCCCTTTTATCAATTCCTCATGCTATCAAACAGTACTAAAAGAATCCCCTTCCATTATTGGGTGATCCAAAATTGTTTGTAACGTTAAGGAAGGTTTAGGGGACTTTAAGGACCCCCACTGGAATTTGGGTCCATCTTTTGCTTCAGCAAATTGCGGCATTCTCTTCATGCCAGTGATCCATTCTTTAGACCATGCAATCCAGTATTCAGAAGCTTCATCAGATGATGTAGGGATTCGTTCTTTGTCCTATTTGGGTGGTCATCCAGTTAAAGAGGCCTCACAAAATAAAGGTGATGAGATGTTCAAGTCATCTTACCATCCAAGATCAAAGAAAGAATGTTGTGGATGATGTTGGGGTCTGGAAGGGGTTTTAGCACTTGATCAAGATCACCACCAAGTCTCCATTGGAAGAAACTCTAATAACTCTAAAGCAAAGTCATGGTTTCAAAAAAAGAGGAGGGAAAGGGCACGGTTGACAATCAGTGGGGCCCTTGCAGCAAGCAAAACCCCATTTCTAAATGATTTTTCAGTCATTTCTTTGAAGTTCAAAAGTTGATTGATTTAGAACCAATTAAATAAGCACCTACCTAGAGAAATAACTAAAAACGCAAAAGTGGAATTTCAAAAAGGCTAGATAAATCCTTTTTTTCTACTTAGTTGATGTTAGATTCAGAGAGTGAGATCATAAATTGTTTAGGGAAGCTCGCCCTATATTGCTACAAATTGAATCAGAGAGTAAGAAGCCTCCAACCCCCTTTAAGTTTAATCACTTACTGGCTAAATAAAAAGGATTCCAAGGCTGTGGTCATCAAGAATTGAAGACATTACGATAGTAACAGTGAGGATAGAGACATGAAGCATTTCATAGACAATCTAAAAAGGGTAAAAGGTGAAGCTGCAGATTGAGCTCAAAGCTTTGTTCAAAAAGATTTAAAGGATGTCAAAAAATGAATTAAAAACCTATGATAATAATAAAGCAGGGGTGTTTTTGAAAGATGAAATCAATCCTCTCAAAGAGCTGGAAGGGAAAACAAACCACCTTGCCAAAGAGGAAAAAGAAACTAAGCTAAAAATGAGAACCATCTTGTTCTTTGAAAGTGACAGGAATACTAAACTTTTTCAAAAGTACGCAAGTCATACAAGAAAAATTAACATTATTTGGGAAAACAATAAGCCAGATAGCTCTAGGGTTAATAAGTCTTTTAAGGAGATAGCTGAAGTGAGAAAGCAACATTTTAAAAGTCTAATGGTAGCAAATATTTGTGAAATCATGAAAATTATCACGCTATTTCCCAGAATTATCAGTGATGAAATGAACATAGACTTGGAGGTAGAGGTGTCCAAAGAGGAGATAAAAGCAATTTTAAACTCTGAAAAACTAAAAATCGTATACCCAATGGATGGACAGTTGAATTTCTTAAGAAGAATTTATGCTCCTTTATAATAGGCAAATCTATGTTGTTGTGGGAACAATATATCAAAGAATACAAACAATTAAAACTCACAAGCTTCCCGTTGTAGCAATGATGCTAGAACTTGCAAAGGCATAAGACAAAATGAATTGGCTCTTTCTTAGACTTTTCTTGATTCAGCTGGGAACAAACTTGCAGATTGTAGAATGGTTAATGGGATGCCTTACTTTAGTTCCTTTTACAGTTCTAATCAATGGGTCAAAAGTTTCTTTAGTGCATATTGAAGTTTGTGTCAAGGGTGCTCTCTATCACCATTTCTTTTCCTATTAGTGGTTGAAGGTGCATGTTGATCACGGATGCAAGGAGAAGAGGGATAGTGAAAGAAGTAAAAATTTATGACTCTGAATATTCTCATCTATTGTTTGTTGATGATATCATCACATCTGGGCAAGAATCACTAAGGGAGTTAAAAGGTATAGCGCATATTTACTGCAAAACTACAGGTATGGAAATCACTATGAGGAATTCTACAATGTTGTTCAATGCTTTGGTTGAGGAAGAAAAAGCCTAAATCATGAATCTGTTTCCTATGAATTTTATGGAATTAGATCAAGGAAACATATACTTGGGATCTTAAAGCCTGTTGATTATATTTATTATGATTGAACTTGGTTGTAGAGCAAAATTGAAGCTCAAATTTCATTATGGTGATATTGATGGTTCTGTAGGGGAGGTAGATTAGCATTGGTCAAGGCTGTGCTGGAAAGTATTCTTGTGCATTGGATATCCGTTGTCCATATCCCTAAAGGCATCATAAACACAATAATATATATATTAACAAAAAAAATTGAAAACAGAAGGAAAATGAAAGGAATTTATTTAGTTAAATGGAGCGAGGTGGTAAATTTTAAAGAAGCTGGAGGGTGGGGAATAAAAAATATAAATCTATTCAATCTAGCTCTAGTTGCTAAAACTCTGCAGAGGTTAGTCTACAATGAAGGTTTGTAGGAGAAAATTATGAAAACCAAACATTTGAAAATGATTTCTATAGAATATTAGTCTACATAAGAAAGGGAACATTTTAATGGAAATTCTATTGTTTGGAAAGATTTGGTGAAAGCATTCCCATTAATTGGAAAATGGACAGCATGGAGGATTCAAAGGAACAAGGTAAGAATAGGGGAAGACCCCTAGATTGGCTGTAAAGGTAATTTCAAACTGTGTAAGCTAATAAGAGATATCCATCTCTTAGGGATTTATTCCAGGGAAAATGCGGCAACAAATGATGGCAGGAATGTTTGATCTCATGGCTTGAATTTAGCATGGGATTTGAATTTGTGAGGGGTAAAAACTGAGGCAAGAAACCATAGCTTAGAAATTGGTCTAAGGTTGGTGACTGTTGTTTTTTAATGAGTTCAATGTTAATGGCAGATGCAAGTTAGACAGTTTATATTTTCAATGGTATTGAGAATAAAATATATTGAACTTGTCCAAACTATTAGGTTAGTGATCAGATAGACCATGAAGCTTAAAAACATTTGACAGTGGTGCAAACGGGGTCTCATTATGTCAAGGGCAGTAGAATTATGAAGGTCATGGAAATCCATAATGAGGGTTGGTTAAAACATGTAAAAGCATTGCACCAATAGAAGTGAGATGCACTCTACAGCTGAGGTGAATGAAATGTGTCACGACCATCCATCCATTTGTGTGTAACACTCAAATAACATAAAAAGTTAAGGTTAGTAATTTTAAAAAGAAAATAAAAAAAACTGACTACTACAATGTCAAAAAATATAATAATAAAATAGTGTGGCATAGATCCATCTTAACACAGGATTTTTTAAGCACTGAGTTTTATCCAAATATAACTGATTAACTTTTCAAATGTCAACCTTATGTTACTGATGATATCATATATTATATGAGCTTACACTGAAATTGTAACATGGAAAAACAAATGCACAAACCATGTCAAGGAATTAACTAGATGGGAATAATAAGTTGTACGAGGCGTTGACATTTCAAGAGTAGAAAGTTGGAAACTAGTTCTTGGTACTATCTACAGTTATCTAAATTTGTGATTTGCTTTTCTATGCAAGTAATTCTGGGGCTGGATAAAGATGCAAGGAAATGCACTGCCTCATTTTTTCTTAGAAGGCATAGGCAATTCGAATGTTACAGTAATGGTAAGAGTTGTGATTCTATCCACTGGATTCTGTCCAGAATGGTTAATGAGAAATTGGGTATATACTATAATAAAACATGGTTAATAAATGCATGTCTTATTCAAAACTACGATGTTCTATATGTTTGCAATAACTCTCTTGTTTCTTTTTCTTGGTCGTTACGTGTGATTTGTTCGGTCTTCTCTACTAAAGAAGTGCTTGCTTTTCCTCTCCTTTTGCACAGGACCAGTCTCTGCTTCATGGTCTAGGGTTTATCTATTTGAGTTTACCTGTATATTATGTGATATTTTGTTATTTTCCTTTCAGGAGATGCCTATTAGAGGCATTGTTACATCAAGAATGGAAATTCTGCTAGCTAGTTTTTGGTGCTATCTATACTTATCAAAAAAAATTATTTACTTTTCTATGTAGTTAATTATAGGGGGTAGGTTAATACTTAAGGAAATTCATTTCATCACAATTTGACAGTAATGGTAAGAGTTGTGATTTTTCCTGTTGGATTTTGTCCAGAATGGTCATCTAGGAATTGCTAATATATAAGAATTAATACATGGTTAATAACTACATAGATTATTAGAAATTACGTTATTCCATATGTTGGTAATAAATCTCATCTTTCCTTTCATTGGCCTTTTGATCCATTCATTCTTCTTTGCTACAGGAGTGCTAGTTCTTTTTGTTTTGCAAATGATTGGTCTCTGCTTCATTGTCTAGGGTTTTTGAGTTCACTGCTTTGTTTTGTGACATTTGATTGTTTTTCCATTTGGGAGATGCCTTAAGCATTCCTGCATTGACATTGTTGTTTATGTACTTTTGAGTCTAATTGATTTAACTTGGTCATTTGTGGACATTAAAATAATTTCTTTCTTTCTTTCTTTCTATTTATCTCTATTATTAGTGAACAACTATTAATCTCTTAGCAAATCATCATGATTTGTTCCCCTAATTATCTATGGGTCATGGACAGGTATTCAATCTCTCAGAAGTTAAACCCTCAAATTTTCTTTGTCATAGTCTAGGTTGTTTGGAAAAATTGGCTAGCTTTAGAGATCATTGTGCTAAAGAAACCCGTGATAGAATACGCATTATGGTAACTAGTTTGTCATAGATAGACAGGTATTTCAATCATTCCAAATAAACTATGCATATTTTTAGTTGATCAAGTTTTTAGTTCAAAATTCAAATTTGCCAGGTCAAGGAGAAATTCTAATCAATGAATGTTTTCTAATAATATTGGTCAGGAAGCAGGGGGTGATGGGACAGTGGGATGGATATTGGGAAGCATTGTTGAACTTCGTTTAGAAAGTCACAAGCGAATCCCACCAGTTGGAATAATTCCTCTTGGCACATACAATGATCTAGCTCGAAGTTTTGATTGGGTAGGTAGCTTTCTTTGGCTTATATTCCTTTGTTATATATGTTCTTCATCTTGTGTTTCTTGTAGTCTGAACTGGATAGTCAGACACGTGAAAGTTATAGTCAGCCTCAAATTTTATTGGTTCCATGACTGAAAAAAGGTGTTTATAGACCATGTTCATTAGGTGACCATTTCATAATTTATTTTAGGCAAAAAACTTTCTAAATAAGATGAACTAATTTAAGTGATCAAAAAACGAGGGACTTGATGAATATATTGCCAACCTCGAATACAAGGTAAAGATGGAAGAAGAAATGATGAGGGAAATATCCCCATGGTAGCACTTAGTTTGAAAGTTAGAAATTCCCCTTAAAGCTAAAATCTTTCGCTGGTTAGCTTTAAACAATAAAATTTTAACTTGGGATAAGGGGGTCCTGGAAGATGTCTTTTGTGTAAGACAAGTGAGGAATCCATTGACGACTTGTTTGTTTCCTGTTTTTAAGCTCACCTATGGATATCCTGTAATATATGATTTATTGAGAAGCATGAATAGAGTATAGTGCCAGTCCATATGGGAACAGAGACGCTGGCAATGATAAGAAAGCTAACAAGTGACTGATTGGTTCCAGATCAAATCAGCATGCTAGCCCGGTGCCAATATATAAGCGGGGTGTGGGTTTTTCACCTTCATTAAGTAGTATTTCCAGGAGAAAATAATCATATATTAGATTATGAAAGGATCCATGAAGTAGCCATCTGAGGTCTTAGGCTGGATCTTCCATTGACTTTCAATTCTCCCATTGAGAAACCATACCATTGTTTCCTTTTCGGATTGGTTCATTGATCAAAGCATGATTTTGGAGGTGCTGCTGTGGGAGAAATAAATGGGAGCAGTGGACTCTTACTAAATGTTTTTATCCTTGGATTGTAGATAAATCTATAAAAGTTTTCAGGGTGTTACAATCTTTTGTGATTTTGGGTATTTAGTTATCTAGAAACATAATGATCTTCCAAGATCTACAGTTGAGACGAGCACAAGTTGTCCATAAAACTAGGTATACTTGTAGTGGAAATAAATCTTCCTCAAAAGAGTAACCAGCCATAATTCTAAATGAAACAGAAATATAGCCACAACCAGGCTTGGGTGTTTCTTGATGGAGCCTGTCAGAGAGTTTCAGGTTTGTGTGGGTTTGTGTCATTCTATTTGTTGATCGACATCATCATTTCAAACTAAAGTTAGCAGTACAACCTAGCACAAACAACCAAATATGAATTTATGCTATGTGGCTACTCTAGAAAACAACAACATATAGGGTATAAAAAAGTTACAAGTGTTTTGAGACTCGAAGCTGATGGTCGATTGGTCTAATAATAAGTGCACAACAAATAATTTGTTACTTTACCTATCATAAATTAGTTCCTGGAGGTTAAGAGGAGATTTGATGGTCTCTCTTTTGCACATATCTCTAAAGAGTTTAATACTATGGCTGATCAGTTATCAAAAAAATCTTTGTTACTGCAGGAAGGGTCCCTTACTGAACAAGAATTCAGGGGAGGGATATAATTATCAGATTCTAAAAGCTTGTTGTTCTAATGCAGGGTTAGAAACCGCTAGCATTTGTTTCAAGTGTCTTTATGTTGCTAATGCAGTACTTGTTGTATCCTTTTGGCTGAATGTAGAAAGAAAATGTCTCTTTTTGTGAAGGTTTCCTTCAGATAGACTAGGCAGACTGTTTATAAATAGTCATGGAATAGAATCAGAGTTGGCTGCTAGCTGTAGGACAATTTGAAAGACTTATTTTTTAAGCCTAAAAAGGCATAGTGATGTATATTCTAATTTCACACTTAAAATATCGAATCTAAGATAAGATAACTTTACTAATGTACAACAAAAGACCAAAAAAGTAGATCAATGGGACTAAAACAGTACATCCACTATAACTACATAATGGAATTGCCTAAGAAACTCCTATAGCCATGATATCAGCAACAAAAAAGGAGCTAAGTACATGGCTAAAATTAAGAAGAAAATCATGAATGCAAAAGCAAAGTCACAACAAGAGTGTTGATCAAAGCATTCACCAATGGACACCCCAAAAGTTAAAATTTCCCAATATTATCATAGCTTAGGGTCTCACAACTAAAGAAAAGATATTGGGTGAAACATTACGAAATAGTTCTCACAAATTATGGATTTAACTCTAACAGGAATAATACTTCAAACATTGTAAACCACTAATGGAACTTGGCAGAGATGATATACTTACAAATAACTGCCTCCATAATGGGGGATTCTAATTCTAAAGGGGCTAATTTTTCATTCAGTAATGGAATTCAACAACTAAAGATGCTATAAAATTATTTTTCTGATAAACTAAATACAGAAAATGTTAAATGATATTCAGGGATGAGAGAGTCAAAATAGTTTTCTCATAAATTAGGCAGTTAGACTCTAAAAAGAATAAGTCCTTGAACATAGCAAACCATAAATGGAAGTTTGGAACTCAACAGAGATTATTGACAAATATCTACCTCTATAACGAGGAAATCTTTTCATCCATTCTGGAGGTGCCTTCAGACTGGTTTAAATGAAGTCAAATTAAGGGTCTCAAAGTTGCAATTTTGGAAGGCCCATGTAGTCACTTATGGCATACAAGGGTGCATTTTTCTGATAAATTAACAATTTTTATAGCATGTTGGGAAAACTTTGTCTCTGATCATTAGATACAACTTGAAGATATTGTTGTTTTTAGGCATGTGGGTGATGCGCACTTTCTCGTGCAAATATTTGATGTAAGTGGATATGAGAAGAAAAAACACGTGTGGTTAATCACCATGGTGGCCCTCCTCCCAATTACCTCCATTTGGCTACTCTAAAGTTGTTTTGTCCAATTGATTTCCTCGAGTACAAATCTGATGTGATTGTGTCCCATGGAGTGAATGAGGAAATGCTACAAGGTCTTAATCTCCTCCAATCAACAAATCTGGCATGTTCCATAACCCCAATCTTCATTAGGTTCTTGTCACCTCCCCCTTTCACATCTCAATTTGTTCTAGCTCATTCGTTTAAGGCAGAGTTTATTTGTCCTTCCGTGGATTTTTAACTGTAGTATTATTGGATTTTCATTTCACATATGGGACTGAACTGCGTTATATAATATTGTTATTTCCTTTGAGCTTTCCTTTTCATTTCCCCATTCTATAACAGTTCTTATGGTTTCTTCGTAGCTCTTTTATCTCTCTAGGGAAGTCCCTCTCTACAATATTCCAATTTTCCTTTCATTTTCTACATTGAAATTCCCATCTTCCTTCCATTTTCTACATTGAAATTCCCATGTTACTAACCTGTGTAAATGACGTCCTCTTCTCCATTTCAACAAAACCTCTATAAAATCAATCCTTTTTTTGCTTCCATTTCTAGAGGGTGGAGACAGATCTCTTCTAGGATAGTTCCACATGCAATCAAGATCCTCCTTCTTAGGAATTTATTATAGTAACCTAATGTAGATATTTTTTGAGACTGCCAATGAGGAACTGTGGAGGCATATGCATGTTGCAAAATATGATAATTATCAGTCAATTCGATTCAGAAAGTAATATGAAAGTAGAATATTAAATTAAAAGGCCATGAACCCAAACTAATTAACTTTGGTCAAAATTGGATTTGTTCATTAAAAAACACCATAGGCTTCATGGATAAAAATGGGAGGAAAACGACATTGGAGACAACATAGATCCATACTTTACCAGATATGTTTCCTCATGATTGAATTCAAAATTTCTCTATGCATTGAAACGTGAAACTCGCCCACATCATGGATCCATATTTTGTCAGAAGATGTTCATTGAATTAAAAATTGTTTCCAAATAATAAAATAAATTAAAATCAACAATGAGGCAAAAGTCAACATCGAGGCAAAAGGCCGTTTGCACCAGGGGCCATTTACGCGGAAGTTGTTCTTGATGGCTCATGAGGGGCTAACATGTACATGAGGGAATGAACCCTAGTGGGAGAATATCACCTCCACTACTTTACCAAAGCTCCCATCAAGAGTCTTAAATTTTTTTATTGAAGGAAGTCGTCGGCAACAGTTTTATAAAAAAAAGTAGATATAAATTTTTCCTCAAAAGTGTCATAACCAATGGAAATGTCCTCTAGTACAGAATGTATCCACTTATTCCACCAATCATAGCTGAATCCCTCCAATTTAAGTACTAGAAAATTGGTCATGTATTCTTAATTCATTGGTTTCATTGAAAATATGTCTCTAACTTGTGAATCAAGGTCATGCATGGATTTTTCTTTTGCCATCAAAAGCAGGAATTCCTAATTTTTTGAGGTAAGGCTTGTTGAAGATCTTGTTCTACATATCACTCCATTGTCTTTAAACTTCCTTAGAGATCGTATAACTCCTTGAAGGAGACCTCCCCTTGAAACTCTACTGGGTTAAGCTTGTGGGATTTCTGAGAATCCGTCGTTCAAATTTTTAGCACTTCAAATTTTGGATCAGGTTTGACATCTTCATTTAGAATATGAGGACACAAGCAGTCACCTATAAATGCACTTATTATTGACATGTTCACATCAAAATTATTGCTCAACAAACAAGCCAATAAAAAAACTACTCATGGATCCTTTGCCATTGCCTGAAGAGGTAAGTAGAGAATACCTTGATAGATCAGACATCGAGAGCATATTTTGACATGAGGATACATTAGACCTTGATGAGAAATGGGGTCTAGGGTTTTACTGTTAAGATTTTTTCATTAACAAAAAAAAATCAGGGGATTAATGGTCAAAAAAGTACTGGAACTTTCAGGATCCATTACATAGGCTCAGTATCTGTTTCCTTCACTCGCAAATCTGCTTCCATGTGAGATCCTTCCATTAGTGATCGGGGATCCAGATCTTATCATTCCAATGACCCTAAATTTCCATTTAGCGTCAATTTTCTGAGCCTCTTTTTTCGCCTCCGAGGAGACCTGGTCTAGCGACAAAACAAAGGGAAGGGACTCCAAGAGAAAAAAACAGCCATGTCTCTGTGCATCAATGTTCAAAATCTATTTAAAGTCTAGATAAAAGCCCTTCAAGGTCTGCAGAACCAGCTTGGTCACGTTTGCGACACATCTCAGCGCTTCTGCATGCACTTCTCCAAGTCTTTAAAGTGATCTTCAAGCTCCTTTCACTGGACACTGAAGTTTACCAGGACCAAAGAATGGGAATGTAGCTCTAGGAACACCTTATGGAGCCACTACTTCTTGGATGGCACCTCATCCATGGCTGTCAAGATCGAACTCGCTAGCGGCCAGTAAAATTACAGTTTGGAGCTCGGCACATGAAACCCTGATGCAGATGGGCACATGAAACCGTGATGCAGCTCATCAAATGAAACCCTCATGCAAACGAAAGTCATGATGTAGCTCGACAGATGAAACTATGGATGTGAAGCTCCATGGAGCAGATGAAGGGTGCAAACAAAAACAACGAGCCAAAGCCCTCGCTAGCGCATGGAAACTAGAAATGATGGCTTTGGGAGGAAACCAGAAAATTGTTGACGCCTGAGTGGATATTTTTCATGTGGCCTGGTCAGCACTTGTGCCTGTTGGTATTCCCGTCTAGCGTTGGATGGAGCCGTGTACAGGCCTAGGGTGGAGAAGGGTGGACAGGGAGATATTTTGTGTGGTGAACAGTTGCATTGGCGGGAAGGTTTATAGAAGAATAAAATATATATTTTATTGTTTTATGATTGTGTTTTTTAAATTAATGTTTTCTATTTATGTAAAAAAAAATCAATGTTTATTTTTTATGTTCCATATTTAATGTAAAAATAAAAATAAAAGTTTGATTTCAATCATGTTTTTTTATTATATTGTTCAATTTAAATTATACCCAATAGAATTAGGCATTGTATCATTTCTAGGCTTTATGTAATCTCTCCTTGGCTCAGGCGGCTACGACCCTCCTGGTTATGGCTCTAGGTCTAGCTATGGCTCCGGTTATGGCTCCAGGTCTGGCTATGATGGCTATTGCAGCACAGGCTCTGGCTCACACTCAATAGACTTTTAAATTATTTCTTTCGGATTAAGCAAGGGTTTTAAGGTGCACATTTACTGGCAAAATTGTGCTTTCAAACCCTACCCTCCGAATGTAGCTACATTCTCTTCTAATCTAAGTTTCACTATGATGTAGTGTAATCTGCATGGGTGGGTCATTTTCCCCATATTAGTTCAGTAACCAGCATGAGTGAGCCCATGCCTGTGGTAGATTCATTACGTGTGGTAAAGTGATATGCGTATCCCAGTGAGCACTCAATAGATCTGATGAACACATACATACCACACCTATTGCAGAAGCTAGGGCTTAACAGAGCAACATTTCTCCTGAAAGAACCAATATATAACAACCATGGAAGGAAAGAACCAAGAACATGGAAAAGTAAGATCTTTGTGGATTTTAACCATAAATCATGAACCAAACATAAGCCATGGAAGGCCAGAAGCTTTTTGACTTCCGAAGGAACCATGGAGAGGAAATACGACCATAGTAACAACCACATTGTTATGTGAATATAGGAAGCCATTGAGGCTTTTTGCCTTTACCTTTTGTACATAGGAATCAATCATTCCATATGTATGTGGGCCAGTATTAAAGCAAATCATGGAGCTACACTCTCTATTTATGTCTTTTCACTATGTAGTTTTTGACCTAAATTTATGGCCTAGATCTCGGGTAGTGTATCTCCTAGTTTTCCCTTGGCTGTTAGAGTGAGCACTTAACTACTTAACGGAACCAAAAACGTTCCTCCACTAGACTCAGACGTTGCCATAACAGCTAGACCTTACAAAATTAGCCCTAAGTGCACAACTTGAATTTTGAAGTAATTTCACCATGTTCATTTGTTTATTGGACCACATATTCAAAACCTTACCTATTCAAGAGGGGTATGTGATCTCTTAGGCACCCACCCATTCCCCAAGACCTCCTGTGGCCTGGTATTGGTCAAGACCTGTTCCATATGAGTTTCTACAACCACTGATAGGAGTTCTGCTACCACAACGCTTCATCCAGAGTGTAACCCACTAGACACAGTATCCATGTCCTCCCCATGTTACATTTGGTTGGGACAGACAGATCCCCAAAAATTTCTTAGTGCTTGGGATCTCCCGCATGAGTAGGTTTTCCACAACAAGTGTCCAGGCAGGCCTAAGCTTCGACGCTTCTCATAAGGGAACACCAAGAGGAGGTTCCAAAACACCAATACATATGGTAAGTTTTCGAGACCCCCTCCTCCCATACTACAAGTAGGCCATTTTTTAGCACCTTGATCCTAGTTAACTAATACAAATTAGTTTAGTTGGGTTAGTCCATCCATCTCCAAAGCCCCATCCTGAACTCCAACTTTTATTATTTTCACCAGGTCTATGGTCCAAATCTCATCACCATTCTATCTAATGGAAAGGGAATAATGGGAAATATCCAAATATTTTTCTCTATATTTTTCTCCTATTCTCATGGTTACTAACGAAGGGAGACTAAACTATGTCAATTTGATTGTTCTGAGGAAATTCCCACATCATCGAGAAGAGATATTCAAGATTCGGGTTCTTACCAGGTAAGGCTGAATGAACATGTGGTAAATCGATTGGGTGTTACCAGCAACATGAGAGTCTGTGTGGGTAAGTGGCCATATCCCCATTGTGAGCACTATGATGAGGTAAGCCCAAATTCTGTAGTGTCAGATGAATCACATTCTTCATAGGATGATACAAGTAGAGATTATTTTCTATGAACATGTTAATTCCTTCCATGATTCCTTTAATTAGAGATGAAGTTCAACCAATAGGTGATGAGTTTCAATCGACCAAATAGGATGAGGTGGTAGGTACTAACCAAGATAGAGTTGAAACATCAACACCTCAAATGATATATCCATTGGCAACTGATTGTACCATAAGGAAGGTCGTGTCTCTAGATGAGGTTCCACAACCGTTGATAGGAGAGGTTCCACTAAGCAAGCAATAGAGTTATTCAAGATTTAGGTCCCCACGTGCCCAGGTGTAAGGCTGTTGCATGAGCCCATGGAGATCCCCATGGGGGGCCTAATTTTCACCTATATTGTCATGGACAAGACTGGGGAGGTTCAACCACATAGGTGTTTTGTTTGCACTATCAGGTAGGACTATCAGGTAGTTGTGTTAGGTCAATAAGGGTTAGGCCGTAAGTGAGCCATATTCCCTTGGCTTTCTTTGAGGTCGAGAGAGTCGGAGCTTTTCCGTATGGTTGTTTGGAAAGCCAAATGTGTTGTTCCCCATGAAGTTAGTGAGGTTCAACAAAACAAATAAGAGAGGCTTTTATTAACCGCATAGTTGATGAGGTGGTTAAACTGAACTATCCACCATGAAAGGGCACCTCCATGAGAAAAGTTATGGTTGACAGCTATGCAAACACCAATTCTTCTTGCATACTATTATGGTTCGTTATGTGAACCCCTCCTTCCTTGTAAATAGTTAGCATGATAGTCACTCCAGCAGATCCCTCTCATTTCACATTTTTCCATAGTATCAAAACCAAAATTTAGTGGTTCAATGAGGAAATCCCACATTGGCGATATCAAATGGGAAAACTGGCATTTCTGGGGGTTTCCATAATAGTGGCAGGATGCCTTCGATTGAGAGGCTCAACGAAACTTGCATCGAGATGTTGAACTTTCCCCATCCAACTATGATGGTCTGCAACCAAAATGCGAACCCATCCTTCCTTCCTTACTTCTAGTTGTAGGGTTTCAACCCGTCAAGTGTTATATGGAGGGAGGTCAGAGGCTTTTCAGAGCCATTAAGGGTGTCCTATTGATTTATGAGGGTTTCACCCCATGTTAAGGTGTGTATCTATGCAAGAGGAGGGTTTCAAACCCGTTCAGTGTGTCTAATGTGCCATATGATATTATTATTTTTCATAGTCTCCACATCAAAGCCAATTTACATCATTGATAAGTATCTCCTTGGCCTAGGCATAAGAAACCCATACCATATATGTTATGGATGAGTGTACTCCTCCTATGTGTGTGTGGATGCTGCTCTAACCTTTTGCGATAGGCAGAGATAGAGCTTGCCCGATATCTATGTTTTACTTGTCTTCCATTAAGGGACAACAATAAGTTGTTATGGCATAAAAGAAGCTAAGCACCAACAAGGGGTGCAAACAAGTTCATCCAACATATAGCATTAGCCAATTGGGATGATGTTACCACTACTAGTTGATTAGATTCAACCAAGAATTCCTTCCTGCTAGCTAAGGTTCGTAGTGCAAACCTCTTCTCATCCTTACAACTATGATGAAAAGAATCCATCAGTGGGACTAGATCATCTTATCTTAAATCAAAACCCTTATCATTTGGCATTTCAAAATAGCCAAAATCTATTTTCGATGTATCCGATGACCATTATTTTTCTTCATCGAGGATAAAAAAAGAAGATTCTTCTTATTTAGTTAGAATGGAATTTCCTAAAATTGATCTCTAGGGATATCCCGTAATCAACAAGAGAAATTCCAAATATATGTGATATAGATGACCTATTTGAGGTGTCCTTGATGAGATGAGTAAGCACCATCCCGTAGTAGAGCTGCTAGTAGTGTCCCAAGATGAGCCCTACTATATTATAGCAACTTTTCTCCTCATGAGATAAAAATATGTTGTTGTTGGGCATTACACATCCATCATGCATAAGTCCTATGCAATCAAGAGGCAGGTGATCTTCTTAGCACACCCGCATCATTCCCAAGACCTACCTCTATTTGTTTGAATGTGCGGAACCAACAGTGCAAAAGAAGGCTAAATGAATGGCATGTGCCCAATAAATTTGTATTTTTTGAGTTCTTTTAAATGAGTAAATTTTAGGGCTTTGGTCCAATAATAATATATAAAATTCTCATTTCAATCTTGAAAAATATAAAGATATAAAAATTAGAGAAACTTCTCACATATCAATTTTTTATGTGTTCAATTTGACAATATTAATGGTGTAAGACGAAAAAAATAGTCTTTGTCGTAGGCAGAGACTAAAAATAGATCTACTAAATGGGTTTAAAACATTTTATAGATAAGAAACAAAGGAATCTCTCTTCATAACCAAATATCAATTTTGGAGTTGTCAAAACAAAATATCAAAAGCGATATCTTTTATTTCTTAATATTCAACCATATTCCTTCACAATCTGAATGGACATAATCCACATTCACGTCAACGTTGACATCGACATCATCGATATGTTCTTCACTTACACATTTTGTTTCTTGAAAGTCTACAACCTGTGACAAATCTGCATACTCGGGTTCATATGATGTATTATTTCTCAATCCTTTTGGAGGACATGTTAACACTACATACCAATCAGTCTTGGATCTTGTACATAGAATACTTGTTTAGATTTCAATGCTAGAATAAATGGATCATCTTGCCAATGATTTTGACTTAAGAATTTCTTCATATTCACCATTGTAAAACCCAAATCATCAGTTTTGATCCCTCTCTTATTGTATACATCAATCCAATTATATTTGAACAATGTGTACTCCATACAAAAGTAGTCCAATGTAATTACTTCTTCTACCACTCCATAAAATGTTGTGTTTTGAAGTACAGGGTTTGCATCTTTGGAACTTGACCTCGTCATTGTTTGAGCTTCCATACACGCCACTATTTTGGGTGGTTCTCTCATTCTATATGCTTTTTGTATGGAATCTATAACCATTGATTAGGAATCCCTTGTACTTATTCACAAATTTCCTGGGGCCGCACGCTAGCCATTCAAGTGTATCAGACACCTTTCCATCTCTATCCACCTGTATAGTTTTAGATTTTTAAATGTAGTTAGAATTCATACATTCAACCTCTGAACAAATATTTAATTTCCTACATGACAATATTCCCATATACTGATTTTTTAAGTACACTTATAATATAAATAATATCATTACCTGTTGTTTTAACCAACTAGTAAAATTATGGGTGTGGAGTTTCTGCAATAGAGTTTCATCTGTTTTCATTTGGGTAATTGAGTTGGCAATCTCCATTATGTGCATCCTAATTCAACTATTATGGAAAATAGATATGGTGGTTAATGTGTTTTGATAAAATAGGAATAAAATATTTTTAAAGGTAAAATATGTTAATATATCCATGGATCTATGTTTTGTTAAACCATAAACAAACAAACAAAAAATTACAGGCCAAATATGTTACTTACTCTATCCATGGATCAACTTCATTTGTGTGAAATAAAACCCACCTATGGGCTTGTTCCCAACTAATGTCATCCAGTTCTAAAGGAATTGGAGTAGATAATGGCTTTCCATCAAGGATAACTTCTTCAATTTCCTCATCCCACACTTCATTTCGACCACGTGTGGATCCAATATCTTCCATACCTTTCGAGTATCCTCCACAAAACTTTATTGATTTCTCCACAGTATAGCTTTCAACAATGCATCCTTCAAGCCTATTTTTGTTCTTAACATAACATTTATATATTTTTATGTTCCTACAAAATGAACAAAAGAGAATTAAGTAATGTCAAAAGCTTTCAAAAAAATTCTTCTTGTTGTTGTGCTCGATAAAAAGTAAAGTTTCACTTACCTCTCAAAGGGGTACATCCATCTATATGCAACCGGGCCATAACATCGAAGCTCATGTACCAAATTTACATTCAAATGCAACATTTTATCAAAGAATGAAGGAGTAAAGCACTTTTCAAGAAAGCAAAATGTCTCCACAATATCATTTTCCAACTTGTCAAGACTCTCTACTGAAACTGATTTTGTACATATTTGCCTATAAAAGTGAATGGATAGCTCCCCGAATGTGTGGTCTTGAGGGAAAAGTATGTAAGAATTTGATTGAAGGTAAACATTAAAAAGGCATTGTTGAATTGTGGTAACGGACCTGAGAGAGGAATTGGAATTCACACTTAACGTTGGAAATTGTGGGTTCACTTCATGCAGTATTTTATTTCCTCAAAATCAAGCTAAAGGCGTCGCTATATTTGGCATCATTGTATTAGAAATGCCTCGTTATACCTCTGTCCACGATATATTCAACATATTCATTCTTCTATGGTCTATGGCTCATCAAAATGGACCTATAATGGTGTGGCAGTAACTCACTATGACTACATATCGCCTCTATATGCACCTTCTCAAGAAGTCTGTTCAAACCCATATGTGATTCTTTAAGGCTCATATTTTTCTAAGGTATGGCTTATCTAAGTCTTATGTGTAACCTCCATACCTGCACTCTAGACTCTATTAATGGCAATTCTCGGTCGTCCTATATTAGCCATGACATAGTGAATAAGATATTAGCGATGTATATGTCATATCGACAGTAACACTCAACAAAACTCATAACAGTGACAATTATGGACAATAATCTATTTTAACCTCTTAAATTTTAATGTCAATGAGTTTCCTAGATGAGGGAAGTAAGATATATGGAGACTAATGCAGTGATAAGAATATGTGTTGATAGTATGAATATTGCACTTCCTACAGTGACTTGATCAACACACATATATATATTCACAATTCAAACTGCTTATATCAGGTGAGTCAATCTATGGAGATGTTGATTTACAGTAGGTTCATTGTGATCCCAGAAATAGACCTCAATAAATGTTTGGTCACAAGAAGTGGAAGCATTTAATTTTTGCAAACACAATCCTCTCTTAGTTTGAGGATAATTAGTCTCCCTGAAATCTTCTATACCCAGCATCAAGTAGCAGAATAGGAATTCTGTTGAAGTCATCTCTCAAGAAGAAGTAGTCCTCCTAGAAGTTTGCAAGACCTGAAGTTATCATAAAAGTAAAAAAAAATAGAATCCTAAGTGATGATCTTTCTTGGTTCCCTCACAGTTATATGTACGTGGTACTGTTATATGTATGTCACCTTAAGCTCACCACTATTTATGGTCCAGCATTAGGTATGACATCGATACTGCTTAGTAGTAATGGTGATACGTTACAATACCTATAAATTGATGACAACGTTACAGTGTTGTTCACAATCAAAGTTGTGAACAAGATAGATATGAACTCTGGAAAGTTTGATTGTCATCCTTTCAAAGGTTATCTTCTATAAAGAAGTTACAGGGATCTCTTAGCTAATGAGTTAATAATTGGGATAATAAGCTATTGAAGTTTCTGTCTTCAGCAAAGAACATGTGATCCTAAATTTAACATGGTATCATAGCCAAGTTGAGGACAAGCCCAAGCAGCAGTGAACGAAATTATGACAAGTCTCCGCGGCCAAGTAATCATCCTGGAGATAGAGTTGTTGGCCCCCCTAAAAGACTACACTACACGTGAAGCAACTCTATCAAGTATTCAATCTCTGCGACCTTGTTGACATAGATATTCACTTGTTCTGAAATTTCAATGCAATTCTGAAGTGGATAGGCCGAAGTGCTAATGATTGTTTTGGGTTTTTTTTTCTTTGGTTTGATTTGGTTTACTTGATGGGCTATCTCAGACTTATGGACACACACTTCTATGTTCTCTGTGGTATGGCTCGACCCCTTATCCGTGAAAGTCTATTGTGCAAAGATAGCTTAATTTCTCGAAGTTGGCCTGTATATAGTGCATCACTAATTTACATAATTGTATTCTAATACTGCTAAATTTGACAATTGTTTGGCATACACACTAATTTGCAGACCTAAGTGCTAACATCTATATTCAATCTCTATTCTAGAACTCATATACTTTTGAACGATCTCGAGCACACTAGTTATGTTCTTGTGAATTCCTTTGTCATGACAATGTTTCACTCAAGTGTTTTGATGCTTAACTTATATGTGAGGCTCCCTCATAGGGTCCTCTAACTAAAAACTAAATTTATCTAATTTTAAACACAATAAGATGTGAAATAACTTATTTATATCTAAACATTTATTTGATGATAATATACCATTAAAATTTATTTACCACAAATTAAATAAGTAAGAATTTCATTACAACCATTTACATAAGTAATCAATAAACGGAGGAATACATGTTCCAATAGCTTAGTTTAGATGCTCTTGAGCTCCTGACTCTATTGGGATGTTCCTCTTGACTACCCGACTAGATTTGCCTCCCAGCCAACTAGGAAGTATTTCCTAGCCCAAGGAACCTCCATAAGTTCCCTAGCCCTCGAGCCCAAGTCCAACCAGATGTAGTGTGTCCAAGTTTAACAAACACTCTCCAGATCCAAGTTTGTTTTCCCTCCTTTATCTCTCCATTCTCTCCCTTCTCTTTCTCCACATTCCTCCCCCAAAACCAATCCTCCAAACAAAATCAAGACCAAGGATCTCCCCCCTCTCCTCTCATCTTCCTTCCCCTTTTATGTCTCTTCCTCCCATCCACCTCAACCACCTATCATTAATGTCATGACTACCCCCTCATCCTTTCATTTAGTATCCTTGACTTTTCTTACCATATCTTGTTCAAGTAGATTTGAGAAGACATTTTGGGGATAAGATATGAATATTTAATTTGGAAATTAATTGGAGAAGACCATATCTTCTCCCAAGTAGATTTTGAGAAGACACCTTGGGATATGGATATTTAATTTGGAATAAATGGAAGGAGACCATATCCTATCCAAAATTAAATTTGAGAAGACAAGTTGGGAATTGAATAATAACAATAATAAAATTTATATCAGTAAATAAAAATTACAGTTTCACAAATGTAGGTATATACCAATATTTCTTGATAATTATAAGTCAATATTTTCAGGTAATTTAAACACTAATAAAATTTGCATGATAAGATTAAGTAGGGAATTACATACACCCCTCCTTCAGAAAAATTTGTCCCAAAGTTAGAGTGAAAAAGATACAAGGAGTTCGAAAGCAGTTTGACAATAAGGCATAACAAAATAGAGAGAGAGTTATAGTAGTAAAATTTAATAAGTCAGGCAATGATACCACATTCATCAAGAGTCTCTGACTAATCTATATCCTCCTATCCTTCCTAACCTACTTCTATTCCCACCCTATCCATCCTCTATTGTTATATACTATGGCATCGGCTATACCAATCTAACCACTAATAAAACCAATATGGTGAAAGCGTCGACTATGTTAGCTCTGCTACAGTTTACAAGTTTTGATGGATTAAAACAGGTCAAATAGTGTTGGTTTGGTTGTGCAAGGCTGGCAGTAGTTTATTTCATCTCTCTTTCATTTGCTTTATGCTCTCTTAACTCCTTACTCCTCCATTTCCTCCTTCCCCCTTATCCCTGTTTTTCTCCTTTAAACCTCGTTACCCTTTATAAAAAAGGCCCCGATAACCCCTTAAAACCCCGTTTTAAGTCCTTTTTCAGGTCCCCAAGTATTTTTGTGTTTTAACTATTAAACCCTGAAAACCCTATATAAACTGTTTTTTGTTTAATCCCGCACGCATATAATTATAAATTATAACTCGGCGGGCCCCTTACCAGTCACATCACCTGTCATATCAACCAACATGTGCGTTATCCATGCTTTTCTCTTGACCGTCCAATCGCGCCCGCTTCATCATCCGATGGTGTTCGCAAGCTTTCACCCCATTAACCGCTCATCCATTAGGCAGCAGGGAAGGTGGTTTCCCACCGGACCTATCTGCCACGCGGCGCAATATAACTTGATCACACGCCCTCATACGAAACCCGCCATCGCCTGATAAGCAGTGCAGGGAAACCGTCTGCCCGCTATACCGCTGAACCCCCGCTCGTTAATAACCGTGCATCTTCTGTGCCCGATCACTGTCGGATCTGCTCGACGGTGATCCAACGGTCCTCATTGCATACTATTTGCCACCTCCTGGTAGCTCCTCCCGCGCAATCTCCGCCGTTGATTTTTATGATCCAATGGTTGGGATTCATTCCGCCATCTATTCTGCCTCTATGTCTTCATTTGCCTCCCGCCAGTTTCCTGTGTAGTCTTTGTGTTTATGGCAATCCTGTGCTCCCGAATAAAAGGAGCTCATGGTTCAATTCTCAGTGCATTCAATCTCCAACCACTGCATTCAAGAGACAGTGTACCTCTGAAGGACAAGAAGGACCACCTTGAGCAGATAAAGGACTGCAGCAATTATGGAAATGCATTCAAATCATATTTTCCCTATTCAGGAGTGCATCAAAGTACAAAAAGAACCACTTTGTTCATTAAAACATTCAGATTGTAGCAGAAGACCCATATCTAGCCGTAAATGCGGTTGGAGGGCCAATTAAGACACCTCCACGCATAGCCTAGCAGAGTAATTTTGTAAACAAATTCTATATATACTCAAAAAAACGATGTAATCAGGTTGATGAATGTAATTCTGGTGTAAACTTCAACTTCTGGGGACTGTAACTATTATGAGACTCGCAGCTTCTGGTCTTCATTTCTAGCTAATACAAGCTTCTTTTGTTGTTGATTGCTCACTTTCCACTTCTTCTTCTTTGTTCCAGGCTATGCCTGTTTTGCATTATCTCATGTGCTGTTAATTTTTAGCATTAGAGGGGCTGTCATCCCACCTCTGTGTTAGGATCTAGCATGCATCATTGAATTTGTTTGCAGGTTTCTATTGTTTTAATGCCAGAGAGCTGTCATCCTGTCTGTGTATTAGAAAATAGATTTACATACCTTTAAACTGGTTACAGCTGGCCATATAGGGTCCTGTACATCTGCTGGTGTAATTAGTGTTCTCCATCATCACATTGTCTCTAAAACTGTGAGTAATTGGTGGTTAAAATCCTTGTAGTCTGGGGTTGTTCACCCTAGTCTAGGGTTAAGCATAGTAGGAGTGGTTATCTGGCTTGAATATGCAGCATTTGTTTCATTCATCCACCAATTTATCCAACTTTTTTTTGAGTTTGTAATGTTCCCGAGCATCTCTGATATACAACCTAGGAGAGTTTCTTGGGGTGATAACATTAATTGGCGTCGTTGCCGGGGAGAGAAGAATCGAAGCTCAGCTACCCTGGGAGAACAACACAGCTTCAATCTTTGATGACAGACAAGGTTTGAACACAGTTACTGGTTGTAATCATCTCTCTGGTGACTCCATTGGAGGAAGACCATCATTTGGTGACTCCACATCGAAGTTCTAGCGCAGTTTGTGAGACATAATCGAAGAAATCCTCTAAAATCACTAGCTGAACCAGTGCCTGAACCTGAGAGGACTGTTAAATCGAAGAAATCTTCACAGAAAGGGGCATCAGGATCAGGTAAGCCTAAGAAGTCTCATTCATCTCTAAAAGATAAAGTTATTGCTGAAAATTTACAGATTGAAGATTTAGAAATCAACATTGTTAATAAAGAAAAATCTTCTGAGATTATTTCAGCCCCTTGTGCAGTTAGTTCCCCTTTGAATCTCAGTCCAAAGAAAGCTTCCCATTCAATCCAAAACATCCCTTTTTCGCTGCCATCCATCACATTACTCCCTACCACTCAATCTGTTAGTATTCTTCCAAATATTCCAAACATGGCAGGACAGCAAGCACCTACGAGGATAGAAAGAATTGTAGCTGCCAGGTATGGACCATTGATGTTACCTGTGCCTTTAAATCCTATGCCTATGGGAGAATATCAAAAATATATGCCTAAATTCACTGGAACATAGGGATTAACAGCAGAAGAACACCTTGAAGCTTTTTACAGTTATGCTAATAATTTAGATATAAGTGAAAATGATGTGTGGATGAGAGTTTTTGTTCAGAGCCTTGATGGAGAGGCTAGGAAGTGGTTCAGAGAATTAACCCATAGATCTATAACAGATATTGAAGCATTAGATGATGCATTTTTGAAGCAATGGGGAGATAAAAAGAACTTGCTGTACTACCATACTGAGTTTGGTAACTTGAAAAGGGAAAGTGGGGAATCAATACTTGACTTTAATAAAAGATTCAATCGAATGTATAGTAAGATACCAGCTAAGGTAAAGCCTACTCCTACATCTGCCAAACTCACTTATGAAAATGCTTTTGATTCTGATTTCTTCCTGTTACTGAGAGAAAGGAGATGTGCTACGCTAGCAGACATGCAGGATGCAGCCTTAGAAGTAGAATCTAATATCATGGCTGCAGAAAAGCTTAAAAGTCAAGCTCACAGGAGAAGACAGAGAAATCAAGCTTCTACTTCTTTTGCACCATCTTCAAAGCCTAAATTAGACAAAATGACTAAGATGATAGAGTCATTGGCTGCTGAAATTTCTAAGCTAAAGGTTGAGCAAAATTCAAGGAAAACAAGGCAGCAGAACACATTTGCTCCAAGAAACCCCAATCCATTCAGAAGAGCAAATGAGCAGTTACAGATTATGCAGAGGGGTGAAGATTCAAAAGAAGATCAAAATGTTGAGGCTCCTTTTCCAAATGTAGTCATGGAGGAGGAACAATTTGAAGAGGATGAGGATGAAATTCATTGCATGGAAGATAAAGGAAGTGCTGCATTTTTGACATTGGCTGAGTATGAAGAATCATTGCTGCAAGAACAAAACAGTCAAGAGTGGGACAGAGGAGTTGTTCTACAAACCGGTGACCAGCAGAGATATAATCTGAGATCCAATGCAAAAAATGCCAAGGAAAATCCTGCCCAAAGAGCTGTTGTTCAAACAGAATCTCAGAATGTCAAGCAGAGAAGACCAGCAGCTGATCCATTCATCCTCAAAGCTCCAGTTCAAGAGGTAAAAAGTTCTGATAAGTCATCTTCTTCTTTCAGCTTTGAAACAGAAGTTTAGAAATTGAAAATATCTGTGCCTCTAGTTGAGTTGGTTAAGAGTGAAGTATTTAGGAAACCTATCCTTGAAGCCCTTGAGCTAGAAACCAAACAAGCCTCCACAGACTCTGTTAATTTACAAGATGACAAACCTGCTATTGTGCTCAACCCTATGATTGAACCTGCTGATAATAATTCTCCATCTTTTTATGTCTCATTGACCATTCATGATAAAATCCTCCACAATTGCTTGCTAGACACAGGGGACGGCCACAATTTAATGCCTAAAGCTCTCATGGAAGAGTTGGGCCTTGATATCACCAGACCCTATCATGATTTATTTTCTTTTGATTCAAGGAAGGTGAAATGTCTTGGATTGATTAAAGATCTGGCCATTACCTTAACTCAACTGCCCATGAAGAGTATGATGATGGATATTGTGGTAGCAGATGTCCCTCCTAAGTTTGGTATGCTGTTGTCCAGAGGGTGGATTAAGAGATTAGGTGGGACTTTGCAAAATGATCTTTCTTATGCAACTGTCCCAGTTTTCGGAGGAGAAAGTAGGAGATTATACAAAGAAGCACAGTTGGCATATATCATCAGTGATGAGAAGAATCCTACAAATCATCCTATATATGCAGTGGACACTGATTTTGGAGCATGTATTCTCCAAATAGAAGAATCTCAGAAGGCCGTAATGCAGCTCAGGAAACCAACAGTTCAGGCCGAGAAAGAGCAAGGAAGTCAGGTTTGGGAGATGTTCTTTGATGGAGCATGTTCTAGGGAGACTGCAGGAGTAGGGGTGGTGCTAGTGTCTCCAGAGAAAGAAAGCATTCAGCAGTCTTTAAAGCTGGTTTTTCAAGTGACAAACAATATAGCAAAATATGAAGCATTGTTGTTGGGCCTTAATGTAGAAAAAGACAGAGGAATCAAGAATATTAAGGTGTTTGGAGATGCTAATCTGATTATTCAGCAAGTCAATAAAACATTTCAAGCAAAGCACCCAAGGCTGAAAGCATACAGAGATGAGGTATGGAGAATCAGAGATTTCTTTGATTTTTTTCTGTATTTCATACATTCCTAGAGCCAAAAATCAGCTTGTTGATTCCCTTGCTATTTCTTCTAGCCTATTTATACCTCCTTTGCCTCCCAGACTAGTCTATGAAGTCCAAATGAAATACAGACCTTCCTTGCCTAACAATGTCCACCATTGGAAAGTTTTTGATGATGATGATGAGATAAATAGGTTCCTCCAAGTCATTGATGAGTTTTCCGAAATGAAAATTGACCAAGAGAATGATGCCTTGGAAGAAAAACCCTAGTCCCAGCTTAGAAATAAAATTGGTAAAGACAGTATAGTCCAGCTTCCTAGTAACCATATTCCCAAGGGCCTAATCCCTCTCGAAAGACTGTTTGACCAGAATGATGTGCCTTACAAGGCTGCCCAAAAAGAGGATCAATCTGCAGTCTGTAAGCATAATATAGGAAGTCCAGGTCAGCCTAAATATGTAAATTTGTCCACTCATTTGTCTGCTGATCAAAGTGTTGAATACTGCAATTTAATGAGGCAATTTGCTTATGTGTTTGCCTGGGAGTATAGTGACCTGAAAACTTATGATAAGAATATAATTCAGCATAAAATCCCTCTGGAAAAAGACACCGTTCCTTTCAAACAAAAGCTGAGACCAATGAATCCTATGCTTCTTCCATTGATTGAAAAAGAAATAAAAAAGTTGCTGGCTGCCAAGATCATTGTTCCTCTTAGATATTCCAAATGGGTAACCAACTTAGTGGTAGTAAGGAAGAAGAGTGGAGAAATCAGACTGTGTGTTGATTTCAGAAATTTGAACAAATGCTCAAAGAAAGACAACTATCCTCTGCCAAAAATGGAGCATTTTCTACAAAAGGTCTCAAGAGCTAAAGTAATGTCTTTCTTGGATGGATTTTCAGGCTTTAATCAAATTGTTGTGCACCCAGATGATCAAGAAAAGACTGCATTCACCACTCCTTGGGGCACTTTTGTGTATGCCAAAATGCCATTTGGGTTGATGAATGTTGGAGCCACCTTTCAGAGAGCTATGGACATAGCGTTTGTGGGAGAGAAGGACAAATTTGTGCTTATCTACCTTGATGATATAACAGTTTACTCTAGCAGCCATCAAAATCATTTGTAGCATTTGAAAAAAGCGTTTTTGAAGTGCAGAAGATTTGGAATTTTAGTCAATCCCAAAAAATCTCAATTTGCTTTAAATGAAGGCAAGTTGTTAGGACATATTGTGTCTGTTGCAGGTGTTCAAATTGACCCAGAAAGATTTAAAGAAATTCAGTCTTTGACCGTCCCTAGATCAAAGAAGGATATCCAGTCCTTTCTGGGTAAAATTAACTGTGTCAGGAGGTTTATTCCGAATTTTGCAGAATTGGTTAAGCATGTGACCTCCATGTTGAAGAAGGGATCAGAGGTAAGATGGACTGATGCAACAAGAAAATCATTTGAGTCTATTAAAAAGGCTATTATGGAGGCTCCCACATTAATAAGTCCAGATTACAGCAAGGAGTTCCATATATTTTCTTTTGCCTCTGAAGACACCATTGCAGTTGTTTTATTACAGGCAGATGAAGAAGGTTCAGAGCATCCAGTGGCATTTTTCAGCAAGAATTTGAGGGATGTTGAACTAAGGTATGATATTATTGAAAAACAGGCATATGCTCTTATTAAGTCCTTGAAGGCTTTCAAAGTTTATATCTTGCATTCAAAAATAATTGCATATGTGCCCTCTGCTACAATAAAGGATGTCCTGACACAACCTGATCCTGACGGAAGGAGGGCAAAATGGATTGCAAAAATGATTGAATTTAATATAGAGCTGAAGCCCACAAAGCTGGTCAAAGGTCAGGGTCTTTCCAAGTTATTGGCTGAAGAAAATTGCAGATCTTTAAATATTGATTTCTTGTGCATGATGGAAGAAAATGGTTAGGCAGAAAGAGAGGAAAAAACAGCTGAAACAAAGAAAAAAACAATCTGTGGCCGAGAATCTAACTTTATGTGGTTGGTATTTTGAAATAATTAATTTTTTGTTGAAGCTAGAGATCCCTTCAGAATTTACTTAAAGTCGGGCCAGAACTTTAAAACTTAGAGCAGCAAAGTATTGCATTATGGAAAATCTGCTCTACTGCAGGGAAACATCTGGAATATTTTTAAGGTGTCTGGACAAAGAGCAATCAATAGAAGTTATGCAGCAGTTTCATAACAGCATGTGTGGAGGGCATCATTATTGGAAAACTACAGCCCATAAAATTCTCAGAGCTGGGTACTATTGGCCCACTTTATTTTCTGATGTATTTATTTTTGTTAAATCTTGTGACAACTGCAAAAGATTTGAAGGAAAGCAGCAGTTGAAATCCCTGCCCCTAAAACCAATTCATGCAAAAGGACCTTTTCAGCAGTGGGATTTGGATTTCATTAGAGAAATCAATCCACATTCCAGTGGCCAGCACAGGTGGATACTAGTAGCCACTGATTATTTCACTAAGTGGATTGAAGCAGTCCCTACAAGGAAGGCTGATCATAATGTGGTCATAAATTTTTTGACAGAGAATATCTTCAGCAGATTTGGTTGTCCACATAAACTAATCACAGATAATGTAGTAGCCTTCAGGGCAAAGGAATTGGTGGAAACGTGTGATTCAATGGGCATTAAACTTGTTCATTCCATCTCATATTATCCTCAAGGAAATGGTCTAGCAGAATCCTCTAATAAAAGTCTAATCAGGATAATTAAAAAACTGTTAGAAGACAATAAAAAGAATTGGGATTCAAAGCTCAAATATGCATTGTGGGCTGACAAAGTGACCATCAAAAAATCCACAGGCAATTCTCCTTTCAAGATGGTATATGGCACTGAGGCTGTATTTCCAATTCAGCTAACTCTCCCTGTGGCAAAATTCCTTCAAGAAGAGCAGGATGAGGAAGAAGAAATGGCAAAGAGGATCACTGATTTAGCAGAGATACATCAGATTAGAGAACAGCTGGTGGAAAAGGCTGTTGCACATCAGAAAAAGATCAAGGAAGCCTTCGACAGGAAGGCAAAATCAAATAATTTTCAGGTTGGAGACTTGGTTTTGAAATGGGATGTACTAAAGGAGAAGAAAGGCAACCATGGGAAATTTGATGCTTTCTGGACAGGGCCTTTCATCATTTCACAAATTCAAGGGAACAACACCTTCATACTGAAAAGTATGGGAGGAGAGACAGTTTTTGATGGCCCAGTTAATGGGTGGTTTTTGAAAGTTTATGTTGTTAAAGGTTTTTGGCCTTAAAGGCTGTAAATATTTTGTTTTATTCATTTTTGTGCAAGCAAGTAGACTCCATGCCCAATGGAACACTAGGAATTTTCATTAATTGGTTTTCAGCTGGAAGGCATTGGTATGCAGGTTCTTGAGACCTCATAGGGAGGATCTCATCCCCAGAAGGAGCTAGTGTTAGCTCTGCTACAGTTTACAAGTTTTTATGGATTAAAATAGGTCAAACAGTGTTGGTTTGGTTGTGCAAGGCTGGCAGCAGTTTATTTCATCTCCCTTTCATTTGCTTTACGCTCTCTTAACTCCTTACTCCTCTGTTTCCTCCTTCCCCTTTATCCATATTTTTCTCCTTTAAACCCCGTTACCCTTTATAAAAAAAGCCCCGATAACCCCTTAAAACCCTGTTTTAAGTCCTTTTTTGGGCTCCCAAGTATTTTTGTGTTTTAACTATTAAACCCCGAAAACCCTGTATAAACCGTTTTTTGTTTAATCCCGCATGCATATAATTATAAATTATAACCCGGCAGGCCTCTTTCCAATCACATCACCCGTCATATCAACCAACATGTGTGTTATCCATGCTTTTCTCTTGACCGTCCGATCGCGCCCGCTTCATCATCTGATGGTGTTCGCAAGCCTTCACCCCGTTAACCGCTCGTCCGTTAGGCAGCGGGGAAGGTGGTTTCCCGCCGGACCTGTCTGCCACGCGGCGCAATATAACTTGATCGCACGCCCTCATATGGAACCCGCCATCACCCGATAAGCGGTGCGGGGAAACTGCCTGCCCGCTATACCACCGAACCCCCGCTCGTTAATAACCGTGCATCTTCTGCCCCCAATCACCGTTGGATCTGCCCGACAGTGATCCAACGGTCCTCATTGCATATTATTTGCCACCTCCCAGTAGCTCCTCCCGCGCAATCTCCGTCGTTGATTTTTATGATCCAATGGCTGGGATTCATTCCGTCGTCTGTTCTGCCTCTATGTCTTCATTTGCCTCCCGCCAGTTTCCTGTGTAGTCTTCGTGTTTATGGCAGTCCCATGCTCCCGAATAAAAGGAGCTCATGGTTCAATTCTCAACGCATTCAATCTCTAACCACTGCATTCAAGAGACAGTGTACCTCCGAAGGACAAGAAGGACCACCTTGAGCAGATAAAGGACTGCAGCAATTATGGAAATGCATTCAAATCATATTTTCCCTGTTCAGGAGTGCATCAAAGTACAGAAAGAACCACTTTGTTCATCAAAACATTCAGATTGTAGCAGAAGACCCATATCTAGCCATAAATGCGGTTGTTGGCCGATTAAGACACCTCCACGCATAGCCTAGCAGAGTAATTTTGTAAACAAATTCTATATATACTCAGAAAAAAAATGTAATCAGGTTGATGAATGTAATTTTGGTGTAAACTTCAACTTCTGGAGACTGTAACTATTATGAGACTCGCAGCTTCTGGTCTTCATTTCTAGCTAATACAAGCTTCTTTTGCTGTTGATTGCTCACTTTCCACTTCTTCTTCTTTGTTCCAGGCTGTGCCTATTTTGCATTATCTCATGTGATGTTAATTTTTAGCATTAGAGGGGCTGTCATCCCACCTCTGTGTTAGGATCTAGCATGCATCATTGAATTTGTTTACAGGTTTCTGTTGTTTTAATGCCAGAGAGTTGGCATCCTATCTGTGTATTAGAAAACAGATTTACAGACCTTTAAACTGGTTACAGCTAGCCATCACAGGGTCCTGTGCATCTGCCGGTGTGATTAGTGTTCTCCATCGTCACATTGTCTCTAAAACTGTGAGTAATTGGTGGTTAAAAGCCTTGTAGTCTGGGGGTGTTCACCCTAGTCTGGGGTTATGCATAGTAGGAGTGGTTATCTGGCTTGAATATGCAGCATTTGTTTCATTCGTCCACCAATTTAGCCAACTTTTTGTTGAGTTTGTAATGTTCCCGAGCATCTCTGATATACAACCTAGGATAGTTTCTTGGGGTGATAACAGACTATAGCGACCTAACTTCCCTAGCAGGCAACTAGCTATCTTCATCACACGTCTAGGGGAGTGTTTCCATCGCTGCCCTTCCATGATTCCAGGTTTGGAGGTTACACGGTGGGAAATACCTCCACCCCTCCTAACTAGGTTCAACACCCTAATATGGACCACACTACAACGTTAGTTGGATACTTGTCATCGAATAATATAATCAGGTAGTCTTGCCACCTGCCATTTACATTTTACCCATGTCATAAGAGTGCATATCAAGTAGATACCAAATGTAATAGGACAATGTACATCATACCATTCCTCATTGGATGTCTCGACCTTCCCCAATGGAAGAGTAGATCTTGGTTATCATATAGTTCTTTCCAATCTGCAGGTTAGTTCTCATTCATGCATATATATAACAACAAAATAGATATAGATACGTGATCTTAAACATCATATTATTAAGTCTAGTATCCACGTGTCAATTTTGTAGTTCATACTGGAAATAAATCTTACATTAGATAAATCATAATTTCACTAATTCATTCATTAGATCATACATCAAACATTTCAATCATCAATACCTAATCCATCTAATGATTTATATAAGTAGTTTCACTTGTCCAACTAAATGCATCAATATTACATAGCATTCATAAATAAATAACATGGAACTACAAATAGAGCCTTAGCATAGGTAGCTATCTAAGTCGAAATGGACATCATAAATGGTCAAAAGTGAGGGGTAATTGTGACATATAGTCTTTGCATCCTCCCAGGTAGCAGATCTTGGGTTATACTTGTCCCATTGTATCTTAACTTGGTCCACCAAGTGATGCCTAAGCTATCAAACCCTATGGTATAATATGCATATTGGTTTGATCATTATGGTTCCCATGTCTGAGACCTATAATTCCCTCCAGTCGAGTTTGTGGGATTCATCAAAAACATAATGTTATAGGACAGATACATAAAAACATCATGAGTTTTATGCAAGTGGGGTGGTAGTACAAGACAATAGGACACTGGTCAAATTTTCTCTTTGATTCTAAAAGGTCCTATAAATCGAGGTGGTAACTTCATACCTTTCTCAAACTAAATAGTGTTAGGAATAACTAAAAAATAAAAATAAAAACTCGGTCCCCCACTTTAAAACTTTGATCGGTACTATGTGCATCAACATAACTCTTTTTCCTATCTTGTGATTCCTTTAAACTTCATTGAATCTATCTTACCTATTCCTCCATTTTTTAAATAATCTTATCGTGACTATTATTGTGTCTTACATCCTTTCATTGACTCAGTAGTGTCCTACATGGCCTCCCATATAAAGCTTGATAAGGAGGCATCCTACTTGAATTGTGGTAATTGTTATTATAGGAAAACTCTACCAATGGTAAGTACCTTTCCCACCGAGTCTAATTATCCATGACATACATTATAGGCATATATTCTATAACCTGATTTACTCCTTCAGTCTTTCCATCTATTTATAGACGATATGCAGTGCTAAGGTTTAACTAAGTCCCCAACACTAACTGCAAACTTGTCCAAAATGTATATGTAAAGCGAGAGTCCCTATCAAAATGATCTTTGTGGGTAACCCATGTAGCTAGATAACTTCACCTATAGATACTCAAGCCAAAATGGGAGCAATCTCTTAGACAAGGTAGTTAGCCACCTAGAGATACCAAATACATGGCCAAAATAGAATATGTTAAGGTTGTTTCTCCAAGAAGAGAGCAACTCATCCTTCCAGTAATCCATAAAAAAAAATAAAAATAAAATTAAAATTAAAAATTAAAATAATTAAAATAATAATAAATAAAAAAAGAAGAAGAAGATATTTGCAAATAATGGTCATGACCACCTTTACAAGTGGAGTGACTTCAAAGAATATGCCAAGGTAATTAGAGTCTTGTAGACAAACAACGTAACTCCTCCAAATGGAAATAGTATAAAGATGTTAGGGAATTATCTCCCAGGATCAACCAAATTGGCCATAAATAGTAATCCCATAGAAACATGTGCCACAATTGTCCATAAAGTTGTTATAACCTCCTCAAAGAAGTGGGGCGTCCTCAATCAATGTGCCAAAGTGGTTAAATGCACATGTACCAACACCTCTCCTCCAAGGAATATGATAAATAGTTCACCCTAAGAGATTGTGTAATGAGGCTAGGACACTCTCCAATATAGTAATAAAGGATCTTCCCAAACCAAGAGAAACTATATGATACAATGTGAAAATAACATACCAAGTGACCAAAACCATGGGTGTCAATGTAGAAGACGACCCGAGCAAGGTCCAAATGCCTCCAAATGCATGGGAAGATGCCAAATAAGGGGAGTGATTTCCTCTATCAAGAAAATAACTACTCACAACATGCCACATCATAGCCAAACTATAAATATCCATTGGCATTCTTCTAACAACCACAACCACTTTTCCATGTCATCAAGACATCCACCAAAAGGGACATCAATTATGCAACAAAGGGTGGGTGAAAAACAATTGTTGAAAATCTAGAAGGGAGAATATTGAATTTGGAGTTTATTATGAGCACAATTTGAATTTGACTTGGTGCCCTCTCCTCTAAGAAGAGTGCTTCTTTTAGCAGAGGTTTTTATTTCCCACAAAGGTGTAGTTTAAAGGTCACTCTTTTATGCCATTATGGCAGAGACAACAAAATGCAGGAACAACAACTGGGGAAAGGCTCCTTCATATCGAAGCTTTGGAAGCTAGTTCTTCCACAATCGTACAAAAACCATAACAATGAATAAAGGCCTTTATGTCATGATCAAAAGAACACGAGGAGGTAACATTGTAAATTTAGAATCCCAAACTATAGAATAAAAATAATTTAGCTCCTATTAAATCTGATGGCAGTCACAATCACGATGATGCATTGAGAAGCGACAAGAGTCAAAGATGATTCATTGTTGATTGTTGAACTAGAGTCAAAGATGCCAGGCATGGTCATTCAAGCCTAGTGCTACAAGAGTCTAGCACAATGGGCATTGTTGAAGCTCTAGCACAATGAGCACTACTAAGGCTCATGTGATAAGCTAGAGAAGGTTGCAAGGGCTATGAAAAAAATCAATGTAAGTTTTTTTTTTTTTTCTTTTTTTTTTTTTTTCTTTTTTTTTGTGGGGAAAGGAGGGCACACACAGACACACATATAAAACCAATCATTTTCTGAAGGAAAAATGCTTCATATATTACACTAAAAGCACAACCAATTTGCAACTACATTTTGGAGTAGAGGCCTAACAATAATGGCTTCCTCACTCAACACACAGTAGAAAAGCCAACGTGTCAGCTTTAGCTCCTACTTCAAAAGAGGCTAGATCCTTTTCTGAAAGATAAATCCTAGCCATGATCTAATCTGCTAACTCAGCCTTGAAGGCTGAAAATTCTTCTAAGTTGAATTTGCTAAGCTCCTTATTTTTTGTTTCCCTACAGCTCCTTATGATGTTGTTACCTTGTAGCTCCTCCTCATACACCAGATATCTCCAACATGCATCCTAATCATCTAGTTATCTCATAAGATAATTCTAACCACCTTTCACGTCCAACAAACAAAACTACATATTTTATTACAATCCAATTCCACATACTACACAACAACTCCAAAAATCATGCCGCATTGTCTGCTCCTTGTGACAAATATCACAATGTCCATTTGACCAATCTATTGCATGGATTTTATCCTCAACTTCCAGGCTCTAATGAAGGGCAATCCAAACTTTGCAACTTAAGATTACATATATTGGGTTTTCATTGGTAAAAGGAGAAATGAAACAGAAAATCCTAACTACAATTTTGTGCAAGGAGGAGTTAGACACTCACCTTCCTCCCATTTATTTATGTTCCTTTTTCATTTATTTTGATACTCAAAAGTAATTGCATCAGATGCACTTTATTATAAGCCAGAAAAAAAACAACAACAACACACAAGACTATTACAAAATGCCTTTGTAGTGAAAAGTGTATATTGCAACTGCAAATCGAACTTGACGAAAAAGAGTGAAGGAAACAAAAATATCACGTGTTAACTAGATGACTTGGAGTAATAAAGCTGCAGCATGGCATCGGGCAATGATGTGCAACATCCCACTCTAATTCTATGAGTATACTACAAAAATTGTTTTCCTTAATTTTAAATTATATGTTAACAATTCGGCAGAATCAATTCATGATTTTGAAACATCTAGGTGGAGAACTGAGTTTGTTAAGTCCATCCAGATTTCTATTCCAACACTTGCTCTAATTTTAAATGAACTTGTGCACTGATATCAATAGAATAAGCTGAACATGGGTATGTACTCTACTCAGCTTCTTAGGTTGCAATTCAATGTTCCTGTTATAAATTAAAAGAGAAAAAAAAAAACAGAACATTTGTATTCCTTAATAGCAATATTGAGATACAGACAAGAGAAAGCCTACCAATCTATATTCAATGGAGAAAGCCAGTCTCCCAGAACTGCACTTTTCCACAGCCTTTGGTTGCGAACTTTAGCACTCTCTTTGCGAGTTGGTTCTCTTGCTTCAATCTTCAAGGGGAACCGGAAAGAATTTGCCAAAGCCAACTTTCGAAATGACAAAGCATCATCTCGCCTTGTTATGGCTGCGGGATTATTCACGACACAATCAACAGGATTTACTTCCCAAAGCCAGCTTTCAAATTTACAAAGCTCTCGAGTGAAAGTAAGCGGGACTGTTCACAAGCACCATCCTCTTGTTGTGGATATGGCCACATGAAATGGAGGCCAGGGTGACCTTAGGTATCTGAGGCGTTCGATACGGGGCGGAATTTTATATGCAGTACAAACCATGAAAGGAGAAAGAAGAAGTAAGAACCATTGGACAGACCATAGCCTTTAATAATAAATCTATAACAATTCCAAAAGGACACTCAGACAACAGGACTTGAGATTTGAAACCAGCAATTTATTTTCTTGCTAGTGATGAACTGGGCACAATCAAACACTTAGAGGATGGCCTTTATTGGTCTTATCAACAGGCAAAGCCACACATAGTAATCACATGCAGACAAAAAGACTTGAACGTTGAGGGTAGCATTTTACCAGTATCTGCTTACCACAAAACTGAGGACTCGACTCTTAAATGCAATAGGAAGCTTACCACAGTTCCTTCTTTGCACTATTTTCAAAAACCATAATGTCAGCCATGAAATATATGAAGTGAGGAGAATTTAACTTAAGGGAAAATCCAAGAGCACTGAAAGAACTGAATTGCAACTCTGACTAGCATACAAATTGTTATTGATCTTGAATACCATATTTTTATCACTCAAGAATGCTATGACAGAGAAAACTGGGCATTGCCTTACTTATTTGGGTTCGTTTCTAACACAAAACTAATCATGTTCAGTTCAACTTGCACAATGAGTTACTAATGTAGGTTTTAACTCCGTACAGAAATTACCTGCATACAAATTCTAAAACACAGAAAATAAACATTGCGAGAGCATAACACATAAAACACATATACACAGAGATTTCCCCTGGATCCCAAAACTGGGACTACAAGCTTGATTTTTCATTATTTTCCTTTGAATGTTACAATACATATTTATACATGCCGAAGCATCCAATACCATGGGCCGAAAACCATCACGTCCAAAACATAGGTAGGTCTGCCCAACCTAATATAGGGTCCAAAAAATATAACACAACCCAACATTCTCCCACTTGTTGTTTTCTTTCCACGGGGGGCCATAGGAGAGCTTAGTCATTTATCCAGCCCTGAAATGCCCATTGTTTCTCTACACCAAGAGAACTTCTCAGAGCTCACAGATTTTGTCAATGCATCTGCAATATTCTTCAAAGTGTCCACCTTTACTAGCAACACCTTTTTTTCTTCTATCATATCCCTCACAAAGTGATACTAAACATCAATGTGTTTTGTCTTTGAATGATAAGCAGGGTTCTTTTCCAAGAAAATTTCACTTTGGCTGGCACAGTCTATCCTTATAGCTCCCTGTACTAACCCCATACTTGAACAGAATCTATGCAACCAAACTGCTTCCTTGCTTGCATGAGTGGCTGCCATGTATTCTGCCTCTATAGTTGATAATGCCACTACAGATTGTTTCTTACTCATCTAGCTGACTGCACCTCCAAATAGGTTAAACACATACCCACTCGTAGATCTTCTCTGATCTAGATCTCCAGCCCAGTCTGCATCAACAAAGCCACGGATATCCAAAACTTTGTCCAATCCTGGTCTTCCTTGGGAGCACAAACAATAATCACTAGTGCCATGCAAATACCTAAAAACCCACTTCACTGTTGTCCAATGCTCCTTTCCTAGTTTTGACATAAACCTACTCAATACTCCCACTACATGTGAAATGTCTGGTCTAGTACAGACCATTGCATACATCAGGCTACCGACTACACTTGTATATGGAACATGGGACATGTCCTCTTCCTCTTCTTGCGTCTTGGGACACTGTTCAGCATATAACTTCACACCTACAGGAATAGGAACCTTCACCAGTTTATTATCCTGCATATTAAACCTCTTCAGTATTGTCTCGACATACTTCTTCTGGTTTAACTAGAGCTTCCTCTTTGCCCGATCTCTTTTAATTTCCATGCCCAAAATATAGTTCACAGCACCAAGATCTTTCATGTCAAATTTTGAGGACAATTGCATCTTCAAATCCTGGATAATTTCTTTGTCATTTCCAACGAGCAACATATCATCCACATATAAGACTAGATAAATAACACAGTCTCCAATTAATTTAAAATACACACAGTGATCTGCTTTGCTTCTGGTGAATCCAAGTCCCTGTATAAATGTATCAAATTTCTGATACCACATCCTTGGTGACTGTTTTAACCCATACAGATACTTCTTTAACTTTCATACCAGTTCTTTCTTACCCTTCACTGCAAAACCTTCATGTTGCTTCATGTAGATCTCCTCTTCCAAATCCCCGTGAAGAAATGTTGTCTTCACATCCATCTGTTCTACCTCAAAATCAAAAGCAGCAGCAACAAATAGAAGTAATCTAATAGAAGCTACCTTGGCAACAGGAGAAAAAATATCACCAAAATCAATTCCTGGCACCTGGGAATAACCTTTTGCTACCAATCGAGCTTTGTATTTCTCCACCTTTCCTTTTGCATTTGTCTTCTTCTTGAACACCCATTTGTTGCCAATGGGTTTCCTTCCAGCGGTAACTCCACCAGATCCCATGCCTCATTTTTCTGCAAAGATGCCATTTCATCAACCATGGCCTCTTTCCATAGTTTTCCATCCTCTAAATATACTGCTTCCTTCATAGTTCTGGGATCACCATCAGTAATAGATAAAGCAAAATTTAAACAGAAAGCAGATGGACTATATCTTTCTAGCTGCCTTCTTTCTCGAACTGATCTTCTCACACCCGGAGTTTGTGGCTCTTCATCTTCTAATTCCTCTTTTGTTGTAGAGTTTGATTCTTCTTCATTAAGCTCAAACTCTATCTTCTTAGTTTCCTTTGGTTGGACTTCATGTTTAATAACATCTTTCACCTCTCTGAAAACCAAATCTCGGCTGTACACAACCTTCCTTGTTGTTGGGTTCCAAAGCTTATAACCCTTTAAACCATCCTTATACCCAATAAAGATGCACTTTTCAGATTACTATCCAACTTGGTTCTTTTCTCCTTTGGAACATGTACATATGCATCACATCCAAATACCCTCATATGTGAAAGAGAGGGTTTCTTACCAATCCATACCTCTTGTGGAGTCTTATCCTCCAATGTTGATGAAGGTGATTTGTTGACTAGGTAACATGTTGTCTCCACCGCCTCTGCCCAGAATTCCTATCCTAACCCGGCACCATTGATCATGCTTCTTTCCCTTTCCATCAATGTCTTGTTCATTCTTTCTGCAACTCAATTTTGCTCGAATGTATATGGACTAGTCTTCTGTCGTGCTATACCACACTTTTTACATAATTCTTCAAATTCCTTACTGCAAAACTCTCCACCGTTATTTGTCCTCGGCACCTTTATCTTCTTCTCTGTTTGGTTTTCCTTGAGAAGTCATCTATAAATGATAAATATTACACAGACTTACCCAGTGATGGAACCTTCACAGGTCCAAACATGTCACTGTGCACAAGCTCTAATATTTGTTTCGCCCTCTTACCACCAGATGGGAAACCCACCCGATTCTGCTTCCCATATACACAATTTTCACAGAAATCAAAATCCAGAGAGATATTACTCATACATTCTACCATACCTTTACCATGAAGTATTAGAAGGCCCTTCTCTCCAATATGTCCAAGCTTTTGATGCCATAGCATGGTCTTCTCTCCAGAGACCACTATATTTTCTGCTCCACTTTCAGGAACCACAGAACTATTGCACCCATCAACAACAGTGCTACCTTGCAGCTTGTACAGAGTTCCAATTCGAACTCCCTGCATCAATACCAATGCTCCCCGAACCATCTCGCAAGTATCCTTATCAAACACTGTTTTTACACCTGCATCATCCAGCTTTCTTACAGAAATAAGATTTCTAGCCAATGCAGGAATATGCAGAACACCCGGAAGTGTTCTAACCCTTCCACCTTGCAACTTCAACTTTACTTTTTCGCGACCAATGATTCTAGCCTTCATGACATCCCCCAAGAAGACATCACCACCATCATATTTCTCATACTCACAGAACCACTCTCTATGGGGAGTGAAGTGAAAGGATGCACCTGAGTCAATCAACCATACCTCATGATCTACATGTGTACTTGAAGAGGCCAAGTACACATCCCCACCTTCATCTGAGGTAGTTTTCGCCTCTGCAGAAGGAGCATCATCATATCCCTTTCCTTTGTCAAGAGCTTTAAATTTACAGTCCCTTTTGTAGTGCCCTTCCTTTCCGCATTTCCAGCAAACCACCTTTACAGGTTTTCCTGGAGATTTAGATATCCCACTCGATGACTTATTTTTGTTTCTATTCTAGGACCATCCTTGTATAGACAAGGCATCACCATTCTAGCTCTCCATATTTTTCCGTCTCATCTCCTCCGTTAGCAAGGATGAGACTATTTCATCAAACTGCAAGGCAGTTGAATTGCTACCTATTGCAATAACCAGACTATCCCATGAATCTGGTAGAGAACAAAACAAACTGATGCACTTATCTTCATCTGAAATTTTAATATCACTAGATAATAATTGACTTACCACAGTATTAAATGCGTTCAAATGTTCTGTCACTAAGTCTCCAGCTTTCATCCTCAGGTTATACAGCTTTTTCCTTAGGAACAGTTTATTCACTAGAGACTTAGATTGGTACAAATTCCCTAACTTGTCCCACAAAGCCTTCACCGTAGCTTCTCCTGGTACATTCAACAATACTGAATCTGAGACACACAATCATATTGTGCTCTTTGCCTTCTGATCCAACTTATTCTTCATCGGACACTCCCGTTGGATTAGTACTTGAATCTACCACGATCCATTGATCTTTATCCACCAACAAATCCTCCATCTTGAGTTTCCATAACTCAAAACTCTACCCATTAAATTTCTCGATCTCTTTCTTTCCACTGCTCGCCATCTTCTTTCACCAGGAGAATCGATCCCGTAGATCTCCCACTGAACGGGGTCTACCACATGCCCGAGCGAAACCCCTCAACAACAAAGGCATCTCCTTGAAGCTAAAACAGCTCTGATACCAAATGTAGGTTTTAATCCCGTACAGAAATTACCTGCATACAAATTCTAAAACACAGAAAATAAACAATGTGAGAGCATAACACATAAAACACATATACGTAGAGATTTTCCCATGGATCCCAAAACCAGGACTACCAGCTTGATTTTTCATTATTTTCCTTTCAATGTTACAATACATATTTATACATGTCGAAGCATCCAATACCATGGACCGAAAACCATTGCATCCAAAACCATAGGTAGGTCCGCCCAACCTAATATAGGGTCCAAAAACATTTTGCCTGGGGCGCTGCCCCGGACCCCGTAGAAGGGGGCTACCCACCCCCCTCAAGCCCCCCGAAACAGGGGTGGTTGCCGCCACCGCTGTGACCCCCCCGCTACATAATTGGCGTAACGAAGAGGCAGCTCTGCCCCCCCCTCTAACCCCCCGGTTAACTATGTAGGCTAGTCGTGGAAAGAATATAACACAACCCAACAACTAAGGGGTTTCCCTGTTACCAGGTACCATCCACTGTCCACATTGGGGGCCATAGTTGAACGTGTAGAGACAACGTGATTGGTCTCTTCAAAAGACACTAGCCTTTCAAAATTTATAAAAGGGGAAGGAAGATGAGAGCCAACTCTAGTGAAGGTAATGGGTTATTTGTAGGAGGTCCTTATGATGACCCTCCTTGACCTTGATTTCTTCTCATCCTCACCATTTTGAATTATTCAAATATCTGTGTGATACGCAAGACTCATTAATCCAACTTAGGACTTGTCCACCCTTAGCTGACTCACATACATCTGTATAACAATATTCATAAGTTTTTCTTTTACTATGCTCATAAACAAGCATTACTAATACTGAGAAGATTCCCAAGGATCTACCAAATCCTCTCATGTGTGAGTTCTACATAACTTACAAATTTTCTCTTGATACTCGCTAGGGTACTGGTGCAATGTACTTGTAAGTCACGCTCTAACACAAAATTGTTTTCTTTAGTACCTGTTGTACTGTACAACAACCCCCCATTTCTAAAAAATCTTTACATAAAATTTTTAATAAGAAATGGGTCCCTTTTTAAATCAACTTAGTTAGATTTGTGTGTCCACAAATAAAAACTGGTATTAACCCCATAATAAGGAAAATCTTTATTAAAAGGCCTAATATAAACAAATTATTTTGTAAAGCCTTTTGATAAAAAACAAAGTGTTCCTTTAAAAAAAATTATAAAACAATTCTATATTGTGATAAAGCGATCGGAGATTGCATATCGCAATGACAAAAGGGACAAACACAAAACAACCCCCATCCAATTCTCCAATCCGAAAAGGAAATCGCAATCAACAATCGGAGAAATCGAATGCCAAAGGAACACATACAAGGGCTCATCATATCTTCTGATTCGATATCGCAATCGGTAATCGGAGATATTCATTGATGAAGAGACATAAGTAAAAGCCTCATCAAATCTCCCGATGCGATAAAGTAAATCGCAAATTGGCAATTGGCAGAGTCATATGACAAAAGAATAAAAGCTTAAGCCAAACCCCGACTGCGATCAATTAATTGGGTGCACATCTCAAAAGGTAAATATACGTTGAAAAACGGTTTGCATGCATAAATACCCCACTCCATTATATTTTAAATATTATCTTTCGGCAATCGGAAATATTTGTTGCAAGTGCTAAAGCCCTCCCCTTTAAAATTCTCGATTTCGATTTGCGATTTATCGCCGATCGCCGATCAATCAAATCTAAAGCACGCATGAAATAATCATTCGGTATACGATTGATGAGATAGGTACTTATGATATTAATTGACCACGATTGGCGTATTCGAATGGCTATTTAATATTACAATTAAGGATAGATCCTTTAAAGATTTCATCCGTGGTAATTCTTAACTGTATTTCATTTATCATATGTCAATCACCACAATTCTATTCATTATCATATTGGCTTGCGGCAACAGTATTTCTTTGTTACGGTTTGCAACTGTTTGTGTAGAGTCTCTCTGAATTCAAAAATCCAAAGAAAATGGGGAAGAAATCAAAGAAGTCCACAACAACTCCTGCGACTAAACAACCAGAATAGAGCAAGAAAGGATTAATTTCAGATACGACATGCTTTGGTCTGGGAAATACTAGCTAGAAAAGCATCTATAATCTGATAGAAGCAGAGGAGCCTGGCGAATTATGAGAGGAAACTACTGCCGATTCAACCAATAAGTCAGAAGAAACTCTCAAGGAATTGGCTTGTTCTTATCTTCATAGGATAGCGGCGCGAGCCAAAGTTTTGTTGTATACTAATGTGGTAAGATGGGTAGTGGAGAAAATCCCTACTTCAAACAGAACATATTGCACAGCTAATGGGAGGATATTTGGCTCATTCAAACCTGAAGATCTCAGGCAAATGTACCATATACCAGAGCCAGAAAAACGCTACAACAAAGCATTCCTAAAAGCATTTGCGAAAGAAAATGACTTGGAATCGAATCCGATCAAGCAATGGAGGCATTTCCCGGAGAAGCATAAACATGAGACATCGGGTAAGTACTCTGTCGACTCATTAGCTTCTCCTTACTGCTATGCTGGGGCTATGATGTGTAGATTATGGGGAAAACATGATTCTGCCAAATTCACTATAGATATGGTCCCGCTAATGGAAGCAACAATTAATGGTTATGTTATGGATTGGGAAAATATTTTGTCCGATAGACTAGCCACAGCAATTTTAGAATACAGATCAAATGCACATACAACTTCCCGGACCATTCCCCCCTTTTACTACAGTGCATATATTATGGATACTATTTGTTTTAATTCTGAATACCCGATACTCGGATGGAAATGGAATGCCCAAGATCCAAACCTGATTCATATTTATCATCAGCAATTGTGGAAAGCTCACTACAAAAATCACCTGTACAGAATTTGCAATGGCTTTGTTCTACCTGCATATTATTCTATTTTCAATAAGCCTGCCCCCAAAATATCCCAGGAAGCACAAATTGACCTGACAGCAGTAGGCAGCTGGTTCGGGGAGGAAAAATTTACCTATATAAGGCTTTTTGGCAGCCTCACTAAACCCCATGTCCTCCCCCTGTATGTGCCTGATAAATTGTTAGCACGGGAATTGGCATATCAAATAACTGTTGAAGGGACATCAAAAACCCTTAGAAATTCTAAGAAACAGGTGTGGCCTATATTCCCCTTACGATGTGGCATTTTCACTTTACATGACTACAAGCATGCAGAAAAAGAAGCAGAAAAGATGCAGATGTTGAATCTTGCCACTATTCCTAACAGGCAATATGATCCAAATAAGGTTGCCTATAATGTTCTTGAACAAGCTAAACTTGCTAAGTTCGATCATGAAGTAGATGTTTTTGATGATTTATTTGCTTCAGCCGAAACATTCTTTCAAGTTAAAGCATTGGCTAGGATCAAATATGAAGAAGAAGGGTTAGAAACATTTAATAGGCTCAGAGACCAGAGGTTGCAAACTCTGCCTTTAGACCTATTAGCCACAACCCCTACAATTCAGCCACTGAGTCAAATTGAATAGAAAGCTGCCTACAAGACTCCTGCAATGGAAAAGGTTCCTCAAAAAGTAAAATTACCAGAACAGGAGCAGGAGCAAGAAAAGAGTAGTGAACTCATGGATATGAGTGATTATGTTGATCCCAAACTACTCAAGGAATGGCAGCAATTCAATTCAATCATCAGTAATACTGAGAACCTACAAGGTTTCGGCACACCTGAGGTGACAACTGGTCAAAAGACAGCAACTAATACAGTTCCGACTGAAGGAACTAGCAGCCCACCCATGACTCAAAAAGATGTAGAGATAATTCCCGAGAATCCATCCGATGAAATTGTTCTACATCTAGAATAAATACCACCCTTGGACGTCTTCTACAGCCCTAAGCATAGGGCTGTAATCAAGAGGCAAAGGAAAAAGAGAAAACTTGATCAATCTTCTCTTTTACCTTCACAAATGGAGATAACAAATGTGGTATGGAGAGAAGAAGTCAACCCTTCTGAAGCTCTCACTAAACTCTCTCAGTATACTGGAGCATACACAGCAACTACTATAGACAAAGCATCGGAAGCAAGCAATTTGCTTAAAGAAAAAGATCAGGCAATTATTTTGCTAGAGACACAGGGGCAAGAGAAGCAGCAAAGGATAGATTAGTTAGAACAGCAGTTAGCAACTCAGAGGCAATCAAATGATCAATTAAATGAGCAATTGCTTAAATAAAAACAAAGAATTGATCAAAATGCAATTTAGAAGCAGCAAGAGCTATCTCAAGCATTGAGTAAGCTAAAATCATTAAATGAGAAATTGAGAAAATCAAAAGAAGAACAGATCGCTCAACTGTCACTGCAAATAGAAAGATTTAGAGGATATCCCCAAGTCGGAGAATTCAAATCGGATGCTCTCCAAATTACCAAAATATTGTCTAATCAATTAAGCATATTATGTCACAATATCTCTCTCGTTCTTCCCTTATGTGAGATTTCCTCATCTATGATTAATAAGTCAGTAGATGCAAGACAGAAATTGGAGCAAGCAGATGAAATACTAACATAGTTTCTCTCTTGGCAAGAAACTAAGGAAGGACAAGCTACAAATCTACCCCAAATTCTTGAATCACATAAGGAAATCCTATTCCTTGAATGGCAATCTCAACTGATGAAGGCAGAAAGGGCAACGTCAAGATGCAGATCGGCAACTAGTAATCTAGTTGAATTGATTAATGATACTCTTTATTTGTCAAATTTAATTTCAGAATGTTCTCCAGGGAAACTTCCATCAGTGAAGGCATTGGAACAGACATGGAAACAAGAGCTGGAGCAGAGGGAAAGATTAATCGCAGGAATTCAAACTTTAACATGGGATACCTTTTGGTTCTTCCTTGTTAAACCACATAGTCAGAGGGCAGCGATGAAATGCCTTACTGATGCAATTGGTTGTATGATTCCTGAAATTACTGATGCCACATACACTGCCCAGTTACATTCACGAATAAGTCATCCACCAAAATTGCAACCAATGCTTGCCATTTGCTAGCTTAGGACACAAGATAGTCAACCAAAACAGTGAACCACTCTGACCGACTACAACATACCTATTTTGAGAAGATTATACCTATTTTTATTTCATAGTTTGTTAGTTTAGATAGTATTTAAAGACAATTTCATGTTTTTAGAAAGGGTCCTCAAATTTTTGTATTAAGACTTGGATTGGAAGTTGCACTATTGTGCTTCTGATATATATTTTTTTTATGAAAACTGGACCTGAATTCTAAGTTTTGATGAAGAAAACTTTTATGTGATATGCACTATTGCTTCTTATGAAATTGTTTCCAAGTTAAAAGGCGGGATTTGAATGCAATTCATATCAGAGGAGATACAAACACATACGGTACTAGTATTTATGTTCTTGTTTCATGCTTTTATGTGAATCAGCATTTATTCATTTTTGCTATTATTGATGTATGTATATGCTTTCACAGCAATTCCTTGACTTATCACTATTGAATGTTTAGGGGTTGTTATTTTACATATGTATGTCAATGATATATAAAAAATAGTGTAATAATGTTTTAATTATTACTTTGTTCAACTACTTGAATAAAGTAATTATCATATGAATAAATATTCTTGTTTATAAGTAGAGTCATCTATATGCCTACTTGTCAATAAGAACCATCAAAAGTTGCACTAAGAAAAAGACTTCCCGGGATAGATTAGTTATTTATGTTATTGCATTTTAGAATAAATCATTCATCATTACCATTAGATATTAGAAAATCGATCACTCATCCATCCCATTTATAAATCATTTGGAAACTGGTCCCATTATATCCAGTCGGAGCCACCACACCAAATGGAAAAGGAGTTGCTTTTAAGGTCCGGACCAGGTGGTTTTCCCCGATGTTGATGCAGCGATTTTCAAGGCATCAACATTTTTGGCACTAGAAGGAGGGCATGAACTGTGAATGGCACCCAAACCCAAATCTATAATCCATTCTGAGAGTAAATCTCCCTCCACCTCACCTCCGACTTCTCCCTTGCATGTTGGAACTCCAGTTTTCAAACGAGAAGTAGAGGAGACAACTTCCACTGCTCAACCCCAAAATATCTCAGATAAATTAACTCCAGAGTCTCCTGAAGTGCAGTCTCTAATCCACAAACTTCAAGGATTTTCAATATCACCACAGAAATCTGAGCTATCTCAAGGCAGTGTGACTTCGCAATTCATTCCTTCTCACCCCCTCACCAGACTTCAGAGTGAAAAGCTTGGTATTGAACCTACTGAGTTACCTTTGCCTAAAAGGAAAAGAGTAAGGAAGACCACTGAAGGATCTGATAGTGAAATGTTCTCATCATCATCCTCCATTTCACCTTCTCCATTGCAAATTCAACCATCCACTCATCCACTCCAGATTGTCGTTCAATAGGGAAAACTTCAACATCTTTTTCTCAGCCATCTAGAACTTCATCTATCTGTCATCCATTAGTAGCTTGACAATGGTACAAAACCCATGGAGCAGCCCTGGTGCAGTGACCATGCCCGCACCTTTGCATGCATTACCAGTTCATCCTGAAAAATGGTTGCCAAAATTCAATCCAGATGTAGGCATACAAGCAGACGAACACATAAACAACTTTATGTTGTCAGTCAACTTAAAAGGTGTCACTGAAGAAGATGTAGTTGTTAGACTTTTCCCTTATACCCTACAAGGATCAGCTAGGTCTTGGTACTTTTCCCTACCATCAGGATCCATTACTAGTTGAAATATTTTTCAAGAACAGTTCTTAACTAAATATGGTGATGACAGATCTGTGGCCACGTTAATCAATGATCCTTCAAATCTTAAAGCAGAATCTAAAGAACCTATAAAATAGTTCAATTCACGATTTAATAAACTCTTAAATAAGATTCCTACTGCCTCTAAGCCTACTGAACAAGTTAAAAGTGAATGGTATATAACAGCTTTACCTTCAAACATAGTTATCTTTGTAGATAGAGCTGGAAAACCTACTCTAGCAGAAAATATGAAAGAGGAAATTGCTGTGGAAAAACGTATCATCGCCTTAGAAAAGAAAGCTGCTCTCAAAGATAGAAAATCTAAAAAAATCTCTTTTAAATATGATTCAAAGAAGAAAATGGCTAAAGATCCATATGATATGGAGGGTCTCCAAAAGGTTTTAAAAACTATGTCAAATGAAATCATAGAAATCAATAAACAAGTAACTGAGACTTCGACAAAAAAGCCATTTAGAAACTTTAAGAAACCAGAATCAAAACCCCCTAATGCTATATCCAATGCAGAGTCAGACCCCGTGGATGATGAAGAAGAAGATACATTCTTATCCTCTGAAGAAACTGAACAAGAGATAGCTGTAGAATGTCATGGGATGTGGGACTTCATTTTTCCCGATTCCAATATGGAAAAATAATAGGAAGCTTTCCCAGTAAGTACCAGGAGTAAAGGCACTCCAGAATCTGTTCAAACAACTCAAAAAAAAAAAAAAAAAAAAGAAGAAGAAGAAGAACATGGGTACTACTACCAAGGAAAAGACTCCCACAAAGAAATATATAGCGTCTCCTACTCAAAATCAACCATCAACTTCCAGTCCACCTTCAACATCTAAAACATTAGTAGTTGCAGACTCTATGGATTACAACATTATTAAAGACATGAAGAGAACAAAAGCAAATATCACTATGTTTGAGCTTAGTAAACTCAAACATCAACAAAAATTGTTGCTCAAAGAATTAGATGCAGTACCCTCTTCTCCTCTTCCAAATGCTGTAATATCCAAAGCTGCTAATGAGACAGGTAAACCACCACCTAGTAGAGTGGAAGCTACTGATACTGTTCTAATCGGAGATAGATCAAATTCCCATACTCCTCCTTTTCTCTTGACCTATGAGATTTATAATAGAAATCTACACAATTGCTTGATAGACTCAGGGGCTTCATCGAATATAATGTCGGCCTTGGTTTGTTCTAAACTGAATATTGAACCCCAAAAGTCTGTTGTGCATATTGTCCAGTTGGATAGAACTAAGGTCCAAGTATTAGGAGAAATCAACTCAGTTACCATCAGGTTATCAGCTGATCCAAGAGTGGTTCAGAGAATTGACATATTAATTGCTGATATTCCTGAGTTCTATGGTTTGATTTTAAGTAGAGACTGGTCTGAGAAACTTCATGGTTATATTTCTACTGATTGGTCTCACAAGTGGCTACGCTATAAAGGAAAGCCAAATCAAATAAAGATTGATCAGGAGAAACATATGACCCATACTGTGACAGAGTTTGAACAAGAAAACCAACCTATAGCATTTAGCAATAACATTCTTGGTAACTACTCATCTGAATCATTCTTTAGTAATTTTACTGCTCAATAATCACCTTTCTCAGTTAATAGTTTCACATCTCAAATTGAAATTTTTTCCCAAACAGATACATCAAGGTGTGTTAAAATTGCTGAGGAAATTGTAAATAACACTGTAGATACACCTTTATTTTGGTTCTTATATTTTGATGGGTCTAAATATAATGAAGGTGCAGGGGCAGGATGTATTTTAGTTAGTCTCAAGGGGGAAAAGACCATGTTATCGTGCATATTAGAATTTGAGTGCACAAACAATACCACTAAATATGAAGCCTTGATTCAAGGACTTTATAAAACAATTGGTCTTAAGGTACAATATTTGAAAGTGTTTGGTGATTCTGAAATTGTTATAAAAAAAGTCAGAGATACCATACATTGTCTTTCTAGTCACCTTAAACATTATCAATCATTGGTACAAGACCTTGTATCTCATTTTCTAGCATTTAATATCTCTCCCATCCCTAGATCCCAGAATGTAGCAGCAGATTTGCTAACAAATGTTGCTTCTAAGCTCCTTCCATCTGAAGATTACAGTCCCAATAGATTTTCAGTAGAGTTAATTTTTAGACCATCAATTCCTGATAATGTCACTAACTGGCGAGTCTTCAATCACGACGATGATATTTTAAATTTTTTAACTTCTGATAAGTCCTATGATGATCAAATTATTGATGAAAGTGAGCATGATCTTCAAATGAAGGAAAAGTTTGAAGAAAATTCAATACCGAAACCAGTGGTCAAACTTGAAGATCTTTATGACATCAAAGATAGGTTTAAGCAGGTTACTAATTCAAAACTCCAAAGTTCTACTTTGAGATTCGAATTAATAAACCTTGGTATAGAGGACAAACCACAAAACATCAATTTGGGATTAGGACTTACTTCTGAAGAAAGAATTGCATTTATCAGATTATTGCATAAAATGTCTTCACTTGGAAATATGATGATTTAAAAACATATGATACATCTATCATACAGCATACAATTCCAATGCTATCTGAAGAAAAACCAGTAGAACAGAAATTAAGAAAAATTCATCCCAACCTCGAAAGTCAAATCAAAGCTGAGTTAAACAAACTTTTGAAGGCTAAGATAATTTTTCTTGTTAGACATTCAAATTGGGTGTCCAACATGGTGCCAGTAAGGATATTTGAATTTGTATTGATTTCAGAAATCTTAACAAAGCAAGTCAAAAGGCTAATTTCCCTCTACCAACAATGGAGCAAACTCTCCATTCAGTAGCTGGTTCTGAACTAATGTCCTTCTTAGATCATTTTTCAGGGTATAACCAGATTTTAGTACACTCTAATGACAGACTTAAGACTACTTTCAGAACTAATTAGGGAACTTATGCCTATCAAAAAATGCCTTTCAGATTAATCAATGTTGGAACTACGTTCCAAAGAGCGATGGACATAACATTCAAAGGTCTAATCAATAAGTCAGTAGTTGTCTATTTAGATGACATTACTATTTTCTCTAAGAAAAGATCAAATTATTTGCATGATTTGAAACAAATCTTTGATCGCTGCAAAAGGTATGGCATTTCACTCAATCCTAAGAAATCATTTTTTGCTCTTGACCAAGGTAAACTCTTGGGCTTCATTGTTTCAAAGGATGGTATTTATATTGATCCAGATAGAATCAAAGAGATTTCTGATATTCCATTTCCACATAATAAAAAATCAATGCAATCATTTTTAGGTCAAATTAACTTTGTAAAAAGATTTGTTCCAGATTTTTCACAGATTGTTTTACCATTACAAACCATGATCAAGAAAAAATCAATGTTTAAATGGGGGCCTATAGAAAGAGAGGCATTTTATTCAATCAAACAGTCAATCATAAATGCTCCTGCTTTAAGCACTCCTAATTTTTCAAATCATTTCATTTTATATACTCTTGCATCTGATTCATCTTATGTAGCAGTGCTGACACAAATCAATGATCAAAACTTGGAAGCACCAATTTCATTTTATAGTTCAAATCTTCAAGGTGTTGAACTTAATTACTCCGAAGTTGAAAAGCAAGCATTTGCTGTATATAAAGCCATTAAACACTTTAGGCCCTTTCTCTTAAAAGCTCATACCAAAGTTATAGTCCCTTTTTCAGCAGTAAGACAGTTGCTAGTTCAAAGGGAATTGGGAGAAAAAATGGCAAACTGGGTCACAGCATTACAAGAATATGATTTGGACATTAGACCAGCAAAGATTGTTAAAGGCCAAAGTTTTTGCAGGTTGTTAGCAAGAGCTTCTAACATTCAGGAATATGAAGGTACAAACAATATTGAAGAAATCAATGAGATAAGTATCATTAATCCTGAATCCCAATATGCAGATTTGATATTCTATTTGAAAAATGGATATGCTCCTTCTAATATTTCCTATAAAAACAAACGTGCCATAAGACTGAAAGAAAGAAACTTCGTGATTGTTGATGATGTGTTGTTTAGATGGAATTATGATTCAATTTTGTTAAGATGCTTAGAAAAACCTGAAGCGCAAAAGGTCTTGCAGGAATTACATGATGGTCCGGCAGGAGGACATTTTGGAGCTGATACAATAGCCCACAAAATCATTCATGCTGGGTATTATTGGCCTACCTTATTTAGAGATACTCATGAATATGTAAGGAAATGCAGAACATGTCAAACTTCTAGTGGAAGGCAAAGGAAGCCAGCTTTTCCTTTGCAACCAGTCAACATTGAACAACCTTTTGAACAATGGGGATTGGATATCATTGGAGAAATTATTCCACATTCATCCAAACAGCATAGGTATATCCTTATAGCTACTGATTACTTTACTAAGTGGGTAGAAGCAATTCCTTTGAAGACAACAAACTCTGAGGCGATCATTGAATTCATAGACCAGTTCATCATTACCAAGTTTGGTGTCCCAAACGCTCTTATTTTTTATAATGCATCTTATTTCTCTGGTAATTCTGTACTTGAATTTGCTATCAAAAGAGGATTCAAATTGAAATATTTTGCAAACTACTACCCTCAGGGTAATGGTTTAGCATAATCTACCAATAAAAATATTATCAAAATCATTAAGAACTATTGATTAGAATCATAAGAATTGGCACAAGTCTTTGATATTTGCACTATAGGCAAACCGTATAACACAGAAGGCTTCAGTAGGCACTTCTCCATTTAATCTAGTGTATGGAAAGGAGGTTGTCATACCAGCAAACTTAGTACTTTCATCACTAGCCTTAGTGCAGTTTATTGAAGAAAATCTTGCATCTTCTATTCAATTAGGACATAATTAGATTCTGAAACTAGAGGAAGAAAGGGAGAAAGCCCGAATTACACATGAAAAGCATCAACAAATTATTAAATCATCTTTTGATACAACTTCAAGCGACTCAAAACATTTACAAGTTGGTGATCTTGTTTTGAAATGGGACAAAGCCCACGAGGATAAAGGAAAACACACTAAATTTAAAAAAATGTAGCTCGGACCATTTCAAATCAGCGAAATAATAGGCCCATCTACATTCATATTGCAAGATTTATCAGGAAAGAGAGATTCTCTTCCTGTCAATGGGCTTATTCTGAAAAAATTCTTCAATTGAGGAGGTAACCCCTTCTCCCTTTGTAAATATTCAATTTTCAGCTATATTTGTGTGAATAAATTAGTTTATTTAATATCCTAGGAAATAAAGTTGTGAATAGCCTTCCATTGGTCTTTACTATATTGAAAAAGTTACTCAAAAGAAAATAGTTTTAATATTTACTTTCAATAAATGGAAGCCTTGAAGGAAAAAGAAAATTCTAGGAAATTAGGTATAAGTAAACTTTGAAAACCCCTTTTTATTTTTGTGAAATCTTCTCAAAACTTGAAAATATTGTAAATCATTCAAAAGTTTTAGAAGCCTAAAAAAGTTATCAATAGAAAACAAAAACTGATCCAATCTTAGCATCTTCAACTCTCAAAACTGTCATCCATGTTCTCTTAAGAAGAAAATTATTCATCCCATCCATCAAAGTTTATAATTTCTCAGAGTGTAATTCTAAAATATATTTGATATAAAAGATAAGAGGTCTTATCACAAGCCTGCTTACCATGATCATAGGGGAATAGTTCAACTGACATTACCAACACTGCATACCAAAACAGGGTAATGGCTTATAATTATAAGACAAGGGGTCTCATCACAAGCCAGCTTGTTCAGTTAAATTACAACCAATGAATGGCATTGTCAACAGTTGGCCACCAAACCAGGACAATGGCTTTTTATCTTACAAAATAAAGAAATAAGGAAAAATAAAATGCAATACAAAAAATGTGGAAACATATCTTTTGGATTCATTCTTTTTAATTATACTCTGAAATGGATGGGACAATGAATGATCAAATGGTTAAAAGGTAACCCTGCTGAGACTATAGACGTTTGTTGGCAGCAGTGGCTCTACCTATGACAAAGGAGTCATTATACAAGCTAAGTTGGAGAAGTCTTTTGTTTTATCATTATCAACCAATTAAAGTTTACTTAAAACTTAGAATGTATTTAATTTTGAGATGAGAAAGAAATAGCAAAAATAGTTATCATTATATTCAGAATTTATGATTATCTAGTTATATTATATTTTCTCTATCCACTAAGGTTTTCAGATTAAGAAAGTTAAAGTATTATATTACTTTCTCAGAGATAACTGTTTCTCCTAGTGAATCGCCAATTGTTGTGTTGTACAACAACCCCCCATTTTTAAAAAATCTTTACATAAAATTTTTAATAAGAAATGGGTCCCTTTTTAAATCAACTTAGTTAGATTTGTGTGTCCACAAATAAAAACTGGTATTAACCCCATAATAAGGAAAATCTTTATTAAAAGGCCTGATATAAATAAATCATTTTGTAAAGCCTTTTGATAAAAAACAATGTGTTCCTTTTAAAAAAATTATAAAACAATTCTATATTGCGATAAAGCGATCGGAGACCACATATCACAATGACAAAATGGACAAACACAAAACAATCCCCATCCAATTCTCTGATCTGAAAAGGAAATCGCAATCGATAATCGGAGAAATCGAATGCCAAAGGAACACATACAAGGGTTCATCATATCTTCTGATCCGATATCGCAATCGGTAATCAGAGATATTCGTTGATAAAGGGACATAAGTAAAAGCCTCATCAAATCTCCCGATGCGATAAAGTAAATCGCAAATCAGCAATCGGCGGAGTCATATGACAAAAGAATAAAAGCTTAAGCCAAACCCTGACTGCGATCAATTAATTGGGCGCACATCTCAAAAGGTAAATATACATTGAAAAACAGTTTGCATGCATAAATACCCCGCTCCATTATATTTTAAATATTATCTTTCGACAATCAGAAATATTCATTGCAAGTGCTAAAGCCCTCCCCTTTAAAACTCCCGATTGCGATTTGCGATTTATCACCGATCGCCAATCAATCAAATCTAAAGCACGCTTGAAATAATCATTCGATATATGATTGACGAGATGGGTATTTATGATATTAATTCACCACGATTGGCGGTTCGAACGGCTATTTAATATTACAGTTAAGGATAGATCCTTTAAAAGATTTCATCCGTGGTAATTCTTAACTGTATTTCATTTATCGTATGTCAATCACCGCAATTCTATTCATTATCATATTGGCTTGCGGCAGCAGTATTTATGTGTTACGGTTTGCAACTGTTTGTGCAGAGTCTCTCCGAATTCAGAAATCCAGAGAAAATGGGGAAGAAATCAAAGAATTCCACAACAACTCCTGCGGCTAAACAACCAGAACAGAGCAAGAAAGGATTAATCTCAGATACGACATGCCTTGGTCTAGGAAATACTAGCTGGGAAAGCATCTATAATCTGATAGAAGTAGAGGAGCCTGAGGAATTATCAGAGGAAGCCACTGCCAATTCAACCAATAAGTCAAAAGGAACTCTCAAGGAATTGGCTTGTTTTTATCTTCACAGGATAGCGGCGCGAGCCAAAGTTTTCCCGTATACTAATGTGGTAAGATGGGTAGTGGAGAAAATCCCTACTTTGAACAAAACATTTTTCACAGCTAATGGGAGGATATTTGGCTCATTAAAGCTTAAAGATCTCAGGCAAATGTACCATCTACCGGAGCCAAAAAAACGCTACAACAAAGCATTCCTAGAAGCATTTGCAAAAGAAAATGACTTGGAATCGAACCCGATCAAACAATGGAGGCATTTCTCGGAGAAGCATAAACACGAGACATGAGGTAAGTACTCTGTCAACTCATTATCTTCTCCTTACTTCTATGCTGGAGCTATGATGTGTAGCTTATGGGGACAACATGATTCTGCCAAATTCACTATAGATATGGTCCCACTAATGGAAACAGTAATTAATGGTTATGTTATGAATTGGGCAAATATTTTGTCCAATAGACTAGCCACAACAATTTTAGAATACAGATCAAATGTACATACAACTTCCTGAACCATTCCCCCCTTTTACTACACTGCATATATTATGGATACTATTTGTTTTAATTCCGAATACCCGATACTCAGATGGAAATGGACTGCCCAAGATCTGAACCCGATTCATATTTATCATTAGCAATTGTGGAAAGCTCACTACAAAAATCACCTGTACAGAATTTGCAATGGCTTTTTTCTACCTGCATATTATTCTATTTTCAATAAACCTACTCCCAAAATATCCCAGGAAGCACAAATTGACTTGACAGCGGTAGGCAGCTGGTTCGGGGAGGAAAAATTTACCTATATAAGGCTTTTTGGTAGCCTCACTAAACCCCATGTCCTCCCCCTGTATGTGCCTGATAAATTGTTAGCACGGGAATTGGCATATCAAATAACTGTTGAAGGGATTTAAGTATGGGGGTTTACGCAGTGCATTATATTAGATATCATTTTGGGATTCAACTGCGTTAAGTAAGTCATTCACGTATGACCATTTCCATGAGAGGTAGTCGTAACTGACTAATTTCTCATGATTTTTTGAATAGTTCACTTAGCACTCATTGCATCGGGTGATGCTCACAGGGGTGAAGAAGTGGGATTGAAACTAGTGAAATAAATCACATAGCATCAATCATCACTTCCGGGGCTTGCACCCGGTAACCAGGACTTCCCAGGAGGTCACCCATCCCAGAACTCCTCTGGCTCAAGCGCGCTTAACTGTGGAGTTTTCCCCACAATCAAGCCCACTTAGCTTGCTACCCCATTTGCAAAACCTTAGCAAGTATTGTGCCTCATGAACCATTCAAGTAGAGATCCCTTGACTCTTTTTGAGGCACAATACTTGCTAAGGTTTTGCAAATGGGGTAGCAAGCTAAGTGGGCTTGATTGTGGGGAAAACTCCACAGTTAAGCGCGCTTGAGCCAGAGGAGTTCTGGGATGGGTGACCTCCTGGGAAGTCCTGGTTACCGGGTGCAAGCCCCGGAAGTGATGATTGATGCTATGTGATTTATTTCACTAGTTTCAATCCCACTTCTTCACCCTGTGAGCATCACCCGATGCAATGAGTGCTAAGTGAACTATTCAAAAAATCATGAGAAATTAGTCAGTTACGACTACCTCTCATGGAAATGGTCATACGTGAATGACTTACTTAACGCAGTTGAATCCCAAAATGATATCTAATGTTGAAGGGATGTCAAAAACCCTTAGAAATTCTAAGAAACAGGTGTGGCCTATATTCCCCTTACGATGTGGCATTTTCACTTTACATGACTAAAAGCATGCAGAAAAAGAAGTAGAAAAGATGCAAATGTTGAATCTTGCCACTATTCCTAATAGGCAATATGATCCAAATAAGGTTGCCTATAATGTTCTTGAACAAGCTAAACTTGCTAAGTTCGATCATGAAGCAGATGTTTTTGATGATTTATTTGCTTCAGCTGAAACATTCTTTCAAGTTAAAGCATTGGCTAGGATCAAATATGAAGAAGAAGGGTTAGAAACATTTAATAGGCTCAGAGACCAGAGGTTGCAAACTCTGCCTTTAGACCTATTAGCCACAACCCCTACAATTCAGCCACCAAGTCAAACTGAACAAAAAGCTGCCGACAAAACTCCTATAGTGGAAAAGGTTCCTCAAAAAGGAAAATTACCAGAACAGGAGCAGGAGCAAGAAAAGAGTAGTGAACTCATGGATACGAGTGATTATGCTAATCCCAAACTACTCAAGGAATGGTAGTAATTCGATTCAATCATCAGTAATACTGAGAACCTACAAGGTTTCGGCACACCTAAGATGACAACTGGTCAAAAGACAACAACTAATACAGTTCTGACTGAAGGAACTAGCGGCCCACCCATGACTCAAAAAGATGTAGAGATAATTCCCGAGAATCCATCCGATGAAATTGTTCTACATGTAGAATAAATACCACCCATGGACGTCTTCTACAGCCCTAAGCATAGAGTTGTAATCAAGAGGCAAAGGAAAAAGAGAAAACTTGATCAGCCTTCTCTTTTACCTTCACAAATGGAGATAACAAATGTGGTATGGAGAGAAGAAGTCAACCGTTCTGAAGCTCTCACTAAAGTCTCTCAGTATGCTGGAGCATACACAGCAACTACTATGGACAAAGCATCGGAAGTAAGAAATTTGCTTAAAAAAAAAGATCAGGCAATTATTTTGCTAGAGATACGGGTACAAGAGAGGCAGCAAAGGATAAAGCAGATAGGACATCAGTTAGCAGCTCAAAGGCAGTCAAATGATCAATTAAATGAGAAATTGCTCAAAGAAAAACAAAGAATTGATCAAAATGCAATTCAAAAGCAACAAGAGCTATCTCAAGCATTGAGTAAGCTAAAATCATTAAATGAACAATTGAGCAAATCAAAAGAAGAACAGATCGCTCAACTGTCACTGCAAATAGAAAGATTCAGAGGATATCCCCAAGTCGGAGAATTCAAATCGGAGGCTCTCCAAATTACCAAAATATTGTCTAATCAATTGAGCCTATTATGTCACAATATCTCTCTCGTTCTTCCCTTATGTGAGATTTCCTCATCTATGATTGATAAGTCAGTAGATGCAAGACATAAATTGGAGCAAGGAGATGAAAGACTAACAGAGTTTCTCTCTTGGCAAGAAACTAAGGAAGGAAAAGCTGTAAATCTACCCCAAATACTTGAATCGCATAAGGAAATCCTATTCCTTGAACGGAAATCTCAACTAACGAAGGTAGAAAGGGCAACGTCAAGATGCAGATCGACAACTAGTAATCTAGTTGAATTGATTAATAACACTCTTTATTTGTCAAATTTAATTTCAGAATGTTCTGCAGGGAAACTTCCTTCAGTGAAGGTATTGGAACAGACATGGAAACAGGAGCTGGAGTAGAGGGAAAGATTAATCGCAGGAATTCAAACTTTAACATGGGATACCTTTTGGTTCTTCCTTATTAAACCACATAGTCAGAGGGCAGCGATGAAATGCCTTACCGATGCAATCGGTTGTATGATTCTCGAAATTACTGATGCCACATACACTGCCCAATTACATTCACGAATGAGTCATCCGCCAGAATTGCAACCGATGCTTGCCATTTGCCAGCTCAGGACACAAGATAGTCAGCCAAAACAGTGAATCACTCTGACCGACTACAGCATACCTATTTTGAGAAGATTATCACAATTTCTGTGATTTGGTTAATACGAGCACATAGCATTTTTATTTCATAGTTTGTTAGTTTAGATAGGATTTAAAAACCCTTTCATGTTTTTAGAAATGGTCCTCAAATTTCTGTATTAAGACTTGGATTGGAATTTGCACTATTGTGCTTCCGATATATATTTGTTTTATGAACACTGGACCTGAATTCTAAGTTTTGATGAAGAAAACTCTTATGTGATATGCACTATTGCTTCTTATGAAAGTGTTTCCAAGTTAAAAGGCAGGATTTGAATGCAATTTATACCAAAGAAGATACAAACACATATGGTACTATTATCTATGTTCTTGCTTCATGCTTTTATGTGAATCAGCATTTATTCATTTTTGATATTATTGATATATGTATATGCTTTCACAGCAATTCCTTGACTTATCACTATTGAATGTTTAAGGGTTGTTATTTTACATATGTATGTCAATGATATATAAAGAATAGTGTAATAATGTTTTAATTATTATTTTGTTCAACTACTTGAACAAAGTATTTATCATATGAATAAATATTCGTGTTTATAGAGTCATCTATATGCCTACTTGTTAATAAGAACCATCAAAAGTTGCACTAAGAAAAAGACTTCCCATGATAGATTAGTTATTTACGTTATTGCATTTTAGAATAAATCATTCATCATTACCATTAGATATTAGAAAATCGATCACTCATCTATCCCATTTATAAATCATTGGGAAACTAGTCCCATTATATCCAATGAGAGCCACCACACCAAACGGAAAGGAGCTGCTTTTAAGGTCCGGACCGGATGGTTTTCCACGATGTTGATGCAGCGATTTTCGAGGCATCAACAGTGCCATAGTTATAATTTATATTAAGCTAATCTGGTTTTGTTTTGCTATTGTTTTCTTTGTTTTTGTTTAAGCATTGCATGGATAATTTAAGAAATCATTATCTTTTATGAGTAACTCTTATAAAATGTGTCAGTATATTGTTTTTATGAGTAACTCTTTTGGAATTGAGAACTTTTGTATACTTTTCAGCACCATTACTGAAAAAAAGAAATGCTCGAGAATGCACATCCTTTTATGCACATAGTTTATGTGAGGTCTTTGTCTGAGAGGTTTTTACAAAGATCAACCAGGGGGCTAGAAAAAGTCAGATATGCTGAATTTAATTTATTCTTTGGCTGTTTTCAAAGGTGGAGGCATATTATAACATGAGGAAGGTGAAGGAACTTGAATGAATGATGATAACATATTTTTTTGAATGTCTAAATCTTTTGACATTTCCCAGTTTTCTCTTTGCATCCAAGCTTTCTTGCTCTATCAAATGATTATTAGCACCATTTTCTTAATTTTTGTTCCTGGCAGAGAGGCAAACTTGATTACCATGGCTTGAATACTGTCTTGAGAACTAATTGTTATCACATTGCATGTTGTACTTCAAATACACATTGAATTTTTCTTCAGCAGTGGGCTCTGTCTATCATGGTAAAAGTATTGTTAGTTATGCTGATCCTCAATCCGACTGAAACATTTGCCTGCACCATTTGACGAGACCTCAAAGTTACTACCTTAAGTTAACTTTTGATATTCTAGTGATTTCCTCTCAGAAATTTGACATCCAAAAAGTTTATCTCTACCAAGGTCAATGGCATCACCTGCCAACATAACACCATTGTCAAGATCTTCTGCAGACAGTAGAACCACTGAACTTTGATCATCTTGCATATTGAATTTTAGTGTACTCTTATGTATCCTTTCCAGTTGGATGCTTCTTAGAGTTATTCAATCTGGGTAGCTTATCTAGAGCAATGGAACCAGGGTCCAGCAATGATGCATCATTTTTGAATAATCAAATTGAGACATTACTTTATACTTACAATCATGACTCAGAATGAGGGTGGAATTAAAATCTCATCAGACTTGATAGCTTTGGACTTTAGATTACTAGATTGGCTTCCTACTTCTCACATGAAATCCCTATTTCCTGCAATCGAAGCAATTCAAAGCAGGGGAGCTAATATTTAATGTTCATATGTGCTTCAACTAAAATAATTAGCATAAACTACAAATGAGTTTGCAGTGGAGTCTATATGTTACACGTTTCAAACACACAAGTTCTTTGGTTCCATGAATACATTTTATGATATACTAGGCCAGAGAAATAGTGATTTGTTTACCCTTAGTAACCATCTTGATAGCGAAGGCCTTTGCCTCAAGGGCAGAATGCCAGACAATGGTAATAATAAACGTGTTGAGATTGATAAACTCTAAAATTGTGACAGCTAAAGTGTCTTGCAAACAAAACAAAGCAGGGTCAAGGATTTTTGTGAATGTTATCCTCGAACCTTTTCCCACTTCCGATGTCAATATATTGGGACCTATTATTAAAGGCATAAGAGCAAGGAAATCATCATCGAAAGAGAAACCAGATTTTTAACTTTCATTGCCTGCCCCTCTTTTCGCAAAGTTATGATTTGGGAACGACCCATAAACTAAAAACACTTCCTCTATGAATTCCTTTTATAGTAGCAGATGACTTTTACAAAGGTTTGGCAGCATTTGGACACTGATTTAAAACTATCACTTGTATGTCAACAGAGACGGGCTTGTTCACTATGTCAACAAAGGGGCCTGCATATGGTGTAATTTTTTTATTCTCAAGTACATGTTCCTTGGTAGAACATGTGTCCATGATATACCAAACAAGTTGTGCATCCCTCTATGAAAACCTATAGTTATGAAATCCATGTTAATTTCTTAATTACTACTCATAAAGTAAATAAAGAACTCGCGTGCCCAGGACACATCCTGAACTGATTATTATTTATGTAAATTGTCAACAACTTTGATTCTTGTTACTAAATCTCACATGCTCATTTTTTAGCATAAGGTTACATTTTTTGAAACTGTAAATATCTCCTTTAGTAGAACATTATGTCCTTGATATTACCGACAGATCAACAAGCTTAATACTTGTATCACATTCTCATCTCTGAGCATCTGTGGAAAACATTTATGAAGATGTTCTCAGCAAGAGTCCAAGCTTTCAAAATGATATACTTGTGGAGCAACAAATGTCATGTAGATCAGAAAGGTCAGCAGAAGAGAAAAAGGATATAGAAAATTTTAATGACTGCAATGATGATTCAGTCATGTTTCAAAGCCGAAACTTAGAGCGAGAGCAACCTTTTGACTTTGAGAACAATGGTGCTATATGGGTACTACATGAGCCTGAAGATGTTGAGGATGAAACAGAGACTAGCATGATTGTTGAAGATGACGATGATGAAGATGGGAGTTGGGGTTTGGCACACTCGTAAGGAAGTTTTAGCAACAATGAATTTTGAAAGCAAGGAAAGGTCAAGTGAAGATCATAGAGAAGTTATGAGAACGGTTTTGGATGGACATTTCAGAGCTCTTGTAGCACAACTACTAAAGGGAGCAAATGTATATGTGGGTGAGGAGAATTATAATGAGAGTTGGCTTGAAATAGTCACTTCATTGTCATGGCAAGCAATGACTTTTGTAAAGCCAGACACAAGCAAAGGAGGAGGAATGGATCCTGGGGGATATGTTAAGGTCAAGTGCATAGCTTCAGGGCGTCGAAGTGACAACAAGATCATTAAGGGAATTGTCTGCTCAAAGAATGTAAAACATAAGCTTATGACACAAAGGTACAAAAATCCAAGGAGAGTGGTTACCAAAGAGTGCAGTATATGTCTTGGTTGACCTTATGGCAGTTATATGTGGTCGGCCTAAGGGGTTATTTAAAGATTGTGCAAAGCGGATCTTACCAGAAATTGTCTCGTTGTATTGTTGGAAATGCATCAACTGGGGTTCTCATGTTACAACCACGACTTCGCTCTGAATCCTCTTCTGTTCTAGTTGTGAATTCCTCATCAATGGCTTCAGATTTCGAGCAAGTTCCCATGGAAAATGATAGCACAAAGGCCAATGATTGGAAATCCAAGGGTACCCCTCAATTGCAGCACTGGTCGAGGGTTCGGAATATCCGCTCTGGTAGGCGGTTGGACCGCCCAGTCCAAGACAAGGTAGAAACATCATCTTCAATGTCCACTACTACAACCACTAATAATAATTTCACCAGTAATGGCGTGCCCTCTATTCCTAATAGAATTGATGACTATGAAGGGAGCGACGACGAAGATGAAAGATACTCACCCTCTGGAAAGGCGATTTACATGGTCTCTGATGGCACTGGATGGACAGCAGAGCACTCTGTCCATGCTGCATTGGGTCAATTTGAGACCTGTTTAGTCGACAAAGGTTGTGGTGTAAATACCCATTTATTCTCGGGGTCTCAAATCAGCTGTCATCTTTTGAGACCCCGCTGCAGCAGGAGATGGATCATCTGAAGATGATTGTGGCAAGGATAGAAGCACATCATCCCAATGTTTTGCTGGTAGAGAAAATCGTTTCTCATCATGCACAAGAATATCTGCTGAGAAAGGGAATATCGTTGGTAGTGAATGTGAAGAAGAAGCTTCTAGAGCGTATAGCTCGGTGTACTAGTGCAGAAATTGTTCCTTCTCTTGACAACCTCGCTGCACCAAAGGTGGGGCATTGTGAGCTATTTCATGTAGACAGGTTTCTAGAGGAGCATGGGTGTGCTGGTCAATCAGGGAAGAAGCAAGCAAAAACCTTGATGTTCTTCGAGGGTTGTCCAAGGCGTTTGGGATGCACGGTTTTCAACATTTCAGGGCTACATTATGTCATTGTGGTGATAGTTTGTGAAGCTTCTTGAACAAACAACATAACAAAATACCAGAGTACTGGTGCAGCTTAATGCAAGGAAACAAAGATGACATTGGTTCTGCAAGGTAATTATGACCTGAGTTTGGAAAGGCATGTTTCCCCTTGTGAACGAGTGCACCTCTGTAAATAGACCTGTTATTGTGGTTGGGGTAAGGTGCAGGGCCTAAGCACTTGGAAAAATAGATACCCCCTACTCACAGCTGCTTAGATGAAGGAGAGCCACTGTTAGGCCTCAGATTTTGAAACCGGCTCTAATACCATGTGTGAGGCTCCCTCCTAGGGTCCTCTAACTAAAAACTAAATTTATCTAATTTTAAACACAATAATATGGGAAATAACTTATTTATATCTAAACATTTATTTGATGATAATATACCATTAAAATTTATTTACCACAAATTAAATAAGTAAGAATTTCATTGCAACCATTTACATAAGTAATCAATAAATGGAGGAATACATGTTCCAATAGCTTAGTTGAGATGCTCCTAAGTTCCTGACTCTATTGGGATGCTCCTCTTGACTACCCAATTGGATTTGCCTCCCAGCTAACCAGTAAGTATTTCCTAGCCCAGGGAACCTCCACAGGTTCCCTAGCCCTCCGAGCCCAAGTCCAACCAGATGTAGTGTGTCCAAGTTTAACAAACACTCTCCAGATCCAAGTTTGTATTCCCTCATTTATCTCTCCATTCTCTCCCTTCTCTTTCTCCACATTCCTCCCCCAAAACCAATCGTCCAAAACAAAATCAAGACCAGGCATCTCCCCCCTCTCCTCTCATCTTCCTTCCCCTTTTATGTATCTTCCTCCCATCCACCTCAACCACCTATCATTAATGTCATGACTACCTCCTCATCCTTTCATTTAGTATCCTTCACTTTTCTTACCATATCTTGTTCAAGTAGATTTGAGAAGAGATTTTGGGGATAAGATATGAATATTTAATTTTGGAAATTAATTGGAGAAGACCATATCTTCTCCCAAGTAGATTTTGATAAGACACCTTGGGATATGGATATTTAATTTGGAATAAATGGAAAGAGACCATATCCTATTCAAAATTAAATTTGAGAAGAGAAGTTGGGAATTGAATAATAATAATAATAAAATTTATATCATTAAATGAAAATTATAGTTTCACAAATGTAGGTATATGCCAATATTTCTTGATAATTATAAGTCAATATTTTCAGGTAATTTAAACACTAATAAAATTTGCATGATAAATTAATTAGGGCATTACATTCTGATATAAATTTCTGAGGCCAGCACTATCTGAGGAATTTTTTTGGAAATCGCATACTTGACAAAGTGTTGAAAAGTGTTATGTTGAAAATAGACCTTGAGGATCTAGACACAAGCTTAGCTCTATGGCATCAAATGCAAGAAACAGTTCAGTCCAGTCTATGTATTGTGTACAAATCTGTGGTGTATTCCTGAATTAATACAATAGGCCGGATCCCTTATATAGAGACCTATAACACAAGTTTGGTTGGCCTGAGCTTATAATTAAGTTGGTATGAGTCAGCTAGTTTAGTGATTATGATTCGATCTAAGGATTCGGTCTCCGTATATGTTGGTGTAGAAAATTTGAAGATCGTGGCTTATTTAATGTACACATTGACTGCATTCAAATCAAGTTTTGGGACAAATTTCTAGAATTACTGATGTCACAAGGATATTGGTTCTCTTGTTCTTTGAGAGTGTAAGGTCCTTATATGGTAGAGGGCTTTGAGACAAAATATTCATAGAATTTATTTTCTTGCAGGAATATGTGCACTTAATGCCCAGAACATGTGATTAATGGTCAGCATTCTTAGGTCCTAACTCCTAATTCCTGACTAGGCATGTTTCTTCTTTTTGAAGCTTAAGGATCCAGGAGTAAATAGTCCCATTGATCGCAAGTTATAAAACAATGATCCAAGTTCCTTGACAAGAAAAGTCATGCATATCCATGGGAGATGGTAGAAGCCACCATTTTTCCCTTTTAAAGGATCCTTATTTATGTTTCATATCACTGTAGCAGTGACAAGGACGTTGCCTTATTTGCAACAAGCCGAATCGCTCACTGATCATACATTGACAAAGATTTTTTACCTCAGAGATGTCCTCTTGCAGGCATGGCATGTTATAGAAATAATCTTCTAGCAAGAAAGGATCACAAGGATCCTTGATGAGAAGGTTCTTCAATATATGGAAGAATCTTGGAAAGAGTATATTCCACTAGAATTTTGTGGATGCAGTCTAGCATATTATGGAAGCAAGCATCAATGAAGTTTACTAGTTTAGTTGCAACATGAAGGCATAATTGAAGTATTTTATCATCTTGAGAAAGGAGCCTCATCATAGACATTTTCTTCAAAGAAAGAGGCAATTCATGAAAGAAGTTGACTAGATGAAAAAATGAAGGAAAGAGGTATGCACATCTTTAGATAAGAGATATTCTTTAGAAAGTAGAATTCATGTATTCAGAGATATGGTAGGAAGAGTTAGATGCAGAAATATATTTGGAATCATGTGCATGGTATGTCTTGGTTAAATACTAGATGAAATAAGGACTCTTCCATATGGCTACTCGATGTATAGAAGCATGACGGTTGTGCATAAAACCTGGTGATATTGATCAACATCTGATATGGTCTCTGTTAGGGTCCTATGTTCCATAGTAATCAAGATTTGTTAATCTTTCAAGTCAATCAAGGTCAAAAGTCAAATTTTGGTCTAAACTAGCAAAGTTTACCAAGTTATAAAGCAAAGAGTATGAGTCACTATATAGGTGCCATTGCTACTCCCACTCCAAAAATTAAGATCATTTCATCATGGTAGGTCATCTCCATATTTCATGAGTCTTTTGATTAATCATGGTCAGTCAAACCCTATCAATCATACTTGCACCTTCTTTCCTCAGAGATTGAGTCAAAATTCTGCTACTAGGGTTTTTTTTGTGCTTTCCATTTTGCATGGTTAATAGCTTCATTCAGGAGTCAAAGGCCTTTGTTTTAAGCTTATACCTCCTTCATCATCCTTCACTGGCCATTCTCCATCATTCCCCTCATCAAAATCTTGTCATTTCCTTATTCTACCAAAAACCCTATAAATTTGTTGCGTTTTTACCCTAGGTCTGCGTTTTGACCTTTTCCCCCCTTTTTCTCACTATTTTTCCTAACACTCATACCTATCCTCCATATTTTTCCCATGTTTTTTCCTACCTCCCTTCCCTCTCATTCCCTTCCCCTAAGTTGATGCTCTTTTGCGTTACGCTTTTACATAGTCACCATGTTACAGGCGATGCATGGGAATGAAATTAAAACAACCACTCAATCTAATCTCAAAATGATGCACAGTTTACGAGAAATGAGCCATTGTCATCTACAACCATTTTGGGATTTTCTCGATATTTGTGACTATAATTGGGATGAAATTTTTTGTGGAGGTTCCTTATTGTGATTTTAACTTACTGTAAAAATTTCAACCCATTTGGATTTATCGTTTGGGAGATATTCCCAAAATACAATCGCTACAGGAGAGTTGTTGTGTTTTTGACTTTGTTTTTATCATCATTTTCAAAAGATATTTATGACCAAATGGAGATGAATTTTGGAAAACAAAAGGAATTTTTATTTAATCATGTAACCAAGAACAATAACCTCCTTCAATTTTTGCACAGGTGTTATGGTTAAAGAGATATGAGTTTTTCTTCTTTGCTGCTCTTTTCACTGTGCTTCTGGACGATCAGTTTTGGAATCAAGTTTGAAGAGGCTAAAATGATGTTTTTGCATGGTTTAAAGGCTCTAGGGTGTAGTGTACATCTCCAAGTTTCTTCACAGGTCTTCAAAAACACTCAAAACCTCATTCAAGTCATCAAAATTTCAAGTCAACTATTTGTTGTGCTTCTACTAGGATTTGTTGTGTTTCTGTGTGACCAACTTCAAGCTTGGATTCTGAACAAATGGGAAAGTATTTTTGAAAAATGGAGGTTTTGTTCATAACATACCCAAAAAAAAAGCCTCTCTCATTTTTTACATAACAATTACTATCTTGGAGTTAAATGTGGCACTTTGAGACCCATTTTTCACAATTTTGCCAAGCCAGAATTGCTGACAGGGTTCTAGAAATTTTTGAAATTCGACTTGGTGGACCTCCAACTTGGCATGGTTGACCTCAAATATATTTGGATAATGAATTTTTAGGATTTTTCTATCATATCTCATGATTATATCTTCAGTTATCACATTTTTAGTTAGTCAAAAACCAAACCCTAGATAGTAGGATATGGGCAAATTTTGCAAATATTTTATCCATGCATACTAGGGAGTGTGAGGGCCAAGTGCCAGGGAAACAAAAGGGAGCACTCATTTCAAATGCATGGAAATTAATTTTCAATGAGTTCCAGGTGTGCTAAGGAGGTAGTGAAAAGGTATACTAGCCAGTGCCAAGGCATCACAAGGGAGAACTAGGTCAAAATGCTTGGAAATGAACAAATAAGAGTGCAATGTGCCAAGGAGTGTCAGCGAATTCCAGGTGTCCCAAGGACGAAGTGTGTTAGGATAAGTTTAGAATAATACTTGAAGGAGGCAATCCTATGGTTGTGATAAGGTGTGTACAAAGTAGTTTCAAACAAAGGGAGAATTTGGGTTGGGCACAACATTGTTTTGTCAATGACTTGGTTGGGTTCCCAAGTCGCAAAAAAAGTAAGGCTATTTATGAGGGCATGACATCTAGGGAGTGGCAAGGTGTTCCAGGGAATGCCAGGAAGTACTAACACATGCTAGACAGTTCCAAGGCATTTTAGGCATGCCAATAAATGCCAAGTGCTAAGTCATGCCAAGAAGTTCCAAGCGCCAGGGTGTGGCACCAACACATGCTAGGGAGTGTTAGGGCTAAGTTCCAGGAAACACAAGGGAGCAGTAGTTTCAAATGCACGGAAATGAATGAATAAGAGTGTGACAGAGAGTGTTAGCTAGCAAGTATGAGGTGTGCTAAGTGTTAGGGAGTGCTAGGGAGTGCCAAAGCATGCCAAGAAATGCAGGGGATGCTAACACATGTTACATAGTGCCAAGGGATTATTAGGCATTCCAGATGTTATGGCATGTCAAGATGTAAAATTTGTTGCTTAGCTGTTTAATTTTACAACCACGGTTGGATGTGAGCCTTGTCTTTGTAACTTGTTAAGTTGGATAATTTGAAATTATACATGAGTAGCCTAAGATGAGTTATAGGAAGTTCTTAGGTGAACAAGGCATAGTCTAGTTGTAGTAATTGTAACTTGGTCAAGATGTTGTTATAGTTAAGTTGTTATTATAGTTGATGCAGGATTTTATAGGGTTCCCATGTTGCAAAAAATGTAAGGGTAGTTATGAGGGCATGATATCTAAGGAGTGCCAAGGCGTGCTAACACATGCCAAACAGTTTTGTGGTCTGATGGTTTGATTTAATTTTATGCTGCTATTTTTATTGTCTGCTTTGCATAACACTATTTTTCCTAGTTTGTGTGTTGACTCATAGGAAAACTATATTCTTATGCTTGAGGGAAATGATATACACTAATTACTTCTTAACAAATTGAATGACTATAACTACTATGACCTTGGACACATAATAAAAAAGAGTCCACAACAATGGTCTTAAATCATTATCTTTTGACAAAAAATATAGTAACAAGTACATAGCATCATCAAAAACTCATTGGAATGATCAATGATGACGAACATTTTTTGACCGTCACCAAAAGTAACCAAAAAGAGCATTGGTGAGAGTCAATAAAAGATCATCGCTAGAAGTGTCACCGAAGAGAGAATTAGTGATGGGCCTTTAATGACCCTCACCAAAAGTGTCACCAAAGAGAGAATTATTGACGGGCCTTTAACGACCCTCACCAAAAGTGTCATTGAAAATGGCTTTGGTGACAAACCTTAAAGGACCATCACTATATACACTTACAACAATGTTTTTTTAAAGATTGTCACCATATGCGACATTGGTGACAAACCTTAAAGGTCTGTCATAGGTATGAAGCGTCATCAAAAACTCATTGGAATGATCAATGATGACGAACATTTTTTGACCGTCACCAAAAGTAACCAAAAAGAGCATTGGTGAGGGTCAATAAAATATCATCACTAGAAGTGTCACCAAAGAGATAATTAGTGATGGGCCTTTAACAACCCTCACCAAAAGTGTCACCAAAGAGAGAATTAGTGACGGGCCTTTAACGACCCTCACCAAAAGTGTCATTGAAAATGGCTTTGGTGACAAACCTTAAAGGACCATCACTATATACACTTACAACAACACTTTTTTAAAGACCGTCACCATATGTGACATTGGTGATGGACCTTAAAGGTCCGTCACATGCATGACCCTCACCAATGACCTTTTTTCTTGTAGTGACGCAACATCCTTTGTGAGGTTTGATCCTGGTTCGCCTTACTAACGAGGCCCGTCCTCAACCGGTTGTGCTAGTGTGACTTGACCAGGTTATTGGGATGAGCTAAAAATGGGAATAAGATGTTCAAAAAGGTATTAGACAGGTGCTAAAGATATTCCAAATTTGGTGCCCATCAATAACCAACAATATTTAAGGTTTTATTAGTTGAATAACTTACCAATGCATCAACAGATATCTCACATCGATTTGAATCAATGTTGTGTGCAATTTATATCTGTAATTCCTGCTCCTTTAAGTTGACAAGTTCTACCTCCCTTCTTTCCATGGATTCATCCATTTTATCTTCCTCATCATTTTCTAAGATGAAGAATTTTTTTTTCTTGACATTTATGCCCTTTTGACCATTTGTCACTACAACCAAAGCATAGTTTGTTTTCTCTTCTTTACTCCATTTCTTTTTGTGATATTCAAGTAGGTCGACATAGGGTTCCTGTGTATACTCTCATTACAAAGTTGTGTGTAGCCTTATTCTTGACCTGAATATGATAAGAAAATTGCATAAATTCCATAACATTTTCCAGATGTTTTATGAAAAGCCCATGTTTAATGTCTTGTTTTAATATTCCCATGTACTATTCCAACAAATGTTCATCACTTATGTGTTAGGAAAAATACTGAGAGGGGTTGGGGGGGGGTGGGGTGTGAATCAGTATTTTTAATTCCCTTTGATTTCCAATTTCACATTCAGAATTCTATATGTTATTGTTCTTCATGCAACTCGCGTGTGTATGCGACTTTGGTGTAGGCAAACCACGTATGTTCAGATTACTTAATTTTTCCAAACTTCCATAAGATGTTTTAACTTAATTATTGCATTATTAATTCATTGGTCATCCCATATGTAGTAAAGAATAGATAAATCACAACACATAAGCAACACATATGAACACCGAGATTTTAGGTGGAAACCCAATGTGGGAGAAAACCACCGTTATTGTCGTCTCTGTCTTCTTTCTTATTATAAAAATAAAATATTCATTACATTTTGTACTGGCGTAGACTCTTACCAACACGCAGGCACCTACCCGCGGGAGGCTACAACCTCAACTTGTTCTCTAGTTCCTATCGGAAGGGAGCTACAATCCCTTAATCTTGTTTATTGGCACCCATGGAAGGGATCTCCTACCCCCTCACTGAAATTTGCAACCCTCAGCACCTTGTGGACCACGCTTCAGAATGTTTCACATTGGATCCACTTCTCAATCAGTCATCAAAACATGCATGCCGCTTTTCATCAAATTTTCACACTAGACCCACACCAACAACAAGACCAAACCAATATGACAAGCTGAAATACTAAATCTCAAAATTTGAATCATTGAAGCATTGTAAACCAATTGAATCAATGAAACATCGATCTACTTAATACAAAAGACAACCAATCACTGAATTGAATCTCAACTAATGCAACTGAATCAAATTATTGTTACACACCTCAATCAACCAATCATTGATTAACCAAACAGTCATAACTGAAACAATGTGCAGTCATTGCAAACCCTGAACACATGAACTTCATAATATATATGCGATTGTTCTGAATAAAACCTACGTATATACATGTTTCATGTGCATAATACCTACATACAGATATCAACTCACAAAATACTGAAAATATGAGTCTCTGAGAACTGAATCAACTAAGTCACTAGAGTAAATCAATCACTGAACCAGATCAGACCAACATTGTCAATATTGGCATGTCGTACCAAACCAAATCAACACATTTAGATATTTTAATCAAGACATCATTGAGAAACAACGATAGATAAAACATACTTCATCAAATGTCAGCATCAAGAAACAATTCAAACCTTGATCAACTTCAACTTAAAATGTATACATGACTATATTCAACCAGATCTGCGTATATATGTGCTTATCATGCATAAAACCTGCATATATGTTTTAACATATTGAATACCAAAACCCAAATTAGGCATCAATCTAAACAAATGACTTCAAAATATATATGTGACTATTGCGAATATCATTCGCGTATGTACGCGACAATACATAGCACAAACTATGTACAGATCTTTAAAAATACTAAACACAACCTTCGTTGCAAACATAACATAATTTCTACAAATTTTACTATCAAATCACAGATCACTTCAAACTCATTCAAATAGATCTTATTAGATACTCAAACATAAACAAGTTAGTCAAGTACAATCATTAGTATTTAATGCACTTTCAGATGTCTCAGATCTGAGCCTTCTCCTTGCTTCCTGGTGCACACCCATTTCAAATCAGATCATACATAAATAACCCATTACATTACACATATAGCTCCTTGATCTCCTTCTCCTTATATAGGTTTTACCTTTGTCAATAGCTCATGTAAATCCCTTGGTAATCTTGTTAGTATTTGTTGATGGGATCAAATAGACATTATCGACACAATTTTATGGGAAGTTATCATAGTAACGACACCTGGTATCCAGTTTTCCATGGTTCGAATTATGTACGCTACTTTTATTCGCAGTGCATGCGTATATACGCGACTCTACTTCATAGTGGTCGCGTATGTTTTTCAATCTTCACAATTTCCAGGCATTTTGTAACTGAACTGTCATTTTCTTTCCATATCCTTTGTAACATCTGTACCAATATTCTTGATATTTGCATTAGTTCCATAACCATCATATTATAAGAAAGTTGACATCAAGGACATATTTGTCAAGCAAGTTACCATCAAGGACAACACATTAGCCATAATGCCAACATTATGTTATCCGCCATTGTGGAAAAAACCTGGAATTGTTAATTATAATCTTCAATATGATTTGGATTTATGCAGGAATGAAATGAAATATAGATTTAAATAGAAGCACAAAGCTACAACGAAAACTAAACTTCAATTGATTAATAATAAATACTGAAAATTGTTTACATGCAGAATGGAAACAAACTAGGTTGGGCGATGGTAACTTATCTCTTAGAAGAAATGTGATGGTTGCATGCTTTATGAACTTTGTTATAATGAGTCTTGCAGGCCTTTTTATTATTGAGAAACAAGGGAAAACCATAAACATTAAAAAACCTGACCTTAGGAGATGAAGCACAAAAAGTTTGTGGGCCCCGTTGGGGTTAGTTGGTACACCAACTTTTGGGAATCGTAACTTTGGCATTCGATCACCGTTTGATGTGTACAATACCTCGTTAGAAAAATTTATCTGAGGACTACGACTTTCGACTACAAACCCATATCATAGCCTGTAGATTTTTCTGTTTTCCAAAAAAAACATCGTTTAGTGCCTCAAAACGGCTCTGGAATTTCAGGACCCAAAAAACAACCAACAATAGTAAATTGTGCTATAATTAAGGAAATTAAAAGAAATATTGTTGGGGCTCCAAGAGGAATAGGTGGGTGGCCACCAATATCCACCTAGATCACAATATCCAAACTACTTGAATATGTACGTTGATTGAAGTAGTCTTATTAAGTAGTATAATGATAAGAATGGGGCTTCCTTTTAACTACACATTAGTACCATTGATAGGGTTTTATCTTGAAGTTCAAAGTTTCTATGTAAATCCTTTGTTTACCATCCATATATTACGTAGTTCAAAATATTGATCTATTTGGTGCGTGAAGATAAAGACCTATATTCCATCAAACTTCTTTAATTCAACCTTGGGAAGGTTCACTCGAAAAATTATTATTATTGGCAAGTTGTTTTGATCCAGATTATCTGAGGGATGAGACTTAAAGAGTGGCAATAAAATATGTCATAAACACAAAAGAAATATTAAAGAGAAACAAGATAAAATGAACTCAAATATTTGTATTAGTTAGTAAAAATATTATGAGACTACATTATGAGAAAAAGCATGACTAACTCCATGGTGAAGTCTCATATCTATACTATTTATGGGTATCGTTTCACCTAGATTCATGCACTTTATTTACATTTAAAATACCATGTGTTATAAAATCCATGTGTGAATACCATGGGTGAATATCATAAATTACTATGGTAAAAACTAAATAATCGTGGGAGTGGATTTTCACTCTATTATTATGATTCTTTTGTTTTGTTTTCATGCACCTTGTAAATACCATCAGTGGATACCATGGTTTACCAAAACCATAGGTTATACCATCGGTGGATACCATGGTTTACCAAAACCATAGGTTGTAAATCACCAACGATAGAAAGACAATTATTGACCATAATGATTTGGTGGAAAATGTGGATAAATACCAATTTCCACTCGGATCATGTTCAACTTGAATACTACCTTTATTTTCATGATTTTCTTTAGACATAATATCAATTTTAAGGAGCCTTCCATTTACAACATGTATAATATTGAGTTCCATCTATTTCATCTTCTTATCCATTTCTTCTTTATTTTCATCCGTATTCATTTTAACTAATTCTTGCATATGTGACAATTGGCTTTCCAACTTTGAAAACTCGTATACATTTTTTATTTCTTCATGAGTCATGAATAAGTCTTCAAGAGGTTTGATTGGTGTAATTGGTGTAGTAGCTTTTGGATATTTCTTTTGAGGCATGTGAGAAAATAATAATAATACTCCTCTTTATCACAATTTTCAGTCACTAAAAGAATGGATCTTCCAATCCAATTTTTTTTAATTTATGTACCTGTAAAACCTCAATTTAAAGACTATATGGATGTTTGACCTTTCCCTTGATATATCTCAGATATTTAAGCTATTTTGAGTCTTAAAGTTTGTCTTGTAGTGATTTGATATGCCTTCTATGTAGTTTGATGAGTTTGACCTAAATTTGATGTGCAAAGTAAAAAAATATGGTAACTCGACCTCTTCCCAAGAGTGAACTTATAAAGTGTGCAAAGTGTCGAATTTCTGAAATTAGATTCTGAAATTTCTATTTGAGGTACTTTAGTTTGCGTATTTAGATCTCAAAAAATCATAGTCTGAAGTATCCCACAAAAGAAAAGTTATAATGAAAATGTGAATATCACTTGTTTGAAATTGATTTAAGGCCCATTTGCAAACCCTGATTTCCAAAGGGTATATTTTTTGAAAGTATAGTGAATCAAAATATGAAAATTTTATACAATATACCTTGATATATTTTCTTAATGTTCTCAAAATTATACACTCTGAAACATCACTAAAGAATGGTTATAGAGAAAATTTCAAGATTACTCATTTGAAACTAATTTCAAGACCATTTATAAACCCTAACTTTCACAAGCTATATCTTTGAAAGTATAGAGAACCAAAATATGAAATGTTTACCAGACATTCCCTAATATCTCTTATCAATATGCTCAAAATTTCACCATTTGAAACTTCTATAGAACAAATTCTCTTTTGAAATTGATTTTAGGGTCATTCACAAACCCTAACTTCCATAGGGTGTATATCTGAAAGTATAGTTAAACAAAATATGAATTTTTAACTAGATGCGCTTAAGTTCTTTTGAAATGCCTTCAAAATTTCATGGTTTACATCTTCCCCGGAAAGTAATTATGGTGAAAATTTTATGATGATTCGTTTGAAGCAACAAAACCCTAGATTTGTATGCTCTAATACGAAATATTATGAACCAAACGCCTAAAAAAATAAGAAACCAATAATTACAGTCTACTTTAAAGAGAAAACCTCCTTTAAATAAATACGATATATAAAACAAAATTTAATGATCCTAAGACTAATTCTCTTTAATATATAACCGACAATAAAATAAAATAAAAAATTCCAACCAACTTCCTATTCCTAATTTAGTAAATAAATATTATTTAATAAAATTATAATACTATCACCATCAGAATGATATAAAAATAAATTAATATAGTTAGTTTTAATGTAAAATGTTAATGTTAATAAATTAATGTACGTTTCTCCTAAAAAGGAGTCATATCCATGTCTCAAGCTTTTAAAATCCTCCACATCGTGGTGTTGATGCTCATGTAATGTTGGAGAATGATGGGTGGAGGTTAACTAAAAAATCATGTGTGTTAGGTGAGATATTTCAATTATATTTTATTTTTCCACACCAACCAACCAAGTAATTTCACTTCTAATTGGAATTGATTTTGGGCCACGAATTGGAATTCCTTTTGATTTGCCCACTGGAATTGGTTTTGGGCCACGAATTGGAATTCCTTTTGATTTGCCCACCAGTGGGACCCTTCTTTTACTAACCATGCAGAAAAAAAAGGCAATGTCCTTCCAAGTTGGAGGAGGTTGTCCCCATGTGTCGTGATGTTTAGTCCTTCACCTAACCACTTTAATCTATAAGATAGTGAAATGTTTGACTTAAAAGAGTTCACACATTATTTGCACATGGGATTACACCATATACTTTTCACTAACTTTGTGTTTTCACTATTTTATATGCAAGGAACTTTTTATGGAATATTCCTTCTTTCAAATCTGAGTCTAGAATTAATTCTAGTATATTATATTATAATTTAAAATTAATGGTATTAAGTATTATGGTTAATATTTTATATTATATTTTATGGTAATATTTATTAATGTATTATATTATGGAGTTGTCTATAACGCGACTTTTTGAAAGCCTTTCCGGCGGATTTTTCCGGTCGAAATCCGGCAGGAATTATTGGAATCGCAAGTTTGATAGCTAGTTTCTGCACAATGAAAGCGTCCCAGGGGTTTTTCAGGGTGCTGAATCCAAATATGTAGTTAAAAAACCATTTTAACTGCAAGAAATCAAGATTTGACCTCAATTTCTTCGCCGGATTCTGTCGCCGGAATCTTCAAAAAGTCGCATTATAGACAACTCCTTATATTATTATCTAAAATTATTAAGGGTGGGTATTATTAATATTTTATAATATTAAATCATAGAAATTAATTTTAATATATTTAATATTATTAATGGTATTATTTATTATAGTTAATATTTTATATTATTAAATGAGGTAGCAAGTGTTGAAGGAGTTTTCTATAATTTTAGGGGATAATTGTATACAAATCTATATTGAGCCTCGATATAGCCTCAAATAATGTAATTGAAGTTAATGGTTTGCTTCAATGTCTAATGTCAACCAATTTCATTAAGGTTTGAGATTGACCACGCTCGGGGATTCATTGATAATTATCAACCTCATTCTCCAAAGTAAAACTCCTCGATATCTTTAACTAGCATCCATAGTTACTTGAATTAGAATGGAAAAAAGATAAATTGGAAATTTTGTATTGCTTCCAAATTCCATGAGGCCAAAACCAAACAGTAGATAAATATGTAACAACTAAGGAAAATGCAAGAGTTCACCCCATTAACTCTAAAAAATATGATCAACCTATACCTTAGATCTCCCTTGTTCTTTAATTAAGATATTGTCATGTCTCATTGGATCTTCCATAAGATGATGCCTCATAAAAGCCAAGTGGAGAGTTAGTTGACAAGACCCTTGCTCCTTCTCCACATGCTCTTAAACTTGACCTCTTTTAGTTATCATTCCTCTTGTAGGTACATGGAGCATTTGGATTATAATCATGGTGAATATTCATTGCAGTTGGCAATTTCATTTTTCCAATTCAAAGTATATATGTCTTATTTTAGTATATTTTCCTTGCAATGTGTTTGGTTTGCTTTTATTAAGATCCTTGGTTGAGTGTTTCACTTTATTCCCATTTTTGGCCAACTCTACTAGTTGACACATCCTTGGTCAACATCCCTTGCAATTTCTTATGGACTCTATCTCTTTAGGGTTTCTAATCCAAGTCTCCCAAATCTAGTTTATCCCTGCTTTACTCTCTCAAGTCTCTACCTATCCCTGTTCACCTGCTTTTGTCCTTAATTGGACTATGCATCCCCCTCTCAACATCAAAATGGAATATTTAAAGCTTCAAAGAATAAGGAAATTGAAGGAAATACATAAGTGAATTCAAGACCTAGAGCAACAAATGAGAAATCGAAGTGATGGACTTCAAGAGTAAGATAGGAAAATTTAGTCACAATAATGGCACCAAATATACTCTGATACTAATTTCATGAATCTACTCCATACACATCTATGCATTTACATTCATTTCACACATTTCCTGAAGCATTCACCATGCATATTCAATATAAAAATATAATTCATGAGCACCCATTATATTTATTTCCATTAAACACATTGAATAATTATTCTTCATAAAATAATGCCACTCTACCATTTAACACAGGCAGTAAATTTAATTCCACTAAATCTTCAATAAAATTTCTCTATCCAATTCACACACATAGGCACTTAATTCTACCAATTCCAGATTTTAAGAATTCTTCAATAATCATGCATGTAGACACTTCATATACAGAAGATATGAAAACTTCATTTCATTGACAAAACTTGTACATACAAAACTATTCAAAACCATTTGTTTCTCTCCATGAGCCCGATTGCACATTCATTTGGCCATTAGTTGTCACAACTCGTAGGCTTACAATAAGTAGAATTAAGAAATGCAATATATTTTCTAAATCGTACAAAAACTCCATAAATAATTCCATCAATATGATATTTCTCAATCCTAAAATCACTCCATAAATCATATTTTTCCAAATCTACCATAGTTTATCCCCTAAATCTCTCATGCCTCAAAAGGCAAATTCTCATGCTAAAATCTTATCTATTTTGTCTTACCTCTATCCATAGTTATCTTAGAAATAAGTAAATTAAAATTATTTACAATAAGGAAATAACATTCATTTTCCATGTTGAAACCCAGTTTGGAGCTTTGTCTTTAGAAATCTTGATGACTTGGAAGCTCTAATGCTCTTGCATCACACAAAAGATAGAATGTTAGAGATAAAAACAATATGGGAGAAATAATGATAAAAACCATGCACACCATGATTTACCTTGGAAAACCCCATTTGGGGAAAAAACAACCAAAAATACATATATTATCATCTAATGGCTTAAAAATAGCCAAGTTGGCCAACATCCTAGCCTGACCAAATGAACCCTTTGCTCAACTCAAGTACATTACAATGGATATTCCCCAAGCCTTTTAAAGGATTTATCAAATATAATCCATGGGCTCTAGTACCACGAACCATAAAAATCATTTGCCCAAAACCACCATTGTGGACCTAACAATTTTGATTCTTTGACTCAGTTAAGTTTTCCATAACATTCCCCACTTTAAACTTGGCTAGGGAAATATGCATGCTCTCCTCCCCTATCAGCTCTGTTTTCTCCAAGACTTTACCAATATGAGTATGCATGCTAAACCAGGTCTTATAGTTACATGCCCATATACATTTAGTTTACAAATTTCATCTCTAGAGTAAATTTTTTTTTTCTTGTTATTAATGTTTGGCTCTTAATTTGCCATTCTCATGTCTGCACACTCTCACATTAGGTGGTCTCCTCACTAGATCTTGCCTCTCTAGCTACATCTCACCCTATTATCCATTTATTTCCTCTCAGGGGATCTTCATGTATGTGAGCCAAATCTTGATTGGGCTTCCCTATGTTAGCTTTAGCTTGAAGTTATAATGTGTTGACATTCACAACCATTGAGATCTGGAGACCATCCCGAAGGTGAGGATGTCATCAACGAAAAAACTATAGGAGATATCAACATTATGACCCAATATAGTGCCACAGAAGAGATCTGAGTACCGAGCCACTTTGATCTTTAGATTGAACACATCCATAACCAAAATAAAGAGTAAGGGCGATAGTGAGCATCCCTGCCTTAATCCCCTTCTCGGGTTGAAAAAACGGGAAGGATATCCATTAATTAGAACCGCAAAATATACCAAGGTAACACACACCATAATTTATTCAACATTGTACACCGCTAGTCCAATCTTAGTCAAATTGAGGCACAAGAATGACCAATCAACACAGTTGTATGCCTTCTGCAAATCCACCTTCATGACCAAGGCCTCCATTTTTCTCGAGTGGATGGAATGTATACATTCATGTGTTGTGCCCACAACATCATGAATCAAACAATTATGTAGGAACACCCATTGTATCAAGAGATATAGGCCAAGAGAGTAAACTTCATATATATAAGTTTTCCAAACCATAAATACGTGAATATAAAATTTTAATGGGTTTTGTTAATATTTAAATTTTTAATATTATACATAATATATTTTATTTATAAGGGTTTGATTTACTTATAATTCAATTATTTTATTTGTTTATTTAAAATTACATATTTTTTATTAAATATATGATTTATAAAATTATTATTTTATCAAATAGAATAGTATAATGGTCCAAATAAGTTAATTATGATTTATAGGTAGTAGTTTTTAAAAATTTTATTTAAATTATATAGTTTTATATTAAATAAAAGGTTCGCATTTTATTATATTGGATACGATAATGGTAATAAATGAGTTTGATCTTTAAGATTTTAGCAATTTGATAATTTATTATGATTTTTCAAATTCAATATATATGAAAAGTTGATGTTAATATTTTAGACCAATATGCTGTTTCAAATACAATGCATATGAAAAATTGATGTTAATGTTTTAGTCTGGTCTATTATTGATATATATATATAATAATTAATATATATTTTTTTTCCATATTATTAATATTTTTTTATACCTTTTATATTTAATTTTTTTTATAAATAAATAATTAAAATGAATATTTATAAAACTAAATTGAAAAAATAATATATATTTTTCACGTTTTACCTTTACACTATATTATAACTTTTACTTTAATTCTAGATTGTTTCCCAAAAAAAACTCTTATTTTTCCAGTTTAAAAGCATTTGAGTATTAATATGTACTCTTTTATTATTTCAAATTTTAATTTTAATATAAATCTATTTTTATATTAATTAATTTATCTATTATTTTTTTAATTCTAATATTTTATATTTTAATTTAAAATATTTAGTATAAGAAATAATATTATTCTCTCATTTCATTTCTTCCATCTAAATCTAACGCTATATGAATTAATTTATTTACTATTTTTTAATTAGTTTCCAATATTATATATTTAAACATTTAAGAAAAATAATAAAATTAAAACATATCTAATTTTAATGAGTTGAACAAAATATTAAAAATTAAAATTATACGGCTTATTCTTTTTAACTTAATCTATAATCTAAATTACCTTTATGAGCTATTTTGGTATCGCTAACATCATATTTAAAAATAATAATAAAATTAAAAATATATCCCACCAACATAAAGTTAAACTTTAAAAATATATTAAACTTTCACTACGTAAACTCAGTCTAAATTACTTTGTATATGAATTATTTTGGAATGGTTGACATTATTTTCCTATATATTTTGCAAGGCATAAAGCCAAATGCCTTTTATTTATTAAGGTTGGAATGTGTCACATTGTCTTATTTTGGAATGGTTGACATTATTTTCCTATATATTTTGCAAGGCATAAAGCCAAATGCCTTTTATTTATTAAGGTTGGAATGTGTCACATTGTTTTCATATATATATTATATATATTTTAAAGCATAAAACACAATACCCTTTCTTAAGATTTATTTTGACCCTTCTCAATATGGGTAAGATCATGATGTGATGATTGAGATGTACAAAGTTCAAATAGAAAAGTTTTGAAAGTCCAATTTTTTTTACCCACCTACTTATGAAAAGTAAAAATATTAAAACACTCAATGTCCATATCATGCACTCAACTCATTGAGTGTTAAGGAGTGATGTTTCATTTTCATTTCATTGTATCTCTTGATTGGTGAGAGGGAATGTCTCAATTTTTTCCCTTTCATTTTCATGTTGTTGTTAGAACAACCTCCACTAATTAACATGAGATGATTATACAATTTCTTTTCATTTTCATACTGTTATTATAACAATTTTTATTTCATTTTCATATTGTACTTAGAATAATTTCAATTAATTAATTAGAATTATGATCACTTAAGTTTATACAACCTCCTTTCATTTTCATACTGTTATTATAACAATTTCTATTTCATTTTCATATTGTAGTTAGAACAATTTCATTTTACTAATTAGTTATGATCACTTAAGTTTATAATTCAACCTAATGATAAAGATAGTTGTATTTCTATGTTTAAAATTTAATATATTTATAGGTATATCTTTTTTATGTGAACAAATTGAAAGTTATAATGAAGTGCCCACTCATAATGCATTATTATTAAGTGGCATAATATCTAAGTGATATGTATAGATAACTTATTGAATCTTTTTTATGGGTTTAAGGACAATACAGAGAGTGGATATTTTATTGATGGAGGCCGTAATAGATGAGATTTAGGTTTAGTTAGAGATACAATAAGCAAAGAATGAGTATGGTTAGGCATGGGTATCTAACATGGAAGTATACATTTTTAATAATTTTAAAAAGTTAAACGGTATGTTTGATTTTCATTAATGTTATAGAATAATATCTCCTGTTAACTAAAGTCATCGAGTCTAGTTAAAGCTATTAGTTCAAGTTATTTTTAGAAAACTATATTTAGTAACTATCAATCATGTGTGTGTCATGTGCGTGTGAGCTAATATTAGCATGTCTATTCTTAGTGGTTTTGAGTCTTTATAATCATGTAAGCTTTAAATTGAGTCAAGCAATTCACTAAGTAACAACTCATATTTGAGTGCCTTATTTTGTGGTTTCCTTCTCTGTCCATCTATCACATTGGATGTGCTAAAGAGGTTCAAGATGATGAATTGTAAACCAACACCAACTCCAATTGCAACAAGAACATAACTCATCAAAGAAAATATAGGATCCAATGTAGATCCAACTCTGTTAAAGAGATTGGTTAGTAGTGTTATGTATCTTACTACCACTAGACCATACATTATGTATGTTGTTAGTTTGATTTCCAGGTTTATGGAGTCTTCAAAAGACTCACATTGGCAAGCAGAAAAAAAAAAGAATTTTGAGATATACTACTAGAACAACAAGATATGACATATTATACTCTAGCACTAATAGTGATCTTTTAGTTGGATACACTGATAGTAACTTTGCATATAGCATGGATGACAAGAAGAGTACTTCATGATATGTTTTACATATTGGTTTAGGTGTGATTTCATGCCATTGTGACTATCTCATCAACAAAAGCAGAGTATGTAGAATCAACAACAACAACCACTTGTCAAGCAATTTAGTTATGCAAATTTTTAGATGATGCAACAACATTGTCTCTCATTTGACAAGGTTTATACACTAGCATTATTCCCAAGATTGCAACAACAACCATGTCTTGAGAAGTTTGGAACATTCTAGAGATGACATACAGTCACAAGGGGGAGCGTCATTGATCATCATCGAAATGAGCCACAAAACATTGTAGTTGTTAATGAGGTATCTAATGTAACAAAAGTAATAGGAGAAATTGTAGAAGAGCTAGCCGAAGAAGAGGAAGATATACAAGACAACGAGTCTACAATTGTTACAAAGCAATTTGTTAAAGAAATTGCAAAAGATTATGATATTGCGGAAATAACTGGAGATATTATGGAAGAGCCTACTGGAGCAGAAGAACATAAACAAAACATGGACACTACAATTTTCTCAGGTGGTACAGTAAATCTAGTCGAATAAATTGTAGAAGAGAACAATGATTTTTTACAAGATACAGTGCATGAACATGGTAAAAGGAGTGAAGCTAAGTATATAGATACACGTGTTAAGGATAAAATTGAAACCTCCTTTAAAGTAGTGACAACAGGTGAGAATAAATTATTGGTGAATGTTGAAATTGATTATGAAGTTGAGTTAGCTTTTCTTGAAAAGTGGCTTGCAAATCCTAAGTATAATAAAGGTGAAAATGGTTATGGAAAAGCTACCATAAGAAGATGAAACAACAAAGATGAAGGCATCCATCAAATCTGTTGATCGGTTGTAGTAGGGGAAGAGAAGAAAGAAAATAAAGATGTTTTTGATATTATAGGAATTAATAGAAAAGTTCAATCAGCAACAACTGAGGCACAAGTAGATGCACAAAAGAAACCAAACAAAGAAGACAAGGGCATATTGAAGGAGACAACCAAAGTAACACTAAAGCTACAAAACAAGAAAAAGATACATAGAGCATAGAGTTTGGAGCACACGTAAGAAAAAAAATTATACAACATAGAGATGAGGACAACCTACACCAACATGCATAAGTAAAACAAGTTTTTGAATTAATCTCAAGTATTATAAGCCTGGCTAAGACTTAGACCAACAAACATTAGTGGTCGAGATTAAGGGGGAGTGTTGGAGAATAATCTCTCCTTTTAATTGAAGTCATTGAGTCCATTTAAAGCTTTTAGCTTGAGTTAGTTCTAGAAAGCTAAATTTAGCAACTGTTAGTCATGTGTGTGTGAGCTAAGATTAGCATGTTTATTCTTAATGGTTTTGAGTCTTTATAATCATGTAAGCTTTAAGCAATTGAATCAAGCAATTCATTGATTAACAACTCATATTTGAGTGTCTTATTTTGTGGTTTTCTTCTCTGCCCATCTATCAATTAAAATGTTAATATTGGTTATTTAAAAATTTAGATATAAAAAAAATGGGAGCAACATAGGGATAGTTACAAAAATTTGATGGTAAAAGTTGTTGTTTTTCAAAGTTATTTGGTTCGATGTAGAAAAGAATAACTCCGCTTTTAAATGTAAAGTTGTAATAAAAGGAAATGGTCTAGTTGTTTGGGGTATACCCTAAGTTTGAAGGGGTATATTCATAATCCATTAAGAATGTTGTGGAGGGCTCTAATAAGGTGTTATTCGCTAACCCTAAACAAGGGTATTTGGATTTTAATGAAAATGTCATTAAGGCTTCTAGTGAGGAGGCATTTATTGAGCATGGCTAAGGGGGTGGGGGGCGGCGGGTATTTGGATTATAGTGATAATGAGAACCTCACAAGCACATCCAAATGAAAAAATTTTATGTTGTGAATAAGGGCCTCTTGAAGGAGACAAAGCCCTTTGCAAAGAGTAATATTACTACCAAAATGATCTAGCAAGTTTCCCCTAAATTTGAGGGCTTCCAATGAGATAAAAGGTTCTACAAGGAGTGGAAAATAATGTGTGAATATGTCATAAAAGTGGACAAGAGGCTAGTCTAATCCTTTCGAATTCCTTGATTTTACAAAGGATCTATTTTAAGCAATATAAAAAGAGAAGACACAAATATGAGCAATATACACGTTTTGTTTCTCAAGAGACTACTAAGACAACAAGGCTTACGCCATTACAAGAAATACTCATTATGAGCCCAACATGTCACATATAGGAATTGAACTTAGGTAAAGAGGATAACCACCTTTCTCTCAACCAACAAAATATTTTCCCTAAATCAAAAGTGATTTTTTTGAAAAAAAAAATGAAAAATGAAAATAGATTTAATAATAAAAAATATGTTAATATGAATTTTTTTAAATCTCTAATCATATACCATTTTAGTTTTTTAGTTTAGAAATAATTTTAAAAATATAAATAATATTATTATTAACCATTTTAGTTTTCTATGATTTGTTTAAAAAATAAAATTTATTACAATTTATTAATCACTTCAAGGAAAAATAAAGAAAGAGATTTTCTTTCCCTCTATTTTTTGAGTTTTGCATTGTTAATGTGTTTAATTATATTTGGAAAAACAAATTTTTAATCTATTAAAATATAAATAATTGGATTTTAATTTAATTATTTAAAAAAATATTATTTCCCGTAATCAAAATCAAATAAATAAAATTATATATATTTTTAATAACATTTAAAATTAATATTTCATCTTAATTTTAAAAATAATAATATAATATTTACTAAGTAACTTTTTACCAAACTAGAAAAATTCAAATACTTTATCACCTCGATACTCCACAGAATTAATTTAAAATGCAACTGTCTCCTTGAAAATATGTGGGGCCCAGAGGGGAAAGCGTAGTTCAGCAATTTGCATACATCAATGGAGTGGGTTGGTGGATCGTCCTTGTACTTATTAAATTGGTTGTACTGCCAAAGATTTGGAGGAAAATTTATAAAATAATAAAATTTTTAGAGGGTTGGTGAATCGTCCTGTACTTATTAAATTGGTTATATTGCCAAAGATTTGGATGAAAATTTACAAATTAATAAAAATTTTAGAGTTGCACAACATAATGCAAATATTTCATTTTGTAATTTTGATTATTTAAGCAAAATTGGAGCAGTGCCGCCTTTGCAGTAAAACCTGGAGCTGCCTGCGTGGACAACTCAGGTAATAAAAAATGAGTACACAGTTGAATGTGGAAAAGACGAATCTTTCAATCAGTTGATGCGAGACGCGGGGAAGCGCTAATAAAAAGGTCCAGTACACGATCTCAAAGAAGCAAGTGCGAAGAACAGTAGCGGCAAGGAATACAGTGAAGACTCGAGACTGTAGGGAGACGAGGTCTAAGGTTCGAAACATGGAAGCGGCCATGCTGAATTGCAATCCCCAGCAGCAGCACCAGGCACTTTTCATCGATCCCATTCGTTCCATTTCCTTGGGGCCGTCCACGGCTCGAATCCCACCCGCCACCGTCTTTCTCCCAAGAACCCATTTCCCCAAACAGCTTTCTCGCTTGTCAACGTCCAGATCATTTTCATCTTCATTTCTGGGAAGCCGACTACGAGAGCAGTCATCGGAGGCGGCCCGCCGCGTGAGCAGCCGAGATCTATGCTGCGCGCGGGCCGAGACCGCGGTGGACTCCAAGAGCGCGCGGGCCGAGACAGCGGTGGACTCGAAGCCGACTGTTCTTGTGGCGGAGAAGCTCGGGGAGGCGGGACTGAAGGTGCTTCGAACCTTGGCCAACGTGGACTGCTCGTACGATCTCACGCACGAGGAGCTGTGCACCAAGATCTCTCTCTGCGACGCGCTCATTGTGAGGAGCGGCACCAAGGTCACGCGCCAGGTCTTTGAATCGTCCCGCGGCCGGCTCAAGGTCGTCGGAAGGGCTGGAGTCGGCATCGACAATGTGGATCTTCATGCTGCAACTGAGTACGGTTGTTTGGTCGTCAATGCTCCCACTGCTAACACCGTGGCCGCCGCCGAGCATGGGATTGCTCTCTTGGCTGCCATGGCACGCAATGTGCCCCAGGCTGATGCTTCCATGAAACAAGGTACGTTGTTTCCCCATTAATTTTATAATTCACATCAAATTTATGACTCAATGATGTGTAAAGACCTACTTTTATAGAATTGGGCGAATAATCAAGGAGCCTTCAAAATTGGAAAGGTCTTTTAATTTTATCGTATGAAAATGTGGAAGCCGAAATTTTTATTTTAGAGAAATTTACCTGGCGTAAAATTCATATAATTTTATGGTCAGCACATAAAAATGGGAAAGATCTTTTAATTTCAGCTGAAAGAAATTTGGTAGCCCAAGAATATTTGTGGGAAACTTTTGATTTTACAGGGAAATATTCTAATTCTGTGTTATAGAAATTAAAAATGTATGCGCATCTTTTAATTCGATGTTAGAAATATTTGGAAAATATCAAAACGATAAAAAAATGCGGAAAAAATACTAAATGAGGAATATCCTATAAAAATTTGGACAGGACAAATTAATCAATCTAACCTGTAAAACTCTCCAGAAAACCTAAGCCCTAAATTCTTATCATGCCGACTTAACTTGACCTAAAGATGTAGGTCGTCAAAGTAGAGGAGATGTGACCGTTAACACTGTTGACGGCATTAAAACTACAGTATGTGTTCTAGGACTTTTAGCACCTGGATCTGGTAACTGTGCTTTGATTTCTTTACTTTAATCACAAACTCACTTCACTGTTATACTGGGCACTTGTTAAATCAAAGATAAAAGTATCCTTGTAATAAAAAGCTGTTACTTGACTATGATTTGGCTTGTTCTGCTTACAAAAGGCTCCTATTCTTCTTATGGGAATTTCTAGAGTACAGGTTAATGAAAAAAGAACCAAGTGGAATGGTTATTTTTTGGGGGATTATGTTTTAGATTTACTGATAAAAAAGGGAAATTAGTTGAAGTCAGTAGCTGCAGTTTTTCACTTACAGATTCAATGCCAAGTAGGTCCGCTGAGATATTTTGGCTTTGTCGTTCACACACTGTTGCCAGGTTTTGTCATTTTCCTATCATGATTCCGAGGTGATCAGACTGATTTTTGTCATTTGTCCATTGTGAATCTGATTTGGTTCGACAGATTAAAGACTCAGAAGTGCAAGGCCTGCATATCAGGTGCTTGGAGTTGGGTTCGTTATCTTAACCTTTGTGGTCCGGAGCATATCAGGTGCTTGGAGTTGGGCTCGTTATCTTAAACTTTGTGGTCCGGAGCATATCGGGTGCTTGGAGTTGGGTTCGTTATCGTAACCTTCGGGGTCCGGAGCAGAAGGGGAATTTTGCAAATGCTGCTGTTGTCACCTGATATTATGATGCGGCGTTCGCAGAGTCTTCATCTGATATTATGATCTAGCGTTCGTACAGTCTCGGTACAAATGAAGCCATCGTCATTTGATTTGTTTTCTAGATGATTAATTTCGAGGTCGCAAAGATTAGGGATCAAACGTAATTCCATGCTTAGGCACCACGCTTTGTGTTTTGGATTACATTATAGTTGCCCTTGTGACCTAGGGCACTCCAAGTCTAAATCATCTTCCAAAAGTATCTCAAGGAGCAACATGATTTGTGGGTTAGGGTTTGGGAGTCTTGAATCTGTGTGTGGTCGACAGGTAGGTTTGTGGACACGCAGGTGTTAGCGTTAGACACATGTTGGGTACCTGCCCCTATCCTGTGTCGAACACACACACATGAAAATTATGGATAAAATTCTGAGATACATGTTCTGTCCTGGCCAAGACAGGTTTCCAGTAGGTATGAGAAATTAGGAAATGGGCGGTCTCTCCTCGACAGTTCATTGGAGTAAGTTTGCTTGGCCGCCCTACAGGCGCTTAGTGACGCTCTTCTTCTCCCAGCAGGCGATTAATTAGTACACCCGGGAAAAGTCAAAAACGTCAACGGTGGTCAATATATTCAGCGGCGAGATAGTGAGTTAGTACTCGACCTGTTGCAAAGACAGGTGTCTCAGCTAGGTTGGAGACTCAGGACGCTTAAAAATTCAATACATGTGTACAAATATAGTTTTATTTTTTAAATATTCAAGAAATCTATATTTTATGTCCATTTTTTCAGGTTTTATTTAAATAAGTGTCCAATTTTGTGTCAAACACTGGAATCTCCGTGTCCAGTAGGACTTTGAAATCTCACTAAAACCCACTCAGAAGGGTCGTAACGAAAAATATACATTAGACCGTCTCTGCGTGTCTTGAAGTAAAGGCAAACCGTGCTGATGAGTGTACAGGTAATTGGGCTTTCTACCACTGAAAATTAGTCTCCTTGCATAATGTTTTTTACCATTGCAGTTCCATATGGAATGTTGTTCTTCCAAGGTATCATTATTGACTATATTAATTCAATGCTCTGGTACCTACAATACCATCAGTAGTAACAAACATCAGGCTTTTCTGGACATGAAGATTCGTAGATCTTTGCATACAAAACATAACGAAATTGAGTAGATGGGTGGGATTGTCTTCCATGTGCTGAGAACCATTTCTTTGTACTCTTCTTAATGGCAATGCCTAACTCTTTGGCAAGATGGATATGCCGGATTTTCCATAAATGCACCGAACTGTTTAACTGACTTTGGTCTGTCTGAATATGTAAAGATGTTGTATTGTTTGCCAGCAGAGAAAGCGATGGTGGTGAATGAAACGAAAAGAGAATATTCATATGGAAATCGGATTTAATACCATGTGTCCAGATTTGTGCATTGGTAGATTTCATGCAGGGAAGCATAGCACAGTGATGGGCCATTAGATAATCCATGGGGATGCAAAACCAGCCAAAGGGGCTCAGCATAGCACAGGCGGTCAAGTCAAAGCCCAACGAGAAATGGGGAAGCGGGTTCTATATATATAGTTTTCGATACAGTTTAACTATGATCAGTAGACGACATTCAACTCTTAAAATCATAGGGATGCCTGTATCTTCATAAAATATTTAAGGGTTCAATGGAACGCTGCTATGTTTTTCATGTTTTTGTTTTTTCAATAAACTGGTAAATATAGTGAATTCGGTAATATAATTCGTAGTAAGGTGGATTTTTTTTTTTCATTATTTAAAATGGAATTTTAAATAAATTGAATTTGGTAAATATAGTGGATTAGTTAATATGATTCTGAGTGAATTTGATTTTTTTTTCCATATTTAAAATAAATTTCTAAATATATAAATAAACTAACTTAAAAAGGCCTTAAAGAGTTTGGATTATACAAACTCCCCAGTTGAAATTTGAAATTCACACACATTCATGCGGAATTAATCAAAATTCACAAAAAATATTACTTATTTATATCTATTTGCTATTTGTTTAAATCATAACTATGTCAGGATTGACACCTTATACAGAAATTTCTCGTTTTATCAACTCAAAGATAGATTTGGAGGCTTCAAATAATTGAAATAGTTCTTTGATATTTTGGGTTATTGACAAGTTTCTGACAGATATTTCGATTTTCTCCATGGCTATTAGCCATATACCGGTACTGGATCTTTCTTTTGTTCAGACTAGGAAAACTTAAATTCTGTAATCTTCTTCATTATTGATCATCTAATGCAGTGCGAGGAAATAAATGTTAGTAAACTTGCAAACATGTCTATGAAGAATAAGGTATCAAAGTGCAGCGGTAGCTGAAGATCCTTTCCTTCTGTAATTAACAGTTTCTCAATGTGAAAGAAGCAGTCCTTTTCACGGGGAACTCGAATACACTGATAAGAAGATAAATCATCCAAACTTAGTGCTTTTATAGCATAGCCATTTAGCTAGGCTCACATATATAAGACTGCTTCTGAATCTGCATCTCTTGATAGTTTTGATATTATGTCTAAATCTGACTTTCAGTTTCGTATTTCCTCTGTTTTGGTATGATTTTATAATGGGTACTCATAGTAGGAATTGTTTATGACTGGATCTTGTTCGTGGTACAGGAAAATGGCAACGCAATAAGTATGTGGGTGTGTCACTGGTGGGAAAGACACTTGCAGTCATGGGTTTTGGAAAGGTTGGATCAGAAGTTGCTCGGCGTGCAAAGGGGCTGGGGATGCATGTTATTGCACATGACCCATATGCTGCTGCTGATCGAGCACGTGCTGTAGGTGTGGATCTAGTATCATTTGATGGGGCCATATCTGCTGCCGATTTCATTTCTCTCCATATGCCGCTGACTCCCGCTACAGATAAGGTTTTCAATGATGAAAGTTTTCGTAAGATGAAGAAAGGAGTCCGCATTATCAATGTCGCTAGAGGTGGCGTAATAGACGATGAAGCTTTAGTGCGAGCTCTTGACAGTGGCATTGTTGCTCAGGTATGCATTTTTTTAGTTTTGCCTGCCTCATGCCCAAAAGCCTGAATTTCTGCAAGCTTTACAGTTAAAGTTTCCACTTTCCAAAAATGCCAAATTCAAGCATTTTAGGGGTTACATCTATAGAAGGGATTGATTCACTCATTCTATTTATCTCTTTATATATACACAAAGACGCACAAGATTTCAATATCCCGGGACTGTTAAGTCGTATGAGTGTTATTGATCAAGATTTGGATCTGCTATATAGAATTAAATCTGTTTCTGATGTCCAACAAGAGAACGAAAACATTCCTAGAGGCATTAACAAATCAAAATGTAACCTAAATGAATTTTGGCATGACACCATATTACTAATCAAATTTCTAAAATTTGACAAGCTCACTTACCAGTGTTGCTCAGAAGGGAAATTTATTTTTGCCAATGCATATATCAGGAGACATGTGAAAAAAATAAAGTAAACTATTAGACTTGTTTCACATGTTCTTGAAATGCTGGGTGTCCAAGTTCCTATGGGTGCTTACAAACCTGGCATTGTTTTTAATAAAAAACAGGCAGCACTTGATGTATTTACAAAAGAACCTCCAGTAGACAACAAATTAGTCCAGCACGAGAAGGTCATTGTGACACCTCATCTGGGGGCAAGCACAATAGAAGCACAGGTATACCTCCCTTTGTGATAAAATTTATAAGGAGGAAAGTTTTAGGATTCTTATTCATATTTCCATGACACTTACTATTATAAGCCGGCTTACTGTCCGTTTCACACAAAATAGTACTCATCAAAATCATTTTTTCTGCAGGAAGGTGTAGCAATAGAAATAGCCGAGGCTGTTGCTGGAGCCCTGATGGGTGAGCTCTCTTCAACAGCTGTCAATGCTCCCATGGTCTCTGCTGAGGTAAATTCCAGTGAACTCTAATTTCAGTTTTTAAAGTAATTTGTACTTAATTCATTTGAATTGTTGTGTTCAGTGCTGAAAATTGTTTGGTTGGCCCAAGGAAATATTTCACGTTTTAAACCATCTTATCAGTCTTAAACTGTATAAACATCGGTTCTTGTTTCAGCGTCTCTCTTGACATTTTGTTTTCACTCTAATCAGTCCTCTCCGGGAGGACTTTTGTTTCTCCGGTGTGGATTGCATATGTCATGTTTATACATAATGTCTGTTTGATAAAATCATATGATTGTTTTGTGTTAGGTTCTCTCTGAACTTGCCCCCTATGTAAGTTTGGCGGAAAGCTTGGGAAGGCTTGCTGTGCAGTTAGTGTCAGGAGTTCGTGGTGTGAAATCAGTGAAGGTGATCTATGCCTCTGCTAGAGCTGCCGATGATTTGGATACAAGGTTGCTTCGTGCTATGATTACTAAAGGGATTATTGAACCTATATCTGATACATTTGTGAACCTAGTCAATGCTGATTTTATTGCAAAGCAAAGAGGCTTCAGAATAATCGAGGAAAAAGTACCACATGATGGCTCGCCTCAAGAACCATTGGAGTCAATCCAGGTACAGCTGGCACATGTAGAGTCAAAATTTGCCAGTGCTCTCTCAGAAGGGGGGGATATCATAGTTGAAGGGAAGGTTAAGGACGGTATTCCACATCTAACTAAGGTTGGGGCCTATAGTGTGGATGTTAGTCTCGAGGGAAGTCTTATTCTTTGCAGGCAAGTTGATCAACCTGGCATGATTGGAAAAGTGGGAAGCATTCTAGGATCACAAAATGTTAATGTAAACTTTATGAGTGTTGGCAGAACTGCTCCTAGGAGGAGGGCTATCATGGCAATAGGGGTAGATGACGAACCGACAAAGGAAACACTACAGAGGATTGGTGAAGTTCCAGCCATTGAAGAATTTGTATATCTGAAATTCTAAGCCGAGTATATCTTAGCAGATAAGAGTCAAGTTGACAACAGGCTCGTTATGTTAATTTCAGTTACATAGTAGGAAGGCAAAATATATCAGGGCACAACTAGAGCATAATTTTGCGGTTGCCAAGTAATTCAGTCGGAGAAAAGCCCAATTTTATCCTTCAAGCCAATCTATTTATTGTGAAAATGAAGTCACAATGCTACCCACTCCGTGGAAAGAGATAGGGTATGGTGGTTCTCGGGGCAATTTTCTTATGCAGATTCACTGTTGTTTCCAGTTCTGAATAAATTGAAGTCAATAATAAAAGCACTCCGAAAACCCTGGATCTCTATTTTTCTCTGGCAGAGTTCATTTTTTCATGTGTAACATTGCCTAGCAAATACGCATTTTCATGATTCGGCTACCATATAATATCCAGAATAGTAATCTGATGCCATAAACATGGACAAACAGTCTCCGAACCTGTAATTTTCATATTTAAGGTCGAAGTGTTGTTTTGAGTTTGGTTTTTCAGCTATGCTTGTGTGTTTTTAATAATGGTTTATCTGCTTTGCCACATTTATCAGCTCCCTTGGCTTGGCCGTGTTTGATAGTATATACTTCAGGTTGCCATGTTGAGCTAGCAGTGGATTGCTACTGCTCTGGTTACATTTTTGTCGTTTTCTTTTTAACATGGATTGGAGAACACCTAAAGCTCTGTGGTACACTCTACTGGATGTCATACGGCTGTAAACTGTATAGCCCTAATTTTTTTGCTCTTTCTTCAGAAGTAACATCAAATATAATTTTTTTGAACATATGGATGCCAGAGATTCCCTGACTCCACTCCGAGATGGCTCAGAAAGGTTGAAGAGTCAGAGTCGACTCGGAAATAAAATAAATATACAACATTTTAGGGAAAAGGGTTTTTAGTAATATGAAAGTTTACACTATCATACGATCCATTCTTTTTTTAAAGTAGATGGTCCATTTACAAATAACTGTAAATTCTAAACGGTTATAAGCCTGTCGCTTCTCTGAATTATGGAAAAAAAAGAAAGAAAGAGTAAAATGAGTGCTATTTTCTGTCCTTTATAGCCAGATGACCGAGCCTGGCTCGCCAGGAAGACTTCTAGCAGTCTTGGTCAACTTTCCAGTATGACTCAGGCCGAGTGACTTCGAAAAGAGCTAGATGACATTGTTGATTCCAGCCTCGAGGAGCGAGGTTCAAAGGATTTTGGTGATCCACTTTATTAGTGTTTACCCAAGCATCGAGAAGCCACGTTCAAAGGATTTCGGTGATCCACTTTATTATAGTTTACTGAAGCCGCGAGAAGGCAGGTTCAAAGGTTTTTAGTGGAAGCATTTTTATAAATGGCTGATGAATTTCGATAGTAATCAAAATATTTATAATGGTGGGGAGAATTTGTAACACCACGGCATCAAAATATTTATATTGTGGTAGGTTAATTAGTTGGAGGAATTGTCTGGAAAGTTATGGAAATTTTGGTCATATTTAAAGAAAATTTGGCAAAGATTTTTGTAAATCCAAGTTATAGTTGTTAAACTTCAAAATTTTAGGTGTCCTAGATGTTTTTGATGGTGCTGAATCTATTTCCACCATCAAAAACATTGTTCAAAGATTGGCTTTACAAGATTTTTTGAATTTTTTTTGCCCGGATTTTGGCCACTTTGACCGTCCACTAAAAATTTGTAACGTCAAGATATCAAAATATTTATAATGTTGTGAGACTGTAATGACAGTACCAGAGTGGAGGAAAGAAAGAAAATCCATGTGGAAACTTTTGTTTTCATCCATTTTTTTTTTTTTTTAATTATTATTTGTTTAAAGAATACAAATTTTGGAAACAAGCCATAATAAAAAAATATTTTATTACACTTTTAATATATATTAGTGTATTTCAACTTTTATATATAATATAAATGTTTTATAAAATATAATACTTTAATATTTTATAAAATATATATTTGAGATTATGTGTATTAATTTTATAAATATGTATTTGACATTATGTACGTTAATGTTTATATATCAAATATATATTTGACAGCATGTATGTTAATGTTTATAAATATGTATTTGGCATTATATATGTTAATGTTTATATATAAAATATCAATATTTATATATTTGATTTTAATTTAAATAATTTTAAGTTTATGAATATTAAATGTTTATAAAATATTATATTGAATTGGATAAACACACTAATAAAGAAATTATTAATCTAAATCTATACTATTTTATAAAATATATTAACTATGTGTAAATTGATATTTATTTATTTATATATGAAATGTCAAAATTTATAGATCTGATTTCAATTTAAATAATTCTAAATCTAATAAATATTAAATGTTTTATAAATTACCAAATTAAAATATCATAAATTAAATGTTCCATAAATTACCAAATTAAAATATCATAAATTAAATGTTCCATAAATTACCAAATTAAAATATCATAAATTAATGAAACAGATTTCAATTTAAATCTATATAATCGGGTTCATTACTTTTAAATATTCCATAAATTGCCAAATTGAAATATCATAAATTAATGAAACACAAACTATCAACCTAAATCTACATAATCTGGTTCATTACCTTTAATGTTTCAGATAATCTTTAACATGCCCCTATAATAACATTGGCAGTGGTCTAACTAGCTGGAGGAATTGCCCGGAAAGTCATGGAAATTATGGTCATATTTAGAGAAAATCTGGCAAGAATTTTTGGAAATCCAAGTTTTAGTTGTTAAACTTCAAAATTTTAGGTGTTTTAAACGTTTTTGATGGTGTTGAATCTATTTCCACTATCAAAAACACGATTCAAACAGTCTCCATAATTTTTTGAATTTTTTTTGCTCCGATTCCGACCACTTTTGGCTTTTCGGGCAATTCCTTCACCTAGTTAGACCACTCCATAACATTGCTTCTCCATAAATCATTGGGTAATATCATTCAAAAAAATAGCCATTTTTTATTTTTTCCAAGTAAATGTTCTTTAAAAACAAAATTTCCAAATTGAAATATTTTATTAAATTAAAAATTTAATATATTAATATTATAATTATAAAAATTATAAATTAATATGTTTTATTAATTTATTAAATAGCAATTATATTTAATATTGAAAGTTTACAAATTAACATATTTAGTGATTGGTTAAATTAAAAAATTAACCAATTAAATTATTAATTTTTTTAATAAATTAATTATTTTCATAAATTTATGAACTAAAAAATTATCAAATATTAACATTTTAAAATAATTATTAAATAATTAAACAATTAAGTTTTATCACGTTCCGAAAAATTAGTCAAAAGCTAGTTTACTTATTAATGACTTGATAAAAGCTAGCTTACTTATTAAGCGCGTGATAGGCAAGGTCACCCATTTTGCCATCTTTTAAGAGAAGACTGATCCAATTATAGTTTTCCATAAATATATATGGCAAAAGAAATATAAACATATATTTATTTAAATATTTAATATAATATAATAGTTTTAAAATATATATGGAAGATTTTTTTCACGCATACAAAGTGTTTGTTTTTGAGTTTAGAAATGCTCTCCATCCCAATATGGAAGAGATGTAAGATTATATTATGTGGTGTGATGTAATTTAAATATTTTTACGTGTTTAAATTATCTAATAATAAAAATAAAAATAAAGATAAAAATAAAAATAAAATATACTTAAAAAATTAATAAAATATAAAAATAAAATTAATAATTATAATTATTAATTAAAATATTTTGACTACAAATTACATAAAAATAAAAATAAAATAAAATAATTATAATTATCCATTATTAATAATTAAATTAGTTTTGATCTATCTCAACTTTGGATCTATCAAGCATCTAGATGGATCAAATCTTTTGAGGTGCAAACCTCTTTTAGAGTGAAAAGAAATTTGATCTTTCTCTGCCCTTGGTAGATCCGAAGTTAAGATGGATCTAGGCTGGCGTATATATTTATATGGAAAAAAAATTAACGTTTACCAAGCTAGAGATAGTTTATGGGACAGACCATCAAGCAATAACTCTTTTCTTATGCAACATGATAATGAACGCTCCCAACTTCTCAATAGTTTATGGGACAGACCATCAAGCAGTAACTCTTTTCTTATGCAACATGATAATGAACGCTCCCAACTTCTCAATTGTCACACCCTTATCTTGGCAGTGGTCTTTCAACCACTCATAGGGAGATGCGACACCACCACCCGATTTTTTTTCACCAATACTTTCAAGTGTGGATTACGCCTAACATCCAATATTTAGAATATTTTCACTTCACTAAGCATTCATTTTAACCTTCATTCATATATGCAAGTATACAAGTACACTTAGTCTTTTTAAAGGGAGGGGCAACTCCCTAATAAAAGATTGTCCACAATATATAACAATATATTTTTACAAGTTCATATACAATCAACCTCTCCAAGGAAACCCTAAAATATCTTTGGCCAAAACAATGCCAAATTGTTATTTAAAAAATTCACCTTGAACCACCGTTCAGCCTGCCTGCACTGTCGTGCAACCTTGCCCCGAGGCGGTCCACCCTGCCATGCGGCCTTGCCCACCGTTCAACAAGTCACCGTGTCGCCTGCCCACTCTCAATGTGCAGCTCCACCGTTCTTCGTTACACGAATCGTGTCTCTTGGCGCTTTTGTCTACCCGGTCGTGGGTCGTGCCACCCGACGCTCTTGTCTACCCGGTTGCGGGTTGTGTCACTCGGTGCCCGTGCCCAACTTGCCACTCGGTCGCACTTCACTTGTTGCTACCATTTCGTCCAACTCGCGGTCGTGCGGCCTTGCCCCGAGCTCGGGTCACATGCCTAGCTTGTCGCGCTGTCGTGCAATGCACCCAGCTCGTCTGCGCCCTTCAACTATTTACCGAACCCGACTCGCCAACCCGCTCGCCGTCTCTCCTACCGGCTCGCCATCTCCGCCCGTCGACTTGTCAACCTGACCGCTCGCCCAACTCACTTCTGCCCGGTTCACTTGTCTACGACCACTCGTGGGCAGACCTACCTTGCAGCTACCTGACCTGCGGTTCGCCCAGCTACCCGAACTGTGGCTCACCCGATTTTGCGGTTTTGTTTCACTTTTGTCTTGCCTTGGTACTTTGGCCTCGCACCGCCTGCACCTCGACCTCTTCATATGACCACACACTCGCACTTCCAAGTTACACTTGTGATTGCTTCTTGTGATTTATTGTCTCCTCCACAATGCGTCCTCCTCTACTTATACCATTCGCAATGGCTACAACATGGGTTGGCATGCCCAGGCTGACCTCCCAATTAGGTCGTCCATGCCCCCACTCAAGGTCGGCTCTCTCATCTCGTCGCCCCACCGGGTCCACTCACCCGACCGTACTTAGTATAAGGTCGCCTCCTCATGAGTCTTGACACAGCCAAATTTCCATCTTCGTTGGCTCATTGCACGCCAACTCGTCCGAATGTCACAACTTTCGTCGCAATCGACTCGTCACTCTTTAATTCGTCGCACCGGCTTGTCGCCCACTGATTTGTTGCACACCAGTTCGTCGCGTTTAACGGAGCGCTCGTCGCACATTGCATGCACGACTCATGGGCGTGACATACTCCCCCACTCTAAATGGTCGTCATCCTCGAAAACTCCATTGCAACAACAACCATCACCAAGACTAGAAATCCACACAAATGTGTATATGGGTAATCTAGATGTGTCCACCTCTCGACCTGCTTTGATCAGGTGCTCATGTCCAAAGTGTCGTAAAATGCTAAAAAATGAAAGTGCTCAGAAATGGTTCAAAGTTGAACGACTGGAAAGTGCTCGTCTTCCTGATTCCAGCGCCGCAAACAGTTCGAAAAACGGTCACCGTATGAGAAAGTTATGCCAAAAAGAAGAATTTCTCAATAACAATGAAATTTTGAATTTTTCAAAAAAAAATTAAAAAAAGAATATTCCATAGAATATTCTTTGGAATATTCTAGGGAATATTCCTTTTGGGCAGCGAATGGCAGGATGCCACGTGGCAGGCCCGGAGGCCGCCACGTGGCCCCGGGTGACGTCAGCATAAATGTTTGTGGCGCATTTCAAAATTTTTGGACGGATGGAGGATCAAACCCACGACCTCCCTACTACAAGCGACATGCCTTACCATTGGGCCACAACGGCGGAACTTGAATGTTGTGCGGACCAAAAGTTATTTGAATTTTAAACTTGTTTTGGGCGGGAAATGAATGGGGCCAGCCCCTAACGGCCAGCCCCCATTCCATATGACCTCCGCCATTGAACCGTGGGCTATACCCCCTAAACCGCCGGCGCGCAATCCAAGGAAAACTGCCAGCTGTTAAAACCGTTCACATGCGCCATTAAAACAGTCAGTTAAACACGCGGCTTGTTTGGTGGGATTCTTGGCGGACCGCCAAATTTGGGCGGTCCCGCCATAATTGGCGGCGCTAACTGGACTTCCACTACAGTTAGCTGGAGTTTTTTTAGGCCAAACTGGAGGGAATCTTTAATGAGCCATAACTTTGGCTAGGAAAGGCGGTTTTGGACGATTTTTTTTTTTGATTTTGGGTATTTTCGACCTTCTAAAGCCATTGGCATAGGTCTTACAGCCATCTGAGGTCATTTGCAGAGGTTTTGGAGCCGTGGAAGTTCTAGGAGCCACTAGGGCCCAGTATTGGGAAGACTGTATAGGGTTGCAGGTACCCATTTGAGGTGAACCAGTAGTCAATCCTGAAGGATTCAAGTGTTTTGAATCCATTTTTACCATCTATTCCACATGTAGATGCTTCTATTCAACTGTATATTCAATTTGAGCATTTAATTAAAACAAGGACAGGCCCATTTGGGAGCCTTGGACTCAGCAGACGTAGCCCAGGAGGGGTGAACTGCTTTATCAACTTCTTTTGCATCTTTGGTTGATTTATTTTGCAGAACAAATTCGTTTTAGCGTGTTAAACAGTAAAAGGAAATAAATCTGCTATACTTAAATGGGTCATGAACAGCTGGAAATTTCATTTGTTTTCTTTCTACAAGACATGGACATCTTTTAAACATGTATATATCTGAATTGAATACCTTGCAAACCATTTACAAGTAGTTTCAAATTCAGATCAAGTTGGTATCAGAGCTATGTTGTTGTTTCTTTGTATCAAAAGTAGTCAAATAAACTATAGACAGAGCCTGAAATGAGCCAGGAAGCCTTCGAAATGCTCTTGTTATACAATTGCAAAGTAGATAAATGCTCTTTCAGTCAATCTCTGGTGTAGTTGTCTTTTGATTGTTTTTGTGCCAAGATCTTCTAACTGTCTTGCAAGTATTGATGCTTACCAGGTTGAAACTTAAAAGAGGGGAAGGACAGTTGACTAGAGCATGAGAGAATCCTCAGTCAAGGAAGGCCAGAGAGCCATCACCTTCACCTTCAATTTCACCCTCAAGAGTCTCAACAGAAGCTTCAAGAATGTCTGCACATGAAGGAGAAATTCCTGCAGACATGGATCCAAAAGAAGAAGAAAGAGTCTTCAGAAAAGCTTTCTTGGACCTCACTGAAATGGTGAGGATATTGTACCAAGAAAGAAATGAGAAATTGGCTGGAGAAGGGTCCAAACATCCACATGAAGGAGAGGGCTCTTCAGGAGGTAAGAAGGATGATAATCATTCCAAGAAAGGAAATGGAGGTAATGGTGATCCACCACCCCCATCATCACCTTCTTCCTCTTCATCCTCGTCTTCTTCTTCTGTTCATAAGCATATATCCTCTGGAAAAAGTCCTTTTTTGAAGCTTGATGTAAAATTCGAATTACCTATATTTAATGGTGAAGTGAATGCAGAAAAGCTTGACAATTGGATTAGGCAGTTGGAAGTTTACTTGAGGATCCAGAATATGCATGATGATGCCACCAAGATTCAGTTGGCTTCTTTGAGAATGGATGGAGCAGCATTGGTCTGGTGGGAGGCCAAGACTAAAGAGGAGATCGAGAAATTTGGTAAGGTTACCTTAACATGGCCTGAATTTCTGTAAGCCATTAAAAAACAATTTTATCCTCTTGCTCACATGCAGAAAGCCATTATGAACTGGCAAAATTTCAGACAACTTAAGGGTCAGAGTGTCCAACACTACACCCAAGAATTCAGGAGAAGAGCTCTCTTGTTAGAGGTAGATTTACATACCCAGGAAACCTTGCTGAAATACATTGGTGGCTTGCATAGCTACCTTAGACACACCATCTTGATGTTTAACCCTACTAGCCTGGACGAGGTTTGTGTCCAAGCTACCCATTTAGAGGCAAGGGGAAAAAACACATTTGAAGAGGGTAGAAACAAGCCCCCCAAGGGGAAAAACAAAGAAAAAGCCTCCAAGGGAAAGGGCAAAAAGAATGCATCTATCAAATAGGAGAGTGAGAAAGTGATCTGTAAACACTGTTCTAAACCAGGCCATGAGGAGAAAAACTGTTGGAAATTACATCCTGAAAAAAGACCTCAATTTAACAAATCCAAAGGGAAACAGAAAACTGCTGCTACTACATCTACACCACAGGATTTAGGGGATGATTTAGGTGATGAAACCAAAATTGCAGCCATGGGTTTGAAAAACTTGAAGGGAAAAGAAATTGAAACTCAAGCTAGCACTAGTACCTCAAACTGCCATGTACAAGCTCCTAATGAGGAAGAAAAAATTGAACTGTTTCATGTGAGGGTGATTTCAAAACATACTAAAATTGACACACTTTTTGATAGTGGGTCACAAGCAAACCTTATATCAGAGGACTTGGTCAAGCATCTTAAACTTGAGACCATTCCACATCCGAAGCCATATCCACTTGGATGGATTTGCAAGGATGCAAATTTACAAGTTTCAAGAAAGTGCACCTTGCGCTTTGCAATTACTGCACATTTTATTGACACAATTGAACTTGATGTGGTACCTTTTGATATAGCAGGAATTGTTTTGGGAAGTCCTTACTTGTTTGACAGGAAAGCTATCTTTCATCGCCATGAAAACAAATATCATCTTTTCAAAGATGGCAAGGAGTTCATTGTTAGAGCTCATCGCAAGAAGACAAATATAGCGATGGTGAATGCAGGACAGGTAAAAAGGCTGGTCAATTCAAGTAAGAATTTTGTTCTTCTTATGATTAAGCCCAAGGTTGATGTGAATCATGAGTCATTTGACAATTGTGATCCAAAACTTAAATAAGATCTATATGATGTAGTTGATGCATATCATGAGATGTTTCAGGAGCCAACAGGTTTGCCTCCTAAGAGGGAGATTCAGCATGAAATCCATTTGCATCCAGATTTTCCTCTTCCAAACATAGGCATGTACCGCATGTCTATTATGGAGAATGCTGAAATAAAGAAGCAAATAAAGGACTTGTTGGACAAGGGTTTCATAAGGCCAAGTACTTTGCCATGTGGGTCACCGATTGTATTGATTCCAAAGAAAGATGACACTTGGCGTATGTGTGTTGATTTCAGGGCCTTGAATAAGATAACGGTAAAGAATTGTTACCCACTCCCAAGGATAGATGATTTGCTAGACCAGCTGAAAGATGCTCGATATTTCACTAAGTTAGACTTGCGCAGTGGATATCATCAAGTAAGAATTGAAGAAAGTGACATTTAGAAAACAACCTTTAAAACCAAACAAGGACTCTTTGAGTGGCTTGTGATGCCGTTTGGTTTGTGCAATGCACCTGCAACTTTCATGCGGGTAATGGATGATGTCTTGCGTCCTTTTCTTGATGATTTCATTATTGTCTACTTAGATGACATCTTAATTTTCAGCAAGTCTAGAGAAGATCATGTCATGCATGTTAGGAAAGTACTTGATGTTTTGAAGAAGAATCAGTTATTTCTTAAAATGTCAAAGTGTGAATTTGGAAAGACTTCTTTGGTTTATTTGGGACACATAGTAGGAGGAGGTGCTTTGAGAATAGATCCTGCTAAAATAGAGGCTATTGTGAATTGGCCTACTCCAAAATCCATAACAGAGGTAAGAAGTTTTTTGGGTGCAACTCAATATTGGAGGAAGTTCATCTCTAACTTCTCTTCTATAGCAGCTCCTATGCATGCAGTGACAAGTGTGAAGCATGCTTTCCAATGGGGAGGCAAGTAGCAAAAAGCTTTCGAATCTTTGAAAGAGAAGATTAGTTCAGCTCCGGTCCTTGCATTACCGGATTTGAGACAGCCATTTGAGATACAAACCGATGCTAGTGATTATGCCATGGGTGCAGTTCTTCTACAGAATGGTAAGCCTATTGCTTTTCATTCTGAAACTTTTAATGGCGCTGTTGTAAATTATCCTACATATGATAAGGAGTTGTATGCGTTGGTACAAAGCGTCAAAAAGTGGAAACACTATTTGATGGGCAAAGAAACTGTTATACATACCGACCATCAGCCCTTACAGTACTTGCAATCACAAAGCAAGTTACAACAATCACGACACTTCAGATGGATGGGCTTCTTGCAACATTTCCATTTGGTAATAAGGTACAAGAAAGGTAATTTGAATAATGTTGCTGATATGCTTTTAAGGCCTATTATTGGTGCTGTTACTTTACTTAAGAATGATTCCATGGTACATGATAGTTACATAGAACAATATGCATCTGATGATGACTTTAAAGATGTGTATGCTAACTTGAGTAAAGGGAATCATGTAAAGGAAAATGACTATCACATGCATAATAATTTGTTGTTTCATTTGGGAAAGTAGTGTATACCACAGGGGGAGAGAATAAATGTCATAAGAGAAGCTCATTCTTCTCTTATTGCTGGCCATTTTGGTGTAAGCAAAACAATTGCACATCTACAGAGGTATTGTTATTGGCCTCACATGGTAGATTCTGTTTCAAGGTTCATAAGAGGTTGTTCATTATGTGCTACAAGCAAGCCTAGTAATAGGAAGCTTGGCTTGTATACTCCTTTGCCGGTACCTTCTAGACCATGGGAGAGCATCTCTATGGATTTTGTAGGAGGTTTTACAAAATCTAGAAAGCAGCATGATTGTTTATATGTAGTAGTTGATCGTTTCAACGAAATGTGTATACTTATGCCTTGTAAGAAAACTATAACTGCTGAACAAACTGCTGAATTATTTTTTCATCATGTATGGATTCACTTTGGTTTTCCTACTTCCATTATTAGTGACAGTGATTCCAGATTTGTGGGGAATTTTTGGTCCAACCTATGGGAGATGATGGACACAAAGTTGAAGAAAAGTACTGCTTTCCATCCGCAAACAGATGGACAAATCGAAGTTGTGAACAGAACCATTGTGCACCTCTTGAGAGGATATTGCAGCAAGCATCCCAAGCTTTGGGATGAACATTTGCACTACATACAACATGCTTACAATCGTGCCAAGCACTCTTCCACAAACACCTCACCGTTGGAAGTTTGTTTTGGTTACTTGCCAAAATCACCTCTTGATTTCATTCTTGAGAAAGATGTCGCCATTGAGGGGCATAGTGATATTGACAAAGCTCATTCATTCATTGAAAGAATTCAGCAAATACATCAGCAAATTCAAGAACAACTTGAGAAGAGTCAAGGCAAGTACAAGGAAAGACACGACAAGCATAGAGTCGATCAGAAGTTTCAAGAAGGGGATGAGGTATGGCTGTACATTAGTAAGGAAAGGATGCAAGGAGAAGGTAAAAAGCGGAAGCCTATTCGTTATGGTCCATTCAAAATCCTCAAGAAGGTTGGAAATAATGCTTTTCAATTAGATTTGCCTTCCTACATGCAAATGTATTCTGTTGTCAATGTGGAGAACTTACGTTTGTATGAACCTCCTTTGATTGCTGATCATGAAAGTGTTGTTCAGTTGCCATCTATAGAAGATTTCTCACCAAAATTCTTAGATGAGCTGAAAGAAGATACAATCCTTGACAGAAGGACACACACTTCAAGGAGGGGCAATGTAGATTATGTTCGGGTTGATTTCAAAGGTAGCAAACCGAACAAGGCAAAGTGGATGGAGGTGGACAGAGTGAGGGAGCTGTACCTTCACCTCTTTAATAGGTAGTTGAAAGATTTTGGGGTCCAAAAGCTTTCCAATGGGGAGGCGTGATCAGGTGCTCATGTCCTAAGTGTCGTAAAATGCTCAAAAATGAAAGTGCTCAGAACTGGTTCAAATTTGAATGACTGGAAAGTGCTCATCTTCCTGATTCCGGCGCCGCAAACGGTTCGAAAAACGGTCACCGTATGAGAAAGTTATGCCAAAAAGAAGAATTTCTCAATAACATTGAAATTTTGAATTTTTCAAAAAAAATTAAAAGAAGAATATTCCACAGAATATTCCTTGGAATATTCCAAAGAATATTCCTTTTGGGCAGCGAATGGCAGGATGCCATGTGGCAGTCCCAGAGGCTGCCACGTGGCCCCGTGTGACGTCAGCATAAATGTTTGTGGCGCATTTCAAAATTTTTGGACGGATGGAGGATCGAACCCGCGACCTCCCTACCACAAGTGACATCCCTTACCGTTGGGCCACAATAGCAGAACTTGAATGTTGTGCGGACCAAAAGTTATTTGAATTTTAAACTTGCTTTGGCGGGAAATGAACGGGGCCAGCCCCTAACGACTAGCCCCCATTCCATATGACCTCCGCCATTGAACCATGGGCTATACCCCCTAAACCGCCGGCGCGCAATCCAAGGAAAACTGCCAGCTGTTAAAACTGTTCACATGCGCCATTAAAACAGTCAGTTAAACACGCGGCTTGTTTGGCGAGATTCTTGGTGGACCGCCAAATTTGGGCGGTCCCGCCATAATTGGTGGCGCTAACTAGACTTCCACTACAGTTAGCTGGAGTTTTTTTAGGCCAAACTGGAGGGAATCTTTAATGAGCCATAACTTTGGCTAGGAAAGGCGGTTTTGGACGAATTTGTTTTTGATTTTGGGTATTTTCGACCTTCTGAAGCCATTGGCACAGGTCTTACAGCCATCTGAGGTCATTTGTAGAGGTTTTGGAGCCGTGGAAGTTCTAGGAGCCATTAGGGCCCAATATTGGGAAGACTGTATAGGGTTGCAGGTATCCATTTGAGGTGAACCAGTAGTCAATCCTGAAGGATTCAAGTGTTCTGAATCCGTTTTTACCATCTATTCCACCTGTAGATGCTTCTATTCAGCTGTATATTCAATTTGAGCATTTAATTGAAACAAGGACAGACCCATTTGGGAGCCTTGGACCTAACAGATGTAGCCCAGGATGGGTGAACTGCTTTATCAACTTCTTTTGTATCTATGGTTGATTTATTTTTAAGGAAAAATTCATTTTAGTGTATTAAATAGTAAAAGGAAATAAATCTGCTATACTTAAATGGGTCATGAACAGATGAAAATTTCATTTGTTTTCTTTCTGCAAGACATGGACATCTTTTAAACATGTATATATATGAATTGAATACCTTGAAAACCATTTACAAGTAGTTTCAAATTCATATCATGCTTCATGCCATAGATATGCCAAAATCTGCAAGAAATCATGTGTTAGTACCCCTCATGTCAGTGATTAGTTGGGTAGCTAATCCAACTGTACATTGCCTCCATAAGAACGCATGCCCCTACATCATCATGACTCATCACTGCACATTGCTTGCCAATCTGTGTCATTTCACCCTAGATGTCTGCTTAAAATGTTGGAGACTCACTCCCATGAGCAGCTAACAATGAGCCTCATCTCCATGATAATCTAAGAAGATAGGGAGGAAGTGGAGCCTGAAGGCTCTCCCTCTTCCTCACCTATCAACTCAATTCATTTATCAAGATCCTCCACTTCTAACCTCTGCAATTATGTTTCCCGATCCTTTGTTTGAACATTCGGAATAGCATCCTCATCCTCATTCTTCTCCATTGCCTCTAGTTTGCTTGATAGATCCAATATAGTATCAGACAACGTCTGAATCACCTGTGATTGTTCCATAAGATTTTCCTCCATAGAAGACAACCTCTTATAGACTTCTTCATCTCACTTGACATCCTCCACATTCATCACTGTCAGTTTACAGTCGGCCTTTATAACCCCCATGGTTGGCACACCAATAGGTACATCCTCTCACCCGTCGTAAATGTACAACTTCCTCATATGTGGAACTATCATAGCTTCAAATTTCTTCATGAATTCCATGCCCAACACAACTTCATAGTCATCTATCCGCACCACTGTGAAATCGACCTTCCTTGTCCATTCACCTAGTGTCACATCAACTTTCTCAGCCACACCAATCACAAAATCAGGGGGAGAGTTCACTGCCTTCATTTGTGCCTGCACCGGTATAAAATTTAGTCCAATATTCCTTGCAGTATCCTCACTCATGAAGTTGTGAGTTGTACCCCTATCTACCATAGTGAGTACAATTCCATTCCCAACCTTCATCTCAACATACTCCAACTTGTTTCTCTCAGGATCTCTTCGTGAGATCGCTTCCGTAGCCATTGCAACTCCTAAAATTTGCATAACCCCAACGAAAGTTTCCTCTTTCTTCTTCGCATTAGATTGTGCTATCGCAGCCACTTTCGGTCTTGAAGGACAATTCTTCACCGTATGTGGTTCTTCACATATCCAACACTTCAATGGCTTCTTCATCTTCGTCTTGTCATACGATCTCAAAGGGTCTTCTTTTGTATACTTCTCTTTTGGCTTGTCAATCTTTTTCTTGTTCCCTTCGGTTCCTTCATCATAATGTTCTACCAAGTGGTCCACAGTTGCAAATGCTTCTTCAAGTGTTTTAATATTTTGCCTCTTCACTTCATTACATTCCCAAGGCTTCCATTCTATAATGAAATTGAATACCTTGTCCCTTTCCACCATGTCAGGAAGTTCCAAAACTGCACTTGAGAATTCTCATTGATAAACTTGTAGGCTCCCTATTTGCTTTATATACTTTATCTTCATCCTTGCATCCCATGTTTTGTCTTGTGGACTAAAATGAATTTGGAAAGCCTTCTCCATATCATCCCATGAAGTGATCTCCATAGAATTTCCACTGGCAATCTGGTCCATCTTCCTTCGCCACCACATCTTAGCATCCTTTGTCAAGAATTGAGCAGCTACCTTAACTTTGGCCTCCTCATCAGACATCCCAAAACATTCCAAGTATTGCTCCATGTCCCATATAAATTTACCAAGAGTTTTCACACTTCTCATCCCGTCATAAGAGTTAGGTTCCTTGACTTTCACATCAGCCACTCCTCCACCAGAGTTCTGCCCAATAGTCTTCTTCAAAACCGCTATCTCATTCCGAGCATCTTCAAGATCATACTGCAATTTCAATATTTTTGCCAAACCTTGGTCCCTTGCAGCTCCAATCTCTTTGACTTCCTTCTCTGTTTGTGTATACAACCATTACGTATACTCTTATCGGACCTTGAGTTCATCAAGTTCTTCCTTCAACTTCGAGTAGCCATCCCGAATTTCAACATTCTCGGCCTTCATAGAAGTTACTTCAGAAGCTAGCTCCTCCATTCAATCCAACACTTTATCCATGAAAGCGGCCTCGACATCCCTGCTAGATTCGCTCGTCATGACTTGAGCTTCCTCTGCTTGTTCTGCCATTCGCTTCCTTTGTAGTCTAGTATAGACCATAAACCGATCAAAATCCTTCGTCGTTACTTGCCTGAAGTGTAGAGGTACACCTCTCTACTTCTGCAATCCCATTCGACTGAATCAAAGCCTCTGATACCAACTGTCATGCCCCTATCCTGGTGGTAGTATTTCAACCGTTCATAGGTAGGTGTGGCACCACCCAATTTATTTTCACCAATACTTTCAAGTGTGGCCTACGCCTAACATCCAATACTTAGAATATTTTCACTTCACTAAGAATTCATCAGTTATAGTACACAACATAAACATTCATTTTAATTTTCATTCATATATGAAAGTATACAAGTACACTTAGTGTTTTTAAAGGGAGGGGAAACTCCCTGATAAGAGCTTGCCCATAATATATAACAATATACTTTTACAATTTCATATACAATCAACCTCTCCAAGGCAACCCCAAAATATCTTTGGCCAAAACAATGCCAAACTATTATTTCAGAAATTCACCTTGAACCACTGTTCACCCTACTTGCACTGTTGTGCAACCTTGGCCCAGGACGGTCTGCCCTGCCGTGCGGCTTTGCCCACCATTCATCAAGTCACCGTGTCACCTACCTGCTCTCACTGTTCAACTCCATCGATCTTCGTTCCACGAGTCGTATCACTTGGCGCTCTTGTCTACCCGGTGGCGGGTCGTGTCACCCAACGCCCGTGCCCAACTTTCCATCCAGTCGCACTTCACCTGTCGCTACTGTTTCGTCAAACTCGCAATCGTGCGGCCTTGCCTCGAGCTCGGGTTGCCTACCCAGCTCGTCGCGTTGTCGTGCGGTGTGCCTAGCGCGTCCGTGACCTTTAACTATTTACTAAACCTAACTTGCCAACCGCTCGCCCGTCTCGCCTACCCGCTCACCTGGTCCACCTGTTGACTCGTCAACCTAATCGCCCGCCCAGCTCGCCTCCGCTCGGTTCACCCGTCTGCGACCACCCGTGGGCATACCCGCCATGCGCTACCCGACTTGCGGCTTGCCCAGCTACGCGAACTGCGGCTCACCTGGTTTTGCAGTTCTGTTTCACCTTCGTCTCGCCTTGGTAATTAGGCCTCGCACCACCTGCACCTTGGCCTCTTCGTATGGCCACCCACTCGCACTTCCAAGTTACACTTGTGATTGCTTGTTGTGAGTTCTTGTCTCCTCCACAATGCGTCCTCCTCTACTTATACCTTCTGCAATGGCTACAACATGGGTCGACCTACCCAGGCTGACTTTCCAATTCGGTCGTCCATGCCCCCATTCAAGGTCGGCTCACCCATCTCATCGCCCTGTCGGTTCCACTCACCCGCCCGTACTCCGTATAAGGTCGCCTCCTCATGAGTCTTGACACTTAGCCAAATTTCCATCTTTGTTGGCTTGTCGCACGCCAACTCATCCGAACGTCACAAATTTCGTCACAACCGACTCGTCGCTCTCCAATTCGTTGCACCGACTCGTCACATGCCAGCTCATTGCATTTAACTGAGGGCGCGTCGCCCCAAATTGTCGCACATCGCACGCACAAATCATGGGCATGACATCAACAGTCCCTTAGCTGAATAAATTATAGCAAGTTAACTGTCAGGTATTTATATAATTCTCCCTATTGTCCTTGAAGGCCTAACACTTTAAAATGAAATGAAAAAAATACACATACTTCTTTTGGTATTTCATAATTATGAGAGTTAGTTCTTAACTGAACAATAAGAATTTTGGCTCTCTATAAGATATTGGCCTTTATGTACAACTTTTGATGATTATTACCAATGGGATTAAACTTTTCTATAAAATACTTTCTCTTTCTCCCTAGCACTTTGTCCCAAGTACCTTGTGGAACTTGTCCATAACAAAAGGGTTTATCTCGTTACTATTTGTGGGGAACATGTTCAAGTATTTTTTTTTTCAAGTGGGGAAATCATGCCTGGAGAAACTCTCAAGTATACATAGTCAGATCAGACCATGAGACCCGTGGGACCAATCCTCCCCACTTAATTGTTGGACCACATCCTAGGGACTCACATGTTCAAGTAAATTATCTCATTTACTAAACCATTTTTTATTTTGATGCATCCAAGCCTTTTTTGTTTGCACAATATTTTAATGAAGACAACCTTAGGCCATCTACCCTCTTCTATTTGCTTAATTTTTTTAAATATCTTATGAGTAGCAACATAGTAATTGCTTTAATAAGAGCAACCCCCATTTCATTTATCAAGATATCATAAGAGACTTTTAATTTTGAACATGTTTGTAATCAAGAGTTTACTTTTCTCGATTTACTTTCGGTAAGTCAAATGTGTTGCTAGTCCACAATTCACAATCATAAAAAACCACCAAAATACAAAAAGCCAAAAAATAATTAGATAGTCTTCGAATCCAATTAACTCTGTCTTTGCACTTATTTTGAAAAAAAAAACTTTCTAACCTTCCAAAATTCTTTTCTTTTGAAACCGAAATATGACATTGTTTTGAGCCAAATACTCTTGATTACTAGCACATCTTTGTACTATAGCTCGATCACTTTGATTGAGGCATGGTGGTGTTCATTTTGATCATTAAAACACAAACACATTGCTTATCATTCGTTTTTTTATTTTATTTTATTTTATTTTTTAATTCGATAAAAAAATTAATTTATGTTAAAATAGTAAATTTGGTTATTAATATTAATTTTGGTATAAATCTTTGTTTGTTTGGGTTTTTAGTTCGTTTGACTCTTAGTTAGGGTGGTAGTTTAGCCTATGCCATTATGCCTCCTCGTCAAAGGTTGGCAAGCAAAGGAGGGGAGCCTAGCTAAGCTCATTTGCAGCCTCATATATTTTTTCACTTGGGACTTTGTAGCTTCATATTTTGACTTAGTGCCTCTAAAAATATGAAGTGAAATTCATCAAATGGAATCACATGAGTTTGGAGAGCGCCCTTATTTTTTTGACATGAAAGTTGGAGATAAGGGTCTTTGATGCTCCTAAACTTAGAAAGGTCTAGGAAAAGGAGCTTATACTTTCTACATTCCCTTTTGGTTCACCAACAATTGGATACTTTGTTTTGCATGGTTTTAAGAGATAAACAAATGGACAATTATAAACTCTTTGCTGGATATGAGGACATTAAAATAATTCTAAGGAACTTTCGTTATTGCCTTAATGATATTGTTACTCGTCTGGTTAGGGTGGAAGGTTTCGCGGTTTCCGACTTGGCATCAGGGGACTCGTCAGACCCTCCTAGAGGCACTATGCTTCCTTTTGTGGACCCTCTAGGCGACATTATGCTTCCCTCTGTTGAAAATCCTTTCAATTTTATAGTTATCTCTTCTGACTAACACTCGTGCATAGTTGTGAAATTTTTTGGTCTTTTGTAGGAGTTTCTGCAACAATTGTTCTTCATGTTTTGGTCAAGAAACTCAGTTATGGTAGTGGAAATAGTATTTGGGCGGTTGTTAAACATTTTCTTCTTTGGCCATCAGAATTTGCTTGTGTTTTAGCTAGTCGGATCTTAGTGTATCTCTTCACTATTGGCCATCAAAGCCACTTGGAATGTATGGGTGCACATTGCTTTTTTATGGTTAGTTTATGTTGCTTTGTTGGTTGGTCCTCACCCTATAAGCATTGGCTCGTGCTTTGTTTCATGGTTTTTGTGCGACACTCACTAGTTGGTCCTCGCCCTATAAGGGTTGGCTCGTGCTTTTGTTTTATGATTTTGGTGTGGCACTCAATGTTTACATACTACAACTTGGATGACTCACAACCACTGAAGATGGGAAACTTGCGTACCTCGTTACCAATCCAACAGACACATTGAATAGTGGCACAATGCGGGGAATGAATTTCATGAGCTCCTTGTTGCTAATCTCCATCGCAACATCAGAGCTAACTTCAGTACTTTGAATACTTTTCCAACTGATACATCTAACTGTTTTGGGGTTAATATAATCCTCTCGCCTCCCAGCAGTCAGTTGATACAATTGGTCCAGTAAATTAGGCGACTCAACATCGTCCACCAGTTCAATAAATCTTGGGCCCTGATAAGGATCAAGAGGTTGTATGACTTGCATTCCATCTACTTCAAAAGTCATAGTTTTTGGCTTCAAATCAATGATTGCATAGTTTTCAAAATACTAGTCAATGCCCGCTAAAGCTGCATATGGATCTTTATCCCCAATAATGTAAATAACTTCAAAACATACATATGTTTTTACACTGGAAATATGAACTTCAACATACTCTAGTTTTCCAATAAGAAGAATACAATATCGATTTGTTATTCACAACTGAATAAGGGAAAAGACCAACTTGGGTTTTTTGAGTGCTTCACAGGTTTTCCTCAGCAGAATATTGACATCCAAGCCCAAGTCCAACATGGAGTCCTTAATTTGAAATCCTGAGATTTGAGGATCTACCCGAAACTCCCTTATAGTTCACTTCTTGTTCCATATTACTCGTCTGGAACGTCGCTCAAGTAAATTCATGGAAATTGGTTCTTCAGAAAACACATCATCCTTAATAAATAGCCTTTAACCTTTTATGAAGTCGACCAAAAAGTTGTTCATCATTCACAATTTGTATAAATAACTTAAACCAATCCATTATTGGTTGGAAATGTTTTGTAGAATGTTTCTTATCGCGGACCTTTACTTACTCTTGTTGTTCACTGCGAGATCCTTGCAAAAAAATAAACTGACGAAAAAGTTTAGTTGCATCCCTATAGTATTCCTTGTGCTGATTTGGATCATAAGACTTGTTTGGAGATGCAGGTCTTATGACAGCTAGTTTATTAGGAGTTCCAACATCATCTCTAATCTTATTTCTTCCTCTTGTAACAAAATTGTTATTAGGTTGCATTGTAGGACTAGGATCCTGAGGCTCTGCACAGACAAAATTAGCTCCTTTAGCCCAATTGTGCTCCTCCCATCGAGCAGTGAGTTTAGTAAAATATTCAATTGCATGGGTATTCACTTGGAAGTATGAACACCAAGGTCTTCATGGCATAGAACATTCTCTTGCAACATGGCTTTCCTTATCACAATTCTAACACCTAATGAGGCCTCTCCCACTCGTCCTTCCTCCCTTGAGAGGTCCCCCTCCTCGTCCTTGAGGAGTCTCATTGGTCTGGAAGGCTAAACAGTCAAGGTGATAAGCCAAACCATCCAAGGACTGACATTGATCTGTATGGTGGTTGGGTGATCCACAAAATTCACAAAAAAAATATTGGGAACATTGGAATACTTTTCAGAATAGGACATAGGCAAGGTGAATGACCAAAACTTTGACGTATCTCACAATAATCATTGCTAGACATACCTTGAGGATTTGGAAATGACTCGAATTTTTTATGGCCTTGAAAAGGAAGAGTAGATGAAATTTGAGCAACTCCAGGAGATTTCAGTGGAGGAGGTCCCATCAGGCCACTGGACGGTCTTGGTCGCCTTAGTCGCGGGCATTATGTGATGTCATTCCACATGACAGTGGGCACACCAAATATGAGGTCTCCCATGCCATAAAGGTGGAAGATCTTTTAATCTGTCTATTAGGGTAGCGATCTGATTTTGAAGGCCCACAATAGCAGGATCTGTTGAAGAACCATTGGTTCTATAGTCTTGCAGATAGCCAACCATAGCTTCTATATGCATCGCTTGTTCTAAAGCATATTGAAGTGTAGCAATATTTTTCTGAGACAAAGGAATGTGAGTCATTGGTAACATGGCCTTAATAAAGCAATCTCTTTGATGATGCAGGTCAATAGGATAAGAAAATTTACTAATAGCATCTTTAAAATGTTGTATAAATTTCCAAGCAGATTCTCCCTCCCGCTAGTGAATATCCAACAGTTCCGCCTGTTGGCCCTCATTTTTGGTCCATTTTTGCTTAAATAAACTTACTCAACTCTTATATTATCCATCCATTTTCCATCACATCCACCTCATTTTGATGTATTTTATGCACATTCATGTATTTAATTTTAATTTTGCAATTTCTATAAGTTTTTATGAAAATTGAATTTCAAATGCAATTTTTGGATAGAATAAAAAATTCCCATAATATATATATGGATGTCATATTTGCAGGACACCTGGGTTCTAGCTGGATACATGTATGGAAAACTTGGGAACTAAGACTGAACTAACTCCAATTGGTTCGGTCAAAACAAACTAAATTAGGCCCGGTCAAAGCTGGTCAAATAGGACCAGTCATCCAAAAAATCCCTAAGAAATAGGGAAGTTTTATGATTTCATGGGATCGTCCATATTTTTAGTGATAGATTGGATGGATTCAACTTGGATAGATGGATATGAGTAGATATAGTTGTTAGAGAGTCTTTATATCAGTTTGTTTCATAATCTTCTATTTAAAGCCAAAACTTTGAAGGCTTATGTATGTAGTTTTTGTATAATTTTATGCTGAGACATTTGAATATTTGAAGTTAATTTGAAAAAATTGTTCGACTTCCATTTTTGTTGTTCATTGGTGTGGATGAGTAAATGAAGTTGCAGTAGTGGATAACATCCTCAAGTGTGCAAGGCAAGGGTGGAGGGCCCCCACTCCAAGCTAAGTACACTTCATTGTTCAACTAGCTTAATTTTCATGAACTAGTTGCTTCAGATTTGTTTACTTGTTTTGTTTTAGATTTGCTTACTTGAATTGATGTGTAATGATTTATGGTGCTGATGAATCTTAGTTTTTTATCACTTTGATAAGAAGGGACAACAAAGTGTTCAATTTGAATCCTCCTTCTATTGAATTAATGGATAAAAACTATAATTCATCTTTATTGTGTTTAAGCAGTTTTATGCAATTTCAGTTTTCTAACAATAGCATAATGATGAGTGAATTATGATGAGGAATACCCAAGATCTCTTAAGTTAGGAATCTCCTTCATTGTTTATTTATGCATCTTAAGCTGTTGTTAATTAATGATTTTTTATTTCTATTCATCAAATGATATTGTTGAAGAAAGACACAAATGGATCTCTTAAGTTAAGAGCCACTTCATCTCACATACATTGCAGAAGTGAATTAGAAATTATTTAAATAGATTTATAATTGTAATATGCACTTCCTTAATTCCTTATATTTTATCTTCTAAGCTTGGCTACATTTGATATCCATACATTGTGGACATGTCTCCAAGTTTCACAAACCTGGATTGATAATGAATACTTGTGTTAATTTGTGTTAAAGTAAATTAGCCCAACATTTGGGCGCCGTTGTCGGGGAGGCATTCATCAACATAGTCAAATAGAAGATAAAAAAAAAACTCTAAAAAATTTGATAAAACAAAAACAATAAAAATTGAGTTATGTTACATTTTTCTTAGTTATGATTCTTTATGCCTAGAAATGGAGATCTTAAAGGTAGATTTATTAAACAAAATCCCCCATCAATAGAAATAGGACCATCAGAACTAACCACACTGGTTGCTGGTAAACCGACAATAGAGGTATTAGAAGAAAAATAAAGAACATGACAAAGATTAACTTTAATTGAAAGACAAACCTTGTTAGCTTGGGAGGTGAAAAGAAACAAACTCCAAAAGCAACACCTACTTCAAGAAAACAAAAGGAAATTGTTAAAGTAAATCAACCCATTCTTGAATCCATAGATCAACCTATTTTTGAAAACAAACAACAACCCGAGTCTCAAGTTGTCATTGAAATAGCTGAAGCTATGACAGAATAAGGGCACGAATATGCTATTTTTACTCCTGAACAAAGACTTGAATATGAAAGACAACAAAGAGAATGGAGACGACAAAGAGAGGAAGAAGCAAAGAGAGAAAATGGTAGAAAGAGAGAAGAGGATAGGAAAAGACAAAATGATAATGAACAGGAAAATATTGATGATAAGGAAGCTACGTTTGGCTTTCAAATATTGGATACAAGTGCAATATTAGGAGAAGATGTGAAAATGAAAAATATTCCACCTTCTGTATTCCCTATTTTTTATGGAATGTCAACAGAAGATCCTAATTCATTTATGTTTGAATTCGAAATCTTGTGTAGAACTTACAAATATACAGATGACACACAAAAACTTCGTCTCTTTCCTGCTACTTTGAAAGCAGCAGCCTTAAAATGGTTCATGGGTTTAGGAAAGCGAACAATAACTTCTTGGGATGACATGAAGAAAATATTTCTTAAAAAATACCAAGCCTATTGTAGGCCTAGGGACTCGAAAGAGGATGTTTTCAGAATGACACAACAAGAAGACGAAATTTTATAAGAATACTTAGAAAGATTTGCTTATTATCTACAAAAATCTAAACAACACTCGCTAAACCAAGAAACCATTCAAACAATCTTTCTCAAGGGTATAAGAGATGAATACCTTGACATTATGAATGTAATGGGCAAGGGTGACATTTCAAACTTTCCATTTAATGAAATTGCAGAATTATGTCAAAAATATTCTAGAGGAAGATCAAAAGCTGGAAGAAGAGATGTTAGTTCAAAAGCAGCAAAATCAGTAGCAGGAGGGGTAACAAGAGCAGAGATAGGAAGCTTGCTGGAAAAATTCAAAACTGATCTCCTAAGTACATTAAGGACACAAGTAGATGTTCTAAAAGCAAAAAAAAGAAAGAAGAAGAAGAAGAACAAATATTAGCAATATTTTGTCCCACATGTAGAAAGAAGCATGCATTAAGAGAATGTCCCTTAGATAGTGTTCAAGTATGTGGTCTTTGCACATAAAACCATTCAACAGAAAATTGTCTAAAGTTGAAAGAAATGCAAATGAATCCAATGGAAGAAGTACAAGGAACAAAAGGTTTCTATTATGTGGCACCAAGAAGGCCTTGGAAGCCAAGGATTTCTCAACAATTCCCTCAACAAAACTATCAGTATCCTCCCCAAAACTCTTGGAATACTCCAACGCTGTTATAGACATTTTTGTGCCTAACAGCATGAAGCATGAAATGTCAATAATCTAAGGGATCCAAAGTCCCTAAACATGTTGTTCCTACCCCTAGAGGAACAAGGTCAGCAAACCACAGCACTAAATATCAGTTCTCCACCCGAAAACACTAAAAAACAAGCCAATTCTGGATCATGTCAACTGCTACAATGGCTACTTGCACTGAATGTCAACTGCTACACTGGCTACCTGCGCTGAATGTCAACTCCAACACTAGCTACCTGCGCTGAACGAGTTTGGACATGTGGCAGACTCATTCCTCAAGGTGTCAGAGCCCAGGAAGCTTCCAAAGTGACACTTGGATCAGGGAATTCGACTGGTGATGAGTAAGAGGGTCTAGATCTCCAAGTGGAAGCAAGAACCTCCAAGTGGACTCAAGAACTGAAGAATAACTGAAGTGGGAGAGGACACTAGTCAGCTTCATGCCAGCTACAAGCTGACTCATCCTTTCTCCAAATCTCCTATATATAGAGCTCTCTCATGAGGTCTAGGGAGGCTGGAATCTTGTGAATGTAAGGAAGTGCTGTTGGTTTGAGTATAGAACTATTGGGTGATTTGCTTGAAGGAGGTGAAGAGGATATTTCTTTCTGCTGGGAGATGATGCTGGATTGGGCCTTTTATGGTTGTATCACTTCCTGAACTTTACTTCTTCCATTAATAAAGCATTTGAGGTTCTTCTATATGCATGTGTTTCAATAGTGTATTGGTATACTTGTGTATTTGATTTATTCTAATCCTTGAATCAATTATGAATGTATGCTTCTTGTAGTTTCCCTCTCTTGCCATTTTGCAGGATCTTGGTGTAGCTGGGCCAGTGAAAGAGCAAGGAGCTGGGAGCAAGCAGCAAAGAGAGAAGATTGGATCAATCATTAGCGGAAGACAACGGTTAGTGGATCTCTTTCTCCTCTCTCTTACATCTCATAAAGAAGTAATCTCGAATAGATTTGCTTTGATTGTTGCTGAGGTACTATCACCCTTAGAGTGGGATAGGGTCATTCCGTATTGGATACTTTTCCCAACAACAAATTGGCGACTCCGCTGGGGAACGTATCTTGTTGGTTGTTTGTGTTTTTGCTATTCATTTCATAAACACAGGGAGTACCGAATCGAACTGCATTTGGATCTTTCAAATGCAAAGTAGAGGGCAGCTACTCTAGCTCAGTTGCTGGGCAAGTTTATGATTTTAAGAGCTGATCCACAAGGACTCTAAATAGCTCTTAGTGATAGCTTTTCATCCTCCTTTTCATCCCTTAGTGTGTACTTGACTGATAGCTTCTGATTTGGCCAAAAACTGTGAATTTTTGAGCAATCTGTGACCCGGAAACTGAGAAAAACGAAAGTTTATCTCTTCAGTGTAGGCACTGTGAAGGCAGTCTGCATTTCAGCGCAGTTCCCGAAGGGGCTACCTGCGCTGAAGGTCAAACTGCCAGTGTACTACCTGCGCTGAACCAGTTTTGCCTAGTGCTACTGGGGTTCCCTCCTGTTTATTGCCCTGTTTTCACCCTTGTTTTTGCAGCCTGTTACCAGTCAATGTACCTATCTGAAACCAACTTTCCTTACCACTATTCCGCCTCGGTTGTATAAAGAAACTGTGTTTGTTCTTTGTGTATTTCTTATATCATTTACAGTTTCCCATAACGAAAGTGAACTAGTCTTGCTGTGGCCTCTTAGATCTAGACCTGTGATAAGTGTCGTTTTGATCTTAAGAGTTAGTTTATTTGCTGTTCATAGCTGATTGAGATTTCGCTTTCGTCATATGGTTTGAATTTATATATTTCTAGTGTCGAAACAAGTAAATCTTAAGGTGTCTTTTGATTTTGGACAAGCTTGTTTGCTTTCACTTGAAGTTGAATTCGAAATTATACAACAGCTTTCTTTTTGTATTACACCAACATTAAGAAAGAGAAAAGAAATACCTGCATTGTGCATATGCATTTTGACAGCTTGCATGTTGATTTAGGGAAAAGTGCATTAGTGTGTGCTCTATGATCTGTGTGAAAAGATGTTGTCTTTCTTTTCCCTCAGTAGTTAAGATTTTCAAAGTTGAAAGACTGAAAAGCTTGCTTATCATCTTAGACTGCGTTTAGGAGTGTTACTATACATCTCATGGTGATCCATAAAGGCAAACTGCTAAACAAGATCAACCTTAAAATAAATTGAATTTACATAACAATGCATTGAAACATAACGCAAACACATAGAGGTCTAAGCTAGAGACGTGTTCCGGCGTCGTTAAACGTGATATCTTAGCGTTGAGTGGTTGGGTGATTCCTCCACGGTGAAGCGATAAGTATCAATACGGACTTGTGCTCCCACGTACCGTCGCGTATATATTGGGAGACCCCTATAGGCATATATCTTTTATCCATAGGAAGCCGTGTTGGCCGCCCTACTGATCGCAATGCAGTGAACACAGCATTCATGAAGATCGACCATCCGTACCATAAAATGTATTCTGTGGTTTTGCGAAAGGTTTGGCACACCCTCTGCCTAGATCTCCAGAGCAGTTTCTTTTCGCCTTTTTCAAACTCTATAACTGAAAAAGTCCATCCGAGCATTTGTCACTTCGGGCTCGTTAATACATCGAAGGAGACTAGAGTCATCTTTAGCTTTTTCTCGACTCTTAAAAAGTGAAAAAGCAAGTTGTGTCTAAAGCGTCGTTATAAAATTTATTTTAAACGGAATAATCATCACCTTTCCCTCGTTGATCTTCGAAGTTAGTCTATCACCAGTGAAGTTCCTGTAGAATCGCTAGGCGATCTATTGGATAGACTCAATATGTCTGAACAACCGTCGACGTCTAGGACTGTGTCGTCCGACACAACAGCGGCAGAGCCTCCTGCCGCTACTCCAACGATGTTCGCTGGTATACCATCTGTCCCGGCAAATTGTCCTCAACAACAAGCCGGAGTCCCATCAGGGACGACGACATGGTTAGTTCCTATTTCTTCATCCGGATTATCATCTGGTATTTCTTATGTTGAAACTCAACAAATTGATCCAATGTATCTTCAAAGGCCAATTTACCCTTTAAGTACTGGATTTCCACCGTATGGAGGGCAGTATGCTCTTTCATTGTTCCCTCCTAGAGAACAACCATATGGGAGTTTACAACAAAGTTCAGGTCAAACTGGAATTACATCCAGCGGTTGGGTACCAATACTGCCTCGACAACCAGGGGTTGTATATTCGATGCAACCAGTGCACCCTGTGTCGGATATTCCCACCACACCTGCTATGGTGAATGCGTCGCTAGTACAAGCGCTACCTGTTGTATGTCAACCCCAAGTTTCTCAGGTTGCAATACAACAGCCTCTTGTCTCAACGACTCAATCACAATCTCAGGGTAGTGCCTCCTTATCTGGAGCGACTCAGGCTCAAACAAGTACTGTGACTCCTCATCTTGGTCAATCATCCAGTATTGGTCAACAGCAAATGGTCCAACAACCAGAGCTGGTTCAATCTCAACAACCGCCATTCCAACAATCATATCAAGGACCTGAGCAACAAGTCTTTGTAAGTAATGGGCAACCATGCTATAATGGTTATGCCCATCAACCTTGTCAAAGTTGCCAGCATTATGCTGGTCTGCAAAGACCCATTGCTCAGGCGATACCATCTTATCCTGGATATGCTTCGCCTAACCTGAACCAACAGTTACCCTTTGTAGCAACTCTAGAATTACCAGATCTAAACCGGCTGACGAATGATCCAATTGCTTATGCCCCTTGGTGGCCGGCGATTCCGCATAAACTTCCGTCAGATATTCCTAAATTTAATGGAAATCCGGGTGAAGATCCGTCGAATCATGTGATGAAATTCCATCTATGGTGTTCATCGAACACTCTGAATGATGATTCGATAAGACTTCGCCTCTTTCAGAGGACGTTAACGGGTCCAGTGGCAAAATGGTACATTGAATTGCCTAGAGCTTCGTTCGACAACTTCAGTACCTTAGCCACAACCTTTTTAACCCATTTTCAATTACCGATAAGGTATGAAACGGGAACAGAACTCCTTACCAACTTCAAACAGACGATTGCCACCCACATATCTGATCATATACATGAGTGGCGACGTCGTCGTAGGATGGTAAAAACGTACGTTCCCGATCAGCTATTAGCTGAATGGTTTATCAAGTGATTACTTCCTGCCATCACGGAAGATGTGGCAAAGGAGGGGGTCGTAACGGAAGAGCAGGTTATCGCTCGTGAAAAATATCTGGACTTGGTCTATACTCAGTCCGGCACACTCTACGACAAAATACCTGACGCCCCTAGTCCGGAATTCTCAATTCCTCCTCCTCCTAAATCAAACAATGACTCTCACGCCGGCAATGGCGTGATTGACAAGCACAAAATTTATAGTCAAAATGCAAATGAACAACTTCTTGCCTCAGAAGTAAATGCCATGTCGACCGACAAGGGCAAACAACTGAAGCAACCAGGGGGCAAGAAGAAAAAGAAAGGGAGAAAAAGGAAACCCCCAGCAGGGTGTCATATATGCGATGAGGATCATTGGACGAAAGATTGTCCACATATAGCTGAAGTTAAGAAACTCTTTAAGAGTTCAAAAACCCCAGCAGTATTGACTGATCCGTTTCCTAATCCAGGTCAAAATCTGGTTGCTAATCAAAATGCTTCCTGATCCCAAGTGCTTATGTTGTCTACCTCAAAGCAGCAAAATAATGCTTTGATGAGGAATAAAGATTACAGGAATCCAAAGCTGTCGAACAACAAGGCTAATGAACAACCTAGTAGTTCGACAACAACTTTGACTGAAGTTGTGCCACCCATCGTCCATGAGCCAATAATAAAGTCGCAAAAGGGAGCAGTACACAAATCGACATTTAATCCTTGTGCGAAAATAGCACAGATAGAGGACCTGGCCCAATCGTCGTCCGTTATGTCGACACTTTAGGTACCGCAAAAATTGCTTCTCCCAAGAACAAGCTTTATTATCAGCAATAGGTGGAATTGACCCAATGGATTCCAATCTTGTTGCCTTTGATCATAAAGGATATGACCCTCAGTTACCAGCTCAACTAGCTTTCCTTATTCAAGTGAAAGCCCTCAACAAAACTGTTCATCGAACAATTATTGATGAGGGGGCATCTACATGTCTTATGTCGATGAGTTGCTGGAAAGATTTAGGCTTACCACCCTTGTCGAAATCGTCAACGACGTTAAAAGCATTTGATGGATGAACATACACTCCATACGAGATTTTAAGTAACTTGCAAGTTGAACTGGGGGGCAAAACAATAGGAATTGATGTTGAAGTAATTGATGGAAACCTCGATTACAACATCCTACTTGGAAGGCCCTGGTTCTATGCCATGGCCGCGGTTGTGTCGACCTACTTCAGGAAGATTGCATTACCCTTCCAAGGAAGAATTACAATCGTCGACCAACAAACATTTCTCCCCAACAGTTCACAAGTTACGGGAAGCATTCCAATGATCCATGGAAGGAATCATTCGCTCCAAAATATCGGAGTAGGTCTCCTAAAAGACCCTGCCTTAATGGGTACTTTTTCCCTACCGCCTCCGAGTAATCTGGCGGAAGTGGCCACAGTGGAATATGAAACCTTCTACATCTAATGGATTTGGACGCAGAGGATGGTTCTTATCTTGTGTCAACCTCATTAAAAAATGAAACAAATCCCCTTTCTCAGAGGTAAACCTTCATTCCAACCACCAAGTTGAATGCAATGAAGCTTGGGGGGCATGCACCTCGATTTGCGTTATTATGCTGGGGGCATGCAAACTTATCAACGAGCAGTTTTAGCAAAGTTCATGCTCGTTAAAAAATAAACGCACAATTGAGCAGTTTTAGCAAGAGTTCATGCTCGTTAAAAAATAAATGCACCTGTGAGCAAGCTGCCCCCCCAGAGTTCAAGCTCATCCAGAAAAAATGAACCGGTAAATAACCATTTGAGACCGTAAATTCATCAGCCATAAAAGCCTTGGTCGTGTTTGCACCGTCACCTCCACTTTTCATTTGGCCGATCATTCACCTCCACTTGATTGTTTACCTATTTTGAGGAACAACTGCGAAGAGTGATTTCACCTAGCCATCCTTGTGACACTGCCGTGATTGGAAAATTCCAACCTGTACCTGGAATCTGCTGCTATCCCTGTTTATCACTCGTTCCTCAAAAGACGAGTCTTCTTTAAGCTCTTTTCAACTGACTCGTAAAATATCAAAAGTTTGCCGAGTTTTGGCCTTCCAGCTCGTTAAAAGGACCGGAAGAGCTATCCCTCCTCTAGATTTTAAATCTTTTTGGACCTGAGGGATTATTGCACAAAAAGGTCGAGCGCTTGTTTTATTCGGCTCGTTAAAGTTATCGAAAACTCATCCCTTCTGTATTGTTTTATACTTTTTCAGACTTAAGGGATTAGATGACGAAAAAAGAATTTTGGAGTTAACTTTCTGTACCTTTTCAGACTCTCTAAAAATGAAAAGGACCGAGTTTTCCTTGTCGTTAGACTCGTTAAAATGATTAAATAGCGACAAACTTGTCTTTAGACGAGAACGAGTTTCCCTATCGCTAGGCTCGTTAAAACATAGCGATGGGCTTGCCCGAAGGGCAGGTTATAGAACAAGCATATGTTATCATCCTCAAGCTTGACAAAAATAAAGAGGTACTGGTCAGAAATGACTGGGGAAAAATTGGGAGAACCTCAAAGCTTTAATGGTAGCAAGTCGTCTTGAACATGACACTTTTCCTCCGTATCACATCAGGTTGGGTTGTTTCATTCACCGGTCTCATCACCATGGTCTTCGCCAAACCATCCACATTTGGGGTAATGCTACCGATCCATCGCATCAGTGTCGTTATATGTTCAAGAGATGTTGTTCAGAAAGAGTCAACCGTGTCCCATCCACTGCCATACATTATCCTTCATCCACCCATGATCGCCACCCTGAATCATATTTCACAGATTGTTTTCACCTCCACTAAAATCATTAGCTCCGTTCCGTGTCACTGATGTGGGATTCATTAAGGTCCTCCTTTGACGGATCGCTTCTTGTCGACTTCAGCTCATTATCCAAGAAGTTGATCTAGGAACAACCCCTTCAGTACTTTGAAGCTTGCATGCCTCAATGGCAAGTTTCTCACTTCCGGTGACAGGTATACATCAATGACCTTCGACCAGAAGATTTTGCGTGGTGTTCGACGCCAAGTCCTATATTCACACCACGTGAATTGTACTGCAGTACCTTGAGGGTCAATATCATTATCGGTGATTCCTCTCGCGCTTGTTAACGGTTTACATCATTGACCGGTAATCAAGCGATGTCTTTCCATGTTCGACTTCAGTGCAATTCTCGCATGGATCGACTTGTACTTAGAGTGAAGATCGAACGAGTTTGAAGACCCCGGATCTAGTTTCATCCATCCGGGCTGCGATATATATTCAGGAAACATAAAGACATTTGACATGTACATCATTGCAGCAGATGATCATCCTACTCAAAGGATGATAATTTCAAAAGAGAATTATCAGTCTACCATCAGACGGTCGTCTGTTCTATGTACCAAAATGAATTTATAAAGCTGAGCATGGGAATGCCCGCCTCAGCTAGATCATGAAAGCAGAATGAAAAAATAATGTATTGTATTGTATTTTATTACAGGTCACCTCTCAGCGATTGAATGAACTTCGGATCCTCCTGATAAAGCATTTCACCCGATAAACGACCTCATACTTTAGGGGGCCACTGTTATAGACATTTTTGTGCCTAACAGCATGAAGCATGAAATGCCAATAATCTAAGGGATCCAAAGTCCCTAAACATGTTGTTCCTACCCCTAGAGGAACAAGGTCAGCAAACCGCAACACTAAATATCAGTTCTCCACCTGAAAACACTCAAAAACAAGCCAATTCTGGATCATGTCAACTGCTACAATGGCTACCTGCACTGAATGTCAACTGCTACACTGGCTACCTGCGCTGAATGTCAACTCCAACACTAGCTACCTGCGCTGAACGAGTTTGGACATGTGGCAGACTCATTCCTCAAGGTGTCAGAGCCCAGGAAGCTTCCAAAGTGACACTTGGATCAGGGAATTCGACTGGTGATGAGTAAGAGGGTCTAGATCTCCAAGTGGAAGCAAGAACCTCCAAGTGGACTCAAGAACTGAAGAATAACTGAAGTGGGAGAGGACACTAGTCAGCTTCATGCCAGCTACAAGCTGACTCATCCTTTCTCCAAATCTCCTATATATAGAGCTCTCTCATGAGGTCTAGGGAGGCTGGAATCTTGTGAATGTAAGGAAGTGTTGTTGGTTTGAGTATAGAACTATTGGGTGATTTTCTTGAAGGAGGTGAAGAGGAGATTTCTTTCTGCTGGGAGATGATGCTGGATTGGGCCTTTTATGGTTGTATCACTTCCTGAACTTTACTTCTTCCATTAATAAAGCATTTGAGGTTCTTCTATATGCATGTGTTTCAATAGTGTATTGTTATACTTGTGTATTTGATTTATTCTAGTCCTTGAATCAATTATGAATGTATGCTTCTTGTAGTTTCCCTCTCTTGCCATTTTGCAGGATCTTGGTGTAGCTGGGCCAGTGAAAGAGCAAGGAGCTGGGAGCAAGCAGCAAAGAGAGAAGATTGGATCAATCATTAGCGGAAGACAACGGTTAGTGGATCTCTTTCTCCCCTCTCTTACATCTCATAAAGAAGTAATCTCGAATAGCTTTGCTTTGATTGTTGCTGAGGTACTATCACCCTTAGAGTGGGATAGGGTCATTCCGTATTGGATACTTTTCCCAACAACAAACGCCATGGCAAACTTGGCCTCCACAACAATATCAAAACCAACCTGCACAAGGTTGGAGAGGATATGGTTATGAAAACCAGCCACCTCAACAAATGTATCCTTAATAATACCAACAGCAATAACAACAACAATATCAACAACCATTCCCATACCAACAGTTCCAACAATATCCACAATCCATGCCATTTCCACAATAGAATTCCGCACCATTACTAACACAACCACAACAGCGATAGCTGCCTTCAAACCAGCCCAGAACAACTCAACTACCAGCTCAGCCGATTGCAAATCCGAGCAATAAAATGGATAAACCTGCATACAATGTTGAAGAAGCAACATATTTTCCAACATACTCCATTATTCCCATAAATGATGTCCATTGAAGGTATGGTAAAGTAATGCATAAAAATTCTCCTCCGATCATAGAAGAACCAGTTGAACAAGGAGAACAACCTGAAACATTACATTCAGAAAAACAAAGTTAGAAAGGAAAAACTATTATAACTCAAACACCACCCTATCCAGAGAGGTTAGTAGAGTAGAAAATTCAAATGACCCTTCCTGAATTTGATATTCTGGATGAATTGAAAAATGCTTATGTAAAAATTCCTTTATTACAAGTGATCAAAGTAATACCAATTTATGCTAAAACAATAAAGGAATTATGCATTAAGAAAACTGGTAAAAAGAAGAAAGATCCTACTACAATCCACATCATTGGAAAACTAGCAAGCCTCATGTCTACAAAAACAACAGTAGAAAAATATATTGACCTTGGTATCCCTATGGTTACTATTTCAATAAACAATTTTTCAGTTCCAAACACATTGATAGATTTGGGAGCAGCTATAAATGTAATGACTATAGAGACAAGGAAACATTTAGATTTAAACAACATTAGATCTACTACTACAATCTTAGAGTTAGTAGACAGATCTAAAGTTATACCAGAAGGAATATTAGAAGATATCATAGTCTCTTTGGATTCATGGGAGTACCATGTAGACTTCCTCATTTTGCAGCCAAAACCAAACTTATGATAGCATCCTCTAATCTTAGGCAGACCGTGGTTAGCCACAACTAATGCCTTTATAGGATGCAGATCTGGAAGTGTGATTATTGCACATGGATATGAGAGAAAACACATCACACTTTATTATCGAGCACAATAATCTTCTTTAGTATCAATGCTTGAAGAACAAGAACAACAACAAACTAAATAAATTGTAAGTATTAACCAAGTCTTTGATCTAAGAGAAGAAGAGGAGAACAAATATCTATTGGATCTTTTCATCTCAGAACCAAATATTTCAGAACAACTTAGAGTAACTCAGTATGAAGCTGCAAGTAATTTTTTGAATCAGTGTTTCCAGGAAACCTGTACAATTCAATCACTACAAGAATCCTTCACAAATATTTTTCTTGTAAACACAATTACCAATTCAACAAAAAAAACAATTGAGATATATCCTGGAAAACATTTGAACATTGGTAACCATTTACAATTGTCACAAGAGAAAGAGGTAATAGCATTACTACAAAAATACTCAAAATCTTTTGCCCGCGATTACACAGATATGCAGGGAATTCATCCCAACACATGTATCCACCATATATATACAGATGACCAGATTAAACCAGTAAGGCAGCCTCAAAGGCGAATGAACCCCATGATGAAAGAAATAGTGAAAGAAGAACTACAGAAACCACTGCAAGTTGGGTTCATCTATCCTATTTCTGACATTCAATGGGTTTCTCCCTTAGTAATTGTACAGAAGAAAAATGGGAAGTGGAGAATATGTGTGGATTACCGGGAATTAAACAAAGCAACATTAAAATACCATTTCCCACTACCATTTATTGACCAAGTCCTAGACTCGTTAGCTGGGAATAAATTCTTTTCCTTTCTAGATGGGTTTAGTGGGTATAATCAGATTAGAATACAAATGGAAGACCAAGATAAAACAACATTTACCTGCCCATGGGGAACCTATGCATACAATGTTTTTCCATTTGGACTATGTAATGCATTGCTACTTTCCAAAAAGCAGTTCTTGCAATATTTGTTGATCCGATCCACGAATGTGTAGAAGTCTATATGGACGATTTTACTGTATATGGAAACACATATGACGATTGTTTGAAAAATCTTGAGAAATTATTGAAACAAAGCATAGAGACAAATCTGTCCTTGAGTAATGAAAAATGATATATGATGTTAACAGAAGGGATAGTCTTGGGACACCATATTTCCTCATCAGGAATTAAGGTGGATCCAGCTAAAATACAAGTCATTGTGAATTTGATGCCGCCTACAACTCAAAAGGAAGTAAGAAGTTTCTTGGGTTATGCAAGCTACTATAGTCGATTTATAGAAAACTTCAGTAAAATAGCATAGCCTATATTCAAGTTACTTGCAAAGGATGTTGAATTCCAATGGACAAATCATTTTCAAAATGCATTTCAAATATTGAAAGAAAAACTATCAATTGCCCCCATTCATCGAGGACCGAATTGGTCTTTTATATTTCAATTGATGCATCTGATACTGCTATAGGTGCATCACTTGGACAGGAAGAAAAACTTTTCAATTATGCTATATACTTCATAAGAAAAAACTTAGCAGTAGAATAATTGAACTACACAGTCACAGAGAAAGAAATGTTAGTTGTAGTACATGCAGTAAACAAATTCAGACATTACATAACAGGATACCAAGTGTTCATTCACACAGACCATTTAGCAATGAAATACTTAATGAACAAAGAAATCACATGGAAGAATAACAAGATGGTTATTGTTAATGCAAGAATTTAACATTACAATTCAAGATCGACCAGGGAAGGACAATCAAGTAGTTGATTTCCTTTCAAGGCTTCATACACTGGGTTATCCAAATCCAGTTCCAAATCATTTTCCAGATGAACATTTGTTTGTAATAACTATGAAAATACCATGGTTTGCAGATATAGAAAACTATTTATCCTCTGGGAAATTACCAACTCAATTCAAAAAGAAACAAAAACAAAAGATCATTATAGAAAGCTCTAGATATAGTTGGGTGAACGGTGATATGTTTTATACTAGCTCTGATTTAATAATAAGGAAATGTGTTAGAAAAGTCAAAATACTAGAAATTTTGAAAGCATGTCATGACGAGCCATGTGGTGGTCATTTTACAGACAAACAGACATCCTACAAGGTGTTGCAACTAGGCTACTATTGGCCAACAATCTTCAAAGACTCCAAAGCCTATGTCAAGAGGTGTGACAGTTGCCAAAGAATAGGAAGACCAATAGTATCAGATGAAATGCCACTTAAGCCACAAGTGCTCATAGAACCATTCGAGCAATGGGCTCTAGATTTTGTGGGACCAATAAATCCACCATCAAACGGAAAGAAGTACATCTTGGTATGTATAGACTATGTAACTAAGTGGGTTGAGGCAAAGGCGGTAGCAAGGGCAACAGAAAATACAGTGGTCACATTCCTCTTTGAGGAAATCTTTGTTAGATTTGGGGTACCAAGACAGATTGTAACTGACCAAGGCACACAGTTCACTTCAAAACTTGTTCAGGATCTTACAGAAAAGTACAAGATCAAACACAAAAAATCAACACCGTACCATCCTCAAGCAAATGGACAAGTGGAGGCGACAAATAAAGTCCTAGAAAATATAATGACAAAGACAGTACAGATGAACAGGAAGGATTGGTCAGAAAAGTTAAGAGATGCACTATGGGCATACAGAATAACATGGAAAAACACAACTGGGTTTAGCCCATACCAGTTAGTGTATGGAAAAGAAGTCTTACTACCCATAGAATTTCAGATACACACATTCAAGTTAGCAGCAAAGTTAGGACTAGAATTGTCTGAAGCACAAAAACATATAATGGAATTGAACCAATTGGATGAACAAAGACAGCAAGCAGTAGAACACACAACACTGGTGCAACAACAAAGAATGAAATGGCATGATCGATTCATCAAGAACAAGACATTCAACAAGGGAGACTAGGCATTACTGTTTGACTCCAAATTCAAAGATTTCAAGGAAAAGTTTACAACTCATTGGCTAGGGCCATATGAGATAGAAGAAATCTTTGATAACGAAGTTGTTCAGATAAAAACAATTGATCAAGAGTCTACTTCATTTTTAGTAAATGGACATAGGCTTAAAGTTTACAATAAGCCTATCAATAAAGAAGATTTTGTGAAACAAATGACAAGAGAGACAGATCTGGAAGTAATGGAACGACATAGCTATATTCCTTCTAGTACCCAGAAGAGGAAGAATACAAAAAAAAACAAAAACAAAATTAAAATATAATAATAATAAGTTTGCTAGTGAAAACGAGGCAACTGGCACCAAGCAAACATGAATTCATAGAGGAAAACCAACTAGTTTTGGCCTGTATGAATTCACAATTTTTGTTTTACTCTCACAACAGTTTGATTTTGCAGAAGAACCTCCAAAACAAAACAAGACTTGAGGACAAGTCTTCAGATAAGCAAGGGGGAAAGTCGCAAAAGAAACTTAGTTGAGCAGTTGGAAGTTTGAGAAGTTGAATTGATGACGGAACTTGAATTGTATCGCAGAAGGGACCTGAAACATTATCAAAACCATTGATTAGAAGGGACCTGAAACGTTAGGAAAAGAAATATGTATATATTGCATAAAAAAATATACGGCAGTAGGGACCTGAGTTATTATGAACCAATTGCAGATGGGACCTGAATGACATCAACAATCAATGGACCTGAATCAATGAAGGATGCAAGAACAAGAAGCAGAAATAAAGTTTATATTTCAATCCATCTTAGACATTTCATCAAAGACATTTGACCAGAAGACATCATAGGCTTTATCAAATACTATTAGGGAGTACAAGTACTGTGAGTACAAAGTTCTACTCTTGAAAATTCAATTTTTTTTAGAAATTTTTAGAAAAATGTTAAAATTAAGTTAGTACCTGAAAGCATATTTTACTTACATATTCATTTCACTACCCTCATCCTATTATTTTTACTTACATATTCCTTTTACTACCCTCATCCTATTATCCTATTCATAACCATTATCCTATATTTAATACTATAAACATCCTCCAAATATTTATTTCATGTCCTATATTCATATTCCATACTCCATTTACATATTCCATATCCATTTCATCTCATAACCATAAGTTTTTTTTGAAAAGCAAAAAAGATCAGAATAGAGGGTTCAACAGTTGAAACCCTAGAACCTGCACAACCAACTACAACATTAGTATCATGGAATTAATTTTAAACATGGCCTAAATATGGTCATTTTAAAATTAAAAAGAGATATATTGAAATAAATACATATGGAAACATGCGCATTATAAAAAATATAAAGTGGAAGAAATCAAAATGATTTATTGTAATAAGTTATAATAGCGCATAAAGAATGATACTATTGAAGTGACAAGGGTTATTATAATAATCATACAATGCAAATACATGTTATGAGTGCTTCGGAGGAATAAGTCGTAGGTAATGGAGGTAATGGATATAAGGGAAAGTACGATGACAGTTGAATGGAGACAAAACCATACACTGTGCAATCAAAACTATTCAATATGGCAATCAAAACACAATGCATAACAAATATGAGCCAACTATAATAAAACATATGGTTTGCAAACAATACGATGGCATAAGTAACATATCAGTCAAGGTCAAACAATGAATGTCGCGACAATACTAAGGAATGGTATGTGGGACAACCATGATGGAATGAAGGACAGCCACGATGGAAGCCATCAGAGGATACAACAGGTAAAACGGTCAAACGAAATTTTAAAATACAAACAGCAGAGGTTTCAAAACAACGCCGAGAGTTTGCATATACTCTGCCATTGTATACACAGAGTGTGGTGAATATCGTTCCCTCTCCACCATCACAACCATTTTGAAGGCTCAGGGAGAGCAACGAAATATTGTAGAAGCATTTAGCATACGGTTGTGAGCCTGAGATGAGTGTTTGAGTGAAGAAACACGAAAATAGAGGAAAGTGAACCGAGAAGGAAAAGGCAGAAGATATAGCGGTTGGGGATTGGAGTGATAAGAAGGAAACCTGAAGAAGATTAAGAGATAAGCCGAGAAGACTAACAAATAAAGTGGAGTTAGTTAAAAGAGATCTCGTGCAAAACAAGGTAAGATCGAAACTTGATCTCCCTCATTGAATGCAACAGATGTTTATGAGAAAATCTCGGGATTCTTTCATTAAAATAGAGGTTAAACTCCGAGATAGGAAAGCACTCCAACTTCTGTTTTCATTTGTCATTAGCTGTCTCTGCCATCAATCAAGGAATAGATGTTTTGAAACGAAGTTTAACAAGTGGCAACCATAATAAAATGCAGGTAAGTTGAGTCACGATCAAGGGAAATCAATATAAATCATTGCAGCCAGGTAACTCCATTTGGAACCTCCATGTTCACTTATCAAATCATTGAATTGAATGTTTGATTTCATAACTAAATGTTTTCGTTGAGCTTGAGTAATGAAACAAAGTGTTTAGTGTAGTTTTGAATACATAAACACAACCTTTTGCTGAGATTGAATAATGAAAACAGAGTGTTTAAGTGGAGTTTTGAAAACACATGCTGTCACCGAGTTAAAACAGAGTGTTTGGTTGTAATTCTGATTGCATAAACACATGTTGGGTAATGAGACAAAATGATAAGTTAAGGTTTGGTTGCATGAATACATGTCTACACCAAATTGGTCAATGAAACAGAGTATTGAACTTGCAAAGAAATGCATAAAACAAATGGATTCGTTGAGTACACAGTGAGTTCAAATAGCATAAACCATGGTTCAATTGTGTAAACAATGAGTTCAAATTGCAAAAATGATGGATTGATTGCATAGACAGTGAATTTGATTGCATAGACAGTAAGATTAATTGCACACACAGTGGCATTAATTTGACAAACAGTAAACGAAGAAATAACTCCAGTTTGATATATGAATGAGATCTGTAATAATGGTGTTTGACATATGAATGAGTTAGGAGAGTGACAAGGAAAATAAAAATCGAAAAGGAAAAAATCATGATATGATTTATTTATTTATTTTTTAAACAGAGATCGATTTCCAAGTTTTCTCTTATAAACAATGATATGCATGAAGAGGAATACTTTATTTGTCTGGACAGAACAAGGTTGTGATGAAAAAGGGACAAAGCCGAGAGTGGATTTTATATAAGAGAAATCAGTCTGTTTTTGTTTTTTAGTCACAGAGGTTAATAAAAAAACACCGATTCATTGTTGTAGAGAGACAGAGACAAAAAGAAGCTTGGTTTTATCATTCTAAATAATAACAGGAGAAAGGTAAGCCTTCTACAAACTGAATCAAAAAGGATTTTTATGCACAAATGATTTTTATTTTTATTGTTAAAAATGAAGTTAATGACAGTAGAAGGGTATATCCATTGGTTTTCAGAAAACATGACCACCAAGATAGAGCCAAAATTTCAAATAGAACAATGGAAGAAGGAAACAGTAGAAAAGTTGTATCAAGCAGGGCTTATAGGGTTTCTACAAAGGTTTAATGGTCACAGTGAGGGGATAACTAGAGAATTTGTGAATAACTATACTCAGGAGCAAACAAGGGTAGGGAACCTAATCATTCCAGTGACTCAAGAATACATTTCCCAAGCATTAGATCTTCCACTGACAGGGGAAAATTATCACAAAGGTCTACATTTCAAGGAGAAAGCATGGACTTTCTTCTTGGAGAAAAACAGGAAGGGAGCCTTTGACAGGGCCAAAGGCATACCCAGGGAGTGGTTCAATGAGCCATGGGGGGAACTAGTCTTGATTATTTAGAAATTATTCACTTGTGATAGGGGATAGAGTGTGGCACACTTGTATCATGTTAGGCTCCTCCAACACATTAAGGGGGAAGTCAAAATAAACTTGCCATATTTCTTCTTTTGAAGTCTCATTAAGATGATAGAATCAGTAAGAAATGAGAATAAACCAAGGGAGGCTCAAGTCTATCATTAGGGACTCATAAAAATACTTGTAGAGCATCAAGTCAAAACACAGGGTATAACTTGGAGAGAGTTTTTATGTTAGGCCCCTATAATACTAGAGATTCCCCCATTAATATTGTCATCGTATCCCTTATTGTTATTATTGTGATCCTATTGTTCCCATATTGTTATCAGTATGCCCCATAGAAACACACTATTGTTATTTTTATTTCCTTACGTTATTACTATTATGTCGGCTTGATTATATTATGACCCCTTAGACTCCTATATGTAGAAGGGAGGTTTAGTCATTTGTATCATCCAAGAATTATTCATTTGTGTAATGTAAAGGAGGTTTCCCCCTTGAAGAGGATGAATTCTAAGGCATTGATCTATCTTTTCTATCTTTTTGTGAGTTGGTTTCCTAACATTTGGTATTAGAGCTTTGGATTCTAGGGTTTCGCTGCTCCAAACAGGTCATCGTGGCATTTTTGATATAACTTTTTTCTGTGACGTATCAGAAGCTACAAAAAAAACCCATTTGAGCCGAAATTGTTTTGGACTTTGGGTCTAAATTTTAGAGCTTGTCTCACTATATTTACGGAGTATGATCTGAGGAAGTTAGGGTTTTTGCATACTCCCGAATTACATTCCAAACAGGTGACCTGGGGAAAATCATCATAACTTTTGTTTTGAGCATCAGATTGAAATTTCGTAAGAAGTTTCAGAAAGAGGATGGCTTGTAGTTTTTTGGTATCAGAGTAATTTGAAAGCTCTAACATGACTCGTGAAGAAGAGGAAGAAATGCAACATGATATATCAAAATTACAAGACCAAGTACAACAAATTTCACTCTCACTAAAGTTAAATGAAGCCAAGATGAATGGCGTGGAAGCTAATATGAATGGCATGCAAGCTAATATGGATGGCATGGAAGCTAAGATGAATGGAATGGACGCTAAGATGAATGGCATGGACGATAAGATGGAAGAATTGAAGATAAATTTGAATAAGTTTCTACAAGAAATGGTCATTAATGGTGAAAGGGTAGTAAAGGAAACTCATGATGAAAACAAAAGAAATGTTAATCATGATTTCATAGAATCTAATGTTGGATTGAAGACCCACCATGTTCTAAAAATCGATATGAGGAAGTTTGATGGCAAGGATCCCGGAACATGGATACTACAGATGGAGCAATTTTTCGATCTTCATAATATGCAAAACACACAAAAGGTATGTATTGCAACTTTATATTTGGAACCAAATCAGTTTGTATGGTATCGATGGCTTTGTTCTCATAAACAAATTGTCACTTGGGCAATTTTTACGGAAGAAATGATAACACATTATGGGGGTACAAAAAGCAACACCTTTTTTAGCCAATTGATAAATCTCAAACAAAAGGGTTCAATGATGGAGCACATTGAGGACTTCCAAAAACTGAACATAAGGGCAAGAGATATTCCAGAGGAGCATAGGATTGATGTGTTCATAGGGACTTTAAAGGATAATATCCAACATGAGGTTCACCTTTGGGAACCTGATTCACTGGAGAAGGCATTCAGGTTAGCAAGAAAAATGGAAAGTAAAATTATGGCAACCAGGAAGCTTACCATTCACAACTACAAATATGGAAGTGTTAGTGCCCCTAGCCTTCCACAACTGATCCAAAATGGATCCTAAAACCTCTAAGTCTAAGTATTTAATACTATCGGAAAACACTATCGTAGAAGGAAAACCATGAAGAATGGCGGAAAACAGAGTAAAGCGAAGGTTGAAGTATCGTTGAATCAGAGTTGTTGGATCGGACTGATCAACAATCTAGATCAAATCGGTGGATTGCATTGGAGGGTTTGGCGATATCACATCGGTGGAGTGTATTGGGGACAGCCTGAGGGGAAATGCGACTGCGATCGACGACATGGCGTGAACCGTTGATCGAGCGCGCAGATCAACGACTGCGATTACACCATCGCATCACAGGTTTCCAAGGTGTCGAGGGCCCTGAAATCAGGTCAACAACAAGGGGGATACCCACCCGGTCGAGAATCTGGTTGGCGGCTCCGTGCCCGTTTGGTGTAGCGGGTCCGACTGGGGATAACGGGACCAGCTTCCCGTTCTAAGGGGGTGTGTGTGTGTAGAGTTTGGTTATGTGTGTGTGTGTAGCACATGATAATGAAAATATGGAATTATTTCTAAGCTAATCTAATTCTAAACTCTGAGACTGAATTTTATACTACTTTAATCTATCAAGAACAACACATCTAATCTAAGGTAACCCGGGATAAAACTTTTTCCATTATGCGATCTAGAAAGATTTCACACAATAACTGGTAATGAAGATTATTCAGCTATTATGAGAATATAAATCAATTAAGATGAACCATCCTGCATAAAAAGTTAAGCAAAACGATTGTGAACAGCATATCGCATAATCAGTTATTCATGTATTAAGCACAAATCAATGACTCCACCGTACAAAAGTGCCAAATGGTAGTCCACTCATTCATACATTAACATATAAACAACATCAGTTGTATATTACTCTAAGAATGCAAGCAGAAACTCGTCAAGAGATAAAAGTACCATTTATGACTGATTTTATACTCACAAACCTTAAGCAATAATTATCTATTTCTACTTACTTCTAATGCCTACTAAGAGTACAGAAGTGCAACATCAATAGCAGGTATTAAAATGCAAACATAAATAAATCTTGATCCGTCCATTCATCAAAAACCCCCTCCGAGGGTACAAAAGTGCATGTTCCGAGGACAAGTTTTTTGACAAATTTCCGGACCCTTCTCCAATGCAACGAGAAGGGTTAAATACTACTAACCGGCTAATTTTAATTACACAAATTTAGGGAACGACTTCAAATGATCGCCCTTTTACTAAAACAAATTTATTTCTAAAAACTGAATCTAATTTCTAACCATTTCTGTATCTGCTCCTTAGTGCTGTAAGCGATGCGCTGTCTGCCGTGAAAGAGTCGGCTGCTTGTCCTTTCCTTTAGTTCGAGCTTGAAAATTAGAAATAACAAGAGCTAGCACCTCTTTCTGACAAACTAGAAGATATTTTTGAAAGTGTTCTTCTGGAGGAGTGTCTTCACGGCGTGTATACTTAGTACAACTCAGATTTCTTTCAAACTGATTGTGTTGTTGCTATTTCGGTTTCCGGCCGTGCGAATGACTCAATGAGCTGGGGATTTTGTTGCCTAAATGATTTTCTCAATTGAAACTTGTTTCCATTCTTTGTTCCAGGCTTTTCTGAGACGTCTTTCCCCTTAAGCGTTTTTCTTTTTGCTTTACCCAATTTGGGACTCAGGATCTTTCATAAACGCTTTTCTTTTGTGCGCCTTTGACTCTGAGTCCTAGATAGCCTATTTCCATCAGCATTTGTTGAGTGATACTCTGGGATCCGCGGTCCTGCTGTATGCGGTATCCATCTGTGAAGTCATCTCCTCTCTGTTCTTCTAGCTCTGGCGCTTTTCCTTAGATGTTTCCTGCATATAGATTTATATTAGTTGCTGACTTATAGTTCACGTAAATGAAAAGAGACAGAAGAAAAGATTGACATGAAAGCAATTAAGTTCTAATGAATGCATAATCATGTCACCCATTATGACTTGACTCTTCGAAAAACGCAACATAATCATTTTTGGATACACAGGCGTACAATCATTAATTTCCTGTAAGGTGCGCGCCTAATTTTGGGCTCACAGATCATGCCGAGGAATGCCTGCGACGAATGGCTTCTGCGATTTGCATCGCAACATCGAAGATTGCGATGTAAATAGGTGGCATCACAGAAATTGATAGTCTCATTTGTCGCACACCATAGATCGCAGGGCGCAGCTTTGCATGGTCGCAGATCGCATATCGCAATATCGCAAGGTTGCAAGTTTTTCGCTTTGTCACTCTGTGTTGCTTATGCGACATTGCGACGTGCGATGTCGCATATCGGCCGTCGGCGATTCTTTAGGTTTTCCCTTTTTGAGCGCTTTTAATGCACGCAATGCGATGAGTTCTCGCGTCGCTCCTCCTCAGTGTATTTATGCGCTTTGGGAAAGCGCTCCTTTTTTCCTTTGCGACGCGATATAGCTTCTTAGGGAGTTAATACAAAAGATTTTTCAAAAAAAAATATTTTTTGGATTTTTGGTTAAGGGTCCCCCTTTGCTTGATGTTATTACTAATATCAAACAAAGAGGGGGGTTTTTGGTGACCACAACAATGGCGACTCACTGTGAAGAACCAGTTATCTCTGCATTTCTATTGACCATTCACTTCCGAAACAGCAAAATTTTTATATGTCTAAATTTTGTTATGGACAGATAGAGTAGATTGCCCCTCACCTTGTCGACGATATTTTGTCTCAACCCTTTTTATATCCCAATTTCTTGCTTCCTCAGGTTTTTTCTTGCATTCGCATCAGACATTACTTGGTCTTGATAAAAGATAAAATAAGGTCTTCTCTGCGTACTGGCTTAAAAGTATGCTCATTTGTCGTAGGTAGAGCCTCTGCTGCCCGCAAGCGTCCATAGCCTCGACAGGGTTACCATGTTATCCAGCAATGATCCTTTTTCCTGCTTGAGGTTACTCGCAAGATTCCAGAGAAAAATCCTTTTTGACACACTTTTCCTTTTTTTTCTTTTTCTTTTTAATTCTCTAAAGAACAATGTCTTGGTTTGGTGGCCAAATTATGACACAGTCATTCACTTGATTTACACTTTTGCTGAACAAGCCGGCTCGTGATGAGACCTCTTGTCTTTTGATTGCAACAATCTTAAGTCGTTGCCCTGTTTTGATAGACAGTATTGGCAAAGTTAGCAAGTTATAATATCTTTGATCATGATAAGCCGGCTCGTGATGAGACCTCTTATTCTTTGAGATATAGTGTTTTGCTTGGATTGTTTCTCTGAATGCTGTAATTTCCTTTTAGCAGGGAGGAAGTCATTGTTTTTCCTTAAGAAAGCTCTGGACGACAATAATAGAGTTTTTGAAAACAACAGCTTTGCAGAGAATGCTTATTTTATTATTGATGATACCTTTCGTGGTGCTGATACAAAACAATTCTTTTACCATAGGTTGCTTTTGTCAAAGTTTTTTAGAGGTCGAAACGAGTATCGTAATCAAAGTGAAGTTAACTCTATTTGTCAATAATAAAATTCAGATTTTCAAAAATTTTGCTATTTGTACAAGCGAAATCAAAATCTGATAGAGAATTGGCGTGCTCTTTCATGAATCCTTTTTAAATGATCATTCACAACGGGTTTTATTCATAAAAAAAAAAAAAAAAAAAACAAAATAAAAACTAAAAACTAAATCTATCCTGCAAAAATTAGAAGATTTCTTTTCTATGGAAAGTATAATTTAAGAATCAATCTGTTGACAGGTAAAGAATCTCTCCTTCCTGCCAGATCCTGCAACACGAATGCAGACGGGCCTACGACTTCTACAATCTGAAAAGGGCCAAGCCACAGCTTTTGAAATTTCGTATGTTTGCTCTTTTCTTCATGAGCGTTATCCCATTTCAAAACTAAATCACCCATCTGAAAGTTTTTTCTGGTTATGATACTTGAGTCAAAAGAAGATTTTATTAGCGCTTGGTGATGAGCATGGGTTTTCCTAGCTTGTTCTCTTTGTTCTTCTAGTTTGATTATTTCCATTTGTCTTAATTGTAAAGAGGAAGTAGATACTTCATCGATATATTGCACTAAAGACAAAGAGGGAATGACTAGGTGAGTCAGAAGAACCACTTCTCTCCCTTAAACTAAATTAAAGGGAGAAGTGTCGATTGAAGCTTTCTTTGTGATTCTAGCAGCCCATAAAGCATTTACCAGCGCTTTGTGCCAATTCTTTTGGTTTTGGTCGACTGTTCTTTTGATAATTCTGATTAGGTTCTTGTTTGTTGATTCAGCCAATCCATTACCTTGCGGATAGTAGTTGGCAGAATATTTCAGTTTGAACCCTCTTTTAAGCGCAAACTCAGTCATAGCATTTCCAGAAAAATATGAAGCGTTATCAAACATTAATGCTGTTGGCAATCCAAACCTAGTGATGATAAATTGATCTATGAATTCAATAATATTTTTAGAATGAACTGTCTTGAGAGGAACTACTTCTACCCATTTGGTAAAATAATTAGTTGCCGTAAGGATATACTTATGTTGCTTAGAAGAGTGAGGAACGATCTCACCTATTATGTCCAAGCCCCATTGACTGAATGGTTGGTCGATGATGACTGGTTGTAGCGGCATGGACGGTTTCCTTTGTTTTCCTGCAGCAGTCTGGCAGACTTGGCATTTCCTTACGTGATTGTATGAGTCTTTGAACAACGTGGGCCAATAATATCCTGCACGCAAGATTTTATGTGCAGTCGCATCTCCGGCATAGTGTCCGCCCGCTGGTCCATCGTGGAGTTCCTGCAAAACCTTTTCGGCTTCAGTTTTCTCAAGACACCTAAGAAGCACAGAATCGTAATTCCTTTTAAACAAGACATCATTTATGAGCTGGTATTGTTTAGCTTTTAATCTTAGAGCTCTTTTCTTGGTATGATCCAGACATGATGGAGCATACCCGTTCTTAAGAAAATAAATGGTGTCAGCATATGATGATTCTGCATCGTTTAGGCTTACCTCATACGCTTGTACCTCTTCAGATGAGTTCTCCGGGATTTGCGATGCTCCGACTAACATCTTGCAGAAGCCTTGACCTCTTACGATGTTTGCTGGTTTGATCTCAAGATCATATTCCTGTAAAGCGGTAATCCAATTAGCTCTCTTTTCGCCCACGTCTTTCTGCACCAAAAGGTTTCTTACCGCCGGAAACGGTACTACGACTTTAGTGTGGGCTTTAAGCAAGAAAGGTCTGAAATATTTGATTGCTTTGAAAACAGCATATGCTTGTTTCTCTACGTCTGAGTAATTAATTTCAGCACCTTGTAAGTTCGAGCTAAAGAATGCGATTGGAGCTTCCGCTTTCTCTTGATTTGCTTGGGTCAAAATCGTGGCATAGGATTTCTCTGAGGCAAAAGTATACAAGATAAAAGATTTCGAAAAATTTGGGGTGGCCAACGATGGAGCATCGATGATAGCTTGTTTGATTAAGTTGAACGCTTTGTGCTCATCTAGACCCCATTTGAAATTTGAATTCTCTTTTATCATATTTTGTAAGGGAGAAATAATACGTGAAAAATCCGGGACAAATCTTTTGACAAAATTGATCTGTCCAAGGAAGGATTGCATGGCTTTCTTTTTATGGGGTATGGATATTTCGGAAATTTCCTTGATTCTGTCGGGTTCTATATGAATACCAGATTTCGACACTATGAATCCGAGCAACTTCCCTTCGCTTAACGCAAAGAAATATTTCTTTGGGTTGAGCGAAATCCCATACCTCAAGCATCTTTGAAAGATTTGCTTCAAATCTTTGAGGTGGTTGTTTCGTTTTTTGGAGTACACTGTTATATCATCCAGGTAAATCACTACTGATTTATTGACTAACCCTTTAAACGCGATGTCCATGGCTCTCTGAAAAGTAGCTCCGGCATTGATCAGACCAAATGGCATCTTCCGATATGCATAAGTGCCCCATTTGGTTTGGAACGTAGTCTTTAACTGATCATCGGGATGCACCAGTACTTGATTGTATCCTGAAAATCCATCCAAGAATGACATTAATTCTGAGCCTGCTACTGCCTGTAATATTTGCTCCATAGGTGGGAGGGGAAAGTTATCTTTCTGACAGGCTTTGTTGAGATTTCGGAAATCGATACAGATTCTAATGTCTCCGTTTTTCTTCCTAACGGGCACCATATTGGATACCCATTTAGAATGCCTTACGGGGAAGATTATTCTGGCTCTCAACAACTTATTAAGCTCAGTTTTTATCTGATTTTCTAGGTTAGGGTGTATTTTTCTGAGCTTCTGCTGGACAGGTTTTTCATTGTCAATCATAGGGATAACATGTTGAATGATAGAAGTGTTGTATGTCTTTAGCTCATCGTAATTCCAGGCAAAAACGTTTTTGTATCGTCTCAGAAGACGGATATATGCTGATTTCTCTTCAGGGGCTAGGCCGTGACCTAGTTTAACGTTTTGTGGCTTCTGATCGGTCCCTAGGTTTACTAATTCATAGTTCAGGGTAGAACTGCAAAGTTTAGCATTGGCGGACATTTTAAACCGACTTTTCAAATCATATAAATATTCTAACTTGACCACTGATTTCGGTATAGCATTGTCAGAGCCATTTTGTTGTATTTGGTGATCATGATGGTCTTCGTCGATTATCTGATTTGGGTAGGATCCTTCAGAAGTAAGGAAATTTACGATGTCAGGATCGTCGTTGAACACTCTCCAATTGGTGATATTGTTAGGGATGGATGGTCTAAAGATTAATTCTATTGAAAACCTATCAGGACTAAAATCTTCAGAAGGGATAAGTCTAGAGGCTACGTTAGCTAACAGGTCTGCGCTCGCGTTTTGAATTCTTGGAATTGATGAGATGTTGAATGCTACGAAATGTGCAGTGAGATCTTGAACTAATGATTGATAATGCTTTAAATGACTTGACAGGCAATGTATGGTGTTACGTACCTGTTTTACGACGATCTCCGAATCTCCAAAGACTTGAAGATACTTAACGTTCAATCCGATTGCTTTGTATAGGCCTTGAACCAAGGCTTCGTATTCCGCTGTGTTGTTCGTGCAATCGAACTCAAGTCTGCATGCGAGCATAATCTTGTTCCCGTCTGGGTTAATCAGAACGCATCCTGCTCCTGCCCCCTCATTGGATTTAGATCCGTCAAAATATAATTTCCAAAATAAAGATGTATTTACAGAATTATCTAAAAAACTAAAACATTTTGAGTCATCAGTTTGGGAGAAATTTTCAACTTGGGATAAAACTGAATTCTCTAAGTATGGTGAAATATGAGCATTGAAATTACCTAGGAAAGAATCTATTGCGTAATTGCCTACAATGCTGCTATTGTACGTTATGGCTTCATTTTCTCTTTCCAGTTCTGTCACTATGTATTTTTGGTGCAACTCTCGTTCAACCTTTATCTGATTTGGTTTACCATTGTATGGTAACCACATGTGCGACCAATCGGTTGAAAAATATCCGTGGAGTTTCTCCGACCAATCCTTGCTAAGAATCAAACCATAGAACTCAGGGATATCAGCTACTAGAATGTCGATAACCTGACACACTTTTGGGTTAGACGACAATCTTATGGTCACCTGATTGAGTTCACCAACCACTTCAACTTGGGATCGATCAAGTTGAACTATACGTACTGCGGATTTTTGAGGTTGCACATTCAATTTGGCACATATTGACCTAGGTAAAATATTCGTTGAAGCACCAAAATCGACCAAGCAATTGTGCACGTTTTTGTTGAAGATTTCATATGTGAGAAGAAAAGGAGGAGTATGAGATCTTGATCTTCCTCCAATCAAGGCGATGTCATTTGGATCAATTTTATTGATCGTGTTGGTTGGAGGTCTTCCCAAATTGTGGGAAGCTACAGCTGTAGGTAAAGATGTAGTAGGCACAACATGTAATTCTTTCATCATTATTTTCTGCTGGTGTTTCAATTTACTCAATTCATACAGAGTGATATTAGCCCTAGTCTTCTTCATGTTATCAATGATGTTATACTCCATTTCATCCGACACTAATAGAGTTCTTGATGGAGGCGCTTGGTCAGATTGGACTGGGCTAAGCTGGGTCCCTTTAGCAGTTGTCTTTTTTGTTGCGACCTTTTCTTTTGTTGCAGGGCTTGCGCCCTTTTGTTTTGGGGTAGTTTGGGGAGGATCAAGTTGATTTTTGCTTCTCGTGCTAACAGGAAATGCTTCTTGATCCTCTTCTTGTGGGAGGATGAAGTCCCACATTCCTTGTAATTCTACGACCTCTTCCTCGTCGGTCTGCCCTTCAGTGGTATTCTCTTCTTCTTCGTCTTCTTCAGATTCAACGTTTGAGACAACACTAGGTGGTCTTACCTCCATGGGAGGATTTCTTTTAAAAGTCCTAAAAGGATTTTTCGAAGAGGTCTCTGCTACTTGTTTCTTAATATCAATCATCTCATTGGACATGGCTTTCAATACTTTTTGTAATCCTTCCAAATCGAAAGGGTCTTTCGTTTGCTTCTTCTTGGTGTCTTATTTGAAAGAGATCTTCTTAGATTTGCGTTCTTCAATAGCAGATCTCTTTTCTAGGGCTACCACGTGTTTTTCCACTGCTAACGCTTTTGTCAAGTTGTCGACTAAGGTGGTCTTGTTTGCCCTATCTACGAAGATAGCCAAGTTTGGAGGTAAAGCCGTGATGTACCATTCACATCTTACTTCCTCGCTGGGTTGTGAGGCAGCGGGGATTTTGTTGAGGATCTTATTGAACCGTAAGTTAAAATCTTTAATGGGTTCTCTAGCCTCAGCCTTAAGATTAGATAGGTCATTGATCAATGTCGCCGTGGATCTGTCATCACGAAACTTGGTGAGGAACTGACTTTGAAAAATGTCCCAGCTTGTGATGGATCCGGAAGGTAACGAAAAGTACCATGACCCGACTGTTCCTTGCATTGTATAAGGGAAAAGCCAGACAACAACGTCTTCGTTAATGACTCCGTTGAGATTAACAGAAAGCATGAAATTATTGATATGTTCCTCGGCTAGCATGCCTGCTTCCGGATTGAATTTAGGCAGCCATTTCTCAGGATGGGCCGGTATAGGGCTCAGGAGTGGAGGCATTAAAACCGCCCCAGGATTGTTCCATGGAGACTGGGCCATCACTGAGCTGCTAGTTAATGGAAGTGCAGAAGATGATCCCTGATGATGAGAGGATGAAGATATTAAGATCTTTGATGTTTGAAGAGGAAGGTTTGTAGAAGATGGGTGAGTGAGTTGGAATGAAAGAGTGGGTGGTTGACTTCGCGGTGAGGGAGTTGATATGGACGAAGTGGATGAAGGAGTCTGACTGTCAGACTCTGGTGGTGTTTTCCTTGCTCTTTTCCTGGTAGGGAGAGGGAGTTCACTTGGTTGTATGCCAAATTTTTCACTCTTTAATCTGGTAAGGGGATGAGCAGGGTTGTACTGTGAAGTCACGCTGCTTTTAGATTTATCAGACTTCTGGTTAAAAATAGAGAATCCCTGGAGTTTACGAATCAAAGTTCAAATTTCAGGGGGTTCAATGATAGATTGGTATGATATATTCGAATATGTAGCAGTGGTAGATACTCGAGCGACTTCAAATTCCGGGTTTAACCGTGTTGGAGAAGTCGAGGGAGTTAATGAGGGTGTATTACTCTCAGAATGGTATTTAGATGTTTCTTTAGGTGCCATTCATAGTTCGTGCCCTCCTTCTAGCGCCAAATATGTTGAGGGCCCTGAAATCGGGTCAACAACAAGGGGGATACCCACCCCCTAAAAACGGGAAGCTAGTCCTGTTATCCCCAGTCGGACCCGCTACACCAAACGGGCACGGAGCCGCCAACCAGGTTCTCGACCGGGTGGGTATCCCCCTTGTTGTTGACCCGATTTCAGGGTCCTCAACACAAGGGAAGGACTTACCAAAGGCCCAAAGACCATGCGATATGCGATTGCGATATATTGCATCGCAACAATACAAAGGGGCGAAGACCCATAGCCTGTGCGATTTGCGATAGCGATCAAGGCAGACCCGAAAGGGTTTATAAATGTGGCTCTATAAAATTTGAGTTCTGATATAAAAGTGTTTTGTCGGGCCTTTTCTATGTATTGGTGTGTTTCCGTTATAAAACCAAAATAAAAAGGAGACATGGCATATGGCGCTACAACGATAAATCACGGACCCGAAAGGATTTATGAATGAAACTTTATGTTATTTGCATTCCGTGATAAATGGTATTTTGGGCAGGCTTCAGGCGATAAGTGGTATTGGACGGGCTTCGCCCGATTCCATACACTGACTGACACGTAGCATGTAGCAAGGAGAGAGAAAACCACTTTTTTGGGCGGGTGATCTCCGCACAAGTAAGTCATCCGAAATTCACATCAGCCGTCAGATCAAATGGTTGTAGATCAATGGTGCAGAATGCACGAGCAGGTTGGATGATCGGGATGGATGTGAACTGTCAGATGAGAACAAATCTATGGTGTGGGATGCCAAAGGACCGATAACGGACGAGGCATGACAACCGTCCGATTCCTCCGTTTTAGAGTTTTTCTTGTGTATTTCTCTATGTACACAAAGAAGAAATTCTTTGGGATTTTTCACCATGCTAGTATTTCCGTGTGAAAACAGGTGGCCACCATACCTTAGAGCATTTTTCAATGATCGTTTAACGCTCAACAGGGATTTGAACGAACAGTGGCCGGGAGCCAGAAAGCCCGAGAATGGAGCTGAATAGACAATGTCGATAAGCTTAAAAAGCCATCCCATAATAGAACAGAGACAAGTCAGAGGTCAGAGACAGAGGGGAGATAGAGAGTCAAAGAAACCACATAGCTATGAACAGTTGATCAGAGGCACTGAGAGGGAGAGTCTGTGTACTCTGTAGACTCTAGTTTTTCGAGTGTAATCCCTGTGTAATATCAATGTTGTTGTGTTATGGCTCTGATTGAGCTCACACTTGTAAACTCTATTCTTGAAGACATAATATAGAGGTCAGCACTGAAAGCGGGACCAGGAGACATAGCCAGGAAGTCTGGTGAACTCCTTGATTATTTATTGTGTTGATGTGTGTGTCTGTTATGTTTTCTGGCTGTTAATTGTCTATATTATTTGCAATATTTTCGATCCTTTGCACTAAGTAATATAGGAATTCCTGCACATGAGTCTATAATACCTTAATATTGATTTAAGATCTCATTTTCAGATCAAGTGGTATTAAAGCATTTGGTTTTGGTTTTGTTAAGGTTAGACAAGCTTGTGCTAGATTTTGAATGCTAACTAGATTAAAGCTCAGATTAGGAGAAGGAGAAATTGTTGAGGCTAATCCAGAGATTGGAAGAGTCTATTCTCAGAGGAGAATGGCAGAAGAAGCTCCATTGGGATTAGAATATCAGTTTATAGAAAATTTTATGACAATCTGAGCTATGGTGGAAGAGATGTATCTAGAGTTTAAGAAGGGTCGAGGTGAAAGCACTGCAACACCCAAACCAGACAAAGGAGTAGAGGAACCTTTTCTAGTTTCCCCTCCAGAAGGCAAAGGGAAAGGGGAAATTCCTCCTCCACCATCTCCTCCATCATCACCTTCATCATCCTCATCATCTTCTTTGCATAACACTAGCTCTTCTAAGAAGAAGAAGAAAACTTCCTTAATCAAATTAGATGTGAAGTTTGATTTTCCAATTTATGATGGAGAACTCAATGCAGAAAAGCTAGATAATTGGATAAGACAAATTGATGTATATTGCAGGGTACAGAATGTTGATTCAGAAAGGAAGAAGATTCAGCTGGCTAGCCTTCGACTTGGAGGAATTGCACTAGTATGGTGGGAAGGTAAGACACAAGCTGATATGCAAAAACATGGTAAAATCATTTCTACCTGGAATGAATTTGTTTCTGCTATCAAAAAGCAATTCTATCCTTTAGCTTACATGTAGCAGGCAATGATGAGTTGGAAAACTCTTCGTCAGTTGAAAGGTTAGAGTGTACAGAGTTATACTCAGGAATTCAAAAAGAGAGCTTTAACTCTAGGTATACCATTAGATTCACCTGAGACTTTATTGAAGTATATAGGTGGTCTTCATAGCTATTTAAAGCATACTATTATCATGTTTAATCCCACTAGCTTAGATGATGTATTAGTTCAAGCCACACATCTAGAAGCTAGAGGTAAGAATGTAAACCCAAAGATTGGGGGATCATATAAATATTTTGTAAGCAAGAGCAAGGAAAAGAAGAAACTGAAAGGGAAGGAGAGGAAAGCAAACACTTTAAAAAAGGATAAACCTTCATGCACTCATTGCAAGAAAGAAGGACACGATGAGGCACACTGCTGGTCTTTGCATCCAGAACGGAGACCTAAGAAGTTCAGTGGAAAGAAGAAAAATAATGTTGTTGCTATTCAGCAGGACTTGGGATCAGATTCAGGCGATGAAACAACAGTTGCAGCCACAGGTATTAAAGGTAAAGATTCTGAAGCATCCACAAGTAATTCTACACAATATGTTGATAATGAAAGTAATGAGAGGGAAAGAAATGAGCTTTTTCATATTAGAGTAATTTCCAAGCATAATAATATTGATACTTTATTTGATAGTGGATCACAAGTAAATTTGATTTCTGAAACAATTGTAAAGAAGTTGGGATTACAAACAAAACCTCATGAGAAGCCATATCCATTAGGTTGGGTGTGTGATAAAACAAAGCTACAAGTAACGAGACAATGTAAACTTAGGTTTGCTATTGGATCAACATTTGTAGATGAGGTTGAGTTAGATATAGTTCCATTGGATATATGTGGTATTGTTTTGGGAAGTCCATACTTGTATGATAGAAAATCTATTTTCTATAGAGCCGAGAATAAGTATCAACTCACTAAAGATGGAATAGAATATATTGTAAGAGCTCATAAACTCAAAGATAAATATTCTCTCATAAACTCAGGACAAATGAAAAGAATTGTGAATTCAAGTAAGCAATTTTTACTAATGGTTGTAAAGGCAAAGTATCCTGAAAAATCCAATGCATTTGAAGGCTATGATTCTAAACAGAAAGCTGATTTAGTTAAAGTTGCTTCAGAGTATGGTGTTCTATTTCAAGAACCAAAAGGTCTGCCACCTAAGCGAGAAATAGTACACGATATTTATTTGTAGCAAGATGCCCCATTACCTAACATTGGAATGTATAGGTTGTCAGCTTTAGAGAATGCAGAAATAAAGAAGTAGGTACAAGAGTTGCTCGATAAAGGGTTTATACGACCAAGCACATCACCATGTGGATCTCCAATTGTGCTAGTGAGAAAGAAAGATGGTTCATAGAGAATGTGCATTGATGATAGGGCACTAAATAAAATAACGATCAAGAGTCATTATCCTCTTCCTCGTATTGATGATTTATTAGATCAATTGAAAGAAGCAATTTACTTTTCTAAGTTAGACTTGTGAAGTGGTTATCATCATGTTAGAGTTGCAGAACAGGATGCATGGAAGACTGCTTTCAAGATGAAGCAAGGACTGTATGAATGGTTGATTATGCCTTTTGGCTTAACTAATGCTCTTGCTACATTTATGAGAGTTATGAATGATGTACTCAGACCATTTATTGATGATTTTGTAATTGTCTATTTAGATGACATTCTTGTTTTTAGTAAGAGATGGGAATACCATGTAAAGCATGTAAAGAAGACTTTAGATGTTTTAAAAAGAGAAAATCTCTATGTAAAGTATCAAAATGTGAATTTGGCAGAACATCTTTAAATTATTTGGGTTATATTGTAGGGGGTGGTGAATTGAAAATAGATCCCTCTAAGGTTGGAGTCATTGTGAACTAGCCTAAACCCAAATCTGCTACAAAGGTTAGGAGTTTCCTAGGGGTAGCACAATACTGGAGAAATTTTATTGCTAACTTTTCTTTGATTGCAGCTCCATTACATGCTTTAACAGGATTGAAACAAGTGTTTCAATGGGGAGGAAAATAGCAAAAATCCTTCGATACCTTGAAAGGGAAAATCAGTATAGCACCAGTACTAGCACTGCCAGATCTTCAGCATCCATTTGAGATTGAGATAGATGCCAGTGACTATGCCATGGGAGCAGTGTTGATGCAACATGGAAAACCCATATGATATCATTCTGAGACATTTACTTATGCAGTAGTTAATTACCCCACATATGATAAAGAATTGTATGCATTAGTACAAAGTGTGAAAAAGTGGAAACATTACCTAATGGGTAAAGAAACAATCATACATACAGATCATCAACCATTTCAATATTCGCACTCGCAAACTAAATTGCAGCAATCAAGACATTATAGGTGGATGGGTTTTCTACAACAATTTCATCTTGTCATCAGATATAAGAAGGGAATACACAATAAGGTTGCAGACATGTTATCAAGACCAATCATAAATACATCTACTATACTTAAGCATAACTCATTAATGCATGAAAGTTACATTGAACAATATGCTCAAGATGTAGATTTTAAAGATGTATATGCAACTTTAAGTCATGGCAAGCAAGTAGAAGAATTGGATTATTATGTAAAGGACCAACTCTTATATCATTTGGGAAAGTTATGCATTCCACAAATTGAAAGAGCTAACATAATCCGAGAAGCACATACTTCTCTCATATCAGGTCATTTTGGTGTAAGTAAAACAGTTGCACAATTGCAAAGGTTCTGTTATTGGCCAAGAATGCATGAGACAATTTCTAGATATATCAAAGGGTGTATTATGTGTGCTACAAGCAAGCCCAATAATCGGAAATTAGGCTTGTACACTCCACTTCCAATTCCTTCTCGTCCTTGGGAAAGTGCTTCCATGGATTTTGTTGGGGGATTGCCAAAATCTAGGAAAGGTCATGATTATTTGTATGTTGTTGTGGATAGGTTTAGTAAAATGTGTATTTTAATACCATGTAACAAGCAAGTTACAACTGAACAAACAACAAAGTTGTTCTTTCAAAATGTATGGGTTCATTTTGGGTTACCCACTTCTATTGTATCTGATCGAGATTCTCGATTTGTTGGGAAGTTTTGGTCAAGTTTATGGGAGTTGATGGACACCAGATTGAAGAAGAGCACAACATTTCATCCACAAACAGATGGTCGGACAGAAGTGGTCAACAGGATAGTGATCCATTTTCTCAGAGGCTATTGGAGCAAGCATCCCAAGCTTTGGGATGAGCATTTGTGTTATGTGCAGCATGCGTACAATCGTGCCAAGCACTCTTCCACTCAAAGATGTCATTTTGAGACTTGTTTTGGTTTTATACCAAAGTCTCCCTTGGATTTTGTCTTTGGTAAAGACATAGAAGTTGATGGACACAGTGATGTGGACAAAGCAACCAAGTTCATTGAACAAATCCAGGAAATTCACCAGGCTGTACAGGAACAGCTGGAAAGAAGTCAAGCCAAGTACAAGGGAAGACATGACAAGCATCGAGTTGAGCATAGTTTTCAAGTTGGTGATCAAGTCTGGCTGTACATCAGTAAAGACAGAATGCAGGGTGAAGGTAAGAAGCTAAAACCAATAAGGTATGGACCTTTCAAAATACTTGATAAAATTGGTGAAAATGCTTTTTGCCTTGATTTGACAGCTTATATGCAGATCTATTCAGTCGTTAATGCATAAAACTTGAGATTGTATGAATCTTCATTGATTGAAGATCCTGAAGAGAAAAGTTAGTGGCCTTCTATTGGGGATTTTTTGCCTGAATATATTAATGAGTTACAGGAGGACATAGTTCTAGATAGGAAGGTAAGAACTACACGTCAAGGGGATGTTGAGTACTTGAGAATAGGACTCAAAGGTTTAAAACCGAGCAGAGCATGATGGATAGAAATTCGACAAGTGAGGGGGCAGTATCCTCACTTGATCGATGCCTAAAAACCAACTTTTGGTGGTCCAAAAGATTTTCAGTGGGAAGGCGTGATCCAAAATGGATCCTAAAACCTCTAAGTCTAAGTCTTTAATAATATCATAAAACACTATTGCAGAAGAAAAACCATGAAGAATGGCGGGAAATAGATTAAAGCAAAGGTTGAAGTATTGTTGAATCAGAGTCATTGGATCAGACCGATCAATGGTCCAGATCAAATCGGCAGATCACATCAGAGGGTTCGACGATATCGCATCGACGGAGTGTATCGGGGACGGCCCGAGGGGAAATGTGATTGCGATCAATGACACAACGCGAATCGTTGATTGAGCACGCAGATCAACGACTGTGATTACACCATCGCATCACAGCTTTCCAAGGGAAGGACTTACCAGAGGCCCAAATACCATGCAATATGCGATTGCGATATATCGCATCGCAACAATACAAAGGGGCAAAGACCCATAGCCCGTGCAATTTGCGATAGTGATCAAGGCAGACCCAAAATGGTTTATAAATGCGGCTCTATAAAATTTGAGTTCCGATATAAAAGTGTTTTGTTGGGATTTTTCTATGTATTGGTGTATTTCCGTTATAAAACCGAAATACAAAGGAGACATGGCATATGGTGCTACAACGATAAAACACGGACCTGAAAAGATTTATGAATGCAACTTTATGTTATTTGGGTTCTGTGGTAAATGGTATTTCGGGCGGGCTTCAGGCAGTAAGTGGTATTGGATGGGCTTCGCCCTATCCCATACACTGACCGACACGTAGCACGCAGCAAGGAGAGAGAAAACCGCTTTTTCGGGTGGGTGATCTCCGCAAAAGTAAGTCATCCGAAATGCACATCAGCCGTCAGATCAAATGGTCGTAGATCAATGGTGCAGAATGCATGAGCAGGTTGGATGATTGGGATGGATGTGAACTGTCGGATGAGAACAGATCTACAGTGTGGGATGCCAAAGGACCGATAATGGACGAGGCATGACAGCCGTCTGATTCCTCTGTTTTAGAGTTTTTCCTGTGTATTTCTCTATGTAAACAAAGAAGAAATTCTTTGGGATTTTTCACCGTGCCAGTCTTTCCGTTTGAAAACAAGTGGCCACCATACCTTAGAGCATTTTGCAATGATTTTTTAACGCTCAACAGGGATTTGAATGGACAGCGGACAGGAGCCGGAAAGCCTAAGAATGGAGTTGAACAGACAATGCCGATAAGCTTAAAAATCCAACCCATAATAGAATAGCGACAAGTCAGAGGTTAGAGACAGAGGGGAGACTGAGAGTCAAAGAAACCACACAGCTACGAACAGTTGATCAGAGGCATTGAGAGGGAAATTCTGTGTACTCTGTAGACTCGGGGTTTTCAAGTGGAATCCCTGTGGAATTGAGAAGCTGCAGGAAGCTCCAATTTGTATGCCATAGTACTAATCTTTTGCAACACCTTGTATGGACCATAATACTTTGGTGATAACTTATTATCCTTCTTAGCTTGCTTGAGGGACATTTGCTTATATGGTTGTAGCTGTAGGAATACCTAATCACCTACATCAAAACTTATTTCGCTACGATGTTGATCTGCCTGTTGTTTCATTCTATTCCGTGCCAACACAAGGTTATCCTTTAAGAGTTGGAGGACTTGTTTTTGATGTTCGATGTGATGTTCCACTGCTTGAACCTTAGAATTTTCTCCTAAATATGATGTGATGGATGGTGGCTGATACCCATAAAGTACCATAAATGGGGTCATTTTTGTTGCCCTATGGAAAGAAGTGTTATACCACCATTGAGCCAGAGGCAACCATTTGACCCATTGTGTCTGTTTATCAGATACAAAGCAACGAAGATATCCTTCCAAACATTTGTTTACTATCTTAGTTTTCCCATCAAATTGTTGATGATAAGATGAGCTATGAGCTAACTAAGTACCAAGACAAGAAAATAATTCTGTCCAAAAATTTCCAGTGAAAATTGGATCTCTGTCACTTACAATAATCTTTGGGTTTCCATGTAGCTTTTGAATTGTTTCCATAAATGCAGTAGAAACTGTATTGGCTTTAAATGGATGTGATAATGCACAAAAGTGTGCATACTTGGTAAGTCTGTCAACTACCACCATGATGACACTCTTTCCCTCAGACTTCGGTAAACCTGTGATAAAATCCATTGAAACCTCCTCCCAACGTTGGCTTGGAATGGATAAAGGTTGTAATAGACCCGGTGTCTTAATTGTTTCAACTTTCTTTTGTTGGCAAACCAAACATTCCGCCACAAACTTTTGAATATCTGATTTAAGGCCATCCCAAAAAACTTCCTTCTTAACCCTGTGGTAAGTTTTTAAAAATCCTGAGTGCCCTCCTAAGGGAGAAGTGTGCAATTCCATAAGAATCTTTTGTTTTAGCTGGGAATTCTTACAGAGGTATAAGCGATCTTTGTACCATAACGAATCATTTTTCCAGCTAAATGTATCAGACATACTAGAATCTTGTTGCAACTTTTGAATAAGTGCCCACACTTCTTCGTCACTCTTCCATTCCTCCCTTGCTTCGTTTATCCAATCTGGTTGGATAATAGAAATGGCGCACAACAATGCTTCCACATCCTCATCCTTTCTTGAGAGTGCATCTGCCACCACATTTTGCTTCCCTTTTTTGTAGATGATTTCAAAGTCATAACCCAACATCTTTGTGACCCACTTTTGTTGCTCTTCAGAGGATAATATTTGTTCTAAAAAGTATTTAAGGCTATTATGATCTATTTTTACCTTGAAGTGTCTTCCCATTAGGTAGGGTCGCCATTTCTTAAGTGCATGGAATATTGCCAACATTTTCTTCTGATAAATAGCTTTGTGTAAAAAATTTCCCTTGATTGGACGACTTTCAAAAGCAATGGGTCTTTCATCTTGCATTAAAACAGCACCAATTCCATTTCCTGAAGCATCACATTCCACAATAAAGGTTTTTGTGAAGTCTGGTGTAGCTAAGGCCGGTGCTTGGCACATTACCTCTTTAAGATGTTCGAATGCCTTTGTTGCTTCTGGAGTCCATGAAAATGCATCTTTCTTCAATAATGTTGTTAGAGGTGCTGCTATTCTCCCATAATTCTTAACAAACTTGCGATAATACCTTGTCAACCCGAGAAATCTTCGCAGATGCTTTATGGATGTGGGAATTTTCCATTCCTTAATGGCTTTAATTTTTTTAGGGTCTACCTTAACTCCTTCATGAGATACAATATGACCCAGATATTCCACCTCTTGTACTCCAAAGAAACATTTGGATCTTTTTGCATATAATTGTTTCTCCTCCAATAGTTGTAGCACCCTATCAACATGTTCAACATGATCCTTCCAAGACTTTTTGTAGATTAGTATATCATCAAAAAATAATAACACAAATTTTCTAAGGAATGTTTTGAAAATTGAATTCAACAAACCTTGAAATGTTGAAGGTGCATTGGTAAGGCCAAAAGGCATGACCAAAAATTCATAATGACCCTCATGAGTTCTAAATGTTGTTTTCGGAATGTCTTCAGTCTTCATTTTGATTTGATGATATCCTGAATGAAGATCCAACTTGGTGAAGTAAATTGATCCATGCAATTCATCCAGTAATTCATCAATGACAGGAATGGGAAACTTATCTTTAATAGTGAGCTTGTTGAGCTCCCTATAATCCGGACACGTGCGCGATGATCCATCCTTCTTGTGCACCAATACTACTGGAGCAGAGAAAGAACTTTGACTCGGTTGAATTATACCAGCCTCTAGCATTTCTGCAACCACACGTTCAATTTCACTCTTTTGGGCATAGGGATATCTGTACGGCCTGATGTTTGGAGGAACACTTCCTGGAATCAGATGAATAGCATGATCATGATCACGAATAGGTGGGAGACCTTTGGGAGTCTCAAATACCTTGGAATGATTGTCCAAGACTTTTTGGAGATATGGAGAAATAGATTATTCCAATGTGGAAACATCTAGCGAACATAATTGTGCAATTACACCTCTTTGTTCCTTTTTTAGAAGCTTTGTCATACCGTTAGAGCTGATTATCTTTCCTGGTTTCCCTGCAATACCCCTTAATTCAACTTCCTTTCCTTCCACATAAAATTTCATGAAAATTTCTTGAAAATTAAAAGCTATTGTACCCAAGGATTGTAGCCATTGGACTCCTAGTACAACATCAGCACCTCCCATTGGAATGGAAAGCATTGGGCTAGTCAATACATATTGTCCCATGGATAGCTTGATATTATGGCACTTTCCCGAGCAATTTATTGTTCCTCCATTTGAAACCATCACTTGACACTCTGGTGCTAGATATAAGAAGCAATTCAATTCTTTTGCTACCTTACAATGAATAAAATTGTGGGTACTTCCTGAATCAATCACCACTATTACCTTTTTCTTCTTGATTTGTCCTTCTATCTTGATGGTTTGAGGAGTGGTAATTCCCGCCAATTCATTACAAGATATGGTCGGATTCATTTCTTCTTTGTCTAGGCTTTGTTCTTGGAGTATATCCTCTTATTTTGACCTTTCTTGCTCATTTTCTTCTTCCTCTTCACAATCTATGTAGAATAATTTCTTCTCAGCACACTTATGACCTTAGTGTATTTGCTATCACAGCTGCAACAAAGCCCTTTTGCTCTTTTTTCTTCCAATTGTTGTGGTGTCAACCTTATAGGTTGTGGAAGACTAGGGGCAACAACACTTCCATATTTATAGTTGTGAGTGGTGTGCTTCCTGGTTGCCATAATTTTGCTTTGCATTTTTCTTGCTAACCTGAATGCCTTCTCTAATGAATTAGGTTCCCAAAGGCGAACATCATGTTGGATATTATCCTTTAAAGTCCCTATGAACATATCAATCCTATGCTCCTCTGGAATATTTTTTACCCTTATGTTCAATTTTTAGAACTCCTCAATGTGCTCCATTATTGAACCCTTTTGTTTGAGACTTATCAATTGGCTAAAAAAAGTGTTGCTTTTTGTATCCTCATAATGTGCTGTCAATTCTTCCGTAAAAATTCCCCAAGTGATAATTTTTTTACGAGAGAAAAGCCATTGATACCATACAAACTGATTTGGTTCCAAATATAAAGTTGCAATACGTACCTTTTGTGTGTTTTGCACATTATTGAGATCAAAAAATTGCTCCATCTGTAATATCCATGTTGCGGGATCCTTGCCATCAAACTTCCTCATATCGATTTTTAGAATATGGTGGGTCTTCGATCCAACATTAGGGTCTATGGAATCGTGATTAACATTTCTTTTGTTCTCATCATGAGTTTCCTTTACTACCCTTTCACCATTAGTGACCATTTCTTGTAGCAACTCATTCATATTTATCTTCAATTCTTCCATGTCTATCTTCAAATCTGTCTTCCAATCGCCCATCTTAGCTTCCATGCCATTCATCTTAGCTTCCATGCCCTTTATCTTAGATTCCATGCCATTTATCTTAGCTTCTGTTAGCTTTTGTGAAACTGAGATTTGTTGCACTTGGTCTTGTAATTTTGATATATCATGTAGCATTTCTTCCTCTTCTTCATGAGTCATGCTACTGGTTTCAGGTTTCTTACTAGGTGTTTGAATTTTCTTTCTTTTGGGCATCAGTTACCGATAACAATGCTCTACTATTCCCTTTGAATTCCTTCAAAATAATTTTTCAAACCAAGCTTAAGCAAAAATTTTAAAAAAATCTACACACATTTTTTCACTTTGTAGGAGCTCGATATTGCCTCTGATGTATCTTTGTAATTTCTAATCATCCAGTTCTAAAATTTCAACCTGTAGTAGCCCTCTGTGTCCTCTTTCCAATGCCACTAGTTTGATCCAAATTGGATTCTCCAAGGAAGAGTTATGTCAAATCTCCCACAGTGACCTGATTATAGATTAGTTCAGTAGAGCGAACTTGTACGACATTCCACGTGTCCTTGTTTCAACCTTTGGCTCTGAAAAAGATATAAAATAACTACAGTCCGTCCTATTTCTGTAGCTTCTTACGAAATTTCAATCCGATGCTCAGAGAGAAAGTTACGATGATTTTCCCCAGGTCACCTGTTTGGAATGTAATTCAGGAATCTGCCAAAATACCAACTTCCTCAGATCATATCTCCGCAAATATAGCGTGAAAAGCTCTGAAATTTGAACCCAAGATTCAAAGCGACGTCGTCTCAAATGGGTTTTTTTTTTAGCTTCTGAAATGTCGTAGAACAAAAGTTCTAGCGAAAATGCCACGATGACCTGTTTGGAGCAACGAAACCCTTGAATCTAAAGCTCTGATACCAAATGTTATAAAACCAGCTCAAGAAAAAGATAGAAAAGATAGATCAACGCCTTAGAATTCAGCCTCTTCGAGGGGGCAACCTCTTTTACATTACATAAATGAACAATTCTTGGATGATTCAAATGACAAAACCTCCTTTCTATATATAGGAGTATAAGGAGTCACAATATAACCCAGCCAACCTAACAATAATAATATAAAGCCACAAAAATAACAATAGAGGGATTCTATGGGGCACAATAATAACAATATGGGGATAATAGGGGCACAACAATATTAATAAGGGGTACAACTACAATAGTAATGGGGTAATCACTAGTATTATAGGGACCCAACATAATATCTCTGTTGTTGTGTTATGGCTCTGATTGAGCTCACACCTGTAAACTTTGTTCTTGAAGACATAATATAGAGGTCAACACTGAAAGCGGGACCAGGAGACGTAGCCAGGAAGTCTGGTGAACTCCTTGATTATTTGTTGTGTTGATGTGTGTGTCTGTTATGTTTTCTGACTGTTAATTGTCTATATTATTCGCAATCTTTTCGATCTGTTGTACTAAGTAATATAGGCATTCCTGCACATGAGTCTGTAATACCTTAATATTGATTTAACATCTCATTTTGAGATCAAAAACCTACAAGGTTGACACCACAACAATTGGAAGAAAAAAGAGAAAAAGGGCTTTGTTACAGTTGTGATAGCAAATACACTAAAGGTCATAAGTGTGCTGAGAATAAATTATTCTACATAGATTGTGAAGAGGAGGAAGAAAAGGAACAAGAAATCTCAAAAGAAGAGGATATACTCCATGAACAAACCCTAGATAAAGATGAAATGAATCTGACCATATCTTGTAATGCATTGGCTGGAATTACCACTCCTCAAACTATCAAGTTAGAAGGACATATCAAGAAGAAAAAGGTAATAGTGTTGGTTGATTCGGGAAGTACCTATAATTTTATTCATTGTAAGATAGCAAAGGAATTGAATTGCTTCTTATATCCAGCACCAGAGTGTCAAGTGATGGTTGCAAGTGGAGGAACCATAAATTTCTCTGGAAAGTGCCATAATATCAAGCTATCCATGGGAGAATATGTATTGAATATCCCATTGCTTTCCATTCCAATGGGTGGTGTTAATGTTGTACTAGGAGTCCAATGGCTACAATCCTTGGGTACAATAGCTTTTAATTTTCAATAACTTTTCATGAAATTTTGTGCAAAAGGAAAGGAAGTTGAATTAAGGGGTATTGCAGGGAAACCGGGAAAAATAATTAGCTCTAACAGTATGACAAAGCTTCTAAAGAAGGAACAACGAGGTGTAATTGCACAATTATGTTCGCTAGAGGTTCCCACATCGAAATCATCTATTTCTCCAGATCTCCAAAAAGTCTTGGACAATAATTTCAAGGTATTTGAGACTCCAAAAGGTCTCCCACCTATTCATGATCATGATCATGCTATTCATTTGATTCCAGGAAGTCTTCCTCCAAACATCAAGCCGTACAGATATCCCTATGCCCAAAAGAGTGAAATTGAACGTATGGTTACAGAAATGCTAGAGGCTGGTATAATTCAACCTAGTCAAAGTTCTTTCTCTACTCCAGTAGTATTGGTGCACAAGAAGGATGGATCATGGTGCATTTTTCCGGATTATAGGGAGCTCAACAAGCTCACTATTAAAGATAAATTTCCCATTCTTTTCATTGATTAATTATTGGATGAATTGCATGGGTCAATTTACTTAACCAAGTTGGATCTTTGTTCAGGATATCATCAAATCAGAATGAAGACTGAAGACATTCCGAAAACAACATTTAGAACTCATGAGGGTCATTATGAATTTTTGGTCATGCCTTTTGGCCTTACCAATGCACCTTCTACATTTCAAGGTTTGATGAATTCCATTTTCAGACCCTTCCTTAGAAAATTTTTGTTAGTATTTTTTGATGTTATACTAATCTACAACAAGTCTTGGAAGGATCATGTTGAACATGTTGACAGAGTGCTCAAACTATTGGAGGAGAAACAATTATATGCAAAAAGCTCCGAATGTTTCTTTGGAGTACAAGAGGTGGAATATCTGGGTCATATTGTATCTCATGGAGGTGTTAAGGTAGACCCTAGCAAAATTAAATTCATTAAGGAATGGAAAATCCCCACATCCATAAAGCATTTGCGAGGATTTCTCGGGTTGACAAGGTATTATCACAAGTTTGTTAAGAATTATGGGAGAATAGCAGCACCTCTAACAACATTATTGAATAAAGATGCATTTTCATGGACTCCAGAAGCAACAAAGGCCTTCGAACATCTTAAAGAGGCAATGTGCCAAGCACCGGTCTTAGCTATGCCGGACCTCACAAAAACCTTTATTGTGGAATGTGATGCTCCAGGAAATGGAATTGGTGTTGTTTTAGTGCAAGATGAAAGACCCATTTCTTTCAAAAATCGTCCAATTAAGGGAAAGTATTTACACAAATCTATTTATGAGAAGGAAATGTTGGCAATACTACATGCACTTAATAAATGGCGACCCTACCTAATGGGAAGACACTTCAAGGTAAAAATGGATCATGATAGTCTTTAATACTTTTTAGAACAAAGATTATCCTCTGAAGAGCAACAAAAATGGGTCACAAAGATGTTGGGTTATGACTCTGAAATCGTCTACAAAAAAGGGAAGAAAAATGTTGTGGCAGATGCACTCTCAAGAAAGGATGAGGATGTGGAAGCATTGTTGTGCGCCATTTCTATTATCCAACCAGATTGGATAAACGAAGCAAGGGAGGAATGGAAGAATGACGAAGAAGTGTGGGCACTCATTCAAAAGATAAAACAAGATCTCAGTACATCTGATACATTTAGATGGAAAAATGATTCGTTATGGTACAAAGATCACTTATACCTATGCAAGAATTCCCAACTCAAACAAAATATTCTTATGGAATTGCACACTTCTCCCTTAGGAGGGAACTTAGGATTTTTAAAAACTTACCATAGGGTTAAGAAGGAATTTTTTGGGGATGGCCTTAAATCGGATATTCAAAAGTTTGTGGTGGAATGTTTGGTTTGCCAACAAAATAAAGTTGAAACAATTAAGACCCTAGGTCTATTAGAACCTTTATCCATTCCAAGCCAACGTTGGGAGGAGGTTTCAATGGATTTTATCATAGGTTTACCCAAGTCTGAAGGAAAGAGTGTCATCATGGTGGTAGTTGATAGACTTACCAAGTATGCACACTTTTGTGAATTATCACATCCATTTAAAGCCAATACAGTTTCTACTGCATTTATGGAAACAATTCAAAAGCTACATGGAAACCCAAAGATTATTGTAAGCGACAGAAATCCCATTTTCACTGGAAATTTTTGGACATAATTATTTTCTTGTCTCGGTACTTAGTTAGCTCATAGCTTAGCTTATCATCCTCAATCTAATGGGAAAACTAAGATAGTAAACAAATGTTTGGAAGGATATCTTTGTTTCTTTGTATATGATAAACAGACATAATGGGTCAAATGGTTGCCTCTGGCTAAATGGTGGTATAACACTTCCTTCCATACTACAGCAAAAATGACCCCATTTATGGCACTTTATGGATATAATCCACCATCCATCACATCATATTTAAGAGAAAATTCTAAGGTTCAAGTAGTGGAACATCACATCGAGCATCAACAACAAGTTCTCCAACTCTTAAAGGATAACCTCATGTTGGCACAGAATAGAATGAAACAACAGTCAGATCAAAATTGCAGTGAAAGAAGTTTTGATGTAGGTGACTAGGTATTCCTACGGCTACAACCATATAAAAAAATGTCCCTCAAACAAGATAAGAAGGATAATAAATTATCACCAAAGTATTATGGTCCATACAAGGTGTTGCAAAATATTGGTACTATGGCATACAAATTGGAGCTTCCTGCAGTTTCCTGAGTGCACCCAGTTTTCCATGTTTCATGTTTAAAGAAGGTTATAGGTGACAAGCTCCCAATTCAAACAATATTTCCAGAACTTGACGAGCAAGGAAAAATCATATTGGAACCAGAAGTAGACACAGAAACAAGAACTCGACAGCTATGAAATCGATCAATTTTGGAGTATCTCATCAAGTGGAAGAACTTATCCGCTGAAGATTCCAGAAGCATCCAGAACTACTCAAGCGTTGACGACAACTCTTTTAAGAAGGAGAGGGGCATATTAAGCCCCTATAATACTAGTGATTCCCCCATTACTATTGTCATTGTATCCCTTATTGTTATTATTGTGCCCCTATTGTTATTAGTATGCCCCATAGAAAACCACTATTGTTATTTTTGTGTGCTTATGTTATTACTGTTATGTCGACTTGATTATATTGTGACCCCTTAGACTCCTATATATATAAGGGAGGTTTAGTCATTTGTATCATCCAAGAATTGTTCATTTATGTAATGTAAAGGAGGTTGCCCCCTCAAAGAGGCTAAATTCTAAGGCGTTGATCTATATTTTCTATCTTTTCGTGAGATGGTTTCCTAACATTTTAAATCAAAACCAGTATGAGGAACAAAAAACAACAGAGAAGGAAACCAGGGGCATTATGACTTCACCACTTTATCCCAGAACTAGGTCTAAGAAGAAAACCAACACTGTCATGGTTGAAAAAGAAACATCCATCATATCCACTCCTAGGAGGCCTAGGAGGAAGAGCCCAATAGAAACAAGTAGCAGGGACCAAGAAGTACAAATTGTAGAAACATGTTCTACAAAGAAACAGGTAGAGGATATAATTGAAAGATTAGAGAAAGAAGCTCTAGAGAAAGACTCTTATTTTGATGATGTGGCAGCAACATCATTTGCAAAAGACACACAGGAACTCGAAAAAGAGTTACACTTGAGCAAAATCAAAGAATTAACAGACCAACTAGAAATAAATAAGATTCTGGAAAAGCACTTGAAGAAGGAAAATAAGGCAAGTAAGAAAAGTAATGCAAAGTTAGTTAAGGAGAATGAAAAATTAACTGAAGAAATAGGAAAACTAAAGAGAAAGAATGACATACTTTGCAAACAGGCATTCAAGTGGCTTAAAGAAAAGAACATGTGGAAAAACAAATATGAAAAACAGAAGGTCAAGGCTACTATGTATAAAGAAGAACACAACATGGGGATAGATTATCTGTTAGAGGCAGCACAACAGGAGGCATCAGGGTCAGGAACAAGATACACAGCAGGGGTAAGGAGATCCAAGAGGAAGAAACAAGCATGAGGACATGCTTGAGAATCAACAAGGGGGAGATGTTGGCCCTCATTTTTGGTCCATTTTTGCTTAAGGAAACTTACTTAACTCTTATATTATCCATCCATTTTCCATCACATCCACCTCATTTTAATGTATTTTATGCACATTCAGGTATTTAATTTTAATTTTGCAAGTTCTAGAAGTTTTTATGAAAATTGAATTTCAAGTGCAATTTTTGGACAGAATAAGAAATTTCCGTAATAGCTATATGGATGTCATATTTGCAGGACATCTCGGCTTGAGCTGGATACATGTATGGAAATCTTGGGAACTAGGATTGGACTAACTCTAATTGGTTCGGTCAAAACAAGCTAAATCGGTCCTGGTCAAAGCTGGTGAAACAGGACGAGTCATCCAGAAAATCCCTAGGAAATAGGGCATTTTTATGATTTCATGGGATTGTCCATATTTTTAGTGATAGATTGGATGGATTTGACTTGGATAGATGGATATGAGTAGATATAGTTGTTAGAGATACTTTATATCAGTTTGTTTCATGACCTTCTATTTAAAGCCAAAACTTTGAAGGCTTATGTATGCAGTTTTTGTATAATTTTATGTTGAGACATTTGAATATTTGAAGTTAATTTGAAGAACTTTTTCTATCCATTTTTTCTGTTCATTGGTGTGGATGAGTAACTGAAGTTGCATTAGTTGATAACATCCTCAAGTGTGCAAGGCAAGGGTGGAGGGCCCCCACTCCAAGCTAAGTACACTTTGTTGTTAAACTAGCTTAATTTGCATGAACTAGTTGCTTTAGATTTGTTTACTTGTTTTGTTTCAGATTTGCTTACTTGAATTGATGTGTAATGATTTATGTTGTTGATGAATCTTAGTTTGTTTATCACTTTTATAAGAAGGGACAAAAAAGTGTTCAACTTGAATCCTCCTTCTATTGAATTAATGGATCAAACCTAGAATTCATCTTTATTGTGTTTAAGCACTTTTATGCAATTTCAATTTTCTAACACTAGCATAATGATGAGTGAATTATGATGAGGAATACCCAAGATCTCTTAATTTATGAGTCTCCTTCATTGTTTATTTATGTATCTTAAGCTGTTGTTAATTAATGATTTTCTATTTCTATTCATCAAGCGATATTGTAGAAGAAGGACACAAATGGATCTCTTAAGTTAAGAGCCACTTCATCTCACATACATTGCAAAAGTGAATTAGAAATTGTTTAAATAGATTTATATTTGTAATATGCACTTCCTTAATTCATTATATGTTATCTTCTAATCTTGGCTACATCTGATATCCATACATTGTGAACATGCCTCCAAGTTTCACAAACCTGAATTGATAATGAATACTTGTGCTAATTTGTGTTAAAGTAAATTAGCCCAACACCGCCAATCCTTGTAGATTTGACTGAGCTAACTTAAATTCCTAACTAAACTCTTGGTTGACTAAATCCATACAGACGTTGGGGTTAACATCAATCCCTTTGATAAACCACCGCAGTGCTCTATCCCACAATGTAGTTTGAAATTCAATAAGCTTAGTTGCGTCAGGGGTCTGTCGAGCTCTCCAGATAGCCTTGCATAAATACCAGTCTTGTTTGACATCTTCACCCCCTCTTCCTGAAAATTTTGGGTATCTTGTAAGTGAGCCGGCTATGAATCCGACCATAGTTGATTGTCTTGAGGAAACAAGTATAAATCCTTGGGAACCCGATTGAGAAAAACTAATTGAACTTGGCTGACCAATACTACTAAAACTACCTTTACGCTTATATTGATTATGCACTAAATGGACATTAATAGCTTATGTACCTCAGAAAAGAGAAGATCAGGACTTTGATATGGCACCAGGGGAAGGTTAGTGAGAGGAGGAGTCGTGTTGTTGTGTTGCGGGGTTCTATATTTCGGTACTAAATCATTCTAAAATAAAATTTGCCTCATTACAAAGTGCAAATCATCATCTACTAGTGTGTGTTCATCTGGTAACATAGTCAGTTGTTCAGTTGGCTCAGGCGTCCAAAATCCTTCTAATTTCACGTGCATTTGAGTATCCACTTCTAAACCCTCCACTTTACTTCCACTGGCAGCTCTTATTTTTCTAGAAAAAGAGCCTTCTTCCTCATTTCCTTTTCGCAACTTCAGAGTCTCCATTTCCTTGTTCCACATCACCGAACTTCTTACAGTGCCTCCTATGAGTTGCAATTCTCTTCTTCTAACCCTAACTTCCCGAAACTTCCTTTCTTGCCATTCGTTAGCTATTCTTCCCCTCCACAACGCACTAAAATCTCTTGCCTTTCACAACTCTTCTTGATTCATTAGAATGCCTTCTTCATTCTCCCACATCTGCATGACATTCCTCTCCCCTAATCCATTCCGCAGTACTAAAAAATTTAAGTTTCCATTCGACCTTGTGAGAAAACCAACAAATTGTCTTCAACCATCAATACTTTAATCCAAAGTGGAATCTTTTTTAGCAGTCATCCCCATAGCCCAAACTTGAATATGGTTTCTGCACGAGAGAAGGATTGGTGCTTTTCAGTCGCAAATTCAATGATGCATTTCTCAAGAGTCGCATCAACCCAAAAATTGACAGCTCTTGTAAAATCTATATCAATTGATGAAGATCATCCAGATTAGCTGCAATCCAAGTTTTGTGCAACCTCGGTCGTGTCACATCACCCGATTTATGTTGAAGTCGGGTCAACCAATACTCTAATTCCTCATGAAACTTGCACCAAAATATCTCATACTAATCACAAGCAGGTTCGGCATACAAAACCTCCTCTTGGGTCCAATCTCGATCCTTTTGTCTCAATTTTGCTTGTTGAAAAAGAAAGTGATCAACTCTCTCATTCCACCATTCTTGAATCTCCCAGCTAATATACCTTGGTCGCATTATCTAGATCCCCTGAGAAGATCAAGGACCCGCCAATGGAAGCCTTTGTTGGCGGAAAAGTTAAAATGAATGATGACCCAAGGTTCATCCTAGGGTGCCAACAAGGATTACCGCGTAGTCTAGCACTTCGCCGATATTTTCACTCCCTTGTATCAAAGGAGAATCCCACTTGAGGCGAGCCAAAACCATAGAAAGATAGAAGGGGATCTAGAATTAAATAGTATGCAGTTTGCGCAACCATCCATACATTCATTCGAAACAAGCTAAATTGTGTGTTAAAAGAGAATAATCAGCATACATAAAAATTTTAAAAGGGGGTGTGAAACACATAAGCATGCGAAAAAACTCCCATTCTCCTTTTATTGTTAAATAACAATCCTTCAGTGCATTTTATGACACATTATATATTTGTATGCATATATTACAGCTCGAAACAACTGTCATAATACACCATTACATAACCATATCTATGTGCAAGCAATCTTTCTTTCACACAGCTCAGATCTAAACTTTGCAAGGTCGTCTAAACTTTTGCAAATCCCTCTAAACTTGTTTCTCGTTGCTTTGCGTCTTCTTTTATAGCCCGTGTTCACTTGATCTAGTCTTCGATCCCTTGCTCACTTAATCCACGATCTTCCAAAACCTCAAGCCATTAACTTGGTTTCCTATTGACTGTATCAAAATTGGTTCCATTTTTTTCATTGCGCGCCCTTACTTTCTGATGCACAAGTCCCAAAACAAATATTCTGCTACCGCTTTGATTTTCTTGTGCTCCACTTCCAATGACTCTATCCAAAATGTCCTTCGCAACTTTTATTCCTTCAAAAAGGAAGGACTCAACAGATATCATATTTCTAACTTGGATCAAGTAGATCTTAGGGTCTCCAAATTTTATCTAAGAGTAAAATATTGAACCCACCAAAATAGCACTAAAGGAACGGGCCAAACAACACTTCCTTTCCTTTGATAAAAAACTAAAAGACAATATGTTGAAGTTGGAACCTATCCAAGAAGATATATAAAGGGGCAACGTCACTAAGAAACTATTAATGGATGAGAAATAAGCCTTATAGAATATCAAATACCACTTCAAGAAAATGAAGCAACTTAGAAGCTCATGTCCAAAATTCTAGATATAGGAGGAGCCCGCAACACGTCTTTATCTCATAAACAGGCTTTAGAACAATTCAACAACTTTGAGAAAATCAAAGGGGAAGCGATATCTCACTTTAGCAAGTCTCTAGAGGCAAACCCATTGGAGGAGGTTGAAATGCCAAATCATATTCCTCTAATGGTATCCAAAGAGAAAAATAACAAACTAGATGAAGAAATAAAGTAATAGGAAATCATGGAAGAACTATAGGCATTGAGCCCTGAAAAGGCTCTGAGAATCCGAGACTAGATGGCTTCTCAACTCATTTCTATAGATCCATATAGAAGACAATCAAATTTGACCTTGTCAGAATGATCAGGTATGTTCACAAGTCCCATAGGATAGTAGGAGCAATCAATACCATTTTTATAGCTTTAATACTAAAAGACTCCCCTTCTTCCTCATTTTCTCTCTTCACACCCATTTCGGTATGCAATGTACCATATAAAATAATTTTCGATTGATTAAAGTTCGTGTTTCCCAAGCTAATTTCAGGAAATCAAGGGGGCTTCATGGAAAATAGGAAAATCATAGACAATTTTAAACTTGTCCAAGAGGCCATCCATTCTAGCAAAAGCAATGGGGACAAAGGCATGGCCATCAAAATTGACGTGGTCAATGCCTTTGATGTTGAGCAATAATACCAACTTAACGAGAACTTTATTGAGTTCTCAATTATTAGGAGGTTGCATCAAATCATGATTTTCATGTTGATTTTGAAAATTAGTGATGCAACATCACCTTTTTTTCATTTGAGGGTTAAAATTCCAATTTTTTTAACCTTGACATTAAAATCCAAATATCATGATTATGAAAGACATGGAAAATCACACTAAAATGCAAAAGTGGTGATGCAACATCACCTCTCTCTTTTTTTTCAAAGTTAAAACTTCAAATATTTCTCAATCATGGCATTAGAGACCAAATATCATGACTACAAAATAAAAGAAAAAACACATTGAAATGCAAAAGTGATAATGCAACATCATCTCTCTCTTTTTGAAATACAAAAGATCCCAAAACAACAATCTTTCTCCTCTTTTTGAAATGCAAAAGATCCCAAAACAACAATCTTTCTCCTCTATTGCAAAGGATCATCTAGTTTCAAAAAAAATTGACAAAATATAACTCTTTCATATCCTCCGCCATTTGAATTGGTCAACATATTTATTAGCCAAAAAAATACAAATTTGGATAGGGGACACTGGAATTGAGTAACCGAATTTATTCAAATAACTATTTGGAATCACCGTTAATATAGTTATTAACAAAATAATGAAGGGTCCCGACGACCACTCAAGTACAAGGAACTAGAGAAAGCAAATTTTGGCATCAACGGTGGTTGATTACACATCTGGTTTACCGTCTAACAATGGTTTCTGTGGTCCGATGGTTGGCATTAATTATATGCACCTGCCATTCAAATGGCGACGATAGAGCTCGAAGCCAATGAGAGCACTGCGTGGAGAAAAGGCAAGTAGGCCCTTGGCTTAAGCAGTCTAGTTTTAGGCTGGTGGATTTGTTTTAGTATTATCTGATGTGAAATTTTGATTGTTCCAAGGAGTTTTTTTTTACAGAGATTATAGCAAGCAATTTTTTTAGTATAGTAGGTAAACATTGTCATAAGAATAAGCTACATCTATTTTTGACTTCCAAAAACAGAACCATAATCTATCAAAAAGATAGAATGTAAGGGTTCTAGCTCGAATGCAAAACTATATTTTTAATAAAAATGAATAACTATTCTTTTGAATATATATATATATATATATATATTATTCTCAAATAAAAATTATTAAAAATTTATAAAATAAAAACAACATTTCATATATACATATATATAATTTCAAATAAATAAACAAACAAAATTTAATTAAAAAACATTTAAAAAATATAATAAATAAATTATTTAAAAAAAGTTAAATTATATGTTGGGAAGGGCGATCCCCACACAATTATTATTATTTTTTTTTAAATTTATTTATTTTTTCTTTTAGTTTTTTTTTTTTCTTATTATTTTTAATTAAATAAGTTTATTTTCCTTTATTTTCTATTAAGTTCTAATAAGATTAAAAGAAATATGATTAATATATGGTTTAGACTTAATTTGCTTTTGTTATATATAATTTTTCCTTTAATTTATTTATTTCTTTTTCATCTTTTTTTTAATATATATATATATATATATATTCTTCTATAAAAAATATTTTTGATTCATTTAATATATATTTATTATGTCCACGGGCTTTGGATTGACAGTGAATGGGTGCGCTGCTAAGGCACTCCTTGCGATAGGTCACTGGTTCAAATCCCGCATGGGTACTTAGGTTAGTCTTAAATAGAAATAGCAATAGAAATAGAAATAGAAATAGAAATAGAAATATATATATATATATATATATAAAATTTATTTTTTATTATTATTATTTGTTTGATTATTATTTTTCAAATTATAATATATAATAACTTTTTAAAATTCATGTATTTTTTTTATTCTTAAAATTACATTATTTTTAATTATTTATTTAATTGGTTTTAAAAAACAAAACAAAAAAAATAAATCATATTTTTAATTAGAATTTTAAAATAATTTGTGTAACATTTTTTTAAATGCGTTATTCATAATTTTATGTAAAATAATAATGATTTTATAAATGATAGTTGAAAATATTTCAATTTTAGTGTCCAATTGAAAATGGGTCTAATTGTCCCACGCTAAGATGTCAAAAGAGCTCTAATTTTAACCTTATAAAAGAAAAATTGTTCTTGGTAGAATTATTCTTTAATTTAGGTGTGGAATTGTAAGATTTTTTTAATCATGATATTTCATATATAATGACATGGTTGAAAAATGTTGAATTTCAAGGTTTTTTGTACTCATTATATATGGTTTCAATTCGATGGTTGAAAAATGTCAAAATTTTAAGGTCATTTGGAGTCATGTTATTTGAGCTTTAAGGTCATCGTTGAAATTTGTTGAAAGTTTAAGGTTTTCCATGATCACAATTTTGGTTTCTAATATCATGGCTGAGAAATGTAGGAATTTTAACCCTAAAAAATGGGTGATGTAGCATCACCACTTTTCGATTTCGGAGTGCTTTTCATGTCTTTTACGCAAAAATTATGGTTTTGGGGCTAGAGTTCTCATTTTGAGGTTACAATTCTTGTTAAGTTGGTAACATTGTTCTTGTCTGGTATTCATATTTAATTAAGGTATTGAAGAATTTCAGCTTGAACATTTCCTTTATAAACTCTCCATGAATCTACCCTTGCTCAATGGAAGACCCATTACCATTTTCCAAGCAAGGGTGTCCTTTACCTCAATACTTATACATCCTCATCGATGAGTCATTGAGTTGAAAGTTAGCATCAAAGCAATAATTTGGGTGCCTTATAAATATCTCAATCATTTGAGGGGTTAAAAGGCTAAACAACTCTCAGTTTGTGATGATACCATTCTTTTGGGTGGTGACTCAACAATCATTGTTGGTCGCTTCAGGAAGGTTCTTGATCTCTTTTTTCATGTCTAGGGGGGAATGAATAACCAAAAAATCCAAATTCAAGTTTGGAACATCAACGCCACTTATCTTATTCAAATCGTAAGACTCTCTTTCTAATTTCATTCATATTGGAAGTCCTTTAGTTATCTAGATATGCCTATATGCCCGATTTTCTCTTCATCCCTTCTGTAGCAAAGAGTATTGTACAAGATCGAGATGAATTGTAATCAATGGGGTGTTGGCACTAGCTTAACATTACACGATTCCTTATTCTCCTTAAGTCATTTTTATCAGCAATCTTAGTGTTTCAATTTTCAACCCTTCTAGCCCCCATAGGAATTCTACATAGCATCTCTTAGGCTCATGGAAATTATTCTAGTGAGGAAAATATTGAACCAAATAAATTCATTTTATTAATAGAACATATTCCATACCCCTACATGGAATGATGGGCTTAGAATTAAGGATCCAATCTAAATGAATCTAGCAATGGGAGCCAAATCGTTATGGATGATAGTTTTACGGAGACAAAGCTTGGTTGAAATAGTGAATTCCTAGAAAACAGTTGTCAAGGTCTTGCCTTCGATGTCTTGAAACTCATGCATATTCGTACATCCGTTTAAAAATTTGTTTCATGGGGAGATGTACATGGATGATGGTAACATGTGTTGGATCAGGTGCACAACAATTTATTAAACACACAGCAGAATAAAATCAACAAACACATAAGACACAACTTTTAACGTGGTTCACCCAACCAATCTGGGCTACGTCCACCAAACATAGGCATCAGGAATATATTAATCAAATTTGGAGATTACATCATGAAATCCTCACACACTCTTAGCAAATCATCCGAATGACTGCCTGTTATATAGCATAGAGAATCTAACAGCCTCATAACTCCCTCACATCAAATATAGGAGGCATTAACTCCCTCCCAACAACCTGGAGCTAATCTAGGAACTGAATCCCTATTGTTGTCATCCTTCAGAGATTTTTGCCTATTTGACTAAAACAGAAAATCTCAACAACATGCCCAAGAAATTTCAATGAATTCTAGTGCATAGTTTCCAAGAAATCGACCTCCATCACCTTAAGCCATTTTTAGCTTTTCACATGATTCGTGCATCCATTGGCCAAGATTTTTTTATGGGGAGGTGCATAATTTTGATGGAAATATGCTCAGAAAGTTTCAGGTCAATTCATTCTATCGTTTGGGAGATATGAACAAAACAAGTCTACTACAAGAGGTTGTCCTGAATTACTACAGGAGTTTCCTGTAGTACTACAAGAAATTATGAAAATCTACAGGAAAGGCAATCCAATGCAAAAATTATGATGCAGGCATGTTTTGGGATAGGAAAAAAGGACATTGACTTCACCACATCTTAGCCAACACCCATAATGACCATGTCACTCTATGGCCACACCTTCCACTCATTCCAATACACATTTACCCTCCAACAAAGAAATGACACAAACATTCAAAAAAAAGGACAGCTACAACAACCTATTTGGAAGTAATAGCAGGTTCCATACCTAACCTTTAGCACCATGATTGAAAGATGAGAAGCATAACTACAGTGTTGGGTTGTGTTATATTCTTTCCACGACTAGCCCACGTAGTTAACCGGGGGTTAAAAAGGGGGGAGGTCACAGGGGGTTTGAGGGGTACCCGTAACACCACTTTATGGGGTCTGGGGCAGTGCCCCGGAAAATTTTGGTTTTGGACCCTATGTTAGGTTGGGCAGACCCACCTATGGTTTTGTGCATGATTTTTGTACATGTTTTTTGGACGCGATGGTTTTTCGGTCCATGGTATTGGATGCTTCGGCATGTATAAATATGTATTGTAATGTGAAAGGAACATAATGAAAAATCAAGCTGGTAGTCCCGGTTTTGGGATCCAGGGAAAATCTCTGTGTATATGTGTTTTATGTGTTATGCTCTCGCATTATTTATTTTCTATGTTTTAGAATTCGTATGCAGGTAATTTCTGTACGGGGTTAAAACCTACATTTGGTATCAGAGTTGTTTTTGGCTTCAAGGGGACGCCTTTGTTTCTGAGGGGTTTCACTCGGGCCTGTGGTATACCTTGTTCAATGGGAGATCTGCAAGATCAATTCTGGTGGTAAAATAAGATGGAGAGCAGTGGAAAGATAGAGATCGAGAAATTTAATCGTCAAAGTTTTGAGTTGTGGAAACTCAAGATGGAGGATCTATTGGTGGATAAAGATCAATGGATCGCGGTAGATCCGGGTACTAAACCAACGAGAGTGTCCGATGACGAATGGAAGAAGTTGGATCAGAAGGCAAAGAGCACAATATGATTGTGTGTCTCAAATTCAGTATTGCTTAATGTATCAAGGGAAGCTATAGCAAAGGCTTTGTGGGACAAGTTAGGGACTTTATACCAATCTAAGTCTCTGGTGAATAAACTGTTCCTGTGGAAAAAGCTGTATAACCTGAGGATGAGAGATGGAGACTCGGTGATAGAGCATCTAAATGCATTTAATACTATGGTAAGTTAGTTAGCATCTGTTGATATTAAAATTTCATATGAAGCTAAGTGCATCAGTTTTTTGTGTTCTCTACCAGATTCATGGGACAGTCTGGTTATTGCAATAGGTAGCAATGCAACTACCTTGCATTTTGATGAAATAGTCTCATCCTTGCTGATGAAGGAGATGAGACGGAAAAATATGGAGAGCTAGAATGGTGATGCCTTGTCTGTACGAGGACGTCCCAGAACAGAAACAAAAATAAGTCATCGAGTGGGAGATCTAAATCTAGAGGGAGATCTAAATCTCCAGGAAAACCTATAAAGGTGGTGTGCTGGAAATGCAGAAAGGAAGGGCACTATAAAAGGGACTGTAAATCTAAAGCTCCCGATAAAGGAAAGGGATCTGATGATGCTCCTTCTGCAGAGGTGAAAACCACCTCAGATTAAAGTGGGGATGTGTACTTGGCTTCTTCAAGTACACATGTAGATCATGAGGCATGGTTGATTGACTCAGGTGCATCCTTTCACTTCACTCCCCATAGAGAGTGGTTCTGCGAGTATGGGAAATACGATGGTGGTTATGTCTTCTTAGGGGATGATAGGAAGGCTAGAATCGTTGGTCATGGAAAAGTAAAGTTGAAGTTGCAAGGTGGAAGGGTTAGAACACTTCCGGGTGTTCTGCATAGTCCTGCATTGGCCAGAAATTTGATTTCTGTAAGAAAGTTGGATGATGCAGGTGTAAAAACAGTGTTCGAGAAGGATACCTGCAAGATGGTTCGGGGAGCATTGGTATTGATGCGGGGAGTTCGGGTTGGAACTCTATACAAGCTACAAGGTAGCACTGTTATTGATGGGTGCAATAGTTATGTGGTTCCTGAAAGTGGAGCAGAAAATCTAGTGGTCTCTGCAGAGAAGACCATGCTGTGGCATCAAAGGCTAGGACATATTGGAGAGAAGGGCCTTTGAATACTTCATGGTAAAGGTATTGTAGAAGGTATGAGTAATAGCTCTCTGGATTTTGATTTCTGTGAAAATTGTGTATACGAGAAGCAGAATCGGGTGAGTTTCCCCTCTAGTGGCAAGAGGGTGAAACATATATTAGAGCTTGTGCACAGTGATGTGTTTGGACCTGTGAAGGTTCCATCACTGGGTAAGTCTGTGTACTATGTATCATTTATAAATGACTTCTCAAGGAATACATGGATATATTTCCTTAAGAAGAAATCTGAAGTCTTTGACAGGTTTAAAGAATTTAAGGCTCTGATGGAAAACCAAATAGAGAAGAAGATAAAGGTGCCGAGGACAGATAATGGTGGAGAGTTTTGCAGTAAGGAATTTGAAGAATTTTGTAAGAAGTGTGGTATAGCACGACAGAAGACTACTCCATATACACCTCAGGAAAATGGAGTTGCAGAAAGAATGAACAAGACATTGATGGAAAGGGCAAGAATCATGCTCAGTGGTGCCGGGTTAGGACATAAATTCTGGGCAGAGGCGGTGGAGACAACATGTTACCTGGTCAATAGATCACCTTCATCAACGTTGGAGGATAAGACTCCACAAGAGATACGGACTGGTAAGAAACCCTCTCTTTCACATCTGAGGGTATTTGGATGTGATGCATATGTACATGTTCCAAAGGAGAAAAGAACCAAGTTGGATAGTAAATCTGGTGCATCTTTATTGGGTATAAGGATGGTTTAAAGGGTTATAAGCTTTGGAACCCATTAACAAGGAAGGTTGTGTACAACCGAGATGTGGTGTTTAGAGAGGTGAAAGATGTTATTAGACATTAAGTCCAACCAAAGGAACCCGAGAAGATAGAGTTTGAGCTAAAGGAGGAAGACTCAGACTCTACAGCAGAGGAGGAATCAAAAGATGAAGAGCCACAAACTTCGGCTGTGAGAAGATCAGTTCGAGAAAGAAGGCAGCCAGAAAGGTATAGTCCATCTGCTTTTTGTTCAAATTTTGCTTTGTCTGTTGCTGATGATGATCCCAGAACGGTGAAGGAGGCAGCTGATTCAGAGGATGGAAAACTCTGGAAAGAGGCCATGGTTGATGAAATGGCATCTTTGCACAAAAATGAGGCTTGAGATCTGGTGGAGTTGTTGGCTGGAAGGAAACCCATTGGCAGAAAATGGGTGTTCAAGAAGAAGACAAATGCAGAAGGAAAGGTGGAGAAATATAAAGCTTGGTTGGTAGCAAAAGGTTATTCCCAGGTGCCGGGAATTGATTTTGGTGATATTTTTTCTCCTGTTGCCAAGGTAACCTCTATTAGATTATTTTTATCTGTTGTTGCTGCTTTTGATTTTGAGGTAGAACAAATGGATGTGAAGACAACATTTCCTCATGGGGATCTGGAAGAGGAGATCTACATGAAGCAACCTGAAGTCTTTGCGGTGAAGGGTAAGAAAGAACTGGTATGCAAGTTAAAGAAGTCTTTGTATGGGTTAAAACAGTCACCAAGGATGTGGTATCATAAATTTTATACATTTATACGGGGACTTGGCTTCACCAGAAGCAAAGCAGATCATTGTGTGTATTTTAAATTAATTGGTGACCATGTTATTTATCTGGTCTTATATGTGGATGATATGTTGCTGGTTGGAAATGACAAAGAAATTATCAAAGATTTGAAGACCCATTTGTCCTACAAATTCGACATGAAAGATCTTGGTGCTGCAAACTATATTTTGGGCATGGAAATTAAAAGAGATCGGACAAAGAGGAAGCTCTGGTTCAACCAGAGGAAGTATGTCGAGACAATACTGCAGAGGTTTGATATGCAAGATAGTAAACTGGTGAAGGTTCCTATTCTTGTAGGTGTGAGGTTATCTGTTGAACGATGTCATAAGACACAAGAAGAGGAAGAGGACATGTCCCATGTTCCATATGCAAGTGCAGTCGGTAGCCTGATGTATGCAATGGTATGTACTAGACCAGACATTGCACATGCAGTGGGAGTATTGATCAGGTTTATGTCAAAACCAGGGAAGGAGCATTGGACAATAGTGAAGCGGGTTTTCAGGTATTTGCGTGGCACTAGTGATTATGGTTTGTGCTACCAAGGAAGACCAAGATTGGACAGAGTCTTGGATATTCGTGGCTTTGTTGATGCAGATTGGGCTGGAGATCTGGATCAGAGAAGATCTACAAGTGAGTATGTGTTTAACCTATTTGGAGGTGCAGTCAGTTGGATGAGTAAGAAACAGTCTGTAGTGGCACTATCAACTACAGAGGCAGAATACATGGCAGCCACTCATGCAAGCAAGGAAGCAGTTTGTTGCAGAGATTGTGTTCAAGTATGGGGTTAGTACAAGAAGCTATAAGGATAGACTGTGACAGCCAAAGTGAAATTTTCTTGGCAAAGAACCCTGCATATCATTCAAATACAAAGCACATTGATGTTTAGTATCACTTTGTGAGGGATATGATAGAAGACAAAAAGGTGTTTCTGGTAAAGGGTGGACACTTTGAAGAATATTGCAGATGCATTGACAAAATCTGTGAGCTCTAAGAAGTTCTCTTGGTGTAGAGAAAAAATGGGCATTGCAGAGCTGGATAAATGACTAAGCTCTCTTGTGGCACCCTACGGAAAGAAAACAACAAGTGGGAGAATGTTGGGTTGTGTTATATTCTTTCCACGACTAGCCCACGTAGTTAACTGGGGGTTAGAGGGGGGGAGGTCACAGGGGGTTTTAGGGGTACTCGTAACCCCACTTTATGGGGTCCGGGCCAGCGCCTCGGAAAATTTTGGTTTTGGACCCTATGTTAGGTTGGGCGGACCCACCTATGGTTTTGTGCATTTCGCACATGTTTTTTGGATGCGATGGTTTTTTGGTCCATGGTTTTGGACGCGATGGTTTCAGTCCATGGTATTGGATGCTTGGGCATGTATAAATATGTATTGTCACATTGAAAGGAACATAATGAAAAATCAAGCTAGTAGTCCCAGTTTTGGGATACAGGGAAAAATCTCTATGTATATGTGTTTTATGTGTTATGCTCTCGCATTGTTTATTTTCTATGTTTTAGAATTCGTATGCAAGTAATTTTTGTACGGGGTTCAAACCTACATACAAGCACAATGAAACTCCTCCAGAGCTCAGCAGCAACAGAGGAAGCCATCACCTGCACATCAACAAGAAGACAACCCATTAGCAAAATAAGATCAACAAAAAAAGAGGCAGTCAAGAAGATGTACTTGAGTCCTGAGAAGCACAACAACGTCAATTCAACAACAACATGCATGTCTCTCCAACAACCATCAGGTAGGTACAGGTATGCAATATTCTTGACCTCTTCTCTTGAGCATATTATAGTTATAAATTTGTTGTCAATGCATAAGAGATGAGGTTTTATAAGCAAAGGATGGGTCAACAGTCTCAGCCGCCTTCAACTAGTTAATTGTAGCTCACTCCTTCACTCATGCAATGTTGAAAAGTCAAATTATAAAGGGCGAGGATTTCAAAGAATGAGGACAACAATTAAAAGAAGAATATTTTTTTGCAAAGGCTAAGTCACCACAACACTCCAAGCCCTACATCCACTTCATATTCACTATCTGTCCATAATTCATCCATCCCATTTCATAATTTCAAGAACAAACCCTACACTCTGTCTCACCTTAAAAATTTCTTTAAACAAACAAAGAGAGCATCCTCTCCATTTTCACATACCTACACTACTCCCTCTAAGCCCTAGCATCATCCTCCAAACCCCCTACATCATTTCTCATCACTACCATACAGTTAAAAGACTCTGACAGAGAAGGAATGGTTGCTATAGGAAGACAGAATGTTGCTACAAGAAGGAAGAAAGGAACAAATGGTGCTAAAACCAAAAAAGATAGTGCCTAAGACAAACCTACTAAAAACTAAAAACTCCAAGGCCATTAGGCAATCATCTAGGCCACAAGAGAGAAGAAGAAGGCAACAAAAGGAAATGAGGCATTCACCATCAAAATATAACTCAAACTGCAATGATAAAAAGAGGCTTTCCAAGAGGTCTTTAATCTCTTTCTAGCTTTTGTCCAAGGCCTAAAAGATGTTATAGAAATGGGAGAAAGGAATAGAAGTCAAGTTAAGGGTTTACCCTAACCTCACACTATCATTTATGCCCAAAATGGCTTTCTTGTAGTTTTAACAAGGTTTCTTGTAGTTTTGATAGGAATTACTACAGGATGTCCTAGTTCTCATCTAAAGGCATTTTGAAGGTTTTAGAGGTGTCCAAATGGTGGAACAAGGTAGAAGAAGGTTGATAAGGATGTGGAATACCTTACTAAACTGAAAAATATTCAAGAATCCATCTTGAATAAGGGGAAGAAGGCAAGCTAATGGTCTCAAGAAACAATGATTTTTCTTTGCACAAATATGTTTTTGGGCTTGTTCTTGTAGAACTTACAGCCAAGATTCATAATGTACAAGAGAGAGGCCACCAGGGCCATAAATGAGGCACAACGAGGTCACTAAGTTGCTTAGAGGATGAGCAACACTTTCAGCAGGGGGTACGATGGGCCTCTAAATTAGACATAAATTAAGGCCCATACCTCTAAATTAAACATAAATTAAGGCCTATGACCATCCTTCAGCACATTAAACTTCTCTTTTTGCATTAGATAATGTATTTTTAACTTTAATATATTCATTAGGAAGGTTTATGAATAATTGCATATTTGTGCCTAATATTATTTATTTTTGTGGAATATTATGAGAATATTGGGCAGATTATGAAGATTTGGAGGAGGAGATAATTTAGGGACTTGCTCCCTACTACAGGAGGATCACTATTAAATAATAAATCAACAAGATATTATGGAATTATGGCATAGATTGTGGAACTCCAATGATTGAAAAAATCTAGGAATGTGTTCCTTGCCATTTAATGCAGATTCCTAGTATTGGGAACTAGATCCACTAATCAAGAGATTTTGGTGGGGAAAGATTCCTCCATTCATGGGGAATGATTCATAATCATTTTGTATAAGTACCAAGTCAAATTTGTCTCTAGAGATAGATTTTCATTAGTGTTCTTGTGGAGAGAACTCGTATTTCTGCAGCTCCATTGTATTTTCTTGCAGGGATGTAATTGTATTGATGAAAATAATGAAGATTGGTGTCATGTTTAGCTTCTAAATCTTGTTCTCCTCCATAGGTCTCTGAGTTTCCTTGGGCTTGGCTATCCCAGGAGCCTCAAAACCCTTTTGTATCATTTTCTTTCCTTCTTTTCACTTCTTATTCACATGCATCTCTTGTTTTTATCTCTTTCCACTTCTGCATTCAGTATTAATGATTTCTTCTTGTAGGATTGAGTTAAATGGTTGATGTAAGTTATTTTGCAGGATCACAAGCATCATTTCATCCTTGGAAAAGCTTTGGAAGGTCATAGTAATCATTGAGCTACTTGGATTAGCTTTCTTATTCCGAAATCTAGATTTCTGGAACTCCTTTGTGGCAAAGAACAGTAAATTTCTGCTATTTTTTAGAGCATGCTAACGAGCTTCAATCAAGTTGGTTCCACTTGCATTAGATCACAAAAAACTATAGTTCATAACAAAAATTACGCCATTGAATTTTCACTTTATTAGGTTAGGCATTTTATAGATTTATTATCTCACTAGTTCTCAAATTTCTAAATTTTCGACTAGTAATTTTCTGTTATTTTTTAGCATGGGTTAACAGAGGATTTTTTGAGTGATTCCACTTGGAATGGGGACCTAAGACATCCTAGTCAATAACAAAATTTTTCCCATCCAATTTGGATTTGATTTTCTTGGTCATTCGATGAATTATAATTTCGTGTAGTAAATCTGTAACATCATGTAGTAAAACAAGGGATCTTGTAGGACAACTAGGGGATCCTGTAGGAGAACTAGTACATCACGTAGGAAATCCTGTAGCAGTCTTCTTTGAGCCCGAATTGATAAAAATCATCATTGAAGTTGTGATTAGGCCCCTACTTGACCTCCAAGCCATCAAAATCATTGTACCCCTCTTCCTTCACACATGTCTCCCCTGCCAAAGATCAAGGAAAGATTAGCATTTGCATTTATAAAGCAAAAAGATTAAAAAAATGAGTTTGTTTATATTTACACATGCACATAGTAGTTAGTACTCTCTAGATCATATTTCATGCTTAGATTAGTTAAAACATCACATGTGACAAATATGATTAAAACAGGGTTCTTTTGCAAGAAAAGTTTGTTAATAAGTAGATAGATGATTTCATGTTACTTTACAAGCATTTTTAAATTCAGTCTTTCATTCATGCAAATAGGAAGCATGTATTTTCCCTCATGACAGCAAAGGAAGGACACATTGTATGTTGCACATATAGTGTCAATACCTCTTAAGTTTGTACAAACCTCAGGTTGATAATTAAAGTTGGTAGCCTTGGGAGTTGCAGCATTCTTGTTGCAATACTGAGGCTCATCACTTTTTGGCGTCGTTGTCGGGGAGGTGTCAAAGTATGCATTGTTTTCTTCCTTAGTTGATTCATTTCTTTTTACCTTTTGCAAAAACAAAAAAATGTTTTCATTAGGCATATTTTATTTCAAAAATAGAAAAGTTCATTGCATTAGTGTTTTCATTCAATCATAAAAACAAAAAATCTCCAACACCAACCCACCCCCCCATTTGATCATGTGGTGTAGTAAGAGCCACATCACCATTCATTTTTGCAGGTAGAAGAAGAAGATGGAAAATAATGTAGAAGAAATGGATGGAGATGATGACAATGAGGAAGATCCTCTCATTTTTCCCGTTCAAGATACTAATGTTAGTGTGAACATGAAGAACATCCCTCCATCTTTTCTTCCAAAATTTCATGGTCTAAGGTCAGAGGATCTGAAAGCCTTTCTCTTTGAATTTGAAATTGTTTGTAGATCTTATGGTTACTTTTCAAAAACTCAAAAACTGAGAATGTTTCCGGCAACATTGAAGGATAGAGCTCTTAAATGGTTCATGAGTTTAGGGACTAATTCAATAAGATCATGGAATGATATGCAAAATATGCTTCTAGAAAAATATAAAGATCATGATCTTAAAGAAGAAATCTTAAGAATTAATCAAAGAGAATATGAGAGCCTTGAGGATCTAATAGAGAGATTCATGTATAATGTTAAGAGGGAAAAACTACATCATTTAGGATCCGACACACTAAAAACCCTCTTACTTAGAACAATTAGGGATGAATGGATTAATCTCCTTGATCTCATGAGTAGAGGTGATGTATACCAATTATCATTTAAAGAAATTTGTGAAACATGCAAACACATATCAAGAGGAAAGGCAAGAGTAGGTAAATCAGCATCAAGATCGGTAAGTGAAGCTACGCTTGGAAATTTGTTTGATGATTTTAAAATAGAAATTCTTAGCAATCTAACCAAACAAGTAGAAATGTTAAGAATGCAATATGAAGAAAAAGAAGATGTTGATATTTGTGTTGTCCATGCAAAATCACATGATGTTAAACATTATCCATCATTACCAAGGTTGAAGGAATTTTACCAAGAGGACAATGGAGCAAGTAAATTTCCAATGCAACTATGTTATGTAGCTCCAAGAGGACCATGGCATCCTATTCAACCCAGTATGATGCAAGAACCTAATTCATAATTTCAAGCTTATGCACATCCATATCAAAGTAATTGGAACACACCCTTTCCTTGGCAACGTTGGCCATCTCAACCCCAAAACCAATTTTGGCAACAAGGTTGGCAAGGAACTTATGGGAGTCATCCACAATATCCTCAATATCCTCCATACCCAACTCCATGTTATCGCTGCCATTCACCTCCACCACAACCACAACCCCAACCACATCCATCTCAAACATCCACTTCTACTCAACTACCTCTACCAACATTTCCAAACCCACACATTGAAGTAGCTCAACCCACTTACAATGCTTAGGTACAACACTTCTAAACATATCCTCTTGAGATCAATGGTATTCACCATAGCTTAGGAAGAGTATTGCAAAAAATACATTATCTTGATATCATTGAAGGGCCACATCCAAAAGAAGAAGATTCAATTGAGAAAACCACAGAATCATGGGCTGCACTTGATGAAGAGCAGACATCAAAATTACAGATCAAGAGAGCTCCCTCATGGTTACCATCAAATCCTCCATGTATTCAAGAGAAAAATTAACAAAAAGAGGAAGATTTGAAGGTCATGGTAGAAGAAGACAAAAAGAATGATCCAGATAAGAAAGAAAACCAAGGAAATCAAAGTTATATTGAGGTTTGGTTCTAGAAAATCAACAAGATGGAGCATCACTCTCTTCTTCAACTCTACATTTGGTCTCTGAAATCCAGGTACATGTCAAAGCATACGTTTCAAGCCTACATATCATTTTATATCATCTTGATATGCACATGGCTCCATTAGAAGTATTCTTATACTTGAAATTGATTTTGTTTTTCAAGTAGGGTAGGGTAGAAAAAAAAATGAACCAAAAAAAAAAAAATCTTAGGTGAAAACCTCCTTTTAGGCGCCTCAAATTGGATCATTGATTGAAAACCTCCATAAGGTGGTCAATGGGTTGGGAAAAAAGAAAAAAAGAGAAAAAAGAAAATATCCTAGGTGAAAACCTCCTTTAAGGCGCCTAGGCAGACCTACTAGTTGAAAACCTCATTGAGGCAGCTAGTAGGCCTGGAAAAAAAAAAAAGGAAAAAAAAAATTGCTCCATGTATCTCTCTGATGAATGCATGTACTCTCCAACATCTGCAAGAAACAAAAACAAGTTGGTACCAAGAGAAAAATTGGTCAAGCCTAGTCAAAAATATTTAAATTTTGACTTTCTCCTCCTTTGCTCAAATGCTCCAACAAGACCAAGGTCATGCAAATCCATCACCCCCATCTATTTCCACCATCCACTCATCATTCTCAAGCTTCTACCACTCATTTTCCTTGTTGTCCCAAAATACTACGGGGAGACTCTGTTTTACTTTAGGAAACAAAAATACAAAGAGCAGAAATTTATTTTTGCCATAACTTGGAAACCATGCATCCATTTTCCAAGCTGTTTCATGGGGAGATGCATATGGATGATTGTAACATTCTCAAGCAATTTCAGCAAATTCTAGTACACGATTTCCAAGAAATCGGTCTCCATCACCTACAACCATTTTTGAATTTTCTCGATAACTGTGCATCCATTCAAAAAACAGTTTCATGGGGAGATGCACATGGATGATGGTAACATGCCCAAGAAATTTTAGTGAATTCCAGTGCATAGTTTCCAAGAAATCGACCTCCATCACCTTCAGACATTTTTAGCTTTTCACGTGATTTGTGCATCCATTTGCCAAGATTTTTTTTATGGGGAGGTGCATAATGATTATGGAAACATGCTCAGAAAGTTTCATGTCAATCCATTCTACCGTTTGGGAGATATGGAAAAAATAAGTATGCTACAAGAGGTTGTCCTGAACTACTACAAGATTTTTTTACAGTACTACACGAAGTTCTAAAAATCTACAAGAAAGGCAGTCTGATGGAAAAATTATGATACAAGCCTGTTTTTGTTGTAAATAATACTGAGAGGTGGGGGTGAATCAGTATTATCAAATCAATAACTTTTATTTCCATACTTAGATTTATATACACTACTTCAGTTAAGGGAACCCGCGTGTACACGCAACTCTGTCTAATGCAAGTAGCGTATATCCAGTAAACTTATGATTCAGTTAATCCATAAGTGTTGATATTTAGTTAGTGCATCATAAATTCATTAACCATATTAATAGTAAACAGGTGCAGTAAAATAGAACATATCATCACACACAAGAAGCACACATGAATGCCATGATGTAAGGTGGAAACCTAATGTGGGTGAAAACCACCTGCTGCAATTCGTCTTTATATTTTTTTAATAAGAAAATTCTTGTTACAATATTTCTGTACTGGAGCAATCTTATACCAGTATGCAGGCTTCTACCTGCATAAGGTTACAACCTTCTCTCGTTCTCCAGCATCTCCTGGAAGGGAGCTACAACCCCCTTAGCTCTTGTACTAGCTGATGTACTAGTATGGTGGTACTGACCTACAGAAGGCTACAACCTTCTCTTTCTTCAGCTTCTCTTTCCTCCAGGTACCACATTTCATAAATTTTTAGACTGGATACTCATGGAACACAACATCATAATCTAAAGGCCATGTTTCATTCAATTTTCATACTGGACCCATCAATATCATTGAAGCACAAAATCAATCACCACTTGCATCATCAATCTCTGAATCACCCAATACTGAATCACTAAAACCCTGTCAACCAGAACTCAGAGCAGAACACAGAACTTTGCAACAATATTCAGACCCAACTGTATCATTAGAAATCATGCATTAGAGTGCATACGCTACTTGGAAGAGCCGAACCAGCGTGTATACGCAACTTCACCAAAGCGAACCAGCGTATATGTTATCAAATACTTACTTATAACTTCGCTGCACTTCCTGACTTCAAACATACCCAGATCATTACATATACAAGGATAATACGTGTGTTAGCAACCAGATCTAGTCCATCAGATCATATAAAGATAAGTCATTATGATCCTGATCCATTGTTAGATCTCATCCATCAACACTGAAGCTAAACACAATCAACCAATCTGAATATGCAGAATACTGACACCAGTAAATAGTCACCAGAACTTATACTTTGCATCAACAACTAGAACCATCTGTAACTTCAAACATCATAGTTTATATCGTATACACTATTCAGATGTATCTAACATGTGTATGTACGCGCTTTTATCAAAGTCAACCAGTGTATACATCTGTAAATATTCATTCATGATTTTCAGCTATTCCAAACTTGAGTTATACCCAGATCATAATATTTATAAAACATTACATGCGTCAATATACAGATCTAGAATAAGCATGATCAAACCGTATAGAGATGATTCATTCCAAGCCATTAGATCCCGATCTATCCTTAGATCTTGTTCTCCATCAACCGTTGAGATTCCTCCTTGGCTTAGATCAAGCAAAGCATCATGAACCCATAACCTGCATACTAGATCTCATACTTCATCAGATATTCAAGACTTTCTGAGTGCCTTTGCCTAATGATCTTCTCCTCCTTTTATAGTCTTAGGCCTTACTCAATACCATGGTCCAAAACCACTTAGAACCAATACCTTGGACCAAATACCTGGGGTCAACATGTTGGACAAGATACCTTGGACCAATACCATGGATCACAATACCATGGTCCAAATACCACAGACCAAAACCAAATGTACGCGCCTTTCCTTGCATGAAAGTGCGTGTATACGTATACGCACCTTTTGGTCATCTAACCCGCGTGTATACGCGGCTTTATCAAGGGGAACCTACGTATATCTCTTTTTCTTCATTCTGTGAGACTGAACTGAGATCTATCATCTTAGTAAGTTGCCATCAAGGACAACACCTGTATCATAATGACAACAATTTTGAGATAGGAAAAAAAGACATTGACTTCACCACATCTCAGTCAACACCCATCATGACCATGTCACTCTATGGCCACACCTTCCACTCATTCCAATACACATTTACCCTCCAATAGAGAAAGGACACAAACATTCAAAAAAAATGACAGCTACAACAACCTATTTGGAAGTAACAGCAAGCTCCAGGCCTAACCTTTAGCAACATGATTGAAAGAGGAGAAGCATGACTATAGGCACAATGAAACTCCTCCAGAGCTTAGTAGCAACAGAGGAAGTCACCACATGCACATCAACAAGAAGACAACCCATCAGCAAAATAAGATCAACAAAAAAAAAAGCCAGTCAAGAAGATGTACCTGAGTCATGAGAAGAACAATAACATCAACTTAGTAGTATCATGCATGTCTCTCCAACAACCATCAAGTATTTACAATATGAAATATTCTTGACATCTTCTCTTGAGCATATTATAGTTAGAAATTTGTTGTCAATGCATAAGATATGAGGTTTTATAAGCTAAGGATGGGTCAACAGTGTCAGCAACCTTCAACCAGTTAATTGCAGCTCACTCCTTCACTCATGCAATGTTAGAAAGTCAAATTATAAAGGGTGATGATTTCAAGGAACAAGGGCAGCAGTTAAAAGAAGAATTTTTTTGCAAAGGCCAAGTCACCACAACACTCCAAGCCCTCCATCCACTTCATATTCATTATCTATCCATAATTCATCCATCCCATGTCATAATTTCATGAACAAACCCTACACTCTGTCTCACCCTAAAACTCTCTTAAAAAAAACAAAAAGAGCATCCTCTCCATTTTCACAAACCTACACTACTCCTTTGAGCCCTAGCATCATCCTCCAAACCCCCTACATCATTTCTCATCACTACCATACAGCTAAAAGACTCTAACAAAGAAGGAATGACTGCTACAAGAAGACAAAATGTTGTTACAAGAAGGAAGAAAGGAACAAATGGCGCTAAAACAAAAAAAGATAGTGCCTAAGTGATCCAAAAATGGATCGTGGATAAACCTCTAAGTCTAAAATACTTCATATAAGAGGTAAAAGGTGCCAAATGGCACAAATCCTTTGTAAATCAGAGGAAAATGAAAGTCACAGGTTGCTCTCAGAAATAGTCTCATTGCAAATATCTCTTCATTCTGAATCCAACGCAACTTGAATGGGCAAAAATAGACTTAGGATGCAAAAGTTATTGCAAAAAGAAGTTTGCCATGTCCTTTGGAAAAAGAGGCAAATCCTTATAAAATTGGACTTAACGGGTCATTGAAGAAAATCGCATCGGAAGAGGCTAAAGGGAGGACTTAAGCGGAGGCGGAAGGAACCCTGATTGCGATATCCGACTTATTGCATCGGAGGTAGGCCTTCACCCAATATCGGGACCCCAAACGAGCCGATTGTGATATGCGATCGTCGGTGATCGGCGGATCGGCGGTCGGCATAACCAAAGGGAAGACCCTGGGGCTAATGCGATATGCGATATCGATCTACAACATGTGATGTTAGCCATCGGATCGACGAGTCAGATCAACGGTCAGGATTTGATCAGCAGATCGGCGATCAGCAAATCCTCGATACCAGGGCCGTTTACACATGCGATTGTGGCTTGTGATACGCCGATAAGGCGCAGACCCAATAGGTTTATAGATGCAATTGCATATTATTTGAAGTCTAGCTAAATGGCCAAAGATGTGTTTTTCACACGTTTCTCTGTGTATTGCATTATGTGTCCATTTCTGCATAGGAAGGCAAAACGACCAGTTTTCCGATGCACCGGTCCCTTTCCATTGGAAACCGCCATCACACCTGTGCGTTATGAAGCTCAGAGAGCCACAGAGGCAAAAGGGAATGATTCCTCATGATTAAGGAGAAAGGAACAGATGGAAGCCGCAAAGCCAAGGGTTCCTCAAAGGCCACAGAGCCAAGCAAAGGAGGAAGGAAAAACAACCTGGTTGCCCATGTCGTTGGTTCCTTTCCATTGCAAACTGCTTCTTGTGATGAAATACTCGACATTCGATGATGGAGGCAGACTATAACCGATGTGTTACAAAAAGCACAAAGAACACAATTAAAGGATCCCTAGAAGCGCAGGCAGAGGAATGCTTAGAGAGAGCTCAGAGAAGTCGGGAAGCCCAGGGATGCTCAGTGAATACTCAGGAAGAGTAAGAGATTGTTGAGAGCTGCAAAGCCAAAGCTCTTGATAGAAAGAGCCACCAAAGTTTTGGATACACGCAGAGGTCAAGAGAAGCTGGTGAGAGCCAGCGCCGAAGAGCCAAAGCCAGAGCCGAGAGCAGAAGCAAAGGCCGCCAGAGGTTGGAGGCAGCTACAGAGAATAGAGCCAGCGCTGATTCTCAAGGTTCCAATAGTTGAGGTGATTGTAGGGGACCGTTGAATCCATTGAGATGGAGTTCAGAAAATCCTGAAGACTTCTAAGAGCCATAGAGTTGTAATGAAGTTGGAGAAAAGCAAAGAGATTAAATGATCCAGCTGTTGCTGGTGTCTGGAGTGTGCTGAATACAGAAGAAGGATTCCAGAGACAGTTAAGAGAATTCTGAGGGAGTTGGAGAAGCCAGAAGCTCAAGAAGCTCAGAGCACTGACTGAAGGAGTCAAGTCCAGAAAAGCCTAGATCTATCTGCAGAGTTAGGACAACTAGCAGGATAAGATGGCATTCTAAGCCCATAGGTTCAGTTGTAAACCAATGGAGTTGAGTGTGGAACTTGTAAAAGAATTTAAGCCATAATCCCAGAGAGCCTAGTTGAGTTGACTAGAGCTCACGGAGACATAGCCCAATAGTTTTGGGTGAACTCCAAATTAATATTGTTGTTCTGTGTTTGTTTTTATTGCTACAGTTTTTTACTGTTATATGTATTTATATATCAATTTTACATATCATCACTAACAACATATTTTAAAGCATATAATCAGTTTAAATCAAATACCAGCATACACCTTTATTTCAATCATATATTCAATTCTGCATTGGTTAATCATAAGGACTTGGGAAAATTTGAAGCTTTGGAAGTGGTGTTATACTCCTATACCAATAAGTGTCATATTTCACGATTCACCGGTTGAGCTCTATAATATGTTCATCCTTTTCCTTGTTGCAAAGGTTTCCATATTATCAAAAAATAAAAAAAAATTGAAAAATGTAAAGAGGGTATACCCTAAAAGAAAAATCAAAGGGTAAAAAGAATAAAATGGTCAAAAGAAAAAATGAACCCCAAATAAAAAAGACTAGGAAAGTGTGCAAGTCCAAATGCCACTACTGTCTCATTTTCTGTAAATAAAGCATTGTGTGTAGCTTGTTGAAACTTATGCCATGATTGATGAATGGCCAAACAGTTTAAACTTGGCTAGTTCATGTTTGAATTTCATGTTTTAGAGATAGAGAATAAAATCTGTCCAAATTGTTTAAACTTGGCAGATATGTAGATAGGTAGAGAAGCAAAGGAGCTAAACTGTTTAATCTGAGCCCTTGGATGTAATAAGTGCAGACTTAGGTAGGCTTACCATGAAAAGAAAAGAAAAGTTGTTGAGGGTTTGCTATTCCAAGTGCACCCAAGTAAAGAGAAGAAAAAATCTTAGGCAAAGTAGGCTGGGTAGGTAGATTGATGTTGCAGAATGAGACATGTGATTGATTTTGTCTCTCAAAGTGTTAACTTTGCCTCTATCACAAGTGCCAAGGCAGATATTTTGAAGCAGCTCAAGCGAGGCAGATTTCATAACTAACTTCCCTTCACATATTTTCCCTAAATCACTTACTAACTCCCCCCAAAGGTATTAAGATATGTTGAATATCCTTGAACCACTCATTCCATTTTCATCAAATGCCTAAGTAAAACCCCATTTTTACTTAAGGAAGTGGCCATATTTCTTGTATAAACCCCTTTTTCTTTTAGCCTAAGTGTTAAATGTTAAATCTCTAACATTATACTTAGCGTTGTTCATTTCACAAATTCATATTAACTCTAACTTTATTGTATAATTCCCATATAAATTGTTCCCCTCCCCGTATTATGTATATATAACAAAAAACCCCGATATTTTAAATATTACCACCCCCGGTTAATTATAACCATATAAACATCATTTAAAAGGGATTAACAGGTTTCTTTGGAACCCGTTAATAACCTTCCACTACGCTATCAGGGATTAATTAACTTCTGGTTAATTAATAACCAAATCACCCCGCTAACCAATAAAACAAGCCCTGATGCATTAAAATGTGGTTTTATTATGATTGGGCCTACTGCTTATAGTCCCACCATCTCCGTTGAGTTCCCACCGTCCGATCAACAGCTCCACATCCAACGGTCCAAATTCATTTTGCGACCCCCTTCGTCGTCGATATTTAACCCGTGGGGAATCGGTGGTTTTGTCATCGTACCTTTGCCACGCACCACGCTCTTGGGGTGCTCACTCCCTCCTCACCCGATACCGCCCAAGCCAAAACGCGGTGCAGGCAAAACCATTTACCGCCCCCCGCCGACGTCACCCTGCCGCATCACCTTCTGCTGACGTCATTTCCACGTCGTCTGTCCTGTACTCCTACTGACGTCATGCTTACCTCATCCGTCCTTCAAATCGAAAATTTCCGCCAAACTTCATTTTGTCAATTAAAGGGTAAAAACATCATTTTTGCTATATTTTTCCAGCATGCAGCGCTCCAGGCATAAGATTGACTAATGTTCATAGTTCTAGTTTTCAACCACCTCCGAACCACAAAGGCTCCATCAATGAGCTCACGGCCTCAACCAAGCTACCAGTTACAGTTTCCTTCCTTCAAACATAGTTGAAATCAAACCGAAGGGATTTCCAAGCTCACAGAAGAAAAGAACAGAGATATACAGGGATATTTTGTTACCCTAGCCAGCCGACCTTCAGAGACATGAATGGCCAAAGGAAAGATGGTGAGAAGACACGTTGGCAATTCCATTTTGCCAGACAGCGGTGAAGCAGGGTCAGTTCAGTATTAAAGAGGATCAAAACACATCAAAGAGTATCAGTTCAAGCATTAAAGTGTATCAGACGAGCATTGAAGACTGTCAGAACATAATTAAAAAGCAGAAGAGAAGAATTAAAGAGGGTAGATCAGAATTAATGTACAGATAAGACAGGCAGTCGGCGCATAGCTATTACAAAAGACACATGTAACCCAAACCCTAAAGGCATGCCTCCAGCACAACATCAGTTATCTTTCTCGAGCCGCTTCTATGTTATTTGTAAACTATTTTAGGTTAAAACTAGATATTATCTCACAACTGTTATGAGATATTGATTGTACACGTTTTGTTGTATAAATACCGCCTCCATTAGAGTTTTAAAGAAGTTGGGTGTGCGTGGATTTCTTAGACTCTGTTGTAATATTGAAATTTGGAATAAAGATCTGTTGGAATCATCTGTTGTTTGGCCTACTGGATGAAGAATTGAAGCAGAGGACTTGTTATAGAATTCTTGAATCAGACTCCAGATCAATAAGTCCCTTATATCTTGTGTTTTACAGTTTCCATGTTTATTATATCACCTGTGTTTCATAATCTGAATGGTAAAGAAAAAAGGCTAATTCAGAATTTGCTTAACTGCACTCTGTTTTCATTCTTTATTATTCTCTATGTTTTCTTCAAAATTAGCATAAACAGTGAATTCTTAATTGCTCTTGTTTCCTGATTCTCTCATGTTGAGTATTTGCTAAGGAATTCTTAACTGCTCCTTATCAGTAATCATCCATTTTCCCTCTTTCAATATGTTGAAGGATTCTTAATTGCCCTTCACCCATTTGAGCCCATTCCATCTGATTCCAGCCTTTATTTGTTCCCTGTTTGACTACCTTGCTCTGTGATGCCATCCTCTGTTAGAAACCAAATCCAGCAAGCCTATCTTCTTTGACTCCATCATGCCCAATGGACTGAACTGTTCTGTTTTACCTCACTGTTCTATTGAATCTCACCACCCAAACTCAAAACAAAACCCTTGAACTTCATAACTAGCCTAACACCTTTAAAAACAAAGCTAAATCATAAAGAGAGAGCCCTCTCTGGATACAGATTGGCTAGATTCTGTATCTAAAAGATTGGTCTGTGGTTACCTCGGCTGTATTCCCTTTCTTACAACTTTTGGGAACAACCTGAGTGATAACATCATTGGTGACTCCACTGGGGACCTGAATAATTGTCTGTTACTATTGTTTATTTCATAAGCTACAGATGGAGCCTAAAGTTAGCCAGGTAGCCTTTGAAACTGCTTTTGCTTTGCAATTGCAGAAGTAAATAAATGTTGCTTCAGTCTATCTCCAGTCTAGTTTATGTATTAGACAGTTGGTTTCGAATACTTGATCAGTCCCTCTTTTTTAAAATAAATCTTTAGGAAGGTTCAAAAATTCCCACATCCAAAACTTCCTAGAAGAAACTGTTAAAAGTTGTATTGTCAAAACTATTTCAAGAAAAAACCAAAAACATACCTAGAAACTGGCTTTAGAAAGGATTCATTACACCAGATCAAATCCTAATCCTAATCCTCCACCTGTGTTTGAAAATCCTAATCTGATTTCTAGGGTTCTTAGAAGACAAGAGAGCCAAGAAAATTCTACTAGTTCACACCTTGACAAACATTTGCAGAATTCCATTCAGTCTAAGCTTACCTCTAAAAAAACACCAAACTTTTCCATAATTACTACAGCTTCTCCAAGTTCACCTTCACCATCTCAAACTACCCTTTCCACTCCTCCATCTACAACATACATTCCCATTGTTATCCCTACACTTTCAGTTGTCAAATCCATCTCTGCAACCATGGAAAACCGATATACTCCCCTAAACTTACCTGCTAATCCAGGGGCTATGCCTCAAGATTATCAAAGTAAAATCCCTTCTTTTGAAGGTACTGGCACTTACACATCTCAACAACATACCAATAAAATGACCAAATATTTTGAAAGCTATGAGATTGATGATGATGATGTGAGAATGAAAGTATTTGTTCAAAGTTTAACTGGAGATGTTAGAACCTGGTTTAGAGCCCTCCCTGCAAACAGTATCAATGACCCACAAGCTCTTTATCAGAACTTCTTGAACAAATGGGAAAAGAAGAAAGATCCTCTCCACATTTTATCAGAGTATGAAAACCTAAGAAGAGGCACAGAAAAAATTGTCCAAGATTATTGTGCCAAATTCAACAATGTCTACAACGCTATTCCTGAAAATCTCAGACCTCCTCCAGATTTGGCCTTGATCAAATTCCCCGATGCATTTGATTCTGATATGACATACCAACTTAGGGAAAGAGCTCCTAGAAACTTAGAAGAATTGCAGAGTGTAGCTGTCAGTGTTGAGGCCAACTTGATATCTAAACGATCTAGAGTCAGAGCTGAAAGGAGGACACCTTTCAAAGAAAAGCCTTCTGCCTTTGAAAAAAAATTAGATGCAATCATTAAAGGAATGGACAGACTGGGAGATAGAGTAGAAATAATTGAGAGAAAATCCCCTTGGGATGGTCAACCAAGCAATACTGGGAGAAATCCAAATTTCAGGAAGAACCAAAATCCTAACACTGGAAAGACAGGGCTTGACCAAAATATCAGGCCCCCATTTCAAGAAAATTATGCTGAAGCCTCAACTTCTGATGAACCAACAGAAGACACTCAAATTAATCTGATGGGACTCAACAATGAACAACAAGTTTTCTTGACCCAAGAGGATCAAGAAGCTCACATTGTGAAACAATTCCAAACTCAGTCAGGTGAATCATTTGACTTTAGGGAGGGATATGATACAGCCATTTATGAAGTCCACAAACAATACAATCTGAGGAGCAGAAGGATAGATGTCCCTGAAATCAACAAACAGAAAGATACCAAGCAGCCTAACAAAGGTAAGGTCAGTAACCCCCCTGTACATATTCTTGCTAGAACAGATCCTAACCCAAATAATCCAATTGTTGAAGATGTATCAGATGATCAAACACCCAACAGACAACCTTCCACTCCTATTCCTTCTAAAGGAAAAGAAGAAGAGCCTCCAGAACATGATTTGGAAACAACTTTAGCCCATGATCCCACTCCTCAGGAAGACAAAAACGCAGAAAATTCGGCTGTCCGAAATATAAGAACTCAAACCAAAAAATCTTTCAATTTTGAGACAGAAGTAGGCAAACTAAAGATAGTTGTTCCATTATCAGAATTAGCTAAACATGATGTCTACAGAAGTCAAATCAGTAGATCACCCAAAATTTCTGTGAACAAAGATTCAGTGAATGTTTTTGATGACCAGCCTGAACTGATATTTGGCCCTGAAGAAAATGGAAAAATAGCAGAAGGAAAAATTCCTCCTTTCTATGTGAGTTTAAACATACATGAGAAAATACTCCATAATGCCATGTTTGATTCTGGTGCTTCCCATAACTTAATGCCTAAATCTGTAATGGAAAGACTTGACATTGACATCACCAGGCCATATAAAGATCTTTTCTCTTTTGATTCAAGTCAGGTCAAATGTTTGGGATTAATCAAAGATTTGTGTGTGTCACTAGTCCAATACCCTGCCAAAACCATCTTAATGGACATAGTAGTAGCTGATATTCCTCCAAAGTATGGTATGTTATTGTCCAGATCTTGGGGTGCAAATCTCCAAAGATCTCTACAGTTAGACATGTCTTACGCTACTATTTCAGTGCTTGGTCAACCCAAGAGACTATACAGAGAAACCTTAATGAAGTATGTAGTAAGTAGTCAAGAGAAACCTCAAAATTTCCCTATCTACTCAATACATTCAGATATGGATTCTTTTATTCTTTACAATACTGAAATTGATCTCCCACATGAAATGAAAAGTTTAGCAGATGAAACAGAAAAAACAACAAATCAAAAGTCTAGTGTCTAAATCCAAGAAATTTATGAAAATCATGAAAAATCAGAGAAACCAGAAGAAACTGAAAAACCATATCTCCCCATTAAACAGATCCCTGAAACTCCAGATACTAATTTTAAGTAGGAAATCCTTTGGTACTTAGAATTTGATGGTTCTGTGAACAAATTAGGAGCAGGAGCAGGGGCCTGGGTGCACAATCTGGAAAACAATCATGTTGAAGGCCGTGCCTATAGATTAAATTTTAGGTGCACTAATAATATGGCTGAATATGAAGCTCTGCTGCTAGGTCTTAAACTAGTTAAGAAATTGGGAGCAACTAGAATATCAGTCCTAGGAGATTCTGATTTAATCATTCAACAAATAAAAGGGAAGTTCTTGACAAATGATCCTAGATTGAGAGAATACAGAGGAACAACTATAGAGATCCTAAACACATTTATGGAAGCTCAGCTTGCCAAAATCCGGAGAAAACATAACTTGCAAGCCCACAACCTATCAATGTTTGCCAGCACCTGTAAATTACCATTTGAACCAAATCATCAATTCACAGTAGAAATTAGACACAGGCTAGCCATACCTGACAATATTAAGAACTGGCAAGTGTTTGACAGTGATAAATAGATCAACAGCTTTTTAACCCTAGGATAGGAATTTTCCAACACTAATGAAGATGGAGATACAGTTTGTGAGTTTGATCCAATTAATCGGATAGAAACAGACATTTCGGCAGAAAATGCAACTCAAATGCTTCATCCAACAAAATTTACCAAAGAGGAAATACAATACCTTAAGGAAACAGACATTGACGAGAGTATTGAAGGAGAATCTGAAATTATCAATCTTAAAGACAATCATTTGCCCAAGAGATTAACTCCTTTGGAAGATCTCTTTGATTTCAACGATATTCCAAAGAAACCTCAAATGGAACCTCCAAAAGCAGACATTGAAGACTACAACATAGGAACAAAAGAAAACCCAAAAATGGTAAAATTGTCCAAATCTTTGCCCCCTGATCAAAAGCTTAAATATGTTGAACTGATCAAAGAATTCCAGGATGTTTTTGCCTGGAGCTATGAAGATCTGAAGTCTTATGATACCTCTGTAATTTATCATACAATACCTCTCAAGGAAAATAAAAAATCATTCAAACAAAAGCTCAAAAGAATCAACCCTGTACTGCTTCCTTTAATTGAAAAAGAAATCAAACGAATGCATGATGCAGGGATAATTGCTCCAATCAGATTCTCAGAATGGGTGTCTAATTTAGTGCCTACCAGGAAGAAAGCAGGGGAAATCAGGTTATGTGTTGACTTAAGAAATTTAAACAAGGTTTCTGTTATCACTTAGAACTATAAACATTTGTATATAATCCTTTGTCCAAGTTCAATGTCAAAAGTTGGTGTCAAATTGTTTTTGTTCTATGTTTCTTACTTAGGGTTGGAGCTTTAAAGGTGTTTGATGTAAATTATACTCTAATCCTATTGGTCATCCTCCACCATCATGGTTTCATAAGCCATGTCTTGTCTTATCCAAGTCACCGATTCTTTCCGTAATTTCGCAGCGCAGTCTCTTATTGGTCAGTTTCGCAGCGTAATCATTGTTTAGCCATTCCGCAGCGCGTCACCATCAAGCCGTTTCGCAGCGCATTATGACAATTCAAAATTAACCGCGCTGCGAAATCGCAGATTCGTGCGTTTTGCAGCGAATATTTCTCAAAGGGTCAAGTCTGTTGATGAGTCACCACTTCCGTCCTCTCATGTCAGTTTGCGTACCTCCCAAACGCTCATTAACCATCACTCCACCAATAGATTTGTAGACATGCACATAAATATCATTCAAATGGATTTTACCGTGCATGGATCTTTATGATGATCGTAAATGATGCATAAGTGACCAGCCTGTGTGATGATATATTTGAGTTTGCAAGTGAGGCTGTTTTTAAGTAAGCCTGATTACAAGCGAGGCCGAGTTTAAAAGAATTGACTCACCATTTTAGTCGAAGTTGTTAGTCATTGTCTGTGCGAAAATTTCAAAAGCAAAATGGAGAGGAAAGAGCATAGGTCTGGAAAATGTCAGAGAACAGAGCCTGAAGGTTTAGACCTAGCATTAAGAGATGAAGGCGTGAAGAAAGCCTTCAAGGATGCCGGCTGTTGGAATTTCTGTAAGAAGCTGCAAGGTGGCCATGCTCAGGTAACAAAGGATTTTGCTTTAAACTTCACCGGTTTGAATTCTAAAATAGCTATGTTAGAAGTTCAAGTGTCTCCGGAGGCAATAGCTGCTGTAACTGAGATTCCAAGAGGGGGGCAAGAATGGTTCAAGACTTTTAAGTTTGATATGAACCCCTGCAAAGAGTTTTTAAAAGAGGCATATGTGAATGAAGACCTAACAAAAGCAGTGCCTAGAAACTATGTTAAGGAGCACTATGCCCTTCTTCTCACCTGTATTCAGAAGTACTTGACCTGTGAGGGAAGATATAATAAGGTCTACTCTTATCACTTTAAGTTGTTGTTACATTTTACAGGTAAAGCATCCATAGACATTCCCTTCTATTTGTTTCGTAGTCTGAGCAAAATGTGTGACAAAGTGCAATTAAGGAAGGATGACTGTGAAACATCTTTATTTCACCATGGTTTGGTTAAATTGTTAGTTTTGGATGGTCTTCAGAAAATTGGTAGAGACTGGAACTCGTTCATTTTCATGGTGGGTTTCCAAAGTAAAACAGGTCTTACTTCACAGCTAGTTAGAGAAAAAGAATAATCAGTTGAAGAACCCACGCTAGCTGAGCTTAGAAGGGAGGCAAAAGATAAAAAGAAAGCCAAGTCACAGTTGAGAAAGTCAGTGAAGCCATTGATCATTAAAGAACAACCTCAGACATCAGCAAAAGAAGAAGCTCAGCATAAGAAAACTGTACCTGGACCAAGTGGATCTGAAACAGTGTCAAGAGTTAGGACAAGGAGCCAAATAAGTAAAGAAAAAGGCAAAGCATTAGCTGTTGAAGAAAGCCCGGTATCTAAGGCAAGCCTGAGTGATTTGTTGGAGGCCATTGAGTTTGAACAAATTGAACCAGTGCACATTGATTTAACACAGTCATCACCAGAAAGCACCAAGAAGCCTAGAGCTTCAAAAAGACTGAGGTTTGATGAACCAGGTGATGAATTCATCTTCAAACCAAGGAGACCTATTACAAGAAAGCAAGTAAAGGAAGCTGAGAAACTGCCTAGAACAGAGGTAGCTGAGGAATTGCCCAGAACAGAGGAGGCAGAGAAAATCAAGCAAAAAGGCACAAATAGAACAGTCATCATTTCCCAAGGAGGTAATGTTATAGCCATAAGGAACCAGCTAGAAGCAGCAAAAGATGAAATTGCTAAGGTGAAGAATGCCACTAGGGAGTTTGCAGTCAGGTATGCAAATTATCGAAAAGTTGTATTGAAAGGAAGTAAAAACCTAGTAAGCCAGGTGGATTCAGTAGCTGATGTTTACACATGGACAGTTCCAGCTCTCAAACAGGCCAAATTCATCAGAAAGATAAACATGTGTTTAAGAGCCAAAAAAAAATCTATGAAGAAGAGGATTGAAGACTTGGAAGCTCAGCTAGGTCAGTGGAAGAAGGTTGCAGACTTAAAGACACAGCTAGACCAATTAGCTGATAAATGAAGTGCTGTTCAAAGAAAGGTGTTGTTCTAAGTTTTGTCAAATTTTGCTTAGTTTCATTATTTTGAGGACATCTAGATCCCTGCCATATGTAAAGGAGTTTTAGCAATTAAAGGTATAAGCAGTAAATACCTCAGGGCAAATACAAGCTGTTTTAACAAATTCAGCAGTTTCGTAGCGCGCTACGAAACTGCTGTAGGTGGCGTTTTCAAGGCAAATAAACAGTTTGGTAATATGTGCGGGAATTTTCAAAAGGGAACACCTAAAGGTTATGTGGAAGATCAAATGAAGACATCCCAGCCATTCTGATCAAGACAGGTGTGCCTTCAAAAAGGTGAAATGTGTTAACCTTAGTGTAAATTTTTCGGTTATAAAGCCACTTTATTGCCGGTCATAGGGTGTTGAATGAATTGCCTACATGGAATTTTGGCTTGCACACCTGTCCATTAACGAAGCCTCCAACTCATCAGGAAACATGGTGGTGTTCTATTGTTTTTGGGTTATTAAAGAGACTTAAAGTACATGCTGCTGCATATTCGAAGTGATGGGGGACCAGAACCGAAAAGTAAGGGATATTCTCAGCCAACACGGAGCAGATTAAAGCCTTCAGTATCCAAAGCCAACATGGGGCATTAACTGCTCATCTCATGCCATCTCAGCCAAACGAAAAGGAAACCAGGTGTCAAAGCTGCAAGGAGGAATCATTCTACGAAGGAGATAGAGTTAGAGTTATAATTAAATTAGAACTCTTTAGAACTTCAGTTAGTGGTTATTGTATTAAATAGTTTGTTGCAAAGCAGATAGGTGTCATTAGTGACAGTCATCGAGCTCCCCTCATGCTAGAGGAGGAAGCTCCAAGTAGTTAGAGTTATGTTTCTATATATAGCTGAATCATCTATGTAATGAGGGTTGGATATTTGAGAAAACAGAGTATTGTTTTGGCTTGTGTAAAAACTCAGTTTCAGTAATACAATCTGCTGCTTTTCTTCTCGGGATTCATACAGTGTTTCAATGCTCAAGATATGTGGTTTTGCTTTATCTTTAATGTTTTTACAGTTGTATAAATACACAATCACTCAGAATTCACTTTGCTGCTCTGATTTCCTGTGTGTATTTGTAAGCTGAGGTTTCTATGAGATGTGTTTTGAGTATTTAAACATCACATGCCCTGACTTCTATGTATAAGTAGTGTTATAGTTTACTGAAGGATGATTAACTCCATAAGCCCAATGGAAGTCTTTGTAATGTCTGTCCAGCCAACGTATTTGTTAAATTCACTTTACAAGAGTTAGCCATCTTATCAATATTCAAAATCAATAACCTTTTGAGAGAGCCCTCTCAGGCTAGGGAGGCTAATCCTTAGTCAAAAGATTGGTCTGAAACAGTTACACAGAGTCTACCTGATCAACAGCCCTTCAGTGCTTGATTTTGTGATCAGGAATCAATTCATTGTTTTGATGAAGAAGGGTCAGGAATCTTCTTGACCAAAGAGGAACATGATGAATCCAGCATGATAAAGTCAGAAGAAGAACCTTCAGATTTTTTAAAGGGTTATCAGCATGCTATTTTTGAGATGCAAAAGCAGTATAATCTCAGGAATAGAGAGGTTCCTATTACAGCAAACAAAGCACAGTTCAAGAAGAATGCCTCAAGGACAACTGATGATAAAAAGGGAAAAGCAAAGGTAGGTGAAAGTAAAGAGGATCCTCTTCTTGACAAAAAAGACATTCAAATTTCTTCTCCTCCCAAAGAAAGTGACAAGTCTACCTCTGTTTTTAATATTGAGAATGAGATTGCAAAAATTAAAATATCAGTTCCTTTTAATGAAATTCTCAAGGTAGATAAGTACAGAAGCAAAATTGTTGAAATGCTGAATTCACAACCAGGAGTGGCTGATATTCTTAATGTACAAGAAGATAGTCCTATTATATGCTTGGGTCCAAGGCTTGAGGATGAACAAAATGAAGAATTTCCTCCTTTCTACATAAGCATTACTATCCATGACATGACTCTACATAATGCTATGTTAGATTCAGGGGCATCACATAATCTTATGCCAAAGGTAATTATGGAAAGATTGGGGTTGGAGATTACTAGGCCTTATAAGGATTTATTCTCCTTTGATTCCAAGAGAGTTCATTGCATTGGTTTGATAAAGGATGTTGTTGTGGGTCTTACACAAATTCCAGCAAAAACCACTATCGTGGACATTGTTGTTGCAGACATCCCACCTAAGTTTGGAATGCTTCTTTCAAGGTCATGGGCAGCCAAAATCAAGGGCACAATGCAGATGGATCTTACATATGCTACTATTCCAGTGTTTGGTGAGCAAAGGAGGTTGTACCGTGAAACAAGGATGGCCTACATGGTGAGTAGCAAAGAAAAGCCTCAGAATTTTCCTATTTACTCATGTGATACTGGTCTTGGTTCAGCTATTCTCTTCAATGAATCAGTTGGGAGAGAATTAGAAGATAAACCTGCAGAAAATCAGAGTCATGAAGGACAGCAAGGAGAAGAAGAAGATATCACTGGTTGCTGGTCCCTATACTTTGATGGAGCAGCAGGAAAAGAAGGGGCAGGAGCTGGAATTTGGATCACTAGTCCAACTAATGAAAGTAAGTTTCTGTCATACAAACTAAACTTTGATTGTACCAATAACATGGCTGAGTATGAATCTCTGGTGTTAGGCCTGGAAACCTTGATAGAATTGAAGGCAAAGAATATTGCTGTTTGTGGAGATTCCGAATTGATTATTAAGTAGGTACAAGGTGCATATCAAACAAAGGATGCAAGGATGAGAGCCTACAGAAATTTAGTGTTGGAATTGTTGGAAAAATTTCAATCCTATACCTTCAGTATAAAAACCAGAGATCAAAATTCTATTGCAGATTCTCTTGCTGTTGCAGCCAGTCTTTTTATTGTTCCCAAACATTCTTCTGATAGCTATGAAGTGAAGGTTCGCCACAGACCAGTAATCCCAGATAATATCATCAACTGGCAAGTCTTTGAAGATGATCAATAGGTAAGAGATTTTCTTGAGTTGAAAGAAGAGTTTGAGCATAATCAAATAGATCAGCAGAATATGTTAACAGAGACAAGGGAAAAGTCTGAAGTGTTGCAGCTACAAAACAACCTAATTCCTAAAGGCCTTATTCCACTTGAAAAATTATTTGATCAAAATGATGTGTTTAAAGCACCAAGATTGCAAGCCAATGAAGAGGAAATAGAAAGCTGTAATTTAGGTGACTCAGTTGTGCCCAAATTAGTCAAAATTTCAAAGTTCCTATCAGCTGATATGAAGGTCAAATATGTTGAAATGATGAAGAAATTTATTGATGTTTTCGCATGGAGCTATGCTGATTTGAAACAGTATGATTCTTCAATCATACAACATACTATCCCAATTAAGCAAAATGAGAAGCCTTTTAAGCAGAAACTAAGGAGGATTAATCCTCTTTTGATGCCACTGATTGAGAAAGAGGTGAAAAAGATTTTTGATGCCAAAATTATTGTTCCAATCAGATTCTCAAATTGGCTTGCTAACTTGGTACCAGTTAGGAAAAAGAATGGGGAGATCAGAATTTGTATAGACTTCAGGAACTTAAACAAGGCTTCACTGAAAGATAATTACCCTCTCCCCAAAATGGATTTCATTTTGCAAAATATTGTTGGTTCCCAAAGAATGTCTATGCTGGATGGCTTCTCAGGGTATAATCAGATCCTTGTTCATCCAGATGATCAGGAGAAGACAGCTTTCACTACACCATGGGGCACATTTATGTATGCAAAAATGCCCTTTGGCCTCATGAATGCAGGAGCAACTTTCCAGAGGGCTATGGACATTGCTTTCGCTGAAGAAAAAGATAAATCAGTGGTGGTATATCTTGATGATATCACAGTCTTTTCAAAGAAGGAAGAGGACCACTTAAAGCACCTTGAAAGGATCCTACTAAAGTGTAGGAGGTTTGGTATTTCTTTAAACCCAACCAAAAGTATTTTTGCTTTAACTTCTGGCAAATTGCTTGGACATATTATCTCTGAAGAGGGAATTAGGATTGATCCTAATAGAGTTAGTGCTATTCAAAGGCTAGATTTGCCAAGGAGTAAGAAGGAGATTCAATCCTTTCTTGGAAAGGTTAATTTTGTTAGAAGATTTATCCCTAACTTTGCTGAAGTGGTCAAAAATATAACAAAAATGTTAAGGAAAGGAGCAGATTTTAAATGGACAGCTGAAGCAAAGAAATCATTTGAAGAGATCAAAAAGGCACTCTCTCAAGCACCAGTCCTTATCAGCCCGGATTTTACCAAGGAGTTTCTGATCTTCACATTTGCTTCTGAGGATACAATTGCTGGAGTTTTATTGCAAAAAGGAAGTCAAGGTATTGAACAACCCATTTCTTTCTTTAGCAAGACATTGGCTAATGCTGAATTGAAATATAATATCTTAGAAAAGCAAGCATATGCATTAGTGAAAGCAATTAAGGATTTCAGAATTTATGTGTTGCACTCTCATATTGTTGCATACGTGCCAAGCGCTGTTATAAAAGATATTCTTACACAAGCTGACCCAGATGGAAAAAGAGGGAAGTGGATAGCAAAGCTGTTGGAGTATGACATTGAGATCAAGCCCACCAAGTTGGTGAAGGGTCAAGGCTTAGCAAAGTTGTTGACTCAGTCAAATCTGGACTGCATTGGTATCAATTTTAGCACAGAAATTTCAGAAATTTCTGAGAATGAAGAAGAATTGGTCCAAATCAATGAAAAATTTTTGATCTCAGAGTGGTATAAAGATGTAGCATTTGTCTTGCAGCATAATAGAGCTCCTGATAACCTTTCAAAATCCAAAGCTAGGTTCGCCAAGTTGAAATCCCTCAGATATTTTGTATATGACCAAAATCTGTTTTGGAAGGATGCAGGAGGGATATTATTAAATTGTCTCATTGAAGAAGAAGCTGATAAAGTAATTGATGAGTTTCATAAAGGGGATTGCGGAGGTCATCATTATTGGAAGGCCACTGCAAACAAGGTTTTAAGAGCTGGCTATTTTTGGCCAACTATGTTTAGAGACATTTATAAAAAGATAGCCACATGCCATGAATGTCAAGTATTTGAAGGTAAAAGAAAGCTCATGCCCATGCCCTTGGTTCCTATTTATGTTGAAGCACCATTCCAGCAGTGGGGATTAGATTTTATAGGGGAAATCCATCCTCCTTCATCAGGTCAGCATCGCTGGATTCTCACAGCCACCGATTATTTTACAAAATGGATAGAGGCAATACCTACCAGGCAAGCAAATGATTCAGTGATAATTTCCTTTTTAGAAAATAACATCTTATCAAGGTTTGGTTGTCCAATCAAGATTATCACAGACAATGCCCAGGCTTTTAAGTCCAAAAGAATGATAAATTTTTGTCATCAATATCACATTTCCCTTGGTCATTCCACTGCTTATTATCCACAGGGAAATGGTTTAGCTGAAAGTTCAAACAAGAGTCTTGTGAGAATTATTAAGAAGCTGCTGCAAGAAAATAAAAAGGCTTGGCATTTGAAACTAAAGTATGCCTTGTGGGCTGACCGGATTTGCACAAAGAGGTCCATTGGAACATCACCATATGAACTTGTGTATGGAGTGTAGAGCCTCTACTTTGCACTTGATTATCCATCATTACCTACAGTTTTCCCTCACTCATCTCTCTCTTTTGCCTCATTTTCCTTGTAAACATACCCAGATCATTACATTAGATGTCTTTAAGCATGATTAAGTGAACTTTGCTAATGTGTGACTGTTTTGTTTAGATTTTGACATATTTACAGAGATTCCGCAGCTGTCTGGCAATTCCGCAGCCATTCAGCGATTCCGCAGCCATCTGATGATTCTGCAGCCTTTTTGTTAATCTCAAGGTTCCACGTGTCATTTTGAAAAACGAACCACATGGGCACGTGGCAATAAAGGTGCTCAAGGTTCCTGTGCTATTGGTTCGGTCAGCCACATCATCTACACCTCCGGTCAACGAGGGTCAAGCCACGGTCAACAAAGGCAGCTTAAACGGTGTTGCGTAAGCTGTTGGGTCACGTCAATGCAACTGGTGATTTGTCCGTGTTACGCAGGTTGTGGGAAACATAATCCAACTCTGGATTCAATTCCCATAACGACCAGAACCTCCATGTTGGCATTATGATTCAAGTGTTGTCCTTGATGGCAACTCACTCAGAGATTGGTACAGGTGCTCAGAGACTGGTACAGGTGATGGCAACTTAACTAGTGGACAGATCTCAGTACAGCAGGACAAGAAAGAGATATACGCAGGTTCAGCAAGGAGAATCAGCGTGTACACGCAGGTTGGCTTTAGTAAAAGCGCGTACATGTGAAAACGTACCTTTGGTCAGTGGCAGTTAGTCCTTGGAAGTTGTGCCTATGGTTTCGGACCATTGTGTCTCGACGGGCGTGTCGATCCCTAGTTTTGAAGTCGATGGTATTGTGTTTCTATGGTTTTGGCTCTTGGTATTGAACAAGGCCTAAGGCTATATAAGGAGAAGATCACTAGGCAAAGATAGGTGTGTGGGTGTCTGACGCAGTGAGAGGATCTGGTATTGCTGGTTATCTGTTCGGGACGCTTGGCAAGGGTCGGATCTGACAGCAAAGGCAGAAGTAATCATTTCTAGATCTGCACGCGGGTTGCCTTTGGAGAAAGCGCGTATACACGCGGTTTTGGTACAATGAAGTAGCGTATGCATGATAAGGGTTGATATTTCAGGTTGTTGCTGATTCTGGTGATTGTTGCAGAGTTCTAGATTCTGGTTTGGGTTCTGTGTTCTTGATGACAGGGTTTCAGTGATTCGGTATTGGGTTGTTTAATGAATTATGATGCAAGTATAAGTTGATGATTGTATTGCGGTAATGTTTGCTTTGTACTCTTGGATCCAGTCTGAAAATTGATGAAACGTGGTCCCTGAAGGTTGTAGGGTCAGCACCTACGTACTAGTAAATGGATCAGCTAGTACAAGAGCTGAGGGGGTTGTAGCTCCCTTCCAGAAGTAGTTGGAAAACGAAAGAGAGGGTTGTAGCCCTCTGCAGGTTGTAGCCTGCATACTGGTAAAGGACTGCACCAGTATATTGTAAAAGAAGTTTCTCATTAAAGAAGAAAGAGACGAATTGCAGTAGGTGGTTTTCACCCACATTGGGTTTCCACCTTATATCATGGTGTTCATGTGTGTGGCTCTTGTGTGATGTTATGTTCTGTTATACTGCACCTGTTTACTGTTAAATTGCTTAATAATGTTCTGATGCATTTACTGAAGATAAGATTAACTGAATCATAAGATATCTGCATATACGCTAGTTTCTTTAGACACAGTCGCGTGTACACGCGGATTCACTTAACTGAAGTCGCGTATATGTTTCTGAGTATGAAATTGAAAAGGTTTTATTGATCTGATAATACTGATTCACCCCCCCCTCTCAGTATTATTTCCAACAATTGGTATCAGAGCAGGTCCTTCAGAGGAAGCTTGATCGCTTGAAGGAAAAGATCCATCAAAATGGCTAATCCAGAAAGAGAGGCACACATCAGGCCACCAGTCTAAAGATCCATCAAAATGGCTAATCCAGAAAGAGAGGCACACATCAGGCCACCAGTCTTTGACGGGAACAATTTTACTCACTGGAAGATAAGAACCACTGCATATCTACAGTCTCTTGGAGCAGAAGTTTGGGGACTCGTAGAAGGAGGATACAAATTCCCATCAGCAACTCCTACAGATCCAGCAGAGAAAAAGCAATATGAGCTCAATTCCAAAGTAGTTAATGTCCTATTGAGTACTTTGACTCAATCAGAATTTATGAAGATCATGCATCTCAAATCAGCTAAGGAAATATGGGACAAAATCGTTACAAGCTACGAAGGAGATGATCAGGTAAAAATAGCGAAGCTTCAAACTCTCAGAATCCGGTATGAAACTCTTAAGATGCGAAGTAATGAAAGCGTAGCTAATTATTTCCTGCGTATGGATGAGATTGTGAATTGTATGAGGGATCTGGGTGAAGAATTTGAGGAATTTGTCTTAGTTCAAAAGGTTTTGAGATCTCTGTCTACTAAATTTGATTCTAAAGTATCTGCCATAGAAGAAAAGGAGAATGTGCGGAAAATTACCATGTCACAGCTTCACGGGATCTTAACTGCTTTTGAAATGCGACAAGAGGTACCACCAGAGGCCGCATTCGAAGTGTCAGAGGAAGAAGATGAGGTAAATTTTGTCAAGAATCTTGAACGGGGAACTGGACGGTTCAAAGATAAGCTACCTTTCAAATGTTTTCTATGTGGTAGAGTTGGTCACTATGCTGCTAGATGTCCTCATAACAAAGAAAGGATATATGAAGAAGATGGTAGAAGCTATTATTCCCATATTAAAAGTTCATTAAATGATAGTGAAGATATTAGAAGTCTCATGGCGCACAAGAAGAAGAATGCTTCATCCAATAATAGCGAGGATATTAAAAGTCTCATGGCACATGAAGAGAAGAATGCAGAAACTGAAGAAGCTGCCAAATTAAAAGAACTATTGGAAACAGAAACCAGGGTAAGGGAGAGATTGCAGGATATAGCAAAAGATCAGAGCACAACTATTCAGAGACTTGAATCAAAGATCCTCTCTCTAAAAGAAGATCTTGAAGATCAAGAACATGAAGTGATCAAACTAAAACGACAAGTGGAAGAAGGGAGAAAAGTTGAAGACGACCTAAGGAAGCAGTATCTGAAAAAGGAAGAACAACATCAGGTTGAGGTAAATATCTTGAAAGGTAAACTAGAAGAAAAGGATAAGCTCTTACGATTTCAAGATAGTTCTAAAGTCTTGGATGATATTCTGAATAGTCAAAGATCTCCTGCTATCAAGACTGGTCTTGGTTTTCATGAATATGGTGAAGGTGAATCTAGTTCACAAGGTGAGGCAAGAAACTCTAATGAGAAATCTGAAATGCTCAAGGAACAACCAAGGAAAGAAATTCCTCAAGGAAAATCCTTTACTCCTAACTATGGACGTGATAGACGATTATTTCCTCCGCTGAATAATGTTGAATGTTATGTATGTCATAACCTTGGACATGTTGCAGCCAGATGCAGAAGTAGAATGGTTCAAGAAAGATCATCGCATCCCAAGTATTTCAGAGGGTATTGCTTTGCCTGCAATGCATATGGACACAAAGCAATTGATTGTGATAGAAGGAACATGAGAAATATAAGGTGTTATACATGCAACAACTATGGGCATAAAGCAAGGGAATGCAGGAGAAGATTTCAAAATTCAAGACAAGGGGACCATACATCATCACAGTTGCAGGAATTGAAGAAGACAGAGACAGAAAGGTGTGGGACAACTCAGTCAGCTGACATAACAGACACAGGGGAATCTGAAAGTGATGAGATTCAGTATTCCATCCTGCATACGCTGAGATAATGAAGACAAGTCGCGTATATACGCGAGTTACAGGCTGCAAAGTCGCGTATATGAAAAAAGGGCAGCAGAACAGACCCAGGTTCAGTCATGGTTGGCTCAGGCTCAGGGGGAGCAGAACAGACTCAGGAAATGGTTCAGACATGGTTGGCTCACACTCAGGGGGAGCAGATTCTTCAAATAATTCATTGTTGGCATTATGGTTAGAAGTTGTTGAAGCTAAATGATACATCTTGCTGTTTAGGAATAGTATTGCAGGCTGATGCTTATGGTACAGATCATGATGCTACTGGTGGCTTTCATAAGTCTTGGTCTAGATATTTCATCACTATGTCATGTATCTCTTTGTGATATCTCTTTTATGATGTCAAGGTCATGTAACGGCCTATGTTGGTTTCCCCACTATGCCTGGGATGAATGATGAAATGTTATGTATTGTCATGAGTAAACTCTTAATGTATCTCCACATGGTTAGGTGGATGAGTCAATATTGGTATATCCCCACTAGGTTGGGTGATGAATTGAGTCATTGGTGATAGGAAGGTCTTCTATAATGTATAAGTCTTTGTTCTTCTTGAAGAACATCTTTTGCAGATCTTGCCTACAGTCAAGGGGAGCATGAACAGCAAAATTCAGCAAGAGTAGAATGGATAGATTGGTACACTTTGGCATACACAAAGGGGGAGCACATTTGGAGATTTCAGCATGTACTCAGGGGGAGTATGGACAGCAGAAGGTATACCAAAGAAGAGAATATCTTGGTCCACCCTTTGCCCTTGATGTCAAAGGGGGAGAGTGACTTGGTGTGGTGGTTGCCATCAAGTCCAAAGGGGGAGATTGTTGGCATTATGATTCAAGTGTTGTCCTTGATGGCAACTCACTCAGAGATTGGTACAGGTGCTCAGAGACTGGTACAGGTGATGGCAACTTAACTAGTGGACAGATCTCAGTACAGCAGGACAAGAAAGAGATATACGCAGGTTCAGCAAGGAGAATCAGCGTGTACACGCAGGTTGGCTTCAGTAAAAGCGCGTACATGTGAAAACGTACCTTTGGTCAGTGGCAGTTAGTCCTTGGAAGTTGTGCCTATGGTTTCGGACCATTGTGTCTCGACGGGCGTGTCGATCCCTAGTTTTGAAGTCGATGGTATTGTGTTTCTATGGTTTTGGCTCTTGGTATTGAACAAGGCCTAAGGCTATATAAGGAGAAGATCACTAGGCAAAGATAGGTGTGTGGGTGTCTGACGCAGTGAGAGGATCTGGTATTGCTGGTTATCTGTTCGGGACGCTTGGCAAGGGTCGGATCTGACAGCAAAGGCAGAAGTAATCATTTCTAGATCTGCACGCGGGTTGCCTTTGGAGAAAGCGCGTATACACGCGGTTTTGGTACAATGAAGTAGCGTATGCATGATAAGGGTTGATATTTCAGGTTGTTGCTGATTCTGGTGATTGTTGCAGAGTTCTAGATTCTGGTTTGGGTTCTGTGTTCTTGATGACAGGGTTTCAGTGATTCGGTATTGGGTTGTTTAATGAATTATGATGCAAGTATAAGTTGATGATTGTATTGCGGTAATGTTTGCTTTGTACTCTTGGATCCAGTCTGAAAATTGATGAAACGTGGTCCCTGAAGGTTGTAGGGTCAGCACCTACGTACTAGTAAATGGATCAGCTAGTACAAGAGCTGAGGGGGTTGTAGCTCCCTTCCAGAAGTAGTTGGAAAACGAAAGAGAGGGTTGTAGCCCTCTGCAGGTTGTAGCCTGCATACTGGTAAAGGACTGCACCAGTATATTGTAAAAGAAGTTTCTCATTAAAGAAGAAAGAGACGAATTGCAGCAGGTGGTTTTCACCCACATTGGGTTTCCACCTTATATCATGGTGTTCATGTGTGTGGCTCTTGTGTGATGTTCTGTTCTGTTATACTGCACCTGTTTACTGTTAAATTGCTTAATAATGTTCTGATGCATTTACTGAAGATAAGATTAACTGAATCATAAGATATCTGCATATACGCTAGTTTCTTTAGACACAGTCGCGTGTACACGCGGATTCACTTAACTGAAGTCGCGTATATGTTTCTGAGTATGAAATTGAAAAGGTTTTATTGATCTGATAATACTGATTCACCCCCCCCCTCTCAGTATTATTTCCAACACTCCAGCTTATCCATGAGGCTCATGACGTGTTGCTGAACCTTTATTACGCATGACAGATTAGTTAATTTTCAGTTTCTAGCTTTACGCATTAGGCAATCGTTTAGATGCCTATAAAAACTAGCGTCTGTGTACGCTTAATGTTACTTTTTAGTTGCTGTGTTTTATGAACTTGTTATAATTTTAGTGCATTTCAAGACTCTGTTTTGATAGTGTTGTTCTAGCACTCTTGACTGTAATTTTCTGCATATGGAGTAATAGAAGACAGTGTTGTTCTGACATTTTCAAATCCTTGAGTCTTCTTTGGGTCTTATGAATGGAGGGCCCCCGTTCATGACTGCCCTTGTATAGTATTTTATGTTCATATTCTTGCTATTTCCTTATTTTCCATTCAGCATTTCCTTTTCTTTGAAACATGTACAGCTTGATTCACTTTCATTGTCATTTCATTTGCAGCATTCACTTAAACTGATCAGTATTGTTCTTTTGCAGGTTTTTAACCCGGGATTGTTTTTGACTTTATGTATTTTCTTTATATCTGATGGTATTTTCAGTTGACAGATTCAAAGTTGCTGCCTTTACTTTATTTTCATAGCTGATTTTTAGTTTAGTTTCTCAAAGTTGTCTGCTAACATATTGATGGTCTCTTTATCACAAATTGTTCATCTTTTAGAGATCAGAATACTAATAAATTACAGCTGGCTTTGAGTACTTTTTAGACTAATCTTTAACTACTTTCTAATCGTGCTTTACATAGTACCATATGTTGGAAGCAGAGAGTTAGGAAGAGCTGAACATTATAACTAGTCTTTAAAGTAGATTTTTCTCATTTTTGATCACTTTTTAAACTTATCTTTAGCTACTTCCTAATCGTGTTTTACACAGTACTATGTGTTAGAAGCAGAGAGTTAGGAAGAGATAAACATTATCATTGGTTTTTAAAGTGATTTTCTTACTTTTTATTTGCAGCAGCATGAATGGTGTCTAGTGCCATTAGAAAGTGGTTCTTTGCTTTCAGTTCATTTCAAGTTATTTATTTCTTTCAAGCTTTTCCTTTTCAGCAAGTAGTTAGAAACCACCAATCACACACCCTCACTCATCTAGAATTCACCTTACACACACTATCACTCATCTGTTTATAAAATCATCACTCCATCTTAGGAAGATAAATTAACCACAAACAACACCCCAAACGACAAAAAGCTCTAAGAGGTTGCTTAAGTACATATAGTACACCTTCACTTCATCAGCTTACGAGCCCCGGGTTGACAATTAATGACATCAATTTAGGAACACTAAATTGACTAAACATTTTGGCGCCGTTGCCGGGGAAGTGAAATTAAGTAGGCATATTCTTAGAAAAAAAAACATAAAAAATTTTCAAGGAAAGAAGTTGATAACCTATCAAAGTATGCTCTCCTCTTGCACTTCAAGGTGATCTGGAGGATCAGAAAAGAGAAAGTTATTGATTTGGTAGTTTCTTGAGTATGCTCTCTTCTTGCACCTAGAGTGAACTGGAAGATCAGAAAAAGAACTATTAACTTGACTTGAAGAAAAATAATAAATAAAAAATGACATGCATAGAGCTAGAGATTCTAGAGGAAGGTTTTTAGCTAGAGCTCGAAGTTCAATTTTTACAAGTCCATCTGCTTCAAGGGATAGACAAGAGACACCTCCCTTATCTCCAACCAGCACTCCTAGTCCTAGAATTCCTGGAATTCAAGAGCCAAGAGTTGACTCTCCTACACCTTCTATTGAATTTGAACCAGGAAGAGACTCTTCTCCTTCTCCTACAGAAAGACCAATTGTAATTGAGGAAGTGGAATCATCTGAAGAAGAAGGAGAAATCTCTTCTCATTCACCTTTTGTAGAGGAACCAGAAGATTTTGAAATCCCTAGGAGAATCATCATGGCAGAGGAAGAAGGAGGTGGTAGGGGTAGAGGTAGAGGTAGAGGAGGAGGAGGAAACAACAATAACAATAATGGAGGTAGAGGTCCCCTTGGAGGAGGAAATAGAGATGGGGATAATTCATTTGGGTTTCCCATTGTTAATGAGGATTCCCGAGCCACTATGAAAAATATATCACCATCTGTCCTCCCTAATTTCCATGGGTTAAGGACTGAGGACCTTGAAACATTCTTATTTGAGTTTGAAGTGGTGTGTCGAACTTATGACTACCTGGATGACTCTCAGAAACTCAAATTGTTCCCTTCAACACTGAAGGATCAAGCCTTGAAATGGTTCATGGGGTTACTCACTCAATCCATTAGGTCTTGGGATGAAATGAAACAAACATTTTTGGATAGGTATTTGGACTATTGTATGCCTACTAATCACAAGGACGAGGTTTTTAAAATGATACAAAGAGAAGATGAGAGCTTAGAAGATTTAATTGAGAGATTTCAATATAACTTGAAAAGAGCAAAAATGAGTAGCTTGGATGAAGAGACCTTAAAAGCCCTCTTATTAAAAGCCATTAGGGATGAATGGATAGATATCCTAAACATGATGGGGAAAGGGGATATTTCTCAACTTTCACTCAATGATATAGCAGAACTCTATATCCATCTCTCAAGGGGCAAGTCAAAAACTCAAAAAGGGCCTAGAGATCCTTCTCTCCTAAGAGCAAATAAATCTGCAACAGGATCAGTGAGTAGGGCTGAAATCGGCAATATGCTTGATGAATTTAAAACCGACATCTTAGGGAGTCTTAGTGAACAATTAGATACCCTTAAGATTCACAATAAACAAAAAGCAGAAGTTGAGGCTTTGGCTATTTTTTGCCCGAAATGTAGAAAGAAACATGCTTTAAGGGAATGTCCCTTAGATGCACACGTTGTAGAAACATGTGTAATTTGCTCAGAAACTCATGAGACCAAGGATTGTCCTTCAATTCCTGGCCTCAAAGCAGTCTTTCAAGAGGATCCAGATACACTTGAATCTCTCTGTTTTATTGCAAGGAGACCTTGGCAAGGGCAACAGAATCAAGGGTTTAACAACTCTATGAATTCTCAATCCCAACCAAATTGGAATCCTTGACAACAACCTTGGCCTCAACCTCAAAATGCTTTTCAAGCATGGATGCAAAGCATGCAAAATCCTTATGGGAGATTTGCTCAATTCTATCAATATCCTCCATCATTTCAGAATCAGTAGGCTCCCCAACTTCCAAATCAAGGTCAACAACTATCATTGCCATATCCTCAACAACAACAACCTCCTCCACAAAATCAAAATTCTCAATTATCGCTTCAATCCCAGCAGAAATCAAATCAACTTCCCTCTCAGCCATTACCAAATCCAAATAATAGGAACCCTCAAAATGCTTACATGATGGAAGGTCAACCATTTCCTACCTATATGGTTGTTCCTCTCAATGAAGTACAACTCAGATCAGGTAGAATCTTAGATCAACCTTCTACAAGTGTTCAACAACCAAGCATTTCTGAGGAAGAATCTCTCAAAGTCAATAAGGGTTCTGAAGTATCACTTCAAAACCAAAATATCCAAAAAGAAAAAGAAAAAGAATCAACCTCCACAACTCCCATAGTTGAGCAACCTACACCTTTAGCTACACCTCCTTTTCCTGAAAGATTACAAATCGACAAAGGAGTGGAAAAGCAAATATGGGTGCCTGACTATAGTTTCCTAGATGAATTGAAGAATGTTTGTATCAAGATTCCCTTGTTACAAGCCATTAAGGAAATTCCCATTCTAGCGAAGACAATAAAGGAGTTGAGTTTGAAGAAAACAGGAAAAAGAACCAGAGATACTAAAAGGATACATCTAGTTGGAAAAATTGCAGACATAATGATGGGTAAGATTACCATGCAAAAATATGTGGATCCCGGTAGCCCTATTGTCAAAACTCATATTAATGGGGTTGAAATCCCAAATACTTTGATTGACTTAGGAGCCGCTATCAACATCATGAGTAGACAGACCATGGATCAGTTAAAGCTTCCTAACCTTCTCTTTACACCTACTTTACTGCAACTTGCAGATAGATCAATCATTAAACCTGATGGTGTATTGGAAGATATTCCAGTCTCTCTAGATTCTTGGGAATATCCAGTTGATTTTATGATTTTAACTCCCAAGAACAATCTAGGAGGACATCCTCTTATTTTAGGAAGACCTTGGCTGGTCACAGCTGATGCTTTCATAAGTTGTAGGTCTGGGGACATGTATATATCAGATGGTAATTCCACCAAGAAATTCAACTTGTATCCTCCAGCAAAGGCAATAACATAAATAGGAGAAGATGAGTGGGTTGATGATGAGGATACTATTCAACCTGTTCTAACCATCTCTGAAATCAGTGAGGATAGTCAAATTCTAAATACATTAGAAAATTTTGAAATACCTTTAGAATATGACTCTACACAGTTTCAGTTAGATGCAGACATTGAATATCTCTCCTCTAGACAGATGTCTCTCTTCTCAATGGAAGAGTTTGGTAGTTCTACAGTTGAAATCCTTCCAGGAAAAACATTGAACATTAACAAAAACTTGGAAAGACCACAACAAGAAGAATTAACTAAACTGTTGCAAAAACATTCCACTGCCTTTGCATGGGAATACACTGACATGAAAGGAATCGATCCTAAGACTTGTATTCATCACATCTATATTGAAGAAAACAGCAGACCTATTAGGCAACCACAAAGAAGGATGAATCCAAACCTTAGGGAAATCGTGAAAGAAGAACTCCAGAAATTGCTCAAGGTAAACTTCATTTACCCCATTTTAGATAGCCAATGGGTTTCTCCCTTGGTTATAGTACCCAAAAAGAATGGTAAATGGAGAGTTTGCATTGATTATCGAGAATTGAACAAGGCAACCTTAAAGGATCATTTCCCTCTACCTTTTATTGATCAGGTACTAGACACTTTAGCAGGTAAAAAGTATTTCTCATTCTTGGATGGTTTTAGTGGGTATAATCAAATTCAGGTAGCACCTGAAGATCAAGACAAAACCACATTTACTTGTCCTTGGGGAACTTTTGCCTACCGCGTACTCCCTTTTGGATTGTGCAATGCACCCGCTACATTTCAAAGGGCTGTACTAGGAATCTTTTCAGATCTGATTCATGATTGTGTAGAGGTATACATGGACGATTTCACAGTTTATGGTAATACATTTGAAGAAGCTTTGGAAAATTTGGAAAAAGTACTGGTAAGATGTAAGGAAACAAATCTTTCTTTAAGTCATGAAAAGTGTTTTATGATGTTTACTGAAGGGATTGTTTTAGGACATCATATTTCAGGAGATGGGATTAAGGTTGATAGATCCAAAGTTGAAGTCATCTCTAAGTTACCTGTTCCAAATTGCCAGAAGGATGTTAGAAGTTTTCTTGGGTTTACTGGGTATTACAGAAGATTTATTGAAAACTTCACTAAGATAGCATCCCCTCTTTTCAAATTGCTTACCAAGGACTGTGAGTTCAAATGGGATCCCGAGTGTCAATCTGCCTTTGAAGCTTTAAAGACTAGAATATCTGAAGCACCCATCTTAAGGGGGCCAAATTGGAAACTCCCTTTTCATATTTCCACTGATGCTTCAGATACAGCTCTAGGAGCTGTTTTGGGACAAAAGGATTTGATCCCTTATGCCATTTATTACACAAGTAAGAATTTGACTCCCACTGAGTTAAATTATACTGTTACAGAAAAAGAGTTCTTAGCTGTGGTACATGCGATCAAGAAGTTTAGACACTACATAACCGGCTATGAAACCTTTGTCCATACTGATCACTCTGCCATAATATATTTAATGAACAAACCTGTCACTAATGGTAGAGTTACAAGATGGCTTTTACTCTTACAATAATTCAACATTACTGTGTTAGATAGACCTGGAAAACAAAACACAGTAGCTGATTTCTTGTATAGAATCCAAAACACTAATGAAGATTCTCCAGTAGAAGATAAGTTTCCAGATGAATACTTGTTTGCAGTGACTACCAGGACTCCTTGGTATGCATATATGGCTAATTATCTAGTTACAGGGAAGCTACCTCTACACTTATTTCCTAATGAGAAAAGGAAAATCATTCAGGAGAGTTCACATTTTTCTTGGATTTCTAATGAATTGTTCAAAACAGGGCCAGATTGTATAATCAGAAGGTGTGTTCGGGAAGATGAAATGCCTGACATCCTTAAGGCATGTCATGATGAACCATGTGGCGGGCACTTTGCTGACAAGAGGACAGCCTATAAAATCCTTTCTCTAGGATATTATTGGCCTTCTCTCTTTAAAGATGCAAAGCAGTATGTTAGAAGGTGTGACAGCTGCCAAAGAGTTGGGAAACCAACTCCTTCAAATGAAATGCCTCTACAGCCTCAGGTATGCATCGAACCCTTTGAGAAATGGGCTCTAGATTTCGTTGGACCAATTAATCCTCCATCAAAGCAAAAGAAGTATATACTGGTTTGTACTGATTATGTTACTAAGTGGGTAGAAGCGAAAGCATTGCCTTCTGCCACTGAAAATTCAGTTGTTCAATTTCTTTTTGAGGATATTTTCACTAGTTTTGGTGTCCCAAGGGAAATTGTGACAGATCAGGGCAGCCAGTTTACATCTAAATTGATGGAGAAGCTGATGGAGGAATATAAGATCAAGCACAGAACATCTACTCCCTACCATCCGCAATCCAATGGCCAAGTGGAATCTACCAATAAAGTTCTTGAAGGCATTATCACCAAGACTATTCATCTTCATAGAAGAGATTGGGCGGAAAGGCTCCCTGAAGCCTTATGGGCCTATAGGACTACATGGAAGAACACAACAGGACATTCTCCCTATGAACTTGTTTATGGGAAGGAAGTCCTGCTCCCCATTGAGTTCCAAATCAAGACCTTCAAGATGGCAGTCCAATTGGGAATGAGCCTCACAGAAGCCCAAAGACACAGAATGGACCAGCTAAATGAGCTAGATGAAATAAGGCAAGATGCAATTCTAAGGACCGATCTAGTTCAGCACCAAAGATCTAAATGGCATGATCGTCATATCAAAGAAAGAAAGTTTCAGAAAGGAGATTGGGCTCTATTGTTTGATTCAAAGTTCAAAGACTTCAAAGGAAAGTTTCAAACTCATTGGCTTGGGCCATATGAGATTGATGAAGTCTTTAGCAATGGAGCAGTTCGAGTGAAAACTATTGATGAATTTCATACTCCTCTTATTGTGAATGGCCATCGCTTGAAAATCTACCAAAAACCATTCTCAAAAGAAGAGTTTGTCAAGTTGTTTAAAGAAGATTCTGCAATCAGGTTGGTGGAGAAGGATTCTTCTCCTCCATCAGCCTAATCTTTGGTTTTTGAAAAAAAAAAAAAGAAAAAAAAAAAATAATAATAAATGTATAAGCCTGAAAACCAATCTCTGATTGGCAGTCTTATGCAGAAAACCTGAGGTGAAAATCAGGGTCACCTGACACCTCATGTTTTCCAAAAAAAAAAATCTCTCCTTATTCCATCTCATTTCATCATTACAACCATTTCATTCACCATCTCATTCATTTAATCACTCTCACTCCACCTCATTTCTTTCCATCCATCCATCCATTCATTACATTTCACTTCATCAATAAAGTTTTTTTTAGATAACTAAAGTTGTTTTGTGCAGCCGGAGGGCACCACTGCAGTTTCCGCAGCTGTCTGGCAATTCTGCAGCCATTCAGCAATTCCGCAGCTCTCTGCACCTGCATAAAAGAAACACAGTCTGTTTGAAAAGAAATTTACAGTTCAGAAGTCATCAACAATAAGTGGAAAAGAGTCATGCAACAACAATAAAACAATGAAGGGTTAGTGGCAAATGATCAAAGGCAATCCAAGCGCGGATATGAGGTATGATCTAAATCCTAAACTTACGGTTATCTCATTTTGCAAAGTTTCCGGGTTATGTTTTTTGCCATTTAATGTAATGATTACCAGTTTTTCCCATCATGCAACCAAAAATCCACGTATCCCCCACACTTATCGGTCCTGTTCATCACGATTTTGAAATTCAATTGCGGCTGCTCCTCCATTAAGGTTTTCGTACCTAAGTGATGTAGACTACTGTACTACGTCTCTCTACGTCATAATCCTGCAGCCAAGTGTAAACTTATGACCGAAGCCTAAGGACCTAACCGTTTCTACCCATCATTTCATAACCCTCCTACGCTCGTATCATTCCATTCACGCTGTTTCATTTCCACAGTTCCCTTATTCCGCTGTGCTCACTACGCTGCTACCTTAGCCATACTCTGTTTTACTTCTTCCTCTCTGCTAATTCTGATTATCAGTGAAAGTATATTACGGCTGTTACATTAGAGTCGTAAATTTACTGTGTTAAGGCCACTGTTGAAGCCGTGTAACCTTTTTTTTTCCAAAAATTTTAGAACAGAGCCGTAAAGCCAATGGGTAAGCTCTTAAGAGCAGAACCAGAGGGTTCAAAATTTCTGGAGGGATATCCTCAAGTTAAAGAGGCTTTGCAGAAAGCAAACTGGCTCCAATACATCCAGAAATTCAGAGGTTACCACAAAGAGGTTACGAAGGCCTTTGCACGTTCCTTTAGAGACAAAGACAATCAAGTGGAGATAGGGGACCTAAAGTTTACAGTCACTGAGAGCAGTATAGCACAGGCCACTTCACTCCCACAAACTAGAGAAAGATGGTTTAAAAACAGATCAGTACAAGACCAACAGTGGAAGCAAATCTTAAAGAATCCAGGTATGGATACCAGAATTTTTACAAAAGGGATTCCTGTTACTTATGTCAAGGAAGAATGGACAACTTTACTCTTATTAGTGCAAAAATTCTTTACTTGTGAGGGAAGGTTTGGAGTTTTATATGTTTACCATGCCAAAGTCATGATGCATTTCTTAGGAGATGATATTAACCTTCCATATTTTCTACTCTCAAGTCTTAGAAAAATGTGTTCAATTGTCCAAAGGAACCCAAGAAACATTGAACCACATCTGTATCATCATGGTCTTGTTAAGATGCTAGTTGAGGAACAGTTGAAAGCAAAAAGAGATACCTGGGAGAGATTTCTTGTGAGAAACCATTTTGAAGAAGCAGGAGAAACCTCTGTGCCTAGAAAGAGTAGAAGAAAAAGAGAAGAGGCTACCCCTGAAACTGTTGCCCAAGAGGAAACTGTCCAAGAACAGATTGAAGAAGAAACTGATGTACATCATTCTGAACATGAAAATGACCCTGAGCCTGTTGTGGACATTGATCAAACAGCCCAAAGAATCATCACAGAAACCCTTTTAGAACTTGCCTAAGAAGTTGCTCAAAAGAGAAAAGAGAGTAGGAAGAAACAAAAGAAAGATAAAGGCAAAGCTGCAGCCCAAGAAACTTACCTTACTCCTGGAAATTCCAGTGAAGAAGATACTCAGCCCTTAGCACAAAGGTTGGCCCAACTCCATGAAACTGCCCTTTCCAAGAAGGTGGAAAAACAAAAGCAAAAAGCACAAAAAGAAAAACAGAGCATCACCACCGTGAGAAGGAGCAGAAGGATACAAGACAAAGTGGGGGCCACAAAGGGTAAAAAGTCACTCATCATTGACTTGAGCACACCTGAAAAGGTTGCTACAAGACCTGACTTTGAGAAAAGCCCTCCACACGCTGAGTATGTTGAGACCAGTCCTCCACGTGAGGAAAGTCCTTTTGAGCATGAACCTGAATATGAACATGGATCCGAATTTAAGTATGAGCCTAGTCCAAAGAAGTCACCAGAGGTTGACCCAGATCAGCAGAAAGTTTATAATTACCTGGAGACGTTAGAACAAGAAGCTGCTGGTCCAAGCACTGTTCAACCTTTGGAGCAGCAATTTCAATCACTGAAGCAATAAATATTTGAGCTGGAGGTACTAAATCGCCACATCAAACAAGAAAATGAAAAACTGAAGGTACAGAGCAATGTGGACAAGATGGTCCAAGATAATACCATGCTTCATATGGGCCTTTGGCAAAAGGAAAACAAAAAGCTCAAGAAGAGATGCAGGAAGTTAAACAAAGCTTTGATCAATCTAAAATTCAGATGTTTGATGAAAAGACCAAGAGTCAATGTTGCCACACAGAGGAAGAAAAGAAGGCTAGATGTCTTAGCAGAGGCATCTCAGCAGATGGATTGAACAATGTTTTCGTTGCATGAGGACATGCAACACCCTCGTAGTGGGGGTATGTAGAGCCTCTACTTTGCACTTGATTATCCATCATTACCTACAGTTTTCCCTCACTCATCTCTCTCTTTTGCCTCATTTTCCTTGTAAACATACCCAGATCATTACATTAGATGTCTTTAAGCATGATTAAGTGAACTTTGCTAATGTGTGACTGTTTTGTTTAGATTTTGACATATTTACAGAGATTCCACAGCTGTCTGGCAATTCCGCAGCCATTCAGCGATTCCGCAGCCATCTGATGATTCCGCAGCCTTTTTGTTAATCTCAAGGTTCCACGTGTCATTTTGCAAAACGAACCACATGGGCACGTGGCAATAAAGGTGCTCAAGGTTCCTGTGCTATTGGTTCGGTCAGCCACATCATCTACACCTCCGGTCAACGAGGGTCAAGCCACGGTCAACAAAGGCAGCTTAAACGGTGTTGCGTAAGCTGTTGGGTCACGTCAATGCAACTGGTGATTTGTCCGTGTTACGCAGGTTGTGGGAAACATAATCCAACTCTGGATTCAATTCCCATAACGACCAGAACCTCCAGCTCATCCACGAGGCTCATGACGTGTTGCTGAACCTTTATTACGCATGACAGATTAGTTAATTTTCAGTTTCTAGCTTTACGCATTAGGCAATCGTTTAGATGCCTATAAAAACTAGCGTCTGTGTACGCTTAATGTTACTTTTTAGTTGCTGTGTTTTATGAACTTGTTATAATTTTAGTGCATTTCAAGACTCTGTTTTGATAGTGCTGTTCTAGCACTCTTGACTGTAATTTTCTGCATATGGAGTAATAGAAGACAGTGTTGTTCTGACATTTTCAAATCCTTGAGTCTTCTTTGGGTCTTATGAATGGAGGGCCCCCGTTCATGACTGCCCTTGTATAGTATTTTATGTTCATATTCTTGCTATTTCCTTATTTTCCATTCAGCATTTCCTTTTCTTTGAAACATGTACAGCTTGATTCACTTTCATTGTCATTTCATTTGCAGCATTCACTTAAACTGATCAGTATTGTTCTTTTGCAGGTTTTTAACCCGGGATTGTTTTTGACTTTATGTATTTGCTTTATATCTGATGGTATTTTCAGTTGACAGATTCAAAGTTGCTGCCTTTACTTTATTTTCATAGCTGATTTTTAGTTTAGTTTCTCAAAGTTGTCTGCTAACATATTGATGGTCTCTTTATCACAAATTGATTCATCTTTTAGAGATCAGAATACTAATAAATTACAGCTGGCTTTGAGTACTTTTTAGACTAATCTTTAACTACTTTCTAATCGTGCTTTACATAGTACCATATGTTGGAAGCAGAGAGTTAGGAAGAGTTGAACATTATAACTAGTCTTTAAAGTAGATTTTTCTCATTTTTGATCACTTTTTAAACTTATTTTTAGCTACTTCCTAATCGTGTTTTACATAGTACTATGTGTTAGAAGCAGAGAGTTAGGAAGAGATAAACATTATCATTGGTTTTTAAAGTGATTTTCTTACTTTTTATTTGCAGCAGCATGAATGGTGTCTAGTGCCATTAGAAAGTGGTTCTTTGCTTTCAGTTCATTTCAAGCTTTTCCTTTTCAGCAAGTAGTTAGAAACCACCAATCACACACCCTCACTCATCTAGAATTCACCTTACACACACTATCACTCATCTGTTTATAAAATCATCACTCCATCTTAGGAAGATAAATTAACCACAAACAACACCCCAAACGACAAAAAGCTCTAAGAGGTTGCTTAAGTACATATAGTACACCTTCACTTCATCAGCTTACGAGCCCCGGGTTGACAATTAATGACATCAATTTAGGAACACTAAATTGACTAAACATGGAGCAGAGGCTATATTCCCAACATCTCTCGGGGTACCAGTAATGAAGCTGATTCAAGGATTAGAAGAGGAACCAAATGCCATACAGCGAAGGATAAATCAGCTAATAGCTTTGCAGGAGAAAAGAAGTGAGGTGTTTGAAGGTCATCAACAAAACCAGAATCGGGTCAAGAGAGCATTTGACAAGAAGATCAAAGAGGTTACATTTCAGATTCAGTCCTGAAATGGGAAGCCAGAATTGAAGAGAAAGGTAAACATGGTAAATTTGAAAATTTGTGGAAAGGGCCATATCAGATTTCTGCTTTCCATGGAAATAACACCTACATTCTGCAAGAAGTTGATGGAACACCATATGCTGGAGGACCTGTTAATGGCAGGTTCTTAAAGCATTACAATCAATGAAATTCTGCCAAGTATCTCATGAGCATTGTATATAACCGTTTTATGAATCTTTCCTGTTGAAAATAAATGACAAGCTGAACAGAAAAGCTTAAGCCCGAGGAGAAGGCCCACAAAGCTAGAAAGGAATGCTTGTCAACTCTGTGTGTGTTTTTAAGAAATGGATAAAGCACTGGATCTACGAGTTCTTAGTGTACTACAGGAGCACACTATCCCAAGTGGAGCCACTGTTATCACTTAGAACTATAAACATTTGTATATAATCCTTTGTCCAAGTTCAATGTCAAAAGTTGGTGTCAAATTGTTTTTGTTCTATGTTTCTTACTTAGGGTTGGAGCTTTAAAGGTGTTTGATGTAAATTATACTCTAATCCTATTGGTCATCCTCCACCATCATGGTTTCATAAGCCATGTCTTGTCTTATCCAAGTCACCGATTCTTTCCGTAATTTTGCAGCGCAGTCTCCTATTGGTCAGTTTCGCAGCGTAATCATTGTTTAGCCATTCCGCAGCGCGTCACCATCAAGCCATTTCGCAGCGCACTATGACAATTCAAAATTAACCGCACTGCGAAATCGCAGATTCGTGCGTTTTGCAGCGAATATTTCTCAAAGGGTCAAGTCTGTTCATGAGTCACCACTTCCGTCCTCTCATGTCAGTTTGCGTACCTCCCAAACGCTCATTAACCATCACTCCACCAATAGATTTGTAGACATGCACATAAATATCATTCAAATGGATTTTACCGTGCATGGATCTTTATGATGATCGTAAATGATGCATAAGTGACCAGCCTGTGTGATGATATATTTGAGTTTGCAAGTGAGGTTGTTTTTAAGTAAGCCTGATTACAAGCGAGGCCGAGTTTAAAAGAATTGAATCACCATTTTAGTCGAAGCTGTTGGTCATTGTCTGTGCGAAAATTTCAAAAGCAAAATGGAGAGGAAAGAGCATAGGTCTGGAAAATGTCAGAGAACAGAGCCTGAAGGTTTAGACCTAGCATTAAGAGATGAAGGCGTGAAGAAAGCCTTCAAGGATGCCGGCTGTTGGAATTTCTGTAAGAAGCTGCAAGGTGGCCATGCTCAGGTAACAAAGGATTTTGCTTTAAACTTCACCGGTTTGAATTCTAAAATAGCTATGTTAGAAGTTCAAGTGTCTCCGGAGGCAATAGCTGCTGTAACTGAGATTCCAAGAGGGGGGCAAGAATGGTTCAATAATTTTAAGTTTGATATGAACCCCTGCAAAGAGTTTTTAAAAGAGGCATATGTGAATGAAGACCTAACAAAAGCAGTGCCTAGAAACTATGTTAAGGAGCACTATGCCCTTCTTCTCACCTGTATTCAGAAGTACTTGACCTGTGAGGGAAGATATAATAAGGTCTACTCTTATCACTTTAAGTTGCTGTTACATTTTACTGGTAAAGCATCCATAGACATTCCCTTCTATTTGTTTCGTAGTCTGAGCAAAATGTGTGACAAAGTGCAATTAAGGAAGGACGACTGTGAAACATCTTTATTTCACCATGGTTTGGTTAAATTGTTAGTTTTGGATGGTCTTCAGAAAATTGGTAGAGACTGGAACTCGTTCATTTTCATGGCGGGTTTCCAAAGTAAAACAGGTCTTACTCCACAGCCAGTTAGAGAAAAAGAACAATCAGTTGAAGAACCCACGCTAGCTGAGCTTAGAAGGGAGGCAAAAGATAAAAAGAAAGCCAAGTCACAGTTGAGAAAGTCAGTGAAGCCATTGATCATTAAAGAACAACCTCAGACATCAGCAAAAGAAGAAGCTCAGCATAAGAAAACTGTACCTGGACCAAGTGGATCTGAAACAGTGTCAAGAGTTAGGACAAGGAGCCAAATAAGTAAAGAAAAAGGCAAAGCATTAGCTGTTGAAGAAAGCCCTGTATCTAAGGCAAGCCTGAGTGATTTGTTGGAGGCCATTGAGTTTGAACAAATTGAACCAGTGCACATTTATTTAACACAGTCATCACCAGAAAGCACCAAGAAGCTTAGAGCTTCAAAAAGACTGAGGTTTGATGAACCAGGTGATGAATTCATCTTCAAACCAAGGAGACCTATTACAAGAAAGCAAGTAAAGGAAGCTGAGAAACTGCCTAGAACAGAGGTAGCTGAGGAATTTCCCAGAACAGAGGAGGCAGAGAAAATCAAGCAAAAAGGCACAAATAGAACAGTCATCATTTCCCAAGGAGGTAATGTTATAGCCATAAGGAACCAGTTAGAAGCAGCAAAAGATGAAATTGCTAAGGTGAAGAATGCCACTAGGGAGTTTGCAGTCAGGTATGCAAATTATCGAAAAGCTGTATTGAAAGGAAGTAAAAACCTAGTAAGCCAGGTGGATTCAGTAGCTGATGTTTACACATGGACAGTTCCAGCTCTCAAACAGGCCAAATTCATCAGAAAGATAAACATGTGTTTAAGAGCCGAAAACAAAGCTATGAAGAAGAGGATTGAAGACTTGGAAGCTCAGCTAGGTCAGTGGAAGAAGGTTGCAGACTTAAAGACACAGCTAGACCAATTAGCTGATAAATGAAGTGTTGTTCAAAGAAAGGTGTTGTTCTAAGTTTTGTCAAATTTTGCTTAGTTTCATTATTTTGAGGACATCTAGATCCCTGCCATATGTAAAGGAGTTTTAGCAATTAAAGGTATAAGCAGTAAATACCTCAGGGCAAATACAAGCTGTTTTAACAAATTCAGCAGTTTCGTAGCGCGCTACGAAACTGCTGTAGGTGGCGTTTTCAAGGCAAATAAACAGTTTGGTAATATGTGCGGGAGTTTTCAAAAGGGAACACCTAAAGGTTATTTGGAAGATCAAATGAAGACATCTCAGCCATTCTGATCAAGACAGGTGTGCCTTCAAAAAGGTGAAATGTGTTAACCTTAGTGTAAATTTTTCGGTTATAAAGCCACTTTATTGCCGGTCATAGGGTGTTGAATGAATTGCCTACATGGAATTTTGGCTTGCACACCTATCCATTAACGAAGCCTCCAACTCATCAGGAAACATGGTGGTGTTCTATTGTTTTTGGGTTATTAAAGAGACTTAAAGTACATGCTGCTGCATATTCGAAGTGATGGGGGACCAGAACCGAAAAGTAAGGGATATTCTCAGCCAACACGGAGCAGATTAAAGCCTTCAGTATCCAAAGCCAACATGGGGCATTAACTGCTCATCTCATGCCATCTCAGCCAAACGAAAAGGAAACCAGGTGTCAAAGTTGCAAGGAGGAATCATTCTACGAAGGAGATAGAGTTAGAGTTATAATTAAATTAGAACTCTTTAGAACTTCAGTTAGTGGTTATTGTATTAAATAGTTTGTTGCAAAGCAGATAGGTGTCATTAGTGACAGTCATCGAGCTCCCCTCATGCTAGAGGAGGAAGCTCCAAGTAGTTAGAGTTATGTTTCTATATATAGCTGAATCATCTATGTAATGAGGGTTGGATATTTGAGAAAACAGAGTATTGTTTTGGCTTGTGTATAAACTCAGTTTCAGTAATACAATCTGCTGCTTTTCTTCTCAGGATTCATACAGTGTTTCAATGCTCAAGATATGTGGTTTTGCTTTATCTTTAATGTTTTTACAGTTGTATAAATACACAATCACTCAGAATTCACTTTGCTGCTCTGATTTCCTGTGTGTATTTGTAAGCTGAGGTTTCTATGAGATGTGTTTTGAGTATTTAAACATCACATGCCCTGACTTCTATGTATAAGTAGTGTTATAGTTTACTGAAGGATGATTAACTCCATAAGCCCAATGGAAGTCTTTGTAATGTCTGTCCAGCCAACGTATTTGTTAAATTCACTTTACAAGAGTTAGCCATCTTATCAATATTCAAAATCAATAACCTTTTGAGAGAGCCCTCTCAGGCTAGGGAGGCTAATCCTTAGTCAAAAGATTGGTCTGAAACAGTTACACAGAGTCTACTTGATCAGCAGCCCTTCAGTGCTTGATTTTGTGATAACAGTTTCTTTGAAGGACAATTACCCTTTACCTAAAATGGATCATATTTCACAAAGGGTAGTAGGTGCTTCTAGGATTTCACTTTTGGATGGGTTTTCAGGTTTTAATCAGATTCTAGTTCATCCTAATGACCAAGAAAAAACTGCGTTTACAACACCATGGGGTACATTCAAATATGTGAAAATTCCATTTAGACTTAAGAATGCAAGGGAAACCTTTCAACGAGTAATGGACATAGCTTTTACAAAAGAGATTCATGATTTTCTGGTTGTATACTTAGATAACCTCACTGTGTTTTCCAAATCAAATTAGCAACATTTAGATCATTTGAGACAAGTGTTTTTAAAATGCAGAAAGTATGGTATTTCACTGAATTCTAAAAAGTCTTTGTTTGGTCTAGAAGAAGGTAAACTGTTAGGCCATATCATCTCCAAAGATGGCATCAGAATTGATCCTGCTAGAATAGAAGCTATTCTGCAAATACCCCACCCCAAAAATGTCAAAGAACTTCAAGCTTTCCTAGGGAAGATTAAATTTTTGAGAAGATTCATATCTAATCTGGCTGAATTAATTAGACTGTTGAACAACATGTTAAAAAAGGATTCAAAGGTTAAATGGACAGCAGAAGCCAAACAAGCATTTGAAGAAATTAAAATGGCTTTAACCAGAACACCAGTCCTCACAAGTCCAAAGTTCGACAGAGACTTCATAATTTTCTCATTCACATCAGAACACACTATAGTAGTTGTTTTACTCCAAAAAGATGATCAAGGATGTGAAAAACCCATAGCCTTTTTCAATAAAGCACTTAGAGATGCACCTCTGAATTACAAAATCATGGAAAAACAAGCTTATGCACTTGTGAAAGCTATTCAAGACTTCAGAGTCTATATACTGTACTCACATGTAATAGCTTATGTACCAAATGTTGTTGTCAAAGACATCCTGACTCAAGATGGAATTGAAGGCAAACGAGGTAAATGGATAGCTAAGATATTGGAGTATGACATTGAAATAAAACCTACAAAGCTGATAAAAGGACAGGGATTGGCTAAACTCATGACTGAAACAAACTTTCAAGCCCTAGATATTAATGAACTGGATAACGAACAGGAGATGGTGACTCCACAAATCAGCCAGGCCTTCTTAGAATCACCTTGGTATGCTGATATAATTCATGTATTATTAAACCTGCAGGCTCCTACAGGGTTATCCAAAACAAAGAAAAGGTTTTTAAAGATGAAAGCTTCAAAATTCTGTATTTTAAATAATGCTTTTTTTTGGAAAAATCATGAATGTATTCTATTGAATTGTTTAATGAAAGAAGAAGCTGACAAAGTTCTCAAAGAATTTCACGCAGGGGACTGTGGTGGACACCTGTACTGGAAATCAACTGCAGACAAAATCCTAAGGTCTAGATTTTACTGGCCAACCTCGTTTGCTGATGTAAAGAAGTTTGTCACTGCTTGCCACAAATGCCAAATTTTTGAAGGCAAAAGGAAATTGTTACCCTTACCCTTGAGACCAATTTCCACTGAAAAACCTTTTCAACAGTGGGGTTTGGACTTCATTGGAGAAATCCATCCTCCCTCATCTGGCCAACATAAATGGATCCTTACTGCCACAGATTATTTCACCAAATGGATAGAAGCCATTCCTTCTAGACAAGCCAATGATACAGTGATCATAGGATTCTTAGAGACCAACATCTTGTCTAGGTTTGGTTGTCCTGAAAAGATCATAACCGATAATGTTTTCGCTTTCAAGTCCAAGAAACTGATAAAATTCTGCAGCAAATACCATAGCACTTTAGGCCATTCCACAGCCTATTACCCTCAAGGTAATGGTCTAGTTGAGTCCTCCAATAAAATCCTGATTAATACCATCAAGAAACTGCTGGAAGAGAACAAGAAAAACTAGCACAAGAAGCTCACAAATGCACTATGGCAGACAGACTTACTACAAAGAGATCTATTGGAACCAGCCCTTATGAGTTAGTTTATGGCATTGAGGCTGTGTTTCCTTCATCCTTAGGAATTCTTGTGATGAAATTACTGCAAGAAGCTCAGGTAGAACCCAATGACATTCAAAAGAGAATAAATCAGACCATCCATTTGCAGCAGACCAGAGAAGAAGTGCACCAAAGATCCCGAGTATTACAAGAAAAACTCAAGAAGATATTTGATAAAAGGACCAAGGCAAAAGACTTCTACATTGGAGACAAAGTTCTAAAGTGGGATTCCAGGAGAGAAGACAAAGGAAAACATGGGAAGTTTTATTTCCTGTGGAAGAGGCCATTTATCATCCATGCATTGCAAGGGAACAATACTTACTTTCTGAAGATCCTGGATGGTATAGAAATAGAAGAAGGACCAGGGAATGGTCGAATGTTGAAACATTACTTTGATCCAGTTTTTTGATGAATTTTTGACTTTAACATGTACATACTATATCTTTGATAAATGTCACAGTTTGGATTGGATAGTACCTTGCTGCAGTTGAAGCCCGAAGAGAAGGCCCTAAGCTTCACAAGTATGATGTCATATATACAATGAAGCAACCAGCAAAGGAAGATTTCAGAAACAGCAAAAGTTACTCATAAGGCCATCTGACCTACTGTTCTTGACATTCCACCAGGGAAAGCCATCCCCATGTGGAGCCACTATTATACTCCTATACCAATAGGTGTCATATTTCATGATTCACTAGTTGAGCTCTGTAATATGTTCATCCTTTTCCTTGTTGCAAAGGTTTTCATATTATCAAAAAATAAAAAAAATTGAAAATGTAAAGAGGGTATACCCTAAAAGAAAAATCAAAGGGTAAAAAGAATAAAATGGTCAAAAGAAAAAATGAGAAAAAATGAACCCCAAATAAAAAAGACCAGAAAGTTTGCAAGTCCAAATGCCACTACAGTCTCATTTTGTGTAAATAAAGAATTGTGTGCAGCGTGTTGAAACTTATGCCACAATTGATGAATGACCAAACAGCTTAAACTTGGCTAGTTCATGTTTGAATTTCATGTTTTAGAGATAGAAAATAAAATCTGCCCAAACTGTTTAAACTTGGCAGATATGTAGATAGGTAGAGAAGCAAAGGAGCTCAAATGTTTAATCTGAGCCCTTGGATGTAATAAGTGCAGACTTAGGTAGGCTTACCATAAAAAGAAAAGAAAAGTTGTTGAAGGTTTGCAAGTCCAAGTGCACCCAAGTAAAGAGAAGAAAAAATGTTAGGCAAGTAGGCTAGGTAGGTAGATTGTTGTTGCAGAATGAGACTTGTGATTGATTTTGTCTCTCAAAGTGTTAACCTTGCCTCTATCACAAGTGCCAAGGCAGATATTTTGAAGCAGCTCAAGCGAGGCAGATTTCATAACTAACTTCCTTTCACATCTTTTCCCTAAATCACTTACTAACTCCCCCCAAAGGTATTAAGATCTGCTGAATATCCTTGAACCAATCATTCCATTTTCATCAAATGCCTAAGTAAAACCCCATTTTTACTTAAGGAAGTGGCCATATTTATTGTATAAACCCCCTTTTTTTTAGCCTAAGTGTTAAATGTTAAATCTCTAACATTATACTTAGCGTTGTTCATTTCACAAATTCATATTAACTCTAACTTTATTGTATAATTCCCATATAAATTGTTCCCCTCCCCGTATTATGTATATATAACAAAAAACCCTGATATTTTAATATTCCCACCCCCGGTTAATTATAACCATATAAACATAATTTAAAAGGGATTAACAGGATTCTTTGGAACCCGTTAATAACCTTCCGTCGCGCCATCAGGGATTAATTAACCTCTGGTTAATTAATAACCAAATCACCCTGCTAACTAATAAAACAAGCCTTGGTGCATTAAAATGTGGTTTTATTATGATCGGGCCCGCTGGTTATAGTCCCTCCATCTCCGCTGAGCGCCCACCCTCTGATCAACAGCTCCACATCCAACGGTCCAAATTCATTTCGCGACCCCCTTCGCTTCCGATCTCTAACCTACGGGGAATCTGTGGTTTTGGCGCCGTACCTTTGCCACGCACCATGCTCCTTCCTCGCCCGATACCGCCCAAGCCCAAAAGCGGTGCGAGCAAAACCATTTACCACCCCCCACTGATGTCACCCTGCCACATCACCTTCTACTGACGTCACTGCGACGTTGTCTGTCCCGCACTCCCACTAACGTCATGCTTATGTCATCCTTCCTTCAAATCGAAAATTTCCGCCAAACTTCATTTTGTCAATTAAAGGGTGAAAACATCATTTTTGCTATATTTTTCCAGCATGCAGCGCTCCAGGCATAAGATTGACTGATGTTCATAGTTCCAGTTTTCGACCGCCTCCGAACCACAAAGGCTCCATCAATGAGCTCGCGGCCTCAGCCAAGCTTCCAGTTATAGTTTCCTTCCTTCAAACACAGTTGAAAACAAACCAAGGGACTTCCAAGCTCACAAAAGAAAAGATCAGAGATATACAGGGATATTTTGTTACCCTAGCCAACCGACCTTCAAAGACATGAATGGCCAAAGGAAAGACGGTGAGAAGACATGTTGGCAGTTCCATTTTTCCAGACAGTGGTGAAGCAGGTTCAGTTCAGTATTAAAGAGGATCAAAACACGTCAAAGAGTATCAGTTCAAGCATTAAAGTGTATCAGACGAGCATTGAAGACTATCAGGACAGAATTAAAAAGCAGCAGAGAATAATTAAAGAGGGCAGATCAAAATTAATGTACAGATAAGACAAGCAGTCGGTGCATAGCTACTACAGTAGACACATAGAACCCGAAACCTAAAGGCCTGCCTCTAGCACAACATCAGTTATCTTTCTCGAGCCGCTTCTATGTTATTTGTAAACTATTTTAGGTTAAAACTAGATATTATCTCACAACTGTTATGAGATATTGATTGTACATGTTTTCTTGTATAAATACCCCCTCCATTAGAGTTATAAAGAGGTTGGGTGTGCGTGGATTTCTTAGACTCTGTTGTAATATTGAACTTTGGAATAAAGCGTTGTTGGAATCCTCTGTTGTTTGGCCTACTGGATGAAGAATTGAAGCAGAGGACTTGTCACAGAATTCTTGAATCAGACTCCGGATCAATAAGTCCCTTATATCTTATGTTTTACAGTTTTCATATTTATTATATCACCTGTGTTTCATAATCTGAATGGTAAAGAAAAATGTTAATTCATAATTTGCTTAACTGCACTCTGTTTTCAGTCTTTATTATTCTCTGTGTTTTCTTCAGAATTAGCATAAACAGTGAATTCTTAATTGCTCCTATTTCCTGATTCTCTCATGTTGAGTATTTGCTAAGGAATTCTTAACTGCTCCTTATCAGTAATCATCCATTTTCCCTCTTTCAATATGTTGAAGGATTCTTAACTTCCCTTCACCCATTTGAGCCCATTCCATCTGATTCCGTCTTTTATTTGTTCCCCGTTTGACTACCTTGCTCTGTGATGCCATCCTACGTTAGAAACCAAATCCAGCAAGCCTATCTTCTTTGACTCCATCATGCCCAATGGACTGAACTATTCTGTTTTACCTCACTGTTCTATTGAATCTCACCACCCAAACTCAAAACAAAACCCTTGAACTTCATAATTAGCCTAACACCTTTAAAAACAAAGCTAAATCATAAAGAGAGAGCTCTCTCTGAATACAAATTTGCTAGATTCTGTATCTAAAAGATTGGTCTGTGGTTACCTCGGTCGTATTCCCTTTCTTACAACTTTTGGGAACAACCTGAGTGATAACAAGTGGGAGAGGTTCTTGTAATTTAGACAAGAAGCCTAAGTACCCCATTCAGATCAGGTGGTATCAGAGCTTAAGATTGATTAACCACACCTTCAAAGAAGGTTATATCAGAATGCTTGATTGACAGACCAAAGATTGCTTGTCTTAAAGGTGTTTGGGAATTCAAGGATTGATTGTCTGATTGATGTATGCTTGTTGCAGACTAACTATTTTTTGAGTTTGCAGAGGTGAAGAGAAAGCTATAGATAGCTCAGTCCAGCAAGGAAAAGAAGAAAGAAGAAGTCATTGGCATAATGACAACTTCTACAAGTGAGTCCTCGAATTCTTCTTTCTTCATCACAAGATTATTTGATGAAGACATGAAGCAAGAATTGTCCACCATTATGGATATGGTGAGAGAAATGTATGAGGATGAAAGGAAGAGCAGCATTCTTAGAGATTAGTTGAATTCCATGGAGGAAGAGAAGCAGTTGCTTTCTGACATTGCAGGAAATGGAGAGGAAACTTCATATTGCAAATACGAACTTGAAAAGGATGCATGATTTGGAGACACAACTCTTTGTTGCCCAAGAAGCCTTAGTCAAGTATCAGCTTGAAGAAGAGGTAAACCATTCCAGTTTGTCTTCAAATTCCTCTGAGAATGCTTATATTGGTTCTTTTGAAAAACATATTAAAGGCATAGGTTCCAAGCTAATGTCCAAGATGGGCTATGAAGGAAAAGGTTTGGCTAGACATGCACAAGGTATTGTTGAGCCAATAATGATTGAGGAAAGGCCTAAGTATTTGGGTCTTGGCTATGGACAAGCTTATGGAGAAAGTTCCAAGGCTGTCATGAAGGCCATTGAAACAACTCCAAGAAGGAGTTGCATTACAGAGTGTGAAGATTGTATTAAGGAGGAATGCAATAGCTTGAAACATCATTTGCAGACATGCAGGTGTTCAGAAGCACACACTTGAACTAGAGAGTTGGGGAGACTCAAACATCCTTGAAGAGATTGATGGTGTTCTAAAGGGAGACACTTCTTCATTTGTTTCACCTCCTCATGAAGGCAATAAAGGTGAAATTGGCAGCTATAAATCTGGTTCTAAACATTTTCCTTTTGATTATGCAAAGCATGATAAATTTCCACATAGAGATGGGAAAAGAATTGCATGTTCCTTTTGTGGTTTGGATAACCATAATGTTTCTAGATGTTGGAAGAGAATGGCCACATACAGGAAACTTTTGAAGGAAAAGAAGCAAGTAGCCAAAGGTCCATTGGACAAGGAAAATCATGTTGTCAAGAGGATGCACATGCAGTGCACTTGTTTCCATAAGCAAGGACATCTTGCTGCAAAATGTTGGACTCTAAATCCAACAATGCTTCCACAAAAGTTGAAGAAAGTGGAAAGAGAAGATGGCAAGAATGGAAAGGAAGATTCCATGATTGATGTGTTTCAAGATGATTCACATGTTGATGTTGATGTTAAGACAAAGGTAGTACCTTTGAAAGGGATTGGTGAGGAATGGTTAGAGTTCTTATCCAATTAAGATTGCATGTCTATTGATGCATCTATTTGCATTTCTTTGTTAATGGAATGCAAGTTGCAGGATTTTACCAAGTAGGTGAATGGAGAAGTTGAGCAGGAGACTCACTTTGTTGCTGCAACATTATATTTCATTTCAACTTCGAAATTACAGTGTGCTTAAGTGAAATTTGAAGGATGAAATGCATGCACGAGCATGATGTGCATGGACATAGGGATGTTGATGATCTCCTTGTTTTTGAACATGTATATGTAATTAACTTGTAGGGTTGATTGCTTTGACATGCATGTGATTCCATGTTGACTTGGAACAAGTTAACTTGGTCTCCAAATGGACATAATGATGAAATGTTTTATCTTTTGAAAAGTGTCCTAATGGTCTTTTTCTACATGCTTGACTTGAAGGGTCATTTGTTTTTAAAGGCATGTTTTGTGGGCTTGTTGTCTAGTCCATCATTTGTATGCAGATACAAGACATGGAGGTGTTCACAAGATGTGAAATATGTTTCTTTTGTTGAAGCAGGAGTTTAGTCCATCCAGTTGTTGTCTATATGCCTATTGTTGTTGGTAGCCTTTCAAATAGGTACAAATGAAAGTTTTGTGGAGCATATGAACTTCACATTTGTTTGAGCCACCTTGGATCAATGATCAAGGCGGGAAATTCAAACTACCTTCTGTGACCATTTCAGCAGAAGTTCTGCAGGAAGGCAAGGAGGAAGACAGTTCTTCCTAGGAAGACCAGCCCATCTAAGAAGGGAAGTGGTCAGAAACTTTGGTTCAGAGGCACTATGCAAGGAAAGTGTAGGGAGGCTGAAAGAAGAGGGTGAGTCACTCTCATTTACTATTCAGATCAGTATATCAGTCTTTTGGAGACCAAAAGTTCTTTTAGTGGGAAGGCATGATCCAAAAATGGATCCTGGATAAACCTCTAAGTCTAAAAGACTTCATATAAGAGGTAAAAGGTGCCAAATGACACAAATCCTTTGTAAATCATAGGAAAATGAAAGTTGCAGGTTGCTCTCAGAAATAGTCTCATTGTAGAGATCTCTTCATTCTGAATCCAACGCAACTCAAATGGGAAAAAATAGACTTAGGATGCAAAAGTTATTGCAGAATGAAGTTTGCCATGTCCTTTGGAAAAAGAGGCAAATCCTTATAAAAATGGACATAACGGCTCATTGAAGAAAATTGCATCAGAAGGGACTAAAGGGAGGACTTAAGCAGGGGTGGAAGGAACCCTGATTGCAATATCCGACTTATCACATCGGAGGTAGGCCTTCACCCGATATCGGGACCCCAGACGAGCTGATTGCGATATGCGATCATCGGCAATCGGCGGATCGACAGATTGGCGGTCAGCATAACCAAAGGGAAGACCCCCAGACCAATGTGATATGTGATAGAAATCTGCGACGTGCGATGTTAGCCATCGGATCAAGGAGTTAGATCAATAGTCATGATTTGATCGGCAGATTGGCGATCGACGAATCCCCGATACCAGGGCCGTTTACACATGCGATTATGACTTGCGATACGCCGATAAGGCGTGGACCCGGTAGGTTTATAGATGTGATTGCATATTATTTGAAGTTTGACTAAATGGCCAAAGATGTGTTTTTCGTAGGTTTCTCTGTGTATTGCATTATGTGTCCATTTCTGCACAGGAAGGAAAAATGACTAGTTTTTTGGTGCGTCGGTCCCTTTCCATTAGAAACTACCATCACACCTATGCATTATGAAGCTCAGAGAGCCATAGAGCCAAAAGGGAATGATTCCTCATGATTGGGGACAAAGGAACAGATGGAAGTCGCAGAGCCGAGGGTTCCTCAAAGGCCATAGAGCCAAGTGAAGGAGGAAGGAAAAACAACCAAGTTGCCCATGCCGCCGGTTCCTTTCCATTGCAAACTGCTTCTTGTGATGAAACAGTCAGCATTCAATGATGGAGGTGGACTGTAACTGATGTGTTACAAAAAGCACAGAGAACACAATTAAAGGATCCCTAGAAGTGCAGGTAGAGGAATGCTTAGAGAGAGTTCAGAGAAGCTGGGAAGCCCAGGGATGCTTAGTGAATACTCAGGAAGAGTAAGAGATTGCTGAGAGCCGCAAAGCCATAGCACTTGATAGAAAGAGCCACCAGAGTTTTGGATACGCGCAGAGGCCGAGAGAAGATCATGAGAGCTAGAGACAGAGCCGAGAGTAGAAGCAGAGGCCGCTAGAGGTTAGAGGCAGCTACATAGAATAGAGCCAACACTTATTCTCAATGTTCCAATAGTCGAGGTGACTGTAGGGGACTGTTGAATCCATTGAGATGGATTTCATAAAATCCTGAAGACTTCTAAGAGCCACAGAGTTGTAATGAAGATGCAGAAAAACAAAGAGATCAAATGATCCAGCTATTGCTAGTGTCCGGAGTGTGCTGAAGACAGAAGGAGTTCCAGAGACAGTTAAGAGAATTCTGAGGGAGTCAGGGAAGCTAGAAGCTCAAGAAGCTTAGAGAACTGACTAAAGGAGTCAAGTCCAGAGAAGCCTAGATCTGTTTGCAGAGTGAGGACAACCAGCAGGATAAGATGGCATTCTAAGCCCATAGGTTCAGTTGTAAACCAATGGAGTTGAGTGTGGAACTTGTAAAAGAATTGAAGCCATAATCCCAGAGAGCCTAGTTGAGTTGACTAGAGCTCACGGAGATGTAGCCCAAGAGTTTTGGGTGAACTCCAAATTAATATTGATGTTCTGTGTTTGTTTTTACTACTACATTATTTACTGTTATATGTTTTTATATATCAGTTCAAGCACATTTACATATCAGCACAAACAACAGATTTTAAAGCATATAATCAGTTTAAATCAAATACCAGCATACACCTTTATCTCAAGAATATATTAAATTCTGCATTGGTTAATCATAAGGACTTGGGAAAATTTAAAGCTTTGGAAGTGGGAGAGGTTCTTGTAAGTTAGACAAGAAGCCTAAGTACCCCATTTTCAGATCACTAAGACAAACCTACTCAAAACATAAAACTCCAAGGCCATTAGGCAATCATCTAGGCCACAAGAGAGAAGAAGAAGGCAACAAAAGGAAATGAGGCATTCACCATCAAACAGAACTCAAACAGTAGTGATAAAAAGAGGCTTTCCAAGAGGTGTCTAATCTCTTTCTAGCTTTTTTCAAAGGCCTAAAAGAAGTTATAAAAATGGGAGAAAGGCATGGAATTCAAGTTAAGGGCCTACCCTAACCTCACACTATCATTTATTCTCAAAACGGGTTTCCTGTAGTTTTAACAAGGTTTCATGTAGGTTTCCTGTAGTTTTGACAAGAATTACTATAGGATGTCCTAGTTCTCATCTAAAGGAATTTTTAAATTTTTAGAGGTGTCCAAATGGTGGAACAAGGTAGTAGAAGGTTGATAAGGATGTGGAAGACCTTGCTAAACTGAAAAATATTCAAGAACCCATCATGAATAAGGGGAAGAAAGCAAGCTAATGGTCTCAAGATACAATGATTTTTCTTTGCACAAATATGTTTTTGGGTTTGTCCTTGAAGAACTTACAGCCAAGATTCTTAATGTACAAGAGAGAGGCCACCAGGGCCATGATTGAGGTACAATAAGGTCACTAAGTTGCTCAAAGGATGAGCAACACTTTCAGCAGGGGGGTATCATGGATCTCTAAATTAGACATAAATTAAGGCCCATGCCTCTAAATTAAACATAAATTAAGGCCTGTGACCATCCTTCAACACATTAAACCTCTCTTTTTTGCAGTATATAATTTATTTTAACTTTAATATATTCATTAGGAAGATTTATGAATAATTACATATTTGTGCCTAATATTATTTATTTTTGTGGAATATTATGAGAATATTGAGCAGATTATGAAGATTTGGAGGAGGAGATAATTTAGGGACTTGCTCCCTACTACAAGAGGGTCAATATTAAATAATAAATCAACAAGATATTATGGAATTATGGCACAAATTGCGGAACTCCAATGATTGGGAAAATCTAGGAATGTGTTCTCTGCCATTTAATGTAGATTCCTAGTATTGGGAACTAGATCCACTAATCAAGGGATTTTGGTGGGAAAAGCTTCCTCCATTCATGGGGAATTATTCCTAACCATTTTTTATAAGTACCAAGTTGAATTTTCCTCTGGAGAAATATTTTCATTAGTGTTCTTCTGGAGAGAACTCGTATTTCTGCAGCTCCATTGTATTTCTTGCAAGGATGTAATTGTATTGATGAAAATAATGAAGATTGGTGTCATGCTCAACTTCTAAATCTTGTTCTCCTCTATAGGTATTTGAGTTTCCTTGGGTTTGGCCATCTTAGAAGCCTCATATCCTTTGTATCATTTTCTTTCCTTCTTTTCACTTCTTATTCACATGCTTCTCTTGTTTTTATCTCTTTCCATTTCTGCATTTAGTATTAATGATTTCTTGTTGTAGGATTGGGTTGAATAGTTGATGTAAGTTCTTTTGCAGGATCACAAGCATCATTTCATCCTTGGAAAAGCTTTGGAAGGTCATAGTAATCATTGAGCTACTTGGATTAGTTTTCTTATTCCCAAATCTAAATTTTTGGAACTCCTTTGTCACAACGAAAAGTAAATTTATGCTACTTTTTAGAGCATGCTAACGAGCTTCAATTGAGTTGGTTCCACTTAGTTTAGATCACAAAAACATTCTATTTCGTAAAAAAAATCATCCCATTGCATTTTCACTTGATTACGTTAGGCATTTTATAGATTTACTAGCTCACTAGTTCTCGAATTTCTAGATTTTTGACTAGTAGTTTTCTGCTATTTTTTAGCATGGGTTAAGAGAGGTCTTTTTGAGTGATTCCACTTGGGATGGGGACCTAAGACATCCTAGTCAATAAAAAAAATTGTCCCATCCAATTTTGATTTGATTTTCTTGTCCATTTGATGAATTATAATTTCGTATAGTAAATCTGTAACATCTTGTAGTAAAACAAGGGATCGTGTAGGAGAACTAGGGGATCTTGTAGGAGAACTAGTACATCCTGTAGCGGCCTGTTTTGAGCTAGAATTGAGAAAAATCATCATTGAAGCTGGGATTAGGCCCCTACTTGACCTCCAAGCCATCAAAATCATTGTACCCCTCTTCCTCCATACCTGTCTCCCCTGCCAAAGATCAAGGAAAGATTAGCATTTGCATTTATAAAGCAAAAAGATTAAAAAAATGAGTTCGTTTATATTTACACATGCACACGGCAGTTAGTACTCTCTAGATAATATTTGATGCTTAGATTAGTTAAAACATTACATGTGACAAATAAGGATAAAACAAGGTTCTTTTGCAAGCAAAGTGTGTTAATAAGTAGATAAAGGATTTCATGTTACTTTACAAACATTTTAAAATTCAGTTTTTCATTCCTGCAAATAGGCAACATTTATTTTCTCTCATGACAACAAAGGAAGAACACATTGTATGTTGCACATATAGTGTTGATACCTCTTAAGTTTGTATGAACCCTGGGTTGATAATTAAAGTCAGTATCCTTGGGAGTTGCAGCATTCTTGTTGCAATACCAAGGCTCATCATATATATATATATATATATAGAGATATATATTAATTATTTAAAAGGATTTTTTTTAAGAAGAGAAGGAAAATGAAATGAAATGGTTTTTAATGACGTCCACGAGACCTTGCAGTCTAAGGGACCACCCACTATCGCTTAATCCATATTCATATTTTTTTCTAGGTTGATTCTATTGTTGTGGATCTTGAGTAAGAAATTCGTTGTTTTGTGAAGCATTATCTCCTCAAAAATCTCACTAAGATTGTTCACCTTTAGGATGCTATCAAACTGACAACGGATAACTTCATGCACTGCACAGTCTTTGATAAAATGCCATTTTGTTCCTACCACCCCTTTGATGCAAAAAATGCAAGTTTGTTCTTCCCAATATTCTTTAGGGACTGCCCATCTACCAATTTCACATCTTAGATGATGGGAGCTAGTCCCCAGTCAAGCAATTAAAATTTTAGTTGTTGCTTTGATTCAAATACTCTTTATCATCATGTTTCCACAATGGGTTAAATTCTTTTACATAATATGCTTTCTTTTTTCATGCCTTCTTTGTCCACATGGAAGTCCTAAATTTTTATGACACCCACCTTTTTATCTCCTCCTTAGCGTAAGGGAAATATCGCATATTTATGTCCCATTTTCCTAACCACTTTTTGTTTTGTTTCATCCATGTCTTTTTTCAGCAGTTTAGCTCTTCTCAACAACCAATTTGGGCCACCGGTGCCTATCCATATTTTCAACCTTCTTTAGGTAACTCAGCAAATGAATGATCATTGATGCCTCAATTGGAAATATACTAGCGTCGACTAAAAGGATATCATATGGGACCATTGATTTAACTTTAAGGCTACTTGTGATCATGTGATTTTGAATTCTTTCTACTTGTCTCCATTTGTGGTTTGACATGTTTCTCCCCCATATTTCACACCCATAGAGGATAATTGGCACCACTAATATACCAAAGAGGGTTTTCTTAGTCTTCCAATCCCATAGTTCTACTTGTCTACATCTGTTCTGAAGGAGGTAAGAAGCTTTCCACCCTCCTTGTATTCTCTTTGTTCTACATGTCTCCCAGCTAATCCTATAGTGAAAGTCAATTCCTAAATACTTGTACTCATCTACCACCTCCAAGGGGCTACCCTCAAAGAGAAAAGTACCCTGATGTTTCTTTCTTTTCAAAGAAAAAATCATGACTTTAGTTTTGTTGGTATTTACTTGCATTCCCACCTCTTGACAAAAGAGTTCCAGAGCTTTCAAGTGTTCTCTCAAACCTACAGACGATTTAGCGATAATAATAAGGTCATATGCATATAAAAGTAGTTTCACCACATACATTTCCAACTAGATGCCTTCTCCTTTGGTATTGTTTATCCACTCTTCAAGCTTATCAATATATAAACCAAATAATGTGGGAGAAAGAGGACATCCCTGTTTGACTCCTATGTCACTGTCAAAGCATTCAAACATGCCTTCCTTTGTTCTGATTCTGGCTCTAACCCTCTCATAAATTTTATGAACAGCTTCCCTATATTCCTTTGGGACCTTTAGTTCTTCCATTATGTGCCATAGTTTATCTCTAGGGATAGTATTGAAGGCTTTTTTGAAGTCAACAAAGCAACAAAATGCTTCCCCACCTTGGTTGTCCCAAACTTTTTCAATGAAGTGTCTTAAAGTGATGCAATGATCAATGGTAGAATGTTTAAGCCTAAAGACAACCTGCCCCTTTTCTCCTTTCCCTCTTCTTTTGCCCATTCGTTGATTTTTCGTCTAACATGCTCCCAAAAAGTTTTCCAAGAAGAGGGTTGATCATAATAGTATGGTAGTTAGAAGGGTTATTGATATCTCTGGTTTTGTGAAGAGGTATAACAACACTGGTTGTCCACTCAACCAGAAAGTTATCTTGATTGAATCTGTTAAATATCTCCTTGATGTGAGGGGATAGAAGATTCATTCCCCATTTTAAAAATTCTGCTTGTAAACTATCAATGTCTTGTGTCTTGCCATTTTCAATTCTCTTGATACTTTGTTCAATATTAGGAACCGAAAATAGCTATGTTGAGAAGAAAATTATGGGAGGTTTACTTCTCACATTTGTTTGCTCATACAAAAGTTTTGCATAGTCTAACCACTGAGACTCTATGATATTGTTTTCTATTTTCTTTTTATTTTGTTGTAGTTCCTTCTAGAAACTTTTGGGATATGTTTTCCCAATTAAATTAGTTCCTTCCTTCTTGAAAGCACATCAATTTATTTCTTTGATTTTATCAATTGTTTATATATAATCTTGTTTTCTTTGCTTGACTTTTCTTTGAAAAGTATTTTTGCATCCTTTCATTCTTTATCATACCAAGGATTAGCTAGGAAGGTAACGATGTAACGATGTTGAACTGCGTACTTATCATCCTTTAACCCCATTGTCGTCCTTCCACGCCACTCACCCTTCACCATAGCATACATGATGTCAAGAAATACTTTCTTAAAAGCCCTCTAGTTTATTAATTAATTTAAATATTTTTTTGTTTAATTATTTTTATTCTAAAAATAATATTGTTTTACAAAATAATGTTTTATTTTTAATTTATTTTTGGGTTTTCATTTTTTATTTTCAGGCAAATGTTTTTAATAATTTATTTAAAGTTTATTTATCATTTAAAAATTTTAAATAAGAATTTTTTTAATTTAAATTATGTATATGTAGTTTTATTTTTTTAAATTCGTTTTTCCCAATTTTCCTTATAATAATTTAAAGTTTGTAAGTCATTATTTAAAAAATGTTGCAATTTTATGTCCAAAAAAGGATTGGATATTATAGGTAGCACCTCTTTCTAATTATAAGATTTATATGTGATTTTGGTTGTACAAGTATCAACTATCAGAGTCATGGGCCTCAAATAATTTTTTGACCTTGAAAAAATGGTGGACAATCATTACAAGCACCAATTTTCAATTTTGGGGTTCATTTTAAGATTTTTGTTCCAATGGTATAAGTCATCAAGTAAAAAAAGTAGTGTTATTGTTAGTGTCATTTTTCAATTAATGGTTTGATTTTTTATTTTTTTTTAAGCGGCATTAAGAGGTTTTTATGGTCATGGTTGCAAAAGTATTAATTTTAACTCTAAAAATAAAATTTAACAAAGATTTAAAAAAAATGCTACTAATAGCACCATGTTTTTATTTGGAGGTCGATTTTGATGTTTTTTCATATGTTTAAAGAATAAATGAAACCATAAAACAATGGAGGATAATGGTGCTTAAATTGATTGTAGTATAACTAACTGTAGAAATTATGGTGTATATTTGCAATTCCTCATGAAATTTTAATCAAAATCACAAGACACAAATCTACTATACTTCTCTGCGGAATTCAATTCACAGTTTAGAACATCAATCACAAACATGTAATCATAAATAATACACATGTACACAATATTTTTCTAGGGGAAAGCAATCTACTAAAAACCCTTATGCATGCTTGCATGAATCTAATGAATAGGGATGTATTACAATTGCTAGCTCAATTTGGGCTCAACCTACAAGTGAATAACCTATCTCTCTGCTCACTGAGAAGCTCTGATCGAGACTTAGTTAATTTCTTCCTCTGCTTGAGCTCCTATTTCCTTGCGTAATTCCTGAGGAAATTAGGCCTCTATTATTTAGGAATTTCCTCCAAAATTATTTCACAATTAACAAGGTTAATCTATTGACTACATGTAACACCTGTACACTCAAGACTAGTCTACAACTAATGTTACACTGTCTTGGAATCTCCACCACAACTGGGGAACTCGAATTCTTTTCTTGCACTAGATATTTTGGGTTGATTGATCAGATAACTAGATGATCACTGAGTTAGAATGAAGTCTCATTACATAATTGACCTTCCACTAGTTCCTCCAACAGTTAGAACTAGTTTAACTGAAAACAACTTGAAATAACTAACCTTTATTGCTACAAATTAGTAATCACACTTGCTTAACTGAAATCCAACTCCTCTTACTCGAATTTACTAAGCTAACTAAGTGACAAGAGTCATGTCACACAAGTTGATTGCATCGAAGTTGTTTGTTGATGTGGAAATTCAAATTTTCTCAATTTGACCAAGGCAAAATCAAATCGAGACTTTCTTGTTGTACTTTTCAACAATCCCTCTCAGCAAGAAATGGATTATCAACCACCCATGTCCTGCACCTATGGAACTTGAACTTCCCTCTTGATAAAGCCTTTATCAAAATGTCACCATCTTGTTCCTCTATCGAAATGTATTGTAGCAACATTATCCATCTCTACATACAGTCCTGCGAACGGTCATAATAAATATCTATATGCTTTGATCAATCGTGAAATACAAGATTCTAATATAGCTTGATGCAACTCTTATTACCACAATAGATCACAATTGGATCCATCATCTAACCAAACAGTCCCAAAAGTATATTTCTCATGTAGATCGCCTCACATGTTGCTTGACTTGAAACCATGTATTCTGCTTTTGTCGAGCTGAGCACCACAGATATTTTCTTCTTGCTATACTAGGAAACAGTTGTGGACCCAACACCGAAAATTCCACCTAATTTACTCTTTCGGTCAGATGGAATCCCTGCCCAATCTGCATCTATGAAGCCACACAACTTCACTCCCTCTATCTGTTTGTGCCATAGTCCAAACTAGGTAGTTCTTTCGACGTACCATAAAACATGCTTAGATGCCTTCCAATATAATTTGGTTGGTCTAACAATAACTTGGCTCATCTGGTTGACTGCATAGCACATATCTGGTCATGTGTTCACAAGATACATTAGTGAACCCACTAGCTGCCGATAAATGGTAGCATCCACTTCCTCACCTGAAGTGTCATCCTCCTCCTTCCAGTTGTTCTCTATAGTTATCTCCATGGGTTTACAACTCTCCATGTGGAATCTATGTAGTATCTCATTTTCATACTTGCCTTGAGACACAAACAATTCCCTAACGCCTTGCCATACTTCCAACTCTAGGAAGTAGTGCATGAGACCCATGTCCTTCATTTCAAATTCTCTTGCAATATTTGATCATCTGCTCATCACTAGTTAAAACTAAATCATCGACATATAAGACAATAATAACCAATGCAACTTCTACTAATATGTGATATAGGTTTGCATCTGCATCTCTTTTGGCGAAGCCCAAATCAATGAGATAGTTTTCAATCCTGGTGTACCAAGCACGGGGTGTATGTTTGATACCATACAACGCTCACTTGAGTCTGCACACATAAGACTCTCAATCAAATGTCTTAAATCCTTTTAGTTTCTCTATGTACACCTCCTCTTCAATAACACCACTGATAAATGTTGTTTTTACATCCATCTAGTGGATCTTCTACCCCATCTGTGCAGCCACAACAAGAATATGTCTAATGGATGAATACCTTGCTACAGGAGCAAAGGTTTCATCATAGTCAATTCCCTCAACTTGAGAGAATCCTTTGGCCACAAATCTTGCCTTACAATTCTCTATGATTTTGTTTGTTGCATGCTTAACCTTGAAGATCCATCTTGAACCCACAACTGATTTATTTGTTGGTCTTGGGACAACTTCCCAAGCATTGTTCTTTACAATGGATTCATATTCCTCCACCATTGCATCTATCCAAACAGGCTGCTCAACTTCTTCCTTGAAAGAGGATGGCTCAGCCTCTACAAGCTCGGTCATTAGAGCCATGTAGCCAGCGTACCTCTCAAGTGACCTCCTTTGCCTACGCAAATTTGAAGTAGCTCCTACATTCTCCCTGGAATCCTACACAAGTCTATCAACTTCCCTGGTTTTTTTTCTCCATGCTATGGGTGGTTCTGCTTGAATGGATATTTCCATTCTCTTCTCCTCTATTTTTGGTTTCTCCACAACTTCCTAAGGATCCTCCTTTGGAGCTAAAAACTCCTCTTCTGGTGGGATCTGAAGATCCCTCTCAAGAGAGCACCGCATCGCTTTCTCCTCATCAACTTTACATCCCTTCGCAGAACTGTCATTCTGAGGGATGGTAAGTACACATGGTAGTTGTGAGGACTTTTTTTGTAACCCACAAATACTCCCAAGTTTGTTTTCAGCTCAAGCTTCTTCCTCTAATATTTGGATACATGGTAGTAAACAGAGGCTCCAAAAATCCTGAAGTGTGACACATTCGTATTTCTCTCTAAAAATGCCTCCTCCAGTGTAATCATCCAAAAAATATGATGAGGACTCTGGTTCTACAAGTAGATTGTTGTGTTACATGCCTCTGCCCACAAATGCAGTGGTAGGCCTTGGTCATGTAGCACAACTCTCGTTGATCCCACAATGCTACCTTTCTTTCTCTCAGCTACTCCATTCTGTTGTGGGTTGTGGTTGTTTTCATCTATCTTTGAATGCCTTCTTTCACACAAAAATTATTGAATTCATTCAAAACATAATCACCTCCATTATCACTCCTGAGAGCCTTCACCTTCTTGCCAGTTTCTTTCTCAACCAGTGCCTTGAATTCTACAAACTTGGAGAATGTCTCATCCTTCTTCCGCATGAAGAAGATCCAACACTTCCTTGAGAAATCATCAATAAAAATAACAAAATATGTATGTATCATAGTGGAGGCTGTCGAGAAAGGTCCACAAACATCATAGTGGATCCTTTCCAAGATTGTATGTGTTTTTTTTGTCTTGATCATGGAATGCGTTTTTTGCATACTTCCATAAAGTACAACCTTTGCACACTTCTTGTTTCTCAAGTGCTCCTTTAGGGAGGCCATTGGTTATTTTTTGCATAATCTTCAAGGTTCCATGATGGAAATGGCCAAGTCTTTTGTGCCAAATTTCATTGACATCGCGGCTATGCACTTTCTCTGCCTCACTTCTTAATGCAACACAATCTTTCACATCTAGCTTATACATGTTCTTCACACGAACCCTGATTTGCTTCACCTGTCCAGTGACTATGTGTCTCATGAGTGATTTCCCTTTGCTGAAGATCACATCATAACCACAGTCTTCCAAAACTGTTACAGAGATGAGATTCTTCTTTAGGCCTGGAACAAACATGACATATTTGAGGTGAAGAGGGGATCCCGACTCCCTCTAAAAGGTGACTATACCAATCCTGATCGTGTTGTACCTTTCATCATCCCCCAACTCAATATGCATCTAGAGATCATTATCCTCCAGGTCATTGAAAAACTCTATACACCTTATCATGTGTAACGATGCACTTGAGTCCAAGTACACCATGCTCCCCATGATTGTGTTGGCCATGCATGCGATAGGGGTGAAGTCAAGCTCGAATTGTGAAGCCAAGGCTTCACTTGTTTCTCCTCTTGAGTTCTTCTTTCTTGACTTTTTGTTTGGACACTTCATGGCATAGTGCTCAAATTCATGACAATTGAAGCATTTTATTTTGGACAAGTCTTTCTTCTAGCCCCCTTGGCTAGATTCTGGTTTGGTTTGAGATTTCTTCCCTTTGCCATTCTTTCCTTTTCCAACCAATGTAATTTTTTCTTCATCCTCACCCTTGTATGACGTTTGATATTTGGTATTTTACATTATCTCTTATTGTACCAAATTGGACCACAAGCATTCCCAATTCGGTAATTTCTCCCTCTCGTTCACTAAGTCTTGGTAGCTATGCCAACTTTTGGGAAGTCTTGGAAGAGCTAGGCTTACCGATCACCTTCTGCAACATTAACAACAACCCCTCCAAGCTCATCACGAACTTGTGTAAATATGCTCAGATACTACGGAATAGTGTCATTCTTCTACATCTTGATATTTTTAAGGTTGTCTTTGACTACCAGTTTTCTATGCTCGTTGTTGTTCTGGAATAGATCTATCAGTGCCTACCACATTGTGTAATAATTTTCTTTCCCATCGATATTTGAGACAATGTGGTCTCACTCTCCCTCTAATATTATTCTCCTTACCTTGGCTACATCTTTCTTCCATTGGGCTAGGTTATGTGCATCAGATACCTATGGTTTTGCAGTATATGTCCTGACATATTCTAGCAATCCACAGTTGTCCAACACTACATCCATGTGATCCTTCCATGCAACGAAATTAGAACTTCCTTCTGTTGAAAATAGTGTAACTAGGTTCGGTCTTCATCTTGTAATAATGTAATTTTGCATCAAGAAAAAAAAATTATTATTACTTGAGCGTGGGTTTCATGCTCAAGGAATGTTTATTTAGTAATGGCTCGCATTTAAGAGTCTTAAGATTGAGTCATGAAAGAGAATACAACCATGAGTTGTTACACTTGTAAATATATTCAATATTAGTCAAAGAGTCCTTCTAAACCATCAATGAAAACCACCGAAATGTACCCACTGAATTAAAGAAATGAATCTGCTTGTATTCAAGAAGCCTCCCATGATGTCAGCTTAGTAAAGGGGATCAAGTCAGCTTAGAGATGGATGAATAAGCATATATGTAGGCATCGATGGTACCTCCTTAGAGCACATTCACTCTCATGCATTCATGTATCGAAGATGAAGAAAATGAGACGAATGAGGGCAACCGCAGTCAATGAGGAAGTCTGTTCCCTCATCCAAAACCCTCATCAAGTTTGATCACACGTGCGGAATTCTGATCTGAGCTAGGGCATCCATGTATATTGATGTTTTATTAGGTTAGAGATTAGATATAGCATCAAACTGAAGGGAAGATCCATTGTCAAGGAGATCAAAGTTGTAGAAGGGCTAGAAGAGCCCTAATTCTCCTCACATGTGTCCACAATCTGAAATAGACAGTCATGATTGCACTGCCCTAGAACAGTGACTGTTTCGTCATCTAAACTTGTATATCAAGCTCAAGTCAAAGAGCTACATCATGTGTGATTAGTTTACATGGAAATAGAAGGTGCAAGAAGGCTAGAGGAGGCTGCTCTCGACATCATTTATTGATTTTCATCACCTTGTTACAGACCTGCTTTACAGTGCGAAGTTGCAAAAGGAGATTCATTGTTTGGGTACATTTCAGAAGGTTTTTCATTTTGATGTTGAAGGCTATCTTGTGTCATTTGTTAGGGTCTTGGAATTCATCAATAAACATTCCATAAGAAAGAGTTCAAGGGTTTTTCCTCTCAATATTTGGAGAGGTTTTTGCCCTGGCTTGGTGCCAATATCTTGTGTACTTGTGCATGATTGATCTTCTTGTTTTGATAGCTGGTTGATGATAAAAATACATGTTAACAATATCAATTTAATCTGAAGGAAATAATATCACAAGCAGTTATCATAGTAAAGAGAAATCAAATAATTGTATTGCCATTAATTTCTCAACATGGTATCAGAGGCAGGTTTTGCAAAGGGCATGAAGAAGATCAACTCCCTCATGCAGCAGTTGGCAAGCATTGGGTTATGTTTGACAAACTTCATCAGCCAAAAGATCAAGCAAGTATGGGTCAGCACAAAAAGGTAGAAGAAGAACTCACAATTCCTCTCTGAAATTCCATATGGATATAGGAGAAAATTCGCACTACAAGAAGGCAAGTGTTCTAGATCTCATATGAAGGGGGATCACCATACCATTCGGATGGGTATGGGAGCAGAAATCCACACTACAGGAGGGCATACCTTTGCACCTCGGATGGCACAATAAGACAAGCAAGCACCTCGGATGGGTACAGGGATCTGATCCACAGTCTCAGTAATAAGTATAAATACAGTGATGTGAAATTTCGGTGATAACAATGACTGTTACAATCTCGGCATACCTGTGAATGAAGACATACAGTCTCGGTGGATATCATAGTATTTGGATCTGCCTCCTAGTAATCTCGATATATATCTCAGTACAACACTGCTATAGTCTTGGCATATTGAAGAAGATTCAAGTGATATCTCTGTAGTGGTCTCGGTATGATTAGAAGCAGTGAAAATAATTATTGTCTCAACATAATAAGAAAAGGGTGACAAGGATCATCATAGTTTTGAAATACACTCTCGACATGATCACAATCAGTGTGATGATGAGCTTAGCTAGAGTACAGTGATGGAGGTATGATGAATCAGTCATCATGGTGATTGTCACAGTGAAGATCTCAACAGACCTCGTTGACATAATGAAGAAGCAGAAGTAAAGATCTCAGTGCAAGGAAGGTACACACTCTCTGTCTCGATATATATATGATTTATGTCCCCGAAAAACTGTGATCCCACAGTAACACATTCACATCATACTCTGTCTCGACATATTGGTAATGAACAAGTCATACCACCTGAACAAAATCATGATCTCGGTCTCAGCATTGATTATGAGAAGATCTTGGTACTGATGTCATATATATATATCAAGATCTTAGTGTTATAGTTATGGTTTCATTGAAAGCTCATAGATGATCTTAGTAAAATAACAGTGAAGTTCTCAGTGAAGATGTGACAATAAAATAGAAGTCATGATCTTGTTCTTTTATGAAGACAAGGTCATGGGCATGATCTCGGCTATGATGAAGGCAAGGTCTTGATCCCTATCTTGGTGTAGCTATCATAAAGAGCTCGTTTTTATGATCTCAATAAAGGTACATCAATGATGATCTCAGTGAAGAAGAAACAAGGATGATTGAAATGCTAGAAGACGTACTCTCTGAAATGCAGTAAATAAGGTCACCTTCATGAGATCTCAACTGGGAGATCTGAGAAAGATGATAAGAAGACAATCATCTATTTTTCTTAATAATCAAGATGTCAAGTGTCCTTTGGACAAGGAAGCTTCCTCATCTAACAACTTATGGTACCTGTGAAAAATGGAAAAAGGATAAGTTGTGGACAAAAGTGTTGAAGGTTAAAAGACTAAAGCATGAGAAGGGAAGTTTGGTCCTCAAACAAGACAACTTAGTATAGCTAAGATTCAGTGCTATGTGAAGATTATGGAGAAGATTTCATATCATCTAAAGGATAGAGGAAGCTAAAGGAAAGAGGAGTAATAAATCTGCAGTATGAATGAGATGGTATCCCTCTCAAAAGGATCTTATCATAAGTCCTTGTAGATATGATCATAGTAAGAATATGCATCATGGCATAATATGGGAATCATGAAGGACATAGATCTTGGGAATCTCATTGTACTTTAAAGGAAAGGAATAATTCATCCAAGACAAAGGAAGAATTTTCCAAATGGGGATATACAAGATCTTGAAGATTCTTTGACAGAAACGTCAGTGGAGGATCCCCTAGTCAGGAAAGGTAGCAAGTGTTTCATCAGGAAATCCAACTTTTGGAATTTGTGAGATGATGGTCCGATGACATGAGAAATGAAGCAGATCAAGGGATTGAAGATCTTTTCAATCAAGGAAGTTGTTGGAAGTAGCAAAGGCAAAATGAGGTGTGTATGCTTGTGTTTATATTTAATATTGTAATATCATGTCATATGGTTGCTGGTAACATAGATCGAGCATGATCAAAAAGAAAAAAAAATATCTCCTCATCAAAAAAGGATGCAGAAGGACATAAGTCACATTAGATGAAATCAAAATAATATCCTCATATGAAGTATGAGGTGGTTGACTACGATTGAAGAACTCTGATTGAAATCTCCTGGGATGGAAGATGTGAGGATGGAAGAGATCATGAAGTATGCAACCATGATGAAGGCAATCAACATCTAGAGGATCAGGAAGACTTGACCAAGAAATCTCCTAGAAAGATGTGAAGACTCTGATGGAAGTTTGAAAAGATGAAGACCCTTGACAACAGATATCGTTGGGAGATGTGTCAACATGTATGCAGGATGTTGATACCTACAAGAAGATGTCACTGGAAAAAGACCATCACCAAAAGGTAATATGTGATTTGTTTTTGGTGTCTGACCTCTTGGAAAAGTTTAGGTATGTGTGCAAGGCCATGGTAAGAAGAGTTGTGAAGGATGTCACAACTATGTACCTCGTGATATAGAACAAACATCATTGAAGGAAAGGTGAATATAAATGGCCCTATGAAGGAATCCCCAAAGGTAAAGCCAAGGAGGATACTTTCCATGATGACATGATGGAGGAAAGTGATGGATCGCTGAACCCTACATATGAAAAAATTGATGAAATCAAAGTCTTGGATCATCAGTCAACTAGAAGACCCTATAAAGTACTGATGATAGAGTCCTTAGGTAAGAGGGAGCTCTGGGAGGTTCCTATGAGTAAAGGAACTCGAGCAAGTTTATGAGTGAAGAGAAACTTGGAACTCACCCCTGGTTAAGAGGGAGAGTTAGAAACGACATTCTTGTCTTCATTTTGGAAGAAAGAATGGAGGATTGTGTAATCATCTGACATCCGACACTCTTTCAGAATGTGGTAGGGAATCCAAGACAAGAATGGGAAAAAGGACCGATATTCTTGAGGGTTTGGAACCCAATATGAGAATATTCCTAGTAGGGCATACTCGGAGAACACCTGGGTGGGTATGACCCGAAGAGATATAATGATGATGCATGTCTATCAGTCATTGGTCTCGCCAACATTGTGTGCTCTGATCTATTTGAGAGATAGAGTTGTTAGTCAAGGCCTTGCTATATGGAAACATTGTTGGTTGAAAATGATGCTATAACAGATGGATAACTAATCCAACTCTTTTCTTATGAGAACTCTTATATTGTGAATGTCCATGTACCATGTATGTATGAATACCTCCCTAGTTAAGAGGGAGTGTTAAAAATAGTGTAACTAGGTTCGGTATTCATCTTGTAATAATGTAATTTTGCATCAAGAAAATTTGTGTATTATTACTTGAGCATAGGTTTCATGGTCAAGGAATGTTTATTTAGTAATGGATCGCATTTAAGAGTCTTAAGATTGAGTCATGAAAGAGAAGACACCATGAGTTGTTACACTTGTAAATATATTCGATATTAGTCAAAGCGTCCTTCGAGACCATCAATGAAAACCACCGAAATGTACCCACCGAATTAAAGAAAGGAATCTGCTTGTATTCGAGAAGCCTCCCATGATGTCGGCTTAGTAAAGAGGATCAAGTCAGCTTAGATGGATGAACAAATATATATATATATATATATATATATATATATATATATATATATATATATATATATATATATATATATATATATATATATATATATATATATATATATATATATATATATATATATATATATATATATATATATATATATATATATATATCTATATATATATATATATATCTATATATATATATATAGGTATCAATGGTACCTCCTTAGAGCACATTCACTCTCATGCATTCATGTATCGAAGACAAAGAAAAGGAGACGAAGGAGAGGCAGCCGCATTCAATGAGGAAGTTTGTTCCCTCATCCGAAACCCTCATCAAGTTTGATCACACGTGTAGAAGTCTGATTCGAGCTAGGGAATCCATGTATATTGATGTTTTATTGGGTTAGAGATTCGATCTAGAAAAAAACTAAAGGGAAGATCCATTATCAAGGAGATTGGAGATTTAGAATGGCTATAAGAGCCCTAATTCTCCTCACATGTGTGTCCACAATCTGAAATAGACAGTCATGATTTTGCTACCCTAGAACAGTCACTGTTTCAGCATCTAAACTTGTAGATCAAGATCAAGTCAAAGAGTTGCATCATGCGTGATTAGTTTACATGGAAAGCGAAGGTGCAAGAAGGCTAGAGGAGGCTTCTCTCGACATCATATACTGATTGTCATCACCCTGTTACAGGACCTGCTATACAGTGAAAAGTTGCAGAAGGATATTCATTGTTTGGGTACATTTTGGAAGGTTTGTCATTTTAATGTTGAAGGCTAGCCTATCTTGTGTCATTTGTTAGTATCTTGGAATTCATCAATAAATATTCTATAAGAAAGAGTTCAAAGGTTTTTCCTCTCAAGATTTGGAGAGGTTTTTCCCTGGCTTGGTGCCAATATCTTATGTACTTGTGCATGATTGATCTTCTTATTTTGATAGCTGGTTGATGATAACAATACATGTTAAAAATATCAATTTAATATGAAGGAAATATTATCATAGGCAATTATCATAATAAAGAGAAATCAAATAATTGTATTTCCATTAATTTCTCAACACCTTCCAAGGTATACTCTAGTCTCATCCCGTTCAAGGTCATCTTCCCAACTCTAAAGAGATCCTGCTACATTGAAGCTGCAAATTCGAACCTCCTGAGAAACAACTTCGAAATTCTTATTCTAATGCGAATCTCGCTCTGGTACCATGTAGAAATTATGGTGTAGATTTGCAACTGCTCATGAATTTTTAATCAAAATCACAAGACACATGCCTACTCTATTGCTCTGCGGAATTCAATTCACAATTCAGAACATCAATCACAAACATGAAATGAGAAATAACACACATGCACACAGTATTTTTCTAGGGGAAAGCAGTCTTCTAAAAGCCCCTATGCGTGCTTGCAGTAATATGATGAATAGATATGCATTATAATTGCTAGCTCAATATGAGCTCAACTTGCAAGTGAATAACCTATATCTCTTCTCACTGAGAACCTCTGACCCAGACTTAGTCAATTCTCACCTCTTCTTGAGCCCCTATTTCCTTGTGCAATTCTTGACGAAATTAGGCCCCTATTATTTAGGAATTTCCTCCAAAATTCTTGCGCAATTCCCAAGGTTGATCATCTGATTTCATGCAACATTTGTACACTCAATACTAGTCTACAGTTGATGTTACATTTCCTTGGAATCTCCACCACAACTGGGGAACTCGAATTATTTTCATGCACTAGCTATTTTGGGTTGATTGGTTAGTTAACTAGATAATCACTAAGTTGGACTGAAGTCTCACTACACATCCTCCAATAGATAGAATTAGTTTAACTAAAAACAACTTGAAATAACTAACCTTGACTTCTATAAATTAGCAATGACACATGCTTAACTAAAATCCAACTCCTCTAACTCGAATTCACTGAGCTAAGTAAGTGACAAGAGCCATGTCACACAAGTTAACCATATCCAAGTTGTTTGTTGATGTGAAAATTCAAATTTTCTCAATTTGACCAAGGCAAAATCAAATTGAGACTTTCTTGCTGCACTTTTCAACACTAACCAAAAAAATATTAGTTGTAAAGATTGAAACAAGCATGACACATGATTAGAAAATTAACAGCAAATTGTAAATTTCAACAACTTCATTGTAGGTAAAGGTAGATGGATTCTAAATCTTTCTTAAATTGCATCATTAAAATAATATTACATAATAGAAACAAACAAATTCCCAACATCAGTTTGGAGGACTGACTTAATCCTCATCTTTGGATTTGTATCTATATAGATGATCTCAAGACTGGTATTTTTAGGCTTCTCTATGGCAAGGGATTGGTTGTCTTTTTGTTATGCTTACTCCATAACTTTGATATCTAAAGGGAATTGACTAGGGTCTCATACTTCTTGTCCAGGCACTATAGTTTCTCAAGGATGTAGTTTCTTCATTGTACACGTTGAAACAAACATGACACGTTATTAGAAAATTAACAACAAAAAATTGTAAATTCCAACTTCATTGAAGGTAAAGGTAGGCAAATTCTAAATCTTTCTCATACCACATGCCTAAAAGAATATTAGAATATAGAAACAAAAAAATACCCAAGATCGATTCAGAGGTATCTCTTAATCCTCATCTTTGGATTATGTGTCTATATAGATGATTTCAATATTGGTATCCTTAGGCTTCTCTATGTCAAGGGATTAATTCTTTTTGGTGTGCCTACTCCACAACTTCCATATCTAAAAGGTATTGACTACAACCTCATACTTCTTATCCAAGCATTATAGTTTCTCAAGGATGAACTTTTGTTGAGCTTTGTATTCCTCAATGACTTGTTCAACAATGGATTTAGTTTACCAATAGAAGTCAATTAGCTTAAGTATTTCGTGTCCCCACTACACAAAAATATTATGTCAAGAATCCAATTCATGAGTTCAAATCAATGTCCTCATAAGGGATGGAACATTGCTTCTCCTTCACCTTCTACTCAATTCCTTCCACCTCAACGTTAATGTTGGTAGGAAAACCCCTATGGTAATGCATGGCTACATCTCTAACCTTTTGTTCTACTTCAGTAGGCTTGTTTGCTTCCTTCTTGCAAGATCTAGGTTAGCATCTTCTCGCTAGTTTAGGTTTTTCTATCATCACTGATATGCCTTTTCAAGGCTTCTCACTCATGCTTAAAGATAGAGGTTGTAGCTTACCATGATTGTTTTGTTGAAGGATACTTAGGAGCCCTATATCACATTTTTTTGCACCTTGTACCTAGTGGCTATAAACAATTAGAGTTATCAAATAGTGGGTTTCTTCATAAAGAAACACCTTAACATCCCTCGACTCCTTATGTAATTGAATGGCTTCTAGATATGGGAGACAGAAAACCATCTAACACTAGGTATCAATCTCACATATGAATATCCTCAAATATAACCACAACTAGGTAGAACCTTAGATATTTTTAACTCATGGGAAATCAAGGCATTGCCTAAGGAAACCAAAAGAATAACCTTATAAATGAACATGTGATGCCCTTTTTGTGATGTTCCCATTTTGTGCATGCAAAAATCACTTAGGAATTTTGAAAAATTATTGGATAATATTAAAAAGGGGAAATATTAATTTTGTAAGAGAAGGGAGAAATTATTATTTGGAGAATAGCAAAAAAAATAGGAAAAATATTATTTTATTGCGTAAGGGCGGAAAATTAATATTTTATTGAGAAGGAGGCAAATTAATATTTTATTCAAAACAACAGTAAAAGAATCCTAGTGGAAATGGGTCCCCCCAATAAAATAATAGGAAAAAGGGAGGATCTAGAAGCTAGAGGAAGGCTCATTGGAAAGTTATAAAAGGAGGATGGGATTAATTGCTATTCATTCTATTATGTCTATCTCTTTTTCAATTGAAAGTATCTCAAGTGAGTTCAAGAGTTTCAAGCGAAACTCAAGCTAATTTTGGTGGACTTCGACTACCACCCGAGATAGTTTTTAGGAAAGATTATTTCAGATCTTCCAATTATGCTTATGCGGGATCTTACCATCACCAAGAGGTCGAGTTATATTCCTTTCAAGAGGGTCGAGTACCAGAGGTTGGGGGAACAATTTTTTGAAGATTTTACCCAAGGATAAGTTCATTAAGATTATAGAAGGGTTGAGATAGATATTGCACCAACATTAGGAGGGTTGAGTTATTTGCCACCAGTGGCCAAATTTCCAAGGAGATTTGCTTACATCCCAGATTTATTGAAATTACAATGCCAAAGAATTGTCATTTGCATAGCTTGAATTAATTGTTCATACCATGAGTAGAGGAGTTTTTGGGCAGAATATTATCATTCTAAAGGGCCAAATCAATGACCATTAGGAAGGACGAGTTGTTAGTATGAAGGTTGAGTTTCAACCTCTGCATGAGGCCACAAATATCTCCATGTTGATGGTGGGTTGGACTGATATATATATATATATATATATATATATATATATATATATATATAGCCACTTCATGGAGTTGAGCTAAGTCACTCTTTGGAACAAGTTCCATGCACTAGCAGAGGTCAAGCATATTCTTCCTTCGTCAAAGGAGTATAGTTGCAAAAAGGGGATTTACTCTTTCTATGCCAAAGACACGTTTCTTGGCTATCTTGGAGCTGCATTCCTTGAAGAATATATTCATTGGTATGCTGAAGTTTTGATTGTTGAAATGAACCCCATGTTCCTCTTAATCTATGCTTGAATTCTTTCTCTTAAATTAACCAAATACCTGAGTGTAAAATGTATATTTTTGAGCTATTTTCATAATGTGAAAGGTTGTTATATGGTTGTTACTACTACTCATTTAAGAGTTGTGATTCCAGAGTCCAATGTAAATTTAGTATCTCTGATTTGAAGTATGTTCATAGTTCTCTTGGCATCATACTTGCTATTTGAAATGAAATATTATAGAAAGACATCTACAACCAAATACATTCTAACTATTTGACAAAATATCCCAAAGACTGAATCAAAAAAACTCAAAAACTTATGGCATAATAGAGATATTTTAAGATGGAATATTATAGTGGTATCAGAGCATGATCTTGGCCAGTTGTGGGCCTTAATCTAAGTGATGAAAAAAAGCAAACTTCCAAGACCAGCAAAAAAATAAATAAATAAATAAATTTCTAAGAAATCATGGGATTCGAAGAAAGGTTAAAATCAAACAACATGGAATTAACCTTCAATGAGGTGATTAGGATGCAGCAAATGATGATTGATGTGGGGGAGAAACTGATCCATACCACATTTGGTAATCAGGACCATTCTCAGTTATACAACAAATCAACTATGCCCAAAATTATGGGTGATGCATCTAGATGGAAAGACATGATTACAACTGATGCGGAGTTATTGGAAGCAACTTGGAAGGAATACTAATCATTGGGACATGACATTCAGGGGTCTCTCTCCTTTTGGGAGTTTTTTTAACTAAGATACATGAACAAATTAGTGGAAATTTAGTGGAATTATGTGGGGATGATGAGGTGGATAAGGGCAGAAGATGAAAAAGCAGATGAAGAAGCCATGGTTGGCAAGGAGACACCGGAGGCACCCATTAACTTGTGTGATCACAAGGAGAATCATGGCTCAAATCTACACCATGAGGACTATAAGCTTCCACCCTTGGAGAACCCTCTTAAGGCTCAAGAGATAGAGATAGTTAAGACGAGTGAGCATTCTTCTTTGGGACCAGCCATCGATGAGGTATAGGTGGGTACCAAATCATCTACAGTGGGCCCAAGTTTACCAAGTGACAGGCACCAGAGGAGATTTGATCACATAGAGGGGAATGAGCTTGATGAAGATGTTATGCATGACGAGTTATCTATGGAGGGGCAGCTAGTGGCTCATGTTGAACCCATGGTGGAGGATGATGAGTAGTCATCCTTTGAGTTAGCCATTGAGGAGGAGTAGACAGACATATAAACAACCAACAAAGTTGTGTTAATCTAGGTTGTCATTGATGTCAATATGGCACTAGCCAAGATGGAAACTATTGTTGAGATGCCTGGTTCCAAATGATGATGTCATAACTCTTGTTTCATAAGAATGTCATCAATTAATATGTCAAGTCACTAATAAAGAAGTCTTAATAAGTGCCAAGTGCCAATTATTTAGAATCCCTTGATGACATATGGAGGACTACATTTGATGATGTCATATTCTTGATGAATGACCACAATTGATGATGGCACTTGATGAGGTCTTGATAACATGGTTGGAGATCATTTGATGGTTAGAATATTATTTTGGAGTTATCCTAATGATGTTGCACTATGATTGCACTAGTATATCATGCCATTTTTCATGTGTCATGCTACATGGATGTTGCACTCCTACATAATGACTCTATGATCCTATGATGACATTGATAACAATGAAGAAGCCAAAGAATGAAGAAGCCACACTGTCCCAAACATTCCTCATGTTGTCCCAAACTTTTTATGCATAAAATTTAAGGATAGTCACAAAGAAAATTTATTTTAGACACCTTGGAGGAATCCTTTGAAAATGGATCCTAGACCATCTTAAAGAGGATTTTTTCCTCTTTCTAACGAGCCTTTATTTGCCCCGAAACTCCCAATAGTTTGTGAGATATTGAATTTTAAAGTTAAGGAAATTATTCCTAGAAGTGAGCCGACCTACACTCAGTCATACAAGTAGGACTCACTTCAAATAGACGTGTCCCTTTAGTTATAAATGAAATATCTATAAATAGACGTCTAAACACTTCATTTTGGTCATCAATTTAGGCAAGAATTCAGAGATACTAAGTACAAGAGAAGACAGAAGGTTGAGGAGAACAAGGAGACTATTATTTAGGATGAAAAAAAAGGATAATTTTGTTTGGGCATAAAATCTTTGTCGAAGCTGCCGTATTTTCCATGGTCGAAGCTGCCGTAGTTGCCGTGGTCGAAGCTCTCATAGTTGCCATGGTTGAAACTATCGTACTTGTCGTGGTCAAAGTTGTTGTATTTGCCATGGTCGAAGTTGTCGTAGTTGCCATGGTTGAAGTTGTCGTGGTCGAAGCTGCCATGCTTGTCATGGTTGAAGCTGCCTTAGTTTTCGTGGTCGAAGTTATCATAGTTGTCGTGGTTGAAGTGTTGATTTATTGGGATTGGAAAAATAGAGCTTGTTCAAGTCTTCTCTTGAGAACATAATAGGGCAGAGTTGGAGAACTTTGTGAAGCAACATATTGAAGCTTTGTGGAGATTATTGAAGACCATGATGCATTGAATCCATTATGAGGTGACCTTGAAGAATTTTTTTTTGGGTAACATGAAGAGCAGTGATGACACCTTTGTGTGAAGAACAAGGTTGTCATTGATGATGTGACGTGGAGACTAAGTGAAGGCGTATCTGAATATTGATAGGGCTTGTTCCAGAAAACATTGGGAGTCGTGAAGTATAACCAAACATACCTTGACAAAGTGAAGCTATAGGGTTGGAGCCTGTTGGCATTATGATGCATGTGTTGTACTTGATGGCAACCCTCTCATAGAAGATCATCTCACTTATATACATTCAGATGAATCTACAGAAGAGATATCAAATGTGACATAATACAGGATAGCTCAAAGGAATCAAATGGCAAGTTCTTAGTAAGCAGAGGTTCAAATATTGAAGAAAATAAGGGGTACGCAGGTACACCTCACAGAAAGTGCGTACCCGCAGGTAAACCAAGCAGAAACCGCGTCCAGGGACGCAGCCCAGCCGTTCAGGGGGTGCGTCCACCCAGTGCACACATTTCAAGGCAGTAAAAAGCACGTGGGGGTTTCTTATGTTTTACTCTTGGTATTTAGCCGACGGTTTTGGGTTATTATGGTGTCGGCTCGTGGTATTGTTCCATGATTTTAGGAGGAGCTTGCCTATATAAAGCAAAGGAGATCATTTGGCTTGAGCATGGTTTTGGTTGAATATCTTATGAGGGCTAGATCTGGTCTAGATCTAAACAAAGCGAATCTACTGATGGACCGAGATCTCTTCGGCGCATGTTCAGATCTGTAGATCTGATTGTCTGGGTTACTTCTGAAGTCTTGAAATCATCTATGCCCGGAGGGACGCATGTGCATTAAGGGTTCAGGTGCGTCCGGGACGCAGGAGTGAAGCGTTTCAGGTGCGCCGGGACGCAGGCGCAGAAGGGTTCAGGTGCGCCGGGACACAGGCAGTTCAACAGACTCAGTGCGAGGGACGCAGGCTAGCAGTTGAGCAGGGTGCGTCCGGGACGCAGGCTAGCAGTTGAGCAGGGTGCGTCCAGGGACTCCGGCCAGTAGTTGAGCAGGGTGAGTCCGGGACTCAGGCTAGCAGTTGAGCAGGGTGAGTCCGGACTCAGGCTAGCAGTTGAGCAGGGTGCTTCCTTCTCTTAAAATCTTTGTTTATCACTGTTGTGTTCTGGGTTTGGTCCTATTATTGTTGATCTGGTTACTACAGTTGATTGGATTATGGGTTGTGCTTCAGTGTATCCAGTATGAAAATAGATGAAACGTGGTACTTGGAGGAGAGAAGATTGTAGGCCGGCGCCTACGTACTAGTATCTAAGCTAGTACAAGAGCTAAAGGAAATCTTTGGAGCATTGTAGCAGGTAGTAGCCTGCGTACTAGTAAATGGATCGGCTAGTACAAGAGCAAAGGGGGTTGTAGCTCCCGTACTGGTATGAGGCTGCACCAGTACAAATATTGTAAAAGGATTTTCTTATTAAGAAGAAGATTGAGATGACTTGCAGCAGGTGGTTTTCTCCCGCGTTGGGTTTCCACCTTATATCATTGTGTTCATATGTGTGCCTTATGTGTGATGATCTAGTTTATGTTACTGCATCTGTTAACTGATAATATGGTTGATAATGTCCTAATGCACTCATTGAAGATCGATTAACTTAATCTTAAGAAGGTGTGGAAGTAGCATATATGAATCTGATTATGGAATTGAAAAAGTTTTATTAATGTGATAATACTGATTCACCCCCCCCTCTCAGTATTATTTCCAACAGAGCCCTTGGGGTTGGTGCCTCAAAATAGACAAGGTTGAAGCCTTAGAAAGTCCAAGTTGGTGCTTGGAAAATATAGGATTGGTATCCTTGGATTTGGTGCTCCTAAACTCAAGGTTGGTGCCTTTGATAAGATAGGGTTAGAGCCCTAGAGGATTGGAGACCTCAAGAAACCAGGTCGAATAGGTTTGGATCCCTTGAGGTTGGTGCCTCAAAATTGACAAGGTTGGAGCCTTGGAAGTCCAAGTCGATGCTTGGAAAATACAGGTTGGAGCTTGGGAGATTGAAGATTGGTGTCTTCACCGAGGGTTGGATCCCTACATATATTGTACTTGATTTATTGAGTAAATTAATAAAATCATTTATTCTTATTGTTCATTTTTTGTTCTAAATATAAGTGATCTAAATGGTAAAAGTAACAATTGAAAATAAATATTGATTCACCCCCCTCTTAGTATTTCAAACAAGTTGTCATACTTTTAGACGACAACCCTCTTCAGGCATATATAGGTGGGGTTAATAACACTATTAGGTTACCTCTTCACATTGGAGAGAGAGAGAGGCATAGTTACCTAGACAAATCTCATGTGTTGATCGGCATTGTAAGATGAGGAGGCATGAGTTGTGCAGGGTGCAACATTCATAGGTGGGAGTTGTTTCGTGCATGCGAGTTCATGGATTCGACCCCTGTCTTTGGGTTGGATAGAGGTAGCTATTGAGTTGGTATCTTGTGGAGTCGGCTAGGTTCTTGGGTATATCCATGGCCAGGAGTATAGTCTTGCATGGTCCATGGGTTACTAGAGGGGCATGAAGGCCACAATATTGTTGGCATCCAGGTGGGATTCCCTACCACAACATGGGATTGGTTAGTAGTGGTATTAGCAGTGCGATGGATCTGGTGACTAAGTGCCCAGACAATTTCAAATCTCCATCAGCACTAGTCACAAGATTTATTGACAGGGAAGAAGACAAATTTCATTAGTTGTCTTGTCATATTGATTGTGTGTGAGGTCACAAGGTGATTAGCCTACTCTGGAAGGAGCAGATAGAAGGAGGTGGCATCGACAGGCCACCAAACAAATAATTACACAGAGATGGTTCTCTCTCACTGGTATATTGGACACATAAGCTACTAAGGATCGACACAGTAGTGTCATTCCCATTAGCATGTGGGGAGTTGAGTCGCTCAGATTTGTTAGGGCTTATTAGCATAGTGGTATGCATGGGCACATACAGGATGTCCTATGGTGCATGGTGGCACTACATTGAGAATTTGTATCCATTGGTGCATGGAGTTGTGCCACATAGTTCAACGTTATGCAGAGGAGTGCAGCGGTATGTATCTGTGTGCAGCAGAGCATGATATTAGAGAAATTTTGAGGTCTAAAATGGACCTCAAAACAAAAATGTACCACCAAAATCAACTTTATAAGAACAAATAAGATTCAAGATGATGTCAACCATGGGGGATGATTCACCATTTTTGGAATAAAAATGTAAAAATATTAAAAAATAAAAAGACTACTTTTTCAACTTATCTCCCTACGGTTTTACTCAGATTTCAAGCAGGTGCAATCACATTTTTCATGTATTTCTCATTTTTAGTGTATCAAGATCCATAAAAAGTATGCAACATGTACTCCTTGTATGAGGAATTAAATTTTTCATCCGACGAGTGCTCCCGCTCGAAATTTGAGTAAAATTGTAGCAAGATAAGCTGAAAATACGAGTTGAAAAAGTAGTTTTTCTTTTTTCCCTCTAAAATTTAATGATGTGATCTAATATTATTTTATTATTTCCACTATTATTTTATAATATTCCTTAGGAAACCCATTTTAGACCTCAAAATTTCTCTAATGGATGCACAATAGGTTGTTGGAGTGTTGTCACTAGAGAGATCTCCTAACCAGAGCATTAAGCACACCCAGATTTGGAGAGCGCGTAGATCACAGGGACAACCATGAGCTTCCATTTTCAGTCTCCAACATTGCACACTGACACAAGGGACTTGCATATCATCTCTTAATGCTCTGATCACAAGCAACAAGACCTACGTGGTTCATTTGAGATATTTGGATAGGACACAGTGCATTGAGAGAGAGGCTTTCCGTTTGTGGCATATGGTCAGGGTGCGATTGGTTGGACGTATGCTTGCGGGTAGTCTGATCTTCTGCAGAGGTAGCGCTTGCACTACCCTTGAGCCCATATTCAAGGAGATGCATGACCCCCTTTTGGAAACACATTCCAAGGTGTCTCGGGAGCCTCTACAATGGTTAGTAGACATTACCTGCAGGTGGATGTTGTTGAGCCTCAAAACTACTCTTTCCATAGCAGCCCTTTTCATTCTTTTTCCTTGTTTTTCCATGACAAAGATGCATTCTCATCACCAATGACCAGTATATACTATCTTAAGGAGGACATTTAGTGATTTACATATTATGATTTTATGTTTTGTTGTTTGAATAAGTTTTTGTATATTAGCTATGGAACGCAGCCTATTCTGCAGCTAATCAGTTGTTCCGCAGCTACTTTCATGCTTTAACACGTTCCAGGTTTCAGAAGGAGAAACTAAGTACATGGGCAGCTTGGAAATCATTGTGACATGGACCCTGTCCTATTCACCTAGCCCAGGTTGACAAGGAAGATGGTATAATACTACGGTCAATGGAGAAGTCAAACGCAGAAACCGAAGGTAACATGACTCGGTTTTGTGGTTAACCAACATGTTTCACAGTGATGGGAAGCATTATCCGAAACAATTACCTGAACCTACGGACTCCCACAGCCACCTGTGCAAACCGAATCCAACAGCCACCATCTTGGATTTATGTCTCCAGCAGCCGAGGAAGAAATTCCGTGTACCTGTCTTCTACGTGTTCTTGGCTGTAGCATATTTTTCTCCACAAACATTTGTATGGTTTTCTTATAAATACATGTGTAAAGAACCGAGGAAGTTAGTGGTGATAGTGATAGTTTTATTATGAAATCAAATTTTGAACTCTGTAATTTCCAGGAATTTTGTGTCCTTGTTGTTAATATGAAGACCACATGTTTTATGAGAATCTGAAGGAGTTTCTTTAGAGTTGATTGAGCAAGCGTAGCCTAATCAGTTGCAGAGGGCCCCTGCACTAAAAAGGTTTCATTTCATGTTATTTTTCTCCTTGTTGTTAACTGTAAATTCATCATTTTCTTTCACAATGTTTATAATCATTTTCTTGCTAACAATGTTTGTAATGTAGTCTGCATCATTTTCTTATTAATAGTGTTCATAATTTAGAATAGCTTCTATTTGCTTGATCTCTTTCTTTTAGTTTTTATCAGTAGTTATAAAATGAAGTTTAGTAGTTTAAACTAGTTTTCTTCATTCACTGTTTTACTAGTCTTTAAATTCTCAATTATACTAATCAGTGCCATTTACTGTCTTTGTCATTTTTTTAAGTTTACTAACTCATGGTGTGAATGAATGTCTCTAAAAATACCCTTCAAGTTGATAATTCATCCTAAACTAAGTGGTTGAGCATTTCATTTATACAATGAGTCTTTGCTGCATCTCTGTATTTGCTTTCTGTTAGATTAATGAAGTACAAAATTCCTCAAATGTCATCCCAAGGAGAATTTCTCCCAAAATTGAAAGGCGGAGTAACTAAGTATTTCATTTAGTTTTATTTCTATAATTACTTAGGCATCAGTTATAAATCCCACTTTTAGTTCTTAAATCATGATTTCGAAATAATGGTAACACAGGAATAGAAACTCTGTTTTCATTTCTTGCTTAAGCTTTGCTTCCAAGTCTGTCTCAATTCTATTTTCATCTCTTTCTTAAAAGCTCTATTTTCATTTCTTAGATTTTGAGTAGTCCTTACAAAAGTTAGATTTAAGTTTTTGAATAATTACATTGTAAATCATTAGGTGTTAAAAGACCAAAAACCACGAAGTAAGAAGGGTTATCTAGCACAAACAGTGCACTACACTTCATCAGTTTACGATACCCGGATTGATAATTTATGTAGAGCAATTTAGGACACTAAATTGACCAAACATTTTGGCGTCGTTGCCGGGGAAGTGTAACTAGGTAGCCTTATCTCTTACATTCAAAAAAAAAATGGCATGCATAGAGAAAGAGACTCTAGGGGTAGATTTATAGCTAGGGGTAAAAGTTCAATTCCTACAACACCACCTACTCCACCAAGAACAAGAAAAGACACACCTCCATCCCAAACTCATACTCCCAGCCATAGGACTCCTGGAATTCCAAGGGCAGAAATCCAATCAACAGAATCTCCTACTTCATCTACCAAGGCAGTCTTAGGAGAGAAAAATTTCAAATCTCCAACAGCAGGAATAGCCTTTTTCACCTCCACAAGAGAGCACATTGTAGTTGAAGAATTAGGAACACCTGGTGAGGAAGAAGAAGTAGAACCTCTCTCCCATATTCCATTAATAGAAGAACCAGAGGAGGAGGAAGTAACCTTGCAGGTTGAACCCTATACTGACTCTGAAGAAACTATAATGGCAGAAGAAGAACAAGATGGAGAATTCTCACTGTTTGGAGGAGGGGGTAGAGGGAGAGGTAGAGGAAATAATGGAGAAGGTAGAGGAAATAATGGAGGAGGCAGAGGAAATAGGGAAATAGATAATTCTTTTGGATTCCCTATAGTGGATGAGGAAACAAATGCCACAATGAAAAACATCTCACCTTCTGTCCTCCCAAACTTCCATGGGTTGAAAAGTGAGGATCCTGAAACATTCTTATTTGAGTTTGAAGTCTTGTGCAGAACCTATGATTATCTAGAAGACTCTCAAAAACTCAAATTGTTTCCTTCAACATTAAAAGGAGTTACTTTGAAATGGTTTATGGGGTTAGTTACTCAGTCCATTAGAACATGGAATGACATGAAAAAAACGTTTTTGGATAGGTACTTGGATTATTGCATGCCTACCAATCACAAAGATGAAGTGTTCAAAATGATGCAAAGAGAGGATGAAAACTTAGAAGATTTGATTGAGAGGTTCAACTATAATTTGAAAAGAGCAAAGATGAATGATTTAGATGAAGAAACCTTGAAAGCTCTTTTATTAAAAGCCATTAGAGATGAGTGGATAGATATCCTTAACATGATGGGGAAGGGAGATATCTCTCAACTTCCATTAAATGATATAGGAGAATTGTGTGTTCATCTCTCAAGAGGGAAATCTAAAACAGGGAAAGGGCCAAGAGATCCTTCTCTTGTTAGAGTAAACAAATCTGCAACGGGATCTGTAAGTAGGGCAGAAATTGGTAATATGCTTGATGAATTTAAAACTGACATTCTAGGGAGCCTTAGTGAGCAATTAGACACCCTTAAAATACAAAACAAGCAGAAAACCGAGGCTAATGATTTAGCCATTTTTTGTCCAAAATGCAAAAAAAAACATGCTCTAAGAGAATTCCCTTTAGATGCAAAAATTGTAGAAACTTGTATGATTTGCTCAGAAAGTCATGAGACCAAGGGTTGTCCTTCAATCCCAGGTCTTAAGGCTATCTTTCAAGAGGAAACAGTTCCAAATTCTGCAGAACCTCTTTGTTTTGTTGCTAGAAGACCTTGGCAGGGGCCACAAAATTAGGGATTTAACAATCAAATGTATCTTCAGCCCCCACCAAATTGGAATTCTTGGCAGCAACCTTGGCCTCAACCTCAACCTCAATCTCAACCTTGGCCTCAACCTCAACCTCAATCACAACCATGGGCACAAGGGGTACAAAATCCTTATGGGAGATTTTCTCAATATTATCAATATCCTCCATCTTATCAGAATTATCCTCCCCCACACATTCAACAACAAAATCAGCAGCCACAACATCAAAATCAGAACCCTCAACTTTCATTGCCATTTCCACAACAAAGCCAAAATCCTCAACTCTTGTTGCCATTTCAACAAAAACCAAATCAACTACCTGCCCAACCATTACCAAACCCCAACAATAAAAATCCTCAGAATGCCTACATGGTAGAAGGACAACAATTTCCAACTTACATGATTACTCCCCTAGATCCTAATGATGTTCAACTAAGATCTAGAAGGATATTAGAAAAGGAAAGACCTTCTATATTCATTTAGGAACAGGACAGTTTTGAGGAAGATTCTCTAAAGGTCAATAAACGTTTTGAGGGAACATCTCCCCAAAAACAAAACATCGAGGAAGAAAAACAAAAAGAATCAGTGAACACAACTCCTATCATTGAGCAGATAGCATCTACTTCTACACCTCTTTTTCTTGAAAGACTACAAATTGATAGAGGGGTAGAAAAACAGATCTTGTTGCCCAACTATGATTTCCTAAATGAATTGAAGAATGTCTGTATCAAAATTCCTTTGCTACAAGCCATTAGATAAATTCCAATTATAACCAAAACAATAAAGGAGTTGAGCATAAAAAAACCAAGAAGAAAAGCAAAAGAAACAAAAAGAATTCACCTGGTAGGAAAAATAGCAGACATAATGATGGGAAAAATTGCCATACAAAAATATGTGGATCCAGGAAGTCCAATTGTGAAAACACATATCAATGGAGTTGAAATTCCAAATACATTGATTGACTTAGGGGCAGCAATAAACATCATGAGCAAACAAACTATGGAGCAGCTCAAGCTTCCTAATCTTCTTTACACACCTACCTTACTACAACTAGTAGATAGATTAGTAATTAAACCAGATGGTGTGCTAGAAGATATTTCAGTATCCTTAGATTCTTGGGAGTATCCTGTTCATTTCATGATCTTAACTCCCAAGAATAATCTAGGAGGACATCCACTCATATTAGGAAGACCTTGGCTGGTCATAGCTGATGCTTTTATTAGTTGTAGATTTGGTGACATGTATATTTCTCATGGTAATTCAACAAAGAAATTTACTCTATATCCTCCAGCGAAAGTAATCAAAGAAATAGATGACAAAGAATGGATTGATGATGAAAATGATATTCAGCCTCTCTTTACTATTTCAGAAATTAGTGAAGATAGTCCAATTTTAAACACATTGGAAAATTTTGAATCATCTTCAGAATATGACCATGAGCAATTTCAAGAAAAACCTAATGTTGAATATTTGTCATCTAGGCAGATGTCTCTCTATTCTATGGAAGAGCTTGGTATCTCTACAATTGAAATTTTTCCAGGTAGGACATTGAACATAAACAAAAACTTGGAGAAACTACAACAAGAAGAGCTAATCAAAACATTACAAAAACATTCTGCTGCATTTGCATCGGAATACACCGACATGAAAGGCATTGATCCTAAGACTTGTATCCATCACATCTATATTGAGGAAAATAGTAGACCTATCAGACAACCTCAGAGAATGATGAATCCATATATTAGGCAGATTGTGAAAGAAAAGCTCCAAAAATGACTGAATGTAAACTTCATTTACTCAATTTCAGATAGCCAATGGGTCTCTCCTTTGGTAATTGTGCCAAAAAAGAATGGTAAATGGAGGGTGTGCATTGATTACCGAGAATTGAATAAAGCAACCCTTAAAGATCATTTTCCTTTGCCTTTTATAGATCAAGTGTTAGATACATTAGCAGGTAAAAATTATTTCTCATTCTTGGATGGTTTTAGTGGTTATAATCAAATTCAGATAGCACCTGAAGATGAGGATAAGACCACCTTTACTTGTCCATGGGGAACTTATGCCTACCGAGTAATTCCTTTTGGTTATGTAATACACCTGCAACATTCCAAAGAGCGGTACTAGGAATTTTTTCTGATCTAATACATGATTGTGTAGAGGTATATATGGATAATTTTACAGTCTATGGGAATACATTTGAAGAATCTTTGGAAATTTTGGAAAATTTTCTTAAAATATGTAAGCAAACAAACTTTTCATTAAGTCATGAAAAATGTTCTATGATGTTTATAGAAGGTATTGTTTTAGGAGATGGGATTAAAGTTGAAAAGTCTAAAGTTGAAGTCATCTATAAATTTTCAATTCCAAATTTCCAAAAGGATGTTAGAAGTTTTCTGGGATTTACAGGGTACTATAGAAAGTTTATAGAAAAATTCACTAAAATAGCATCTCCACTCTTCAAATTGCTTACTAAAGATTGTGAATTCAATTGATATTTTGATTTCCAGTTGGCATTTGAAACCTTGAAAGCAAAAATTTTTGAAGCACCCATTTTAAGAGGTCCAAATTGGAAACTCCCTTTCCATATTTCCACAGATGCTTCAGATACAGCTCTGGGAGCTGTATTGGGACAAAAAGATTTGATTCCTTATGCCATTTATTATACAAGTAAGAATTTGACTCCCATTGAGTTGAATTATACTGTGACTGAAAAGGAATTTTTAGTTGTTGTTCATGTAATTAACAAGTTCAGACACTATATAATAGGCTATGAAACCTTTGTTCATACAGATCACTCTGCAATTAGATATTTGATGAATAAACCTATTACTAATCGCAGAGTTACAATATGGCTTTTACTTTTGTACTAATTCAACATTACTATGCTAGATAGACCTGGAAAACAAAACATAGTTTCTGATTTCTTGTCTAGGATTCAGAATATCAAAGAAGATTATCTGGTTGAAGATAAGTTCCCTAATGAATATCTTTTTGCAGTAACTACTCAAACTCCTTGGTTTGCAGATGTTGCTAACTACTTGGTCACAGGGAAGTTACCTTCACATTTGTTTCCTAGAGAGAAAAGAAAAATTATTCAAGAAAGTGCAAGATATTCATGGATCACTAACGAATTGTATAAAACAGGGCCAGATCTTATGATCAGAAGATGTGTCAAGGAAGATGAAATGCTCATGATCCTTAAAACATGTCATGATGAGCCATGTGGTGGACACTTTGCTGACAAGAGGACAACCTACAAAATCATTTCTTTAGGATATTATTGGCCATCCATCTTCAAAGATGCTAAAGAATATGTCAGGAGATGTGACAGCTGCCAAAGAGTAGGGAAACCTGCTCCCTCAAATGAAATTCCATTACAAATTCAGGTACTCATCGAACCCTTTGAAAAGTGGGCCTTAGATTTCATTGGACCAATTAATCCTCCATCTAAGTAGAAAAAACATATATTGGTATGCACTGATTATGTCACTAAATGGGTGGAAGCCAAAGCATTACCTTTTGCTAATGAAAAATTTGTAGTTAATTTTCTTTTTGAGGACATCTTTACTCATTTTGGTGTTCCAAGAGAAATTGTGACAGATCAGGGATATCAATTCACATCTAACATGGTGGAAGGTCTTGTGGAAGAATACAAGATCAAGCATAAGAAATCTACTCCTTATCATCCACAAGAAAATGGTCAAGTGGAATCTACAAATAAAGTGATTGAAGGAATCCTCACCAAGATTGTGCATCTACATAGAAGAGATTGGGCAGAAAGGCTTCCTGAAGCCTTATGGGCCTATATAACTACATGGAGGAACACAACGGGACATACACCCTATGAACTTATTTATGGGAAACAAGTTATGTTCCCTATAGAGTTCCAAATTAGAACTTTCAAGATGACAGTCCAATTGGGGCTAGATTTATTAGAGGCACAAAAGCATAGGCTGGAGCAATTAAACGAACTTGATGAAATCAGGAAAGATGCAGTTCAAAGGACTAGTATAGTCCAACAACAGAGGGCTAAATGGCATGAAAAATACATCAAGGACAAGAGGTTTCAAGTGGGAGATTGGGCACTGTTATTTGATTTAAAGTTTAAAGATTTTCAAGGGAACTTTCAAACTCATTAGCTTGGGCCATATGAGATTGAAAAAGTCTTTAGTAATGGAGCAGTGAGGATTAGAAAAATAGATGAAATTAAAACTCTTCTTTTAGTGAATGGTCATAGATTAAAGATATATCAGAAACCAATTTCAAAAGAGGAGTTCATCAATATTTTCCAAGAAAATTCTGAAATGAAGTTAGTGAAGAAGAATTCTTATTCTCCACTAACTTATTCTTTATTTTTCTTATAAAAAAAAAAGGAATAAATTGTATAAGGTTGAAAATCAATCATTGATTGGCATACTTATACAGAAAATACAGAGTGAAAATCATAGGTTTATGACACTCTATATTTTCCATTTTCTTTCCAAATAAGTAGTGATAAGAAGCCACAGTCACTCTGTAGTTCAGATTTTGAAAAGTCATCATCTCATCTCACCCCACTCCATTTTATTTTTACAGTTTCACTTCATATCATTATCATATGCCATCAATAAATTTCTCCTTTTCAGTATTCATTCCATTTCTATTTCATTTATCATCTTGTCTTACATTTCATTTCATTTTTCCTACATAGCCATTTCCATTTCATTCATGATCCATAAGCCATATTTTACTTTATGTTTCACATTCTACCGCTGATTCTGTTCTGCAGTTGATTCAGTTCTGAAGCTCTTTCTATTCTGCAGCTACAAATTGTTCATTAGTTCAGGCACAAGTGTACAATTCATAATAAAATCAATTTTGAAGACCAATCATGCTCAAGGCACCTATAGATCAACATCAAAGGAAAATTTTAGCAAGCAAAAGGTAAGGGTTCCAAAGGTAAATGCAAAAATTTATTTCAAAAAGCAATTTGAAAACATAAGCTTGTATAATATGTATGATCACATGTCTCCTTAATTAAACATCATTTGATTTGACTACCACGATGTCTCCGCCATATCTTCCGCCTTTAATGACAAACGGTCGTAATGATTCTTTCATAATCGATCTCCGCTTCAAACTCCATAACTTGTACTCAAACGGTCCTCCACAACTGCACTTTCTACACTTGTTAATGGTCAAGATAACGATGTGACCTACCTATCTACAACTCTCTAAATCCTGTCTGTCTATTTATTACATACCAACTCTTAAGTTTTTCTCTCATATTCACGCAACCATTTCATATACACAGTCATTATGTTTTCATATACACAGTCATTCTGTTTCCATATACCCATTCACTCCATTTCCATACACACATTCATTCTACTTCCTAAATAGCACTCGTTCCATAGACAGTAAAGAGTAATTTTGAGATTAGTAAATTCTACAGAACAAAGACCATGGGACTCATCGTCAGGGCAGAGCCCGTAGGGGAAAAATTCATGGAAGGATATCCCCAACTTAAGGAGGTGCTGCAGAACATTGGATGGCTCAAGTTTATTGAAAAATTTGATGGATATCATAAGGAGATCACGAAATCTTTCGCTAGATCCTTTGATGGTATAGAAGTGGAGAATGGGGACATCAAGTTTGCAATAACAAAATCCTACATAGCAGAGGCTACAGAACTACCAAGACTTGGTGAGAGGTGGTTCAAAAACAAAGAATTCCACAGTGAATCATGGAAGGTATTCCTGAAGAACCTAGGTATGGTTGTCACTGTGTTTAGGAAAGGAATCCCTATTTCAGCACTCAAAAAGAAATGGAGCATGCTTTTGATATTGAAAAAATTTATTACCTGTGAGGGAAGATTTGGATGTATGTATGTTTAGCATATACGTTTATTGATGAACTTTTTAGACAATGGAGACATTAACCTCCCTTTCTTCCTCCTAAATAGTCTAAGGAGAATGGCCTCAAATGTACAGAATAAAATTGAATCTCTGGAAACAACCATGTATCACCACGGATTGGTTAAAATCCTGGTTAAATATCATCTAAAGAAAATAGGGGATACCTGGGAAAACTTTCTTATAAGAAACCATTTCCAAGGGACACTAGAATCTCCTAAAAAAGATAGTGTCAGAAAGAGTAGGAGAAAGAAGACCAATCTTACCATTCAAAGCAACCCTGAACCTTCAGCACAAAAAAATGATGAAGAAGAACCAATCTTTGAAAAATTAACAGAGATCAGAAAGCAAATGAAGCAGAGGAAGAAGATAAAACAGAGAGTTGGTGGAATTACTAAGAACGCAACTGAATCTCCATTACAACCAGATGATGAACAACTGATTTCTGAAAAATTGACGGAGATTAAGAAACAAATCAAGGGGAAGGAAAAGTTAGGAAAAGAGAAAAAGGGTACAAAGGAGGAGAACATAAAACCCCTTAGAAGAAGCTCCAGGCTCAAAGGAATGGTAAAGAAGGTGTCATCAGAGGAAAAAGAGTTCATCAACCTGGAAGGAGAAACCCCAACATCATCTCCTGAAAATATTCCACTTATATACAGTCCTCAAAACTCTCCTAGACATTATTTTGAGGGCAGCCCCAATAGAGAATCCCCAGGCATAGATCCAATTCAATAGCAAATTTATGATTACATAGAATCACTGGAAAAGAAAAATTTCTCAAGGGATCCAGGTTCCTCATCTAATCCAGAACAACCTGTCAATCCACAAGAACCTCTGACTGACACACTCAAATAGGAAATCTATGAGTTGGAGATATTGAACAGGCATATGAAGAAAGGAAATAAAGCCCTAAAGGAACAAAGAAAATTGGATAAGGCCATACATGACAATACCATACTTCACTTGGGCTTATGGTACAAGAAAAATAGGAAGTTGAAGAGGAAGAACAAAAACTTGAAAAAAACGGTGATTAACCTCAAGTACGGACTTCTCATGAAGAAACCAAGGATGGTTGTTACTTCAAAGAAAAGCAAAAGAAGAAAGTTAGATGTATTGACAGAGGTATCTAAGCAGATGCAATAAAGGAAATAGTTTACAATTTTGGCAATATTGCATGGGGACATGCAATGATTTTGCAGTGGGGGTATGTTGAGCCTCAAAACTACTCTTTCCATAGCAACCCTTTTCATTCTTTTTCCTTGTTTTTCCATGAGAAAGATGCATTCTCATCACCAATGACCAGTATATACTATCTTAAGGAGGACATTTAGTGATTTACATATTATGCTTTTATGTTTTGTTGTTTGAATAAGTTTTTGTATATTAGCTACGGAACGCAGCCTATTCTACAGCTAATCGATTGTTCCACAGCTACCTTCATGCTTTAATAGGTTCCAGGTGTCAGAAGGAGAAACTAACTACATGGGCAGCTTGGAAATCATTGTGACATGGACCCTGTCCTATTCACCTAGCCCAGGTCGACAAGGAAGATGGTATAAGACTATGGTCAATGGAGAAGTCAAACGCAGAGACCGAAGGTAACAGGACTCTGTTTCGTGGTTAACCAACACGTTTCATAGTGATGGGAAGCGTTATCTGAAACAATTACCTGAACCTACGGACTCCCACAACCACCTGTGCAAACCGAATCCAACAACCATTATCTTGGACTTATGTCTCCATCAGCCAAGGAAGAAATTTTGTGTACCTGTATTCTACGTGTTCTTGGTTGTAGCATATTTTTCTCCACAAACAGTTGTATGGTTTTCTTATAAATACCTGTGAACCGAGAGAGTTAGTGGTGATAGTGATAGTTTTATTGTGAAATCAAATTCTGAACTCTGTAATTTCCGGGCATTTTGTGTCCTTGTTGTCAATATGAAGACCGCATGTTTTATGAGAATCTGAAGGAGTTTCTTTGGAGTTGATTGAGCAAGCGTAGCCTAATCAGTTGTAGAGGGCCCCTACACTGAAAAGGTTTCATTTCATGTTATTTTTCTTCTTCTTGTTAACTGTAAATTCATCATTTTCTTTCATAATGTTTATAATCATTTTCTTGCTAACAATGTTTGTAATGCAGTCTCCATCATTTTCTTATTAACAGTGTTCATAATTTAGAATAGATTCCATTTGCTTGATCTCTTTTTTTTTAGTTTTCATCAGTAGTTAGAAAATGAAGTTCAGTAATTTAATCTAGTTTTCTTCATTCACTGTTTTACTTGTCTTTAAATTCTCAACTAGACTGATCAATGCCATTTACTGTCTTTGCCATTTTTTAAAGTTTACTAACTCATGGTGTGAATGAATGTCTCTAAAAAAACCCTTCAAGTTGATAATTCATCCTAAACTAAGTGGTTGATAATTTCATTTATGCAATGAGTCTTTGCTACATATCTTTATTTGCTTTTTGTTAGATTAATGAAGTACAGAATTCCTCAAATGTCATCCCAAGGAGACTTTCTCCCAAAATTGAAAGGCAAAGTAACTAATTATTACATTTAGTTTTATTTCTGTAATTAGTTAGGCATCAGTTATAAATCCCACTTTCAGTTGATTTGGAAATAATGGTAACATAGGAATAGAAACTTTGTTTTCATTTCTTGCTTAAGCTTTGCTTCCAGTCTGTCTCAATTATGTTCTCATCTCTTTCTTAAAAGCTCTGTTTTCATTTCTAGGATTTTGAGTAGTCCTTACAAAAGTTAGATTTAAGTTTTTGAATAATTACATTGTAAATCATTAGGTGTTAAAAGACCAAAAACCCCCCAAAATAATATAAAACACAAAAACAACGAAGTAAGAAGGGTTATCTAGCATAAACAGTGCACTACACTTCATTAGTGTACGATACCTAGATTGATAATTTATGTAGTGCAATTTAGGACACTAAATTGACCAAACAGATGTTTAGACTCCAGGGAGTATTAGGAAGCACTTTCAGGAGGAAAGATGACAGATCCCACTACATGGATTGGTCGGCGAAGGGCAGTTTCACACGCACTAGATTGGTTCATGATGTATGGAGTCCATATATTAATTGTGCACATGGACCTGAGACATGGTACAGTTTGGTGCCATCAGCTATCAGGACTATGCCGCAGTCATTCTCGTCATTGGATCCAGGGATTTGGTTGGTTGATTGTCCATTCTGTTTCGTGATGAGCGGGATCGAGGCAAAGAGTGACCCAGTTCACACTTGGTTTGACATGTGGAGGAGTGTCGAGGCCTTTGTCACATGGCAAGGTTGGTTTCCCTTGTTGTTGCTATGGATCAAGGTTACTATTGGATGGGTAGGTTGTGACAGTGTGGAGATGCCTAGTCGAGATGTGTTGGGACTCTATAGATGTTTTTCCATCTAGTCCCGGGAGAGGAGGATACAACTCGCGCACAATGGCCAGATAGTCATGGACACAGTTGCACTGCGACAACATGGTGGCACCCTTTCTAGACTAGCATGGGATATGATAATGATATGAGTTGGAAGTACAGTTACCCCTGGGGATGAGCTTATTTCTACGAGGGAATATTATACATATCTTCCATTTGGATTTAGTGATACATTGATGACATGCTGGGGGACTTCGCTAGTATGGCAGAATGTGAAATGAGAGGAAGTCAAGGGGAACACATGCAGACGAGGGTTCATTTCCACAGGGATTGGATTGCATCTTCAAGAGTCCACTCCTAAAGTGCACGATATCGTTTACTGAGGAGGGTAGCTTCTCAAGGGTCTACTCAGGATTTCATTGTCAAGGTGATCTACTTGTGCAGAAATATTTTAGCAACTTTATCTTATGGGTCAACCAACAGAGCGAATGAGGCTTCCCATGTGTCAGGATGGTTTGGGACCCTCTTGTCATTGGGTTTATTCATGTGGTGGTGGTGCATCATCAAGGAGAGGTTTCGTTGCACATTTGTTCCCTATAGAAATGGAACATGGTGATATTTCTTAAGTACAAGAAATTTTTGGCGGCGAGGACTGTGATGTTGCCATTTTGTGCATGAAAAAATCACTTAGGAATTTCGCAAAATTTTTGGATAATATTAAAAAGGGGAAACATTAATTTTGTAAGAGAAGGGAGAAGTCATTATTTTGGAGAATAGTGGAAAAACGGGAAAATTATTGTTAGAAATTAAGTAATAGAGCAATGAAATACATAAAATATTGTAGAAACACAAATACAAAAATGCATAAAATAAGAGACACAAATATACGTGGTGATGAGCCCCAATTTGTGGTACAATTTGGGCTCATTTGGCCTACTTGCTCTGCTCAAACCATTCATTTTTTATTGCTTATGCATTCATTTCTTGGTTTATTCGTGTTGTTTGTAGGAAGAAAGGTAGGCATTCTATCTACGTGACTAATGCATGATGCTTTCAGGTTTTTGGCATTAAAAGGGAGAAAAGACCACGAGAAAGGAGACAAGGAGACAATGAGGTGGCACTGCTGGTTTTTAGGAGAGGATGTCCACGGTCTTGGGGACCTTCCTCGTGATTCCCACCATAGCTCTGAGCTCCAATCCATCTCCCCACCGAGCTTAGAAGCAGCCAACTGTTCTACAGGAACAGCAGTTATAACTGTTCTACAGGAACAGCAGTTATGACTGTCCTACAGGATCAGCAGTTTAAACTTCAGTTGGACAGCTGAGCTCCACAAATCAAGGACACCTGTTGGATGATCATTTTGCATAAATACTGAGGTTGTAGCCTTGGATAGAAGCTTTTTGAACTTTTGTATTACTCTCGTAATTGGGAAGTACGAGCTACAGCTCGGTGTTTGTCCCTTTTGTAAGCCATTTTGGCATGTCATCAGACTTTCGTTTATGAATAAAGGCAGGCAGATTTTGATCTCGTTCTGAGTTTCTAAGGGAGCTATAGCTCTCAGGTTAGGGCCCAACCTGAGAGCAATAGATCTCCTTGGTGTTGTAATGTTATTTGCATTTCGTTCCAGCACTTTGAGTTTTTACTTTGACATGCAATTTGAATTTACAGTCTGTTAATTTAGTCTTTTTCATGAGCTGAGATAGGATTAGTTTATGGTGATTTGCTTTCAGTTGCTTAGATTCGATAAGAGGATAGTTATAAATTATTGGCGCTCCAGCAAAAGGTTGTTAAGGCTCACTGCCATCTCTGTTAGGGATTGGGGTGCAGTCCATAACCAACCACCAAAAAGAAACGCAGTTCTTCTCACTTCCATGCAAGCTGCAACATAGACATTTTCGTTGAAGATCCATCCATGCACTTTTGACACTGAACCATACTTCTACATTTCACTTCCATGCACGAGTTTCATTTCTTGGTTTTCCATTGATGTTCATAGGTTTCATGGCACAGTTATCATAGGTTAATGAATTCTTGTTTTTGGTGCATAAGTCATTTGTTTCATTTACGCTACTCCTTATCACTCCACTTCCTTCTTCTTCTTCTTGATCTCTCCTCAAGTCACCCATTCGGCCTCTGTCCAGTTCATTTACCCTCCAACTCATCCATTATTCACTTAGCCCCATCTACTTAAACTTTTGTTGATCCCATCCTTCCAACCATCAAACCACTACATGCACTCTTCCTCCATCTGATTCCTCTGCTCCTGAGCCATCACCAGCTCCATCTCCATCTCACATATCCTCCCACACCACTCCAACACTTCACCATCTACACTTCACCATCTCCCAAAACCTCCATGGCCAAACATCCTGTAGAATTGCACAGACTTCCTGTAGAAATCTCTGAGTTTCCTGTAGGATCCCCTGCAAACTTCCTATAGAAGCCTGCAAACTCGGTTGCTGAGCATCCGAACGTGGTAGACTTCTATGGACTGATGCTAGAGACCCTCTGGGACCTCCCCTAGCCATCCTGACCTTGCCCATGCTTTCCTTCCATTCCAACCGCTCCTGCACAACCAAACCCTAATCAAAAGCATCATCACAATAAATCCAACCACTTGATGAAAAAATAAAAAAACATGTCTTTTCAGTTGCAAGTAGCTTAGATGCATGTACTTCAGTTCACTGCAAGTAATGGCATTCTTGGTAGTAGTTTCATTCACAGTTTTGCATTGTAAGGGTCTAGCTAGTCAAATTAGGGTTTACTAGGGTTTTCATGCTTTGTTGGCTTTCAGTTTCTTTCTGCAATTAGACTAGTCTCCTTTGAGTTAGCTTTTGTCCATCATTCATAAAGCTTCTTCTGTGAGCCTATAGAAGTTGGCTTGAGCCCTAGCGGACTTGTGCCAGCTGACCAAGTGACAGCTGCGACAAGAGCTAGTACTTGTACATACAGCACCGTCGCTTCCAAGTTTGTACGAACTACCGGGTTGATAAAATTAGAGATAGGAAGCTCCAGGAGTTGTAGAATTATTGCTACAATACTGGAGCCCACCATCTTTTTGGCGCCATTGCCGGGGAAGCGTCAGAGTATTAGTAATTGTTGCTTTTCTTCTACTTTCTTACTCTTGCCTTCTGCTAAGTAGTTTACTTCATTTCCATTCTGCAAAAGTAGCATAGACATTTCCTGCTTTCATAGATTAGCATTTCCTGCTTTCATAGATTAACATTTCCTGCTTTCATAGATTAGCATTTCCTTTCTGCAAGCGTAGACTAGCATTTCCATTCTTGCAATTTCCTTTGAGCAAAGTAGATTAGTTCTTTCCTGCTTTCAGTTTAATTTCGCATCTTTCATAGTTAGTTGTAGATCAATCTGTCTCAGTTTTGCAGGTACCAAAAGAAAAGCAAAGCAAAAGCAATCAAAAGAAAAAGAAAGTCTTTTCCATTTCATGCCTCGTAGGAACCGAGATAGATCAGGCAAATTCCTACCAAACACCCCCACCACATCACTAAGTCACCCTTCTCTCTTCTTTGGTGACAGTGACCCAGAAGAACCTATAGGTGAACATCCTGAGATATCCAAAGACCCTATAGTAGAAGAAGAGTTAGAGACCACTCCATCTGAAGCTATGGCTGACAATAGAAGAGAAGATGAGAGAATAGAAGGTGCCTTTCCCATCCGAGAGACCAATGGAGAGATGAAAATGAAGAACATTAGCCCATCCGCCTTACCTCACTTCCATGGGCTGACCACTGAAGATCCGGATACCTTCCTGTTTGAGTTTGTTGTCCTTTGTAGAACCTATGACTATACTGAAGACGAGCAAAAGTTGAAACTTTTCCCTTCCACTCTTAAGGATGCAGCACTACGCTGGTTCATGGGCTTACCTGGGAATAGTATCACCACTTGGGCTCAGATGCAGCAAGCTTTCAATACCAAGTACCGGGATTACTGTAGGTCCAAAGAAACAAAGGGGGAAATCTTTCGGATGTCCATGGGAAATGATGAGTCCTTAGAGGATTATGAGGAGAGGTTCCAACTAAGCTATAAGCGGGCCAGGTGCACACTTGACCCTGAATCCCTCAAGTTGGTCCTGCTCCGAGGAGTCCCTGAAGACCTCTTAGATACCCTTCACATGTTAGTTGGGGGGGACATTTACCAACTGCCTTATGAGGACATAAAGACTGTGTTTAGAAACCACTCCAGGGCAGCTCGGAAACGAGGTAGAGGAAACCACCTCTCAACTAGTGTCCCTTTCTCCAAACATGAGCTTGCAAATCAATTAGAAGATCTTAAGAGTGAGGTGAGACAAACCATTGCCATGCAACTTGACACATTCAGGATTCAGCAAAAGAAAGAAGAGGCTGAGAGAGCCTTGGCTGTCTTCTGCCCTAGGTGCACAAGGAGGCACCCTAAGAACGAATGTCCATTGCATTCGGTTGAAGTGTGTTTCGTTTGTGAGGAGGACCATCCCACAAATCAGTGTCCAACCTTACCTGGGTTTAAAGCCATGTACCAAGGGACCGAAGCTCCCACTGAACCTCTCTATTACCTCAACCAAAGGAGGCCACAGGGATCTATACCTTATCAGCAGGGGATGCAAGGGGCATCTCAAGCTTATTACAGCCCCAACCAATCGACTCCTATGCCTTCCTGGGGTCCCCCTACTCATCCTTCATGGTCCATGCCTCCTCCATGGTCTTATCCACCTCAGTACCCCACTCAACCTACTTCTCATTCATATCACTCACATGCCCAGCCACAGCCTCAATGGAATGCACCTCAGTCGGGGTGGAGGCCCCAATACAACACTCCTCCTGCCATCTTGCCTCCACCACCAGTTCAACCTCAGTCATTACCTCCTGCTCCTCCAAGGAAACCTCAAATGCCTGCTCAACCGAACCCGAATCCCAACAATAGACAGGCCCAGCAGGTATACACTGGGGAAACCTCATGCCCTACCTATGCTGTGGAGATCCAGGAGATCAATCTTCGATCTGGAAAGACTCTACCAGATCGCCAACCTCCTCCCCCAGAGGATGAGGAAGATAAACTTGAAAGTGAACCGAAGATTATTCCACCCTTTCCTGAGAGGCTAACAGCCACCACACAACCCAACCCAGAGGAGGATGAGCTTCTGGGTGAGCTCAAGCAGTTGTGTGTAAAAATACCACTCCTCCAAGCCATCAAGGATGTGCCAATATACAAAAAACTGGTTAAGGAGAAGTGTTTCAAACACCCAGGCAGACGGAAGAAAGATGCCTCAACTATCAATGTCATAGGACAACTGTCTGACCTTATGTTAGGACAAGTCATCTACCCAAAGTACCTAGATCCTGGAAGTCCTGTAGTAGATGTTCACATCAATGGCACCATTATACCTCACACCTTGATTGATCTGGGGGCTTCCATTAATGTGATGACCAGGGATACCATGCTTAAGCTTAATCTTCAGGGTTCCTTGAGGAAGACCTCGACAGTACTGCAATTAGCAGATCGCTCCACCGTGACTCCCGAAGGTATCGTGGAGGATGTCTTGGTCTCTATTGACTCTTGGGAATACCCTGCAGACTTCCTGGTTCTGCAACCAAAGGCCAAGCTTACTGGATATCCTCTCATTTTGGGAAGGCCTTGGTTAGCTACTGCAGATGCTTACATAAGTTGTCGTGCAGGAAACATGACCATGAAGAATGGTCCCATGTCCAAGCAGCTATTCCTATACCCTCCTGCCCAACCCTCCTTAGAGCATGACTTACCACTCTGGTTGGAAGAAGGAGAGGAAGACGAGGTGTACTCAGCACCTCTGTGCACCTTAGATACCACTAGAAGAGACCCCCCAACTGAGGATGACTTGATCGAGACTTTGATCCAGAATCCACCTTCCAGTGCATTACCCTTAGAGAAATTGGTGGAGGATGCCCAAGCTGGCACCTTAGTGGATCTGTGTACAACCAACCCTGTTACTCCCAGAGTCAAGAATGTGGAGTTCGGCCCTGAGAAAGCATTGAAGATCAGCTCCTCCCTATCTCCTTCCCAGGAAAAGGAGTTGTGTAGTCTGTTGGCCAACCACCTTGATGCTTTCGCTTGGAGCTATAAGGAAATGAAAGGAGTCCATCCTTCGGTCTGTACCCATCATATATACATCAAAGAGGATTGTAAACCGGTTAGGCAACCTCAGAGGAGAATGAATCTAGCCCTTAAGGACATTGTCAAGGAAGAATTGCAAAAACTGTTGGATGCCGGATTCATTTACCCCATCTCAGATAGTGAATGGGTGTCCCCTCTAGTGTTGGTTCCCAAGAAAAATGGGAAATGGAGAATCTGTGTGGACTACCGAGAACTGAACAAAGCTACCAAGAAGGACCATTTCCCTCTACCTTTCATAGATCAAGTGTTGGATGGACTGGCAGGAAAGAAGTTCTTCTCTTTCCTGGATGGGTTTAGCGGGTACAACCAAATCCAAATCAGCCCATAAGACCAAGATAAGACCACCTTCACTTTTCCTTGGGGTACCTTTGCCTATCGAGTCCTTCCCTTTGGGCTATGCAATGCTCCTGCTACCTTTCAGAGAGCTGTCTTGAGCATCTTCTCGGAGCTGGTCCATGATGCAGTAGAAATCTATATGGATGACTTTACTCCTTATGGGGCCAACTTCCAGGAAGCATTGTCCAACCTGGGAAAAGTCCTAACCAAATGCACCGAGATGAACTTGTCCCTTAGTCCTGAAAAATGTGAATTCCTAATGACAGAAGGGACCGTGCTAGGCCATACCATTTCTTGCCAAGGATTGCAGGTGGATCCTAACAAAATTGCTCTCATCAAGAGGGTTCCACCTCCTCAAAGGGTCAGGGATGTCCGGAGTTTCTTGGGATTAGCAGGATAATACCGGAGATTCATTAAAGATTTCAGCAAGCTAGCCTCGCCATTGTTTGGCCTGTTGGCAAAAGATGTGGAGTTTAATTGGACTGACGATTGTCAGAGGGCTTTAAATGAATTAAAGGACAAGTTGGTGTCAGCCCCAATCCTGAGAGGTCCAAACTGGGCCCTACCTTTCCACATCCACACTGATGCCTCGAACAAAGCCATAGGTGCAGCTTTAGGACAAGTTGAGCAAAAACTTCCATATGCCATTTACTTTGTTAGCAAAAACTTGTCCAAAGCTGAGCTGAATTACACTGTAACCGAGAAAGAATTCTTGGCTGTGGTCCATGCATTGAACAAGTTCCGACATTATATTACTGGTTACCAGACCTTTGTACATACTGACCATGCTGCTATTAGATATTTAATGAATAAACTAGATGTGAATGCTCGTATTATTAGATGGTTACTTTTATTGCAGCAGTTTGATTTGACCATTGTTGAAAAACCAGGTAGAGAAAATGTTGTTGCTGAATTTTTATCTAGATTGGATTTGTCTGCAGATGAGGATGGAACCGTGGATGACCAGATGCCCGATGAACATCTGTTTGCTATTTCAGTACTCTCTCCATGGTTTGCTGATATAGCAAACTATCTTGTTTCAGCACAGTTCCCTCCACACCTATCTTCCAGAGAGAAGAGCAGAATCATCAGAAAAAGTGCCTCATTTACTTGGATCGGGGGCAATCTGTTCAAGCTTAGCCCCGATCAGATCTTAAGGCATTGTGTAAGGGAGGAGGAAGTCTTTGATATCCTCCTCACTTGTCATGATGGGCCTTGTGGAGGACATTTTGCAGCAAAGAGAACTGCCTTCAAAATCCTGCAGGAAGGCTACTATTGGCCCACACTTCATCAAGATGTCAGAAGATATGTCAGTCAGTGTGACCAATGCCAAAGAATGGGGAAACCGACCCAAAGGGATGAGATGCCTCTCCAACCTCAAGTGACTCTTGAGCCATTTGAGAAGTGGGGCATGGACTTTGTGGGCCCAATCAACCCCTCTTCGAGGCAAAGGACTTACATCATTGTGTGTACTGACTATTTGACAAAGTGGGCAGAGACCAAAGCAATCAAAGCAACAACAGAAGAAAAGGTGGCCGAGTTCCTAAGAGAGAACATTTTCTATAAGTTTGGCTATCCAAGAGAGCTGGTCACCGATCAAGGGAGCCAGTTCACCTCCAACCTGGTTGAAGATCTCCTGGCTCATCACAAGATCAAGCATAGGACTTCCACCCCCTATCACCCTCAAGCAAATGGGCAGGTGGAAGTCACCAATAGAGCATTAGAAGGGATCTTGACTAAGGTGGTGAGCAGCAGCAGAAAGGACTGGGCAGATCGCCTGGTTGAAGCCACATGGGCTTACAACACCACTTGGAAGACCACCACCAGCTTCACACCGTATGAACTGGTCTATGGGAAGAGAGCTTTGTTGTCCATTGAGTTTGAATACAACACTTTGAGGATGGCAGCTCAGCTGGACCTAGATCTCAGCCATGCACAACAAGAAAGGCTACTGCAGCTAAATGGCCTGGATGAGCACCGAATGCAGGCCCTCCTTCACTCAGAAGTGGTTCAACTTCAGAAAAAGGTGTGGCATGACCAATGTCTCCATGACAAGCAATTTCAGCCGGGAGATTGGGCTTTGTTGTATGACTCAAGATACAAAGATTTCAAGGGGAAGCTGAGAACCAGATGGCTAGGACCATATGCAGTGGAGAAATGCCATGAAAATGGATCTGTCCTCATTCGAACCATTAATGAGGAAGCCATTCCCATGCTTGTCAATGGGCACCATTTGAAGATCTACAGGAGACCTCTCTCAAGACAAGAGTTCATCAAAACTATGGAGAAATCTGTATTGGTCATAGAGAAGGGTTCTGCTTCTGCTTTTGGCATACCCTGAAGAAAAAAAAATGAAAAAAATAAATAAATAAATAAATAAAGATCCTTGGGTGAAAACCTCTCTGAGGCGCCCAAGGCAGGTAGTAGGGGTGAAAACCTCATTGAGGCGCCCCTATTGTCTTTCAAAAAAAAAAGGAGAAAAGGTTTGAAAAAGATCCTTGAGTGAAAACCTCTCTGAGGCGCTCAGGGCAGATGGCACGGGTGAAAACCTCTTTGAGGCGCCCCTGTTATCTTTCAAAAAAAAAAAAGAAAAAAAAAAAGAAAACACAATAAGCAAAATATGGTAAAATTGCATGCAGGTTGCAGATGCTCTATGGAGAAGAGGAAGCCCTTCAACTCACAGCCAAGGGTCCTTATCATGCTGTCAAGGAACCTCACCAGCACCTCCTCCAAGAGTACCCATGTTTTTTTCAAGGTATGTGCAATTTTATCATGGTTTGAATCTTCTACAGGAAGATGTTGTCTTTCTACAGGAAGATGCAGTCTTTCTATAGGAAGGCGCGGATTTTCTACAGGAAAGTGCAGACTTTCTACAGAAAGGCCGAACTTTCTACAGGAAGCTCTGTGTTCTACAGGAAACTTCCTGTAGGAGTTTTGGACGGCCAAAATTCATCTTAAAAAGAGATTTCGCGACTATGGATTGGTTTGGATGCATGCAAGCCTCTGTTGGCACCCTTGCACATTGCTGTCACCTTGCTCCACCATCCTTGTCGACATGCGACCAAGTTCCCTGCACCAACAAAGAAGATCAATGAGTTCTCGCGGGAAAGGCCATTTTCAAAGTTAAAAAAATGCTGGATCTCATACCGCAGGCATCAAGAGCTCTGGGAATGTGATTGAAACGCCAGAACCTTCGTCGTGTAGCATGCACCCAAGGAGAAAGGATGGTTACGAGACACCTCGCAGGAATCCTGTAACAGTTCAACCTGCTCAAGTGGATACCATTCACAGCACCGCCATCTGAAATGAAACGCGGGCGCATGCAAGCAAAACATCCACTCCATCGTTGGCAGCCTGTAACCACGAGCCTCCGGGTCTGTGTAAGTCGCATGCAGCAGGTAGATCCACTCACCATCGTCCAAGAACTGGAAAAATCGTGTGCAGCCACGCAGGTAAGTGTCTCAACCCTTCCTTCCATCAAATCGCATGAATCTTACCTTGAAATTGTTTGCAAAGCGTAAAATTGAATGGTTGAGCGGCCGTATGGCCAGTCGACTGGCCACGTCGGCTAGTTAAAGTGTAATTGGATGTTTGGGTGGCGGCCACGACAAGGAGAATGAACGGCACGCACGTGAGAACACTCTCGTCAGAGCATGAGTTTAACAGGAAAAGGCGGCGGCAAATCTGTGGGAATGGATGTGGCAGCAAGTGAATACGCAGGCGGATGATGGATGACGTCGCCCAACGGTCCGGCGGGGACAGCTCATCCCCCGCGCCACGGATTGCGCCGATTCAAAATCTAATCGGCTAGATCATGCGCATGCATTTATCATCCAACACTTCAAACTCGGGTGGCTATTCTGATCTCCTCTGCACTTTGATACGCCGAACTGTTGGCTACCAGAACGTCGGTAAAGCACACCTCGAGCGCGGGCCAACTACAGTCCTCCCCGAGAATTGCGCACTGCTTCTACAAGAACGCAGTTCTACAGGAACGCAGTTATACAGGAACGCAGTCTACAGGAACGCAGTCTACAGGAACGCAGTCTTCTACAGGGAAGCGGGTGCCTCACGAAAAAGGTGGCCAATTAAAGAGGTAACCCTGAACTCTTCATGCAAATGGTTAGTAAAAGTGGCAAGACCATCGTCCACAGTCGGGTCATAAAGCTATTGGTGGATTTGTTGTTTGTTGTGCCTATGCTGTCGTTCTATAGGGTGTCGGTATAAGTAGACTGTGTTGAATTTTGTGGATTATGTGCATGCTCTGTCTTAATAGACCAAATCTCTTTTGCATTTGCCACCTTTAATTAAAACGACCGTGTTCATCATGCCGGGTGGGTTTATAAGACGGGAACCCACTGATTCAACCAAACTAAGGGAAAACCCGGCAGTGGTAGAGCTCTTCACCAGAGCACAATGGATTCCTTTTTGTGATAAGCTGCAGGGCTACGATGATGAAGTGGCTGAAGAATTCTTGCAGGCTCTGAAGCCTAAATCCCAGACACTGGCCACAGTGAACTTCAGAGGTCTAAGCCTCAAGCTCACCCCAGAACATATCAGTCGGATCACAGAACTTCCTATGGGTCTGCCGTGGGATAAAGAGGAGAGAAAGCTGAGTCAGCAGGCAAAGAAAGAATTCTTTCCACCCGAGGAAGAATTCTCGGAGGACAAAAATGGGGTGCGAAGAACGAGCCTATTGCCACCTTGGAATGAAGTCAGTTTGCAAATCATGAAATATATTACTTGTGAAGGTCGTTTCAGCATCGTGTATGCATATCACTTTCGGCTGCTCACTGAGTTGAGGCACCGAATTGACCTTCCTGTAGAACAAAAACTGAGCATCCCTTATTACCTTCTGTAGTCTCTAATGGAGTGTGCTACAAAGCTGAAAGAGGGAATACCAGATCAGATAGCCCACCATGGGTTGATCAAGCTTCTTGTGGAGGATGCATTGCATTCATATAAGGTTCCCCTCTCATGGGAATCCTTCCGGAATTTGACAAAATATGGGGACATTAAGATGTTGATCGAAGAAACGGGTTCCTCCAGCAGTGAGGAACAAGAAGCAGTGGCCGAGGGACAGAGAGAATAAGGCCAAGAGACCCTGACAACAGTACAGAAGAAAGAACAAAGGAAGAAGCATGAGGAAAAGGAGGACAAAGAAAAAGGTGGCACACCTATCCTGTCAGCAAGGGAAAAGAGGATGAAGAGCAGAATGGACAAAGCTGAGGTGGTCCACGTCAGCCCAAGTACCTCAACAGCACCTGCAACCAAAGCAAAAAGCAAAACTCAGGCAGGAAAGCAAGCAGAGGTGGAGACACCTGTGTCTACAGGAAAGCAAAAACAGGCTTCTACAGGAAGCCCAAAAACAAAAACAAAGGCTTCTACAGGAAGCCCGAAGATCATTGAGAAGCAGGCTTCTACAGGAAGCCCAAAAGCAAAGACCAAGGCTTCTACAGGAAGCCCGAAAATTGTTGGGAAACAGGCTTCTACAGGAAGCCCAAAAACGGAGACAAAGGCTTCTACAGGAAGCCCGGAATTGCAAAAACAGGCTTCTACAGGAAGCCCGAAGACAGAGACAAGGGCTTCTACAGGAAGCCCGAAATTGGAAAAAGGGGCTTCTACAAGAAGCCCGAAAGTCGTCAAGAAACAGCCTCCTACAGGAAGCCTGAAGACAGAGAGAGGGTCTTCTACAGGAAGCCCAAAAGCGGGAAAGAAAGAATCTTCCACAGGAGGCCCGGAAGTGGGCAAAGCAGGGTCTTCTACAGGAAGCCCGAAATCTGAAAAGGAGGGGCCCTCTACAAGGAGTTCTGAGAGAGCAAAACGCAAGAAAGAGAAGGCTGGTATTCTAGAGAAGGAGGCAGCAGCAGCGCTGGCCGCCCTCAGTACACCTCCAAAGCCGAAGGAGAAGAGAGAGAGGGAGACCCCTCTACCATCTGAGGCCAGGAGAAGCAAGCGGATAACCACGGGCAAGCCATAGCCTCCACCCGGCAATCAAACCACTTCAGGGGATGTCCCTACTTCACCCAGTACAAGAACCCCCTCTAAAACATCAGCCACCCCCGAGAAGGGGAGCCCAAAAATAACTTCCTGGACACGAAAAATAGGCCAATCGCCTTTCGAAGCCCGGCTCAAGGAAATAGGAAAGGGGGAAGAAGCATCACCTTCGTCACCACCAGGGGCAGCGAAGGCAGGACCGCCAAACACGGGAAAGGAAGAAGCGCCACCCTCGGTAGAAAAGGCAAGGCCACCAAAAACAGGAAAGGAAAAGCATGCTCCGGGCTCTAGTTCTCGGCCAAAGACGAGGAGCCAGGGCAAAGTTTCTCAAGGATGAGCAAATAGTTTAGCTGGGGGGTGATGATGAGCCCCAATTTGTGGTACAATTTGGGCTCATTTGGCCTACTTGCTCTGCTCAAACCATTCATTTTTTATTGCTTATGCATTCATTTCTTGGTTTATTCGTGTTGTTTGTAGGAAGAAGGGTAGGCATTCTATCTACGTGACTAATGCATGATGCTTTCAGGTTTTTGGCATTAAAAGGGAGAAAAGACCACGAGAAAGGAGACCAGGAGACAATGAGGTGGCACTGCTGGTTTTTAGGAGAGGATGTCCACGGTCTTGGGGACCTTCCTCGTGATTCCCACCATAGCTCCGAGCTCCAATCCATCTCCCCACCGAGCTTAGAAGCAGCCAACTGTTCTACAGGAACAGCAGTTATAACTGTTCTACAGGAACAGCAGTTATGACTGTCCTACAGGATCAGCAATTTAAACTTCAGTTGGACAGCCGAGCTCCACAAATCAAGGACACCTGTTGGATGATCATTTTGCATAAATACTGAGGCCATATCCTTGGATAGAAGCTTTTTGAACTTTTGTATTACTCTCCTAATTGGGAAGTACGAGCTACAGCTCGGTGTTTGTCCCTTTTGTAAGCCATTTTGGCATGTCATCAGACTTTCGTTTATGAATAAAGGCAGGCAGATTTTGATCTCGTTCTGAGTTTCTAAGGGAGCTATAGTTCTCAGGTTAGGGCCCAACCTGAGAGCAATAGATCTCCTCGATGTTGTAATGTTATTTGCATTTTGTTCCAGCACTTTGAGTTTTTACTTTGACATGCAATTTGAATTTACAGTCTGTTAATTTAGTCTTTTTCATGAGCTGAGATAGGATTAGTTTATGGTGATTTGCTTTCAGTTGCTTAGGTTCGATAAGAGGATAGTTATAAATTATTGGAGCTCCAGCAAAAGGTTGTTAAGGCTCACTTCCATCTCTGTTAGGGATTGGGGTGCAGTCCATAACCAACCACCAAAATGAAACGCAGTTCTTCTCACTTCCATGCAAGCTGCAACATAGACATTTTCGTTGAAGATCCATCCATGTACTTTTGACACTGAACCATACTTCTACATTTCACTTCCATGCACGAGTTTCATTTCTTGGTTTTCCATTGCTGTTCATAGGTTTCATGGCACAGTTATCATAGGTTAATGAATTCTTGTTTTTGGTGCATAAGTCATTTGTTTCATTTACGCTGCTCCTTATCACTCCACTTCCTTCTTCTTCTTCTTGATCTCTCCTCAAGTCACCCATTCGGCCTCTGTCCAGTTCATTTACCCTCCAACTCATCCATTATTCACTTAGCCCCATCTACTTAAACTTTCGTTGATCCCATCCTTCCAACCATCAAACCACTACATGCACTCTTCCTCCATCTAATTCCTCTGCTCCTGAGCCATCACCAGCTCCATCTCCATCTCACCTATCCTCCCACACCACTCCAACACTTCACCATCTCCCAAAACCTCCACGGCCAAACATCCTGTAGAATTGCACAGACTTCCTGTAGAAATCTCTGAGTTTCCTGTAGGATCCCCTGCAGACTTCCTGTAAAAGCCTGCAAACTCGGTTGTTGAGCATCCGAACATGGTAGACTTCTATGGACTGATGCTAGAGACCCTCTGGGACCTCCCCTAGTCATCCTGACCTTTCCCATGCTTTCCTTCCATTCCAACTGCTCCTGCACAACCAAACCCTAATCAAAAGCATCATCACAATAAATCCAACCACTTGATGAAAAAATAAAAAAACATGTCTTTTCAGTTGCAAGTAGCTTAGATGCATGTACTTCAGTTCACTGCAAGTAATGGCATTCTTGGTAGTAGTTTCATTCACAGTTTTGCATTGTAAGGGTCTAGCTAGTCAAATTAGGGTTTACTAGGGTTATCATGCTTTGTTGGCTTTCAGTTTCTTTCTGCAATTAGACTAGTCTCCTTTGAGTTAGCTTTCGTCCATCATTCATAAAGCTTCTTCTATGAGCCTATAGAAGTTGGCTTGAGCCTTAGCGGACTTGTGCCAGCTGACCAAGTGACAGCTGCGACAAGAGCTAGTACTTGTGCATACAGCACCGTCGCTTCCAAGTTTGTACGAACTACCGGGTTGATAAAATTAGAGATAGGAAGCTCCAGGAGTTGTAGCATTATTGCTACAATATTGGATCCCACCACGTGGTTCACCCAATTTTGGTTATGTCCACGGAGAAACAACCAATCCTTCCTTTTATATTATCCAGCAAAATGAAGACATACAACCTATAGCAGATCCATTGTAATTTCCTCTTCACTCTCACACAATCTCCTCTCTCTCTCCCACAGAATAATAATACATAACTGCAATACAATTCCCTCATATAAATTGAGGGTTGCCTTCTATGGAAAAAAAAACCCTGAATTGACATAACTTCTATCGTCAGATCATCCGCCTAATGAACGGCCCAATTTGACTACGAAATTACAATATTTTACAAGGTAATGTTCATCTATTTTTAGCTTCCGGGTGGGGGGGGGGTCTCATAAAAGTCGCTGTCACCCCCACTGATGGTGATTAAATGAGCAGCATTTCCGCCCCATTTGGAACAGGGATCCAACACAGTTGAAACAAAAAAAACTATGAACAATCAGCAAGATAATTAGGCTCCACGCCCAACAATCTCCCACTTGGAGACTTATTATATAAATCCATAGTTGCTTCACTTACTGGACAATGACTCCACTTGGACATGGTTGTTTCTCATCTTCACTGTCATACTTGAACACCAATTGTAACTGCGAAGATCTCAATTTCTCCTTGGTTACAACTTTTGTTAACATATCTGCAAGATTCCGGCTAGTGTGTATCTTTTCCAGCTTCAACTGTCCATCTTCCAACACTAACCGTATGAAATGGCACTTGAGTTGTATATGTTTAGTCTTGGCATTGAATGTTGAGTTGCTTGAAAGATGAATGACACTTTGGTTGTCACTGTATAACCTGCCCATCTCCTGCTTCTTGTCTAATTCATCCATAACCAAATCATTTCTTTACTAGCCTCTGTAGCAACAACATACTCTACTCCCATTATTTAAAGTGAAACAATGTTTTTCAATTTTGAAACCCAACTTATAGTTTTTCCATCTACAGTAAACACATATCCTGTGGTGCTCCTCATTTTATCTCTATCACCTACCATATTTGCATCAACATATCCCTGTAGAGCAATGTTTGAACCAACAAATCATAATGCTTGATTTGTGGTACCTCTCAAATACCTGAGAATCCACTTTACTGCCATTCAATGCTCTTTTCCTAGATTGTTCATATACCTTCTTACAACTCCCACTGCATGTGTAATATCAGGCCTTGTGCAGACCATTGCATACATTAAGCTTCCAACTATTGATGCATATGGAACTTCACACATATAATCCATCTCTCCGCAAGTCTTGGGACACATCTCCTTAGTTTGAAATGGTTAGAAAAAGGTGTACTAACTGGTTTTGCATTCTACGTATTAAATCTTTCCAACACCTTTTCTATGTACTCACTTTGAGACAATGTTAATTTGTGATTTTCCTATCTCTAGTTATTATCATACCAAGGATTTGTTTTGTAGCACCCAAATCCTTCATTGGAAATGAATTTGCTAATTCTCCTTTGAGCACATTTATTTTTTGCATGTTAGACCCTGCAATAAGCATATCATCTACATATAATAACAATATAATTTAGTTTCCATAATTTTGCTTTTTAAGATAAACACATGGTCAGAGTGGCATCTAGTATAACCTTGTTCAGACATAAACCTATCAAATTTTAGATACTACTACCTTCGAGCCTATTTTAAGCCATACAAGCTCTTCTTCAATTTGCACACTAACTTCGTCTTCCCTTTGACTTCATACCCTTCTAGTTGTTGCATATATATTTCTTCCTCCAAATCCCCATGGATAAAAGTTGTCTTTACATCTAACTACTCAAAATCCATATCTTTTGTTGCCACTAGACTTAAAATAGTTCTAATTGAAGTCATTTTAACAACAGGAGAAGGTCGGCGGAGGCAGCTAGTTGGTAAAGTCGGACTCGTAAAGACGGCGAGGTCTTGTGCACAAACCTGAGCGAGGGCATTGACTAGTCACGGGTATTCTTACCTGGGCCAAGCCCGCTCACCTTTTAAGGTCGGCAGAGGCGGCTGGTTGGTAAAGTGGGACTCATAAAGACGGTGAGGTCATGTGCTCAAACCTGAGCGAGGGCGTTGACTAGTCACGGGGATGCTTACCTGGGCCAAGCCCGCTCACCTTTTAAGGTCGGCAGAGGTGGCTAGTTGGTAAAGTCGGACTCGTAAAGACGGTGAGGTCCTGTGCTCAAACCTGAGCGAGGGTGTTGACTAGTCGCGGGGATGCTTACTTGGGCCAAGCCCGCTCACCTTTTACCCTGAAGGCTAAAGCAGAAACTCTAAAAAGATATGTTAGATCAGAAGAAGATTTTGAAATCTGAGGGCCATGATCAGCTAAGATGGGGAAACAATAATGAGGGGTTTTTTAATCTCAAGGAAGCAAAACTCATTGTCCTTGACCTTAACTCTCAAACTCCGGATAAGATCTGGTTTAACCTTTGGAGACATCAAGGCTGGATGAAAATTAAACTATTCATGTGGCTGGTCCAGCATAGGAAAATTCTGACCTGGGATAATATTAGGAAGAGGGGCATTCTGGGGCCCTCCAGATGTCAGCTCTGTGAAGCTTGTTAGTGTCAGTCTTTCCAGCCTTCCTCCAGTGATCAAATATGCTCTTACAAAGTGGTCTCAGAGTTTCCAAGTCAAATTTTGTCATTTCAAAGAGTTTTCAAGCAAAATTTGGTCACTAGGCATTAGGTCTAGGGTTTGCTCCCACTCTTTTCAAAGTTGCCCAAATGCCCATCTATGTCACTATTCAGCTGACTCTATCATCATTCATAGGGTTGTCATTATCATCTCAGTTTCTAATGAGTCATTTTACACCTTGTTCATGCTTCAGTTGCGCCTAGGTAAGGTCATTTCCCTCTCCTAGGGTTTTGAAGGCGATTTCTCGTGGACGGTCAAATCATTGGCAAAACTTGTATCCAGATGTTCATACACCTTCTCCTATCCTTCATGTACCTTATCAAATGCTTCCCATCACTGATATCCCCCAAATTCCTCATTTTTTCACAAACCCTAGTTTCTAGCTACAACCTGGCAATTTTCTAGGTTTGGCCTGTGTTTTTCCCTTTTGGACCCCTTCCCCTCGCTCAATCTCTGAGATTCCACTTTCCCCTACTTCCTAACATCCCTCCCCACTCCCAAAAATTTCCCCAAGAATTTAGAAGCCCCCTATCCCCTTCATTTCGCACCATTTCGACAAAATTCCTTGTTTCACACATCGGGACAAGTCGCACTCAAATGATGTTCCAAAGCAATAAAAGATGAATTTTGGAAAACTGAGAGAGGTTTTTTTCCATAACATGCCAAAGAAGAAACAAATCCTTCACTTTTTGCACAGGTGTCATGGTTTTAGAGAAATGTCAAAATTGCAATCGCCAGATCCAAGGAGGTTGGCCAAGGCACTAAAACGACGGAAAAGGCTCGATCCACTGCAAATTTTGGCCAAAGCCTCTTTGACTGAGAATGGCACTAAATAGCTCAGCCCCAGCACAAATTCCAAGAAATTTTGAGCATTTTGGGTCATTTTTTGTTTTTTCAAGCAAAAAACAGGTTTTGTCCCCTCAACGGGTCTCACCCCCGCGCGACCCTTTCATTTGGCTACTCCGTTCCGGGAAAACTCAGCATTTCTAGATTTTTCATGAAACGTTACACATGCTCACCCATTGCCAAGAGATTTTATGAATTTTTGGGCCTCCAGAAAGTCAAAAAACAAGCAAAAAATGACTTTCTGCCACATTTTTGACACACAGAAAATAGTCTTGGGAGATTGCAATTTTGGAGGGGCAAATGACAACCAAATTCAGAAATTCCACTTGGGTTGGAAATTAGACATCTAGACCTTTCCAACAAGCCCACTTTTGCCTCATTTGGACACATGAAAGTGCCTCAAAAGTTCCTCCAAAGGCGCGCGACCCGTCAAGGAAATCCGCGCGACCCGTCCAGGAAATGCGCGCGACCCATCAGGCAATTTTCACAATTTTTCACTTACAACTCATGGATTCACCCAGCTTTTACTAGTTTTGACTTTTGATGGGATTTTTCACCCTCTTTGATGTAATTTATGTATTTTTGTGTTGATATGACACTTATTTACCTTCTCTAGAAGATTCATTCATGAAATAGCATGCATTTAATGAATGAATTGGTTTCCTAGCTTATAGAGGCAAGTTGTTTTGATTGCCTAGTTTTCAGTGCTTAGTTTAGAAATGGTTGAAACAGCTCCTAGAAGGATGAGCTCGACCCCTAGAGGCAGGGAAAGATGTTATATGGCCTATATTATGTACTTTCTTGCTCATTTTCATGGTTGGACTCTTGAGGGAGAAGCTCTTATTGTATTACTCACTGTATCTCTGCAATTTTTAGCAAAGGAAGACCAAGGTTTTGCAGTCCTTTTTGGGATTCTTGTGGTCACATGTATTGATGGTGTGTTTCTCTTTGTACTTGTATTTTTGTTATGTGAATCATTTCCTTACTTTTCCTTCTGCAAATTAGGCAAATGAAGTGTTAAATTAGAACTCATGACTGTCATGCTCTGCTTTTAAGTTTGCTTAATATCAATGTTTTCAACTGTTTAAGGGGAATTCAAGGTTATTGCTTGCTCTCCTTAACTCCTCATTGGTCATTCTCATCCATCCATCTCTATCAAAGGCATCAATACTGTTTCCTACCTCGCCCCAAAGAACCCCCTGCGAAAACTGTGTCCAATCCCCGCACCCGAAATTGCCATTCCCCAATTTTCCACCAAAACTTTAAAAAATCCCAAATTTAAACCTCTTGATCAGTTTACTAGCCTAAAATCAGTGTTTTCCTATTGTTCATCTCGCCCATTGAAGATCTTTACTGAGATAGACCGGAGAGAGCCCTCTCCTGTCCCGTAGGGCTAGCTACGAGGCTAAGTGGTTTGATGTTGCCTTGAAGTTTACCTTTCTCAGCCTGAGGTGAAATTTCAAGCGCTAACATATTGGCGACCATACTGGGGAGAACAAACTTGTCTGTTGATTGATGTGTTTGTTTCATAAGTCTTAGACGGAACCTGAAGATATGCCAGGTAGCCTTCGAAACGCTTTTGCTTTGCATAAGCAGAAGTAGATAAACGCTACTTCAGTCCATCTCCGTGAGCTTGTGAATACAGCACTTCATTTGCATTTCACCCCAGTACATGTATCAAGTTCAGATCTGATGGTTGATGGTGGACAACGATCAGACACTTGAAAGGCTGAAATCATTCACCCGGCGACTCTAAATCATTTTCGAGATCAGATCCAAAGACTCCACTGGAGGATGATCCCGACCAGCAAAAACATGAAAGGACAACATGGACAGATCAGGTATTCAAGTTGGAATTTCATCCAAGACATTTTGTTCTTTGTCATAAATTATTTCTTCTCTTTTCCCAAGAATGTTAAGAAGGCTTTGCAAAGTATACTATGTTTGAGAAGAGATCCTCGACCTGCAGTTGATTCTTTCCCTTTGAAGATTGTAAAAACCAAAGATTTGCATGCCTTTGAGATTGATCAAGATCCTTTTTCCGAATTTTGTGATGAACCTCAAGATACCAAGACTGATCCTATACCTGCTGTACATACCCCTACACCTTGTAAAATTCCAGATTGGTATAAACCTCTTGTTTTACCTTCTGTTCTTCATGCTTTCCCCAAAAACTATGATCTATACTTGCCGATGTTCAATAGTGAAAGCAAGAATGTCAATGTTGAGCAACATGTGCAGAATTTTGAGAATTTTCTAGATCTTTTTGAAGTTGATGAAGAAGATGTCAGTATAAGGCTTTTTGCTCTTTCTTTGCAAGCCAAAGTCAAGAGTTGGTTCAAAACCTTGCCTGATGCGAGCATCTCAGATTTCCAGCAGTTTGTCAAAGTTTTTCTCGATAGGTGGATGATCGGGCAGAACCTTTTCTTGATTGTAGAAGAGTATAACCAGCTGAAAAGATTGCCAGGGGAGACAGTACAACAATTTTCAGCCAGATTTAACCAAGTTTATTATTCGATGCCAGTTGATATAATACCTTCTCCTAGATCTGCTCTCTTGCACTATCCGGGTGCCTTTGATCCGGAGATGGAGTTTCAGCTGAGAGAAGGGGATATTGCAACACTTCACGAGATGCAAAACAGTGCAGTAAATGTAGAAGCTCATCTGCTGATCCGAAGCGCAAGGTTGAAGGAAGAAGAGATGAAAAACATAGATCCGGAAAAATCAACTTCTCTAGAGGTGAAGCTTGACATTTTGGTAAGTGCAGTGGAAAAGATGATGGACAAGATCAACACAAGGAATGATTATGATGTTCAAGGATCGTTGATTGAAGAAGAACAAGTTGTTGATCCAAAACATTTTCTTTCTTATCCTAGTTGTCATAGATCTGATAATGATTGTTTTGTAGATCACCTTGGAGAAGAGAAATTTGTTGATATGACATGTATGCTTGATGATATGTTTTATACCGATGATTTGCCTCGGTTTGATCAGTATGATGATGATTATGTTCTCCAAACAGAAGCTAATCTTGCAGACGAATCAGCAGCTAGTTTGTGGGAGGAAAAAGTTCATTTTCAGCAGCTTGAATACAATGTTCAGCCATCACATATCAGCTATGACATTGACGAGGAAAGTGCATCAAAGTTTGAAGTAAGTGAAGGATATTTGCCTTTTTGTTTTGATTCGTTTCAGTTCATCAGAGATAACTACTATGCAATCAGAAATCAAATGTCAACAAGTCTTGATTTGAATCATCTTGAGAGCAATGGAAATTTTGTTCAAGACTTCTCATATTCAGATTTGCAACCCCCGAAAGCCATTGATTGTCAAGTTGCAGCTGAAAACTTGGAAGTGGACACACATGATTTAATGATTCAAGGTGACTCCGTACCATTCTGTTTTGAATCATTTCAGTTTTTGAAGGGTAGATTGCATAATAAATCTTCAAATGAACAGCCTATACCAAATCGGCAATCTTTCACTGTTAATGTTGAGGATGAGACAGATAACAAAATTCTTGAGAAGCCTGTAGCATCAGATTTGCAGCCACCAAATGAAATTGAAGGGCAGATTACAGATGAAGCTGTGGAAGATGAAATACATCATTTGATGATGCAGGAAGATTCTATACCCTTTTGTTTCGAAGCATTTCAGTTTATAAGGCAGAATCTTTGTAAAATCTCTCAAGAAAAAGATGAACAGCTAGAAGGATGTCATGCATTTTCAATGGATACATTACAGCAGTCTTTTCAAGTTTTTCATGATCCAATAGCTGATGTTTTGGATGAGGTTTGCAGTCAAAGTCTTTCTCCATTGACTACATGTGAGCTTGAAACATGTGCTGATATGAATTTGATCCGGCAGCCTGTTTCTTTGTCATTTTCAGCAGAGGTCTCGTCACAAGGCTTAGATCAAAGTTTGCATTTATGGTATGAGGAGAAGAGAAGTAACCCATTAGATGAGCTAAGTCCCAGTGTGCATAAATTTCAAGATCCTTATGCAGTGTTTTTGGAGGTGGATAGAGAATTCATATCATTCAACGGATCTGTTTCTAAGTTGTCATGGGAGTTGCCTTTCAGTAGTTCTCTCTTGTTGTTCATAAGTGAACACTTGCAGAGAATTCGAACAGCAAATGGGATACTTACTTGGTTGCATTGGTTGTTTCATTTCACTTGATCAGGTGATGAATGAAACTGTTAGAGTAGGTTTTGATGAATAAGCTCCACTTTGAGCATCATTTCCAGTTTGTCGGTTATGTTTAATTATTGAGTCAGCTTTTAGTTGAGTCATGAGTCATTTTTGAGTTAGTTTTCAGTCATGTAGGTTTCATAATTGAGTCAGTTTGAATCAAGTTTCAGTCAATAAATGAGTCAAAGTCTTGTATTGTTTGTCAAATAATGACTCCATTGCCCAATGGTTGGAAAACACTGGTCTGCTCTCCCAGAGGTCTAAGGTTCTTGGCATTTCCAAGGAGCTACCATCCCCATTGGAGCCAATGTTAGTTTCAGTCTTTCCAGCCTTCCTCCAGTGATCAAATATGCTCTTACAAAGTGGTCTCAGAGTTTCCAAGTCAAATTTTGTCATTTCAAAGAGTTTTCAAGCAAAATTTGGTCACTAGGCATTAGGTTTAGGGTTTGCTCCCACTCTTTTCAAAGTTGCCCAAATGCCCATCTATGTCACTATTCAGCTAATTCTATCATCATTCATAGGGTTTTTATTATCATCTCAGTGTCCAATGAGTCATTTTACACCTTGTTCATGCTTCAGTTGCGCCTAGGTAAGGTCATTTCCCTCTCCTAGGGTTTTGAAGGCGATTTCTCGTGGACGGTCAAATCATTGGAAAAACTTGTATCCAGATGTTCATACACCTTCTCCTATCCTTCATGTACCTTATCAAATGCTTCCCATCACTGAGATCCCCCAAATTCCTCATTTTTGCACAAACCCTAGTTTCTAGCTACAACCTGGCAATTTTCTAGGTTTGGCCTGTGTTTTGCCCTTTTGGACCCCTTCCCCTTGCTCAATCTCTGAGATTCCACTTTCCCATACTTCCTAACATCCCTCCCCACTCTCAAAAATTTCCCCAAGAATTTAGAAGCCCCCTATCCCCTTCATTTCGCTCCATTTCGACAAAATTCCTTGTTTCACACATCGGGACAAGTCGCACTCAAATGATGTTCCAGAGAAATAAAAGATGAATTTTGGAAAACTGAGAGAGGTTTTTGTCCATAACATGAAAAAGAAGAAAAACCTCCTTCACGTTTTACACAGGTGTCATGGTTTTAGAGAAATGTCAAAATTTCAATCGCCAGATCCAAGGAGGTTGGCCAAGGCACTAAAACGACGGAAAAGGCCCGATCCACTCCAAATTTTGGCCAAAGCCTCTTTGACTGAGCATGGCACTAAATAGCTCAGGCCCAGCACAAATTCCAAGAAATTTTGAGCATTTTGGGTCATTTTTGGTTTTTTCAGGCAAAAAACAGGTTTTGTCCCCTCAACGGGTCTCACCCCCCGCGCGACCCTTTCATTTGGCTACTCCGTTCCGGGAAAACTCAGCATTTCTAGATTTGTCATGAAACGTTACACATGCTCACCCATTGCCAAGAGATTTTATGAAGTTTTGGGCCTCCATAAAGTCAAAAAACAAGCAAAAAATGACTTTCTGCCACATTTTTGACACACAGAAAGCAGTCTTGGGAGATTGCAATTTTGGAGGGGAAAATGACAACCAAATTCAGAAATTCCACTTGGGTTGGAAATTAGACATCCAATCCTTTCCAACAAGCCCACTTTTGCCTCATTTGGACACCTGCAAGTGCCTCCAAAGGCGCGCGACCCGTCCAGGAAATGCGCGCGACCCATCAGGCAATTTTCACAATTTTTCACTTACAGCTCATGGATTCGCCCAGCTTTTACTAGTTTTGACTTTTGATGGGATTTTTCACCCTCTTTGATGTAATTTATGTATTTTTATGTTGATATGACACTTATTTACCTTCTCTAGAAGATTCATTCATGAAATAGCATGCATTTAATGAATGAATTGGTTTCCTAGCTTATAGAGGCAAGTTGTTTTGATTGCCTAGTTTTCAGTGCTTAGTTTAGAATTGGTTGAAACAGCTCCTAGAAGGATGAGCTCGACCCCTAGAGGCAGGGAAAGATGTTATATGGCCTATATTATGTACTTTCTTGCTCATTTTCATGGTTGGACTCTTGAGGGAGAAGCTCTTATTGTATTACTCACTGTATCTCTGCAATTTTTAGCAAAGGAAGACCAAGGTTTTGCAGTCCTTTTTGGGATTCTTGTGGTCACATGTATTGATGGTGTGTTTCTCTTTGTACTTGTATTTTTGTTATGTGAATCATTTCCTTACTTTTCCTTCTGCAAATTAGGCAAATGAAGTGTTAAATTAGAACTCATGACTGTCATGCTCTGCTTTTAAGTTTGCTTAATATCAATGTTTTCAACTGTTTAAGGGGAATTCAAGGTTATTTCTTGCTCTCCTTAACTCCTCATTGGTCATTCTCATCCATCCATCTCTATCAAAGGCATCAATATTGTTTCCTACCTCGCCCCAAAGAACCCCCTGCGAAAACTGTGTCCAATCCCCGCACTCGAAATTGCCATTCCCCAATTTTCCACCAAAACTTTAAAAAATCCCAAATTTAAACCTCTTGATCAGTTTACTAGCCTAAAATCAGTGTTTTTCTATTGGTCATCTCGTCCATTGAAGAGCTTTACTGAGATAGACCGGAGAGAGCCCTCTCTTGCCCCGTAGGGCTAGCTACGAGGCTAAGTGGTTTGATGTTGCCTTGAAGTTTACCTTTCTCAGCCTGAGGTGAAATTTCAAGCGCTAAAAAAGCTCAAGAGGAAACTATGGAGCACCTTCTCAACAATTGTATGTTCTCCTCTAGTTTGTGGGAGTCTTTTGCCCACATTTTCCATCAGACGGATAAGGACAAAAGGAATATCTACAATACCCTAACCAACTGGAGAAGAAATTTTTCAGATAATGAAGTTCTTGCTACTACATGGACCATCTTTCCAAGCTTCATTGTCTGGAATGTATGGAAAGAAAGGAACAACAGAATCTTCAAAGATGAAAAGAGGACTTCCCAATGCATTTTTGAGCTGATCTTAAAACATCTCAAGGAAACGGTCGGTACCATAGTGCGAAATATCCCTAAGAACCCTCCTTCGGCTGCTAATCTGAGAATTCTCTGTGAGATGGGCTTGCAGGATTTTTCTCCTCAGGGTCTGGATAGAATTGTTATCTCCTTGAAGTCTGAGAATGATTTCTGGCATCCTCCTCCTAAGAGTTTTCTGAAATTCAACATTGATGGAGTTTCAAAAGGCAACCCGGGCACCACTGGTTATGGAGGTGTGTTAAGGGATGAGAATAGAAGTGTCCTTTTCATCTTTCACTACTATCATTTGGGACAAGATACTAATAACATGGTGGAATTGATGGCTATGGAGCAATGTTTGGATTTCCTGAATCAGGAAAACCAACAAAACGTGATAGTGGAGGCTGACTCTGAGCTTATTATCAATTCGGTCAAGAAAATCAGCGGGGAACAAAGCCAGAAAAAGTCTCAAAGAATTGGAGGTTGATTCAGGGCTTTCAATGGATTCAACATCACCTACAGAGCCTTCGTACAGTTAGCTTTAAGCATGTTCGAAGATCGGCGAACAAATTGGCAGATCAGCTGGCCAACCAAGGTGTGATTAGTACAGAGAATAGAGTGGCGTCAAAATGGCATGAGTTGCCTCAGAGCAGGTTAAAAGCGATTTTACATGAACAGGTAGAAGATGATAGGTTGGTGTTTCGTGGCAGAGCCATGGCCCTGGAATCAAGTTGATTCGACCATCGCAAATGGTTGTCTGTCGATTGGCTTTGATTCCTATCAGACTAGCTTTTTGGTGAATGGATCCTCTTTCCTTAGCTCGGGAAGGAATGGCGTCTCGACAGGCACTCTCGGCGGCCGCATTACTGGGATTTTTCCGTCTAGAATTGGCAAACCGGCTTGGGAGTGGTTTTCTGGTGATCGCATGCCTCACAGGCGGAAAGCGGTATTTTCGTTTTGGCAGCGATTCCATTCAGAGGGGTGCACGTGGCGGTGGGGCCGGTTTGAATACCGCCCCCATCACACGCTAATGTTCGGCAATTTAGGTGGGTGCGATATGATCCATGATTGTCAAATCAATTGAAGCAGATCAACGGCTGAGACAGGTCAAGCAGGTTGGAGGTAGTGTTGGTTATGAGTCGTGCTTCTTTTCTCCGCGATATTGTTTGTGGCTGTTGGATAAGGCCCGACAGATCAACGGTATAGATTAAGGAGACAGGTTGTTTTGTTGGCGGGAAGAGCGTTTGGCCTTTTTTGTTAGTGGACTTCTTTTGGGCACGGTTCGCTCTACTTTTTGGAGGGTTGGTGGCGCCCTTTGGTCTTTATCTCTGTTTGGTCTACTGCTAAGGTTTAGCTTTTGTATTTTTCTTGTATAGATTTTAGTTGTTGAAAGGCTAGATTTTTGGGGGTAGAGACTTTTGCCTCAAGCCCAATCTCGGGTCCTTTGGGGGGGTCTCTCCCTTGGGCCACTTTTCCATGTGGTTAGTTGTAAGTTTTTTAAATTATTAATGTAAAAGAAGGTCCCACTCTTGCTTCAGCAAAAAAAAACAACATGAGAAAAAAATTCATCAAAGTCTATTCCTTTCTTTTGTGCAAACCCCTTCACCAAAATTCTAGCCTTATACCTTTGTTTACCTCCATCTTCTTCCTTCAACCTGTAAACCCATTCATTCTACAATGTTGTTTTACCTGTAGGAAATTTGACTAATTCCCAAGTTTTGTTATGCATCAAGGAGTCCATCTCTTCTTCCATGGCTTGTTCCCACTTCTTCCTGGTTTCTACTTGCATTTCTTCTTCATATCTTTCTGGTTCACTAGAATCAGTCAACAATACATAATATAATGAAGGAGGGTATCGTTCAAGGGGTCTACTTATCCAGGTAGATCTTCTAACACTAGTTTCAAGTGTTTGAGGTGTTTGTTGTCATTGTGGTTGTTGTTGTTGTTGTTATGGTTGTTGATCATTCTAATTTTCAAGAAAATTCACTTTTTCTATTATCTCATCAAGAACTGTATATTCTTCGTTTTCCTTTTCCTATTTATTTCCCTACATTTGATCCTTATACAAGACCTTTTCAATGAATATGACATCTTTGCCCCTAATTATTTTGTGATTTTTATAATCATATAAGTGATAACCAAAATGATTTACACCATATCCAATAAAGGTACATTTCTTTGGTTTTTCCTCAAGCTTTGTTCTATTTTCTTTATTCATGTGGACAAAGGTTTCATAACCAAAAATCTTTAAAAATGAGTAGTTTACCTTTTTACCTATCCATGCCTCCTCTGGAATACCACCATCCAAGGAACTTGAAGAACCTCTGTTTACTATATAAACAACAATATCTACAGCATCTGTCCAAAATTGTAAGGGAAATCATGGATGCAATGTCATGCACCTTGCAGGCTCCATGATTGTCCTGTTCATGCTTTCTAACACACCATTTCCTTGTGGTGTTCCTGGAACTGTCTTCTCTTTGCGAATTCCATGCTCTGAACAGTAGTTATTAAACTCGTTGTTGTAGTACACACCTCCATTGTCTAACCTAAGACACTTCAACTTCTTTCCTGGCTCATTTTCAACCAAAGATTTCAATTTCTTGAAACTATCAAATACATCATATTTATTTCAAATACAATAAATTGTTGGGTGGGGAGTCTGATTATCTTTTGTATTCAAAGGTCTCAACCGGATGTATGCCCTAGGAAGATTGTACACCCCTCCACGCGAGGGGGACTTGTCCCCCCTGGGGTTCGAGGGGGCCAATCCCCCCCAACTGGGGGATTTGAGGGCCAGTGGTTCCCTGGCGGGGGTTCAGGGGCAGCGCCCCCGAAGCTAAAAATAGATGTAAAATTGCTTTGTAAAAGTCTAGTAATTTCTAGTCAATCTGGGCCGTTCATTAAGCGAATGATATGGCGGTAGAAGTTATGTTTAGTTTATGGTTTTTTGCCCTAGAAGGCAACCCCTCACTATATATGAGGGAATTGTATTGCGTCTATGTAGATCTGTATTCTGAGTGAGGAAGAGAGAGGAGATTGAGAGCGAAGGGGGTGTTACAGCGGATCTGTTGTAGGTTGTATCTCTTCAGTTTGCTGGATAATATAAAAGGAAGGACTGGTTGTTTCTCTATGGACGTAGCCCAAACTGGGTGAACCACGTATATCTGTGTCTCTCTTGTTTTATGTGTTTTCTGTGTTTATATTTCTGCAATATTTTATGTGTTCCAATGCTCTGTAATATGTAATTTTCTAACATAAATCTAGGTTTTCCTAGTTGCATCATCAATAAAAGTAACATAATAGTGAGAGCCACCAATAGCTGATACCTGAGAAGGTCCCTATACATCTGTGTGCATGAACTCTAATTTTTATTTCTTCTTTTCTTTCCCAACTCTGATAAATATTACTCTCTTATGTTTTCAGTAAACACAATTTTCACAAAAATCAAAATCAACATGCTTCAAACCTGACAACAAATTTCTTGAGTGAAGAATTTGCATCCCTTTCTCACTCATGTGCCTGAACCTATGATGCCACAATGTCATATTTGTTCCTGTGGAGGTCAAAGCATTAAAAAAATAAGAAATACCATTGCATCAATACAATGTACCAACCTTTTCTCCTTTTCTATTACCAGGGCTCCTTTAGTGACCTTACAGGTTTTGTCTGTGAATGTAGTTACACAGCTTTCACCACCTAACTTCCCTGTTGAAATTAGATTTTTCTTTAGATATGGAACATGCCTTATCTCCTTCAATAGCCATTGGTTTCCATTTTGTTGCTTTATAAAAACCTTAGCCATTCCAATGATTTTATAGGGTTTATCACCACCCAAACGAACATGTCCAAAATCTCCTTGAACATAGTCATGAAAATGTTTCCTATCAGGTGTATCATGGAATGAAGCCCCTAAATCAACCACCCAGTCACTAATAATATTTTTTAATGAAAGAATCAAAACATCTTGCAACACATCAACTGTCACATTCGCTTCATGATTGTTCTCTTGTTGTCCATCTCCTTTTCATTTCTGAGATTTGCGGTCTTTCTTCAGGTGTCCTTTCTTCCCACATTTCCAACACACTATCCCTGATCTGGATTTGGATTTTCCTTTTCTTGACTTACTGTGATTTCCTGGGCTCCTTCCTCTTTCCATTTTTCTTTCCTTGGTCCCTATAGTCAAAGCATTACCTAATGTCTCACCAAATATTTTCCATCACATTTCCTCACTAAGGATGGCACCAACAACATCATCAAACTTTAAAGTACTAGATCTAGAGACAGAGTTACTAATAGCCATAACTAATCCATTCCAACTTTCTAGCAATGAGTACATAAATAACAGAGCCCTAACTTCATCATCAAAATTTACCCCTACAAAACTTAACTGACTGGTAACAGTGTTAAATTCATTTAAATGATCAGCAACAGATCTGCCTTCTAACATCTTCATATTAACTAAATGCTTCATAAGAAATACCTTATTTGAGGTCGAGGGTTTTTCATATAGTTTGACCAATGTCGTCATTAAACCTTATGTTTCGTTTCATTTGAAATTTTAAATGCCACCAACGCTACGAGACACAGTCGTATTGTTCCTAGTGCCTTTCTGTCAAGAATCTCCCATTTTGCGTCCATCATACTCATCAGCTTCTTTGATTTTCCACTCAATGGTAGGTACAAATCTTTCTAATATAGATAATCTTCCATCTGCATTTTCCACAACTCGTATTTTTTGCCATTAAATTTATCGACCCTAAACCTACCATCTTCTGCCATTGCTCCCACTCGAACCAGGAATCCTTCTCTCGTGCAAGTTTATCAGCCAAGTAGACCTTTGGTTCTAATACCAATTGTTAATAATTAATTAACAAAGCAATGAAATACACAAAATATTACAAAAACACAACTACAAAAACACATAAAACAAGAGAGACACAAATATACGTGGTTCACTCAATTTGGGCTATGTCCATTGAGAAACAATCAGTGCTTCTTTTTATATTATCCAGCAAAATGAAGAGGTACAACCTACAACAGATTCGTTGTAATTTACTCTTCGATCTCACATAGCCTCCTCTCTCTCTCTCTCTCGCTCAGAATAATAATACACAACTACAATACAATTCCCTCATATAAAGTGAGGGTTTCCTTCTAGGGCAAAAAACCCTAAATTAACATAATCTCTATCGACAGATCATCCGCCTAATGAACAACCCAGATTGACTATGAGATTACAATAATTTACAAGGCAATTTTTCATCGATTTTTAGCTTCGGGAGCGTTTCGCCTGAAACCCCACCATGGGGGGCTCATAAAAGTCGTTGTGCCCCCTGTGACGGAAATTAAATGGGTGGCGTTATCGCCCCGTTAAGATCAAGGATCCAATGCGGATGAAACAAAAAACCTCTGAACAATCAAGAAGATAATCAGGTTCCAAACCAAAGAAATATTATTTTATTGGAGAATAGTGGAAAATTAATATTTTATTGAGGAGGCAAATTATTATTTTGTTCAAAACGAGGGCAAAAGCCTCCTAGTGTAAAACAAGCCCCGTCAATAAAATAATCGGAAAAAGGGTGGATCTAGAAGCTAGAGGAAGGCTCAATGGAGAATTATAAGAGGATGGGATCAATTTCAATTCATTACATTATATCTATCTCTTTTTCAATTGAAAGGATCTTAAGTGAGTTCAAGAGTTTCAAGCGAAACTCAAGCTAATTTCGATGGACTTCGAGTGCCACACTAGTTAGTTTTTAGGGAATATTATTTCAATCTTCCAATTGCGCTTATTGCAAGAGCTTACCATCACCAAGAGATCGAGTTATATTCCTTTCAAGAGGATTGAGTACCAGAGGTTGGGGGAGCGTATTTATGAATCTTTCACCCAAGGAAAATTTCAGTAAGATTATAGAATGGTCGAGTTAGATATTGCACCAGCATTAGGAGGGTTGAGTTATTTGCCACCAGTGGCCAAGTTTCCAAGGAGATTTGGTTACATCCCAGATTTATTGAAATTACAATGCCAAAGAATTGTCATTTGTAGAGCTTGAATTAATTGTTCATACCAGGATTAGAGCAGTTTTGGGGCAGAATACTATCAGTATAAAGGGAAAAATCAGTGGTTGTCAAGAGGGACAACTTCTTCATGATATGTTGGATGTGTTGATCATTGTGTTGGGGTTGTGAATTATCAGTAGGGAGGTTGAGTTTCTTCTCCTGCAGGAGGTCACGAATATCTCCATGTTGCTGATGGGTTTGACTGATATATATATTTATATATCCACTATCCACTACGTGGAGCTGAGCTAAGTCCCTCTTTGGAACAAGTTCCATGCACTAGCAAAGGTCGAGCCTCTTCTTGTTTCATTAAAGGAGTAAAGTTGTAAAAAGGCCATTGATATTTCTATGCCAAAGACATGTCTCCTAACTATCTTGGAGTTGCATTCCTTGAAGAATATATTCATTGATATGCTAAAGATTTGGTCACTGAAATGAACCTCAAGTTCCTCTTATTCTATGCTTTAACTATTGCTCTTAAATTAACCAAATACCTAAGTGTAAAAGGTATATTTATGAGCTATTTTCATAATGGGAAGGTTGTTATATGGTTGTTACTACTAAATGAAGAGTTGTGTGATTCTTGAGTGCAATGTACATTTATTATCTCTGATTTGAAGTACGCTCATAGTTATCTTGGCATTGTACTTGTTATTTGAAATGAAATATCAGAGAAAGACACCTACATCCAAATACATTCTAATTGTTTAAAAAAATCTCCCAAATACTAAATCAAACAAAGCCAGAAAATTATTGGCATAATAGAGATATTTTAAGAATGGAATATTACACTTTTACATACCATTCTAACCAAGAAGTTGTAGAATCTCTTTCAGAAATCATTTCCAAAAGAACAAGATAATGTAGTCTTGTGCATGCCCATGCAAATCCATTATCATCATTGTAGGTAGAATGAGTCCCTAAACCTTCAAATCAATAAGGGGGCTTGTCGAAATGACCACCATCGTCCTTCTTCCCTTATGCCCATGTGTCATAGTCCTATCAATTAAATGCCACTTGTAACCTTCCATCAGCGTCCATCACCTTTGAACCTTGCCTACCTTACAACATATACAAGTAATAAGCCTTTGAACTATTGATAGTGGAGCAAGCCTACCTCATGGAATTTGCTTCTAGGTTGTCTTAGTTGATATCTCATGCTTCATTGGGAATTAGCACCTCTCCATTGGCTAGACAATCCACCAAGTAATCTACTTATGTTTGACATAGAGGGGCATGAGCATAGGGATGTGAGCAATATAATTGAATATTGCTTCCATACCTTAAAGAGCCTCCAATTATGGCCAACATGTGCTCAAGGGTTCCATTCAACATTTGTTCAAGGGTATTTATGAGAATGAGAATCTCCCTCTATTATAAGCTTTCCATAGCCTTGTTTAATTGTTATTCAAAGACCTTGTTCCAAAGCAACGAGTTCTACTGAATTGTTTGCATTTATCCCCAAGGATCCCATGAAGGATTTGAGGATAAATCTCGAGGCGTCTTTGGAATCTCTTCATATCCTTGAGGGGCTTTAGTTCCCTTTTGAGGCTCCATCAACATTGAGTTTTATTAAGTCTACAAAAGTTGGTGACCACATCTCTAGAGGTTTAGTTGAGGGGGAAGATGCTTTAGGTTTTGATGACAAAGGCTTCTTAAATCCCCCAAAATTGAAAAAATATTTTCTCTTTGACTGAGTTTTGTTTTCCCATGCCCATGACATTAATAGTGTGGTTTCTTTTATATTTTAGGATATCCTAATGCACAATACTTTTAAACTCCATTGTTCCTTATCAGATGATCAATTTTATGCTTGAAAATGAAAGTGCCCAAAACTTGTTGAAACTGGCACCAAATCAAAGTGTATGTCGTTCTGAATCCAACAATGTTCGTTTCACCTAAATCCGACACCGGGAGCTCAAGTTATAACCCGCTTACCATTTTCCCAAACAGGGGAAAAATGGCAAATTGGGGTTTGACTGTGTTTTTGGGTTTTTAAGGGCCAATGGCAAGCTACCACTTGGACTCACCGCATTGGTCAAATTTTTATGTGTTTTGATTGGTCGATGGTGTTTTTTATGTGGTCTAATAGGAGGGAGTCACATGGGTCAGTGGATGGTAGTTATGTGGCCTCCTAAGAGTGATCAAAAATATTACTTTGAGCCGAACAGTGCACCACAGGGATTGAACTCGAGACCTTCCACCAAGCAGCAACAAGCCTTACCAACAGGCCGCATTATGTTCTTTTTTAATCATAGTGCAAAAACCATATAAAGGTATCCGAACGTTGTATATGGGGGAAGGGACCAAGGCTAAGCCCTAGCCCCAGGCCACACCCCAAAGTCTTTGAGCGATAGTCGGAAGGCACCAAGGATGGGGGCCAATCTCGGGGCGTATGCAACCCGATGTGACCCGGCGAGTAGAGGAAAAGAGCTCTGATGGGTAGGGTGGGCATTAAGGCCCAACCCATGGACCCGTGGCACCACAAAATCGTTCGCCCGACTTCTAAGGGGCTTAATCGGCGGGTTAAGGCCCAGCCCTCGGCCCCATGCGCCCATATGGCCTTGATTTTCGGTCTCAAGGCATTAGAGGCTAAACTAATGACCTGACAAAATGCACTTGTGGAGGGCTAAATTGTCACTATGTTAGCGATTTTTGGGGCGGATTTGTAGGACAATTAGCTAGAAGGTCGAATTTGTAGGATGGTTAACATTCAAGTTCATGAGAGAGCTTGGAAGCTCATAACGTTTGGAGTTTTTATCCAAATTGAGCTCAGAAAGAGGCCGCTTAGGGGTTTCTGGATATTCTGAATTCATTGGTAACCTATAATTTATGTTTTGAGCACATCTTCAAAGTATTTTTGTATGTTTGAGACTAAAAGTGTATGGATCAGTCAGGGTTTGGAAGCAATTCTGGAAGGTATTTGGGCATGGAGAAGGCTTTGTAGGAGTATTCTCACTTCCAGAAGGCTACTCTAGCAGTTGTAACCAACAGGGTTCAGCTCAGGTTTGACTTCTCTTAACATGAAGCTTTGATTATGTGCTTCAATGTGGAATTGAAGGGTTCACATGATGTTTTTAGCTCATTTCAGTTGAAGTATGTCATCTTCGTAGGAGACGTTTGGAGTTGTTGTTGTTGTGAGAGTTCTTTGTAGGAGAACATTACCTTATAGGGGTAATAGCCAAATATTTACCTGCAGCAAATGTTTATGTACTTCATTGATACTGAATATATGAGTGGTCTGGTCATGTTGATAAGCCCGGAGATGTAGCCCAAGAGGGGTGAATTCCATCAACAAACCAATGTCTTGATCTTCTTTATGTCTTCATGGATTATGTGGGTTATGTTCATTATCTTCAGTTACATATGAAGACTAATTCATGTTTGAAGAGACAATGAATAAACCTTTTGTTTCAAGACCCATTTTTAACCTTGCAAAGCGTTGACACGCTCTTGAGTTTTGTTTTATTTAATTTTGGAAAAGAGAAAGAAATCACCTAATCCAATTTCAAATCAGTTTGGTATCAAAGCACCAGCTGACCAAGTTGCAAGATGGGCAGCAAAAAGAATCTCCAAGAGCTAGAGGACCAGAATTTGGCTCTTCGACTGGAGAACATAGAATTGAGAAGGATGTTGGAGATAGTTGAAGACGAGAAGAGACGTGTGCTTTATATTGCAGCAAATCCTTGATGAGCAAGTTGCAGAAATCTCAACTCCTGCACCAGAAAGGAAACCTCCAAAATGAGGTCAGTGTGTGGTCATGGTTCAAATAGTGGTTTTGCATCATATGTGGAAGATGTTTCATGCACATTTTGCAAACATCTTCAAGAAGCACACCATATGCCATTGGATAAGAGCGGATGGCTAGATTCATCTACAAGTTGACCATCATCGTCATCATCAAAATCTGTCAAGATACATGACAAGTTTAAAGAGCTAATTAGTATCTCAAGTTCCACTCTTTTCGTTTTCATGCATAACAACTCTTTTGCAATGTTCAAGCAACATACCAAGGGCATAGATATGAAGTTGCTTTCCAAAATGGGATATGAAGGTGGAGTTCTTCGCAAAAATGGTATTACCAATCCGATTATGGTTGAGGAAAGACCGAAGTACCACGGATTGGGATATAGCTGAAAGGAGTTTGGAGAGTGCTCCAAACAGCTTGAGGTACATCAAACATCTGAGCATGAGATGTCACCACCTTGTGACAACCGTCAAAGCTGCAACTCTAGAGATAGGTATAACTCTCAGGGGTGTTTTCCAGTGCATGGAAATTTTGAATACTTGTGGAAACAATACCCTTGTACATTTTGTAATGCTTTTGACCATTGTCTGGTTGTATGTGAGCAACGTTTGATAATGGTTAAACGAATGAACCAAATTTTGGGCATCAAGCATTATGACTTTCTTTTGCATGAGAAAACTTGTATGTCAGCAAACAAGAAGTTTTTTGTGCTCATTGCAAAGTGCATGGACATGACACTAAACGATGTTTTTAAGTTGCATCTGGAACTCCATTCAAAGAAAGGTAAAGAGATTATGTTGCATAATACAAGGGAAACAAAAGTTGGCAAAGAGGACTCTCCACAATCCTAAGCGACCTTCAAAACAAAGATGGTGCAAGAAGAGAACCCACAAGCCTAGGAGAGGAAAAGTTTGGGTACACTTATTGTAAAGTTGTTTTGTAAAATTTTGTAAATACTTGTTGTCATTACCTGTTTAGGTACTTTTGTAAAGTGAACATTATTGTCACTATGTTCAACAAGTAGATGTTTTTCATTGGTGTATGTATTGACTTGTTATAGTCCACATGTTCAAAGACTTTTGTGAATGTACAAGATTGTCGTTCAAAGTTGTCTACAAATTGTCATATGTTCATTGATACAAGTATTCGATTTGAAACTTGTGTGAATTGAATCTTTGTTTTTAAGATTGTATAAGATGACTATGTATTGTAGGCAAGGTCAATCATATCATGGAAAATTTTGTAGCAGTGTACTTTTTATGTACAAGCTCAGCTTGAAGATGTTAAAGCAAATTTATTTTGTTTCTGATTTCCAAGATGGAGTCAAGTTTGTCTTAAACAGTTTAAACTTCAAGATGAAATGTTTTTTGGAGCCATGCAAAGATGAGCTTAAAGAGAATGTTCAGATTCCACTCATCAATGTTTTGTTCCTGCTACAGCGATAAGAATGTTGGCTCAATTCTTGACAGGATAGTAGGTCTTCATGAGGATGATAAATGCACTTCCTTCATTGGGGCTTGAAGGGCACCAATTGAAAAATTTGCATTTTGGATTGAGTTTCTAGGTATTTTTGAGTTCCAATCTCTTTATATTGACTAGGGAAGTAAACTTTTGGAGTCCAAAAGATCCCAGTGGGGATGTGTGATCAGGTGATCAATTTTATGCTTGAAAATGAAAGTGCTCAAAACTTGTTCAAACCAGTGCCAAAACAAAGTGTTCATCGTTCTTAATCCGACAATGTTCATTTCACCTCAATCTGACACCGGGAGCTCAAGTTATAGCCCGCTGACTATTTTCCCAAATAGGCAAAAAAATGGCAAATTGGGATTTCACTGTGTTTTGTGGATTTTTTAGGGCCAGTGGTAGGTTGCCACTTGGCCTCACTGAGTTGGTCAAAGTTTTCAGTGTTTTGATTGGTGGATGGTGTTTTTTTATGTGGTCCAATATGAGGGAGCCACATGGGCCAGTGGATGGCAGCCACGTGGTCTCCTAACAACGGTCAAAAATATTGGTTTGAGCCGAACAACACACCACAAGGATCGAACTTGAGACCTTCCACCAAGCAACAACAAGCCTTACCAACAGGTTGCACTATGTCCCTTGTTAATCATAGTGCAGAAACCATATAAAAGGTGTGTGCACATTATATATGGGGGAAGAGGCCAGGGTTGTACATTGTATATGGGGGAAGGGGCCAAGGATCGGCGACAACCCACACCATAGTGCGGACACTTTGAGCGCTAGTTAAAAGGCACCAAGGATGGGGGCCAGCCCCAAGGGCGTATGCAACTCGATGTGACCAAGCGGGCAGAGGAAAAGATCTCTGACAGGTAGGGCAAGCATTAAGGCCCAACCTATGGACCTGTGGCACCACAAAATCGTTCGCCTGACTTATGAGGGGCTTAACCGACGATGGCGAGCGTCAAGGCCCAACCCTCGGCCCCATGCGCCCATATGGCCTTGATTTTCGATCTCAAGGCATTAGAGGCTAAATTAATGATCCGACAAAATGCGGCTACAGAGGGCTAGATTGTCGCTCTGTTAGCGATTTTCGAGGCAAATTTGTAGGGCAGTTAACCAAAAGGCCGAATTTGTAGGATGGGTAACAGTGAAGTTCATGAGAAAGCTTGGAAGCTCATAATTTTTGGAGCTTTTATCCAAATTGAGCTCAGAAAGAGGCTGCTTAGGGGTTTTTAGATGTTCCAAATCCATTGGTAACCTCTAATTTCTGTTTTGAACACATCTTTGGAGCCTTTTGTAGGGTTGAGACTAAAGGTGTATGGATCAGTCAGGGTTTGGAAGTAGTTCTGGAAGGTATTTGGGCATGGAGAAGACTTTGTAGGAGTATTCTCACTTCCAAAAGGCTACTGTAGCAGTTGTAACCAGCAGGGTTCAGCTCAGGTTTAACTTCTCTTAACATGAAGTTTTGATTATGTGCTTCAATGTGGAATTGAAGGGTTCACATGATGTTTTTAGCTCATTTCAGTTGAAGTATGTCATCTTTGTAGGAGATGTTTTGAGTTGTTGTTGTTGTGAGAGTTCTTTGTAGGAGAACATTACCTTGTAGGGGTAATAGCCACATATTTACCTGCAGCAAATGTTTATGTACTTCATTGATACTGAATATATGAGTGGTCTAGTCATGTTGACATGCCTGGAGATGTAGCCCAATACGAGTGAACTTCGTCAACAAACTTTTATATTGCTCTTCTTTAAGCCTTCGTGGATTATGTGTATTATGTTCATTATGTTCAGTTACATATCAAGACTAATTCATGTTTGAAGAGACATTGAATAAACTTGTTGTTTCAAGACCCATTTTTAACCTTGCAAAGCATTGACACGGTCCTAAGTTTTGTTTTATTTGATTTTGGAAAAGAGGAAGAATTCACCTAATCCAATTTCAGATCAGTTCCCCGCCTTAATATATGTTGGTTGTTTCTTTCCAAATTGACCACAAGATGAAACATAGAGATAGCTTATAATATCTTGTTTAAGACTGGGTTTGGGAATATCAAAAATCTCTTATTGTTTCTAGAATATCCTCTCTTCTATTTGTTTGCCCAAAAGTCATGGCATACCTATCCCATGTGAGATCAACTTGATTGCATTGGTTGAAGAGGTGCTCTCTTCTTTCTACTTTTAGTCTACACATGAAGCAAAGAGATGATCCCTCTTAACCTCTTCTTTGTAGTTTATTCCAAGTCAAAACCTTTCTTCTGATGAGAAACCAAAGTAAGGTGGAGCTTTTTGACCATGTTCCCAGTTTCCAAATCTACTTCGAAACCATGTTTTTTTATGTGAAATGTACTTTTCCTCTATTTGAGAAGCCCCTGTGATTGAAAAAGACCCTTTACCTATCTATCCCCATTTGAGTTCATCATTGTTGTCCTTAAACTTGGCCTTTCTTTTATGTAATTTAATTCCTAGAAGCTTCACTCCCCCTTGGGCAATCCTCTGTGGCCAAGTATCTCTTTTTTAACAAGAACATCATCCTATATCCACCATAGCTAAATAATCCTCTCAATATTTACATCATGACTCATCTCTTCAACATCCTAGAAGAGAACACATGCTTCAATTGTAAACATCATATTCAACATAAATTTTTATCTAATTGAACTTCATGTTTTTTCTTGTAAGTTATGATGGTTATTAGTAAGTTTTGTCAAATAAATCACAATGCTCCTCCGCTTCACCTCCAAAATCATATTGCAAGATCATCTAGAGATAAAAATGGGTCCATGAGAGTTCCATGTGGCTAACAAGTTTAAAGAGGTGGTATCTCTTGTTTCCTTGGGGTTCCCTTTCCTCTCATCAAATGTTTTAGATTTATGGATTGATCTATCTAACTCTAGAGTCATAATCATTTTTCCTTTCATTCCCAAATTGTAAACCTTGCAAAGCATTTGTTTAAATATTCATTAGTCACATTATATGATATACCACTTCGGTGTTTTTTATTAAAACCCCAAAGCTTTGGTTCTCCAACAAAAGCAAAAAACTTTATGTTTGATACCAACTTGCAATGTGCATTTATTGAAATTGAGCAAATACTACAACTACAAGAGTAATTGAAATAGGCAACAAAAGACATGAAAGCAGTAAACCTCAAAAGACAATGGAACACAACAAATTGAGGATACACCCGCACATGTGAACTCAAATTATGTTCAAGGGAGGGAATTTCTAAGATATCAATAAGAAAAGCCTCTATTTATACTAAAACTCGGTAAAACCTCTTAAAATAAAACTCAAGTTACTACTCAAGTGTTATATATAAAAATGTCTCTTTACGAATATTGAAATACAAAAATATTAAAATTTAGCACTAGAACATTATTACATCATAAAAGTAATAAAAAATTTAACTTGTGGAAAAGGTCTAATGCAACATAAATATTTTGATATTACATATACATATATAGATAAGCTAACATGAGTAACTCACTAACATAAATATGATGATATTACATTTGTGTGTATAAATTAGCTAATATGATTAACTTACTAACATGATACAATACTTCTTATACATATAACCAACTCAAAATCATTTTTAGGCCCATAAGGAAACTTCATAGTACCAACTACAAAATCAAACACAAAGATATGTGTGTTTCTATCCTAGTGTGTTTCTATCCTAATACTATGGAACATTACTTGGTTTCAAAGATATATTTAAAACATCAAAGTTACCCTAGAGTCAACATAGGTACATTTATGTCATCAAAGTTGCCTTATAATCAATAGAAAGAAAATGTTTATATTGCAAATAACCACATGATACTATGGAACATCAAAGATACATTTAAAACGTCAAAGTTACCATAGAGTCAACATACATACATTTATGTACATCAAAGCTGCCTTATAATCAATAGAAAGAAAATGTTTATATTGCAAATAACCACATGGAAAGGGGCTTTACCATTTTCCTTTTGTAAAATTATACAAATTTATTTTTCTAAATATTGTAAAATTCAATTCACAAATTTAGGAACCACCACCTCGAGAAGTATAATTAAAAAATAAATAAAAGACACACTTAGCCAACCACCATTATTATTATAAAGATAGAGAGTTGGAATTTTCTTCTTAAAAAGCGATTTTTTTAAAGGTTGCTAAATCATAATGTTACAACTTGCTAGCATTGTATAAAAAAACACATTCTAAATGTCATATGCCAAGAGAGAACTAAGTCTGAATACTGTATTTTTGCGGGGAAAAAAATAGTATTCAATCAGCACAGAGATGTTATCCGAATACAGAGGAGAATATTTCATAAAATTGGATTGTTTAATAAAAATTAAACTGATATATTTCACATCTTTTAATCTCTCCTCAAAGCAAAGCTTCCATCATGGAACCCCACTTTCTAGAGAATGGGCAATGAAATATTACAAAATTATGAGATGAATAACGTAAGTATCTCTCGCCTATTTTTCATAGTGAACATCTGAACTAGAACTCGAGGATTATAAGATAGCCATCCATTTCTATTGTCAAGAACTCTAAGAAAAGCTTTCTACGCACTGATGGTCGCTTAGTAAACATGGTAACAAGGCATCATTATGAACAGCCATATTCCACATTTTTTCACGTCTTGAAATTTTACAATGCCTCAAAGCAACATTGAGAGCCATCGATCTAACATGTTTTATAAAATAATTATTCATCAAAGAAACTCCTGGCTTGATTTCCACAGCACCATGAGATGCACTGAAAATACACAAATTACTTTGAGACTGCCCTCCCAAACTTCGTCTCGATCCTATTCACCTATTCATTATAAAGATAACGTAGACAACGTCATTTTCCTTTCTTTTAGAGAGCAAGTCACAGAAACAGTTTACCTAAATACCTAAGATAGTTCTTATCTGATCAGGGGAATGCCTCAGCACAGTCCTTGGCTCCGGATATCCATTCTCAGGATCAAGGACTGCATTATACACAAGCTCGTAGGATTCCGCAAGCACCCTTGAAAGTCGGCTGCAAACCTCAGTACGCAATTGAGGAACCTGCAGTTGCTGAAATTCTGGAAGGGCACCCTCACTGCCAGCTACAAGCCCAAAGAAAATTTTCAAGGACTCTGCAACTGAGGATAGTGACATCTCTTCCACTTCTGCCAGTGGCTTGCTTAAATCAGATTCCTCCTTCAAGACAATTTCAGACTGTGAATGCTTTTTTAAGTGATTCCGTATGTGAGAAACCTTATTTTGCATTCCACACCTTTCGAGAATGAATTCAACTTCTCTGTCCACAAGAGTATTAATGTGCATTTCAATAGCTACACTAAGCCCTCTTACAAATGTTGCGGCAACCTCGTGTCCCATCAGTGGTTGTTGAATAGCTGACAAACAATTGATAAGGAAAATTTTACGCAAAGATTCAACCTGCAACAGAATACCAATTTAGATACTAAAACCAGAAACAAGCTACTATCACTTATCATGACTATGCTCTTTGTAATCCACACACCCAAAAGTGACCCCCAAAATAAATAAATAACTCCCTCTAATCATACAGCAACTAGAAGAGACCTTCCCCTGTAATTGCAAATTGTCAAACAGTTAATTTTGATGCACATTGCCCACTGAAACGTGTCAGATAGACAAGACAAAATATAAACAATGAGGAGTATGGGAATGGTGGATACAGAAAATATTGAACAATTAAAGCATGTTCGGCAAACTCTGAAGGAACAAATTATAACAGTTCTGAGCTGGAAAGGTGTATCTGGAGAAACATTTGAAGGGATGGCCATCAAAGCAAGTAGAATGGATCATAATAAAATGTATGGGTTTTAAGTTGTAACAGAAAACAAGAAAGCCTCACAGATGAAACAAGCCTCTCATTTCTGTAAAACTGTACAGGTTCTAAAGGCAGATGCAAATATATAAACATATGTGGCCAATAAAGTTCATCATAGACAATCAAAGTCGAGATTTAGGTTGTTACAAATAGAGAAGATTACTGAATGGTTAAGTTGTTATTAAGTACAAAAAGAACAGGATCTGTATACGATATAAGCAGAGGAGACACAAGGTATCAATTAATGCTTCAGGCTGAAGCTGAAGGGAAGAAAACAGCCCAAATCTCATACGCAGTGGAAACAATGATACAGGAGAATTTGAATTTCCACCAAGGACTTGAACGTACATTTTCACCTTCACCTTTGGATACCATCACAAGTTACTAGAAGTGCACCAAAACAACCTACTAGAGCAATGTGTACTTGGGAACTGTGACAACAAGATGTAGCACCCACAAGGTGTAAAGTCCCAATCACCAAGGTTTTAGTTTTGTCCAACTCAAGAAGGCTACCCACTGTCACCTGAATAGCTCTTCCTCTCTCTTTAGGATGGCTCTTCTCCAACACAAGGCTATGGAGTGGAGGTCCTAGATGATGTTAGAAGTGGAAGGCTTAAACAAAACAAATAGTTGCAAGAATGGTGAAAATATGAATGGTTTGAGAACAATAAGTATGATAGAAACCCTGGGACTAGTGCCTACCAAATCTTGGGAAAAATAGAGTCAAGGAACAACACTCTAGAGAGCGTTCTTTTATGAATAATTGAGGAAAGGTTTGCAAATAGGATGCCACAATGAGCCTTAAAAATGCTGGAAATAACTGCATAAATAAATCCTTAGAGCTCTATTGGTGCCACTCTTGAACAAGTTGATGAAGGTGCTGCTCTAAAATGATATATTAATTACAACCACCACTTGTGCTGCTCTACAATGATATATTAATTAATACATGCAGAAATACAACAGCAGAAGGAAATAAAAGGGAGAACCTCCTCACGTTATTCCTATCCAAATGGCAAATATTCTATTTCATGGCCTCTTTAATACATGCAAGAGGTTCCGACAATTATCCAACAACATAAAAAGCATGCAAAAATTTAAGCCTCGCAATGGTAAAATGATATCGTGAATCTTACAATGGAGATAGAACTTATCTTTCTTGAACCTTACAATGGAGAGAACTTCCCTTTATAACGGAGAGAGAGCTTCCCCAAATGTCCCAACCACAATTCAAATGGAGAGAGAGGTTCTCTTTATAGAGTGAGTCTCTTCTCTCATGCAATTAAATATCATTACCCTTCTAACTCCACGACAAGCCAAATGAATAGTAAAATAATGTAGTAGTTATATCTCTCCTCAATCCATGGTTGACCAAATCAAGGCATGCAGAAACTAACCTCTCCAATCCAACTCACCCCATCTAAAGATAGAGTAGTATACAACAAATAATGTTCATGAAGGGGTATACCACCAAAAGTAAGCACCAAACCAAGTCAAATGACAAGTGTCCACATGAAATGCACCCTCCAAGAATGCATACATGCAAGATATAATAAAATAATTCTCCACATGAGAGGATGTGCTCCAAGGTCCACCTAGGAGAACTCGCCAAGTGCACCCAACAGTATGCATGAGAGAATAAACAATATAATAATCCTCCTAGGAGATGCTCCACAACAACCTCCTCCAAAAAGTGCAAGAGGCCCACAAGATGAATGCAACCAATCCACATATGAATCCCAAGGCAACCAACTCCATGGAGGACTGTGCAAGGTGCCAAATAGATGGAGCACTTCACAATGAAAGATGTGGTCAACCCAAAAATAGCAAGTGAAATATTCTCCAAATGTACACCATCCAAGACAAACATCAAAAATAGCAAGTAGAAACTTCCCCATGTACATCTTGTAATAATAATCTCCAAAAATAGAAAGGAGACCATGAAAAGTGCATGCAAAAGCCTCATGTGTGGCCATCCAAATATGCCAAATACCTTCCAGTAAATGCCCTCCATAACCACCTCAAATATAATAATATACATGCCAAGTCAAAGAGGTGAGGACACTATCCAAGAAGAGGTGCCAAGTGTATATGAAATACCCATGCAATAAAGATGAGAGAGTACCTAGGAGAGGTGCACCCTAAATGACTATACCATATAACTATCTCAACCACCCAACAAATAATATAATATACTCCAATGAAGTGTGCCATGGGAGAATATGCCAAGAATCATTAAACCTCATCAATAAACCAATAAAATATTCCTCCATATGCAATGTCATAAAGATTTCCAACCAATCCAAGAGAGTGTGCCCTAAAGAAGTGTACTGAAACAAATAAAATAATGCATGCCTTGAAAACTATGCCCAAGAAGGGAGCATGCCACTAGAAAGATTCAATTGACTCTAACTAATCCCTTCATGTGTGAAAAGGAAGATTGATAGAGACAAAATATATTGCTCTAAGGCATGAAAAATATATAATAAAATAGTAATTATGAATGTGTTAATATTACAATGAGGGCTCGGCTTAAACATGGCCTAAGGTGCTTGTTTGAAAATTCGTGACCTTTTTTAGTCATATCCTTCATAATTATTATTATTATTATTATTTATATATATAATTTTATTATTTTTTAGCTTAATTATTATTTATTTTATATATAGCATTGCCTTCCCCCTAAGAAATGCTTTGTCCTCGAAGCATAGGTAACAAAGGATGTTGTTGACAAAAATTCTTTATCTCCCAAGATACATCTTCTTCCAGTAGGTTCTTCCACTAAATGAGATATTCTTTAACTACTCAAAGCATAATTTCTTTTCTCTGGTAGCAATGATACCTTCTTATTCTAAAATGGTCTTCCCTTCATCATCTAAACAAAGGAGTGTTCTCTGTGAAGTTTGGTGTCTTCCCAACAATCTCTTGAGGCAAGATACATGGAAAACATTTTGAATGTGGCTTTTATCGAGTAGATCCAAGCGATATGCTACTTCGTTGATCTTTTTGTCAATCCGATATGGTCCATAAAACTTCGGGGCCAACTTGTTCTTTCCATGTTTCAAGGATAGGTATTTGTAAGGTTGAAGCCTGACAAATACCCAATCTCCAAACTCAAATTCTCTCTCCAACTTATGTTGGTTGGCTTGCTACTTCATACAATTTAATGCAATACTTTTCTTTAAGCTTCTAAAGGACCTATTACCCACCAAAAGTGGGTAACCCATTAGAGATTTTTTTTCTCCCCATTGGTCAGCCAACCAACCAACAGCTCTATGATGATACACAGATAGCTTCACTTCAGAATTCTCCACTCACACTCCGGTCAATGCTCTCTCCCATCTATCTTGTTTCTTGAAGGAAGGTGGGTCATCTATCAAAACATACACTACCATTTCAGAAATCATGTGCTTTCATTTAATGTTTTGAGGCATACTAATATGATTCACAGGCCAAACTGGATGATTGACCGCCCTTGATTGTACCCCTATTCCTATGCTTCATCGGGAAGGCTATCCTTTGCCCCTAGTCCAATGTGACCTCCCCTGAGAACCTTCCTTCGTGAGGGGTCCTAATAGGAGGCATTGATTGATATAATTTAGCCTTCCTTCATGAGGGGCACTTGCCACCTTCCATGTTTCCCTTATTATCAACATCCATTCTTTGGGTTGATTATCATTAGCCATTGGGATTGGCACCTTATATCCTCATCTCTGAGTCAAGGCTAGGAAATTTGTTGTAAGAGGTAGATAAAAGCAGATGAAGACACGGATAAAGAAAATGTAAAACGCAAAAGATGGCTAGCACATAAAAAGATGGCTAGGACATAAAAAGCACGTGGGAAATGCCTAGCATGAGCTTTACCCTGTCATTAGCCATCACCCAACTCCTTACCATTTCATGCTCTATCTAAATAAAGGAATTCGTGAATGTCCCAACCCCGCTGATCGATAAACTGCTACATTTTTATGGGGCGTTGAAAAAGCATAAAGCAAGTTGGGTCTCCTAAGTGATGTAAGAAAGAAAGATAAATCATTAAAGTAAAAGGCTCACCAAAGGGGGTGGAAAAAGCATGTCGGGGATAGGGGTAACTCATGCTTCCATGATTGCTCCCTCTTCCCATTATAGCACATAAAGATGTTGGACCTAGATCAACTAGTACCATGGCTATGGACATCTTCTTTGAAGTATTGCCCCTTTCCACTGTTGAGAAATCAATGTGTTTGTATATTAGGTAGATTTCTCTTTTATGATAATTGCTTGTGAATGTTTGTTGGATTCTTATTATTTTATTATGTTCTTTTTCATCAAACAATTATCAAAAACATAAACATGAAGATCACAAGAGACAATAAACACAAGATAGGCTTCAAGCCAGGGCAAACCCCACAAGGGGGAAACCCAAACCAACATCTCTTCTTATAGAATCAAATCAAAGTGAGACATTCAAAACACAAGGCCAAGATCAAGACCTTCACAAGTGCCCCAAGTCATCCCTCCATTCTCTATCAAGTTTTATCCTCAATGTGATCAACTTCATCTGTCACAAACTTTTCTTTCTCATAGAGCTACTCATCTTTCATGTAGATGTTTTATCCTCAATGTGATCAACTTCATCTGTCACAAACTTTTCTTTCTCATAGAGATACTCATCTTTCATGTAGCTTGTATTACACACACCTTATAGTCCTCTTGAAGCTCGCATATTACAGTCATTACAGTCCTTCTTGAGTTTCCCATATCATCTCAAAAATAGTTTCAGTGACCTGCATTATTATCACAAAAATCCAGCCTCAGGAGCAGGGTTGCGAGGGAGCAGCTTATTTGTCCATCTAGAGGGCCGAATTGGACCTGTGGAGGATAAATTGACTTTTTGATACAAGATAAAAATAATTTTCTTTTTTCTTACAAGGAGTCCAAATAGGACTTTGACTCAATTACAAATACTTGACTCAAAAAACCCTATGAGCATGAGAACATGCCTTGACTAATAATTATTTTTCTTATTTTGCTTTTACAAAATACATTTTGATATAAGTATAATAACAATTATGAAGACCGAACCTATTTACATTTTCAAAACTCCCTCCTAACTAGGGAGGATTCATAATTACACAATTGGTAAAAGGATACTCTCAAATTGAAATATTCTCATAAGAAGAGTCGGATTGATAAGTCATCATCAAGCATCAACATCATAACTAGCATTGTCAATCTCAAAAATAGCAAGACCTTGACTGATAAGCTCTAACTTTCCACTAGATTAGAGCACAATGCTAGGACGCATACATTTGAACACCATCACTGTTGGGAAAAGTAACTATGTTCGGTCTTCAATAATGTACTTGAGTCATTATGTAATGTACTTGTCAAAAGAATAAAGAAAAGAATTTCATTATTGTAACAATGACTTATTACAGCATGGGTTTCATGCTTGGGTCATCATTATATTAGTCAATGTCCCCATTGTGGACTCCTAGGATTAATATTGAGTTCATAGAGTCATTGTACATTCGCAGATACCCTTCTTGGGCTTTCGGATCATGTAAAAAGATTTTGTATCAAGTCAAATACGAATTATGTGTCCTCCCCATCATGTCAGCCTAAGGAGATCAAGTCAGCATAAGGACTCCCATTCGACCCACAAGAAGCCTATATATTGTAGGAGGTCAAAGTCATTTGGAGCAATCACTCTCAAGCAAGTTCGATATCTCAAGAAGAGCTGGTGAAGTGCGAAGTTTGTTGCTGGGAGGACAAAAGAAGTGTGAGTTTGGGGGAGTCTCTAGAGAAGAGGAAAATCGAACTTTTGGTGCCTCTCTCTCTGTTTCATGGTCTGGGTTGGGAGATCGAAGTCTCCTAAGATTTCATTGTTGTCGTAAGCTGCATGTTGTCGGAAGTTGCGGAAGTTGCTTTCTAGTTGAAGTTTCTGTAAGGGGTCGAAGATCTTGGAGACTGACATGGTGTGGAGGGAAAATCTGGTCCTAGTCTAAGGTAAAGAGTCTCAAAGAATATATTGAAAGGAAGAATTATCTAGACTGGGTTTTCCCCTCGAGGTGGGTTTTGCCCTGGCATGTGCCTATATCTTGTGTCTCTTGTTTTGTGATCTTCATGTATGTATAATTGTCTGATGAAAGATAAGATAATAAAGAAGTAAAAGAAGCCAACACACTCGCAAGTAATTATCAAGAAAGGGGAATCAAACCCTAATATAATATCCTTGATTTTCCAACAATCACCACAGCCTCTCAAGGCACATAACCCTTCTGGATGTTCACCAACTATGTCCTACTCCTTCTAGGACTATTCTTATCTTGGATTCCCAATCCTCAAAGAATATCAGTCCTCTTCGACTACTCTTATCTTGGATAACCTGCCCTATCCTCAAAGAGTATCAGTCCTCGAGACTACTTCCTATCTCAGATTCCCAATCCTCAAGGAGTATCGGTCCGAGATGCTTATCCAATCCTCCATTCTCCTTACCAATGCCTTCACTAGACTTACGGTTGTTAATCCTGGCCTGGTGCATGACAATTATATGCTTTTCCTAAGTCTAATTTAGGCTAAGTTACAAATGCAATTTTCTCACACTAGAGCAAGTGCCTAAGGAGACTTTGGATGACTTTTGCCCACTTAGGCCTGTACAGAAGTACCTGCCCAGGCTACAATCATCAACAAATAATCCTGTAAACAAGCTATTGAAAGTGGTTTCTCTTCACCACTTGTTATATAATGATTTCTTTAGGTATTGGCTTTCTAGAATTGAAAGCAACTGATTCCAGCCGACATATTACCAAGAAATTATGAAAGTGAGAGGAAGTAGTTCAACAAAGCACTTCAAAAAAAAAAAAATGTTACCACTTGGTGATTGGTTAATAATGAGATTAATTCACGTATATCTGGGTAATGTAGTGAAAAACTCAAGCAATAATCTAGAACAGAAGCTAGAGTACAAATAAATATAAACCAACTTGAACATTGCAAAGTCAAGATATGGAAATCTTTTAAAACATGCTATTCTCTATTCTGAAAAGAGGCAAGAAAAATGGGGATATGGAAAAAATTTAAAATACACCTGTGATGAAGGTGCTGCAACATTGTTGCTCAGTATATCCTCCATAGATGATGATGGCCTCTTCCCTAACTTATGACCTGAATCAAAGCCAGTGCTGTTTCTGCGGTACGACTGCGATAGGCCTTTGGATTTATAAGCCTCTGCAGCTTGGTCACACATCTGCCCAAATCCATTATAGTAGTAGTTTAGTTTTTCATAGCCTGAAAATTGATCCTTACCTCCCATCCTGACCAGATAATATCTAATGTACATAAAATGGAAGCAGTTGCAAGACAGATACACAAAATACTCATATGGTCTCAATTTACCACTTCAACAACCATCAGCAACTAAATAACTACCTCGCCTAAACAAATTAAAGCTTAACCCTCTTTATTACCAATTGACCATGTTACTGTTTTCACCAAGATTATTCCATTACATCAATATCCCCCCAAAAAAATGTAGACAGTATACTTTCAAAAACATCAGTGTCATATAAAAAGCTATATTGGAAATCACTGAAATATGCAGCAAGTAGAGGACAAGTGATGTGTTAATGCAAAAAGAATATACAAATTATTTAATCAAATTTGAAACCTTAGAATAAAAACCTTTGCACAAAGTTCCATGTGATTAAAATGGTATAATAATCTTACAGCAGTAACTTATAAGCGAAACTGAATTGTGGCTTTCCCAAACAATATACTCAATACAACAACAGCATTGCATTCCATGCAAATAAATCAAACTGGAATGTCAGAACACACTTTTGAATTAATCTACAAATGTATGACACTGTCTTAAACAAAATGTAATAGAAAAAAGTCTGAAAGATTTAAATAAGTGTTAGAGAAACCAGCTCAAGCTTTGGCACTCTTGGCTTGGTAGGACTCTTATTGTTGGACAACGAAATTTACATTGGCTTGTTAGGACACTTATAGCTAGACAACAAAAACTTACCAGGTGGACCTTCTATCAATTTTTACGATGGCCACAATTGAGAATAGCTTAGGAACAATTAGTATGGCAATAAATTGACAGTTCAAGATGTTGCCATTAAACATGACACATATAAAATTTAAGACACGCATCTCAGAAAATATCAGAATTATAACCAAGAAAACAACATGGATAATAGAAGAAATCTCAATAACTGAAGCATTCAAGGTAGCCAACTGCACAACCATATATATTTACTAATCCAGTTGGTTCAAATTGCAGTTATTTATTGACAAGTTTCATAATGGCCATTTATTTAGAAGCTTAACAACAGCCAAATATTTTCAACTTCAATCACTACATTCTGGCTTCCTATTCCAAAAAGTGTGTACTGAAGGTAATGGATGAAATGAAGTGTGAATACTTCTCAACCATATTGACAAAGTATCATAAAATAGATAATAAATCGCCTACTAACCTCTATAACACACCGCCTATGTAAAATTTTATTCTCTGATTCCAACATTTCCACTGCTAGAAATGACTTTTCTAATGGTTTTCATGCTATTCATTCAGTTAACAAAAAGTACAGCACTAGAAATGGACTGACAGCGCCCCAGTTGACGGAGAACCATGATAATCCTAATCTTCAATAGCAAACCACATTCTAACAGACAAGTTGACAACACATAGTTGACTAGCAGCAAACCCAAACAAACATGCACCCAAAGGAGGTAACCCAAAAGATAGATGTGAAGGCCAACCCAAAAACATAAAATACATTGCTACAGTGGACATCAGGTTGCTTGAGGCTCCCATGGTCCCTGTCTGATCCCCGTCATTTGCCATGAAGTTGCCAGTTAAAAGTATACTCAAGTTTCAAACGTTTTCTCATGCAATCCAACAAGAGATGGATAGATGCTTTTCCCACCACTAATCCTATCATTCTCTCTCTATGACACCCATAGTCTTGCATGTACCACAATTTGTTGTCAGCGTAACTCCAACACCATCCCTGTGGCAGAGATGATGACACATGCATCTATGATGGAACTACAAAAGGGAATTGCATCTTTTGTCTGTGAAAAAGCATTTTGACATATTAAGTCTTGGAACAGATTCTGGTCCTTGGCACATTTCAAGAAGACACGCAACATTAGTTAACACGAAGAATTAAATCTTGCAAGCATTTCAATAGCCAATCATCCCAGTTAGAGTTCTGGAGCTCATCTAATGCAAGTGACGTGCTAACGAACCACTGAATAACTTCAACAAGCACCTCTACAATTCTTTTGACAATTGCCGGGTTATGATTCCAGAAAAATAGTGTATGAAATGACTTGTACAGGCATTTTCACAATCCTTGTGCATTCCTCTCATGAACACACACCCACGGATCTATTAAGAAGCATAGGTATATATCACAAAATGTGTCAATCTCACTTTAAGCACAGACACTACCCTCTTCATATGTCAGTAAGCCTTACGAAAAGAACATATTGACCTTTCAGTTTCAACTGCACCTTAATCAGAAAGGAATGACATTTTTCTATTGCCATTGCAAATTAGAGCACTTAGGGAATGACTACCTGCTCAATCAATTGGCATCAATCTCCTCTACTCCATTAACACAGTTCCAACCAAGAACCAAGACCCCAGATAGCTATTGTTCCTCTCCTTTCAGTCACAACCCCAAGTTATCCCTAAGGTATACAAAGGAGAACTGTCCTATGCTATTGATACATCCTCACCAGTAAATAGACAAACGAAAAATACCACCCCATCACATGCTTCTCGTTCCTCTTCTTTCAGTCACAACCCCAAATTTTCCCTAAGGTATCAAAAAGAGAATTGTCATACACTATTGCTACTTGCTTTGCTATAAAGAGACAATGATATCTTATTTCTAGGAGTAAATAAGTAACCATAGAATGATGTACCTGTATAATCGGGTTCAACAAAGCAGATACAACAGGCTCAAAATCAGGCTTCTTTCCTGATGCTGGAACCAGCATACTGTTATAAGTATCGATCAATTCAAGGCAGACTGAGACTCCTTCCCCTACAGCTGGTGGTGGAGAGAGATCAACAGCGACTAAAGAAGGGTATCTCAATAGCTTGTCACCTCGAGTCTTCAGGATGTCAAAAAAAGTTCGCTGTGCAGCATCTTTAACATGAAAAAGTGTAACAGAGAGAGCTGTTTCTTCCCCCAACAAGTCTGAAATCTGCAAGTCTAGGGAGAAAGACATGAGAACTTTTAAGTCTCTATTGACGCCCTCACATTCAATCAATCAGCCAAACAAGAAAGTGTAACATTACTCACCGTGTAGCTGTAGAACTCTAAAATATTGCTCAATTTAAATGCCAACAAAAGGCTAGGCTGAGACTGCAAAACTTGCTCCACTCTTACTTTGAATGGACGGCAAACCCCTTCGAAAATACGATCCAGAATAAAAGACATGCCCATTTCTGGCTTGACATAATCTCCATCTAAGTCTCTTGAAAAACGCCGAGCAGTGGGTCCAATATTGATGGTCGCATCTGGGCTAAAAAGAGCGAGTACAAGCTCTCTCTCAGATGCCAAAGCCTTCCATTGGAAATCACCATTAACTATTAGCAACACAAGAATATAAAAATACAATATAAAAAAGCAACATCAGTGATGAGTTAAATTCGTTCACCTGGTGAAGCCAACCTAACATGTCACCAACATATCGTAAAGGATCATGGGCATGCACTTCTATAGGTCTTGGCATTCCACCAGGACCTCCACGAGTAAGAGCACTAATGAAGCGCCTGAACAATGCATTGTGTCGAGTATTTGCAACCTGGGTCCAAATATATTATCATTTTGCAGAGCAGACAAAATGCGTAAATTTCAATATGCATTTAAGGGGGAAAATGTTTAAACGTTTTTATGGATGATACACTCTCTGTACTGAATCGTTATGGCTTGGATTTTGCTCACCTCTTCTGCACAATACTTGAAGAGGACAGGCCTTTCCTTTAAGCACCGAGCTGCTGTCTTCAACAAATCACTTACTTCAGGGGTATCATTATCACCCAGGTTCCGACATTCAGCTTGTACCCATCTGCAATGCAAAAAGGAAAATGAGCTATACTTTGTATGATCTAAAGCAACCAGAAAAATGGTATAAAAATGATGTAAATAATCTCCAAGTCAAACAGAAGATCTCTCCCTTGTATCCACATCCCATCTTTGGGTTGGTTGCTATCTGTCACCAGTATTAGTTCCTTGTTTTCCTCGTCGTTCAGTAGAGGCCTGGAAACTTAGCCCTAAGAGGTTGATGCAGCAAAAAGAAAAGAAAAAGCATGTGCCATAATACTAAAATGCAAAAGATTGGCAGGGATAAATGAAAGTGTGTGGACAAAAGCCCAGCCTAAGCTCTACCTCCCTCATTAGCCCTCGCCCAATTCCTAGCTACCAATCAAAACCAGTTGAACCAGCCAGTCTGGTTGTCTTAGGCCCTAACCGATTTGACCAGTGGCACAAATCTAGAAAAGGTTGGTTCCATACCAAACCGACCTTTTTTAACTAAACTAAACAGTTGCGTACATTGCAATTAAATACCCTCGGAACACTTTTTTTTAAACAATAAATTATGGGCAGGGCAGTGTAATATTCAACCCTAGGGCCCTAGTAATGGTAATGTTAAATTCTTAAAGTAAAAGGATGAAAATGAAAGATAAAGGAGAATGTCACTAGATAAAGAAGAATGTAAATGAAAGTTAGTTAAAGGCGAATGTCAGTAGATAAAGAAGAATGTAAATGAAAGTTAGATAAAGGAGAATGTCACTTTTACTTGAATTTTTAACACTACTATTAACAATGATTGAGTCATTCCAACCTCATTGGATTTCACATGGAGAAAATGGAATTTTAGATCCCATTCATAATCCAGCAAACTTAACAATTTTCAAGATTTCTGAATTGGACAGATTGCAACGTTCCCATTGGATTCTGTCATGTATAAGGGTTTGGAACTAGCATTTAATCAAGAGCACCAAGCCAAACCCTCTATATACGTCGATGTTGGGGGCATTGATTGTTGGACTCCTCTATCATGGCCCGTAAAAATGTTCCAATCACTCAAATAAAATATTAATTTGACATGTTCAGCTTCTCCTATCTGATGAGAATCCCGATAAAGGCAATGATTTTGATAACACAGGCAATGATGATTTTGATAGCGTGACTTTTTTGGACTCTAGAGGCCGTCAATAGCCTCTTTGTTGATGTATTTTTGGTTCAAAGATGGATTGCACTCGGTGCTATTTTAGTTGTATGCACCCTTGCTATATATATGAGAAACTTCGTATATTTGTGTATAATAGTTCGGATTCATATGGATGCATATGAATGTATATATGTTTTTTCCAAAATTTGTATATTTATGTATTTTTTGGTCAGCCGATTTTTCTCCTATTTTTTCCCAATTCTAGTCCAATTTCCGGTTTTGGTGTCGATCGGTTTGATGATTGGATTAGTTTTGATAATGTTGATCTAAATAAAAGGAATTTTGATTATCCTATACCTAATGAGTAATGAAAAGCTTCAACTTTAAGATGTCAATTATGAATTAGTAAAAGGTTGCAACTCAAGCTATATCTACATAGAACAAGGCGTAGAAGAGGGGCGGTAAGAATATGGGCTGAGGAAAGGGGTAACTCAGGTCCCACGATTGCTCCATGTTCACATCATAAAGCTCATGGATGTTGGAATTTCATAATTGGTACAAAGACTATGGTATCCTCCATGAAGTAAACCCCTACCATGTCATTAATCACTTGCACTTGCTAATTGACAAGTCAACCAAGGAATTGTTCCTCCCTACAGGGTTGGAAGCAATGTTGCAAGAACCCCACCCCCCCCCCCCCCGTTCAAAAAGGCAGATTCACGTCTCATGCAATCGAAATCGAGGTTTCGCACTTTTTTCACGATTCTTGGTAAATCAAAACAACGATGTGAGGAGAGCTTGGAGTAAAGAAGGGTTGTTATCTACAATATCCAAAGAGGTAAGTGCCAACCCCAATTAACTCCCTCATTTTCTTGTCATTCTTATTTGTATTTTTTCTCCTCCCTCCCCTACTCTTTCCCATTCTTTCTTCTTGCTCATTTTATTGCAGGTTGTCCATCTAGATTCTAAAATGGTGTTCTTTTAAATTATCATTCCACTTTTGGTTTTCATGGTGTTGGTGGAGAGTAGGCATAGAAGGGAAGAAGTGAAAAAAGAGGATTGTGGTCACACTCAATGACCCAATTTATGATGAGGAAGGATTTGAAGAGGAGGGGGGATGACAAGGGCACTAGAATGCAAGGGGAAAAGGTTATATTGACACCCTTGTGGAATTATGTGACAAAACATGAGGGGGGAAAAGGTGGTTGAACCTTCAAGTTTTTGTGCCCCCATGATTGTCATGGTGGAAAACCTTATAGTGGTTCATATGTGTGAGGAGGCATCTTTGTGGGGTAATGGGCAATGATGACGAAAATGGTCCCATAGGGATTTCAATTTGTCGTAATGTTTGAATAGAACAAAGGAGAAAATACATCCAAATAGAGGAGGTTGCACAAAAGTTCAGCAAGAATCAAGTGCAACCTCTAGATTTGGTGGCCCGTCTCCTCATGGTGCTTCTAGAACATTTGAATCTAGAATAACAACAGTGGATTTCCTCGATATTCGTGGGAGGGATGATGTGGATGCAAAAGTGGTCCAATTTCTTTGTGCTTGTCGTATACCATTCAATGTGCTTCACTCTCCCTACTGGCATGATTTGTTTAAGGTCATCAATGAAGCCCCAAAAGGATACAAGAACCCCAACAATGAGAAAGCTAGAACTTTGTTATTAGACCGAGAAAAAGTAAAGGTTCAAAGAGCTTTGACACGATTTACAGATGAGTGGGCAGATTATGGGGTATCCATTATATCAGATGGTTGGACAAATGTTAGAAATCAACATTTCTTAAATTTTCTTGGTGTTTCTGCTAGCGGGGTAGTGTTTCTTGCAAGTCATGACTCCATTGTTGTATCTTCTCAAAACATTGTAAATCTCCTATTGAGAACAAACAATGATGTTGGTCCTAATAATGTGGTTCAAGTGATCACTGATAATGCAACAAATTGTAAGGGAATAGGAAAAATCATTGAGCCGTCTCATCCACTCATCTTTTGGTCCGGGTGCTTGGTGCACACATTGAACCTTTTGATGCATGATATTGTGAAGCATAAAGAAATTGGATAGATTAATCAGCTATACAAGAGTGGGAAGAAACTCATTAAATATGTCACAGGGCATACAAGGGTCAATTGCTTTTATGGCACTTACTCCAAGTTGCAATTGCTTAAAATTTCAAAAACTAGATTTGCAAGCTATTACCTCACCTTTAGGCGCCTATTGAAGGTGAGACAAGCTTTAACTTCTATGATGACATGTAATTCATGGGATGAGATGAGCATTGATACAAATGGTGCTCATATAGTCAAGGACACTATTCTTAACAGTTACTTTTGGTCACAAGTTAAATATGTTTTGCAATTCATCGAACCAATTTATTACATGATCAAGTTTGCAAATTCAGATCGACCAATAATTGGGGAAGTGTATGAGCAGGTGGACAGCATGATGGGGCAAATTAATGACATTGTTTACCCTAGAGATATCACCTTGTACGATTATATTCATACATAGGTGGGAAAACGATGGGAAATGCTATGAATTCCATTACATGCCTTAACATATGTTCTTACACCTAAATACTATCATCCATCATGGCTTTCAACACCAGCACCTGGTGGGGGGACCAAGATAAAACCACACCAAGATCCAAAGGTTCTAGCTGGTTATACGAAAGCATTGGATAAATTAGTCCCTGATGAGGAAGAGTGTGACATGATACAGGAACAATTGAGCAATTATATCCTTGGCATTGGTGCATTTGGGACCAATCATGCAATTAGAGATCGTGGGAATTTGTCTTCTCTTGAGTGGTGGAATATGCATGGAGGTGCTACTCCACATCTACAATGTTGGCAATATGAGTGTTATAACAGGTGGTAAGCACCTCTTCTACAAAGACCTCTTGGAGCACCTATAGTTTCATCCATAATGTTAAAAGAAACAGGTTAAATGTAAATCAAGAAAAGAGCTTGGTTCATGTTCATTACAACTTATGATTGTTGTCCCATTACTGTGAGGAGGAAAAGAATAATAATGACCTTAAGATTTGGGAGAAAAATCTAGAGGACGCCAGTTTGGAGGTTTTTGTGTTGCATTTAGAGCGATTGGAGGATGTTCTTATCCAAGATGATGATGATCGATATGAGAAGGCACCCCCATCAGGTACCACGATCCCCATGTTCCATTCTTCAACAACAGCAACAGGGGCTTCATCTTCAGTTCCACAACTTCCACAGCCACCATCTTCTTCATTACCACCACGTCGAGGCTCATTTAGTACCACGTCGAGGCTCATTTAGTGGTCATGGTGTAGATTGGTGGGATTAGTAGATACATTCATAGTTCACTACTTTTGTCATAGTCAAAGTCTAGACTTTAGTGTTGTGAATTTGAATTTTTCAGTCCTCCTAGTTCAATGTGTAATTGGTGGTGGCCAAGTGGCCTATTTTGTAAACATTATTGTTCGGTCCTGACTCATGTTGACAATTTCTCACTTATTAGATAAGTTATTTGAAAGTTTTATGATCTTATATTCTAAATGTCTACTTTTATATGCTTAAAATTTTGATACTTTGTACATTTCTACCTTCTATTATTTGTGATATGCTTAAAATTTTGATCTATGTTTGTAATTGCTAGAATCTAGATGGTTGATGCTCAAACAATTAATCAATGATGTACAATGGATGCCATATTTATCTTGATTTATGTACAAATATGCATGTTTTCGTATATTCTACAACTAATTTGGTATTTTGGATGTTTTTCTTGAATATATATATATATGTTTTTCTTCCAAAGATTTTTGGAAAATCATGCTTTTGACTCTTCGCTTCCAAAAAATGTCCCTGCTTTGTGCAACACTAGTTGGAAGCACCTAATAGGGCCTTATGATAAGCCTCCCATATCTAAGCATGGTTGATTACAAATCATAAGCTAGTGAGGCATTTGAAGAAGATGCTTGTGTGTAAGTACTTTGATGCATTTTACATTAAATATAGCCCACTTTGACACACTTAGTGTCCTTGCACCTATCATGTTGATCTCACTTGATTCCATGAGTATGTTTTAGATGCTTGCTCCCAAGTACAACTACCATCCCTTGAGGGATTGTATGATGCTTCTTCAACGCCTCAACGAGGACATCCAATCCCATTTGATGACTAGTTTAGGAACTAGAACCAGGTTGTTGACCACTTGTTAAGGAGCGTTAACCTTCGGATTTATTCAACACAGTTGATGATACTCTCCTCTCCATCCAAAACCTGAAATACTACAAAACTAAGACAAGATGTTGCCTAGAGAGATGATGCACCCCAAAGACCATAGGATGCCCCCACGCTAGCATTGCACCTTCTTGATTGGCATTGCTCTATTTCTAAGATGATTTGATCATCATGATGACTAGACATCCCTCTAAGGGATATGGTACATTGCTCAACATGATGATGTCATGCCCTAGCTCCATCATGTCCCTTTAATGTGGCTTGGATTGATGGCATGGGCCTATTTGATGATGACGCTTTATGGAGGAAACCTTTGCTTGTGATTCAACATCTTTTGAGGAGGGTATGTGGCTTTGGAGCAAGGAGCACCTTCTTGAGTTATGCATGGCTTGTTTTGATGAAAGATACACTTTTAGATGATGACATCATCATTGAAGACAAATTTTATCACAAGTGTGGCCTAGTTGACGCTTCTTTTTTTATGTTTTATCATTGATACAGTTATCTTTGGGGGTCTCCTTGTGACCTACCCAACTTGTAATCACATTCTATATTATTTTTAGGGATTTTAGTCTAAATTTAAGCATAATTCAACTTGTTTCCCTCATGTAAATAGAGGGAGGTCAAATTGTTCTTGAATCATTGTCACACCCACACTTGAGTGTGCACACTAGCTTGTCTCTTTTCTCTTGGTTGCTATGGAGCATTAAATGAGCAAATTGTCTTGGGGATGATATTATGATTGGATGGATTTTTTCCTTGGATGACGAATGGTGATCTTTTGGTGATTTTGTGCAAATTTATTGTAAGTATCTTCTTCCATCTTGTATTTCTTGTAGAATTAGGGTTTCACTTAAATTTACACCAAAGTGTTGAATCTTTTATTGTTAAAAATGTAGTGATAAAGGTCTTTTGGCTTGTGCCTTAGCCAATGAAGACCTCGAATTTGTCCTCAAGAGTTAAACTTTCGTTAGGATGAGTTATTTCCAGTTTACTATAATAATCATCAAGTTTGCATGTGTAGAGTTGAAGCTTCAGTTAAGTGGAGTGTTCATCAGTTTGACTACAAAATGTGGTGGCAATTGCAAGTTCAGTTAGAGTGAGTTAGTCTTCAATCTTTATTGAAGGAACAACAAGTTACGAACTGCAGCGTTGATTGGAGAGGGAAAGAGTGTTACTCTTAGTTAACTCGTCAACCGAAACTCGAGTTCTAAATTTGAACTGTGTCTCCTTGCATGCTCGAAATGGGCCTATAAAGACGAAGGACGAAGGCAGAAGGAAATTAATAAGTTTCGTGCACGACTCAAAAGTTTGTGATATCTTTGACTATGGAGACCACAAAATTGAGAGTTTGTGTCCTAAGAAATAGGAGATCACAAGTGTGCAAGGGTTTAGGAGATTTAACTCCGTGTGCTATAACTCTTCATAGAGCATATCATTTTGAGATTTTCCACGTACCTCCTTATATATGTAATTATGAATACCTCCCTAGTTAAGAGGGAGTGTTGAAAAATATAACTAGTGTCGGTCTTCATAATTGTATTTGAATCATGATGTAATGCATTTATCAAAAGAAAGAAAAAAAACTTTTATTGTAAAAGAAATTGACTTATTAAAGCATGTCTTTCATGCTTGAGTCAATGGTTAATAGGTCAGAGCCTCCATTGTAGGCTTCTATGGTTTGTGTCAAGAGTCATTGTCCTTGTCCTTATGTAAAGGACCCTTGTTGGGCTTTATCAGTCAAGAGAGAAATTTATTTCGATGTAAAATAAATTTATTTTGATGTAAAATAGGTCTTCTAGGCCTCCACCAAGTCGGCCTCAAAGAAGTACAAGTCGACCTCATCAAAGGAATTCGACCTCATGGAAGCAGTATAAATAGAGGGAGCCTGATTCATTTGGAGACACACTGAAGTTTGATCTACAGTAGGTGGAAGCAATAAAAGACTGTGAAATTCAAGGAAGGAGGAAAACCTAGCGAAGGAGAAGGAAGCCTTTGTCAAGCAAAAGAAGCCAAATTTTCTCTCTTTGTCTCACATGTGCGAAGGAGCTGAAGTTGCATTAGGGCTGAAGTTGCAGACTTGAATGGCCCAGAATTCTGAAGCAATCAGGCCGAAATTTTGTCTTTGATGCAATATTGATGCAGAATTGATGCATTATTGTTGCAGTTGATCTTTGATGTTTGGAAGGACAGTTTGAGGGCTGACTTGGTGGAGGACGAAGGTCATTTGGTCTGGTCTAAGTTCTTGGTCTATCTCAATTTGAATTTGCTAGTGGAAGAGTTTGACTGGGTTTTCCCCTATAGAGGGATTTTATCCCTGGCTAAGTGCCTGCATCTGGTATCGTTGATCCTCATGTTTTGATTTGATAATTGTTTGATGAAAAAAAGATAAAAGAAGAACATAAAGAGAAATTAAGCATACTACAAGAATATTACAAGTAATTATTAATATAAGAAAATCTTTCTACCTTTCTGATTTTCTAACATGTCTCATCTTCGCCTACCTTTCTCAACGTTTCGACCAAGCTACCTTTCGCATAGCCTGTCGTAACCCTATCGGTCGCCGTGTTTATTCCATGTCAACCCTATATATTCTAATTTCCCATAATTTCCTTTAGCTTTTCAAAACATGAGGCAGAAAAGTGTTTTGAAAAGCTAAAGGAAATTATGTCTAATGCACCTATATTAGCAACTCCAAACTTTTCAAAGACATTTGTAATTAAATGTGATGCTTCAAGTTTTGGAATTGTGGCAGTGTTGATGCAAGATGGTCATCCAGTCGCATTTGAAAGCAGGAAGCTCAACAAGCGAGAATGTCTCAAGTCTACTTACAACAAGGAAATGTTGGTTGTTATGCATGCATTAGCCAAGTGGAGGCAATATCTCTTGGGAAGTAAATTCTTAATACGAACAAACCATAATAGTCTTCAGTGCATCCTCCAACAGAAAACACTTTCTAAAGAACAACAAAAATGAATTGAAAAAATTACCACCTTCGATATGGATATATTACATAAGAAAGGGAAAGACAACATAGTAGCAGATGCTTTTTACAGGAAAGATGAAGAATCGTCATTACTTGCAATTTTGGTTGTAGTTCCAAAATGGCTTAATGAAATTCGAAGTGAGTATGCCAAAGATCCAGAAACAAGTGCTATAATTAATAACCCTCCTTAGAATTCAAAATGTGAATGGGAAAACGATATTTTGTGGTACAAGGGAAGAATTTACCTAAGCCCAAATTCCAAATTTAAATCCAAAGTTCTCAAGGAGTCCAATGATTCACTGTCAGCAGGATATGTAGGTTTCTTTAAAACCTACTATAATGCACGCTAATCATTTTTTTTGGAAAGGAATGCATAATGAAATTCAAAGATATCTAGCCAAGTGTGATCAATGCTAGAGAAATAAGAATGAAAACATTATGACACACGGTCTGCTCCATCCCTTAAATATTCCAAATCAAAAGTGGGAAGAAATATCAATGGATTTTATCAAAGGGTTACCCGTGTCGGATGGCAAAGACAAATTTCTTGTAGTAGTCGACAAACTCACCAAGTATGCAAATTCAGAGGAATGAAGAAATCGGACTCAACAAAACAAATCGTTGAGATATTTTGCAAGAATGTCTACAAACTTTTGGGTTTCCCAAAGTCATTGTTAGCAATAGAGACACCAATTTCAAAGGCAATTTCTAGAAGGAATTTTTCAACCATATAGGAACTTACCTCAACATGAGTTCAGCGTACCATCCTCAAACAGACAGTCAAACAGTAGTAGTCAATAAATATTTAGAAGCCTACCTACATTGTTATGCAACAGAAAAACAAAATAAGTGGGCTCAATGGTTACATCTCGCTGAATGGTGGTACAATTCCACTTACCACACTTCAGTGAAAATGACTCCATTTCAAGCTCTATACAATTATGAACCTCCTAAATGGAAGGACATTGCCATTATCAAGACAAAAGTTCCAACAGTTAAAGGTCAATTAGAAGAAACCCAAAAAGTCTTCCAAGCACTAAAGGAAAATCTAAATATTGCAAAAAATCGTATGAAGCTGTAGACTGACCGAAACATAACAGAAAAAGAATTTGAAGTTGGGGAATAGGTATTTTTTAAACTTCAGCCTTATAAGCAATTGTCCTTAAAACAGAAAGTAAAAAACAAATTGGCACCGAAGTTCTATGGACCGCACTAGATTAATAAAAAGATCAGCCAAGTAGCATAAAACTTAAGCCTTGGTATCAGAGCCAGGTTTCGATCCTGGGACCTGTGGGTTATGGGACATAGAGATATTAGCATGCACAAGAGACATGCATATGATAGCTACATATGCATGCATCGCCTGCACTGCACTAGTATATATATTAGTTAATATTAAAAAAATGTATGTATTTAGGTAACGAATTAACTATTGAAATGAATACCTAACTTACAAGAATATAGTACGGTATATGATATACGTACCACCACCATAATACATATATAATTCTACTATATATAGTTAAAGGAAAGTATGTATATATATTTATATATATATATATATATATTAAATAGTGAATGTAATAAAGAGAATAATATATATAAAACCATAATACTATGAAAATAATTTGATTTAAATAGAGGGCTCTAAAATGTTCAATTTGCAGAAGAAATTAAGACTTACTAAAGATAAGATAAAAGAGTGGAATAGAACAGTTTTTGGGGATATTTTCAAGGAAAAAACCTTTATAGAAAATAAGTTGGAACAAATTCACAGAGAATGGGCAGCTGGACAAAGCAGTGAGGAATCCATCGAACAGGAAAAAACTCTAACTCAACAGTGGCACAGTCGATGTCGGCAGGAAGAAATCCTATGGAGGCAAAAATCAAGGATTCAGTGGCTAAAGGAGGGAGAGCAGAATACTAAATTTTTTCACAGATCTGCTCTAGATTACAGAAGTTCAAACAAAATTCTTGAGATGAGAAATGAAAATGGGGAGTCAGTTAAGAACCACCATGACATATCAGAGTTCCTCTCAGCTCATTTCAGATCCATAGCACAGGAACCACAGTTAAACAGAGGAGAAGCCATCAGGGAACTTTTAAAAGCCATTCCTAAAGCTGTAACCTCTGAGCAAAACTGGGCCCTTAATAGGGAAATCACATTGGAAGAGGTAGAGGAAGCTGTAAGAAGCATGCCAAACGATAAAGCCCCTGGGCCGGACGGGTTCACAATAAATTTTTACAAGGCTTGCTAGCATATTGTGAAGCAGGATATTTGGGAGGTTGTAGAGGACTCCAGGCGTTCTGGAACCATACTCAAATCCATAAACTCGACCTTCATAGCGCTAATTTCAAAGGTAGAGGAAGCTAATACCCCTGAAAAGTTCAGACCTATCGCTTTCTGCAATGCCATCTATAAAATAATATCAAAGGTTATTGCCAATAGGCTGAAGCCCATTCTCCCGGGCATCATCTCTGAAGAGCAATCGGGTTATGTAGAGGGAAGGCAGATATTAGACAATATTATCCTTGCACAAGAGATGATCCACACTCTCCATTCAAGGAAAAAAGCAGGGATGCTAATGCAACTGGATTTATCAAAAGCTTATGACAAGGTGAGCTGGAAATACCTCGAAGCAATTTTGGATGCTTTCGGTTTCAATAGGCATTGGGTTAACTGGATTCTGGCCCTCATCAAATCCTCGAGATTCTCGATCTTAGTCAATGGAGCCCCCTCTGAACCATTCTCACCTTCGCGAGGAATAAGACAGGGCGATCCTTTATCCCTTTTTCTATTCGTTATCCTCATGGAGGGTCTCAGCAGAATGATAGCCAAGAAGAAAGCTGAAGGGGCAATTAAGGGTCTTCAACCAATCCTATCTATTCCGGCTACTACCCATCAGCAGTTCGTGGAAGACACTATGTTACACGGCAGCCCCACAGTGAAAGAGGGCTTGGCATTCAAGGAAATCTTAGATCTCTTTAGCAGAGCCTCAGGAATGGAAATCAACTTCTCCAAATCTATGATCTTCTTCTTCAACACTCATCATGCTATTCAAGCTCACCTTTCTCAACTTCTAGGCTTCCGGATAGGCAGTTTACCTTCGAGATATTTAGGAGCTCCCCTTACTCTGCGGCCTTGGCAGAAAGTGCACTGGGAAAAGATCATAGCCAATATGGAAAACAGATGCAAACACTGGACACACAGGGCGCTTAACTTTGCAGGAAGATTAATCCTCACCAAGGTTGTGTTACAGTCTATACCGCAGTACTTATTATCCATGCTACCGGCCCCCAAAGGGATTCTTCAACAAATCAGAGCGACACAGAGATCCTTTTTATGGAGTGGGAATGGGAACAAGAGAAAGTGGGCATTAGTAGCCTGGAACAAATTATGCAAGCCGAAATATGTGGGGGGACTAAATCTAGTGGATCCGGCGGTTGTCAACATAACCTGTGGAGCTAAGTTATGGTGGAGATGGATTAAAGAGCCCAATTTGCCATGGGCCAGACATTGGAAACACAAGTACATCCCTAACTGCAATCAGCAAGATCTCATAAGATTGCAGGAGGTTCCAGAGGGCTCGCCCATATGGAATCTGGCAAGACTAAACCGCAGCCTAGTGCAGGAAAATAGCTTCTGGGAAATACGCAATGGCAGGCTAGCCCTGTTTTGGGAAGATGCATGGCAACAATTCCCCAAATTAGACACCCCAGAGTTAGCACATCTCAAACAGATCAGCCAGCACGAAGGCAGAAGCAGAGTCTGCCATTACTGGGACCTGAGCAGCAGAGATGCAAACTGGAGAGAATGGATACATCTCAACGCTGATAACAACATTGAGGGAAATGAAAGCATAAGACAACTCAACAGTCAGATTCTTAAGAGAAGGATAAGGAAAACAGAGGAAGAGGATCAGCTCAGATGGGGTATGACAGGAAATGGAAATTTCTCATTAAAAGAAGCGAGGGAGCTGCTAGTAAAGGCAGAACAGGAGGACGCAACGCCCTGGTGCAACAAAGTGTGGGACAGTTTATTTTGGCCGAAAATTAAGACTTTCTTATGGTTACTAATGCGGAACAAAACCCTGACATGGGACAAGCTGCGCAGGAAAGGGTTCGAAGGGCCTTCCAGATGCCCGATGTGTTCAGGTGAAGAAGAAACTATAAACCACCTATTTAATTCGTGTGATTGGGCAAACCATCTATGGAACTGGATGGAGGGAATTCTACGGAAATCAAACCGAGATCGAGAGTCCATCCAAAACACGATTTTAAATTGGCAAAACAATTTCTCCAAAAACCAGAGAGTCAATAACATCTGGAAAGCCATGCCAGGCTTTGTATTGTGGACAATATGGAAAGAGCGCAACAGGAGGGTATTTCAGGATGAACACAGAAATATTGAGCATTCAAAAGTAACTATTCTTACAAATATTAAACAATTGATTCAGATAAAGTGCAAGACAGATCCCAACGAAAAGCCTTCGGCTCGAGACTTACATATCTTGAAGTGCTTTCAACTGGAAATCAACCATAGCATCACGACGCCAAGACACCAGCAACAACCAAACTCGGAGGCCGATAGATGGAATTGTCCGCCAGAGGGAGGTTTGAAGCTGAATTTTGATGGTGCCTCCAGAGGCAACCCCGGGATAGCTGGCATTGGAGGTGTTATTAGAGACCAGGAAGGAGAAATTGTGCATATTTACTGCAGAGAGTTGGGGGAAGGCACGAACAATGAGATGGAGTTCGCGGCGTTAGAACAAGGGTTGAGAATTCTAAGGAATCTACCGACAGGCAATGCAGTGGTAGAAGGTGACTCGTCCCTGGTTATTTCGGTCGCAAAGAAAATTCAGGGAGGCACTCAGGCAAGCAAAGCCACGAGACACTGGAGGCTAGCCAAGGTGACGGAGAACATTGCACAGTTAATCGGCGAAATGAAAGGATTAGTCTTTCAATCGGTCAGGCGTAAGGCAAATGGGCTAGTTGATTACTTGGCAAACTACAGTATTGACAACCAAGACAGGGGATGGGACAGCTGTTGGCAACAAGTGGATTGTCCTCGCCTTAAGGAGAGATGCTTACAGCTGGCAAGAGAGGACGTGGGTAATTTAAACCGGGCTTAACCGGAAAACGGCAGACTATATCGGTCCCTCAAAATGAAATACTCGGGAGACGATATGAGTGGCGAAGGTTGGCACAGGTCGAAAGGACAAGCCAGGCAAATGCATTTATGGCAACAGAGGGTGCACAGAGATCACATCTTCAAGTTGATATTTCGAAGGGACTACTGCAGCTGCCCCCTCAGCAGGATCGACATTTGGCACGAATACATTCATCAAGGTATGAGCAACATTTATTTGTATATCAGGAGACATCACGCAGCATTCACGGCCACCCACAGGAACTATGATAACAGTACTCCCACGACGTTTCGGGAGGTGAGGTTTAGCGTGGGAAACCTCAAGGCGAAAAACTATTTAACAAACAGTTGGAGCAACGTTTCATTCACTCCTTCTAAGGGCATTACTTTGGGTTACAATTGTTCTCGAGTCCGAGCTGCTATTCAAGCGACAGGTAACAGGGACGACATGGATACTGGGAATTGTCGGAGCATCAATGCAAACCAGGAGCTCCGGGCTGCAAGGAGCGTGTATGAAACACGAACGACTACAAGAAACAAACGAAGAATTGCTGAGATGGAGGCTGCGGTAAAGGAGGAGGAACAGTCGCGCGATGAGGAGGACATCGCAAGGGAGGTAGATTGGTTGATGGACCCAGGCACTGCATCTAGGCGTGCTACTCAATTCGTGTGCACACAAGTAGAAAGCTGGCGGATCAAGACCCTCTTGGCGAAAGCTCTGGATTCCAAGGATGAAGGGAACTCTCAAGGGGAAAACCATATCTCTGAAGCCCAACTAAAAAGTCTGATTGAGATTTGCGGAGCGTTGGACAACAAGATTTCGGCTGTGCATGATGTGGCGGAAACTGTCAATAAGAAATTAACTCTGCTTATTAGACTTCTCCGGCAGACGTTGAGTCCGGATCCCCCGAGCTCTGATAGCAAGCAGCAAGAACCGCCGAAGGAAATTCACAACTACCGATCCCTGCAGAAAAGAGTGGACAAGCACGTCCTGGAACAGGGTTTGGACACTGTTAGTAGGATCGGGATACCGCCGCAGTAAATCGGGAATGTATGTGCCATCTCTTTGGTTTTGTCTGTTGTCTGTTTCGGTGGACCTCTTGAACTGTAATTTTGTCTTATCCTGAAAGTGTGCTAGTTACAACGATGCAGTTCAAGAATTGTCTGTGGTATAGATATGCGTAGTAGATAAAGGGCTAGGCCACCCTGCGTGGTGAGCGGTTAGCATTTTGAACTATCATAGTTTCTTGTTGTCTTAGGGCTGATGTCTTGTGTCTATTGACCTGTCTGCCTCAGGTCTCGATCTGCAACAGCAGATTTTTTGTACTATATTTTGTTTCATAATATATCTGACTTACACAAAAAAAAATTGATTTAAATAAAAGCGAAACCTAACATTATGATAAAGGAGATATTGTATAAATAAGATTGCATGGTCAGCAAATTGGAAAGGGCGAAGGCAGTGACCGACTCTACAACTTATAATGATAAAGAAAAGGGAAGCGGTGGAGGAGTTTCGGAGGGCATAAAAGGAGGAAGGGTATTGTAGAAAGGGGGGATTCTAGCAGGGAAAACAGAGGGAGGCAGAGGAGGAACTAATAAGAGGAAGATACAGAGATTAATGGAGATTGAGCAGTTGTTCTTGAGACTTTTGGGCACGGGGGCCAAAATACTTCGAATTTGAAGTATTTTGGGGCTGGGTACTGAGACTGTACCTAGCTTGGCTGGGAGGTTTTTGGTCTTTTGGTAACAGGAGCGGGAACTGGAGCAAATCAGAAGCATCTTCCGCCAGGTAGGTACTTAACATCAGGTATGTACTCAACTACAAATTGATAAATTCTTATATTTGGGATAGTTATATCTTGTTAAAAATTTCAGGGCTTTACATTTTGAATTATTTTCATAGTCTTATGGTTTTATATATATTATTCTCTTTATTACATTCACTATTTAATATATATAGACATACTTTCCTTTAACTATATATAGTAGAATTATATATATGGATTATGGTGGTGGTACGTATATCATATACCCTACTATATTCTTGTAAGTTAGGTATTCATTTCAATAGTTAATTCGTTACCTAAATACGGACATTTTTTTAATATTAACTAATATATATACTAGTGCAGTGCAGGCGATGCATGCATATGTAGCTATCATATGCATGTCTCGTGTGCATGCTAATATCTCTATGTCCCTATTAATTTAAGATGGGTCCTTAGTACCTTACACAGCCTCACCCCCATACTGTTAGATAGCATAATAAAAAGTTAAATCTATCTACTAGTCTTCTAATGAAGAGTGTTAAAGCCTCCATTTTTTTAATACATGGAAGAAGGTTAATATTTCTATATCACAGTGAAGGTTATATGCATATGAGACAGACAATTTGGGTTCATTAACAGGTATCATTTTTTCCTTATCCAAAAAAACTAAAAAAGAAAAAAGGAAAAAACGACCCAACACACTCACTTCTGTTTGGGGAAATTTCCAGAATTATTGCATCATTTTTGAATCAACACTTTGAACCAGACTACTGTGGTCCATCATCAAGAATAATTTTGTGAAGAGAATATGATTCATAGTGTAAACTAATAAGAATTAAATTAAATTAAATGAAAAGTTTGCCATTGTAAATCCATTTAAGTCTCTGCTTAGATCCCAGTTTTGGAGTTGTAATGAGGCTGACAATTCCTCATTCTTTTTGCAAGCATGGAAGTATTTGGCTTGACACTTTTGGGAGAGCCTTCCCTACTGAGAGAGCCTTCCCCTACCAAGAGTCAGTTACGCTAAGGCTGGACAATCTAGAATTCATGCAATGATTAAAGAGATATTGTGATATTGTGTATGTCTCTTTAAATGATATATTTTAATTATTTGAATTCTAATTTTGTTTACATGGCCATTTCAGACTAAGGTTGACGTCGACTATGGGAATAGAGTTGGTAAGTATGGAATATTAAAAATAATTTCTACACAGCTAAGGTGTTGGAGGCGACCCAACCCCGAGATGAGCTAGTGTTTGGTTTACTGCAAGTCTCTGGAGCTACCCTCCACTCGACCTAGTCTAGCATCGCCCCCACCTAGCGCCGTCACTCCTTAACTCCATTACTAGCTCCCCCATTCCCCATTTTCTGCATAGGGCATATTCCCCGTGACCGCGTCGTGCCCTCACCTATCTCCTTTGCAGCAGTTGGTCTCCTACAGCGACGATTAGCCTGGATTACGGCGGCAGCTGGCGTTAACTCCTGGAGAAGTCATGGACCCGGATTTCGTGGATTATTCGGAGGACCCTCTCGAAGGTGCCTCCATATGGACTACCCCTCATTCAAGCTCGGAGGGTTTCTTTCCGTTCAGCAGAGACTTGACAGAGGCCATTGCTCCTCTACCTGCGATTACGGGGCCTTCTTGCTCAGTTATCACTCTACCCGTTGTTCCTCCTTCCTGGCCACCTTTCGCTACGCCTCCTCCGTCTCCGACTTCCCTACAATTCGTGGCTCATTGCATTGGCCCTGATCTCACCGCCTACTCTTCTGGTGGCCCTCCTCTTCAACCATCCACCGGATCCCACTACCCTTCCACTGCTTTCCTCTCAAGGTCTACCCCCCTCAGCTCCGATATCATTTCCCCTATCGGGCAGTTTCACGAATGTCCCCCCCTATCGGACACCTTCCCCTCTGGCCCTGGTCTGAACCCCTCAAACCCTAACCCTACTTACCCTACCCACAGTGGAACACAGGAGGGTGGCACTGACGTGGGACATAGGCCCGGGAAACGACAGAAGTGTGTAAAATCAAGAACTCAGGACGTCATCATCAGCCTGGAGGAAGACATTCAGTGGGGAGAAGCCATGGACACCGTCGAACGAGTCCTGGTGGGCAGAGTCCGAGGCAGGAACTATACGGCGCACGGTTAAAATAATGGGTGGCAGAAATTTAGGGACAACACCTGGCCAAGTTACCTTTCGTTCAAACCTTCGTCCGCGGCTGGTTTGCTCTATGATTCGCTCGGGCCGAGCATACGAACTAGGTTTTGTCATCATTCTGGCATATAGAGCAGGCCCTTGTGCTGCTGAGGAGATGGAGCCCCCTTTTCGATCCAGAGAGGGAACAGTTAGGGGTTGGGCCTCTATGGGTTCGCCTCCCCGGCCTGCCGCTACAATTCTGGTCTGAGGACATATTCAGACGCATAGGGAACTCCCTCGGCACCTACCTGGAATTTGACAAGTCATACCTCTCCACGGGAATCATGGCTTTCGCGAGGATCTTAGTTCATATAGACATCCGAGAAGGTCTACAAGAGCAAGTTACTCTGTGTTGGAGGAATTTCACACGAACACAGATCCTGGATTATGAGGGGGTACCATTTAGGTGCAGGCGCTACCACAAAGTGGGTCATCTCTACAAGGACTGCCCTCTAATTGGGAAAGCGAGGAATGGGAACAAGGGCAGACAATTCCTACTAAAAATCCTCAGGCAACAGCAAGGCACAACCCTTCGCATGAAGCAATGGAGCACACAGCCCCTGAAGCAGCAGAGCATTCCCCGGCCTTGGAGACTCCGAAGAAGCACGGAAAAGCATCATATCGGCCACCCTCTCCTCCTCTGACTAGGTCAAGGGCAGCTGCTAAAGCTGCGCTATCTTCGGGGAATGCAACACACTTGTCGATATGTTATCCAAGGAGGCAGCGGTCAGGCCACGTGACACATGGATGATACAGGAGCAGAGGGATGAAGCACACTACCAGTACTATCATCGCCCTTTCATGGACCATATAGTATAGGCTCAGCAGGAGCCTGTGCTTTTTTGTTATATGTTAATATTATCATGTTTATATTTTTACCAGATTGTATTTACAGACAGACATACTCTCTGAGCAAAGTATTTTTTTGATAACATTATATGAACTCTACTGATGGCAGAGCCTCCCTGCGTGGAGTGTTGATTATATTTTTTGTATTACCTCTACTTGACAGGCACTTAGCCTCATATACTGCATATGCGAACAACATCTACAACATGTAATTTTCCTTAATATAATGAAAATTACAATTTTTCCAAGGGGAAAAAAATAGTCGGCTTATATTTATTTAAAACTAAATATTACATTATGGTTGGCTCATATATTTTAATGTTATAATTAGTAAACATCCATTTCTTTTATTTTTGTTTATGCATTTCATTGTCAATAGAAGGCATGCAAAAAGCATAACGAAATATTTCACATGCAAGTATTGGCTTTGGTTAATAAAGTTCCTAATTAATATAGTCTTGACTAGAGTACAAATCTGCTCAAAACTAAGCTGAAGCTATTGAATAGAATGTTGAGTGGCTGCCAGTGCAGAGTTACAAGTTAAATCTAATCTACTAAGACAAAGCTTTTGATTGCGATATTGATAGTATGTAGGTACAATTAGTGTTTAGATTAGCTTCAAAGCAAATATACTCATAGATATAGGCATTGCTAACTTGAGAAGAGCTGTTCCCAGAGACTAGGATATATGATCAAGTTACTGGGACAACAGAAACGGTTTAATCGAGTGGCAACAACTGCCGATTATATCCCACAATATTACTGGTTCCATTTCACTGGAGATACATTTACATGAGCAGAAAGGTATCAGGTGTATGCACTCATGTGGGCTTCCTAAAATTATATTATGGATGTGTAAGATCAAAGCTTCAAATATGTGTTCCCTAACATGAAGATGAAAAAAACAAGAGAGATTGTACCTACAAAGTCGTTCATAGGCACCTTCTTGGTAAACAGCCATCATGTCCATCAACTCCAATCCTGCACGCTGTAAACAAAAGGCATACAGTTGGCTATCAGACAATCTCATGCTCTATATTTCAAACCCTAATATACACCACCAATCCAAATACATTCAAATTTCAGATACAGTTCTAAAAAGCATAATATACTATATTTAAAATCTCAATTCTTAATAATTTAGGATGAAATCAAAAAATCAAGAGACAACAATGTCAAACATTTTCTAAAACTGGAAGGAGAATTTGTTTTGCTGCATGTATCATCTTCCAGCTCTATATATCCTCATTATTCTTTTTAACTTATTTGCAACAAATTAAAACGAATGCCAAGGGTGCATACATGATAACACAAATATATATCAAAGTTATCAGAACTGAAACCAACTTGCCCCAAAATTATGAAGTGTGACTGGCTGAAAAACTGATAAAAATCAGTTGAGTAAAACTACATAAAATATTTGACTTTTAGTAAAAAAAAAATTATATTCATGGACATCAATGGAAACTCAAACCATTAGACACCAAATATGCAATATTTTCTCATTTATATTTCATGTAAGAGTGCAAATAGCAAATTACATCAATATATAACTTTAAGATACATATAATTAGAGTTCTGCAAGAAAATACATAAACGTTGAGCATCTAAATAACCTTTATGGTCTAGAAATCATCATATTATAATTAAATAAATAAATAAATAGCTATAACGAACATGATTTGTATATTCACGAATATTCAGAATATCTTGAATATTTAAATATCCATTATAGGACAACCTGGACAAGTAATATTTATATATAAGAGTATTAAATATACAAGAGATATGATATGTTACAAATGAGGGTCTGTTTATATACTTAGGTAGGTGCCTCTTCGTGAACGGTCATGTCATTTTAAAAACATGCCCTTTCATAATTAAGTACACTTATTAATCATTATTATTTATCCATAGTTATCTTCATAACATTGCCTTCCCCTTTATAACAGCCTTGTTCTCAAATCTTATTGATGAAAAGTTTCTCGTCTTTCCCAATTCTTGAAAGTATCATCCTCGATGATACAAGACAATATGAATTTTTGAGTGTGGTATAAAATTGTCGCACTATAGAATGATCTAACCATCCCAAATTAATCTTTTGTGGAACTTTGTGGTTATTGGATACTTGGGATGAATTGTTATCATAAGATTGGATTATGCTAACATCAACATTCTTGAGAACATAAGTCAATTGTTTATGGTCTGAGTGATATGGATATGCAATCCAGTTGAGATGTTTGCTTTTATGATTTGGGTGTCGATAAGGAGTTCTTCTAATATGATTTCTCCTTATCATGTTTGTGACATTTTCTTGATTTATTTGAGGTATCTGAATTTTTTCACGCGCAAATGGTGCTTAGTTAATTGTTGGATCTTCTCTTGAGATTTTTGCTGTTTAAACTATAACAACTGAGTATCTCTTCACTTCAATTTGATTGGGATCTTTCTAAATCGTGGTACTATCTCGATCAATGTTTGTTCCCTTTTCTTCAAAATGGACTGTTAGTTCCAAAGACTTTGATGCTTCCTTCATGATAAGTTCTTCTAGTTTGTTCTCCAATGATTTCTTATCATTTTTAAGTTTATATATTTGTGTGAGTAGTTTTTTATTATAATTCTTGATACATGAAACTTCTTCAGTTTTTGTTTTGTCAATTTGTATAATGTTTGGATTTTCAAGTTCTCCAATTTTTTATTTCATAATTTGCTCTAACAACTTTTGATTGAGGGTCTTAAAGCGAAAGTTTTCTTCATCTTTTGCTAATAGATTATTTTTGAGATCTTGATTCTCTTGTTCCAACTTCTATACACATTGTTTTGTATCCTTTAGCTTTTTTATTTGTGCAAGTAATTTCTCACTGTAATCTTTTAAGTGATAACCTTCTTCTATTTTTGCAAACAATTCCTTGTTTTTTCTAATATCTTATCGTCAAACATATGTTCAATATCTTCATATTTTTTTCGTCGTTTAACTGCTTCATCTTCTAAATTTTTAATTCGTGATTGTGTGTTGCCTTCACGTTTGATTAGAATAAAAGTTTTGTGACACTTACAGCATTTGACATTTTGATTTCTAACTGATTCACGACAATTATGATATTCCTCTCCACAAAAAGTACATTTTGAAAAAAAAAAACCAAAATTCCTTGTGAAATTCATCCTTCCATATTTTTGTTGGCTTTCGTATGAATCCTTAAATAATTTGGTTCAAGTTTTTTTCATTGATTTGTTTAATACCTTTATGTATTCCTTGTTAGAAAATCAAAAAGGCAAAAAGATTTTCTTACTCTTGATAATTACTTGTGATGTTTCTTATTATCACGATTCTTTATATCTTCTTTCTTTTAGTTCATCAAGCAATTACCAAACCAGCACCACATAAAACAATAGACACCAGAAGTAGGCACAGTGCCAAGGCAAAACCTAGTCAAGCAATTCTTCCTTTCTATAGTATTCTTTGAAACTCTTCACCCTAGACCAAGACAAGGCTTTGCCTCCACACCAAGTCAGCTACCAAGAATTTCGACCTCTTTCCAGCAACTTCGATTAGGCAGCAATTTATGGCAACTAGCAGCTTCCGGCAGCAAACAAACTTGGAAGACTTCGATCTCCCAACCCAGAGCACGAAACAGAGAAAGAGAACAACCAAAATTTTGATTTTCCTTTCCTCCTTAGAACTCTCCAAACTCACATTCACTTCAGCTTCCCGACAACAAAATTTGCACCTTTTCTCAGCTACAAGAGAACTTCGCACTTCTTCCCAACTACAAGAGAATTTCACACTTTTTCCCAGCTATAATAGAAATCGAACTTGTGTATGTGAATGATACTCCAAATGAATTTGATGAGCTTGCTTTTATAGGCTCCATGTGAGGTCGAATAGGGTTCTTAGGCTGACATGGTGTGGAGGGTACATAAACGATATTTGACTCAATACTTAACCTTTTTAAATGATTCAAAAGCCCAAGAAGGGTCTCTTTAAAAGTACAATGACTCTATTGACTCATAATACATCCTAGAAGTCCTCAATGGGCACTTTGACCTAAAACATGGTGACCCAAGCATGAAACCCGTGCTTTAATAAGTCACAATAATAATAATAATAATAATAAAGTTCTCTATTTTTTTAACAGGTACATTACATGATGACTCACGTACATTAATGAACACTGAACATAGTTACATTTTCCAACACTCCCTCTTAACTAGGGAGGTATTCATAATGAAAAATACAATGGAAGATCTCAAACTATATGAACTATGAAGAACTTTAGGCATCGTAATGCCATGGACTAGATTCCTAACCAAGGAAATCTATCCAAGTGGTCTCTCAACAATTTAGGCACCGCAATGCCATGGACTAGATTCCTGACCAAGGAAATCTATCCAGGTGGGACTAAGATGGACTCAAGCTTTCAGCCTCTCTAGGTACCATCAGGCTTACTTGCTAACCACCAACCCAAAAATCCAGGTGTGTAACCAAAACAGAGCTCAATAACCAACACCACTTTTCCAACTTCGGGACCCAGACATCAACACAAAGTGTCGGCCAGATGTCTTCCCAAGCAATGCTTCACTCACAAAGCCTCAACACCCCTTGATCCAGCAAATCAAGGATGACCAATCTCTCCCAATCAAACTAATTGGTAACCAACATGCTATCAAAACCTTCGAGAGATTCACCTATACAAACACAACCCCAATCAATAATATACTTTCACATGTACATAATCAAATACAAACCTTCGAGGTCGTTCTAGATGTTGCTCCTCAACTCAGTAGGACTATCAACTGAATCTTTGACAGAAGATTCCTCAATTATACACTTTTCCTTTCCTACTCCTCATGCAGCAACATATCCTCTAAAATTCATTAATCAAGCTATGCCCTCCCTCTCAACCAGGAAGCATCTTTTCATCCAAACTCCCTCTTAATCTTAGGGAGATCTCTTCTATTCATGCTTCCCCAGGGAGATCAGCTTCTTCTTTTCGTCATTGGAGAATCTTTCGTGGCTTCCAACCATTTCATCAGACTTATTATTATCCTCATCATGTTTATTACATCAACGAGCATCTTCACCAAATTGAAGATTGTGTAACTACACAACTTAGATAGCAAGTACAACCAAATATATAGAAGCATGAAGTTAGCTATATCATAATCACGGAAGCATTTCATCTTTATACATATCAGATAGCCAAACTTAATTACAAACAAGAGACATATACTCTTCAACATCTTGCTAGGGACTTTAGTCATAAACCCTAGACTACTTCATCACAATTTTCATTCCATCTAGGGTTTCAATGTTTGCTTCCAAAGGTATGACATATCTTACTACAACATATAACATACCCTAGAAACAATTCAAACAAATAGAAAGCATCCAATGCCCTTTCAAAATTCATATGTTAGACTTCTCACTAGGGTTTCATACAAATCCTAGATTTCATACAAAGGAATCAATCAAAACCAATCACAGCTTAGTCACTAACATGACCAACTTCCACTAGGGTTATTTGCAAACCCTAGATTTTTTATCAACCATCAATCCCAACTAAAAACTCAGATTTCAACAATCTTACACAAATCTCAAATTATCATATTGTCATCATACATCAAAGATTTTTACTACGACTAAGGTTCAACTCCAAAACCCTAGAATTCCATTTTCACAATCTCAACAATCATTATATAAATAGATCTCAGATTGTTATATCACGCACACTAGACAATTTTTAACTACTACTAGGGTTTAGCAGCAAGACCCTAGAATTCCAAATATCGTCGTCCTAGAATCTCAAACAAGGACTTCCATTAAATCATAAGACTTATGACCAACAATAACTAGGTCAATACACATATCTAAGAATTCATACATATCATACATAAGCATATCATATGATCGACGACATTAATACATTTGACCTAGACGAAGCTAGGGTTTCAACCAAAAGGACATATCTATATATGCCTAGATTTCATCATCATGCAAAGACATTTCATATATGTTAGTCAAACCCAACTTCACAATGATCAATAAGAGTTAGATACTCAACAATCTTGATTACACTAGGGTTTGATTAGATAAATACACCCATACCAAGTTAACATTTCTAAGACAATATAAGGGTCTTGTTCACACATTCCACCAAACTCGAATGCGCTAGGGTTTCAATGTAGAAACATAGCAAAACCGACATTACCAAAAGGTTCGGGATTTTAGATCTTATCATTCAAACCTAACAAGTTAGATTTCCCTGATCATAACAAAATCCCAAACATGACATTCTTAAATAAAAAAACTTTAAACAACCTTTCACAATATCCCTAATTAACTTAGGGTTTCATACATTCACATTAGCATACCCTTCAGTTAGAGTTATCGAGAACCTGTCTAGGGTTCTACAAAAACAGTTAAGAATATGAGTGGGGTGGGTAGATTTATCGAGAGATGAATCACCCAAAACAAGAATCACTATGATTCAATATAGCTAGACATAACAATGTTAGTAATAGATTATCAAATGAATAATCCTTTCAATCAATGTATTTGAAGCATACCTTTCTTCCTTGACCAAGCTTGTCTTGAGAGATCCTCTTTCATACTCCTTGCATATGTTTTCCCTAATCAATAGAGGGAGAATGGTGAATAGTATTAATATGATTAAAACTTGAAAAAGTAAATGAAACCAAAAACTAAAAGGACATGAAATACTTATCTTTGGGAGTTGTTGGGGGCTCCCTCCAAAACTTGAGGGATTCCGACAAGCTTATAAAAATGTCTTTTCCAAAAATATGTTAAAACCTATAAATTCCAAAACATATAAAACAAGATATATAAAGCTACAAGCAAAGGACTGAGTAGTATAAGTTCCTAATGTCGGATTCTTTGGGCTTGACTTTCTTTGAGTCTCCTTCTTCAACAAAGTTGGCTTGATCTCCTCCTCTCTTCTTATTTTTTGGATTGTCGGGACAGTCACTCTTGTAGTTACCCTTATGACATCGATAGCACTCTGCCTTGGACATGTCAACTTTCTTCCTTGGTCCTTTTGATCTTTTTCCTTTATGTTGAGCAATGTAAGCATTTGATACTCCTTCAGAATTGGTAACCATTGAGATCCTTAGTTCTTCTTGACTACAGGCGGTCCATAATTCTTGAAAGGTGGGAGCTTTCTTCAAACTGTTGAGACCTGCAGCAAATGCACCCCAAGAGGGTGGCAATCCTAATAGAGCGGTGATCACGAGTTCTTTGTCTGGAACAATTTCATCAATAGCCAAGAGATCATCCTTGAGTCTAGTTATCTTCACAAAGAAGGTTGCCACGGTGTCTTCTTTAGTCAACTTCGTGGTTCTCAGCTCATTCTTCAAACTTGCTACTTGACCAATGTTCTTAATAGTAAATAGCTTCGACAAGGCTTCATACATTTCCTGAGCATGATCGATGTTAGCTATGAATGGGACAAGGTTGTCCTTTATTCCGTCTACCATCAGAGTCATGGCTACCAATTCTAATTCCCTGTATTTTACTTTGTCAGCATCACTGGACTCCTCTGTGGGCTTCTTTACTTATCCTCTTACCAAGTCCGGTACCTTGTTCTTTTCAAGGATAAGGTCAATCCTCTTCTTCCGGGACCTGAAGTTATAGGCCCCTTCAAGTTTATTCTCTCCCTTGATTGTGTTGGACGTCTTCCTTGAATATAGTAGACTCCTTCCCTCATATAGTCCCTTTGAATGGCTCCTTGATCAAGTGCTTGAAACTGCATTTTACTTCCTTCTTCACCAAAGCTTTGATTCCATGCTAGAAAATCAGAAAGGCAGAAATATTTTCTTATTCTTGATAATTACTTGTGATGTTTCTTATTATTACGATTCATTATATCTTCTTTCTTTAAGTTCATCAAGCAATTACCAAAGCAGCAACACATAAAACAATAAACACCAGATGTAGGCACAGTGCCAGGGCAAAACCCAGTCAAGAAATTCTTCCTTTCAATAGTATTCTTTGAGACTCTTCACCCTAGACCAAGAAAAGACCTTCCCTCCACACCAAGTCAGCCACCCAGAATTTCAACCTCTTTCCAGCAACTTCGATTAGGCGACAGCTTATGGCAACTAGTAGCTTCCGACAACAGACAAACTTGGAAGACTTCGATCTCCCAACCCAAAGCACGAAACAAAGAAAGAGAACAACCAAAATTTCGAATTTCCTTTCCTCCTCAGACCTCTCCAAACTCCCATTCACTTTGGCTTCTCGGCAACAGACTTCGCACCTTTTCCCAGCTGCAAGAGAACTTCGCACTTCTTCCCAACTACAAGAGAATTTCGCACTTTTCCCAGCTACAATAGAAATCGAACTTGTGTGTGTGAATGATACTCCAAATGAATTCGATGAGCTTGCTTTTAATAATAATAATAATAATAATATCCATTTTAAGGTCACAGCCAAGCCAGACACCAAATTGGTGTATGAGACCCCCTTATTTGTGGGACAAGGGACCCACCTCCGCGCAGCGATTTGACTGCTAAGTCTACGAAGGCATACATACTCTACCCCCCTCTGGTTTTGAACTTGTGACCTCTTAGGCGGAAACACATGCTCTTAACCATTAGGCCCACTCAAGCTGTATATAAGCTCCATGTGAAGTCGAATAGGGTCTTTAGGCCGACTTGATCTTCTTCTAGGTGGACATGGTGTGGAGGGTACATAAATGATATTTGACTCAATACTTAACCTTTTTACATGATTCAAAAGCCCAAGAAGGGTCTCTTTAAAAGTATAATGACTCTATTAACTCAGAATAAATCCTAGAAGTCCTCAATGGGGACTTTGACCTGAAACATGGTGACCCAAGCATGAAACCCAGGCTTTAATAAGTCACAATAATAATAATAATTATTATTCTCTTTATTCTTTTGACAAGTACATTACATGACGACTCACATACATTTGTCAGGCCAGGTAGTAACTCCTCAAAGCAAAAATGATTCATATCTCTTATTTCTTCAGGTAGGTCTTCATTATATACATCTGTTCACTTCATCTCCCGATGACTGTTCATATTACCTATTTATTTATTTACATTATATTCACCCAATCTTGATGATTAGGTGTCAACATTCCCCCCCTAAATCTAAAGGGATGTTGGTGAGTCCAACCATCATTCTGAATCATTCAAGCTTTTCTCTTCCAAGCACTTTGGTGAAGATGTCTGCAATTTCCTCATTAGTGGAACAATGACAGAGATGGATTATTTTGGCCTCAACATGATGTCGAATCAGATGATATTTAGTATTGATGTGCTTCATTCGATCATGGAACTTTGGGTTCTTGGCCAACTTTATTCAAGAGGTATTGTCAATCATGAGTGGAGCTGATTGTACTTGTTTTACCTGCAAATCTTCAAGAATTTCCCTGAGCCACACAATTTCTTTTGTTGCTTCAACTGCTGCCACGTATTCTGCTTCTGTTGTGGAATCTGTTGGAACTCATTGTTTGCTTGATCTCCAGGAGACAACTCCTGATCCAAGACTCATAGCATATCCTGAAGTAGATACCCCAGTTTCTTTGTCTCCATTGAAGTCTGAATCAGAGTATCCAATCAAGCTGAAGTCGTCCACCTATGTATACTTGATTCCAAAGTCTTGAGTTCCCTTCAAGTACCTTAGAACTCTTTTTGCAGCAGACCAATGTCCCTCACAAGGCTTTTGCATAAACTTGGAGAGGATTCCAACAGCGAACAAAATGTTTGGTCTGGTAGTAGTTAGGTAGTTGAGACTTCCTACAAGCTGTCTATACTTTGTTGCATCCTCAAATTCTTTTCCTTCAATAGATGTGAGCTTTAAGTTTTGTTCCATTGGAGTAGTAACAGGATTGCATTCTGTCATGCCAAACCTGTATCTCCAATGTATTTCTTTTGAGAAAGAAATATGGACTTCGGATGTTGGGTTACTTCAATACCAAGATAGTAATGAACATAGCCCAAATCAGTCATTTCAAACCTTTTCCCCAATTCCTTCTTTATGGATGCAATGTAGCTTTCATTATTCCCTGTCATTAAAAGATCATCTACATATACCACAAGATATACAACTGTTTTGCCAACTTTCTTGACAAATAAAGTTGCATCATCAAGATCATAATGTTTGAAATTGAGTTTCAGAAGATGCTTGGTTAGTTTTTCATACCAGGCTCGCGGTGCTTGTTTGAGGCCATACAAGGACTTCACCAGTTTGCATACTTTATGTTCATGTCCTTTCACAGCAAATCCTTCAGGCTGGGACATAAAAACATTCTCTTTTAGATCTCCATTCAAGAAAGCAGTTTTTACATCCATTTGATGGACTTTCCAACAGTTCTGAGCTGCTAGGGCAAAGAGTGTCCAGATGGTAGCCCATTTTGCTGAGGGGGCAAAAGTCTCCTCATAATCGACCCCTTCCTTCTGTGTAAAACCTTTTGCCACAAGCCCAACTTTGTGCTTGTCAAGTGAGCCATCAGCTTTATACTTGTTCTTGTAGACCCACTTGCAGCCAATTGGTTTAGTTCCTAATGGAGGATCAACCAACTTCCAAGTGTTATTCTTTATGAGCGCATCATACTCCTTTTGCATCGCTTCTTTCCATTCATCATGAGAAGCAGCTTCTTTGAAGGAAGTTGGTTCAAAATCTGTAGACAAGTTCAATTCACAATCATAAGAAACATCCATATCAACAGGTGAATTAGAGTCATCTACATCACCTCCATTTTGTCGGTTTGAATTTCTAGTTCTTGTCTTTCCAACCTCATCAGGATCAACACTTTCATGTGTCTTTGTCAGCCACTTTGGGGTACCTTTCTCAGATGGTCCAGGCTGCTCCGTTGATTGAGTTGGGACTGAATCAAGATTGAGTCTCCCAATTCTATCAATCACATCACTTAAAGCATCCGTTGTTGGAGTTTCATGCAAGGGAGAGTGTTCTTCAGAAGAAGATTCCACATGTTGATCTAATATAGGAATCTCCCCTTCAAGATGTGGAATCTGATTATCAAAGTCTTGAAATGATTTTGCTTTTGCAAATCTATCCAAGCGATCAAGTTGCCACTCAACAACATTGTCAGTTTTGGATGATTCAAGAGAAATTACATCTCTAGATACAACAAACTTCTTATTTACTTCATCATAGAAATGGTATGCTTTGGAGGTGTTTGAATACCCCAGGAAGATACATTTACAACTTCTAGCACCAAGTTTGTTTCTATGTACCTTTGGTATCAAGGCATAACAGGTGGAACCAAAGACCCTGAGATGCTTTACCGAAGGAACATGTCCATACCACATTTCATATGGAGTCTTGTTTCTAATAGCATTAGATGGACATCTATTCTTTATATATGCAACACATAGAACAACATCAGCCCAAAACATTATCTTTACATTTTTGAAGAAGAGCATGGATCGTACCATATTTAAGATTGTCCTATTCATTCTTTCAACTACACCATTTTGTTGGGGATTATAAGGCACAGTTGTTTGATGTTTGATCCCATGTTGGCGAAGATAGTTGTCAAATTCATTTGATGTGTATTCTTTTCCATTATCAGTGTGAATAGACCCAATATGAGATTGTGCATCATTTTCAATCCATTTATGAAAATTCTTGAATGTTTGAAAAGCATCAGATTTGTTCTTCAATAAATAAACCCAACACATTCTAATGTAGTCATCAATAAATGTCATGATATATTTATTTCCATTTGCAGAAGGAACAGGCATTGGATCACATAAATCTGAATGAATGAGTTCAAGTTTTCTATGTGCTCTTGAATGTGAATCATGAAAAGACTGTTTACTATGCTTTCCTAGAATGCAAGCATCAATTGCTTAAGTTTCCTAGGAATTGTAGGCAAACCAGCAACACCATTTTTCTTCAACAAGCGGAGGCTGTCATAGTTCAAACGTCCAAATCTAGCATGCCATAATAAACTTGATGGAAGTGTACCTTCTTCATGATGAGAATTGTATGAGAAATGTTGTGCACGAGCAGAGGTACCTTGCAGCTTGATAAGCCTTTCTTCTTCTATTTCCCTCATGACAAGTGAGTGGTCAAATGCTTTTCTTACCTCAAGCTTGCCATCAAACATATGAATGGAGTGACCTTGCTGGCGGATGTGAACCAAGGACAGCAAGTTTCTCTTGAGCTGTGGGAGATATAGAACATGATGCAAAAGAAAGTCTGGAAGACCAGGCAGTTTAAGTCTCATTGTGCCAAGCCCTGATGGCTTGATTTTTGATTGGTCTGCAAAGTATACTGCTCCATCAACATTGTCGGTAAATTCTTCAAAAAAATCTTTTCTATAAGTCATGTGGCAGGTTGCTCCTGAATCAAGCAACCAATCATTTTTCCAAGAAGCAAGTGAAGCATTAACTAAATCTTCATTTACTCGAATATTACATTGTGCCACAACATAGTGAGCGGATTCAGGTGCTTTACCTTTGTCTATATCATCAGTTTTCCCTTTCTGTTGGTTTCTTTGCTGCTCAATTTTGTCCCATAGTAGCTTGCATGTAGAGGCATCATGTGATCCATTTCTTTTGCAGCGTATGCAGTGCAAATCTGCCTTTTCTCCTTGAGAGTCTCTGCCCCCCTGCCTCTGAAATCTCTTCTACCTCTTCCTCTGGAAGAATCTTGAGCAAGATTATTCTCTCTGTGTGCAAGAAGAGTTGTCTTCTTTTCCAAACCCTTCTCTTTTTCAACAAACTTCTCCATCATAAAAATTTGAATTGAGCCCAAAAATAATTACAGTATTCGTAGCAAAATACTAATAATAATTTGCTATGACTGTACAAAAAATGGAATCAACTGCAAGCTCTCAATATTCATATATCATGCAATATATATTGTATTCCTTATAACATATTCCACAATATTCATATACCAAGCACGGTCATCGAGTTAATGCACTAGAACAGTAGTGTTCTTGGACAGCAGTGTTTTTTTTTTGGACAGCAAATAACACGCTACACCTTTATGCAACATATTTCCCTCGCCTCATTGTTTATGCGAGAACTAAATGATAACGAAGGCTCATCGACAGAATAAGATGACAACCCACGAAGGCTCATAACGAAGGCTCATCGACGGAATAAGATGACAACTCACGAAGGCTCATAACGAAGGCTCATCGATGGAATAAGATGACAACCCACGAAGGCAGGGATCATATGAATAGAGGGAATAAGGACCCCATTGGATTCCTTTTTCCGGGTAGAATTGTTGTTGCAAAAACGCATACTCGCCCTATTCATTTATATGTCAAACTCATAAATCTACATAAAGCAAAACATTGGATGCAATGCATCAGGTTCTTTTTGTTAAACACTGTGCTCAATACCTGGACGACATGCCGCTGGCGGATGGCAGTCGACTATGCTGAGCGTCTGCATCTAAAATCAGCGTTCGAGGCCCTTTCAAAGGGAAACTATGAGGAAACGGTGCGCTTGTGCAAGCAAGTTGTCAAGCAGCCCGGAGGCCAAAACAATTATGAAGCTCTCGTGATCTCTTCTGCGGGAACCAATACGATCACGCTCAAACTACGTATCGCCGCGCTATTGATCTCAACCCATCAGCGTTGCGAGCTTGGCAAGGGACTTGCTGAATTGAATGAAGCATCTGAAAATTTTGATAAGGTTCTGAAGGTCGAGGTGTATTCCAACAGACAGTAAAGTCAATTTATAATACCAGCGTTTCTTACAATGCCAAAATAGCGTTATAATACCAGCGTTCTTCAACAGGAGCGGCGTACAAATCAACAGTTCAACGCAGCGTTCCATGTACCATGTCCTTTTTGCATCAGTATTTTTCTTCGACCTGAAAACATTTCCAGGCAGGAAATTTCACTGGGATGGCATTTACTGCCACATCGATGCAAGAAACAAAAAGTGTGAGCCTCACAATGGCTCTTGAGGCCACACAGCAAGACAATATTCCACCGAAACGTCTTCAGACAATATTCCAGTTCTGAAGCCGTCCCTCTCTCAACGCTTTCTGAATTTAGGCAGTAAGAACAGTAGAGAGACTGCGCAGTAGACAGAGAGGACAGAGAGAACAGTAGACAGTGGACAGAGAGCAGTAGGCAGAGGGGAGTTACAACTATTTTGGGAACTTGGCTCTGATACCATGTTAGGCCAGGCAGTGACTCCTCAAAAAAAAATGATTCGTATATCTTATTTCTTCAGGTAGGTCTTCATTATATACATGAGGGAGAGACTATTCACTTCATCTCCCGATGACTATTCATATTACCTATTTATTTATTTACATTATATTCACCCAATCCTGATGATTAGGTGTCAACAACATTAATGAAGACCAAACATAGTTACATTTTCCAACATTCCTTTCTCTTAGAAAACCCCTTTTTATATGAGCTTGGTGATATAATAATGTATTTTTTCTTTCAACTTTTCAAAAAAATAATTAAATGATTTATAAATTTAATATTTTACTTAGATTATTACACATAAAGTATAGTACCCTTTTATACCACTTGATGTTAATTCCATTTATGACTTTTACTTTTTCATATACCTTTTTCTTAAAAACTAACTTGGATATTGAAAAGGTACTTTCTTTAAAATATATAAAACTCAAATATATTTATATTTTTCCCATCGTAACAAAGCTTTAGATTAAGTCAATTAATTTATGATAACATACTATTATTTTATGTTCACATGGCAGCTTGATCATAAAAATAATATTTCTTATAAGGTTGCGGTCTTTGGATGGTTGCGTTTGAAGATTGATTTGGTCGCACTAGTGTGTAAGGGTGGTGAAGCAGGGAAATGTGATAGATCAAAACAAAGGGATGACAGAAGCACTAGCCAAGGGAAATTATGGTGTTGTACGGTGGAAAAACAACACGACAGAGTCATATAGTGCTAACCCAAATGGGATTGGACAACAATTGATCGAATACAGTGTTGTATAGATGATGAGAGAGCAACGGCTAGTTGATACAATGAAGATACAGAGGCATTTGTGTGGTAGTGGTCTAGATGCATGAGCATTGCGCAAGGATGTATGCGGCCAGGTAATGATGTTTCCTGTGGCATGCTGCGGAAGGCCCAACTACAGTGGTGGTTGTGGTTGCATGAGACGGTTGTTGGATGCAACACCGACTATGGCAATAGTTGGTCGGTTGCATCTTTTCTTTTTCTTCTTTTTTTTCTTTCCTTCTTTTTTAATTTGTTTATTTATTTCCATTTCCATTTTTTTCTATATAATCTCCTTTTTTAATTTTTTATATATAATTTTTCTTTTCTAATTTCGCTTTTTTCCTATAATTTTATTTCTTCCTTTTTTTTGTTAATATATATATATATATATATATATAATTTTTTTATTATTTCTTTTCTTTTTTTTAATGGCTAAAGGCCTAATGGCTAAATGGAGAACCTCCAAAAGTCTTTGTGTGGCTAACAACCTCAATCGCAATGGCAACGGCCTTGACGAAGGGTTGATGGCCAAAGGCCAAGATTAGAGAACGAAGCTCTAATAACAATGTAATGAACAACGTTCGTACACTCGCGAATATTCAGAACCTCTGGAATATGTAAATATCCATTATAGGACAAAAAATATTTATATATAAAGTTGTTGAATGTACAAGAGATAGGATATGTTACAAATGAGGGCCTGTTTATATACTTAGGCAGGTGCCCCTTCATGGAGAGTCATATCTGTTTTAAGACATGCCCTTTCTTAACTAACTACACATATATTAATCATTATTATTTATTCATAGTTATGTTCATAACATTAGCTCATGTAAAGTCTGGCTCAATTCCATGAATCTTAGTGTCGCTCACAAAATCACAGCCAAAGCCCTAATAAATTGGATAAGGCTTTTGGTTACCCAAATAGTAAGCGAAGAGAAAACTAGTTTTAATAAAGGCAAATTCAGTCTTGATAATATTTTCACTATCTAGAAGGGGGGTGAAATTTGAATGGGTACAGGAATCTAGACAAAAGCCACTTCCTTGAAAAATAACTTTGATAAAGCATATAGAACTAAATGGTATTTCATTTTCAATAGTTGGATCAGTTGGGTTTGGGTCTTTTAATCAACAATCACTGTCATTCCTTTTCACATGGGTGTCAATGAGAGTTAGCATGAATAGTGTGTTGTCTAACTCTATTCGCTGCAACATTTTATTCAATAGGGTTTCCCTCCTAATTCCTATGTTTATGTAATAGCAGTGGATGTCCATGGTTATTTGTTGGTGGCTACTAGAATGCAAGGGAAAATCAGAGGAATATCATTACCTGTAGGTTATCAGCTTCATGATGTTCACTTGGCAGATTATTCAACATCAACCCCTAAATTTAATCAACAAACTGTGAAGGGTACTCTATTATGCTTGGAAACTTTTGCAGAAGCAACTAAAGCGATAGTTAGTAAAGAGATAACTAAGGTCTTTCTTGTTGGTTAGGATGACCATCCTCTTTAGTTGAACCATAAGTGGAAGTTCACTAAACCTAGACAGATCATTGATATGAACATTTCTCTTGTCGATTAGTGGCAATGGATCATGGCCAATTTTGAAAAGAAACTTCAAGCTTAGAGTCACCTTGATCTACCTCTTGCAGGGAAAGTTGCATGTGTTGATGAGCTTCTAACAATTGGCCAAATTTATTATTCATCATAAGCTCTCAAACAACTTACAAATCGTTGGAGCACATTATTAGAGGGGATTATGTCTCCTTGACATAAGAGCATAAGAGGCAGTTCTTGCTTTGAAATGGGTATTGAATGTGGTGGAGAGGGAGACTCCTTAGCAAGTTTTAGTTCAACACCTGATTTAATAGTTTCATCACATTCACTATGTTAGATATCCTTTCGATATGTGTAACATATTTGGGAATGGGCTTTCATGATTTTGGAATTTGCTCCAATTAAGAGCATGTGGTTGCATTGTAGGTTGTGTTTGGTTTTCTTTCCTGGTAGTTTGAGGGGCTTCAAGATGTCTGGGGTTTGACATCACGACCAATTTGGACATATTCAGGTCTCCTAGTGGTCAAGTTGGCCTTTCAACTAGGTTTTTTGGCAAGACATTTGCAAGGAAATGTCTCCTTTTAAGGTTTCGTGGAATCATGAGCACCATCATCAGCCGCCTAGTTTGTGTGCTCTTAACCAAACCAAAAAATCATCAATTTAGATAGTTCTTTAGAGTGCCTCTAAAGCATGATCCTTGAAGAGTGTCTTTTTAAAATGAAATTACGAGTCAGGTCCAATTGTAATATAACTGTGAGATTTTTTGCCCTAGATTTGTCCTTTAAGTAGCTAGGATTTCACAAATTTTCTCAAACTATTTAATTCAACACAAACAGAAGTAACCTTCACAAATAGACTTTTCAATATGAAATAAACCTAACAATATAATTCCACAATTCCACCAATTCGTGCAATAGATCCAGTCCGAGCAAACCCTAATAAATTAAAAACACTAATTCAACTTAATATATAGTCTGATAGTCAACATATGATGTTCCACTTAATCAAAATAACCTGGACGCCTTAGGTCTGCACTGCTGCAAATATGATCCTCGTGCTTCCCGAAACTTTGTTACGCTGTTATAGATTCGCACCCTTTTTCAGACTTCGAATCTGGGAAGTTCAGCTTCAGGGAACCCCTTGAGACATCAAAACGCACTTCAAACAACTTAGGTTACAAATATGCCCTTGTGTCTCCATCAAAGTCTCTGGTGCTCTATTACTGGTATCGCACCTCCCTTAGAACTTCAAATCTATGGAGTTTGGCTACAGAAACATTGCTAAAATTACTAGCGAAGATGTATACCAAGTCTACTTCAAAAAATACGAAATGGGTCTCAAGACGAATCTCGTTGACTTTTAGGAAACAAAAATCCCACCCTTGATTGATCTCGGCCCCTTCTCAAATGAAAATTTGGTGTTACAACTTCACAGGTGCTTCTGAATGAACTTGGGTCTGTAAAGTAACCAAGATTCGTGCCTCAGTCAGAACGAAATATTCGTGGCTCAGAGTTATAGTCAGTCCTCAACAGTGGATTTGTTTAACAAGTGCGACCATCGGGAATTATGTTTTTATTCACCTATTGGTTAATTAGACAACATTTTGCCCAAACTTTGTTTCAAAGGACAATTCATCCAGCATCAAGGTGTTATAATACTATGCCACAAAAATTGATCATAGAGATACGCCACTGCTCCTTAATCATGAAGAAAACCATGTGCCAAAACAAGATAGACAAATAAAGATGCAAAGAGATTTATCAACGAGGGTGGAATCTTTCGCCACCAAAATTGATAGGAGAGAAGGGGCCTTAAAACCCTTAGAGCTAATGCTCAAAAAAATCAAATGAATTGATCCACACTTGATGGTCCAAAATAAATTCATCCCTCTCATATTTATAGATTTCCTAAAGGGGTCTCTTCTTCTAAAATGATTGAGTAAACTTTACTCTAAGCCCCAATTTTGGGTTTCTTTGCCCAACTGCCCCAAAACTTACCCAACAGTAGGAATTTTGGGGCTTTTCCCCCTTATAGAGGACTACAGCTTACGGGGATGGATAAGCTATTTTATCCCATTCGTCCTCAATACGTAGAGGGCGTTACACCATTCTAGAGGGAAAGGAATGGGAAGCCCTTTTACATCTATGTACCAAGGATCTATATGATATGGTAAGTCACACTTATCACATTGTCCCTCGCTTCAACAAAAGGTTGGGGTGAAGGACCATGTTGTGCCCTCATTGAGAAGGTATCAATCCATATGGAAGTAAGAATCTTCTTTTAAGCACAGTTTGGGGGTAGCTTCTACTCCAACAAGGATTGGTTGTATAACAGGGGTAGCTTTATAAAGATTGTATAACAAATGTTGCTTGTGCTTTGTGTGGCAAGGATGAAACAGTTGAGAGTTTGTCTTTTGTAGATGTCGTGCTACAAGTGTATTTTTGGACATTGATTCAAAATTCAGGCTGAATTTCACTTCTATGTTGCCCTAATTGTGAAAATTTCAACTCTGAAATTCTATTGCAACAACTGGAAATTATTTTTCTTGTTGTTAAGTAATTTAACAATTTATCTGCTACAACAAAATACCAAATGATTCACACTGCAACCTTGACAAATAAACTACTAGAGATGGAAACATAGAAATATACTAAAACACACACCAAAATTAACACAGTTATTTTTGGACATATGTCCCCGGAAAAACCCAACTAGGGAAAACTAGTGCAATAGTTGAGCGTTTTATTATTAAGCAGCAATGAGAAATTTTGAGTACAATAATCTAGATGTCGAAATTTGGCTATCCCGCAAAGAAAATACTAGCAAAAATATCTAGAGAGAATTTACCCTCACTCCGGGCAATTCCGGCACAAGCTTGCCTCTGAAAAACAAGTTGTCCAACTGGGGCCTACACAAGCTCTACGTCAACCTGATGCTACCTGCTGCAACTGCTACCCGAACTGACTACTAGTCTAGTCGTCCTCACTGCTGCTGACTAGGAAAACCTCTCTCCGACACTCTAAAACTGAAAATGTCATCCTTCCCAGCACATCAAATTACCATCTTGAGGCTTTGCACTGCCTCTTGGAGAAATCTCGGCTTCTCTGCAAATGCACACACTAGATCTGGAAAACTTCCTCCAGCCTCACTGTCCCAGCCCTTCACTGACTCTACTTCCTCACTGAAGCTCGAACTCTCCGACAACTTATTGTTGCTACTCTGAAAAATCGGATTCTCCAAATGTCTTTGGTGTATTCTCCAAATTGCCCATTGACTTCTTCTTATAATCATCTGTTGGAGCACCAACAGCCAAGATTAAAACTTAATCAAGGGCCAGGATCATCGTGAAGTCAATCCGTGTGAGTTCCTATACTAATCTCGCCTTGACTTAATTAATTCCGATTAATTAACCAGTTTTCCTAAGTTTAGACTTAGGAAACATTAAAAAATAGGTTAATAATCTAATTAAGTCATCTCTAAGTGGAATTTCCATAAATAATTTCTGGGGTTTTGGAGATCTCATGCATTCTAGCCTCTCCACCAAATATCGTGGTTAGAACACATCCGATGCTACAAAAACTAACACTAATTTTATGGAAACGTCCTCTTCTAGGAGACACTTGGATGCTTTAGTAAAACTGCAAATACAAGTGGCATTCACTGCAGTGACTGCTAATGGATTTCTATGGAAGCATTGATGTAAAGTTACTTTTCAAGAGGAGCCCACTTCGTTTTTCCAGAGGATTCGCGGACCTTTAAGCAGGAGATGGCTTTGCTTGTGAGAGTCAAACTCAGTGTTTTCCACTGTGATGTTGAGTCAACAGGCTCATGCGCTTGCCTTCTTGAGTTTTTTGAGATAAAACTTTCGCATGAGCCCTGTTGTTGGTTCGATGCGATTTCTCTGTGCCTTGTTGTACTGATTTGATCTTTGAAGTTATATGCACAGAATTTCAAAAAATAAAATAAAAGGTATTTTATGTACACCAAGCTGGCAGAGCACACATGGTGTAATCACTAAACAATTTAGACATTGTAACATGCAAGCATAGAAGATAATGGAAACACATACTCTCAATTTATGCAAATAAAATGCTTACCAGAAGAATTCCAGTTATACACCAACTATTGCTCATTCCCAGTGACAGTCAAAGAAAAAGAGTGAAACGAAAATGAATAAAAAATGTAATTCAGATCCTCAAAATAGATTTAAAGATTGAACTTGATCAACATAGGAGGAAAACTAAAGAGATAAGGTATCAAAGATGAAACATCCGCAACATGAGGTCAACCATGTCAACAAAAGCAGGGTGTTGTGATAGCCTGCACGAGGTTTGAACAACAAAATGTGGCCGACATGCTCCCCCAAGGGGGTCATTATTCAGCAGTTGCATCATCATGGCTGTTAAGTAGGGCCAGGTGGCCACATGCCATAATGCTCCACAGTGTAATGGCATCCCATCTCTTGATAGGTGTTGGATGATCATCAATTGAGTTACGTATTAATGAAGCATCACCAGAATTCTTAACATGGAATGTGGAAAATCACAGTCACAGTGAAACAAACATCTAGACACATGAAACATATCCAAGTGGATATGACTTATTTTCATTTAAAATGTGACCAACATAAAATGACAAGAAATAACGTAAGGGAAAAGGGTGAACTTATTACCTGGTGGTGTGTCCTGAGCAGCATTTTGCAATTAGCATGAATTTCTTGGACACGTGAAAGTGCTTTGAAGAAGTTCTCATTTAACTCTTCTTCCCTCAAAGCACTGACCTGCAACCATAAATATCATATTTTGGCACCTTGACTTTCATCCTTCTAAAAACAATCCGCAATGCAATCTTTAATACAGCATAAATCATATGGTTTCAAAAGATTCAAAAGCTTCACTGTACCTCCTCTTGAGAAAGTTGATAGTCACGAAGAAAGCATGATACAATCTCTTGGCGTTGGGTCGTATTCTCAAGCTCCTGTTTGAGCCTCTCTGTAGTAGAGATGATATCCCCTGTAGCAGCACTGCAGCTATTCAGTGCCTTAGCAATCCTGTCAATATCCCAAGTATTCAATATCAATTTTTCCATAGACAAGGAAATCAGTTGACAGCTAATAAAGTAACTGTGGTTCAGTAACAAGTTAACAACTTTCTAGTGTGCTACCATGACACTATCTCTTAAATGCTAACATGTGATAAAGATAAATTCCTTTCCTGAAGAATTATACCTAATAGCTATGTATCCACTATTTCAAACCAGCGATTCTGGTAACATATAGATCCATCATATCAAAATATAATTAGGATTGTTAAATCTCAACAAATTTATGTAACAAATGACAACTACGAAATCAGAATAAAACATAAAAACATCATAGCCAACGAACCTACAGAAATTTCAAGAAACCACCTTATAAAAGCAAGAACACTAAAGCATATAACACATTTCATATATTCCACCTATAAAATAATCATCAAATTCCGTGACATCCTCACAGCCAGATATTTAAACAACACCAGAATATAAGACAACGATGCAAGAAAGTAGGAATAAGGAAATACTTGTCACAACACTCTGCCAAACCAGCAACTTCTAGTTCAACTGCATCCAAAGCCTGCATAAGAGGTCAAGGACATCAATTAGAATTTAGCCTATCAGCAAACACAGAAGAAGAGAAAATGCAACCATTATTACACAAACAACCAAAAATCCAGGGATGCAAAACCAATAACCATTATAGAACTGAAGATAGAATGAAATAAAAAATGAGTAAAAGAGAAAGATACAATATTGTCTGCAAACAGAGGTGCATAAATTGTCCTTCAATTCTTTAGGCTTTTTGCCAATTGACAGTTAGCGCAAAAAATTGAGTTTCAGATCATATGATTCCTTCAGAAAGTTTCCATGCAAGGGAAAAGCTACAAATATCTTGTTAATCATCATCGTTGTATATGACAAATGTGCCTTTTCTCTAAAATGGCATACCCATAATGTATAATCTGTAAGATAATGAACTCTTAAAATAGTTAACTCTAAGGTAATCAATATTAGTGCTCTAAAATAATGCACTCTCAAAAGCAAACGAAGTGTTAAATATGCTTTATTGATTTAACTAATAACATTAACGCACAGCAGAGAAATGGCAGAATAGCAAAGGGATATTAGGCACAGTTAAACTAAAGCCTCTTTTACCTCAGCAGCCAGGGTGTGGGTACCACAATTTTGAAACAGTGGAGAGGGTACATCATGGGTATACATATAAAATTTTATAAATATGAAAAAAATTGAAATAAAAAAAAGGTTAAAAACACAACTAAAATTATGGAAATCAGAAATTCATACACATTTTCATGAGATTCCTGATCATTATTCAAATCATATCATTTTCAGCTTCAAAATCATACATTTGCCATTCCACAATTAACAATTTAACATTCAAAATTCAGAATTCTCATTCAACATTGAACAATCATATGACACAGAATGATTAGAAAAGCAGCAACTTGATCATTTTCATTAATACCTCGAGTCTTAAACTGAGCACATTCAAAAAATTCCTATTAGCATTTCAAGAAATAAATTTGTCTATGAATGTGCTGCAAGAAAAATGGCACCACAATCCCTATATTTCTTCTGCTCTCTGTTCAACTGCTTCTCCCTTCAATCTGAAAACGAAATGGTTAAAATGAAGTGCCCTTTGTGTTTTTAAGTTCATCAAAGTGTTAGGTATGAGATAAGGTTTTGGAGGAGGGGCCTGTTACTGACTGGTTTAGCGGTCACAACAAGGTCCTCTCCAGGTGCTCAGTAGTACCACACAAGGCAAGTGTTAATTTCCTATGAACCCAGCTAGAGATTTATTGTTCAATGAAACAAACACAGAACAGAAATTCAAATGCTTTCTAATCTGATTTCATAACAGAAAATACTCTGGGATCATTTACTATCATACACAGCGGAAGCAAATACACGAAACCACACATAAAATTAAAAACATGGCTTTTACCCTGGAAACCCCAGTGTTGGGGAAAACCAACAAACGTTGGGCTTTCTATTCAGCTTCAGAATGAGGATTTACAAGGAGGAATACATCAGCAATATACAGCAACTACATTCCAACAAATCCGTGTACAGCCCAGCCCAGGAATGCGTTGTACGGCATGTTCACACAGCCCAGAAATCCTGCCTGCTCGCCCCAGCAAGTATGGTGCTGTACGGCCTGCCTTTCCATGCTGCTTTGCTGCCCCGGAAGATACTCTTCTTCGCTGATCCTCTTCAACCCCTGCACTCTAGCTGAATGCCTAGATGTGCCACTCGAATTGACTCCTCAACAGCTCGATCCCTCTTCAAATAGTGGCTGACCTAATTCTCCAAAAAGATGGATGGCTGAGATTGCATCTCATCTTTTGAGATCAAGGGCCACGACTTAATCTGTCATTGACCTTTTTACCCTTTACCAAAAAGGTGGCCAGAAAGCCAAATTATTAAATTTAACTTACAGCCTAAAGTCCTTACTTAGGAAATAATTAAATAATATTGTAGGAGTGAATTTTAGGTGGTTGGCTGCATGTCATGGCACCTGACCTATGCAAAACCACCTTCCAAGCTACAAATTTAACACTCCCTCTTAGCAAGGAAGGTGTTCTGCACAACACCCAACTTATCCCTGAAGAATACAAACTTGCCCTTCATTAAGGCCTAGTCAAGATGTCTGTTACCTGCTCATTTGTAGGTACTTATTGCAGCTTAACTGTCCCCTTCTACACACAATCTCTGATGAAGTGGTACCTGATCTGAATGTGTTTCGACTTGTCATGAAACACCAGATTCTTAGAGAGCTTGATGCAACTCTGATTGTCACAGTGAATGATAGTTGGGTTCAACTCCTAATCAAACAGCCCCATGAGGAGCTTTCGAAGCCAAATGGCCTCATAGGTTGTCAGGCTAGCAGCAATGAATTCTACCTCAAAGAACTCATCACAACTAATCTTTGTTTCCTGCTGAACCAAGAGACTGCTCCTGATCCTAGACTGAAACAACTCCTGGAGGTGTTTTTTCTATCAGCTATACTACCTGCCCAATCTACATCGGTATACCCCTCCAGCTTCACTCCATCCTGCTAAATGTACCTCAGCCCATACTCAATTCTGGCTCAAAGATATCTCAACACATGTTTCGCAACTACCCAATGAACTTGCTCAGGTTCCACCATAAACTGGCCACATGTGTTCATTGAAAAACAGATATCCAGCCTGCTGCTGACCAGATCCATGAGAGAGCCAATCAACTATTTGTACAAAGTAGGGTACACTTCCTCTAATCTGGAAGTATCAATCTTCTTCCAGTTGGTTACTAGTGGCGTGGACATGCGCCTACAGTGCTGCGTCCTGAATTGCTTCAAGATCTCAATTGTGTACTTCCCCTGCCCAAATAAGATCTCTCCCTCTTTCTGCCACATCTCCTAACCCAAAAAATAGTGCAGCAAACCCAAATCCTTCATTTCGAACTTTGCTGCTAGGTCCCTTTTGTAGTCTGTTAAGAGCTTCTTAGATCCTGCGAGAAACAAGTCATCAACATATAACATAGGTTCTCCCTTTACCTAAATGTAATACAAGTTCGAGTTTGTGGAAGAGACAAAATCAGCAATTATCAGCGAAGATATATATTTTATTAATAATGAATGAATGGATGGTTTACAGAGTGAGAGGCCCTGGCTTAAATACAGCCCTAAGTGCCTCTTGGTGAATGGGCATGATCTTTGATCATGCCCTTTGCCTTAATTAAACTAATAGTTACAGAATAATTAATTTTTTATATAACATTGCCTTCCTCCCAAAAAGATGCTTTGTCCTCAAAGCATATGTAATGACGGATGTTGTTGACGAAATGCTTCAGTCTCCCAAGAAGCTTCTTCTTCTAGTAAGTCCTTCCACTTGATCAAGTATTCTTTGATTACTCGTGATCGCAACTTCCTTTCCCTGTTGGATATGATACCTTCTGGCTCTAGAATAACCCTTCCTTCATCATCTAAAGTTGGAAGTGTTGTCTATGTTGATTGATGTTCACCAAGTACCCTTTTAAAGCAGGATACATGGAAAACATTGTGAACAAGACTTTTATTGGGCAGGTTTAAACTGTATGCTACTTGGCTGATTTTTTTGTTGATCTGGTAGGGTTCATAAAACCTTGCTGCCAATTTGTTTTTTCCCCTTTGTTTTAAGGACAACCACTTGTAAGGCTATAGTTTAACAAATACCCAATCTCCAACTTCAAATTCTCTCTCGGTTCTATTTTGGTCAACTCGCTACTTCATACGATTCCTTGCATTGTTTCGATTTTCTTTTAGAGTTTGGACAACCTTTTGGGTTTCTTCTCACTAGTTTTTAGCACCTGGTAGTTTCATCTGGACGATAGCTAAGTCCTTCCATTTCGGAGGTTCGTACCCATACGGAGCTTGAAATGGAATCATTTTAGCTAACGTGTGGTAAGTAGAATTGTACCACAATTCAGCAAGATGTAACCACTAAACCCACTTATTTTTTTGTTTGTGGCGTAACAACATAAGTAGGCTTCTAAATATTTATTGACAACCTCTGTTTGGCCATCTGTTTGAGGATGGTAAGCTGAATTCATGTTGAGGTAGGTTCCTATATGTTTGAAGAATTCCCTCCAAAAATTTCCCTTAAATTTGGCATCTCTATTGCTCACAATGACCTTGGGAAATCCATGCAATTTGTAAACATTTTTGCAAATTATCTTAGCGATTTGTTTTGTTGAGTTTGATTTCCTCATTGCAATAAAGTGAGCATACTTGGTGAGTCTGTCGACTACTACAAGAATTTTATCCTTACCATCAAATACAAGTACAATAAAATCCATTGATATTTCCTCCCATTTATGATTCAGAATGTTTAAGGGATGAAGTAGTCTGGGTGTCGTAATATTTTCATTTCTATTCCTTTGGCATTTATCACATTCGGCTACATATTTTTGAATATCACTGCTCATTCCCTTGCAAAAGAACAATTGGTGTGCGTTATAGTAGGTTTTAAAGTATCATACATGTCCGACTAACAATGAATCATGCAACTCTTTGAGAACCATGGCTTTAAATTTGGAATCTGCATTCAGATAAATTCTTTCCTTGTACCATAGAATATCATTCTTTCATTCAAATTTTGAATTCTGAGGAAGAATATTGATTATAGCACTTGTTTCTGGATCTTTTGCGTATTCACTTCGAATCTCATTAAGCCATTTGGGAACAACCACTGACACTGCAAGTAACAATGGTTCTTCGTCTTTCCTCGACAAGGCATCAGCTACTACGTTATCTTTCCCTTTCTTGTGTAATATATCCATGTCAAAGGTAGCGATTTTTTCTATCCATTTTTGTTGTTCTATAGATAGCGTTTTTTGTTGGAGGAGATGCTGAAGACTATTATGATCTGTTCGTATTAAGAACTTACTTCCCAAGAGATATTGTCTCCACTTGTCTAAGGCGTGCAAAATAGCAAGCATTTCCTTGTTGTATGTAGACTTGAAGTTGAGAAGTTCTTGCTTATTGAGCTTCCTGCTTTCAAACGCGATTGGGTGACCATCCTGCATTAGCACTGCCCCTATGCCAAAACATGAAGCATCACATTCAATTCCAAATGGTTTTGAGAAGTCTGGAGTTGCCAATATAGGAGCATTAGACATAACCTCCTTCAAATCTTCAAAACACTTTTATGCTTCATCATTCCATCAAAATGAGTTCTTCTTTAGAAGGTTTGATAGGGGTGCGGTTATATGCGCGTAGTTTCTAATAAATCTTTGATAATACCTAGTCAACCCAAAGAATCCTCTTAGCTTGGAGATATTAACTGGTTTGGGCCATTCCCTTATAGCCTTGATCTTGTTAGGATCTACTTTAACTCCTTCCTTGGATATTATATGTCCGAGATATTCTACTTCTTCCTTCCCAAAAGTGCATTTTGACTTCTTGGCATAGAACTGATGCTCTTCCAACATAGTAAGAACTTTCTCCAAATGTTGTAGGTGCTCCTTCCAAGTTTTACTGTAAATTAAAATGTCATCAAAGAACACTAACACAAACTTCCTTAGATATGGACAGAATAGCTCGTTCATAGTAGCTTGGAATGTTGTCGGTGCATTGGTTAAACCGAAAGGCATTACTTTAAACTCGTAATGACCTTCATGTGTTTGGAACGCAATTTTTGCTACATCTTCCAATCTTATTCTGATTTGGTAATATCCTGACCTTAGGTCCAATTTTGAGAAGTATTTAGCGCCATGTAGTTCATCCAACATTTCATTGATAAAAGGAATTGGAAACTTGTTTTTAATTGTTATTTTGTTTAGTCCTCGATAATCGACGCATAATCTGAACGATCCATCTTTCTTTCGAACTAATACAACTGGAGCAACATACGAACTTTTACTTTTTGAGATGATGCCACACTTTAAAAGATCTTGGACTAATCTCTCAATTTCAATTTTTTGATGATGTGGATATCGATATGGTTTGATGTTGATGGGATTTGATCTTGCTTTGACTTCTATTGTATGCTCGATATCTCTTTTAGGAGCATCTTCATCGGAAGGTCTTGGAATACTTTTTCATGCTTTTGAATTAGCTCTTGGACTTCTAGTGCTTCTTCGTTGACTAGATTCGAAGTTAACATTTCTAATTGATGACACTGTACTACATAGGCTGGCGCTCCCTTCCGAATCATTTTCATCATCTGGGATGATGATACAATTTGGTTCTCAGGTGGCTGGAACCCATATAATTTGTATTTCTTCCCTTCCCATTTAAATTTTATAAATTGCTTTTGATGGTTGGCAAAGTAAGTACTGAGGGTTTGTAGCCATTGGATGCCTAAGACCACATCCACTCCTTCTAATGGTAATGTGTAGAATGGAGATTCTAAATTAAAGTCTTGAATTTGCAATTTGACTTTATGGCATTTCCCTACCTTTTCAATTTTCTTACCATCAGCTACCATAACCTTCATGTTGGGCATGGGAAATGAGAAAATGTTGAGTCTCTTCGCCATGGTTGAGTCCAAAAAATTGTGGGTGCTACCGGTATCAATCAGAACCATTACATTATTCTTCTTGATATGTCCTTTTAATTTTAATGTTTGGGGCTGTGATATACCTGTCATGGCCGATAATGATACTTGTGGAATGCTCTCGTCATTTAGTTCTGGAGAGAATTCCGGGGAATCTTCAATTTCTTCTCGTTATCTATTTGTGCACTAGTTGATTTACTGTTGTATTTATTCCACCTCGCAAAGTAGTTTGTTGTGGCACTAGAGTTGGTTGTGTCAGAGATTCTAAGACCCTAACTTAGATTCTCCAATGTTGTGGAAAAACAGAATGGCATCATAACTACTTTGAAGGACCAATGAATCAGAGTGTGCACAACGAAGCGCCTCAAAGGGAACTGAGATTGTCTAGATCATAGAGCAAAGAATTCAACTGAAGACGTGGAGATGTGGTCTTGATTAGCTTGGCAACGAGATAGGCTAGGAGTTCTGGTGGATTGGTGGTGAACAACAATTTTTTGTAAGGCAAGTTGTTGATCATGGACTTCCTATGGCTTGTCATCGCTTGTTGGGATTGCTCGAGGGTTGCTTTGGCATGAACGAGATTGGCATGGACGAGATTGCTTCGTGTGATGGGCAGAATGTTAACAGGCTAGTTTCTTCTTTGGACAGTGATGTTGCACATCCAAGATTGGAGGCATGTGCACATGTTGTATTTGACCCAGGAGGATGAGTCCTTGCAGGACTGGGTTGCAGTGATGATGGCCTGTGTTCGACCGCAGCTCGAGCTGACCTTGTAGGACACGAAATCAGTAGCGGGTTGAGCCAGTGGAGATCGTATAGACTCAAAGGGAGTCTAGCTTTAGAGGGAGCAACCCTATGGAAGTGTGGAGACCTTTAGGTTCAGATGAGATGAGGCAAAGGCACTACTGAGATAGTGTGGTTCATTCTACAGAGTATCCTGCAATGGTGGACGCTAGATGGGCTAGTGTTGCCGATGACAAGATACTTCCTAGTGTTGGAAGTACCTCCCTTGCTAAGAGAGACTGTTGAGATTGGTAGCTTGCGAGGTACTCCAAACCCTAGGGTAAAGGGTTGTGGAGTAATTGGCACCACAAAAGGGCTTTGTGGGCTAAGAACCGAGGTGATGGGCTTTGCACCCAAGCTTGTGGGTGTGAAACCAAACATGGATTTGATTATTTGACCCTTAGAGATGGTAAGGCACCCTAAAAGGAGCAAGGAGTTGCCAAGAACACCAAGAGAGGATTTGTAAATTGTGAGATATTATTTTTTATATGTTTTATGTGGGCTAATTGTCCTAGAGATCAAGTCGGCCTTGACTTGAAGAGACCCTTCTTGAAGGGCTAGATGTTAGCCTAAGAAGACATAAAAATAAGGAGACATGGAGCCTCATTCCTACACATCCTAAGTGCAAATCATCAAGGGTAGAATACCTCTAAGGCAGTCGAGACTTGGTGAGGCTTGCGAGGGGAAGAGAAGAGGGAAATTTTGGGTTTCCATCTCTTATGACAGCAGGACGAAGCTAGGAGCAGCCAGCGAGGAAGGAGGCTAAGTTTGGACAATTCAATGCCTAGTTGAGGGCTAATTATTCTCAAGGAACAGTTTGAGATTGTTGTAGACGCCCTAGTACAAGCCAAGTCTTGTACGGTCTATTTTGAGGGCCGAAAAGACCATTGCAGACAGTTGTAAGAAGGTCGAGGGAGAGGAGGTTGCAGTGTTTGAGAGAGTTAGGTCGAGTTCCTTGGGGATGTAATAGCAATTACGTCAGCCCTACGAGGGTCAAGAACCTCAATAAAAAAAGGCACAAAAGTCGAGGTCAAGGGGAGCAGCAGAAGGTTGCAAAACAAGATATGTTTGTCCTCTTGAATTGATGTTTTTTGCTAGCGGATAATAGTCTAGTTTGGACAGTTGTTGAAGGGCATCTGAAGGTCTGTTTGGAGGGTAGCAGCAAGGTGTCCTTGAAGCCCTAGATCAAGTTGTTGAGAAGGATTATGAGAGTTGTAAGAAGGGAAAACTTGGAGAAGCTCGGGGCTTGTTCTTTGAAGGGATAGAAGGGAAACTAAGGGAGCAGTTTGACTAGCCCTAAGTTGACTATTGGAGAAGACTTTTAACAGTGATAGTGGGCAGCCCTCCATGCCCTAAGTTTGTCTTCATTGGAGCAGCACAAGAAGACAATAGTGGGAAGAAGTCCCAAAGTGTTGTGTTCTTGAAGGTTGAAGAAGCAACAAGTGGGCAGCTTTGGAGTTGTTCACAAACGAAGTTGTGAACAACTCACAGAAGTCCCTATGTGTTGACTCATTGATGGACTAATGATCAGCTAGAGGGCAGACAGTTGGTGAGTCGTGTTCAATGACCTAAAGGAGCAGGACCATTGATAGTGGAAGATTGATGTTAATATAGATTGGGAGCAAAAGGACCAGCAGATGTGTTCAAGGTATGACCAGGTGGAGCTGTGAAGTGCGCTACATCAGCAAGTAGGTCAGTTGGTATCTTGTTTAGGGTAGATTGGTGGTCATAGTTGTTGACACCAAACCCTAGTTTGTATTCTTGTATCAATGATTGTATGATGGTCATGATCCCTGGTACGGGAGCCCTAGACAGTTGTATTATAGATTGATAATATAACAAAGTTGGGTTGTTGAAAAATTGTATAAAGTTATCATTTGTGCACTAGTTGATTTACTGTTCTATTTATTCCACTGCGCAAAGTAGTTTGTTGTGGCATTTGAGTTGGTTGTGTCAAAAATTTTAAGACTGTTGAAATTTGGTACCGGAGGACAGGTGGTTCCCTAAGACTTTGATCTTTGACCTAGGGAAAAGTGTCCAAAAGAATTTAATTTTTTCTCCTAAAGTAACTTTATAATTTTTATAAAGTTAAATCTAATTTGAAAGTGACTTTAAGTGATAAAGTTACTAAGTCTAATTTTAAAGTGACTTTTATAAAGTCAATGAAAAATTAGAAAGGAAAAGTGACTTTGAAATAAATGACTAATTGGGTCTTTATTAAAGTGGGGTGAATTAAAAAATAGAAAGAGAGATTTAAATGAGCATTTAATCTCAGCCATTGATCTAAATCTATTTCAGCCATTGGATTTAGGGATCACCCAAAAGTCATTTAGGGTTGGGTTAAGAGAGGAAAAGGAGGAAAAGATCATTCATTCTTTCATGAGCAGATTGGGAGAAGGAGAGCAAGAGAGCAAAGGAGATTTCTGGACAAGGAGGAGAAAGAGGCAGCAGTTTGGCACACATACCAAGGCAGCACTTCAGCAAATCCGTACAACTCAAAGAACAAGCAAGAAAAGGCAGTTTTTGTGAGCAAAACAGTGGAAAATTGATTTTCAGCATGAATATCGAGGAGGCGATTTTCTGCACGATTTTCGAGGACTGTCCGTACAAGTCCGTATGGTCGTCCGTACAGGCCGTACGATCCGTACATCCGTATAGGCCGTACGATCCGTACATCCGTACGGTCCATACAGCACGTTCAGCCATTTTCCAAATTGTCTGTTAGCTGAAAAACAGATAAGTTTGCTTGCTGGAAAAATTTCTGTTCTGCTGATTTTTGCTGAAAATTTTTCTCTCTGTAAAAAGACATTTTCCAGAAATAAAGAAGAGCTCTCAAACTGGTTTTCCCCAAGAGTTGTAGGGGGTTTTTCCAGGGTCAAGTTGACCAAAAATATCAGTGTTTTAATGTGTTTTAATGGCTGTTTTTTATTGCTGATTTTTAATTCTGCAATTTCCAGCATTCTGAAAAATTTCCAGAATTTGTGTTTTCAGCAATATTTATTTTTTTCAGTCTGTTAAATGTATGGTTATGGGAATGGGCATTTAACTACATGGGAGAAATAAGGAGAAACTGAAAACCGGGGTGGGAAACAGAAAATTTTACATGGCATCAGAGCTTGAGTGCTGAAGGGCAGTTTGGGACAGCAAAAGAAAAAAATACAGCTGCTGATTTTTTCACTCAGAAAATTCCAGCAAGCTGATTTTTCATAAACAACAGTTTTATCTTTACCACAGCAGTGCTATTTTTCAGTTTTAGGACAGAAGATGTCATTGGGATTGAGGGTGGAGGATAGGTTGAATGGGCATACAAATTACAGCGTTTGGAAGGAGAGAATGCAGAGTATCTTTGAGGAGGCAGAAGTCTGGGATATCATGGTGCATACAGCACAGCACCCTGTTGTTGTGCCTACTGATGCTACTCAGTTGGCAGCTTATAATAGAAAGAACAAGGGTAAGAGGCTGATTCTAGACGGAATCAAAGACCATTGCATTCCTCATGTGAGAGGAAAGAGCAATGCCCATGAGATGTGGACAGCATTGTCCAATCTCTACCAGAGTACCAATGAGAACCGGAAGATGGTCCTGAAGGAGAAGCTGAAGAACATTAAGATGGGGAATGATAGTGCAACTGGATATCTCACAAAGATTACCAATGTGAGAGATGAGTTGGCAGCGATTGGAGAGGCCATTCCATCCACTGAGTTGGTGCGTATTGCAGTGAATGGCCTCCCCCGTTCATGGTTGAACTTTGCTGATGGGGTTTGTGCACGTGAGACCCTTCCCACATGGGAGAGGTTTTGGGATGATTGTATTCAGACAGAGATCAGGAAAGGACAGCTTGGGCCAGCCAAGCCAGTTGAGCAGGATGAAGACGTAGCACTGGTGGCAGGAGGCAAGAAAGGCAAAGGGAAGAAGCAGGCTTCCACAAGCGGTGGTGGAGGCAAAGGCAAAGGTAAAGGTAAACAGGGTAACTCACAGAAGGACTATTCCAAAGTGAAGTGTTGGAATTGTCAGAAGATGGGACACTATGCAGTTGTGTGTCCGGAGAAGAAGAAGAAGAAGGGGAAGAACCAGGATGTGGCAGCTTCAGCTGAGATTGAGGACTTTGCAGGTCGTTTTGAACGGGAGTTTGCGTTCACTACATGTGAGTCCTCTAGTGCAGGATCACCTGCCACACAGGTTCAGAGGGAGCATGCTTTTCCCTCGATTAGCGAAGCATCTACAGGTATCTAGTATGTGGACAGTGAGGCTTCACGTCACATGACAGGAGTCCGGGAGTACTTCTCAGAGCTTTCAGAGAGTGGCACTGATATTGAGGTAGTACTCGGTGATGACAGAGTTGTTAGAGCAGTCGGGTGGGTACACTGACATTTCAGAGGGAGTCCAGACCTCCCTTGAAAGTGTCAGATGTTCTTTATGTGCCAGGGATGAGGAAGAACCTCATATCCGTCTCAGCTTTGGAGGACAGAGGATATGAGGTACTGTTCAGGGGAGGACAGGTGTTGATGTATCCCAGGGGCACTCCAGCTGATTCAGCTAGAGTGATAGGGGTACGCCATGCAAAGGTGTACAAGTTTGCATTCCAGCCCCTTTTGGCATTAAGCAGTAGTACCGACAGCAGAGCTAGCAGTTCTGAGCTGTGTGAGATTTGGCACCGCAGGATGGGACACATGTATCATGGAGCCTTGAGGACATTGCGGGAGATCACCACAGGTGTGCCAGATTTCAGTACTGATCACTTTGATACTTGCAGAGGTTGTGCAATGGGCAAGTTTGCCAAATCCCCTTTTCCCAGCAGTGACAGCAGAGCGACAGGGATACTTGATTTGATTCATTCCGATGTGAGCGGTCGGATGTCTCATGTTTCCTTGAGTGGATATGAGTACTATGTCTTATTCATTGATGATCACTCCAGGAGGACCTGGATTTATTTCTTGAAGACCAAGAGTGAGGTCTTCAAGCGGTTTCAGGAGTTCAGAGCTCTTGTGGAGACTCAGACAGGTCGAAAGATCAAGTCCCTGAGGTCAGACAATGGAGGAGAGTACACCCTTGGAGAGTTTGTTGACTATTGTGCGGAGGCAGGCATTAGGAGGGAGTTCACTGTTCCTTACAACCCCCAGCATAACGGGGTTGCGGAGAAGAAGAACAGATCCATCATAGGGGCTGCCAAAGCCATGTTACATGATCAGGGGTTGCCATTGTTCTTGTGGGCAGAACAGGAGTCCGCATCGTGCCTTAGGGCACATGACTCCGGAGAAGGCTTTCTCTGGGAAGAAGCCTGATCTTGGTCATCTTCATATCTTTGGATGCATTACATACTCCTATATACCCAAGGAGAAGAGGACCAAACTAGAGCCCACCGCAGAGAAGGGTATCTTTGTGGGCTACAGTGAGACCTCAAAAGCCTTTCGGATTTACATTCCTGCACAGAGGAGAGTTGTTGTCAGACGGGATGTGAAGTTCGAGGAGGACAGGGCCTTTAGGAGGTCACGGGAGTTAGAGTATCTGGATCAGCCAGACCCTCAACAGCAGTTGAGTCAGTCGCAGGGATCCAGTGGGCAGGGATCAGGAGGATCCGGAGGTACATCTATGAGGATGTCAGGTCCATCAGTGAGCAGTGGCTCGCCGAGCCAGAGGGGTGGTGCTCCGAGCAGTTCACAGAGCAGTTCACTAGGGAGTCCACTGATGGACAGTTCACACGGTACCTCAGCTTCTACAGGTTCAGGTGCAGGCAGGAGGACAGCAGACAGACAGTCGGGAGTTCAGGCTACTGATGGTGATGAGGAGGAGGAGTTTCATTCTCCTATGGGAGAAGCATGCTCAGGGAAGAGGAAGCCCAAGTGGCTTCAGGACACCTTGAGAGATGCCACATCTGTTGCTGAGCCGAAGAGGCCGGTCAGAGAGAGTAGACCACCTGAGAGGTTTTGTAGCTATATGGCGATGGTTACCAGCATCCTTGACTCTGAGCCTTCTAGCTATGAGGAGGCAGCTAGCCAGCAGGTCTGGAGAGAGGCCATGCAGGAGGAGTATTCTTCTATCATGAAGAATGATGTTTGGGAGGTGGTGCCGAGGCCTAAGGGCAAATCCGTGGTTACTTCCAGATGGCTTTACAAGGTAAAGCATGCTGCAAATGGCAGCATTGAGAAATTCAAAGCGAGGTTTGTGGCTAGAGGGTTCTCCCAGGTAGAGGGAGTTGATTATGAGGAGACCTTCGCTCCCGTGCCTCGATATACTTCGATCCGCTCCATTATATCGATAGCAGCAGAGATGGGTTGGAAGATCCACCAGATGGATGTGAAGACCGCATTTCTCAATGGCTTCATACAAGAGGAGGTGTACATTGAGCAGCCACAGGGCTTTGAGGTGCATGGGAAGGAGTCCCATGTGTGCAGATTGAAGAAGGCCCTTTATGGCCTGAAGCAAGCTCCCAGAGCTTGGTACTCCAGGATAGATGCATACTTGCAGGGGATGGGTTTCACAAAGAGTGAGGCAGATCCGAACCTTTACTTTATTGTGATTGGTGAGGAGCCTCTCATTCTGGTGCTGTATGTGGATGACTTGATCATTACAGGTGCAGAGAGACTCATAGAGCACTGCAAGAGAGATCTTGCGGCGGAGTTTGAGATGAAGGACATCGGCTTGATGCATTACTTTTTGGGTTTGGAGGTGTGGCAGGAGGAGGGGCATTTCTTCCTGGGGCAGGGGAAGTATATTGTGGACATCCTTAGCAGATTCCACATGGAGGATTGTAGACCCATGTCGACACCGATGATCACCAACTGGAAGAAGCTTCATGCTTCGGATTCCGAGTTGGTGGATCCCACATTGTACAGGCAGCTGATTGGTTCCTTGATGTATTTGGTCAACACTAGACCAGACATCTGTTTTGGAGTCAACACGATGAGTCAGTTTATGTGTGAGCCTAGGAAGGTTCACTGGGTGGCTGCAAAACACATTTCGCGATACTTGCAGGGGACAGTGGATTATGGTCTGGACTACAGGCAGGGAGATGGAGTGAGATTGGCAGGATACACTGATTCTGATTGGGCAGGTTGTGCTTCTGATAGGAAGAGCACTTCAGGGTGTTGTTTTGGGTTGGGTTCAACAGTAGTGTCATGGTTCAGCCGGAAGCAGCAGTCAGTAGCACTGAGTTCAGCGGAAGCAGAGTATATGGCAGCCAGTCTAGCTAGTTGTGAGGCCATCTGGCTTCGCAAGATGTTGTTTGGCTTATTTGGTCAGCTGTTGAGACCTTCAGTGATTTACTGTGATAATCAGAGTTGCATTAAACTCACGGAGAATCCAGTATTTCATGACAGGTCAAAGCATATCGGGATCAGATATCATTTCATCAGAGACTATGTTCAGAAGGGAGCTGTGAAGCTTGAGTATATTTCCACTGATGAGCAGGTTGCAGATATTCTTACCAAAGCCTTACCACGGGGCAAGCATGTCTACTTCAGAGACAAGATGGGTGTGGTGAGGAACACCTTCCTCGGTAAGAGGGAGTGTTGAAATTTGGTACCGGAGGACAGGTGGTTCCCTAAGTTACTAAGTATAATTTTAAAGTAACTTTTATAAAGTCAATGAAAAATTAGAAAGGAAAAGTGACTTTGGAAATAAATGACTAAGTGGGTCTTTATTAAAGTGGGGTGAATTAAAAAATAGAAAGTGAGATTTAAATGAGCATTTAATCTCAGCCATTGATCTAAATCTATTTCAGCCATTGGATTTAGGGATCACCCAAAAGTCATTTAGGGTTGGGTTAAGGGAGGAAAAGGAGGAAAAGATCATTCATTCTTTCATGAGCAGATTGGGAGAAGGAGAGCAAGAGAACAAAGGAGATTTCTGGACAAGGAGGAGAAAGAGGCAGCAGTTTGGCACACATATCAAGGCAGCACTTCAGCAAATCCGTACAGCTCAAAGAACAAGCAGAAAAAGGTAGTTTTTGTGAGCAAAACAGTGGAAAAATTGATTTTCAGCACGAATATCGAAGAGGCGATTTTCTGCACAATTTTCGAGGACTATCCGTACAGGTCCGTACGGCCGTCCGTACAGTCCGTACGGTCCGTGCGTCCGTACAGTCCGTACATCTGTACGGTCCGTACAGTCCGTACGGTCCATACATCCATATGTCCGTACAGTCCAGCCATTTTCCAGATTGTCTGTTAGCTGAAAAACAGATAAGTTTGCTTGCTGGAAAAATTTATGTTTTGCTGATTTTTGCTGAAAAATTTTCTCTGTAAAAAGGCATTTTCCAGAAATAAAGAAGAGCTCTCAAACTGGTTTTCCCCAAGAGTTGTACGGGGTTTTTCCAGGGTCAAGTTGACCAAAAATATCAGTGTTTTAATGTGTTTTAATGTGTTTTAATGGCTGTTTTTGATTGCTGATTTTTAATTCTGCAATTTCCAGCATTCTGAAAAATTTCCAGAATTTGTGTTTTCAGCAATATTTATTTTTTTTCAGTCTGTTAAATGTATGGTTATGGGAATGGGCATTTAACTACATGGGAGAAATAAGGAGAAACTGAAACCGGGGTGGGAAAACAGAAAATTTTACAACTTAGATTCTCAGTGTCACGAAAAACAACATGGTATCAGAGCTACATTGAAGGGCCAGTGTATCAGAGTGTGCACAGCGAAGCAACTCAGAGGGAGAGGATTGAGATGAAGACATGGAGATATTGTTATATAAAAAATCAGTTAATTGTAATTAATAGTTTATTAGGCAAAGGGCATGATCTTTCACCAAGAGGCCCCCAAGGCAATATAAAGCCAGGGGCCTCCCAAAAATATCATCATCTATCTATTTAATAATAATTTAATATGTTTTTGTTGAATAGTTGAGTTTATCTGTTCCATCTGGTATTAAAGCGAGATCGATCATCGAAGCGCGTCTTTGCTACACAACCTTGTTCCGTTGTTCCCTTGCATCGTTCTGTTGTTTCTGCTCCTCATCCACCCATTGTTCCATTGTTTTCCTTCTAAATCGTCAAGTGTTCCTGTCCACCCATTTTCCATACTATCCGACTGTGCTGCGTTTTCCCCGTTTTCGCTTTCCATACTCCGCCTTTTCCATATCTCCGACATTGTCTGCTATCATTCCCTGTCTTCATCAACGCCTTCTTTTCCGTTGTCCACGACCATCGCACTCTCTGTGTTCCGTTTCATTTCGTTCCTCCATCGTCCGCACCAGTCCCAACCACCTCTTCGTGTCGCTATTTCTTCGCTGACCACCATTCCCAATCCACGCGTTGACTACTGCGACATATCACATAGTTATATTAATTATTGTATAGTTCTAATATTTATTAATTATATGATTTACAATTATATAATTAATTAATATTTAAAATTGATATTTATATTAATTAATATTTATTAAGTGATTTAATTAAAATAATAATAATTATTAGTTTTTTAAAAATTATAAAAAAAAAAGTTCAAATTAAGGAAAAAAGCTTAAACTGGTGGAGACAAATATACACCCCCACAAACTCGTTCAATGTCGTCGATGACAATGACCGATTTCAGCAAAAAATTGGTTGATCTTGAGAATAGGATTACTAGTCATTCTGATGATTTTAACCAAAAATTAGTTGATCTCGAGAGTAAGGTTACCGGACATTCCGACGATATCAAGAAACTTCAAGATATAACAAATCGGATAGAAAGACAGCTCAAGCAGAACCATATCGAATCCAAAATGGATCATAATCAAACAATGACAACATTGACCGCCATTTGTGACAGGATGAAAATTACACTCAAACAAATATTCCAGAATGATGAAGGTAATCAACAGCACAATTCAGCAGATTCTCATGGAAAAACCGAGTCTCCAAAAAAATCATCCAAGCACCATCAAGAAAATAGTAACGGGAATTTTCAAAATAAGCAGCTCTGGAATCCATTCGCCAATCAATACACATTTTTCACTCCACCGTTAGTGACGTATCAACGAAGAGCAAAAATCGAGCAACCCAAGTTCGACGATAACGAAAAATGCAACGTTTCGTGGCTAAATAAAGCAGAAGAGTATTTCGAGATTTACAATATTGACAATGATGACGAAAAGATTAGGCACGCTTCCATGAAAATGGAAGGCGAAGCATATAATTCATGTGTGGTGGAAGAAGACGACACTCACTATCAATTGGAGAAAATTTAAGGATGTGTTCTTTAAAAAGTTCCAAGGTGTCAAGGAAGAAGAGTTATTTTCAAGACTCATCAGATTGCGACAAAAAGGAGATGTGGATGAATACACTCGAGAATGGGAGACCTTAGCAACACGAGTACCTGGGTTATTATAATCTTGTCTAATCCAATCGTACATCTCCAGACTTAAAACACATCTACAAGTAGAACTTGAGCTTCACTGATAGCTTGTGGCTTCTCTACAATGTGTTGGAAATAATGATGGGGGGGTGAATCATAGAAGATGAGCTACCAATGACGCAGTCAAATGAAGAAAGTATTAGCAGTCAAGTGAAGAGAAGACGTTCATAGCAGATAAGAGATCAAATCCTTTCATCAACAAGCTTTGAGGACAAAGCTTCTGAAGGAAAGGGCTATGTTATGAATATAATTCATAACAAGTAAATAAATAAAATAAATGTAAATAGTAAATAATCAAATATTGGTTATGTTAAGCAGTCATTAAGTTAAGTGAAAAGGCATGTCTAAAAGACATGCCCAATCACGAAAGGACACCTGCTTAGGTATATATAGGCAAGTCCTCATTGTAACAAACATCACTTGTACATTTTATATATATAATAAATTATTATTACAAATACCTTTTGTGTATTTTAACCATTTTAAGTCAACAAGCTATCAATTTTTATGCTCTTGTGGCTTCTCTTCACTCCTATGACTTCCAATACACTGCTCCGATAGCTCTTTTATGATGGCTTCCGATATCTTTCCTCCTCGGTTCCATTGTTTCTATTACGTCTGTATTCAATCCTTGGATCCTCCATGAGCAATATCATGATCAATGGATAACCTCACATGTCACAAGAATTTGCCATCACAAACACTGCCATATTGACATCAATGACAACCTAGATTAACATGGTTATGTTAATATTCTTTTCCTTTCAACATTCTCTCCCCCTTTTACATCAATGGCAAACGGAGTGCTCAAGGACTCCCCCTGTCAAATTGGTTCTGTTCTTTACGAATAGTAGATCTTCATGTTTATGTTACTCCCCTTGTCGTGGTGGTCTTCTTTTTACTCAATTTAGAAGGATTGTTGCCTCATCATTAGCTAGCACATTATCCCTTCTTTATGTCTCAAAAACTACTTTATCATGGTTTTCACAATGCTTAAAGATGCTCCATTTCAATGCTTCAAAATAGACTCCAAATAGCCATAACACCAAATGTTCAAGTCCAAGTTTTTATGCTTCTGCAATCTGAATTATGTTGTCTTCACAGTCAGAATTAAGAGGTCTTTATAGTCCGAATCAGGGGATGATGCCATTGAAATTGCTATCTTTCTTCAGATCCAAGTTCTTTTGTATCTTTGTGCTTCTCCTTAAGTTACTAGTCATTTTGATGAGCCATCTTTTCCTTGTGTTCTTGTAAAAGTCTCTGCAAGTTATCTCCACTAGTAGATTTTGATATCCAATCTATGACTATCTTTTAAATTCTTTTTACTGATTGGCAGCTTTTTGCAATGCTTCAATTTTGTTTGATGCTGCCAATTGCTCTTGCTTCAAGCTCCATTCCTAGATGTCTCTGTTTGTTTGAAGGTTGCCTCTATTTGTGTCCATAATTTACTTGTTCTCACATCAAATCCCTAAGTCAAGACATTTAACTTCAATAATAACAGCAACATAGTTATTTGCCTTATTAGCATTAGATGGCCTTCTTTGCTGCTCCAATTTCTGCTTAGTGATCAAGTGGAAAACATCTTCAACGGCAATCCATTGGATAGTTAGGAGATCATGTTTTTCAATGGAGTGTTCCTAACAAATTATCTTATCAGAGAATGATTATCAATATAGCTCATCAAGGATTTCATAAGGATCCATTCATGAATAACTTCTGCAAGAAAGCCTAATCAACATAAGCTCCCCCTAACTGTATGCTTTTGGCAGAAACCTATCATCAAACACTCGGAGTATCAAGGATATCTTCGTCAAGTCAACGACATGTGTTGTTGGCTTGAGAGTTCACGAGATTTTCGGATTGTATTTGCTTTCTTCTCCATACTTGTCTAACTTTCTTCTTTGGCATGGTTCTAGCTTGTGTAGGTGCCTAAGTCAAGTTACAATCACGTGCCTTATGTCCAATGTTATGACACTTGAAGCACTCTTTGTTGTTCATGAATAAGAATTCACGAATTCTTGAAAAATTGTGTCTTAGAGATTGTCGGGGACCATAATATTTATCTTTGTGATATGCCCTACAATCGTTTGCCATGTGTCCAAAGTTCGTACAAGCATAACAATAACCAAGAAATAAACTTTGGTACCTAGGAGATGGAGATTTCCTTGATGTACTTCTGAATTCTTTCTGCCTTGAGATCCTTTGATGATAATTATTGCTTCTCGCATCCTTGACATCATTTGCATTTCTTCTTGGCACAGGACCTCCTTCATTATCGCCTCGACTCTTATCTTTACCTTTGTTGAAATTGGGAGCATCAACATTTCTTTCTGACTTCCTCATATCCTTGTTGTTTGAAGCATTATCATTCTTGCTTGAGGATTCACCTGCATACCCGAGACCTGATTTATCAAATGGAGATCTTTGATGGTTGAGCATGTCGTCCAAGGCTTGAGAGCTCTTCAAAAATTTGTCCATCCCTTCAACCTTTTTCTTGAGGGAGACAATTTCTTCTTCCAATCTTTCGCAATCTTTATTCTTCTTAGCAAGTTGTTTCTCAATCTCTTCCTTGATACAAGTTGCTTCATTTGCTTCTATTTTAAGAGAGATGATATCTAATTTCATTCTGAAGATTTCTTCATTTTCCTTAGCTAGACTACTCTCCATTTCTTCCATGATCCTTGTAAGGTTGAGGTCGGATTTTAGTTTGAATATTTCTTCATCCTTTGCTTTTAGTTGGCATATCATGGTGTTTCTCTCCTTTTCTGCTTCATCAACATGTCCTTCTATGATTACCAATGCTTCCATTGTCTTCTCAGTTCCTTGTGCTTGTTTCCTTGCTTCTTCTAGTTGAGATCTAAGGGAGGAGACCTCTTCCTTGTATTGACCAATCTTCGCTTCAAGTTTGTTCAAACTCTTGTGCCTTTGTTCAAGGTGGCTTGACAAGTTATCTTCTCGTTTCTTTGCCTTATCCAATTGATTTGTCATGGATATGACTTCTTCATAATGCTTTCTTTTGTTTTGATGAAATTCCTCCTTAAGCTTGGCAAGCTCTTCATCCCTTTCTTGTACTTGAAGCTTGACAAGGTCAACTTCCTTCCTTGTTTGGTCTTGGTCACCAGCTAGTCCTTTCTTCTTAAGTTCCTCGTTTTCCTTTTTCAAACTAATAATGTCTTCCATGGCGGCCATAAGTTTAGTGAGGAGATCTTCTTCAAAATCTTTTTCATTCTCTTCATCTTTTAGGTCTTCTTTAGCCTTGATGTCATCATTCTTATTTTCAGCTTCCATGATGGGTTCTGGATTTCCTTCTTGCTTTCCATCATCTTCTTGACTAGTGGTCATGGTCAATGCTCCTTTTGAGTGAAGGTCATGAAGTTTGTCCCATATGCCTTTTGTTGGCAAACAATTCTCAAAAATTGCCTTCATAGAATCAGGTAACCCATTCAAGATTGCCTTCATTGCTTTTGCATTGTACTCCTTGGATTCTCCATTCATCATGCTATCAATGATCACCGATTTCCAGACTTCAGTGCCTTGAGTCTTTAAGAAATTCCTCATTCTTGCTTCCCATATATCAAAGTTTCCATTGAACAATGGAGCCTTCACAAATTGATTGATTTCAACTTCGGTGGTTGATGGAGACACATCTTTAGGAGAATTGGAGACTTTCTTCCTTGGCTTCACCATTTGTGTTCTAATTCATCAACCTTCAAGCTATTAGGCTTTGTGTGAAGGTACTAGCTCTGATACAAATTGTTGGAAATAATGAGGCGGGCGAATTAGTATTCTTTTTCAATTGTTACTTATACCAGTTAAATCAATTATATTTAGAACACAAAATAAGCAATAGGAATAAATGCTTTTATTAATATAATCTTTATAATGAATCAAGTACAATATATAGGGCTCCAACCCTTGATGAAGACATCGATCTTCAATTCCCCAGGCTCCAACCTGTTGCCAAGCACCAACTTGGTCTTTTGTGAGGCTCCAACCTCTAGGGCTCCGACCCTATCTTGTCAAGGCACCAACCTTGGATTTAGGAGCATCAACTCCAAGGACACCAATCCTTCCAATTCTGAGGCACCAACCCCAAGGGCTCCGACCCTATCTTGTCAAGGCACCAACCTTGGATTTAGGAGCACCAACTCCAAGGACACCAATCCTTCCAATTCTGAGGCACCAACCCCAAGGGCTCCAACCCTCTGCTATATATTGTCTAGATATGTTTGGTAGTAATTCTCTGCTCCCAAAATCTTCTTCACTGAATTCTCTCTATCTACAGCTTCACTACTACATCAATGACAACCTACCTTCATTTGAAGGAGTTTTCAAAACTCTTCATATTGTCCAAACAGAGTCTGCAAAGTTACCTCGTGATGATTTCAAATAGGCATCATGATCTCCGATAATGTTTCCAAAATTTATTGAAGCTTTCCAACAAGATATTTGCGCTAAGCCTCAATGTATGCACAAAAGCAATTCTATGTTTTCAAGCCTCTGTTCTTATTGTCGCAGTAACTGCTTTAGGAGTGATTGCCGCATTATCTTACTTCCAAGGAACAAACTCACAAATACTTCAACGTTGGTGTTGTCTACTGCTCCCTTCAACTAATGACTGATGAAATCTTACTTCGCTGGTTCGAGGTCAAACAGATCTTCACAAAAAAACTGTTCTTCAGGTTGAGGTTTGTACTTCTTCTAATTCATCACAGGTCTGAGCCTTTCAAATATTAACCCAATCAACAGAATTTCTCGACCTTCGACTTCCTTCTTTCCTATTGGACCTTCGGCTTCCTTCCTTCCCGCTCGACCTTCGACTTTCTCTATTTCTTCAAGTTCACGAGTTGTGAATTGTTACTTCTTCTCTATGTTAGATGCATGAAATCCGTTACCTGAAGTGAAGCGTTTCAACTTGTATATATATGGGTTTTGCCAATAACCAAAAGACACATTCCTTGGGAGGAGACACTGACTTATGACTTTGCACATTAAAAGATTTTATCGAAGAGGTCCTTTTTTTAATATTCATCCAAGGCTATACCCACATGGAGGTCCCACATTAATCGCAATCGCAACATTCATGAAAATCAGAGTTATTCCTTTAATCCCGCAATCGCAATTTTCGGAGGTTTGCACATAACATAGTGATTCCCCTACTGCCGACGGAGCGGATGCGATATGATCTTAAGCAGTTGTTAATAAATCCATCAAGTCCACAACCTTATCGCAATCGGCGATTTGACATCCCTTAGAAAATAGCGACACTGCGGATGCGATATTCTATAAAGTCATGTTATGGTGGTGCAGCGGGTCTGCAATATTATATCATAATCAAAGGTTTTACATTGACCTTTATGACCCGCAATATAAAAGTTCATACGGCGGATGCGATATAGTATTAAGGTGTATTATAATGGAACCATCGGGTTTGCAGTACATATCGCAATCGGTGTTTTACCATGACATCCCGTTAAGACTTGTGATATGAAATTTCCAATGAGGCGGACGCGATATAACATAATGTTGTATTCTAATGGAGCGGTCGGGTCCGCATATCAAATCACAATCGGGGGTTTTGTGCGGTGGCATATAATAGAACCCGTCGATATGATATGTTAACTCCTCTGGTTTATGCGTTGTGAACTATTAAAAGGTTTCCACGGTTTATTCCTTCCTCCGATATTGCTCTTACTGTTGGCATATGCGATAGATCTACTTTGTCTTGGCTTGTCGCTCTTGTGGTTTCTCTTCACTCCTATGACTTCCGATACACTGCTCTGATAGGTCTTCTTCCAATAGCTCTTCTATGATGGCTTCCGATATCTTTCTCCTCAGTTCCATTGTTTCTATTACGTCTGTATTCAATCCTTAGATCGTCCATGAGCAGTGTCATGATCAATGGGCATCAATGGGCAACCTCACCCGATATCTTTCCTCCTCAGTTCCATTGTTTCTATTACGTTTGTATTCAATCCTTGGATCGTCCATGAGCAATATCATGATCAATGGGCATCAATGGGCAACCTCACGTCACAAGAATTTGCCATCACAAACACTACCAAATTGACATCAATGACAACCTAGATTAACACAATGCACGTCAATCATTCTTTTTTAAGGAGACGAGTCGCGATATTCAAAAATATGTAGCAGAATGTGACAAATGTCAAAGAAATAAAAGTGAAAATATTATGACCCCTGGATTACTTCACCCCTTAAACATTTCAAATCGGAAATGGGAAGAAATATCAATGGACTTTATTGAAGGGTTACCTGTATCCGATGGCAAAGATAAGATTTTTGTAGTAGTCGACAAACTCACCAAATATGGGCATTTTATTGCAATGAAGAAATCAAACTCAGCTAGACAAATCGTTGAGATATTTTGCAAAAATATTTATAAATTACACAATTTTCCAAAAGTCATTGAGTCATTGTGAGTGATAGAAATGCCAAATTTAAGGGTAATTTCTGGAAGGAATTGTTCAACCATATAGGAACCTACCTAAATATGAGTTTTGCTTAACACCCTCAAACAAATGGACAAACAGAGGTTGTCAATAAATGTTTGAAAGCCTACCTACGTTGTTACGCTACAGAAAAACAAAATAAGTGGGTTCAGTGGTTGCATCTCGTTGAATGGTGGTATAATTCTACTTATCATACGTCAGCGAAAATGACTCCATTCCAAGTTTTGTATGGGTACGAACCTCCGAAATGGAAGGATGTAACTACCGTCTAGACAAATCTACCAATTGTTAAAAACCAACTAGAAGAAACCCAAAAATCGTCCCAACCCTAAAAGAAAATTTAAATAATGCAAGAAATCGTATGAAGCAACAAGCTGACCGGAACAGAACCGAGAGAGCATTTGAAGTTGCAGAATGAGTATTTGTCAAGCTCCAGCGATACAAACAATTGTCCTTGAAACAAAAAGGAAAAACTAAATTGGCACCAAAGTTCTATGGACCATACCATATCAGCAAAATGATCAGCCAAGTTGCATATAGTTTAAGCCTTCTGGATAAAAGTCGTGTTCACAACGTCTTCCATGTATCCTGCCTTAAAAGGGCATTGGGTGACCATCAATCAGCACAAACAACGCTTCCATCCTTAGATGATGAAGGAAGGGTCATTTTAGAACCAAAAGGTATCATATCCACCAGGGAAAAGAAGCTTTGATCTCGTGTAATCAAGGAATACTTGATCAAGTGGAAGGACTTACCAAAAGAAGAAGCTTCTTGGGATACTGAAGCATTTCCTCAACAACATTCGTCGTTACGTATGCTTTGAGGACAAAGCATTTTTTGGGAGGAAGGAAATGTTATATAAAAATTAGTTAATTGTAATTAATAGTTTATTACGTAAAGGGCATGATCTATACTTGATCAAGTGGAAGGACTTACCAGAAGAAGAAGCTTCTTAGCATACTGAAGCATTTCCTCAACAACATTCGTCGTTACGTATGCTTTGAGGACAAAGCATTTTTTGGGAGGAAGGTAATGTTATATAAAAAATCAGTTAATTGTAATTAATAGTTTATTACGTAAAGGGCATGATCTTTGGCATGATCAAAGATCATGCCCATTCACCAAGAGGCACCCAAGGCAATATAAAGCCAGGGACCTCCCACAAATTGTATCATCATCTATCTATTTAATAATAATAAAATATGTTTTTGCTGAATCGTTGAGTTTATCTATTCCAGATGTCGTCTTGACTGGCATGGTAGCGAGATAGGTTAAGAGTTCTGGTGGATTGGTGGTGAACCTGGTGAACAACAATTTGTTGTAAGGTAGGTTGTTGATCATGGACTTCCTATGACTTGTCATATATTGTTGGGGTTGCTGGAGGGTTGCTTTGGCATGAACAAGATTGGCATGGACAAGTTTGCTTCATGTGATGGACAAAATGTTGGCGGGCTAGTTTCTTCTTTGGGCAGTGATGTTGCACATCCGAGATTGGAGGCATTTGCACACGTTGAGTTTGACCCAGGAGGATGAGTCCTTGTAGGACTAGGTTGCAGTGATGATGCCACGTGTTTGACCGTAGCTCGAACTGACCTTGTAGGACATGAGATCAGTAACAGGTTTAGCCAATGGAGATCGTATAGACTCAGAGAGAGTCTAGCTTCAGAGGAAGCAGCACGATGGAAGTGTGGAGATCTTCAGGTTTAATCGAGGTGAGGCAGAGACACTACCGAGATAGCATGGTTCATTCTACAAAATATGTTGAAATGGTGGACGCCAGATGGGCTAGTGTCATCAGTGACGAGATACTTCCTAGTGTTGGAAGTACCTCCCTCACTAAGAGGGAGTGTTGAGATTGGTAGCTTGGGAGGTACTCCAAACCCTAGGGTACATGGTTGTGGAGGAATTGGTACCACAAAAGGGCTTTGTGGGCTAAGAACCCAAGAGGTGGGCTTTGCACCCAAACTTGTGAGTGTGAAACCATACATAGATTTGATGATTTGACCCTTGGAGATAGTATAGCACCCTTAAAGGAGCAAGGGGCTGCCAAGAACACCAAGAGAGGATTTGTAAATTGTGAAATATTAATTTTTATATGTTTTAAGCGAGCTAATTGTCCTAGAGATCAAGTCGGCCTTGAATTGAAGAGACCCTTCTTGAAGGGTTAGACGTTAGCCTAAGAAGACATATAAATAAGGAAACGTGGAGCCTCATTCCTACACATCCTAAGTGCAAAGCATCAAGGGTAGAATACCTCTAAGGCAGTCGAGACCTAGGGAGGCTTGTGAAGGGAAGTGAAGAGGGAAGTTTTGGGGTTCCATCTCTTATGACAACAAGTCGAAGCTATGAGGAGCTGCCAGCGAGGAAGGAGGCCAAGTTTGGACAGTTTTGTGACTAGCTAAGGGCTAATTCTTCTCAAGAAACACCCTAAGTACTGTTATAGATGCCCTAGCATAGGCAGAGTCTTGTAGGGTCTATTTTGAGGGTCGAAAAGACCACTACAGGTGGTTGTAAGAAGGTCGAGAGATCAACGAGTAGAGGAGCCTGTTAAGGGGAGGAGGTCATAGTGTTTGAGAGGAGATTGGTTGAGTTCCTTGGGGATGTAACAACTATTACAGTGATCCCTACGAGGTTCAAGAACCTTAGTAAAAAAACACATAATCTGAGGTCAAGGGGAGCAACAGAAGGTTGTAGAAACAAGGTATGTTTGTCCTTTTGAATTAATGTTGTTTTCTAGTGTATAATAGTCCAATTTGGACAGTAGTTGAAGGGCATCTGAAGGTTTGTTAGGACTCTGGAGGGCAGCAACAAGGTGTCCTTGAAGCCCTAGATCAGGTTGTTAAGAAGGACTTGTAAGAAGGGAAGGTTTGGAGAAGCTCAGGGCTTGTTCTTCGAAGGGATAAAAGGGCATCTAAGGGAGCAGTTTGACTAACCCTAAGTTGATTGTTTGAGGACGACTTTTGACAGTGATAGTGGGCAGCCCTCCATGCCCTATGTTTGTCTTCATTGGAACAGCATAGGAATATAGTGGGAAGAAGTCCCAAAGTGTTGTGTTCTTGAAGGACGAAGAAGCAGCAGGTGGGCAGCTTTGAGTTGTTCACAAACAGAGTTGTGAAAAACTCATAGAAGTTCCTATTTGTTGACTCATTGATGGACTAATGATCAACTAGAGGGCAAACTATTGGTGAGCCATGTTCAGTGACATAAAGGAGTAGGATAATTGAAAGAGACAAATTGGTGTTGTTGTAGACTGGGAGAGAGAGACTTGGAGAGTAAGAGCAAAACTTGGTGAGCCAAGGTTGATTCAGTGTCTCAGTGTTGATTTAGTTGAAGGGAAGGTTGATTCAGTGTGTGCATTTGTTGCTGCTACCAATGATCTTCATGCTATAGCTTGTTCAGATTTGGATGAACTTACTCATTCTCTTTATCTCTCATTGTACTTTGTATCTCTGTTGAACAATTGATTTCTAATAGAAGAAGAATTTGTCTGGGTTTTCTCCTTGTGGATTTTTCCCTGGTCATTAGACCTAAATTCTCTGGGTCTCATTTTGTTCTTGGTCGTTTCCATTGTGAATTTGATTTACGTTCTATCTACAATTGCTTATTTAATAATTCAGCATAAAGAAGTTTTGTCATAAGTGATTGTTACAACATAGAACATCAGAATTTCAACATGGTATCAAAGCTTTGGTGAAGACAAGCCCAAGAAGATAAGAGTTATCACTCATTCCTTGCTGCTGAAATCTTATTTGTTGCTCCTAACTGTCATTCCTTGCTGCTGAAATCTTATTTGTTGCTCCTAACTGCTGAAATTTCACTGCCGAAATCTTACTGTTGAAATTTCATTGCTGAAATCTTACTGTTGAAATTTCACTACTGAAATTTACTGCTGAAATCTCACCGCTGCGGAAATCTTACTGCTGAAATTTCACTGCTGAAATTTATTGTTAAAATCTTACTGCTGAAAACTTACTGCTGAAATCTTACTGCTGTTGAAATTTTACTGCTGAAATTCACTGTTAAAATCTTACTGCTGACAATTTTATTGTCGAAATCTTATTGTTGAAATCTTATTGCTGTCGTTCTTCCAAGATTTCAAAAAAATTAAAGATATGATAGTAATTTTGCAAATAGTAATTAAGGTGTTGCATGTGTTTAATAGTTGTGGTTTTGGTACTTGGTGCGTGCAAAAGTAAAGAGTAATTTTATTTTTTTATGCATGTGCAAGAAAGTGTTGTCTTGAAAAAAGTATAATGTATAGAAGGTTATGAAGGAATAACTGATAGAAACTGAATGTTGAAGATAGGGGGCTTTTAACTCTCTCACATTATATGAGGAAGGTCATAATCTTAAAAGTTTGGTAATTTTGATATTATAGTTTACTAACAATAGAGGTTGTAGGTAAGCATCATGACTTTTGCAAAAGATGGAATGATAGTTTTTTAAACTAACCTCTTTTGTAACGATCAAAGATGGACTATAACTAATATCATTGCAGACAATGAAGTCAATATGTATAATTATTATTACATGACTTCACTTTGACATCAAGATTTGAAGATCTTTATAAAATTAATGGAAGACATATCCATGCATTGATTCATGATAAGTAATCATCAATATAAACCAATATTATCAGAACTGAACGCTTCAAGCAGAACCAACCAGTCCAACCGGTTTGAACCGAAAAATACCGGTTCGGTGAGCCGATCCGCAAGGCCCGCGGTCGCGCGACCTGGGCATTAAAAAACAAAAAACTTTTTTTATTTTTTTACTATTTTTCCTAGTTTCTAATGCTACTCTAGCCCCCCCCCCTCCTCTAAGCTATTTAAACACCCCCACCCCCTCTATTTCACTCAAACTATTAATTCGAGTCTCTTGCAATTCTTGAGCTAAGTTCAGTGAGGAGAATTTGAAGAGTTTTTTGCAGGGTTGTTCTGAGGGAGATTTTTTGTAGATTTGAAGAGCTGATTGGAGTCTTGGAGAGTTGTTGGGTTGGAAGATTTTTGAGCTACTTCAAAGATTTTTTTCCCAGAGATCTTTGGGTTTTCTTCAGTGGTTTTTGGAGCTAGTGGAAGAATTTTTTTTATTTTGTTGGGGCTGCTACATAGCTGATTTCAGAGGATTTTGGAGCTGATTTTCTCCAAAAAATTTAGAGGGTAAATCAAGGAAATTTTTGCCATTTTTTTTGTTCCAATTTTCTTCAAAAATTAGCTTTTTTCTCAAAAAAATTAAAGACCCTAATGTTTTTATTCAAGTTTGTAAGGGTTGCTCCAAAGCTGATTTTGGAGAATTTTGAAGTTGATTTCCTTTAGAAAATTAAGAGGGAAATTCAAGTTATTTTTTCAACCATTAATGTTCTATTTTTCTTCAAAAATATATTCTTTCTTTCGCTAAATATTTAAAACCCTAGTATTTTTATGCATAATTTAGATTTGTAATCTTTTGTTGGAAAAAAATTGTGGTCATTATTTTCTTCTATTCTTTTCTGAACAATTATTGAAATTTGTAGGGTTATTTTGAGAGATTTCGTTGGCAAATTTCTGAGGGAGATTTTGGAGCTGATTGAAGAGTTTATTTTCAGATTGGTTGGAGATTCTTCTCTTCTCAAAATTTACAGATCTTCTCCACCCATTTCATTGCCTCTACTCCTCTTTTATCTTCTCTATAAAAAATGCCATAGAATTCTAAAAACTCTAGGGTTTTCTATACAGATTTTTCATTTCTTCTTCATGGCCCCCTAAAACAAGAACGATCGAGCTTGGGCTCACTACCATTTAAATGAACAAGGGATAAAAATCTGCAACTATCGTGAGAAAAACGTTAAGGGTGAGGGGATCCATAGAATTAAAAAACACTCAGCACATTGGAGAGGGCAAGTAAAACCTTGTGAAAATGTTTCTGATGATCTTAAAGCAAAGATGCAAAGTTTAATTGAAGCCTACAATGAAGAAAAGGGGAAAAACAAAAGAATTAAAAAATATATACGCAAAAAAGTCAAAAGGATTATGCTATGCTTAGTGGCCCTAATTTTGAATAATATGTGCCCAGTTTTGAGGATTCCTCTAGTTTCCCTGCTAGAGTTGGAGAGGGTAGTTTAAGTGCTTTTAACTTGAAGAGGCAACAACCCGTAAAGGGATTGACTCCTTTGTACCCCGCACCACCCCTGGTTCTCAACCAACCCTTGATGCTAAATGGAAGAAGATAGAGGAGGTTGCATATGAATGCATTGTTAGATGGAGGTATAATGAAGACATACCTTTCAATGTTACTAATTATGCATATTATCAGCACATGATTGATGCTATAGCGTCATGTGGAGCAGACTTCAAAGGCCCTAGCTTTCATGATATCGAGGGGCCATTTTTACAAAATGAGGTCCAAATAATACAAGAGTATTTTACAAATTTCAAGCAATCATGAACCAAAACAGGATACACAATTATCTCTGATGGATGGACTGATGGTAGATCTCGCACCATACTAAATTTCTTAATTGTTTGTCCAAAAGGTACTATGTTTCTCAAATCTATTGATGCATCTGATCAAGTGAAGGATGCACAATTGCTATTTCGTCTTTTGGATGAAGTAGTTATGGAAGTAGGGGTTGAAAATGTTGTACAAGTTATCACAGATAATGCCTCTAACTATGTTGCAGCGAGAAAGATGTTGGAGGAAAAACACCCCACCATTTGGTGGTCTCCATGTGCAGCCCATTGTTTGGACCTCATGCTTGAGGATATTGGCAAAATTGAGTGGGTGAAGAAGTGTGTGGAAGATGCAAAATCCATAACCAAGTACATCTACAACCACTCATGGGTTTTGAACCTTATGAGAAAGCACACAAGGGGTAAAGAGCTTGTTTGATCAGCCATCACACGATTTGCAACCAACTTCCTTTCGTTGCAATCCCTTGTTCAACAAAAATCGAACTTGAGGAAGATGTTTTCATGTGATGAATGGAATTCATCTCAGTGGAGCAAAAAGGCTAAAGGGAAACAGATGGTTGACCAAGTATTTGACAAAATATTTTGGTCAAAGGCAGAGGAGATTGTGCTATTTAGTGAGCCTCTTGTCAGAGTTTTGCGGATGGTGGATAGTGATAAACCTGCCATGGGTTTTGTTTATGAGGCCATGGATCAGGCCAAGGAACAAATAAAGGCAGCATATGGGGATAAAAGACAAAAGTACATTCCTTTATGAAGAATCATTGATAAAAGATGGAACAAACAACTCCATAGACCTTTACATGCAGTCGGCTACTACTTAAATCCAAGCTATGTAATTTTGGATTTCAATGTTCATTGCTTATAAGTTATAAGTTTTAACTTTTAATTTTTAGTTTTGTTGACTTGATGAATATGTTTTTGTTTTCTGAATTTTGAAGGTACCATTACACTACAAATTTTGAGGCTAATGGGGAGCTTTTAGGGGGATTGTATAAATGCATTGAGGGCATGGTATGAGATTCCAAGACTCAAGATCAAATTCATAACAAGCTCTTGAATTTCAGTGAGAGTATTGGTACCTTTGGAATTTCTATGGCTGTAAGAAATAGAGCAAAGAGTCCCCCAGGTAAGAACTGTCAAAATTTGCAAATTCTTATATTAATAATTTACTCATTTCAATTTGAATTTTGCAATTGTTGAGTCCAAGTTTCAACTTTCAAATTCATTTGCTAATACTTTTTTCCTTCCACCCTTTTTGCAGCCTATTGGTGGCAACAATTTGGTAGTGAATGCCCTCAATTGCAAAAATTTGTAATTCAAATTTTGACCCAGACATGTAGTGCTTCAAGGTGTGAACGGAATTGGAGTGTGTTTGAGCGTATACACACTAAGAAGAGGAACCATTTCGAGCAAAAGCGGTTTAATGACATTGTTTTTGTTCAGTACAACCTTAGGTTGAGGTGCAACCAGTTGCTGAATAAACCCATGAATCAGGCAACATTGTCTTGGGTGACTTTGATCCAACATCAAAATGGGTTGTGGAGAGTCAAGCACCAGCATTTGACAATGAAGACCTTTCTTGGTTGGACTTGGACCCACCTCCACAGGATGTAGAGGTAGATGTATCAGAAGGACCAATAGCAGCTTCAAGGCCAGTGGAATTAAGCCATAATCCCATTGCAGACTTGGATGCTGCTCATTCTTCAAATGAGGATGAGGAGGATGATCAGGAATCAGATGATGATTCTAATGATGATTGATGATTTGATCATTGATTTGTTGTAGGTGTAGCTTGTAGTATTATAGGTTGTAGTATAATATTATGATTTACCATGTTATTTTGAACTATAAAGGCCTTTTAGAGCCTGCTTCTTGATGTTTGTAATATTTTTGGTTCAGCGACGTTTTGCACTAAGTATTATTTTGGTTAGATGCACTATTACTTGCTATATAAATGAGAACTTGTGCATATTTGTGTATAAATGGTTTGGATTCATATGGATGCACATGAATATATCTGTTTTTTCTTTAAAATATGATTATTATGTGTTTATGGTAAACAGGTTTTTTTTCCAATTTTTTCCCGGTTTCGGTCAGGTTCCAACCTAAGTCACAGGACACGTCCCCTAGGGTCCCGTGTCTCGTATTTTACGTATTGGACACGAAAACGGCCCTAATACGTGTCCAATACGATTTTTAACGTGTCATAAAAATCGAATACGTATTCGACGTTTTCCATTCGTGTCATAAATTTTGAATACGCGTATTTTGTACATAGAATACGTTGCCCTAACGTATTTCGATGTTTTGAATACGTATTGAAAAAAAAACATGGTTTATAGCGTAAGCGTTGGTCTATTCCGGCCCCCGGGTTATTTTCGGTTGTCTGGAGCTGTCGTGTGGAGCTGCAGGAGTGTTCGTTCAAGACCAGCGTTAAACCAGTAAGCCGAACCCGTGTTTTAATTGCAATCCACAGTGGCTTTGCTGTAAGCCTGTAACATTATTCACGTGTGACGTCTATGATATTTAATATTTATTATTTATGCTTGTAATGATTATCCCCCATATCCACTGTGTCTCTACATCGATACCCATCGAGAAAAACAACAGACAATACTTTAGTCTTTGAAGTTCCGGCTTACAAACTCCGGTTGGTTAGTGAGATTCGGTGAACGACTTGCTACATATGTTTCACAGGTTTTTAAATTTTTTTAATGGTTTTTCATCACAGAAATTTGAAGTTTATTCAGTTTTTCATCAACGCTCATTAATGAGTCTAATCTCTATTCATACGACTATCAATAACCATATAATTTTTCAATAGATGCAATGTCCACTGAATATTCCTCTTCTCTTTTGCCATGAGCAAAAAGTGTTTACTCCACAAATTTCAAGCCCATCTATCTCAGGAGTCAGTATCTACTATAGTCTATGATCTATCTATGTACAATGTACATTGTAAACACTGAACAGTGATACATTTTGATTTTGATGACTTAATGGAAAATCTGCATTTTATGGTTTTAATATCTAAGTTCTAAATTTATAATTAGTAGTAAGTACTTACTACTTAGTTTCTTATGTGCTTGTAAGTTGTAAATTTTGATTCTATTTATTTTTTTAAAGTGAACTATGAACTTTGAGAAGTAATTATATTTTAATTTGATTAGATAAGCTGCAACCTGCAATTTAATATGGATAAAAAACTATATTTCGGTATATATATATATAAATATATATATATATATATATATATATATATATATATATTATTGAATATATATAAAACGTGTCCCCCGTGTCCTGTTTCCAGGTCGCTGCGTTTCGTATTGAATACCTTGTATTTACGTGTCCTCCGTGTCTCGTGTCCTCGTGTCATGTGACTTAGGTTCCAACCAGTTCTTGGTCCACAATTTTTCGGTTCGATGACCGATTCGATTCTGATAACATTGATATAAATTGTGGCACCAAAAGTTCACTCAATTTCACTATTAAACATTATCTCCTGTGAGAAAGATGGTTTCTGAAATACCTGAGATTAGAGTGGATCATGATGGAGTTTTCCGAGTCGTGTTCAAGAAGATGCATTTCTTCTGCCAATGAGCACAAAATATTTTAGATCAAATCACCAACATAGCCCTTGCAACATAAAATATACTTCAGATAGAAGTATTCATTAGAAACCCATTCACTTGCACACGCTGACCTAATGATCTTCTCCTCCTTATATAGTTTTAGGCCTTTCTCAATACCTCGGACCAAAACCACTTAGGACCAATACCTCGGACTAAATACCTTGACCAAAACCTTGATTTTCCAACCTGTACGCGTTTTTCCTCTTGTGAGAGTGCGTGTATATGTATATGCTCTTTTTGTTCTGTGTACCAACGTGTATACGTCGTTTTGACTAAGTGGACCTGCGTATACTTCTTAAACTGCTTTACATCAACCTTTTCCTTCACCTCCTTTATTCTGATCAGTAGACCTTAGTTCCGTCTTCTTGTTCATCTGTACCACTGCCCTGTTACCTCTGAATATTCCTATTGTACTGTGAGTTGCCTTTTATCAAAACTGAATTGACCTGTGAGTGAGTTGCCATCAAGGACAACACTTGCCAACAATCTCCCCCTTTGGACTTGATGGCAATCACGATGGTGTTGATTACTGCAAGTTGTAGAAACTGTTAGAGATAACATGCAACACCAAAATACTCTCCCCCTTTGACATCAAGGGCAAAGGGCGACCAAGCAACTTTCCTCCTTTGATATACATTATGTTGTTCATACAACCCCTGAGTACATGCCGAGTCTGCAGAGATATGATTCAAAGGAATAACGTGACTCTATAACTCAACTAAGTGAGTATGACCTCCTTATGACCAATGACTCATACATACATCAATCACCCCACCAAGTGGAGATACACCACATTTGACTCATCCACCCAATCAAGTGGGGATATACCAATTGTTTATACATGACAGAAATACAACAAATATTACATCATCCACCCCATGCAAAGTGGGGATACAAATTACATCATTTGCCCAATAGGATTCATTCAAATATCGACTATGACAAAAGAAGTCATATCACACCTTATGACTTAAACAACAAATCATAGCTGAATTCAGCAACCAAAATGCCAACAATGCAAAATGTGTGTGAAGGCTAATGCTCCCCCTAAACTTGCGCTACTGTTTTTCTGTCAGAAAAACATATATGCTCCTTCAGCCACAGAAACCCGCGTGTATACACGACTATACTTCATGAAACCTGCGTATAATAACCTTCCTCTGAAAACTGGATTTAAGAGCAGATGATGCAACAACTACTCCCAGTGTTTGTCTGAGATATTCAAATGTTTCTCTGGTAAGTGGTTTAGTGCATATATCAGCAACCTGTTCTTTGGAGGGAACATACTCCAATTTAACCTTTTTTTCAAGCACTTGTTCTCGGAGAAAATGGTACTTAATGGGTATGTGCTTGGTCTTGGAGTGCATGGCTAGATTTTGTGAAATATTGGTGGCACTTGTATTATCACATAGAATGGAGATGGGTGGAGTACATGTGATTTGAATGTCTTTCAATGTTTGCATCATCCAAAGCAGTTGTGTGCAGCAAGATGCAGCGGCCACATATTCTACTTCAATTGTAGATAAGGCAATCGAAATTTGTTTCTTGTTGAACCATGACACTAACTGAGAACCCATATAGAATGCACCTCCACTAGTGCTCTTTCGATCATGAACATTTCCTACCCAATCTGCATATGTATATGCATGAAGAGTAAGGTCTGTATCTTTAGGATACCATAGTCCAAAGTCTTGAGTGCCTTGAAAATATTTGAAAATTCTTTTGACTGCCTGGAGATGTGATTCCTTTGGATTTGTTTGGAACCTTCCAACAATTCCTACTGCATGCATGATATCAGGTCTGGTCCCTGTTAGACAAAGCAAACTTCCAATCATAGATCTGTAAGTTGGTTGGTTTACTGCTAGTGATTCATCATTAGAACTGAGACTGCATCCTGTTACCATTGGAGTACATACTAGTTTAGAATCTTCCATTTCGTACTTCTTCAAGATCTGCTTGAGATATTTGGTTTGCAAAATAAAGATACCATCTTTGGTTTGTTGTACTTGTAGACCAAGAAAATAAGTAAGTTCACCAAATAAGGACATTTCAAATTCTTGCTGCATTACTGAAGCAAAGTTCTGACTCATGGATTCTTCATTGCTACCAAAGATGATATCATCAACATAAACAACAATAATTAGCAGTTTATCATTTTCAACCTTTGTGTATAAATTGCTATCAGCAGAACCTTTTGTGAAACCTTGTTGTTGTAGATATTTGTCAAGGCAGTAATACCAAGCCCTTGGAGCCTGTTTCAAACCATAGAGAGCCTTTTTAAGCTTGCATACGAGTTTTGCATCATTTCCAAGAATGAATCTTTCTGGCTGTTCAATATAAACTTCTTCTTCTAAGTCTCCATTAAAGAAGGCCGATTTTACATCCATTTGATCTCCTTTGAATTTTCGAAAACTAGAAGAGCAAGAAACATCCTTATGGCTTGAAGTCTGGCAACAGGTGCAAAAGTTTCTTCAAAATCTATACCTTCTTGTTGAGCATACCCTTCACAAACAAGTTTGGCCTTATTTCTAATAACTTCTCCATTTTCATTCAGCTTGTTCTTAAATATCCATTTTGTTCCTATAACATTTTTATCATGAGGTCTAAGAACTAACTCCCAAGTATCATTCTTTTCAATTTGGTCAAGTTCTTCACCCATGGCCTTGACCCAACATTCATCTTTGCAGACTTTATTTACATTCTGAGGTTCGGTGGAAGATAGTAATGCTAGATAGCTTGAGGTCCCTGTAAGAGTTCTTCTTGTTTGTACACCAACCCCCTTTTCTCCTAGAATTTGTGATTTTGGATGATTCTTCTAAACATATCTGGATAGAATCTTTTCCCTGTCTGTTGTATCTTCTTCTGGTGCTTCATTGGTTTCTTCTTCTATATCATTTTGATTTGATGCGGGAAAGCATTCCCCAACTTCATCACTGTCATATTCCTCTGTTGATTTCATTTGTTCCAGATTTTTGCATGCTCCTCCATCAATTACAAAATCAATGCTTTCAACAATATTCCGAAGTCTTTTATTATAACATTTGTATCCTTTACTTCTGGATGAATAACCAAGAAGAATTCCTTCGTCTGCTCTAGGTTCAAACTTACCACGTTTTTCATCAATCCTTTTGATAAAACATTTGCTTCCAAAAACTCTAAAGTGTTTTATAGTAGGAGGCTTACCATACCAAAGTTCATATGGAGTTTGATTGCTATTTACTCGAACATTCGCTTTGTTGAGAATAGTTACGGCAACAAATGCAACTTCACCCCAGAAGGTTGCAGGAGTTCCAGATTCATCTAGCATAGCTCGAGCCATTTGTTGAATTGTTCTGTTCATCCTTTCTACCACACCATTTTGTTGAGGAGTTCTTGCAACAGAGAATTGCCTTTTTATTCCATGTTGTTCACAAAAGTCAAAGAATTCATCTGATATGAATTCTCCCCCTCGATCAGATCTGAAACATTTGATTTTTCGATCTGATTCATTTTCAACTTAAGCTTTGAAGGCTTTAAACTTTTTCAAATACTTCATCTTTGTGCTTTAGTAGACCTATCCAACACATCCTGGAAAAATCATTAATAAATAAAATAAAGTATTCTTCTCCACGAGCTGAATTTTTCCTTGATCCACATAAATCAGTATGGATGAGTTCAAGAGGTTTACTTGTTGACCCTTCTTTTTCAATGATGTCAACTCTGGTTTGCTTACCGATTTGACATGGTTTGTATATGGTATTTTTTGGGATGCTAATATCTGGAAGATCACAAACTGCCTTGAGCATGCATGCTTTTCTTATTTGAGAAAAGCTTAGATGTCCCAATCTTCTATGCCATAGCCAGTTTTCATCTGTTTTGCTTAGATAGCATTGTTGTTGTCCTCCTTTAAGTATATATAAGTTGTTTGGAGTTCTTGTCCCCTTGATCACGGTATTTCCTGTATCAAGCTCACGAACCACACATCTGTTTGATCGAAATACCACTTCATTTCCTTGATCACACATTTGACTGACACTCAACAAATTATGCTTTAAACCATCTACATACATGACATTTCCAGCTTTAACCTTTTCTTTCAAGAAAACAGAGCCTTTACCTTTAATGACAGCAGGAGTGTCATTTCCAAATGAGACATTCTTTTCTTTTTCTAAAGCATTATATGAATGCAGTTTCTCTTTATCACTCGTCATGTGTTTGGAGCATCCGCTATCAATGTACCACTAATTTTCTTGTCCTTAAAGCATTATATGAATGCAGTTTCTCTTTATCACCCGTCATGTGTTTGGAGCATCCGCTGTCAATGTACCACTAATTTTCTTGTCCTTCTGCATACAAAGCTATGCCACATCTTTCTGATTGAGATTCATTTCTTCTCCATATCTTGGGATTTAATGGTGTTTGCTCCTTTTGAAGTGTTGGCCGAAATTTGCTCCTGCATTCAGATTCTTCATGACCAAAGTTGTTACAAATCGAACATTCTATTTCATTTTCAAGAGGAGAAAAGTTATTATAGGAACTTTTCTTGATTCCTGTCACACTCCTTTGATTTCGTGCTTCTCTAGTCATGATGGTTTTGTAAGCAACACATTGAGCAACCTTGTGCCCAAAGTTATGACATGAAAAACATTGCCCATTAAAGAAATTTTTGCAATCATAGTATCTTTTGGTATTGTTTACTTGTTGATTGCGGCTTCTATTGATATTCATCCTTGGAGTAAATTGAGTATGATTTACCTGATGAGTAATTTTAGACTTTTGTTGACGATTGACATATTGTTCACTGGTCTTTGTTGCATCAAGATAGCTTCTGGTGGAGGCTGACGGCTTCTGTGATTGAGATGAATCTTCAATATATCCAAGACCTATCTTTATCAGAGGAGAACGCTGAACATTGATGATTTCATTTAAAGTTTTTGATCCTTTAGCAAATCTAAGATTAAGAGATTTTGTCTTCTCAAGATCTTTTCTTAGACCCACAATTTCACATTCTAGATTTTCATTGTGTTTTTCTCTTTCAGCAAGTTGGTGTGTCAAAGTATCTATGATCATATTCTTTTCTTCTACACAGATTTTGAGTTTAGTGATTTCTTCAAGAAAGTCTTCCTCTTCTAATGCATCCAAAAAATCATCATTGTCATAAGCCATGAGTAGTCTATAATCTTGTTCAGTTTCATCTTCATCACTATTAGATAAACCATCACTATCTTCATGTGTATAGTAACTCCTTTTATTCACAATATGTTTTCTATTGCCTTTTGCATATTCCTTCCATTTTTCATATTTATCTTTATGAGGACATTTGGCAGCATAGTGACCGACTCTACCACAAGAAAAGCATTTGAAAGGTAGCTTACCTTTGAATCTTCTGGAACCCCATTGAAGCTTCTTGACAAAATTTACCTCATCTTCTTCTTCTTAAATGTGTCCTGATTCATTGTGCTCTTCCTTTTCTTTTCCCTTTGCTAATGCTTTAAATGTGGCTTCTCTCATATCCGATGGACCTCCTTTTCTCATTTCAAAGGCAGTTAGGATTCCATGAAGTTGAGTCACAGTGATAGTCTGAAGATCCTGTTTTTCTTCTATGGCAGACACTTTTGACTCAAATTTAGAAGACAAAGATCTCAAAATTTTCTCAACTAAAGTAACTTCCTTTATCTCTTCACCCAAATTCTTCATACAATTAACAATCTCATCTATACATAAAAAGTAACTAGCAACACTTTCATCACTATGCATCTTAAGAGTTTCATACTGAATTCTGAGAGTTTGAAGCTTAGCACGTTTTACCTGAGAGTCTCCTTCGTAGCTCTGAATGATTTTGTCCCATATTTCTTTGGTTGTTTTGAGCTGCATGACTTTGACAAATTCTGATTCTGACAGACTTCCCAATAATGTATTGATAGCTTTGGCATTGGTTTCATATAACTTCTTACCTGCAGAGTCTGTAGGAATTGCTATTGGAAATTGATATCCTCCTTCCACAATTTCCCAAACATCGGCTCCAAGCGATTGTAGATAGGCTCTGGTTCTTATTTTCCAATATACTAAGTTTCTCCCATTGAAGATTGGTGGTCTGATAGATCCCATGCCTTCGTGATTATTCATCTTGAAAGATCTTCCTTCAAGCGATCAAGCTTCTTCTGAAGGACCTGCTTTGATACCAATTGTTGGAAATAATACTGAGAGGGGGGGTGAATCAGTATTATCAGATCAATAATTTTTCATTTCCCAAACAGATTTATATACGCTACTTCTGTGAAGTGAACTAGCGTGTACACACTACTGTGATTAGAGAAACCAGCATATACCCAGAGAACTTGTGATTTAGTTAATTTATCATGTGTTTATCTATAACCAGTGCATCGGTAACTTATTAAATAGTGCAGTAAAAACATAATAAACCATCACACATAAGCAATACACATGAACACCAAGATTTAAGGTCGAAACCCAATGTAGGTGAAAACCACCTGCTGTTGTCGTCTCTGTCATCTTTTAATAATAAGAAACTATGTTTACAATCTTGCACAGATGCAGACTCATACCAGTATGCAGTAACCCACCTGCAAAAGGCTACAACCTTCTCTCGTTTTCCAGCTTCTGTTGGAAGGGAGCTACAACCCCCTAGCTCTTGTACCAGCCAATGTGTTTACTAGTACGCAAGTGTCGGCCTTCAGAAGGGTACGACCTTCTCTCTTCCTCCAAGGACCACGTTTCATAAATTTTCTGACTAAACGCTCCTAGTACACAACAATACACATGAAGGCCTCGTTTCATCAAATTTTTATACTGGACCCATCAGAACTTTCAAACTGCATCAACCAATAATTAGTTAATCTGATCAGTTAGATCATTGTCACCAGAACACTGTGCTGAACCCAGAAACCTGCATCATCATTCAGAACTAGCTGCAACCTCAAAAATCATGCATCAGAATGTATACGCTACTTTACTGAACCCAACCTGCATGTATATGCTACTTCCTTCAATCAAACCTGCGTATACCTTCAAAACTACTGAAACCTAAAACTTCTGAATCAAGTCTGTACCAACCAACAATATACTGAACATCTATTGTCAATTTACAGAGCTTCACACAGGCAGTAGCAGAGATCACCCTACTTATACAATCAATCAATCAGATATCAAACTCCTTATGCATTCAGTTTTACTTTCAGATCTAAGAAGACTTCATTGACAAACAGCAGTAAAACAACAGAACTGATCAGATAGATCAGTCAGACCTGAAGACAAGGCTTTTCTTTTGTATACGCTACTTGGAAGAGTATAACCTGCGTGTACACGCGCTTTTACCAAGACGAACCAGCGTACAAATCTGTAAATATTAACTCATAACTTTGCTGCTATTCCAGACTTCAGACAAACCCAGATCATGACATTTAAAGAATAAAACAGGTGTACACAATTAAATCTGGCCCAACCAATATCATATCATTCAATGATAAGTCATTTCAGGTCTCATGATCCTGATCCAACATTGAATTCAAGGTGCACAAAATATTTCAGATCAAATCACCAACATAGCCCCTGCAACATAAAATATACTTCAAATAGAAGTATTCATTAGAAACCCATTCACTTGCACACACTGGCCTAATGATCTTCTCCTCCTTATATAGTTTTAGGCCTTTCTCAATACCTCGAACCAAAACCACTTAGGACCAATACCTTGGACCAAATACCTCGGACCAAATACCTTGGACCAAAACCTTGATTTTCCAACCTGTACGCGTTTTTCCTCTTGTGAGAGTGCATGTATACATATATGCTCTTTTTGTTCTATGTACCAACGTCTATACGCCGTTTTGACTAAGTGGACTTGTGTATACTTCTTAAACTGCTTTACATCAACCTTTTCCTTCACCTTCTTTATTTTGATCAGTAGACCTTAGTTCCATCTTCCTGTTCTTCTGTACCACTGCCCTGTTACCTCTGAATATTCCTGTTGTACTGTGAGTTGCCTTTTATCAAAACTGAATTGACCTGTGAGTGAGTTGCCATCAAAGACAAGACTTGCCAACAATTGATAACCGGTTCGGTTCTGAAAACATTGATATAAATTGTGGCACCAAAAGTTCACTCAATTTCACTATTAAACATTATCTCATGTGAGAAAGATGGTTTCCGAAATACCTAAGATTAGAGTGGATCATGATGGAGTTTTCCAAGTGGTGTTCAAGAAGATGCATTTCTTCTACCAATGACATATGATTGATGGATAGTGGTTACTTATAGACGTCGGATCAAGAGGCAGCAAACAACTTCCTTCAATCCCCATTAAAAAATAAGTATTTTTAAGTCTTATATTGTTTCTTTGTTTCATTGCTCTTGTTTAGATTTATTTTATAGATCAATCATATTATTCATGCATGAGTATTTGAATGATTCTTTCACTAACTTCTTGATGAGTATACGATCAAGAAAAGTAGATCCTCAATATCATCAGGGTGCAGAATAGTGCAGAAAGAGCAAACTCCAATAGGAAGTTGGTGCAAGGATAATGAAGGAGCCACTCTCATATCTAAAAAAGAAAGAAAGAATTGCCTCATCACCAAGTATACTTTCATTGTGTTTATTTACTTTGCTACTATTGTTCTTGCTCTTATTCTGGGGTCAACATGTACATTTGATGAATGTGAGAACCAAGTCCTTCGTATCGAGATTGAGGAAGATGTCAAACCATCCAATGACTTGAATGGACATGAAGTGGACAAAAGCTCAAGACTTCTACAAGGAAGCTGGAATCAAGAAAGAGACCACCGTACCATATAACCTAGAACAAAATGGGTCCTTAAGGATCTTTGACTGCCCTATCTACTTTCATGTGTCAAAGGAAAAGAGTACCAAGTTGGAAGCTTCAAAGAAGAAAGGTACGATTGTTGGTTATATTGAAAATTCTAAATCTTACAGAATATATGTGCCTAGTAAATGAACTATAGAGTTTAGCAGAGATATAATATTTGATAAAGATACAACTCTTTGAAAATCCATAAACACTCATCGTCCTGCTAATGTTGAAAGATAGGATGATGCCTTGGATGCACAAGAAGATCCCGAGCCTGAGCCTAATCTTGTCGATGAACCCATGGATCCCATGGACTCCTTGGATCCTTCTCATGTGCTAGACGAGACCTTTATGGCTTCGTGGCACCCTTCAAGATGTTGATAAACATGCTGCTCCCAGACAAACTTTAAGAGAAAGCAAGAAACCATGTCAATTCCAAGGATATGTTGTAGCCATGAGCAACATTATTCAAGTTGAACCATGCACTTTTGAAGAAGTTGTGAAGGCTCAAGTGTGGAAAGATGCAATGGCTAAAGAATATGAGTCCATCGTTCATGATGATGTATGGAAAGTGGTTCCAAAACCCCAAGGTAAATCTTTTGTGTCTTCTAAATGGTTGTATAACATTAAACATGGCATTGATGGCAATATTGAAAAATATAAAGCTATATTTGTGGCCAGAGGATTCTCTCAGAAAGGGGGAATAGACTCTGATGAAATCTTTGCGCTTGTTGCCCATTATACAACCATCCAATCTATTGTGGCTCTAGTTGCTAGCCAAGGATGCTCCCTTCACCAAATGGATGTGAAGATTATTTTTCTGCATGGCTTCCTCAAGGAAGAAGTATTTTTGGAGCAACCACAAGGCTTTGAAGTACATGACTGGAAAACTATTGTTTGAAGAAAGCCCAATGTTTGAAGCAAGCTCCAAGAGCTCAATATGCCTGCACTGATAGCTTCTTGATGAAGCTTGGTTTTACTAGAAGTAATGTTGATCCAAATCTTTACTTCAAGACAGTCCAAGGTATGCCTTTGATTTTGGTATTATATGTTGATGATTTATTTCTAACCGGTGGTGAACCTCTTATCCTCTAGTGTAAGAGGGAGTTAGATTCTGAATTTGAAATGAAAGATCTTCATTTGATGCACTACTTTTTGGGTCTTGAAGTATGGCAAAAACCTGGTGAGATTTTCCTTTCACAAGGAAAATATGTTGTCAAGCTGCTTGAAAGATTTGGTATGACAGAGTGTAAATCCATTAATACTCCAATGAAGATGAACTTCAAGAAGCTATGTGGTAAAGTTGCAGGTTCTGCTTTTGCAAGTCCTTTTGAGTATCGTCAACTGGTTGGGGCATTGATGTTCTTAGTGAACACTAGACCGAACATATGTTTTGCAATCAATACTCTGAGCCAATATATGATTAAACCATCTCATGTGCAATGGATTGTTGCAAAACATGTGTCGAGATACCTACATGGGACATCAATCTGAGGTTGAAATATACTGTTGGTGATATAAGACTACATGGATACTCAGATGTTGATTGGGTTGGTAACTCTACTGACAAAAAAAAGCACATCTGGGTGCTGCTTCAACTTAGGATCTGCCATGATATCTTAGATGAGCAGGAAACAAAAGTTTGTAGCCCTCAACAAGCTGAAGCTGAGTACATTGCTACTAGCATGGCTAGCTGTGAAGCAGTATGGTTGAGGAAGCTCTAGAGAGATGTTTGAGCATTATCTGGACACAAGAGTAATTTACTATGACAATAAGAGTGGGATTCGACTCGCAGAAAATCTTGTGTTCCATGACAAGTCCAAGCATAATGAGATCAAATATCACTATATCTGGGATATGGTGCACATAGGAGCAGTAAGTTTCCATCACATAGTGATTGATGACCAAATCATCGACATTCTTACCAAGCCTTTGCCGAAAGGGAAGTTTTTGGTTTTCAAAGAACAGCTTGGACTGACGGATGTGACCCTTCCTAGAGAGGGTGGTCATGGATGATGAGCCTTGGTTGTGCAAGATCCTTGTCAAGTGGGTTATCCCCCCAAGCAGAGATGAAACTTGGTTGTGCGAGATCCTTGACAAGTGGATCCCCCCAAGCGGAAATGTGACTTGGTTGTGCAAGATCCTTGACAAGTGGATCCCTCCAAGCAGAGATGAGACTTGGTTGTGTGAGATCCCTGTCGAGTGGGTCATCCCCCCAAGCAGAGATGAAACTTGGTTGTGTGAGATCCTTGTCAAGTGGGTTATCCCCCCAAGCAGAGATGTGACTTGGTTATGCAATATCTTTGACAAGTGTGTTCCCCCTAAGCAGAGATGAGACTTGGTTGTGTAAGATCCTTGTCAAGCAATTTATCCCCCAAGCAAAGATGAGACTTGGTTGTGCGAGATCCTTGTCATATGTTGGCAAGTGGCAATCCCCCCAAGTGAATATAGAGTGATGGATGAATCTCCCCTATGATGATTCTTCTTCATTAGAGTGAGACATCATTGTTCCAGGCGATACAGAGCAAATATGAATAGAGATGAGCAAAGAAAGCAGAGATTTTTATTGTAGACAGAAATTCCTACCTAGCTAAGAGGGAGTGTCGAAAATTGGCAACTTATGGATGAATTTCTAAAAAATTGAAAGTCTAAAAATAGAATTTCTAAAACTAGAAAGTCTAAAATTAGAAAGTCTCAAGATAATAAATCACCTTGCATCAATTGGTAATCAAGTATTATTGATGAAAAATCACTTCTTATCATTAATCAATCCTAATAGTTCAATCTCAAATTAATATTTTATCATTAATATTATTATTATTCTTATGATACTATTATATTATTATTAAAAAGAAATTCAAGTCACTCAATCATGACTCTCAATAATGTTCTCTTACACTCTCATTATTGGCATGGCATATTCCTCTTACACTCATTAATGCTCTTACACTCTCTTACACTCAATAAAGCACGTCATAAAAGATTCTATTACACTCTCTTACACTCAATAAAAGTTCATCATTAAATATTCCTCTTACACTCTCTTACGCCCTCATTAAAGCATGCCATCAAAGATTCCTCTTACGCACTCTCTAATGCATATGTTACATTCCCCTTCTTAATGGCATAAGTTACAAAGGCATGTGTACCTTCTTAATAGCATGAGTTACATTTCCTGAATTTATTATTATTAAAAAGAAATTCAAGTCACTCAATTATGACTCTCAATAATGTTCTCTTACACTCTCATTATTGGCATGGCATATTCCTCTTACACTCATTAAAGCACGTCATAAAATATTCTCTTACACTCAATAAAAGCTCATCATTAAATATTCCTCTTACACCTCTCTTACGTCCTCATTAAAGCATGCCATCAAAGATTCCTCTTACGCACTCTTTAATGCATATGTTACATTCCCCTTCTTAATAGCATAAGTTACAAAGGCAACATACCTTCTTAATGGCATGAGTTACATTTCTTAAATGGGCATATGTTACTCTCCCTCTTGGCATGTAAGTTACTCCTTTTTGGCATGGATTCATTGTTCCTCCTATATATATGTGTGCCTCATTCTTTCTCCCCACACTACTTGTGCATTGTGAAAGAAGAATTCAAACTTGAGAGAGAGTTGAAGAGAGTAGAAGAAGATTGTGAGTGAGAGACTTGGAGAGTAAGACCAGAACTTGGTGAGCCATGGTTGATTCAGTGCTTCAGTGTTTCAGTGTTGATTCGATTGAAGGGAAGGCTGATTCAATGTGTGCATCTGTTGTTGCTACCAATGATCTTCATGCTACAACTTGTTCAGAGTTGGGAGAAATTACTCATTCTCTTGATCTCTCATTGTACTTCGTATCTCTGTTGAACAATTGATTTCTAATAGAAGAAGAATCTGGTTGGGTTTTCTCCTTATGGATTTTGCCCTAGTCATTGGACCTAAATTCTCTATGTCTCATTTTGTTCTTGGTTGTCTTCTATTGTGCATTTGATTTACGTTCTATCTACAATTGCTTATCTAATATTGCAGCATAAAGAAGTTTTGTCATAAGTGATTGTTACAGCATAGAACATCAGAATTTCAACTACACAAGGAAAAATTCATTTTCCATGGAGTTGAGATTAAATCATCTATTTTCTTGAGTTGTAGCTCTAAGGGTATTAAGACCCCTTATCTTCTACTAATTTAGCTGGCAAAATATTCCACCCTAGTTAGTTCGATTTTCTCTTTTTCTACTTTGTTCTAGCAATAGGGAATCCTATATCCAAAGAGCAACGAGGTATCTTGGGGAAATTCTGAGACAAGGCAAATCAAACTACCCTGAGGTTGGATGAAATTCTCTGAGGTTAATTATCTAGAACAAATCAAATTTTCTCGCACCAAATCCTTGTAAAAACTCATCTGAAGCAGCCTAGATTACGCCTAAGGTTTACATCGACTTATACACTGAATCCAGGGGTCAAGATCAATGTGTGACAGACCAGCGAGAATCCTTCTACAACAACCCAAGGTTCCTGAGCCTAGAGGAGGCCCAACTCAAGCAAAATGAACCCTTCCTGAGGCCAGTGATGAGACAGATCATGGCCCGTGATAGATCAATATGATCTGAAGCATTACAATATCATTGTGGCTAAAATGGAGGTGTTGCTAGGAAAATTCGAAAGTCGAGTTAAGATAAATTCAAGAGTAAAGTTTAATCTGACCAGCCCGCTGTCATCCTAGGACAACTTGAATCCCAACTAAAAATTTTGTGACTCTCAAGCCTCCTTGTGACAAAATTAGCGCTCCATCCTGAAGCCACTCAAATTTCTCTTCTACAAGGTTTTACAAGTTACAGATTAGGATAATACAGTTCAGGTCATTTGAATACTTGCTTATTAGTCAAATTTTGTTTGGTTTTGGAATTCACACTGGAATGTGGTTAAATCTATGGATTGATTGGAATTATGTCACTGTAGTGAATGGAATATTGTTACATATTGTTGGAAGGGTAATATTGCCAATTGGAAATTAATTTTGGTTATTCATGTATTGTATTTTTGGATGAATTAGCTTTACTAAACAAGCAAGGGAACTGTGTGAGAAATATTAATTATCTAGGGAACTCTAGGGAAAAAATCTCCCTAGGATATTACAGTGGTATCTGAGCAAGGCATCCTATCAGCTTGTGAGTACATGAGCCTTGTATGCTTCCAAAAGATACAAGCAATGTCACAGTAAAGAGAAAAAGGAACACCCATCGTTCAGCCAATGGAGATTGAGCAAGGCAAGGAGAACAAGATCATGGTATCTTACGAAATGCAATACTCCAAGGGCAACAGCAAATGACCGGCAAATAATTGCAAGGACAACTTAAGAGTTTGAATGCCTTGATGTGATAGTCACGGATGGGTACAGCTTGGATTGCACACGGATGATCCTAGGTTTGAGTGTAACACTTGGTAATTATACTCTCACTAGAGATTTTTATGTAATAGATCTTGCAGATATCATTATGGTATTGGGTGTTCAATGGTGGTATTCATTGGGAAAGTACACTATGGACTACCAAGCAATGTAAATGGAATTTAAAGCCCCTAATGGTAGTAAGGTAGCTTTGAGAGGCATGGCAAATGGTAGCCCACAAGTCATTTCCGCCAAAAGAATGGAGGCCATATTTAGGCATGGAGATGTAGCATATGCTGCAAAATGCATGATTACAAGCCAAGAGACACCCAATAGTGGCAGTCCATAGTACAAAAGCAAACATTCAATGAGTGTTGGACAAGCATGGCCAGGTGTTTAGTGATATTCCCCTAGGATTGCCTCCTAAAAGAGGATTTGAACATACTATAGAGTTGGAAGAAGGGGCCAAGCCAGTAATCACTACACCATATCGACACCCAAAGAAATTTAAGGACGAGATAGAAAAGGCAATCCATGAATTCCTAGCAATAGGCCCCATCAGACCTAGCTCAAGTCTGTTCACCTCGTCTGTGGTTCTGGTTAAAAAGGATGCAACATCAAGGATGTGTATTGACTATTGGGCATTCAACAAAAGACCATCAAGGACAGGTAACCTATTCCCAGGATCAATAAGTTACTAGATGAGCTACATGAAGCAATTTACTTTTCAAAGATTGACCTACAATTGGGGATATCATCAAATCTAAGGTCGAGAGCAAGATGTGCCAAAGACAACATTCTGATGCCACTATGGACACTTTGACTTTTTGGTCATGCCATTTGGTCTAACCAATGCTCCCGCCACATTCCAATCTTGCATGAATAGCATCTTCAACAAGTAGTTGAGGAAATTCTTACTAGTATTTTTTGACGACCTTCTCATATATAGCAAGACATGGGAAGATCACTTGGGGCACCTGCATGAAATTTTGAATATAATGCAACAACAGTCACTCTATGCCAAGGCATCAAAATGTGAACTTGGAACGATGGAATTTTTTATCTGGGACACATAGTGCAAAAGGAGTGCAAGTTATTACCAACGATTTGCGAGGATTTTTTGGAATTTGTAGTTATTACCAACAATTCGTCAAGGGCTTCTCTCAACTAAGCGCACCATTAACAGATCTCACAAAGAAAGCAGCGTTCAAGTGGATGAAGGAATCCAACAAGACATTCAATAAAATTGAGGAAGTAATGAGCTCATGTCTAGTACTAGCACTCCCCGACTTCAGTCAACCCTTTGTATTAAAATGTGATGCATCAGGAGAAGGAATAGGAGCAATGTTAATGCAAAAGGGCCATTCAATTTCTTTCAAAAGTCAGAAGTTCCAAGACACAGAGAGAATTTACTCCATATATGACAAGGAAATGTTGTCTATCATGCACGCCTTGGCAAAGTTCAGGCAATAATTGGTGGGAAACAAGTTCATAGTGAAGACAAACCACAACAACTTGCACCATTTCTTGGAACAAAAAGACCTAAACAAACGGAAACAGAAGTGGGTAAGCAAGATCCAGGCTTATGATTTTAATATTGAATATCTAAAAGGAAAAAAGAATATTGTGGTCAATCCACTCTCCATAAAACCAACAACATGTTTTGTCATGGAGCTCATAGAAGACTGGAAGGCTCACCTCTTGGTGGAATATTCCAAGAACAAATTTGCATGTGCTCTGACAGATGTACTCATTCAAGATGACAAGTAAAAAATAGTCAATGATAGTATTTACTATAAAGACAGGATATACTTGGTTCTTGAATATATGCTTAAGGAAAAAAATCTTGAAGGCCACACATGACATACCATCAGTTGGACACCAAGGACTCTTCAAAACTTATCAACAAATCAGGGAGCATTTTTCATGGAATGGTCTCAAAGATGATGTATGAAAATACATTAAGGAATGCATCACATGTCAACAAAATAAGGTCGAGCATGTGCATCCTACAGGCTTACTCCAACCTTTATCAATTCCAAAGCAAAAATGGGAAAGCATCTCAATGGACTTCATTACCGAACTACCCAAAGCACAAGGCAAAGACTGCATCTATACATTGGTTGACAAAATTTGCACATTTCTTTGCAATTCCAACTAATTACTTTGTAGAAATTCTCATTGTAGATCCCCTGATAATGCAATATACTAAAGCAAAATACTTGATCTACTTCTACAAACAAACTTGCGGAAGCTTAATCAATTTTGAGCAAGATCAAATAGAACACATATAACAGATGAAGAAGAAACAATCACACATGAACACAGAAGAATACTCTGGGGAAATCCTCAGCTAAAAACCCCGATCTCTGTATTATCATACAAGTGGAAATATCTTCGGATTACACAAAGCTTTAGCTCACAAGCTATCCAGCTCTTAGTACAATCCATCAACGTTGCTCATAGACTGAATAGACACAACATATGCCTTCCTTTAGTCCTCCAAGCCTCCTATTTCCTTGCGCAGTTTCTCCTGGGTCCTCAAGCTGCCACCTATGTGTAATTACCTCACACACTACTCACCAAACTCAGAAATAATTGTGCAATCCTCGAGGAATGAATTCCTTCTGCATGCAAGAGATATCCTCAAGGGAATATTCTTGCAACTGATAGTACATTGTCCCATCCTCTGATCTCAACTAGGTCTCTCACTGAACTGACATGCATGAGTTATTTATGAGAGAATATTCAGTTATCTGAAGTACACTAGTTACATGCATGCATGCATTAACTAATTGAACTAACAATCAGCTCCACAAACTGTTGGAACTAATCTAACTGGACTTAACTCAGTTAACTTAGCTAACTAATTACAACTCAAAGTACAACTCATCCTGATCTCTTTAATTAAGGGATAACTTCCTCATTCAAAGGGATAACTATTGCATGTCTTCACATAGACTTCATGTTTGATTTTCTCCAACTAATTAACTCAAGATGAATTAACTAATTATTTTTCAAACAGCTACTGAGATCAAATTCGAATTTTAATTCTCAATTTTAGTTCAGGGACTAACTAAAATTGGAATGTATCCCGAAATGTTATTTTTAGCATTTCTATATTTAGCACTTCTTGTTGCTATTGTCAACACTCCCTCTCAATAAGAAAAGGATTATCTGTCACCCCAATCCTATCTCTGTGGAACTCGAATTTGCATTTTGACAATGCCTTAGTCAAAATATCTGCATCCTGCTCCTCAGTCGAAACATACTGCAACAACATGATCCTCTTCACCACAGACTCGAAGATGATGATACCGGATATCGATGTGCTTGGACCTATCATGAAATATTGGATTCTTAGAGAGTTTGATACAACTCTGATTATCGCAATAGATCATAGTTGGATCCATCCTCTGATCAAACAATCCAACTAGAATTTTCCGCATCCAAATGGCCTCACATGTTGTCTGACTGGCAGCCATGTATTCAGTCTCTGCTGAGCTAAGTGCAACTGACCTTTGTTTCCTGCTGTACCAAGAAACTCCAGCTGAACCAAGGTTGAAAATTCCTCCTAAAGTGCTCTTTTGATCTGATGGACTCCCTGCCCAATCTGCATCTGTAAAGCCCTGAAGCTTCACACCCTCTGTCCGTCTGTACCATAATCCATACTGAGATGTGCCTCTAAGGTATCTCAGCACATGCTTCGCTGCCTTCCAAAACGGCCTGATAGGTTGAACCATAGCTTGACTCAGTAGGTTCACCACAAAGCACAAATCCGGTCGTGTGTTCACTAAATACATCAATGAACCCACAAGCTACCGATAAACAATAGCAGCCACTACTTCACCTGAAGTAGCATCCTCCTTCCTCCAGTTACCTACTAGAGGAGTCTGCATGGGCTTGCTCTTCTCCATGTGGAATTGCCTGAGTATCTCATTGCCATACTTGCCTTGAGACACAAATACTTCCCCATCCTTCTGCCACACTTCCACGCCTAGAAAGTAGTGCATGAGACCCATGTCTTTCATCTCGAACTCTCTTGCAAGGTCCTCCTTGCAAGACTTGATCAACTGATCATCACCTGTCAATATCAGATCATCAACATAAAGAACAATGATCAATGGCTTACCTTCTACCATGATGTGGTAAAGGTTCACATCTGCTTCACTCTTTGTGAAGCCCAACCCAGTGAAATAGCTGTTGATCCTGGTGTACCAAGCACGAGGTGCTTGCTTCAGCCCGTACAAAGCTCTCTTGAGTTGGCACACATGCGACTCACAATCGAAGGTCTCAAAACCTTCCAGCTGCTCTATGTACACCTCTTCCTCAATCTTGCCATTGAGGAACGCAGTCTTCACATCCATCTGATGGATCTTCCAACCCATCTGTGCTGATAGTGCCAACATCGATCTGATAGATGAGTACCTTGCTACAAGAGCAAAAGTCTCATCATAGTCGATCCCCTCGACCTGTGAGAAACCACGGGCAACAAACCTTGCCTTATGTTTCTCAACACTACCATCAGCTGCTTGTTTTACCTTTTAAAGCCATCGGGAACTCAACACTGACTTATCCTCCGGTCTTGGAACAACATCCCAAACACTGTTCCGAACTATGGAGTCATACTCCTCCACCATAGCATCAACCCAAATTGGCTACTGCACTGCTTCCTCGAAGGAAGATGGTTTGGTCTCTATACATTCCCTAACCAGGGCCATGTAACCAGTGTATCGCTCAGGTGACCTCCTCTGTCTGCGTTGAGAAGATGGTTGTCCCACATTCTCTCTCGCATCCATCATCAATCTATCAGCTTCCCTTGAGCGTTTCCGCCCATCTCTGGAAGACTCTACATGAGTGGATGTCTCCACTCCTGGATCCTCTGCATGCGGCTGCTTCGCATTAGTCTGAGGCTCCTCCTCCTTAGGAACCAAAAGTTCCTCCTCTGCATGCAACTTGAGCTCCCTCTCAAGGGAAACTCGCATGGCCTTCTGCTCGTCGAACTTCAGATCTCTGCATACCACTGTCCTCTGACTGGTAGGCAAGAACACCCGATAGTTGTGGGGTGTATCAATGTACCCCACAAGTATCCCAACTCAGTTGTTGGCCCTAGCTTCTTCTGGGCATCTTTGATCACATGGCAAAATACCGATGAGCCAAAGATCCTGAAGTGACTCACATCTAGTCTCTTCCCGAAGAAAGCCTCCTCTGGTGTCTTCATCCCCAGTATACGATGCGGGCTTCTATTCTGCAAGTATATTGTTGTATTGCATGCCTCAGCCCACAAATGAAGTGGTAGGCCTTGGTCATGCAGCATCGCCCGAGCTGCTCCCACAATCGTTCTGTTCTTCCTTTCGGCCACCCCATTCTGTTGTGGATTATGGGGTGCCGTCAACTCCCGTTTAATTCCTTCTGCTGCACAAAAGTCCTTAAACTGTTGAGAGACATACTCTCCACCATTGTCGCTTCGCAAGGCCCTTATTTTCTTTCCAGATTCTTTCTCAACCAAGGCTTTGAACTCACAAAACCTTGAGAAGGTTTGATCCTTCTTCTACATGAAGTAGATCCAACATCTACGAGAAAAATCATCAATGAAAATAACATAGTACCTTTGTTTAGCGATGGAGGCTGTCGAGAATGGTCCACACACATCTATATGAACTCACTCCAGGATTTCTCCAGCTCGACTGTCTCGATCCTAAAAGGAAGATTTTGCATACTTACCCAAGGTACAACCTTTGCATGTATCCACTTGCTCCAGTTTACCCTTGGGAAGTCCGGTAGAAATCTGTTGCATGATCTTCAAGGCCCCATGGTGCAAGTGGCCCAATCTTCTATGCCATAGCTCGCCAATATCTTGGCTCTGCACCAACTCTGCTTTGGAACTCAATGCAGCATAGTCGTCTACCTCCAGCTTGTAGAGATTCTTTACTCGAATCCCAATCCTCTTGGTCTGTCCAGTGCTGATATGCCTCAGGAATGCCTTTCCTTTACTAAAGACTACATCATAGCCTTTGTCTTCCAACATAGCGACGGACACAAGGTTCTTCTTCAGACCAGGCACATACTTTACATCAGTCAGGGTGAGAGGAGCTCCATGCTTTCTCTGAAACACAACTGTACCTTCACCTAAAACACGATACTTTCCATCATCGCTCATCTCTATGCGCAACTGGAGGTCCTTCTCCTCCAAGGTACTGAATAAACTCTTGTCGTCGATCATGTGGAATGAGGCTCCACTGTCTAGGTACCAAACACAACCCACCATCGATGAAACCATGCATGCGATGAGGGTGAAATCCAATTCGAGGATCCCTTCTTGGATTTCTTCTATGGACAGTTTGTTGCATAATGGCCCACCTCATGACAATGAAAGCATCGCACTTTCGTTTTGTCAATCTTCTTCCCACCATGGGAAGAACTCAATTTGGAATGGGAAGCCTTCCCCTTCCCTTTCCTCGCCTTACTCGCTAAGGCTAGATTTTCTTCATCATCTTGCTTTGATGAAGATCCATCTCTGGTGCTCTCCTTATCTCCTACATCAGATCCGACCACAGTCGTTCCCAATCTGGCAGTTTCTCTTTTCCATTTACTGAGTCTTGGTAGCTATGCCAGCTCTTAGGAAGACCGAGGAGAGCAAAACTCACCATGTCATCATCCGCTGTTGTGATTCCTACACTTCCAAGCTCATCCCTACAGGTGGTGACCTTGTTCAGATATGTAGAGATTGTGTCGCCCTTTTCACATTTGATTTTCCAAAGCTTGTGTTTCAGCGCCAGCTTCCTCTGATAGTTGTTGTTCTGATATAGATCCTTCAATGTTTTCCACATTGAAAACGGTGTCTCCTTCCCATGGAGACTCGAGACAATGTGGTCTTGAACTCCCTCCAGAAGAATCCTCCTCGCTCTAGCCACACATTTCTTCCATTCCGCCAATTCTTGGGCATTAGCAGCTACTAGCTTGGGGACTTCTTGATCAATGAAGTCCTTCAAACCGTTGTCCTCTAATACCGCTTCCATGCAATCCTTCTAGCCTATATATTTCGAGTTGCCATCCAGGGCATACTCGAGTGTCAAGTCGTTGACCACCATTGGTGAAATTTGAGATGTGATAGAACTCGATTTCTATAATCAAGAACTTCAAATTTCGAACTTCTCCCTTCTTTGTATATTGTTCTATGCTTTGATCACCTTTGCTCTGATATCATGTAGAAATTCTCATTGTAGATCACCTGATAATGCAATATACTAAAGCAAAATACTTGATCTACTTCTACAAACAAACTTGCGAAAGCTTAATCGATTTTGAGCAAGATCAAATAGAACACATATAACAGATGAAGAAGAAACAATCACACATGAACACAGAAGAATACTCTGGGGAAAGCCTCAGCTAAAAACCCCAATCTTTGTATTATCATACAAGTGGAAATATCTCTGGATTACACAAAGCTTTAGCTCACAAGCTATCTAGCTCTCAGTACAATCCCTCAATACTACTCATAGACTGAATAGACACAACATATGTCTTCCTTCAGTCCTCCAAGCCTCCTATTTCCTTGCGCAGTTTCTCTTGGGTCCTCAAGCTGCCACCTATGTGTAATTACCTCACACACTGCTCACCAAACTCAGAAATAACTGCGCAATCCTCAAGGAATGAATTCCTTCTGGATGCAAGAGATATCCTCAAGGGAATATTCCTGCAACTGATAGTACACTGTCCCATCCTCTAATCTCAACTGGGTCTCTCACTGAACTGACATGCATGAGTTATTTATGAGAGAATATTCAGTTATCTGAAGTACATTAGTTATATGCATGCATGCATTAACTAATTGAACTAACAATCAGCTCCACAAACTGTTGGAACTAATCTAACTGGACTTAACTCAATTAACTTAGCTAACTAATTACAACTCAAAGTACAACTCATCCTGATCTCTTTAATTAAGAGATAACTTCCTCATTCAAAGGGATAACTATTGCATGTCTTCACATAGACTTCATGTTTGATTTTCTCCAACTAATTAACTCAAGATGAATTAACTAATTATTTTTCAAACAGCTACTGAGATCAAATTCGAATTTTAATTCTCAATTTTAGTTCAGGGACTAACTAAAATTGGAATGTATCCCGAAATGTTATTTATAGCAATGCTATTTTTAGCATTTCTATATTTAGCATTTCTTGTTGCTATTTTCAACATACTTGGCCAGCAGGTAGCACTGAACAGAACTGTCCTTCAAATAAGTTTTCAGAGTTCATGGACTACCTAAAAACATAGTTAGTGATCGGGGTAGCAGATTTATGGGAGCATTTTGGCAAGAAATCTTCAAGCTAGTAGGGATAGGATTGAACCCAAGCACCAGCTATCATCCGCAAATAGATGGCCATTCAGAGATCATGAATAAATGGATTGAGGGATTGAATGACTAGTCAGCAGAAGGCTTGGATCAAATGGCTATACCTCGAGAAGCATTGTTACAACACTACTTTTCATTTGTCTATTGGGATGACACTTTCCAAAGCACTGTATGGTTGTGATGCTCCATCGTTTATTGACATTGTCTTCGGAGATAGCAGGGCCCCGTTAGCTAAAGATTGGATACAAGAAAGTCAGGATATTCTCAGGACACTCAAAGAAAACATGCAAGCTGCCCAAAATTGGCAAAAAATGTACAAAGACCAACACTGAACAGAATGTCGCTTTGAGGTAGGAGATCTCAGTTTTTTGAGATTGAAACCATATAAGCAATCTACGCTCAAGAAAAGCGGTGTAGAAAAGCTTAAGCCGAGGTTTTATGGACCTTACAAAGTTCTCTGAAAAATAGGAGAAGTGGCATATGAGTTAGAACCAGTGTTGCACACATCGCGATTTAATCGCGATAAAATCGGAAAATCGCGATTTTTTCAAAATGACGATTCGAATCGCGATTTTTATCCAAAAAATCGGCGGAAATTTTTTTTAACGATTTTTATCGAAAAAATCGCGATTTTTTAAAAAATCGCGATTTTTTCGAAAAAATCGCGATTTTTAAGGAAAAAATCGCCGGGCACGGGGGCAGCGGGCGTTTTATATGGAAATTCGATTTTTATTTTATTCATTCAGCAGTCCGCCGCGGAGGAGAAGGAGGAGAAGGAGAAGAAGGGAGGGAGAGGGTTGCCGTCGCTTGTGGGAGCCGATTTTAGGAGGAATCCAAGCCAAGATCGCGAATTTGTCCATAAACCAGGTATGTAGATTAATTTTTTTTTGTTTTGGTTCTCTAAAAACTTTGTTTTTCATTGTTTTTAAAGAATTTTTGGAAATTTTTCATTGATTTGGGATGGGTTATTTGTTATGACTATGAGAACCAATTTTTGTTTTTTATTTTCTCATTTTCTTTAAACATTGTTTATTTTTTTTTATTTTTCATTGTTTTTTGGGTTTAGAAATTGGGATTTTGGAAATAATTAGCTTGTAATTTTGCAAATGCTAAATTGTAATTTGTATTTACTATTTACTATTATCATTTATGTAATCCTAAATTCCTATTTCCTAATCCTTATTTTTCCATAGGTTTGCAAATTCAAAATTCAAAAACAAACATGCCAAGGAAATTGGATCCTTTCTGGGAATATGGTGACCCTAAAACTCCGAATGATAGACAAAACTTGATTTGCAAGTTGTGTGGAAAGGAAATATTCGGGGGGGTGTACAGGTTGAAGTTCCACCTTGCACAAATCCCTGGACGTGATGTGGGGCCCTGTCTAAAGACAAATGCTGAAATTATCCAAAAAGCCATGAGAGCATTGGGAGAATTAGAGCACACTAGAGACGCCAAAGAAGAACTCAAAAGGCAACTAAGAAGGTCAGTTGAAGGAAGTGGGCCAAGTGGCACAGGTTCTACTGCAGCGTCAGTCAATCCGTTTGCTGCATCATCATATTTTGTTCCTCGAACCACACCTGGTTCACAACCAACTATCGGTTCAATGATGAAAAGAACTGAAAAAGAAAAAGCTGACAAGTTGATGACAAAATTTCTCCTCTGGAGTGATATTCCTTTCAGCATTATAAGGAATAATCCATTTTTCCAACCTACTCTTGATGCTGTTGCCAGTGTTGGCCCGGGGTACAAACTCCCTTCTCTTCATGATTTCAGAGGCCGGCTTCTTCAAGATGAAAAGCGTGACTGCACCCAAAGATTGGAGGATTTTAGGGCATCATGGGCACAAACAGGATGCACTGTTATGTCAGATGGTTGGACTGACCAAAAGGGGAGAACCCTTATAAACTTCTTGGTTAGTTGTCCCTTGGGGACTATGTTTATCAAATCTGTTGATGCAACTCATCAAATCAAAGATGCAAAAAATTTATGTGATTTGCTGGATGTGTTTATTTTGGAGGTGGGTGCAGAAAATGTTGTCCAAGTCATAACGGACAACGCTGCAAATTATGTTGCTGCTGGTAGATTGCTTATGGACAGGCATCCTACTTTATTTTGGACACCTTGTGCTGCCCATTGTATTGATTTGATGTTAGAGGACATAGGGAAAATTCCCTTTGTCAAAGAGGCTGTTGACTCATCAAAAACCATCACAAAATTTATTTACAATCACACATCTGTGCTTAGCTTGATGAGAAAATGCACCAACAACAAAGAGTTGGTGCGCCCCGCCATTACACGGTTTGCGACGAGTTTCATATCTCTTCAATCCCTCTTGAATTCTATGTGGGATTTGAAGAGAATGTTTGTTTCAGAGGAGTGGCGTTCTTCGCCAATGAGCCGCAAACCAGAAGGAGAGGCCGTCTGCAGACTTGTTTCATACCAAGAAGACTTCTGGGCGGGAGTGCAGGAGGTGTGCGCTGTCACAGAACCTTTGGTAAAGGTTCTTCGGTTGGTAGATGGTGAGAAGCCCGCAATGGGCTATTTGTATGAAGCCATGGATAGGGCCAAAGAAGCCATTCGGTCCTACTATGATGACAAGGGAGATGATGGGTTCCAGAGACAACTCCTTCTATGGAAGGTCATTGATGAGCGATGGAACAACACACTCCATCGTCCCATTCATGCTGCTGGCCTTTTCCTGAACCCTGCATTTTCTTATGCATGTGGGTTTAATTTTGATGTTGAGGTCGTGGAAGGATTATTAACCTGTGTCCAGAAGATGGTGAAAACTCCAGAAGAACGTATGGAGGTCTCTAGACAAATTGAGCAATATAAGTTGTCAGGTGGCACATTTGGCTTTGAGATGGCTATCAATGATAGGACGGTTAAAATCCCAGGTATTTTTTAGTTTGTAGTATGTACTTTGTAACTTTGTTTCAAATTTCATTGTTTCTTCAAATTCCATTTTTTTCTTATGTTTATTTAAAATTTTCTTTGTAATTTTGTTGTAGACGCATGGTGGAAGATGTATGGTGGCAGAGTACCCCTTTTGCAAAATCTTGCCGTGCGCATCCTCAGCCAAACATGCAGCTCCTCGGGATGTGAGCGCAATTGGAGTGTATTTGAAAAAATACACAACAAGAAGCGCAATAGGTTAACACTTAAACATTTAAAATATTGCAAATTTCCAAATAAATTTTTGAATTCATTAAAGTTTTAAACAATATTTTTTTTATAATATTAATTATTAATTTATTATTTCATGAACTTTGTACAGGTTGGAGTCCCATAGACTTAATGACATGGTCTATGTCTACTACAATCTTCGATTGTGGGTGAAACAACTAGAGAAGACACCTGATACGGAAGCCATCTCATTGGATGGGATTGACACCACTGCTGAATGGAGGGTTGAGACCGAGAGGCCTCTCATGGATCCCACTGAGGATTGGTTAGTGCAGGATGAGGGGGAGGAGGAGGGGGAGGAGGAGGAGGAGCAGGAGGAGGAGGAGTTGGAGGAGCAGGAGGAGGAGGTGACACCGCCTACCCGGGCTACCCGGGCTACCACTACCACCAGTAGAGGACGTGGTCTCCGTCCACCTCAGCCTCTTGTAGCTGCTACTACTAGTTCTTCAGCTTCTAGAGCACGTCAGACTCCACTGCCATTTCCACCACCACAGGCACCAGCTTCTACATCTAGAGGGAAAGAGAAAGCTGTGCCATATTCTCGCAAGAGGGGCAGAGGAAATCAATAGGATTAGACTTTCATTTTATTGTATATGACATTATGACATGATGAGATACATTATCATATTTTTTGTTGATATTTTGAGGCTGAGTTGGACTTGGGACTCAGGACTTACTATTCAGGACATGATTCAATGTTATGTGTGATTTTAGCGCTAGAAATGATATTGAACATCTTATATATTAGTTTTTTTATCATATTTATGTGTCAATGTATTTATTTTATGTTGTAGATGGTTTAGATATTAAAAAAATTGAAAAAAAAATGAAAAAAAATGAATATTTTTGTGCCAAACGATTTTTTCCGATTTTTTCCCGATTTTTTCCCGATTTTAACGATTTTTCCGATTTTTTCCCGGCGCCGATTAAATCCCGATCGCGATGTGTGCAACATTGGTTAGAACTACCAAAAGAAAGTCGAATTCATAATGTCTTCCATGTTTCTTGTCTCAAGAAAGCTGTCAAACAACTAGTCTTTAATTCTATCGAACTACCCCCTTTGGATGAAGAGGGACAACTAGAAGGGGCAGAATAGTTTGAGAATATCTTATTTGATGGAAGAATCTTCTAGAAGAAGATGCCACATGGTAAAGAGAATGAGTTTTACAGCATCCCAATTTGCAATTGCTCGAGGGCAAGCAATTCTGAAAGGGAGGATTGTAATATCCTCTCCAAATTGATGGACTAACGGAGGACGAAATAACCTATCCGACCCTGTAAAATATTGTTAAAATTGGCAACTAGGGCCAAACTCCATGTGGGTCATCTTATTTATGGCAGCTAATATTTTTCTTGGATTCCTCTCGTTGAGAGGTGTAGGATTGATCTAACGATCATCCGATTCCGACAAGTATTTATGGAGATATGAATTTATTTGTTTTTACTTGATTGATCTAACGATCATCCGATTCCGACAAGTATTTATGGAGATATGAATTTATTTGTTTTTACTTGAAAATTGTCAAGGTCAGCCAGCAGCTAAATGTGTGGAACACATGCTTAGCGTTTCATATAAATACAAGTGAGGTTGAGGCATTATTCCATCATCTCATCTCATCTTATATTCTTCTCTCTCTCTCTCCTTACTTGATTGGGTTAACAAGGAGCAGCTCTCACGTGGGAGAAGAAGGACGCAGCAAGGAAGCAAGGAAGACGCAGCAAGGAGGAGGACGCAGGTCTGTTCCAGCGTTGACTGTGGTTGACCTAGGTGCAGCACTGCATTGACCAGCGAGGGATGTATTTTGACTACAGCCTAGTGTGGGGAGTCTCCCTCAAGCAAGCCGCAATTCTGATCTGCCATCCGTGGACCTGATTTGACTCACGAAGTGACCAACGCTGACTGGTTAGGGCTGACCACAGGGCTGCCAATACATTGACCTGTTTTGACCATTTCTTTTGGGCTGTTTTGGGCTGACCTTCATTGCTGTTGAAGGCCAAGTTGACCAAGGTTGGCTCAAGGTCATTTGTTGACCATTTGATCTACTTTGCAAGTGCTGGTTAGGGTTTCTATTACTGCTGTCATAAAATTACAGGTCTGTACAATTGTACTATTTCTCTCTCTGCTAAACTATTGAAGATTAGAGAAGAATTGATCAAAGGGTTTCCCCGCATTGGGGTTCGTCCTTGGCTAGCCGCCACATCTGGTGTCTCTTGTCTTGGCTTGTTTTCTTTCGCTCTATTAATGTTCAATCTGCATTTTACTGTATGTTAATGTGATTGCTAATCAGTGGCTAATAAGAAGAAATTGAAGTAAACTGCACTAAGCATAGAACATACCATAAATTAACAGATATAGTCTTGATAAAGGGGTAAAACCCCAATTTTCCTATGTTGGTGCAACATTGTGCAAAAGTTGGGTTGGCCAGGGCAAAAAAAACCCAAAATTGGGGGTTGCACCCACAACACCTCACATTTAGGAGCCCGTGGAAAAACCTATAAATAGAGAGGAGTAGAGATCAAATCAATCATCATCAATTGTGGATCAAATCATCTATTTTCTTGAGTTGTAATTCTGAGGTTTTAAGACCCCTTCTCTCCTACTAATTTCGGTGGTGAAAGATTCCACCCTAGTTAGTTCCATTTTCTCTTTTTCTACTTTGCTCTAGCAACAGGGAATCCTTTATCCAAGGAGCAGTGAGGTATCTTGGGGAAAATCTGTGACAAGGCAAATCAAACTACCCTGAGGCTAGACGAATTTCTCTGAGGTTAATTATCTGGAACAGATCGAAGTTCTTGTGGCTAAATCCTTGAGAATACTCATCTGAAGTAGGCCAGATTACTCCTGGGTTTACATCAACTTCAACACAAAATCCTAAGGTCAAGATCAATCTGTGACAGACCAGCAAGAATCCTTTTGCAACAACTGAGGGTTCCTGAGCCTAGACGAGGCCTAATTCAAGCAGAATGAGCCCTTCCTGAGGCCAGCAAAGAGACAGATCATAGTCTATGATAGATCGATATTGTCTGAAGCATTACAGTATCACCGTGGCTAAATCGAAGGAGTTTCTGGGCAAATTCAGAAGTCAAGTTAAGATAAATTCAGGAGCAAGTTTAGACTGACCAGCCCGTTGTGATCCCGGGACAACTCAAATCCCAGCCCAAAATTCTGTGACTCTTGATCCTCCCTATGATAGAGTTAGGGCTTCATCCTGAAGCCACTCGAATTTCTCTTCTACAAGGAATTATAGGTTGCGGATTAGGATAATAGAGTTCAGGTCATTTGAATACTTGCTTATTAGTGAAATTCTGTTGGATTTTGGAACTCATACTGGAATTATGGTTAAATCTGTGGATTGATTGGAATTAAGTCACTGTACTGAATGGAATATTGTTACATATTGTTGGAAGAGTAGTAATGCCAATTGGAAATTATTGTTTTTTATTCATGTACTGTATTACTGGATGAATTAGCTTTACTAAACACGTAAGGGAACTGTGTAAGAAATATTAATTCTCTAAGAAACTCTAGGGCAAAAATCTCCCTAGGATATTACAAGATAAAGCTAAAAAGAATCTCATTGTTAGCGAAAAGTTGGATAGATATTTGGACCTGGTGGCGAAGGCAACCATCTCTATCTTCGATGTGCTCATGCAGGAAGGGAGGGGTCTACCTTGTTGATGTAGATCCCAAACAATGTGGGGGGTAGGGAACATCCCTGTTTAACCCCAACAGTACTCCAAATAAAATCCAATACCTTGTGGGTTGCGCAAAGACTACCAAAGACTGACTTGTATAGGTGTATGATTGTGATCAGTAAAACCTTTGACATACCAATGACTCTAAGTCTCTGGAACAAAGCCTCCTAGGGGATGGAGTTGAATGATTTTCAAAGTTCACAAAGTAGCAGTTTACTTTCAAAGAGTGATGCCATGCCTCGTCCATGATGGCCCACAGTGTAAGTATGTGATCAATGGTCTAATGTGTAGGTCAAAATCCATCCTATCCTCTAGCTCTAAGTTGCCTACATTGAAGCTCCCCAAAGAGATTCCAAGGGGGGGCAATATCATAGAGCTTAGCAAACATGTGGCCCACCACAATCATCCTATAGTTATTGGCATCAACACTAGAGCCCAAACTGTGATCAAATGAATAATGTGAACTGACCAAGACTGTGGAAAACCCTACAGACAACTTGATTGAACATATTGGCCAAGTGATTATCCATAGCATGAAGACCCAAATTGAAGAGTTTTGCTTGGAACCCTTCATTATCCATTGCTTTGATAGTGTTCATTAACCAAACAACCTCCCGGATATCTCGATAGGTGAATCTGTGGCAAGGAGGGAGAAAAACATTTATTTTCCAGTTAAAGATATGGGACAAAAATTGCAAATTATAAATGTATATACCCAAAACCACTGAGCGGAGGGCAAACCGTTGGGAAACAATGTTGAAGTCTGAAAACCTCCCACCCATATGTAACCAATGGACCTCAACAGAAGGCCGTCAACTGTCCTTAAACAGGAAACGCATTTTGACCCAGTAAAAAATGGATGCCCCTACCCAAAACAGCCATTTTTATCTGAGTCCCCTTTCTGAGATAGGTCAGACGAATTCAAATTTCTGTTAACCGTAGTTTGGATCTCATGCTAACAGGGCGGCAGTGATTATCCAGGCTAGCTACTGCTGAATTCTTGTGACAAGGTACCTACCATCAGTTACCGTATAAATTTGTACTCGGGCCTTGGGGTGCCTACTACATCCTATTGTAATCACATCTACTAGTGCATTGGAATAAATAAACGTTAACTTCATAACAACATCCATCAAAATTGGTTTATTGGCCCAAACAAAGAAAAGGGAAATCTATGCATCTTCTCCACAAGCAACTTCACGCTGCCTTGTCACTAGAAATTGATAAAGGTGTCAAAATTTCAGCCGAATCTGTTCGATTTTACTTCTTCTAGAGTAGGCACAAATTTGCCAATTATTATAACCATCCTTAACAGGAATGTGAACATTATTCAGAATGAACAATTGTAATTTTATCTTAATTAACCTAAATCTGTATTTAGTGGCCTTTAATTCTGTGTCTAAAGATTCCTATTATGGAATTTCTCATCATAGTAAAATTTCTAGTTGGGAATAGAGCCAAATTCGGCACCTAGTCGTTACTAAATTCGGCCTACTGGTTTGCCGTTGAATCAATGTGAAAATCACATGGCCTGGATCTACATTTTAGTTCAGATCTGACATGCACAGTAAAAGCCCTAATGTATGATCATTTTCTCTACTCTGACCAATAATGAAACTAAACGTAATCAATATTAAACGGCATTGGCGATATAGAGATCTTGGCATAGAATATGTATCCGTATATTGTCAGCAACATACCTTCTGAGTAGATTCTGAAGCAGAGAGAAACTCTTCATTGATGGCAAGAGCCCGCTTTTCAATTGTGGATCTGAGATTCCTTCTAGCTTGCTGATTATTGTTGGTGTAGAAGGACGAGAGTGTGTTGAGAGATGCAAGAAGATCCGGTGAATCCGTGCGAGCTTCAAGTACCTTCTTTAGCTTGCGAGACAAACCTGGTGCCAGAGCCACCGCCATGACTCTAACTCCAGACCTCCTGCGTTGCCTTCTTTCTTTCTGAATCCTTTCAGCAAATACCGTGGTGTGGAAAATCCTTTGAATTTATTACATCCATGTTTATATTAATTAAAGTGCGGGTGGAATTGGTTTTTTCGTTTGAATATGTTTTTATTAATTTTATTTTTTATTAATTAGATTAATGTTTAGAGTGGTTTGATTTAAATAATAATAATAAAATTGTTTAAGAAATTTTGGATATATGGTGATTGGGTGCATTGTTAAGGCATGGATATATGGTGATGGGATGCATTTTTAAATGTGAAGTCATGAGTGCAATTCAACTCTATCACGCTTTTAGAATGATCAAATCAATTCTACCTTACTAGGCGCATAGAAAGATCAAATCTGAAGGATCAAATCAATTCTACCTTACTAAGCGCCTAGAAGGATCAAATCTATGTGAGGTGCAAACCTTTCTTTCAGATTGAAAAGATATTTGATCATTTTCTACACCCAAAAAGATTATTTTTGAATCTATTTGATCCTTTTCTACACCCAAAAAGATTATTTTTGAGTCTATAAGCACATGGAAGAATCAAATGTGTGTGAGGTGCAAACCTCTATTTGAAATTGAAAAGATATTTGATATTTTTTGTGCCTATGAAGTTAAGATGGATATATACAAGTTGTTAGTAAATTAATATTCTTAACTAATTAGTTAGAAAAAAGAGAATTCAAAAGAAGAAACATAAGATATTAATAATTTATAATATTTATATGTCAATATTATTATTGAAAATTATTATAAAATAATTAATATAAGAAGTGATAAACTTATATAATGGTAAAAATATAAATTTGAGTAATTAAAATTCAAAAATTAAATTAAATTAAATATGTGGCAAAATAAAATTTTATATAAAATATTATTATGGATTATTTAATGCCCATGGGGACAGTGTAATTGGTCATTGTTATGTTAAAAGTAATGTAAACCATGAGATTCAATGTTAAATCCCCATTGGATCATGACATGCTAGCAGCACTCTGAACAGTTTGGAATCAATCGGTGCAAGGTAAACGCTGAGAACATGGAAAACGCTTAGAAGAGCCAAGGCGTAAAGAGCAAGGAAATTTCAGATTTTGTGGAAACAAATCATTTGGGTCAAGTCAAAATTGCTTCAACAGACAAAACAGGAAAGTGGATTTGGGTAAATGCAAAGCAATATGAGGGCATTTTAAGGCGTAGGGGACAAATGAGAAGAAAACCGATCAAGAGAAAGAAAATAAATAAGAGAAACAAAAATAAAGAAGAATCAATCATTTACAGTCCCACATCTACACCTCTTACTTGGTCATCAGATCTATATGTCCAAGAACTAATGAAGGCCAGGACAAGGCTGGAGATTTTGGAAGCCAGAGAACAAGAAAGGGACCGCAAAATTTCAGAGATCACAGTTGCAAACCGATGTCTAATGGAAGGTAATAGAATTTTAAAAGAACAGGTAACAATGTTACAAGAGGCTCTAGAGACAGGAAAACAAGAATGGCAAAGCATGAAGATAGCGTGGCAAAGCATGAAAGGATTAATAACAACAAATAGGGATGTGATAATTTCTAAACAAACTCAGGTAGATACACAGGTATCTCAACAAACAGACATTTCCAAAGAGAAGGCAAAAATGAACAGTGGGAAAGATAGTCCAAAAGAAATCAAAGCTAGAGCTGAAGACACTAATGGTTACATAAGGACAGAGGAAGAAGAAGATGCAAGTGCTCGTAGAGCACAGGAAATAGAACACAAAGAAAGACAGGACAGGAAAACAAACTTTATTATCAGGGGAATAAGAGATTATGGGAAGAATGAAAGTACTCTCAATTTGACAAGAGACTTTCTGAAAGAGAAACTACATTGGAAAGGGCAAATTTTCCAAGCAAGAAGGGTTTGGAGGATATGTGAAGAGAGGCCTCGACCCATGAAAGTCACTATGGCAAGCGTACAAGACAAACGACAGCTTTTGGGCAAAAAGAAACTCTTGAAAGGCTCACACTTCTTCCTCGATGAAGATTTAACCAAAAAACAACAAGAGGAGAGAAGGGATGAAGTGGATAAAATTAGAACAGCAAGAAATGAAGGGAAAAGGGCATGGTTGTACAATGGGAAAGTCGTTGGTGCAGTTTTTGGGCCTCCAAGCAAAACAAGGCAGCAAGCTGGTAGTAAAGAAACAACATAGAATTCAATAATAGAGACGAAAACAACAAGAGCAGCATGGACGAAAATGGGCGAAGACTCAAATTTGAGTCTTATGTGCCAAACTGTGTAGCAGTCAAATCCTACCCAGGTCTACCTAAGTTTAGTTTATTGGAATTGTAGAGGTTACCCTTGGAGGAGGGGACCTGGGTTAGGGCCTATTGCGGAAGGTAGAGACATAATTTGTCTCACGAAAACCCATGAGCGTGATGGTTGCAAAACTCATGTGTTTGACGATTATTTGAAGTTGGCAGTTTGGAACAAGGTAGCAGAAAATGGCAAAGGGTATGGGGGACTACTAGTGTTAGTGAAAGAAAAAGAAGGTCATCACATTCAGTTAATTAAAGAAGATGCAAATAAACAATATTTATGGTTGAAAATATTAGAGAATGAGAATCACATAAGAATTGCAGCGTGTTATTTTGCCCATCAAGTCTCAAAAACTTACAAAAATAAGGGGCTTGACAGCAAGGATCCATATGCATCTTTAAAACAAGATATTGTCATGTACTGTCAGCAGGGAGAAGTTCTTTTAGTGGGAGATTTCAATGTTAGAACAACAAATAGTCGAGCTAGCATTCTTTGTTGCAAAGAGGATAACAATCCTATTTGGCTCACTGGAGAGGATAATCCCCAATGGGTGAGGTGTTCTGAAGATGACAAAGTTAGCAATCATTTTGGAGAGGAGTTGCTTACACTATGTGGGGCTTTCAACTTAATTATTTGCAATGGTCTAGATAGACGGAAAAGGTTTGGGAACTTCACTTGCAAGACATACAATGGGGTGAGTGTCGTTGACTATGTGATGTGTTCAAAAAGCTTAATAGAAAAGACAGACGAAGTTAGTATTGGAGAGCATATTTGGGACTTAAAATCAAACCATAACCCAATTTATATAAGGTTATCATGGTTAAAAGAAAGGAAACATAGGAGGAAAACCCAATGCTCTCGATTATCACTCTCAAGGGGCAAAATTCTTCTAACATAAGAAAATTGTAGTATCTTCAAGGCAATGCTAGAGAGATTAATTCGAAAGGAGAAAACTGGTTTCAAAAGCTTCAATAGTCATGAGCTAACAAATATAATTCAAAGTGCACTTAAGAAGTGAAAAAGAACAAAAAATAGGAAATCAGAATCAAATTGTTTTCCTGAAAATGCTTGGTTTGATGAGGGATACAAAATGGCAAGGAGAACCATGAAAAAGGCAAGAAAGGAGAAGATGAATGTAAAGCTATATAAGCAGATACTAAAAAGGAAAAAGGATGAGTTCATGCAAACAAGGAGAGAAGAGTTAATATATTTAAGCAAGAATAATCCAAAGCTTTTCTGGCAAGCACTGCAACCAAGGAAGAAGCAAATTGAAAATAATATTACAGCCAATCAATGGTTTGAATATGCAAGGCAGCTCGATAGTTGTTTGTTGGAGGAAAAGTATTCAAATTTCTAGGTTCTGCAATTTGAACTAGGATTTGAGTTAGGTTTTGGCCGTTGGTAATCATGGCGAGTCGTGGAGGAGGGAGCTCTACTCCCTCCTACAGTCAAGCAGCCGCAAACAAAAGCAAGGGAGTTGGTCTGCATTGCTTCAAGAAACCAACGGAGGTGATAACTGAGGATATTAACACAGGAAATATCAAACCTCACGGACAGAAAGAAAATCATGAGGAAGATAGCAGGGAGAAGAGGAAAGAGGGTAGCAGTCAGAAAGTTGCACCTATGAGTGCGACAGGGGTCTGTAAACCCAAGTCGACCATTATTCCTCGGGTCGTTTTAAGTGACCCAGCGCTACAGGTGCACAGAGATCACATGGCGGAACACGTGGTTATATGCAAATTTATGGGGATTTGACCGACGGAGAAGGCCTTGCACGCATGGATAAGGAACCACTAGAAACCAAATCAAGAAATAAACCTTCACCTTGGATCCAAGGGCTTCTTTATGGTGGTGTTCACGAGCTTAGAAGATAAATACAGAGTGTTCGAGGAAGGACCCTATTTTTATGCTGTTACAGGCCTGTATATGCGACCATGGGTGATGAATTTTGTCCCAAAACGAGAAACATTCACTTCGGTACTGGTATGGATAAGACTATACTCCCTTCCTTTAGATTATTGGTTTTCGGAGTCTCTAAAGGCTATCAGCAACAAACTAGGGAATTTTATAAAGATATCATATGCGACTCTAAGAGGTAAATACACTTCCTTCGCCCGGATTTGTATGGAAATGGACTTATTGGGGCACTTCCGGATGAGATCATTTTAGAAGTGTATGGTGAATGGGTGCAGGCAATGGATTATGAACACGTCCCGTTTAGGTGTCGTAAGTGCCATGAACACAGGTACCTATATAGAGACTGTCCATCAAACAAAATGGAGAGCAACACAAAAACCACCACAGGCAAAGATCCCTAGGGTATCACTAAGGTGGGGGGTAAAGGGAAAGGAGGAAAGTGGTACCAAAAGATGAGGAAGGACAACCAAACCACAATAGTTTCAAGATCTTAGAAGAAGAAGTTGGAAACAACGGGGCAAACCAGGAATCGGAGACTAATACCAATGAGAAGGATAGGGATGCTAGCATGGAGGATATACCAGAGAACAGCCAGCAAAAGGATGATCTACCGAGCATTGTGGAGCTCAGTAGGGACCATGAGATGACCCCAAGTGAGGCAGGAACGGAGGACCATGAACTACAGGAGATTCTAGAGAGGGAGAACTTAGATCTAGAAAAGTTTCTGGAGCAGGGTATTGCCAAAGGGGTTGACTCCCTACCAAAAGAGGAGTTTGACAGGGTTCAACAACTCTTCCTCTAGAGATCCCAATCGAAGGGCTCTGGAGTCAAAAGAAACCATGACAGCCAGGAGAATAGAGGGATGAAAACAATGGAGGAAACACTAGGGCACTCTTCCAAGAACCCGGGTAGGAAAAGAGGAAGGAAAAGACAGAATGAGTTGCTGAATGAATGTGGAAAACTCATGATTAACTCAGGTAAGAGGAGAGATCTCACCAGTTACTCCTTTACAAACCTTTCTTAATGAAGCTTGCAACCTAGAACACTAGGGGCCTAGCAAGTAAAAGGAAACAAAGAAATCTTAGCAATAGAATAAAAGAAGAAAAACCAAATATGGTTTTTATTCAGGAAACAAAGTGTTCGATGGACAACATCAGAGAAATGCATAGCAAATGGTTAAGCAAGTATGAGTATCTAGAGGTTAAGGCAGATAACTCGGTAAGGGGGATTCTTACGCTTTGGGATCCCTAGAAACTTGGAATCCTAGATGCGGAAGCGTCCAGGAACTATCTATCATTGGTGATTCAACCTTTGGGTGATAGGGAGATTTACATGATTACAAATGTCTATGGTCCTCAAAAACTAGAAGACAAACTCAAGCTTCTCACCTCCCTTGAAGAGCTGAGAGAGAGATATCCTGATATGCCCTGGATTCTGGCAGGGGATTTCAATATGATCAAATCTCTTACAGAGAAAAAAGGTGGCACCAGAACACTAGGCAGAGACTCCATTACCTTCCAGAACTTCATAAATAACATGAGACTAGTGGATGCTGAAACAATAAATGGCACTTTCACCTCGAACAACAAGAGAGGATGAGCTTCTCAAGTTGCCTCTAAACTACACAGACTCATAATCTCAGAGGACCTCCTTCTCACATGCATTGACATGTCAGCTTTAATCCTTCCCTTTGGACGCTCGGACCACTGACCTGTCCATCTTGAAGCCACTTTTATGGGTACACCGAGGAACAGACCTTTTAGGTTTGAAAATGTTTGGCTCTCTCACCCTGACTTCACCAGCAATATTGACAAATGGTGGATGGAAGATTTGCCCATTCAAGGCACTAAAATGTTCATGCTGCAACAAAGACTTAAACACATCAAATCCAGACTCAAATATTGGAACAAAAAAGAGTTTGGTAATATTTTTAAAGCCAAAAGAGAAGTTGAACAGAAACTCCAGGGGATTAATCAGATCATAATCACAGATGGTTTTACCGAGGAAAGGAAAACTCAAGCTGATTCTCTTCAGAAGGAATGGGAAGATAGGTGCATGCAAGAGGATATTTTCTGGAGACAGAAATTAAGGGTGCAGTGGATTAGAGAAGGGGAAAGAAACACAAAGTTTTTTCATAAATCAACTTTGGATCACAGGTCACATAACAGAATTTCAAAACTCAGAGATTTTCAAGGGAAAGAGCTCGTCTCCCACAAAGAAATGGAATTTGTCCTAGTACAACACTTCCTTAGCATTGCAAAGGAGCCTCTCTTAGACAGGTCATGATTCATTAACAATTTCACAAAGTACATTCCCAAGCTTGTAACAAGGGAAGACAATCACAATCTTAACAGGTCAGTGTCTGAAGATGAGGTCAGTGAAGTTATCAATGAGATGCAAAATGGGAAAGCTCCTGGCCCGGATGGATTCAATGTGGACTTCTTCAAAGCATGCTGGAAAACAATCAAACAAGACATCCTTGATGTAGTGGAAGACTCAAGAAGATCCAGAACGGTTTTGAAGGCTCTCAATGCCTCTTTCATAGCTTTGATTCCAAAGCAGCAAAAAGCTACAACACCGGACAGATTCAAACCCATAGCTTTATGTAATGTGGTGTACAAAATTATTTCCAAAGTGATCATTAACAGACTCGAACCCCTTCTTCTAGCTCTTGTCTTAGAGGAGCAAACTGGTTATGTGGAAGGAAGACAGATTCTCAATAACATCATACAAGCTCATGAGGTGGTACACTCTCTTAAGAGCAATAAGAAAGCTGGTATGATCATACAGCTTGACCTAGCGAAAGCTTATGACAAGCTAAGCTGGTCTTACATCAGGGTAGTGCTAAGAGCTTATGGTTTCGACCACAACTGGATTAGATGGGTTATGGCCCTTGTATCCACGGCTAGTTTTTCAATCCTGCTTAATGGCTCGCCCTCAAGAACCTTTATGCCTTCTAGGGGTCTCAGACAAGGAGATCCGCTCTCCCCCTTCCTCTTTATGCTCATGATGGAAGGGATAAGCAGAGCAATAAAAATGGCAAGTGCTGAAGGAAGAATCCAGGGACTAAAACTTACCATAGATGGAGTTGCTTCAACTCACCAACAATTTGTGGATGACACTATGCTGAAGGGTATTCCCACGGTCAAGGAAGCCAAAGCTTTTAAACAAATCTTGAACGACTTTGCTATGGCCGTTGGTACAGAGGTAAGCCTTGACAAATCAAAAGTTTTCCTTTTTAACACTGACATTGCTATTCAGAGAAACCTCACCAGAATTCTAGGGTTTCAAAGGGACCCGTTACCTTCTAAGTACCTTGGAATGCCTCTTATGGACAAACCTCTAAGCAAGGGAGTGTGGGAGCTGGTAATTAACAAACTTCAGGACAAGATCAAGAAATGGACATGTAGATCTTTGAATTTGGCAGGGCGCCTTGTGCTTACAAAGGCTGTCCTGCAGGCCATACCCATTTTCATTTTGTCAGCTCTTCCTGCTCCTAAAGGAGTTATGCAACAGATCAAGAACATTCAAAGAGATTTTCTTTGGGGCAAAAGGGAAGAGAAAAAGAAATGGACTTTGGTAGCTTGGGACAAGCTCTGCAAACCTAAGGCCCATGGTGGTTTGGGGCTTCATGACACTGAAACCCTCAGCAGAGTTTCAGGTGCAAAACTTTGGTGGAGGTGGCTTTAGGAATCCGCAACCCCTTGGGCCAAGCTTTGGAAACAAAAATATTTAAATAATTGGCAGGAGAGGGATCATATCTGAATGTCTGGGCTTATCAAGGGCTCCAACATTTGGAATCTTGCTTGGAAAATCCATTGTCCAACAACACAACTTCTGGGAGATCCGCGCTGGGAACCTGGCAAGATTCTGGGAGGACAACTGGCAACAGGAACCAAACTTGTTTAGGGAAGAAATAACCGCTCTCAAGAATGACACTAACAATAAAGGTTTATGTATGGCAAGTGACTTTTGGGATCAGGTAAGGAACAATGGTAAATGGAGAATATGGAAGGATCTGGGCTATAGTGAAGAGAGCCCTTTGAAAGCTCAGGCAAGCTCTCTTACTATGGACTTGGAACAGAGGAAGATTTTGGTATGATCCTCGTCTGACCAACTCAGATGGGGAAGAAACACAGAAGGTAAATTTAACCTCAAAGAAGCTAAAGGAATAGCCCTAGGGTTTGATTATCAAAACCCTGATAATGTATGGAAAGACCTTTGGCAGCACCCGCATTGGATGAAAATAAAGTTTTTTATGTGGTTGGTTCAACAAAAGAAAATTATAACTTGGGAAAATCTTCTGAAAAGGGGTTTTGTTGGCCCATTCAAATGCCATCTATGTGGTTCACAAGAGGAGATGATGGAACACTTACTCAACCTCTGCCCATTCACCTCTACCTTGTGGGATTGGGTGGCCTTAGTCTTCAGGCAAATTGACAGGGACAGACTCAGTATTACCAACACTTTGAAGAATTGGAGAAAAGACTTCTCAGGTAATGAAATCATCAACAAAGCTTGGACTCTGGTTCCAGGCTTCTTAATCTGGGATGTCTGGAAAGAACGCAATGGCAGGATTTTCAAGAACAAAACTGGCTCAACCCAGAACATCATTGCACAAATATTAAGACAGATCAAAGACACTATTGGAGCCCTTTTAGGGAGACCTCCTAAGGGCCCTACTCTGCCCAAGGACACTCGTATACTGCTGCAGTTAGGTCTCCATTCGCTAGTTCCCCATAGCATAAACAAGGGTGTGAGCCAAATAAATGCTGGTAAAGACTTCTGGCAACCTCCTCCTCATGGTTTCTTGAAAACCAATATAGATGGAGCGTCTAAAGGTAACCCAGGGATGGCTGGTTTTGGCGGGGTCATCAAAGATGAGAAGGGGTGCATAAAGGATATCTTTCATAGTCATTTGGGGACTGCCACTAATAACATGGCGGAGCTCATGGCCTTAGAGCAGTGCCTGGAAATACTGATTGAGTCAAATTTACATAATGCCATCATTAAAGCAGACTCTGAATTGGTTATTAATGCGGCCAAGAAGATATGTAATGGAAAAACACTTGGAAAAGTTTAAAAACATTGGCGGCTTTTGCAAGTCTTTCAGCGCATTCATTCCCACCTACAAACCCTGAGAACGCTCAGCTTCATTCATGTGCAAAGAAAAGTCAATACGCTAGCTGATCGTCTAGCGAATGAAGGAGTGTTTTGCAAGGAATGTTATAGCAGGTATGCTTGGGATTCAACACCCTCGGGGAAATTGCGTGAGGATTGTCAAAGACAGGCGGCCAAAGACATGGAGTACTTTCAGACCATGAGGAATGAACAAGAAGGAAGACTAATGGAAGTAGGAGAAAGCGGAAGCGAAAGTCATTCTTAATCGTTGACCCCAAAAAAATGCTTAAAATAGAGCTATCTACAGGGGAGGGGCACTAGGTAAACAAAAGGCTTATTAGAAGGTCGCCGACCACAGATCTTGATAACCTTCATTATCAAATGGATATCGGGTGGGAAAGTGATTGAAGGTTAAGTATTCAAGTAGACCCAAAGATTTATAGATACGTGGTTCATAATCTTCATCGGGTCCGTAAAGAGGGTAAAGATCATGCTAGTTTCCGATCTGATATCTCAGAGGACCGTCAGATCAACAGGGGCCTAATTGTATGGATATCGAGTTCTAAAAGTGATCGAAGGTTAAGTCTCAGACCGGACCCGAACATTTATAAACCAATGGCTCATAATCCTTATCGGATCTGTGAACCGGGTAAAAGGGGCGCATGTTGCCGAGGCGATATTGTTAGTGACTGTCAGATCTTATGGGATTTGGATCGAAAGGATATCGGGTTTCAACATGGGAGGAGGTTAAGTCCAAGAACGGACCCAAAGTTTTATACTTTGATAGTTTATTTACCTTGTCGGCTCTGTAAAGTTGGTAAAGGTCGCGCAAATCTCCGAAGCGATTTCTTTAACAACCGTTGGATCACTGGGGTCTTATCGAATGGCCATTGGGTTGGATAATGGGCGGAGGTTTATATGTAAGATTTAGGTGTAAGGTTTCGGGTTTGTTTTGGGTTTTGTAGATGGTTAATCTTCATTGGGTTAGCCCTTGTTGGTCTTTACACTTGTAAAGACATGTAACATATGTAATCTTTCTTGCAGTTAATAGAAGGCTCCACTCTTACTTGACCAAAAAAAAAAGAATATGTAAGGCAACTCTATGAGAAAGAATCTGAGGCGGAGTCCCCCCTAGGATCAACACAAATTCAAAGCTCTTCACATTACAGGAGGCGGAGAATGGAATTAAGAAGCTAAAAACAGGAAAGGCAAAGGACTTGGTTGAAATTCAGGCAAAGTATCTAAAATGGGGAATGAACGCTCTTGCACCTCACATCATGGAAATATTCAACAACATCATTCAACAAGGATTCCTAAGAGACTGGACAACTAGCCTAGCAATACCCCTTTTTAAAAGTGGAGACATTAATAATCCATCCAACTATAGAACAATTATGATCAATCCTTTGTTTGCAAAGCTTTTTGGCAGCATGGTATAAGACAGAATTAGTAAGTGGACAGAAGTAAAAGAAAAGAGGGCAAGGGGACGAGCGGGTTTTAGGCCGAAACATTCTACAGTGGATCATGGCATCACGCTGAGATACATTGTTGAAAAGGTTTGGGAGGACAAAGAAGAAGTATTTTGTTGATTTTTTAACTTCAAAAAAGCATTTGACAGAATCCCCAGGGATAAGTTGTGGCATAGAATGGAAAAACTTGAAATTCTTGTGCATTATAGAGTTGTTGTCCATAGAATTTATGAAGAAGTGAAAGTAAAATTTAGAACCTCAACAGGTATTTCAAAAAGCTTCATAAGTGACATTGGAATCAAGCAAGGTTGCCCTGTATTCCCTACTCTTTTTGGTCTATATATTGATAAATTGGAAGAGTGGCTAAATCTGCAAGGTTCGAGATGGTGTTCAGTTGGGGGAGTTTGTGATAAAGCTTCTTTTATATGCTGATGATATTGTATTGATTTCTAAATCGGCCCATGGATTGCAAATGCACTTATATTCCCTTGAGCATTTTTGTAGAGCAGTGGGGATGCTAGTCAATGCTAGCAAGACCAAAATAATGATTTTTTCTAAGAAAAGGAAGCAGAGCCAGCCTACTTTCTTCTTTGAAGACAACATTCTTGAAGAAGTAAATGAATACACTTACCTTGGGATTGATTTCAACAACAAACTCAATTGGGAGGACTGCAGAAAGAAGAGAATTTTAGGAGGGTGGAAAGCATTATATGCTCTTCAAAACATATGTAGAGAGGCAAATTTATGGGATTGGAAAATGATTAAAGTGCTTTTTGGACTCCTAGTTTGTCCAATGGTGCTATATGGGTGTGAATTATGGGCTAGCAACACTCCCATCTCAAAATGGAAACGAAATGAGAAAATTCAAAAACGCTTGATCATGAGCAATTTCAAAATAAAAAGTTCAGTACCTTATGAGATAATGTTGAGTGAAACAGGAGCACCTCCCATTGAAGCAATTGCTATGGTGCGGCTCATAACAAATCTAAAAAGAATTGAGCAAACGAGAGTAGGTAGATGGCCTAATGTTATCTTCAATGAAGGCATGAGTGAAAGAAAGAAAACATGGATGAAACAAAACTACACATGAGTACAAAAATGGAATATCTACCTTAATGCTTGTACCACAAATAGCAAGGAGCTAAAGGATTTTGTTATGGGGAAGTTTCGTAAAAAGGTATGGGGAAAAGAGTTGGGTAGAGAGAATAAAGATTACATCGAGGAATTCAACCCTACGTGTAGTCTACAACAAAAAGAGTTCAATGGAGCTAACATTTCGTGAAGGGCAAAGGTTCTTATTTCTCAATTAAGGACCAAATCACATCAACTTCGGTGTGAAACAAGACAGTGGAAAAGGCTTATAGAAGCTTGGGAAGAACGAGTGTGTACATTTTGCACGTGTGGGGCTGTGGAATCGGAAAAACATTTCATTTTGGAATGTGATGCATTCAAAGACAACAGAGAAAGTTATGAGAACATGTTAGCATCAGTTTCTTGGAATTGTCTTTTTAGCAAGGGGATTGTTGGAAGGTTGGGTCAACTCATCATCAATTTGAATCGAAAAAGGATTGAATTGCAAAAAGTGAAAAACGGGGAACTGATGATCTGATAGACTATTTTTTGTCTCGAGGACCTTAAAATATCATTTCATTTCATTTCAAACCATAAAAAAAAATATGGACTATTCAACATATTGTTTATTGTAGTGTTTGTAAATGGGTGTAAACATTTAAATGTTGGCTAAATTATAATAAAAGATAACTAACCATGCATATTTAAATGTTGGCTTGATTAATAATAAAAGTGGGTGTAGCTTGTGTGGTAGGGGGCTAGCTCTTATCATCTCCACATGGGTTCTAGTTCCATTGAGATTGACATGCTTGCTCCTTGGGAGTAATTTCTACATGAAAGATTATTGGCTCACCATTTTAACATGTATATTATTAACTTTTTTTAGGAAAGAAAAAATGTTGGTTATCATATTAAAAGTTATTGAGTACATAGTTCAAAAGTCATCAAGGATCTTCATCATGTCAAATCAACATATAAAATACTTCCTTCAAAAAAAACTTGTATCACACACATTTAACCTAAAGATAGGAAATAAAATCAAACAGCTAGGAAAGTTCCATCCTCATGTGACTTGTTATTGCAATAAACATTGAAGTAAGACCCTTTTTAGATAGCGCATTCGCCACAGAGTTGTGTTTCTTGTATACATGTTCAAACATAATGCAGTGAGAGGATGTCTTTATGTCCTCGATCCGACGCATCCAATTAATTAGTGAGGAAGAGGAAAAAGTGACCCATCCATTGATCCATTCAATAATAATCGGGGCATCGTCAAAAATTGAAATCTTTTCCATATTTAGTCTTCTTGCACAGTATAGAAATCCCCACGGATCAAGCGCTTATTAAATTGTAAATAAGCTTTGCTAAAATACCATGGGTCAATACCATAGCTTATCAATAACACATGCCAAAAAACCATAACTTATTAGAAATTTTATTTTGATTTAATTTAAATCTAAAATCAAAAAGGTTTTAATTACTTTTAACATATATCTAAATATAGAGATGTGAAATTGATGTAATTTTTAATAGTTATTATCATTATTATATATTAATATGAAATTGTATCGTGTATATTTTTTACTCATATATTTATTTTTAGTTGTAATAGACCACACATTCAAAAATGTTGACAAACTTACTTAAATTACATTACTTGCATTACACACATCTCCCCTATACTATGTTGTAGAGCGTGTCTCGACGCAATGAGAGTTCACAAGTTAGATATACCAATAACTTAGTAAGAGTTGAGATGTCATATGGGTGGGGACATTTACTCTTCGAGCCTTATTACAATAGGCCAAATATGTTCCTTTGAATTAAGGTTGGGAGGACAAATAGTGCTTCCAACCACTTCAACTACCAACCTCAGACATGTTGTCACCAAGTTTATGCAAGAACCTAGACACACACTCTTGGGACAATTTTATCCTCCCCGGGTGACTCCTACCCTCAAACCCTCCCCATAAGATTTGAATATATAACTTAATAGGGACTAAATGGCACACATTGTTTACACTACTCAAAGATACTTATCTAGGTTTTATTAATATAATCTTAAAATCCATTTGACATTTAATAACATTATAATATGTAAACAAGACTCAGATAATGTGAAATAACTTGTTAATGATTTATAAGGGGTAAATTTTGACCTTTTTCAAATATCTTTAAATCTTGAGTCATAATTTTTTTTTTTTAACAAACACTATAAAATATTTATATTAAAATACTGTGACTGAGGCGCATAAAGATGATACATTTTTTTCTAATGAGTTCAAAAAGAAGTTCTTTGTCCACCTATTACATAATTACCAACTAACATGTTTATGTTTTGGTAACTAAGATAGAGAATTGACCACCTGATACTGAGATAATGATTACAAAATTGACGCTGACAACATCAAATTCAAACCTGACCTAAAGACAAAGAGCTATAAAACTATGCAAAATGTAATTAAACATGATTATATGTGGCATAAAATTTAGATATTTGCATAATAGCGTAGGCAAAATAGCACACAACATACTCAATTTTGAAATTTCTAGGGGATTTCATTGCCAAGGAGACCCCAACTCATGCCCAAAAGTGTTAGAATTGCAAAGGAAGGAGGTTTTGGTGTGCCATCTCTTGGAGAAGTAGTGAATTTCGATTGTGCAACTTGAGCTTCTAGTAGACTCTCCAATTTACAAACCTTATGCTCCATAGCATCAATTATCCTTTTGAGATGAAGCAAAGTGTGAAGAGATGTGTCTCGTTCCCTGGCTTGGGATTTCTCCAATGTTGGTAGTGTACTTGATACCTCCTCCAAGCTTGAGCAAAGTTCCATAATCGTTGAATCATGCTACCTAAGAGTGCTACAAGTGGCTCAGAGCTCACCAGCTAAATCCATGGATGCATTGGGAGCAAAGACGGGAGCTAAGACGAACAAGGGAGAGATAATACCTAGTGTTACACAACAATTTGTCACCATTTGTCACCGTCCCTTTTACCCCTCACCCGCACACTGGAGGACTTATTTCGGGACCTATGAGAAGTGACATGACCTGAAACCACTTGCATCATATTCCTCTAAGTATGAGCTTCATATGCCCTGAAGACATCTCCTGCAAAATACCCATGAAAACAGCTCTTTTTGCATTAGCGCGGGTCCACAGTTCACTACCCGCGCCAATGAGGGAAATCCTCTAAAAAGGGCGCGCCATTGGCGCTCTGTCTCAGAGTCGCACTCGCGCCAACCGAATTGAGTAAAGTTTTTAACCAACAAGCTTCCGAAGGTTATCTTCAACCAATTCACCAACTGAATGTATGTTGAGCTATGATGGTTTGGCTTCGAATCTCCATAGAAGGGAAAGTGGTTTGCCACCTTTCATGGAAGTTTCCAAGTGATAAAGCCAATCCCATGAATAATGTGGTTGATCCTATCTCTTTCTTCTCTATCTATAAAAGCTTGCCTCTATGCCTTGAGCAAGCTAGTCACAATAGTTGCAGTAGTTCTAGTCAGTAGTTCCAGCATAGTGATAGAGAATACTAGGAGTTCAAGAGTTTGAAGCTGCAAGAGCCTTCTTTGCACCCATAAGGCCAAATCTAAGAAAGGAGATTCTTGTCACCCAAAGAGAGAGAGGCTTGTTCCATCCCAACAAGCTTTGCAAGACTTGTGTAGCTGACTACCCAGCCAAAGGAGGATTTGACGTCAAAACAATGGTTGTATTCTTCTTTGTTATTTATCAATAATAGATGACTATCATTATGGTTCCACTCTCATTGTCCTATGTTTAATGTTGAGTTATATCTTTTCTGACTGATATATAATTGCATCTACTAGATTTTATGCTTGTATTCGTGTCATTCTTTGCATGTGCAGGTGTCCAATCACAGAGATCGTGGGGATCGTGACCGGCCGAGGCAAAGGAACGAGAGCGACGTCTCTTCTACGAATATTAGCGTTGGAATCCAAGTAGGTTTTCACCATCCAATTTTTATTTTCAATTAGGAACTTGCGTGATAGCATTGTGTGATTGTTGCTAGACCCAATCTGGGCTAGTAGGGATCGTCTCTGTCCGCAGAGAGGATTTACCTCCACAACAATTTGGCGACTCCGTTGGGGAGTCTTGTCTCTTTAGTTCTCTCGTTTGATTGCTTAGATAGCTTTCTGGGTTGGATTTCTTGCCGTCTCTTGCTTCCTGGTCTGCCTGGATACTGTTAACCAAGCCTTTGACTGCTTGTTTTTATTTTTAAGCTAGCAAACTTGATTGCGCTATTTTTTGCATGACAGTCGCGCCAATTGGTGCCACTTGCCAGTGTACAGCCCGCTCCAATCCTCAATTGGCGCTAGTTTTCCGCCTGACAATTGCGCCAGGCCTGTGAACTTTTCCAGTTTGCTTGTTTGCAGCCTTCCAAGCTTGGGTTTTGTGTCTAGCTACACCTTTTTCAATCACTTGAGTGTGTCAGAGTCTTGTTTGACTGGTTTTGAGTTTTTTGGCAAATTATTAATTTGATTTCCTTTGATCATTACTTGGAGGTTTGTCTCAGTCTTTTCACAATTTCGCATCTTTTTGCTGTGTATGTGTGTTAATCGCCTTTGAGTGTTTTTAGTTTATGATATTTGGAACTCACACCCGTTTTTCTTGATTTGCACTTGATTGGTTCTTAGATTACATTAGAATCATCGTGTGTTTGAGAATTCTCTTGCATAGATCACACTTGCATAATAGAATTCTCATTTTCAGGATATGAATGAAAAGTGTGCATAGATTACATTTGCATACTTTGGGTGTTTGCCATTTTCCACCTATTTCACATTTTAGCCCTAGGGCATCTAGTGGCTTTGTGCATCGAGCCTTCCTTAGGAGTTTTGGTCTTTTGTTGGTCCAGTCAACTTTTTGGTTACTCTCTTGCACTTGTTTAGTGATTGTTAAACTTTTTATTGCGTTATTCGAGTGATTCTCTTCTTTTCACTTGGCTTCGTTTGGGCTTAGATCATATAACTCATAGAGGTCTTTGTGTTTTTTTTTGGTTTGAAGGATTGCCTTGGTGTTTTGGGGACTTGATTGTGTGCTCATTAAGTGAAATTGATCTTTTTGCTCGGTGTTACTATCTCTCAAAATTTGTTTAGTGCACTTTGCCATCGAAAAGAAAACGAATAATCTCTTTTGCGTTGCATTAGTTAATTGAAATTAGAAGCTTTTCATTGATTAAGCGATTTAAAACAAAGAAAAGTTTCGTTTATTTGTCATTAGCTGCATTAGAGTGGTTCTTGATTGTTTGTGGTCATTTTGTTTGAAAAATTCTTAACTCTCTCGTAGTTAGTATTCATCGAACGAAATGATATCCTTTGACATATAGTTTGCATTTAGGGAATTGTGAGAGATTACATACGGTAGGACCTGGAAATTGAAACTTAATCAAAGATCAACCATAAAATGAACTGAATGAACTTAAAAACGCATTGGAACATAACGCTCACTGTTTAGAGGTCTAGGCTAGAGACGTGCTCTGGCGTCGTTAAACCTAGTCACTGTTGTTTCACACTACGGTTGGGTGATTCCTCCTTTTGTGACTCGATAGTGGTCTAGCACGGACTTGAGCTCCCACGTACCGTCGCGTATATAGGGGAGACCCCACTAGGTTATCATCCTTTATCCACAGGAAGCCGTGTCTGCTGCCTTACAAGCCGTAACGCACCGAACACAGCATTCGGGAAGATTGACTGCCGTACGGGAAGTCCTTGGTTTTCATATGACTGCCAAGGTGTATATGCAGTTTTACGGATTTGTTTGGTAAACCCTTTTGCCTAGTTCTCTAGAGTAGTCACTTTTGATCCTTTTCAGACTCCTTAAAAGAAAAGGCTCACTTGAGCAGTTTGTCACTTCGGGCTCACAAAACATTCAAAGGCGACTAGAGTCACCTTTTTTCCTTTTCTCGACTCTTAAAACATGAAAAGGTCAAGTTGTGTCCTTGCGTCTTAAAATTTATTTGGCCGCGATTAACATTACCCGGTTAGATCTTGTTTGCGTTAGCTTGAGTAGGCTTCTTTTCGTTCTCAATGGCAACTTTTCCGGGGTTCACCAACCCAGGGACCCCCTCTGACGGGAACCCTGGTCATTTCGCTCCTTTTGGAAATGTTGGTGCTCCTTATATGGCAACATTGTCCCTCCCAGGGTTAACTGTTGGGTTGCCGGTTTGGTTGTTCTCAACCTCTTTGGTCCCTGCCGTCTCATCGTCTAGTCAATCCGTCCCTCCACCTGAACAACATCATGTTGATTCTAAGGTGGATCTCTCCCCTTCTACGCCCACTTCTACGTCCTCATCTTCTACTTCACCTGGTGAAAGTCTAGATTCGAGTAACCAGGTGGCTAAGAAGAAGAAGAAGAAGACGAAGAAGAAGAAGGCTCCCAAGGGAGAGGTTACAAGTGTAGCTACCCCCTCGTGTACACCTGAAGTCGGGCCCCCTTCCGCTCCTCCACGGAAGGTCAAGTTTCCTTGTCGATTATGCAAGGAGAACCATCTTCCTCGCGATTGTCCTGGCGTTCCCAGGGTACTAGAAGTACGGTCTCGCGATCCGGCCCACCCCTCATCATCCTCTGAAGCTCACGGCGATGCTACCTTATCAGTTGGGAATGGTAAGGGAAAAGGGAAGATTCGAATCCCCTGTAGACTTTGTGAAGGCAATCATCCCCTTCACCTTTGTCCGCTCATGGATAAAGCCTCCGGTGTTTTGGCAAGTCTTACAGCTCCTTCACCCCAACTACCCGTTGGTTATCAACTTCTCTCTGCAGCTGCAGATCATCCCCCTACTGACAAAGAGATTGCTTCAAATTCTTCTCTTGTCCAGGCCCCTCTTCCCGAACCCGGCTGTCCCCAGCCTGTTCCAGACCAACCCTTGGTCAGAAAGAGTGTCGACTCGAGTCTGCCGCTCACTCACTCTATTTCGGAAGAGAATCACGCCCATGTTCTTCTCATCTCTTCAGATTCTCCTGAGTCCCGAAATGACTCTCCTAACCCAGCTGCTCCCGAAGGTTCTCCTTCGGTTCCTTTAGCAAATGGGGGCAATCATACGGTTCCCCCACCAAGTAGTCTGGTCGCTTCCATTGATTGGAATCGCCTGATCGCCGGTCGCCTTCCATCCCATATGCCTTTCCAGATCACAGTACATGCATGTGCTAAGGCAGTACCTGGCACTGTTTTGGATGAAGGGGCGTCTGTCAGTCTTATGTCGTACACTACTTGGCAAGCTTTAGGTTCCCCGCAGCTTGGGCCAGTCACTCAGAATCTGTTGGCCTTCGACGGAGGAGCCTACCCATCTCTAGGAGTTCTCCCGAAGTTCCCTATTACTTTGGGAGGCAAAACCGTCTATATAGACATCTTGGTTACCCAAGGTGTTTTAGACTTTAGTCTTCTCCTTGGTCGCGACTATGTTTACGCCATGGGGGCCCTCGTTTCTTCGCTTTTCCGTGTGGTTTGCTTTCCGCACGATGGAAGAATTGTGACTATCGATCAAGTGTCATTCGTTAGTCCCCCGATGCCTCCTGCGCCGTTGTCATCCCCTCCTAGTTTTCATCCACTAGTTGTATCTACCCCACCACAGATCAACTACGTGGCCACCTATCCCATGCCTAGATCCAGTGATGCCGCGTTGTGCATAGTGTCCTGGGGGTATTGGGCCCTGACTTCCAAGATGTTTCCCTTCCACCGGGAGTGGCAATCTTGGAAGCCCCGACTTTCTATTCATTATGATGAAGTTCGAGCGGAGCATAGTTCCTTTCCTATGTCAAGCTCCTTAAAAAATGAAACTAGGTTTGGTTGGAGCATAGTTCGTTTCCCTGTGTCAAGCTCCTTAAACAATGAAACTAGGTGTCGGAGCACAGTTCCTTGTCTTGTGTCAAGCTCGTTAAAAAATGAAACAAAGTGTCCGGAGCACAGTTCCTTTTCTTGTGTCAAGCTCGTTAAAAAATGAAACAAAGTGTCCCGAGCATAGTTCTTGATCTTGTGTCAAGCTCGTTAAAAAATGAAACAATTCCCCCTTTCCAATCGCGTCTTTCAATTAAGATCTCGTGAAGCTTCATTCCATCCACTTTGTTGAATGCAATGAAGCTTGGGGGGCATGTACCTCGAATTAAGACACCATGCTGGGGGGCATGCCCGTTCCTTTTACCTCGAATTGAGACACCATGCTGGGGGGCATGCAAGCATAGTTTGCATGTGTGTGAGTATGTACCTCGAATTGAGACACCATGCTGGGGGGCATGCCCGTTCCTTTTACCTCGAATTGAGACACCATGCTGGGGGGCATGCCTGTTCCTTTATTTTCAAGCATAGTTTTTCGTTTCAAGCTTGTGTAAACATGAAACTGAATCCAAGCAGAGTTCTCCATGGTTCAAGCTTGTGTAAAAATGAACCCATACCCATTTTACATCTTGTGATTGCTATCTTTATCTGCTAAATTCTGCTAGATGAGCCTTGGTTGTTTTCATTCCATCGCCACCATCTCTTTGGCCGATCATATGCTTTCACTTGGTTGTTTTTCCTTTCCTGACGAACCGCAGTGATGAGTGGTTTTATTAGCCAGCCTCTTGACCATTACATGTTTTGAGCAGTTCCACGATTGTCGGAACCAGTTGCTACCCTTTATACCACTCGTTCCTCTAGGATGAGTCACCTTTAAGCTCTTTTCTGACTCGTAAAATATGAAAAGAATGTCGAGTATTTTCCCTTTTTGACTCGTTAAAGAGAATAAAAATGGAGGTCTACTTTTAGCTCTTTTCTGACCGTCGAAATATGAAAAGATTGCCGAGTTATTCCTCTTGACTCGTTAAATGTAAATAAGAGGCGGTCGTCTTTAAACCCTTTTCCGACCGTGTAAAAACGAAAAGATCGTCGGACCCTTGTCGTTTTGGGTTCGTTAATGGTTACGAAATGATGTGATGTTGATCGCTTTTTTACTTTTTCAGATCGATATCACTACTCATGAAAAGTACTCCTCGATCGTAATGGTCGGGCGGTTCTTTCGAGCATTGTTTTATACTTTTTCGGGCTCGAGAGACACAACTTTACGAAAAAGGACCCCCCTGGAGTTTACTTTTTTGCTGTCTTTTCAGACTCTCTAAACAGGAAAAGACGCCGAGTTCTTCCTTTGTCAGACTCGTTAAAACTTAATGACATCGGATTCCGTCGTAATGACGCCCACAAGCATATGCTATCCCCGTCAAGCTTGTTAAAAATAACTGGGGTACTCGCCAGAAATGGTGGGGAAAATGGATCCATAATCATTGTCGTGTCGGCAGTATGTCGCTCTTGAACATGGCACTAGTCTGCATTCGTGTCTGGGTGGGGACATCTCATCTTGTTTTACACTAGCCTCCGTGGATTTGGGTTATCCCGTTTGACCTCTCATCTGCTCATTGCCTTGTCACCATGACCTCTGCTCATTTGATGTCAAATACTGCCAAGTCCACTGTCGTGCCGCCGATATGTTCAAGAGAAGTTGACCTCTGCTAAATTACAACCTCCCTTTGATGCCTCACATAATTCTGAATCACCACAACATCTTTCCTCTGTCTCGTATCAATGATGTGGGAAACATTATGGCCCACCTTTGATCAAGGTCACTTCCTGTCGACTTCAGCTCATTATCCAGGAAGTTGATCTAGAGACTCCCTTCGGTGCCTTGGAGCCTGCATGCCTCAATGGCAGGTTCTTCGTGTTCGGCGAGAGGTTTTCATCATTGGCCTCCGATCGAATGATTCTACGGGTGTTCGACACCAGCTCATTGATTCACACGCCGTAGATTGTACCTGTAGTGCCTTGAGGGCCATTGTCATTATTGGTGGTACCTCTCGCGTTTGTTAATAGTTTTCATCATTGACTGGTAATCAGACGATGTTCATGCATGTTCAACTTCAACTCCTGTATTCACATGCTTGAACTTGTACTCTGTTCGGGTCGAGATGGAGCGCAAGACCCTGGATTTTGTTTGTTGGAATCCAGGCTGCGATTTGTGGCTTATTATGATCATTACATGACTCATTCATTGGATGGTTGCGACCATGCCTGAGTCTATTTATCGATCCTCTCTGGATGGTTGCGTCCATACCTTGGATCTAGATCGTTATGTACTCTATTATGGATGGCTGCGCCCATACCACATACATCATGTACTTGAGATATCAGTTGTACTTCTTTACGCAGGTTCTCCGGCGGCCGTGTTTTCAGTCACGCATGTTCTTGTAAAGCATTTCACCCCTCTCTCTCTCGGGCCTCATGCTTTAGGGGGCATCTGTTACACAGCATTTTGTCACCATTTGTCACCGTTCATTTTACCCCTCACCCGCACACTGGAGGACTTATTTCGGGACCTGTGAGAAGTGACATGACCTGAAACCACTTGCATCATATTCCTCTAAGTATGAGCTTCATATGCCCTGAAGACATCTCCTGCAAAATACCCATGAAAATAGCTCTTTTTGCATTAGCGCGGGTCCACAGTTCACTACCCGCGCCAATGAGGGAAATCCTCTAAAAAGGGCGCGCCATTGGCGCTCTATCTTAGAGTCGCACTCGCGCCAACCAAATTGAGTAAAGTTTTTAACCAACAAGCTTCTGAAGGTTCTCTTCAACCCATTCACCAACTGAATCTATGTTGAGCTAGGATGGTTTGGCTTCGAATCTCCATAGAAGGGAAAGTGGTTTGCCACCTTTCATGGAAGTTTCCAAGTGATAAAGCCAATCCCATGAATAATGTGGTTGATCCTATCTCTTTCTTCTCTATCTATAAAAGCTTGCCTCTATGCCTTGAGCAAGCTAGTCACAATAGTTGCAGTAGTTCTAGTCAGTAGTTCCAGCATAGTGATAGAGAATACTAGGAGTTCAAGAGTTTGAAGCTGCAAGAGCCTTCTTTGCACCCATAAGGCCAAATCTATGTAAGGAGATTCTTGTCACCCAAAGAGAGAGAGGCTTGTTCCCATCCCAACAAGCTTTGCAAGACTTGTGTAGCTGACTACCCAGCCAAAGGAGGATTTGATGTCAGAATAATGGTTGTATTCTTCTTTGTTATTTATCAATAATAGATGACTATCATTATGGTTCCACTCTCATTGTCCTATGTTTAATGTTGAGTTATATCTTTTCTGACTGATATATAATTGCATCTACTAGATTTTATGCTTGTATTCGTGTCATTCTTTGCATGTGCAGGTGTCCAATCACAGAGATCGTGGGGATCGTGACCGGCCGAGGCAAAGGAACGAGAGCAACGTCTCTTCTACGAATATTAGCGTTGGAATCCAAGTAGGTTTTCACCATCCACTTTTTATTTGCAATTAGGAACTTGCATGATAGCATTGTGTGATTGTTGCTAGACCCGATCTGGGCTAGTAGGGATCGTCTATGTCCATAGAGAGGATTTACCTCCACAACACCTAGCTTATACCACTTCCATGTAATCAAACCATTCACTGACCCTTCAGACCAATTCTCTAAAGTGAGATCCATTTTTGGTTCCAAACTTACCCCACAATGCATGCATGATAGGAGATGTGAGGTGATATAACCTTTGCCAGTGACATGAAAAACCATCATAATGATGGGTGGTGAGATATAGATGTGCCTGATGTGTTGTTACATGATGATTCCACTTGGTATGTTCGTGATTTGACATTTGTTGGCCTTTGATGTTAAGCGATTGGATGAATGGCAAGTATCTCATTAAAGCCACCTTTTTTATTCATTGTTATAGCCTTATTGGGTCAAATATTTGCTTCATATTTATTTTAGAGCTTAACATGATTTTAGTCTACCTTGCATGCAAAACAAAGGATTTGGTCTCAGATGCAACTAATAATGGTTTCTAATCTTATCTTTAACCTTTGCTCCTTTAATCATGTGTTGGATTATTAGTTGGGAATCCCTAAACACCATTAGATGAGTGGGATGAAAGGATATGATAAAGAAATGTCTTTAAAAAGGGAATATGCTTTTGTTGCATTATTAGATTGTTCTATGAGTTTCCATGTGTATTTGCGTTCAATTATTCGATGGGGTGAAAGATAGTCCCCCCCCCCCTGACACCTACCTTCCCCCTCGAGTCATTGATCTATTAAAAAGACTCATTATTAGCATATATATCTTGTGAATTGTTGGATATACTTTTGTTATTAGAGTGCCAACTGAAGGATTTGATCTTGAGCCTCACCCAAATTACTCTAACCTGTTATCAAATCTCCATGGTTTAAAAAAAAGGAGTTATTAACATATTAAGGAAGATGAATTCTTCAACAATTAAAATAAATTTGAGGTCATATTGAAAAACCAAAATCTATTTTTTAACCTAAATAATGTTTACAAGAAGTCCAACATCCTTATCATCTTTAAGGCTAGAGTAACTGGGTCATGTGCTTTCGGTAATATAAAATCTTAATCTCATATATAAAACTAGATAATGACCTTGATTGCAGTTAAACCTCATGCCCCAAAAAAAATGTAAATAAACTTCTTTCTATTAAACTGATACCATATTACATAATATCAAAATCCTTTTGCCATGGTTTGCCAAATTGGAAACCAAACCAGTGACAAAAATTAATGTCTTTTGTCCCAAATGTCCATATACTAACCAAATACATACAAAAAGGTTTAATAAACTAGACATCATTATGCAAGACATTATGCAAATTCAAAGTAAATTAGAAAAACCATAAGTTAACTGAAACCATCAAGAGGACAAGCAAACATGAATAGTTATTGGAATTGTTGGATTGACTTGAGGTGTAGGATTTTATTTGTTGTAGAATTTCTCCTCAATGCAAGCCAATTTTTCATGATTTTCCACCCCCAACACGGTTTCTTGTTCTTTATTTATTAGATCGATATGTCTCAATTTCTAGTCCTCCCATAAGTGACTATTCCAACTTGCCAAAAGATGAAGGTGTGTCATTGCATCCAAAATTGTCCAGAAGGTCCACTACCTTATTGTCCAGAAGCTCCATTGTTCAATTTCTTTACTCTTGGGATGACTAGCCAAGAATCTCCATCCACAATCATCCTAGAGAAGTCTTGTGATGATGCAATAACAAGGCTAGTCTCTAGAGGTACAAATTTGATTGCATGGTTACCTGAATGTCACATACTATCTGTTATCACAAAATCAGTACTAAGGGCTGCTACCTAGCAAGATCTTATGTAACTATTTCAACCAGACTTTAGATTAAGGATTAGCCTCCTTAGTCAGAGAGGGCTCTCTCACAGACTTTTGATAAGAATCAATTACAAAAACAGATGGCTAACTCTTCACACATTTCATGAAAATAAAGCTGGTTGGAAAAACAAAACAACACTTCTTCCATTGGGCTCATGGAGTCATACACTTCTGCAGTAAACTATTAATCACTCAATCATAGAAGCCAAGGCATATAATGTTTAACACTCAAAACATTTCTCAAAAAGAACCACAACTCATAAATATACACAGGAAGTCTGAGCACTAGGTGAATTCAGAGTGATTGCACATTTAGTGAGCTGTAAAATATATAAAGGATAATGACAAAACTTCACACATTCTGAGCATTTGAACACATGATGAATCTTGGGAAGAAAAAGTAATCTTTATATTACTGTCAAAGTCTTTTACATGAGCTGATAAAAACTCTGTTTTTTCATAAATCTCCAACCCTACTTACATCAGAGTTTTCACTATATATAGGAAAACCAAAACTAAAACTATCTTGAGTCTCCTCAACAAGCATGAGGGGAGAGCTCGATGATCTACCATTAATTAACCTTATCTATTTCTAAACAAACTTATTAAATACATAAGGTATTGTGCTGTAAATGCAGAGAATCCTAATTACATTGAAAGCCCAACTCTATCTTCTCGTGTGCATGATTCTCCTTGGATCCTTGACAGCTGTACAATTTCTGTTGTGGCTGAGATATATTGAGGAACATTCACTGAATGAGCTGGCCTTCGGGTGCTAGCTGTAAAGATGGCTTATTAACTAGTAAACATGAACACCCTATTTTCACGGTCCCTGTCTTCCATTCTTCTTCACCATTTAAAAACCACGCTCCAAGCTCTTAATCCTTCAATAATAACGCATAACACCATCTGCCTCATGATCTGGATGCCTTGTGGACTGAACAGGTGTGCTAACCAACAATCTCGGTAACCCTACCAGAACCCTAATAATTCGGACATAAAGTGCCTTTAAGAACACTTTAGCAAAAAACAAAATATTTCACTTTTTCTTCAAAACTCACACCTGTCACTATTTGAGCTGCTATGATATCCATGTATAATCTCCCTCCTGTCCTCGAGGCATTCCTTTCAAAATTCGCTGACCCCATCATCAAATTTCATTGTTTTCTTATAAAACAGCGTTCTACAGTAGTTTCGTAGCGCGCTACGAAACTACTGTTTTTGTCAAAACAAAACATATTTATTTTGCAGCGCTTTCTGCTTAAACTCATGATTCCTTCAGACATTTTATACAGGTGCTAGGGACCTAAATAACTTCAAAATGATAGAATTTGAACCAAAATTTATCAAAACTTTTGAAAAGTACCTTTCCTCTTAAGTCAGTGAGCTAGTTTACCTAGCTTCTTCTTCAAACTGCTAACCTCTTCCTTCAAAGCCTTATTTTCTGATCTCAGACACATGTTCAGCTTTCTCACGTGTTTTGCTTGTTTAAGTGCTGGTATCATCCATGAAAATACATCAGACCCTGAGCCAGCTTGCTTCAGTAGACTTGTGCTGCCTTTTAATACAACCCTTCTATAACTAGCATATCTCATTGCACGTTCTCTAGAAAAACTCTTTGTCTGAGGCACCTCTTCCTGGGTCTTTCCTGCCTAGTTCTTGATAGCTATGACATTCCCTCCTTGGCTAATAATAACCTTTTTACCTTTGTCTTTACTCTTGGCTGCATGCACTGTTTTAGTCAGAATTTCAATAAACTCTGTACTAGGCATTTTTACAGCTGCCTCCTCTTTATGCACTTTCTTGGCCTCTTTCATTTGTCTTCTTGTAATTGGCCTCCTTGGTTTAAACACATATTCTTCACTTGGCTCCTCAAACCGTAACCTTTTCGAAGCCTTTGATTTCTTCATGCTCTCTGGTGAAGATTGGGTTAAGTCAATGTGCATTGGTTGCACTGGCTGATCTTGTTCAAGTTCCATTGGCTCAATCTGCACTGACTGATCTTGTTCAAGTTCAATTGCTTCAAGTAAATCAGTTAAACTAGCTTTTGACACAGGACTCTCTTCAACAGCAATTGACTTACCCTTCTCCTTGCTCAACTGACCTCTGGTTTTTACTCTTGATCCCTTTTCAACTTCACTTGGTGCAGGTGCATCCTTCTTCTGTTTGACCTTCTCTTTTGATGATGATTTAGGTGTCTCCTTGATCACCACAGGCTTCACTGGTTTCTTCAACTTGGTTTTGGACTTCTTTAGATCTTTCACCTCCTTCCTGATCTCAGCAAGAGTAGGTTCTTCAATTGTTTTCTCCCTTTCCCTAACAGGCAATGGAGTAAGGCCCGTCTTGCTCTGAAAGCCCGCCATAAAAATAAAGGAGTCCCAATCTTTACCAATCTTCTGCAAACCATCTAACACTAACAACTTCACCAAACCATGATGAAACAGTGATGTTTCACAGCCATCTTTTTTCAACTGAATTTTATCACACATTTTACTTAGGCTTCTGAATAAGTAGAAAGGGATATCAATTGATGCTTTGCCTGTGAAATGTAACAAAAGCTTAAAATGATATGAGTACACTTTGTTATACCTCCCTTCGCATGTTAAATACTTTTGGATGCATGTGAGGAGCAAGGCAAAATGTTCCTTCACGTAACTCCTTGGCACAGCTTTCGTGAGATCCTCATTTACATAAGGCTCCTTCAAAAATTCCTTACATGGGCTCATGTCGAATTTAAAATTTTTGAACCATTCATTTCCACCTCTAGGGATCTTAGTCACATTAGAAATGGCTTCTGGGGATACATGGAATTCTAGCATTGACACCTTAGAGTTTAAACCAATAAAATTCAATGCAAAAGCTTTTGTTACCTCTGCGTGCCCTCCTTGCAACTTCTCACAAAACCTCCAGCAACCCGCGTTTTTAAAAGCTCTTGCTACACCTTCATCCTTTAAAGTAATATCAAGCCCCACTGGTTCTGTTCTTTGGCACCTACCGGATCGATGTTCCCTTTTCTCCATTTTACTTTGCAAACTTTCGAACAGAAAACTAACAGCGGCTTCAATTCAGAATGCAACTTCAAACTTTGGAATGCAGGCTCGCTTGCAATCAGCTCCTTTAAATGAAAACTCGGGCTCCCTTTCGCTTCAATAATTTTGTCATACAAACAAGTCAGTTCCCGCACTAATAACAACTATTATGATACAACCATACATCATAAAATCACTTCGAATGATATTTATGTGCGTGATTTTGAACCTCATAGCGGAATGATGACCATAATGACCTGGAGAGGACATCAACTGACAACATATGGACGGACCTAATGACTCATCCCCCCAGACTTGACATTTCAAGAAAATGCGCTGCAGAAACCCCGAATCCCCAATTCCGTAGCGCAAACAGCTATAAATGGACATAATTCGCTACGAAATGGCTGATAAATCACACGCTACGAAAAGGCGGAAACATCATTACGCTGCCAAATTGGCCAATCAGACTGCGCTGCGAAACTGCGCAAAGGACCAATGACGCAAACAAGACATGACATGCCTTAAAGAATTATGATGGAGGGTGACTAACAGTTTTTTGCAATGATTCACATCAATACCTTTTTAAAACATGATCCCTAAGTAACACACAGAAGACCATAACCATTCATCACACATGACAATGAATTTTTTTTTTGTTTGGGACAACATTATGTACATAGACTGTAATACATGGACTGTAGTACATGGACTGAAATTCTAGGTGATAACACTATCTATGAATAGAAAACATTGGTTGCCATAGTTGTCACGACAAATTCCTCCAAGACTAGCAGAATATGGATTTCCTTTAGATGCCCCATTAAAAATAAGTTTAAGGAATCCAAGGGGAGGAGGGCTCTAAGAGACCTAAGGAATAGAAGATATGCTTCTTAGAGGAAAAGGATCGATAGAAGGAGACAAAAATAACTAAAGATTACACAAAATTGTGCCATCCAAACCTTCAACTTCTTGGTCTAACAATGACCAAGGGTGAAGTGGTGTTGTTCACAAACACTCTACAATTCTTTCGGAATATTACCTCCCCTTCTAATGCTTGGTTATTACAGATATGATTATTCTTCTCTTTCCATGTGTTTCATAGCAAAAATCCTGGAATGATGGGCCCAAGCTTGATTCATAATACGATTCTTTGTCATAGAAGATATCCAACCTTCACTTCTTTTTATGATGCCATTCCTATTCGTGTCTGAGTGTCCAATAAGTTAAAGAGTTGAGACCCTAAAGTTTCAGAAAAAACACATGTATTGAGAAAGTGCTCTATGTCCTCTGCATCTAATACATAAAAAACATAAGGAAGGGCCTTTGAATCCTCTGCCGACAATTTTATCCCATGAAAGGACTCAGATATGTACTAACAACCAAAGAAAATGTGAAACTTTGGGTCCTAAGTTTTGAGCCCAAACCTATTTCTAGATTGGTAGATGAGGAAGATTGGTGTGACCTGAAGCTAGTTGATGTAACCACCTCTTCCCACATTTACCCAATTCACAAGCCTACCAAGGTAGATATGAGACGAAGAGTTATTATGACATTGCCCAATCTCCAAGCTCCAGTTAAGGAAGTGGGGCCTACAAACTTACTACAAACTGACAACTCACAACATCCCTCAAGGTTGCAGGACACTTAGGGGCCAAAAGACCACCCTAGGTGACCAAACCCTGAGTTGGGGCTCTTTTTCATTGACCTAGACTCCCAAATACATGCATGACAAGGCTTGGGTGCAGTTATAAGCCTCCAACTGCATGCACAACACTGCCTTCATGCAGTTGTGAACCAACTTGCCTAGTTTAGAGGGTGCGATCCTCAGATTTGAACTACAATTCCAGGCCAGCATCTAGACCATTGCCCAGAACTACCTAATACTTTCCAAAATCATAATTGACATGAAAACAAAGCTAAACATTCAAACTCAAGTAAAAAACTTGACCTAGACTGCCTAAAACGCACTAGACATTTCGTCAAACACAAGGAAAACATGTAAGCTACATGTAATGAATGCATATCTAATCACAATAGTCTAAGATTCATTTGAGAATCACCAAGAAGGCTCTATGCCCTCTCCACATAGCTGCAACAACACTTATTAGCCCATACAACCATCAACCACCCAATAGTTAAACAATTCATGACAAGAGTCATAGATAATACATATCATATAACCAACATATAACAAAAAAAAAACAGTATAGAGATCATGGCAACTCAACCATAATATTGCCAACGTAATCACTACAAATGCTCATAGATCACAATAGGAAAAAGTCTCATATTAACATATGAAAATACCAACTAAGTCAAGGAATTCAACGTACCATCCGACCATATATTGGGCTGAACCAAATCTCTCTTTTAGCCAATCACCCTTGTGCCATATTCCAAGTATGAATGTGGGATTTCATGAAATAAACCAAGACAAAACCAAACCAGGGCCTCTAGAGGCCAAACTACCTCAACCCTCAACCACAGTGATTCCACCTCCATGACCAGACATCACTATCACCAACTAGATCGGTCTCTACCAAAGTTGTCCATGGCTCCAAGAACTAGTAACTCAACCCGCAACCTTCTACAGCTCCAGAGCGTTTGTCCAAACTGACTCCAGGGACTAGTAACTCAACCCACCAAGGGCTCTAGAGCATTTTTCCCAACCTAGGCTCTAGGACTAGTAACTCAACCCAAGTTGTCCCAAGGCTTCAAGAGTGTTTTTTCCAACCCACAACCATAAGGAACATAAGCACCAACTAGTAAAAAAATCAACTGGAAAAACCCACAACACCATGGTTATTGAGGAAATGGCAAGGCAACGCTAAAAACACTATCAATCCATGAAAATATCCATGTCATTGACAACACATAACCATAAAATCACATGCATCCAAAAATCAGGAAGGAAATCACACATGCAACCTATTACCTGCAAAGCAATCCATCGTAGTTGTTGATCCAACTGTTCCCTTGCACTTTTCTGCTTTCCTTGGCCTTCTTTCTCCAAATCCAATGTATGCCAAAGTGCTCCAAGAATGATCCAAGATTGCTCCAAGTGTGCAAGAGTGTGAGAGGATAAGAGAATGAAAAGAGCTCCAAACCTAAACTAACAAAAGGTTAACCAAAAAATAGTTGTGAACTGATCCTCATAAACCTTTTTATCATTGAGGCCTCTATTTTTCCTCTAATTTGCTTAACATTAAAATACGTGTCTCTTCACCTTCCTTTTCTCCTAATTTCCTTTATTTTCGTAAACAAATGCCAATTATTGCCACTTTGCCTTTGCCAATTTCCATAGCCATTAACTAAGAACAAGTGATACCCATCACTATGTTTTGCCAAACATTCAGGTTGGAATATGTGTTCCCATGACCTTGGTCTTATATTTTATTTACATAGAAAATCAACCAGGGGTTGTTACAAACCCCTCCCCCTTGGGGGAACATCGTTCTCGGTGTTCAATGACACATGTGACCAACAAACTATTGAAAACAAAACATACGACCCATGGAGCTTTATAACATAGTTGAATGCAGTATTTACAATGCACAACTATTGCAAACCACGAAAATCATACCACTCATTGGAGATTTATAACACAGCTCAGTGTGGTATCTACAACAACACACACACACCCCCCCCCCCCCCACACATATATATATATACATATACATATACCAAAAACTCATTTGCTCTAACTAGTAAATAATGAAGGATGCGTAGGCCACATCTTATCATTCATATCTTATGTAGCTTCATTGGGCCTAAATTGCCTCCACTACACTTTAACCTGTTCGATTGATCTGTTTTGGAGCATGAGTTAATTTTGCTGTAATATGCATTGTGGTTCTGGCTGTAATTCTCCCTTTGGTTCCACCTGCAATAAATACCAATCAATCACATGATCAACATCTTGGACACACTTCTTAAGCAATGAAATATGGAAAAAATCATGGACTTTCACTGTTGTAGGTAGTGTGAGTCTATAGGCCACTGGTCCAATCCTCTTAAGGATCTTAAAAGGCCCATAATACCGAGTTGCCATATTGGCACATGACCCAATCCTCAAGGAGCTCTTCTTGGGTTTGATGTGCAAGTACACATGCTCCTGAACCTAAAAATCCTTTAATACCCTACGCTTATCTACATAACTCTTTTGCTTGTCTTGTGTTACCCTTAGATTCCTCTTAATAACGTACATTACTTGTTCCATCTCTGCCAACATATCCAGTCCAATCAATACATTGTTCACTGGATCACTCCAACTGATGGGAATATTACAACTCCGCCCATAAAGTACCTCAAACAGACTCATCTTCAAGGACTCTTGATACCCGTTATTATAATTAAACCCTACCAATGGAAGATACTATTCCCACTCCCATTGTTGATTCATGACGTACATCCTCAACATGTCCTCAAGAATCCTGTTAACCCTCTCTATTTATCCATCTATCCACGGATGATAAGTTGTACTGAAGGCCAACTTTGTCCCGAAACCTGCAAACAACTCTTCCAAAACCTAGAAGTGAACTTGGCATTTCTTTAAGATACAATCTTCTTAGGAACACTATGTAATCTCACTATCTCCCTGATGAAAATTTGAACCCCACGAAGAGGACACTAGTATAAATATGGTACGAAGGAGCGGCGTAACGGTAGGAGGGAACATAGGTGGGGAGCTAGGCGACCTGCCTATGGGGAACCATACTTTTGGACTAAAGTAGGGAAGGGCAGGGCCAAACGAAGATCAACTGAGCTTCGTGAAAGCCGCTACCTCAGGTGGGAAGGACCAAACGGAAGCCAAATGGACCCCTACATGATCACCTCCTTTCTTGACGCATGCATGAAATTGCTGCGGAATCAGAAGGTTGTCTAAGGGCTACAGGAATTGATTACCAGGAGCACCGAATTCAGCGAACCCCAGGTGGTCCGGAGGATAGGACAACATGCTCTACGCACTGGACGAGAAATGAGAATGACGACGCAAATAGGAGATTATGAAATGGATCAAGTCATCCTGGATTTAGGCTCGGATGAAAATATATTGCCTAAGCAAACTTGGGAGTGTATAGGCAAGCCCGTACTGCAATGGTCCCCAATTCAACTACGAATGACCAACTAGCAAAAAATCTTACCAATGGGCCGATTGCAAGGGCTAACGGTGGATATTGATGGTGTAACGACCCAGACTGATTTCGAAGTCATAGAGCTTATCGATGATAGCAATCCTTACCCTGCTTTGCTTGGGATTGATTGGGCCATCGACATGAAAGGAATCATCAACTTGAAAAGGCGCACAATGACTTTCGAAAAGAAGTCACTTTGCGTAGTAGTTCCGCTGGACCCAGCGGAAGGGGAGCGCTACACAGAACCTGTCCGCGACGAGGAAAATAATGATGAACTGGATTGCATTTATCAGATAATGGCACAGAACCCTGGTTAGATGCATTACAACAACAATAGAAGAACCTCATGGGAACGTGAGAGTATCTGCACTATCGATTCTGAGGAGGAGGCAGAGCGCTGGCAGAATCGATTGCAGGAAGTTACAACACTCAACTGTAATAGGGTGACTCAATCGGCACGATGTGAAGAAAGATGCCACCCGGAAGAGCAGGACGCGACCACTGAAGACTAGCTCACATGTGTAGTACAGGAATAGCCCAGTGCGTCGGCAGACAGGGTGCGCGCACCGATAGAAGGATCGGGGAAGCTCAGATACAAGAGAAAGTTTCGACTCCGAATTGGAAGATATGCGCGGCAATTAAGTTGGCATAAAACGATAACACGAAGAACACAGGTGTATGGTGGACGACCGACACCTCAAACAGACCAGAGTGGACCATAGAATCATCAGGTTAGAGGGAACCTCCCCCCTATGGCCCAATCAACCACTATAGGCATAACTTCTCCCACTAGAGATGGCGTCCGCGACAAGGTTCAACAATTATGGGCTGCCATTCAGCGTGTAAAATGATGACTTGATGAGTTGGAACAAACCGAGGCCTGAATCCGTGACCATAGTATGAAGTTGGACAAAGCCATCGAGAAACTTCAATTAGAAGTGGCCACCCTAGATGACGAAAAGGAATGGCCTAAGGAAACCAACATGGCTGGCTTTCCTACCTTGATACGGCTGCACCAGAAGCCACAAGGGCGCGCACACCATAATTCTGTGATAGAAGCAGGAGGACATCTAGGGTGCTCGCGACGCGGGTCAGTGGGGAACTGGAGGACCCACGAGAAGGGTTCACCCTTTTGACTATCCTTCAAAGGTTCATTCCCAGCACCCCAAGCAGTTGGAAGAGGGTACGCGACTATAAAACAGGTTGCTGTACAATGGCACGATATGACCACCGACCCCCTACAGGAACTGCATCTGTGACCTTGGGGATTCACGGCTGCAAAGGAAAGATGGAAAGTGACCGTTGAAGATACTGCTCATGGTATGATGGTGCATTTAAAGCACCTTGAAGCGGGCGGCGGGCCAGTAAGGCAAAAGCATAACCACCCAAATCACATTTATGAGCTACCACAAAAACAAGCCGCTGATTTCTGAGTTCAATCGATATATAAACAAAGTAAAGGTCACACCACCATGTCATACTATCCGGCAAGAGAATCGGTCCGTATTGCCTACATCATGAGCAATGAGGAAGTTGAAAACAGTTCGTGGTTTCAGGCAGTGCCACAACATTACAAAGATGTCATCTTGAAAGCTCAAAGGCCTACCGTTGTTAGTCCACAGCCAGAGTTGCCGCAGAAAGCAAAACATTCTAAATCCCCCCGGATGCCGAAGACCAAGAAGAAACCTCCACTTCCAGAATTAGTTCGACGGTCACCACGACACCTGTAGGTTGGCAAGTCCACAATGAAGGAAAAAGGTAAAACTGTTATCATCGATAGCAAGGAAGAAACAGAAGAGTCTCCCACGAGGGTCGAAGAGGACATCCCTGAGGAGGAACTTGTATAGCCAGTGCGACGAACCAAGTATATGCCTCCAAGCAAGGGGACAAACAAGGTACCCACAAACCTAGACGAATTCAGCAATACAATCACTACCCACAAAAATGGTACCCACAAACTTGGACGAATTCAACAATACAATACAGTCAATGCGTCCAAAGGTAGTAATCTAGCCAAGGGAGGAGCAGGACTCTCTAAGGAGTTTGGTATTGACAGCTGCGGGTATCCCGCAGACTACAACATCACTAGTAGGGGATGTACCGTAAAAAAGGAAATGCGAAGTAGAATTGGTCTGGATGCTGTCGCCCCGCCTAGGGATAGGATCGCACACTACAACAAAACAACAGAAGGATGGATAGATGGTGCCCATGGGTGGAGATGCAGTCAATAAGTCGCCTCTGATGGTTCTCGACGATTGGGATCCTGCGGACAATAGCCAGGGTCTTGCAAAATTGCAACACAGGTTGCAGCGAACGGTGCAGAGAGAAGATAAAATGGTCGGAAAGGGCTACGGTGGTACCAGGAGGTCCCGTATGTGGCTCCCCCGCTCACACTAAAATCCTCGGAGGGGGTGTTCTGCGTTAACTGAGCAGAGCATAATGAGCATCATCGGTTGCGAGATGTGGTAGAAACACTGAAGCAGGAAACAGATGAAGCGTTGCAGGAGACAAATCAGGAGCAGTCGGATGACGAGCGCCACTCAACGGGAGGTGAACCGCGAAGCTAGGCAGAGCGTCTAGCCACACCAGCAAGTGACTCGGGACGAGTCACGATGATTGTGTTGGGGGACTGTTGGGTAGTGCAAGCCCTGCAAAACGAGTATGGGGTGCGAAGCCTGGAATTTTGGGTAAGGTAAAAGACTCCGCGGAAAGCGCGGAGCGCGAACTATAGTAGGTTTAGTCAAAGGGTAGTTTGCCTGAAAATAATGTAAAGAAATAGTAATAGAGTTGACCCGTGGAGCAATCGCGGGCCAAGGGAAAGTATAAATAGAGTGAGGCTCTATGAGGGAAAGGTAGTTCAGTTTTGGTTTTTAGCCCAAACATGTAATGGGTGAATAGTCTGAGAGTAGTTGTAAGTCTGAGTAGAGGGAGTAGGGTAGAAGGTAGAGGCTCTGCAGCTGTGTGCGCAGAGGCCTGGAAAGTTCGCAGCTCTGTGCGCGGATCCCTGCAGCTGAGTGCGCAGAGGCCTCAAAAGTCCGCAGCTGTGTGCGTGGACCCCTGCAGCTGAGTGGGCAAGGAGGATCAGGATGTATGGTTGAAGATTGATAATAAAGATAAACTTCTTCTGAATTCTGTGTTAATTGCGATTTTACTCTTTTATGATAAATGAATTGTTATGATCTCGGCATTTGATATTGTTGAATACCTGTGAACCGGGTTAATCTTGATGCGCGAAGTAACCAAAATTAATAAATGTTTGCTTAAAGACCATTTTAACTAGATCAAACTAGTAATAAGTGATTCAATCTATAATTAGCGTGCTAAGGGTATTCCGATCTGCGCGGCTCTGGCACAGCGTGAGGCTGTAGAACAGTGCACGAGCCCCAAACCACATCCAAGACATACCCAAGGTGCGTAAACCTCGTTCCAGCACCCTCCCCTGCTACCTCGGGTGAGATCTCAGTCCACGCTTCGTGGGCTATTGCCAAAAGGGCTGGTAGCTGCGAGATTTGTTTGGCTAAATAATTCTTCCGAACCTGGGTCAGCCCATATAAGCCAACAATCACTAGTTGAATTCATAGACTTAAATGTAATGAAGTGAGCTACCTTACTTAACCTGTCGACCACAACCATGATGGAATCATGTTGTCTCAATGTCCTCGACAAACCTGTATTGAAGTCCATGAAAATGACCTCCTGTTTCCACTTTGGAATTAGATTCGGCTATAATAAACCACCTGGATGATTACACTCAGATTTTAGCTGATAACAGTCAAAACATCTCGGAACAAACTCAACCACCTCTTTTTTCAAGTTTAGCCAATGATAAAATTTCTTAATTGTTGTCGACGTCTTATGATATCCTGGGTGACCTGAATACAACTTAACATTAAACTTCCTCAAGGTAAGATTCTTGAGCTCATTATCATCTGGTGCATAAACCTTATTCTTGAATATGACCAAGCCATATGCTATGAGATTGTACTCCCCATCCCTATCCCCTGCACCCTATTGCTGTAACTTATGCCTCAACTGTTGATACTTGCCATCCTGTTGTCCTGCCTGCAAGATCTGTGCCCGCAAGTCTGTCCTATAAGAACTCACTGTTGTAATGTGATTCACCTGCACTCTTCTACTAAGAGCATTTGCAACATTGTTTTCCTTTCCCTTGATGTTGTTGGCTTGTTGGGGCCTGACCCAGGTTCAGAGTTTAATTAGCCAAACAAATCCCTGTACAACTAGCCCTTTCGGCAACAGTCTGCGGAGCGCAGACTAAGGTCTCACCCGAAGCAGTATTAGGGAATGCTGGAGCCAGGTTTCCGCACCCTTGAGATGTCTGAGGGGTTGATTTAGTTCAAATGTGAATACCTTCACATAGGTTACTTCGCGCCCTTCCCTACCCTGTAGGGCCTTCGCGCCCTGTTATATTTGCCTTTCGCGCAACCCTAACCAGGGGCTGTGGGGCTTTCGCGCTGCTGGAGCAATGATCTGCACTATTTCCCCAAGTCACACCGTGGCTCTTAGTTATCTTCTTATAATAGTTAGTTATCTTCGCATAAATAGATACTCTATATTATATTCACTTACTCAGCGCATTTATATAAGTTTGCGCAGTAAATAAACAGTAAACTTGCAATTCATACCCAATATAATTCAATGCATAAAACAGGAAAAGATACACAGAAATATGGTAAAACTTCTCTTTACTAATGCTTCCAATAGTTACAGACTCAACCTGCCCTGTGCACTCAGCTGTAGGGGTCTGCGCACTCAATTGTGGACTACTAGGCCTCTACGCACTCAGCTGCAGAGCCTTCTCCTACTCTACGACCCAAAATTAGACTTTACACTTCAGATACTCTACTATGCTTCTATTCCATGATCATCAATTGATGTCTTAACTACTTAAAGCCTCGCTCTATTTATACAATCCCATGGTTTGCGGACCATGGGTAAATCTCTCAAACCGACACTACTTTACAAAAGTAAGGGTGGATAACCCTATGGCTCTATTTACCATCTTCGCGCTCCACGCCCATAAATCGCGAAGTATTTACAATGGAATTAGTCAAAACATGGGATTTAAGCCCCAAAACTTGCCTTGGGGGGATCCCACGACTAACAGACCCCCAACACAAACATCGTGACTCGCCCTCGAGTCACTCTGTCGGTGCGGAGATCTTCGCGTAGAGACTTCCCAACTTTACTTAGACGACTGCAAGGTCAACAGCGCACTGAGCGGCTGCCTGCTGAATCTTCTGTACTCTTTGTCCAGAGACCGCGGTGTTGGAACTGATCCCCTGTATCTGTTCCTGCGTCCCCTGCATCTGCTTATAGTCCTGCGCCTTCTTTCAGCTACCTGAAGCGCGAAGATTGTGCTTCTGTTGGCTAGTCAGATGGTCGAGCCACTCATGTATGGCTTAAATCAACTACTATTCACTTAACCTGGGAAAGGTTCTCCATTTATATTTACCAGTTGCATGGCACCTCCGTCTGTGACCTCCTTAACAGCATACGGTCCTAGCCAATGCATTCTAAACTTTCTCGGGAATTTATCAAACTTATTGTCATATAGTAACACCAGATCGTTTACCTTGAAGGTGCGCAACTTAATATGTCGATCGTGCTAAGCCTTTCCACACTGCTTTTATACCTGCTGATGGAATCTAGCCAAAAACCGTTCCTCTTCGAGTTCCTCCAACTGCGCAAGTCTCTCCTCCAGGGTTCTGTGGTCTGTCATACCTGTGAGCGCTGCTATGCGCAGACTAGGCACAATATACTCCATTGGCATTGCGGCTTCCACTCCATAGACCAACCGAAAAGGTGTTTGTCCCATCAGTTTCTTGCAGGTTGTCCTATAAGCCCATAATACTGCAGGTACACGCAAGTCCCAATCACTTCATTGCGCGTTGCATACTTTGGTCAGCGCAGTCTCCAATATTTTGTTAAATGCTTCTACTGTCCCATTGGCTTGTGGGTGATACAGTGCGTTTTTTTTTATGATACAACTAAAAATCTTCTGTTAGGGAGTTGATTGTTTCGTTCAGGAAATGTGTACCATGATCGCTCATCAAGATCTTCGGACATCCAAATCGTGTCAATACGTGTTCAAATAGAAACTTCGTGGTCATGGCGGCCATGCAATATTTTACCAGTTGCGCTTCTGCCCAACGAGTCAGGTACTCTATCACAGTGATAATGTATCTCGCGCCCGTCTTTCCCTGAGGTTTGATAGGTCCTACAAAGTCGATTGCCCACTTTTCAAAGGGCTGCAATGTCATTTATGGATTCAAAGGCATCTCGTCCCTCCGTGATGGTTTACCTATTCTTTGACATACATCATAGGCCTTGCAATGTGCTTTTGAATCTTGATGAAGGGTCGGCCACCAAAACCCTACGTTTGGCTAATTAAACTCTGAACCTGGGTCAAGCCCCAACAAGCCAACAAATCCTTGTACGATTGGCCCTTTTGACAACAGTCCGCGGAGCGCGGACTAAAGTGTCACCCGAAGAAGTATGGGGGGATGTTGGAACCAGGTTTCCGCACCCTTGAGATGTCTGAGGGGTTGATTTAATCCAACTGTGAATACCTTCGCGCAGGTTACTTCGCGCCCTTCCTTGCCCTACAGGGCCTTCCTGCAACACTAACTAGGGGCTGTGGGGCTTTCGCGCTGCTGGAGCAACGATCTGCACTATTTCCCCAAGTCACACCATGGATCTTTCTTATCTTCTTATAACAGTTAGTTATCTTCACATAAACAAATACTCTATGTTATATTCACTTACTTAGCACATTTATATAAGTTCGTGCAATAAATAAACAATAAACTTGCAATTCATACCCAATGTACTTCAATGCATAAAATAGGAAAATATACACATAAATATGGTAAAACTTCTCTTTATTAATGCTTTCAATGGTTACAGACTCAATCTGCCCTGCGCACTCAGCTGCAGGGGTCTGCGCACTCAGCTGTGGGCTACTAGGCCTCTCCGCACTCAGTTGCAGATCCTTCTCCTACTCTACGACCCAAAACTAGACTTTACACTTCAGATAATCTGCTATGTTTGTATTCCATGATCATCAATTGATGTCTTAACTACTTAGAGCCTCGCTCTATTTATACAATCCCATGGTCCACGGACCATGGGTAGATCTCTCAAACCGACACTACATTTACAAAAGTAAGGGAGAACAACTCTATGACTCTATTTACCATCTTTGCACTCCACACCCATAAATCGTGAAGTCTTTACAATGGACTTAGTCAAAACATGGGCTTTAAGCCCCAAAACTTTCCTTGGGGGGATCCCATGCCCAACAGAGGTACCTGATCTCGAAGGCAGACTAACTAAGAGTAGCTAACCATATAGCTCACCTCACATTAAGATTAGGTTGGTCAATCAAGTATCTTAGTCCACTATGATCACTCATCAGAATAAACCTCCTCCCAAGAAGATAATGCCTCCACATCTTCAAGGCACGAATGATAGTTTCCAACTCAAGATCATGAGTCACATAGTTATGCTCGTGCTCATTCAACTTCGTCGAATCATAGCATACTACTTGTCCTTCATGCATCAAGATGACGGACCTCTAAATTAGACATAAATTAAGGCCCATGCCTCTAACTTAAAACATAAATTAAGGCCTATGACCATCCTTCAACACATTAACCCTCTCTTTTTGCATTAGATAATTTATTTTTTAACTTTAATATATTCATTAGGAAGGTTTATGAATAATTGGATATTTGTGCCTAATATTATTTATTTTTGTGTAATATTATGAGAATATTAGGCAGATTATGAAGATTTGGAGGAGGAGATAATTTAGGGACTTGTTCCCTACTACAAGAGGATCAATAATAAATAATAAATCAACAAGATATTATGGAATTATGGCACAGATTGTGGAACTCCAATGATTGAGAAAATCTAGGAATGTGTTCCACTAATTAAGGGATATTGGTGGGGAAAGCTTCTTCCATTCATGGGGAATGATTCCTAATCATTTTGTATAAGTACCAAGTCGAATTTGCCTCTAGATATAGATTTTCATTAGTGTTATTGTGGAGAGAGCTTGTATTTTTGCAGCTCCATTGTATTTTCTTGCAGGGATGTAATTCTATTGATGAAAATAATGAAGATTGGTGTCATGTTCAACTTCTAAATCTTGTTCTCCTCTATGGGTCTCTGAGTTTCCTTAGGCTTGGCAATCCTAGGAGCCTCAAAGCCCTTTTGTATTATTTTCTTTCCTTCTTTTCACTGCTTATTCACATGCATCTCTAGTTTTTATTTCTTTCTACTTATGCATTTAGTATTAATGATTTCTTGTTGTAGGATTGAGTTAAATGGTTAATGAAAGTTCTTTTGCAGGATCACAAGCATTATTTCATCCTTGAAAAAGCTTTGGAACTTCATAGTAATCATTGAGCTGGTTGGATTAGTCTTCTTATTCCTAAATCTAGATTTCTGGAACTCCTTTGTCGCAAAGAACAGTAAATTTATGCTATTTTTTAGAGCATGCTAACAAGCTTCAATCGAGTTGTTTACACTTGCATTAGATCACAAAAACATTCTATTTCATAACAAAAATTAGCCCATTGCATTTGCATTTGATTTGGTTAGGCATTTTTAAAATTTACTAGCTCACCAGTTCTCGAATTTCTAGATTTTTGACTAGTAATGTTTTTCTATTTTTTAGCATGGGTTAACAGAGGTCCTTTTGAATGATTCCACTTGGAGTGGGGACCTAAGACATCCTAGTCAATAACAAAATTTGTTCCATCCAATTTGGATTTGATTTGCTTGATCATTCGATGAATTATAGTAAATCTGTACATCCAGTAGGAAATCACTATAACATCCTGTAGGAAATTATGTTTCGAGCCTGAATTGAGAAAAATCATCATTGAAGCTGGGATTAGGCCTCTACTTGATCTTCATGCAATCAAGACCATTTTAACCCCCTTGCTCCACACTTAGGTCAACATTTTTCTAGTCTTCAAGAGTAGAATTTGATTTCCATTTATTCTATCTTCAGTATTACATTGGATCTCATCAATATTTATATCATTCTACAAAGTTTTCCTCATGGATGAAGTAGACAACTAGCTCATGAAATTCTGTTTCCTTTAGATAATTGAAATTCTTCTTGTTTGCATGATTTTTGGGTAAATGTCAATGTTTGATGCAGTGTAGGTGTTTCAGGAGTACAGAGAGATTTCATAGTCAACAACCTCATCCCAACTTCATCCACCCATGGTCCTCACTTTCTTTCACTAAACCCTCACCAATTTCATCATTTCACAAGGAAACTTCTCCAAGATTTTCAAGAAAATCCATCCATCTACCAACTTCGGTTTTGAGTTTGAAGTGGTCCTAGGCACTCCCTTGCCTCATTCCATCCACCAACCACCTTCCCTAAGCTTTCCATCACCTTCAACATCCATCCTTTTGCTCTCGACTGTATCCTGTAGGTTTTCAGGGGATCCTGTAGGTTTTTCAGGACATCCTGTAGGAAATCCTGTAGCATCCTATAGGAAACCCTATTTTGAGGCCGAATTGAGGAAAAGCCTCTAGGAAGCTAGCAAAGGGTCCCTACTTGTCTCCCAAGCCTTCTGACCATTCACCATCATCTCCAAGCCACCTGCCACATCACCAAAAGAGATTAGCTTTCACACTCCCACATGAAAAAAGACAAAGAGAAAAACAGATTCATGTTATTCATTTACATGCACAACAGTAGAAGGTTTGATGGTTTGAATCTGCATGCTTAGATCAGTAGGATTGCATACATGTTAACTTAGCATTCTTTTGAAGCAAAGCCTCTTAGCAGTTAGTTAGAAAATGGTGTGTTTTAGCATTTGATTTCAGTCTCTTTCCTTGTACTTTCTTTCTTGCAGTAGGTTAAGGTTCCATTTCAAACCTTTCATTTTCTACAATTAGTTTAGGATTTGACTTCAATACATGCACTCCATTACATCATGACAACAAAGGAAGGAAACATTGTATGTCGCACATATAGTGCCGATACCTCTTAAGTTTGTACGAACCTTGGGTTGATAATTAAAGTCGGTAGACTTGGGAGTTTCAGCATTCTTGTTGCAATACCAAGGCCTGTCACAAGACTCCACCAAGTCCCCTCTTGCAAGCATATATACTTACCACAAACTCTTTGTCAGGATCTGCAATCTTCAAGACTATAGCATTTGTAATCAAATGCTTCAACTGCTCAAAACTTGCTGCACACTCCTTAGTCCATTCAAACTTCTTCCCTCTCCTTTGCAAGGATGTAATAGGATAAGCATTTCGTGAGAAGTACTTGATGAATCACTTATAGTAACATGTTAGTCCCATGAATGATCTGACGTCATCCACATTTCTAGGAGTTTCCCATTCCATGATAGCTAAGATCTTTTCCAGGTCCACTATTATACCTTCCTTAGAAACAACATGTCCCAAGTAATGAACTTATGTGTGAAAGAAACTGCACTTACTAAGCTTGGCATACAACTGATGCTCTCTTAGCAATCTTAACACTACTACTAGGTGTTATGCATGCTCTTCCTCATTATTATAATATATCAATAAGTAATCAATGAATACTATCACAAACTTTTCCAGATAACGATGCAACACACTATTCATCAAACACATGAAAATAGCTGGAGCATTAGTAAGACCAAAAGGAAATACTACAAAATCATAATGCCCATACCTAGTATGAAATGTGGTCTTGTAGATGTCCTCTTCTTTGATGCATACCTGATGATATCCTGATCTCAAGTTGGTCTTCGAGAACACTGTTGCTCCTTTCAAATGATTGAACAAGTCATCAATCCACAACAAATGATACTTATTCTTGATCATCACCTTGTTCAACTCCTTGTAGTCAATACACAACTCGAGAGTACCATCCTCCTTCTTCACAAACAACACTAGTGCACCCCAAGGTGATGTTGGGTGTGTGCACCTATGGTTTTGTGCATGGATCTCGCACATGGTTTTGGGCATGATAGTTTTCTGCCCATGGTATTTTGTAGATCCAGTCAAGGGAACTATGGTTATGTTCTAATCCGGGGTTAATGGATTGGGGTTTATGGATTCTTCGACATGTATATATATGTATTATAATGTTGAAAGGAATATAATGAAAAATCAATATTCCCGGTTTTGGGATCCAGGGGAAAATCTCTATGTATATCTATTTTATGTTTTATGCTCTCGCCATTTTATATTTTTGTTTTTAGGAATTAATTTGTAGGTAATTTCTATACAGGGTTAAAACCTACATTTGGTATCAGAGTTGTTTCAGCTTCAAGGGGATGCCTTTGCTGCTGAGGGGTTTTGCTCGAGCCTGTGGTAGACCCTGTTTAGTGGAAGATATGCAGGATCGATTCTTGCGGTGAAAGAAGATGGCAACTAGTGGAAAGATTGAGATTGAGAAATTGAATGGTTAGAGTTTTGAGTTGTGGAAACTCAAGATGGAGGATCTGTTGGTGGATAAAGATAAGTGGATCATGGTAGATTCAAGTACTAAACCAACGACAATGTCCGATGAAGATTAGAAGAAGTTGGATCGGAAAGAAAAGAGCTCAATACGAATGTGTATCTCATATTCAATATTGTTGAATGTATCAGGGGAAGCTTTGACGAAGGCTTTGTGGGACAAGTTAGGGAATTTGTACCAATCTAAGTCTCTAGTGAATAAATTGCTCCTACGGAAAAAGTTATATAGCCTGATGATGAAGGATGGAGACTCGGTGACAGAGCATATGAATGCCTTTAATATTATGGTAATCCAGTTGTTATCTATTGATATTAAAATATCAGATGAAGATAAGTGCATCAGTTTGTTGTGTTCTCTACCAGATTCGTGGGATAGTCTGGTTGTTGCAATAGGTAGCAATACAACTACCTTGCAGTTTGATGAAATAGTCTCATCCTTATTGTCAGAGGAGAGGAGATGGAAAAATATGGAGGGCCAGAATGGTGATGTCTTGTCTATATGAGGACGGTCCCATAACATAAACAAAAATAAGTCCTCGAATGGGAGATCTAAATCTTCAGGAAAACCTTTAAAGGTGTGCTGGAAATGCGGAAAGGAAGGACACTTTGAAAAGGACTGTAGATCTAAAGCTCCTAAGAAAGGAAAGGGATCTTATGATTCTCCTTCTGTAGAGGCGAAAACCACCGCAGATGAAGGTGGGGATGTGTACTTGGCTTCTTCTTCAAGTACACATGTAGATCATGAGGCATGGTTGATTGACTTAGGTGCATCCTTTCACTTCACTCCCCATAGGGAGTGCTTCTACGAGTATGAGAAATATGATGGTGGTGATGTCTTCTTAGGGGATGATAAGAAGGCTAGAATCGTCGGACGTAGAAAAGCCAAGCTAAAGTTGCAAGGTGGAAGGATTAGAACACTTCCAGGTGTTCTACATATTCCTACATTGGCCAGAAATCTAATTTTTGTAAGCAAGATGGATGATGTAGGCATAAAAACAATGTTTGAGAAAGATACATGCAAGATGGTTCGGGAAGCACTGATATTGATGCGGGTAGTTCGGATTGGAAATTTGTACAAGCTTTTGGGTAGCACTATTATTGATGGGTGCAACAGTTATGTGGTTCCTAAAAGTGAACATAAAATCTAGTGGTATCTGGAGAAAAGGCCATGTTATGGCATCAAAGGCTTAGACATATTGGAGAGAAGGGCCTTCAAATACTTCAATGGCATGGTATAAGGTATGTCTAATTGCTCTCTGGATTTCGATTTCTGTGAAAATTTTGTATATGGGAAGCAAAATCGGGTGAGTTTCCCCTCTGGTGCTAAGAGGGTGAAAGGGATATTAGAGCTTGTGCACAATGATGTGTTTGGACCTGTGTTAGTTCCATCACTAGGTAACTATGTGTACGACGTATCATTTATAGATGACTTCTAAAGGAATACATGGATATATTTCCTCGAGAATCAATTTGAATTCTTTGATAAGTTTAAATAATTTAAGGCTCTGATATAAAACCAAAAAGAGAAGAAGATAAAGGTGTTGAGTAAGATAACAGTGGGGAGTTCAGCAAGAAGGAAGTTGAAGAGTTCTATAAGAAGTGTGGTACAACATGACAAAAAACTACTCCATACACACCTCAGCAAAACAGAGTTACAGGAAGAATGAACAAGATGTTGATGGAAAAGGCAAGAAGCATGCTTAGTGATGTCGGGTTAGGACATGAATTATGGGCAGAGGCGGTGGAGACTGCATGTTACCTGGTCAACAGATCACCTTCATCAACGTTGGAGGATAAGACTCCACATGAGGTATGGACTAGTGTTATGTAACCAAATCACAAAATAGAAGAAAAGATACAACAACGACTTCAAATCAGCCTCTTCGAGGAGGCAACCTCCTTTACATTACACAAATGAACAATTCTTGGATGATACAAATGACAAGACCTCCTTTCTATATATAGGAGTCTAAGGGGTCACAATATAGTCAAAGCCGACATAATAATAATGTTAGATTTTAAGCTTTTGTGGCTGTCTTGTAGAGATTTTTTATTCAGATCATCGACAGTATTGTGTGCCTCTTGTCGACGGTTCGAATCCCAACGGGGATCCAACTTCAGGACATAAGTGATAGACTGAAGGAGGAGCTTACCACCCATAACAAATAAATAGCTAATACATAAAAACAAAAAGCCGCCTAATTTTTAAAAACTAAACCTAAGCCTACGTGAGAATAATTAATAGATAAAAATATTTAATTTATTATATTAAATGTAGTTGTTTTATTATTAAGTAAATTTAATAATAATTACTTTTAATGATTATTAAATATCACTTAATAATAAAACAACTACATTTAATATAATAAATTAAATATTTTTATCTATTAATTATTCTCATGTAGGCTTAGGTTTAGTTTTTAAAAATTAGGCGACTTTTTGTTTTTATGTATTAGGTATTTATTTGTTTTGGTTGGTAAGCTCCTCCTTCAGTCTATCACTTATGTCCTGAAGTTGGATCCCCGTTGGGATTCGAAACGTCGACAAGAGGCACACAATATTGTGGATGATCAAAATAAAAAATCTCTAACAATAATAATGTAAGGGCACAACAATAACAATAGTGGGCTTCTATGGGGCACAATAATAACAATATGGGCACAACAATAACAATAAGGGGCCACAATGACAACAATAACAATAAGGGAATACATTAGTATTATAGGGGCCTAACATGCCCCTCTCCTTCAGAAAAGTGTTGTCCTCAACACTTGAGTAGTTTTGGATGCTTTTGTATAAAATTCTCATCCTCCCATGTGGAATCTTTAGCGGGTACGTTCTTCCACTTGATGAGATACTCTGAAATTGATCGATTTCGTACTTGTCGAGTTCTTGTTTCTGTGATTGCTTCAGGTTCCAATATGATTTTTCTTTCCTTGTCAAGTTCTGGAAATATTGTTTGAAGTGGGAGCTTGTCAGCTATAACCTTCTTTAAGCATGAAACGTGGAAAATTGAGTGCACTCGGGAAGCTGTAGGAAGCTCCAATTTGTATGCCATAGTAACAACCTTTTGCAACACCTTGTACGAACCATAATACCTTGGTGATAATTTATTATCCTTCTTAGCTTGCTTGAGGGACATTTGTTTGTATGGTTGTAGTCGTAGAAATACCCAGTCACCTACATCAAAACTTCTTTCACTGTGATGTTGATCTACCTGTTGTTTCATTCGATTTTGTGCCAAAGTGAGGTTATCCTTTAAGAGTTGGAGAACTTGCTGTTGATGCTTGATGTGATCTTCCACTTCTTGAACCTTAGAATTTCCTCTTAAATATGATGTGATGGACGGTGGAAGCTATCCATAAAGTGCCATAAATGGGTTCAGTTTTGTCGCAGTATGGAAGGAAGTGTTATACCACCATTCAGCCAGAGGCAACCATTTGAACCATTGTGTTTGTTTATCAGATACAAAGGAACGAAGATATCCTTCGAAACATTTGTTCACTGTCTCAGTTTGCCCATTAGATTGAGGATGATAAGATGATCTATGAGCTAACTGAGTACCCAGACAAGAAAATAATTATGTCCAAAAATTTCCAGTGAAAATGGGATCTCTGTCACTTACAATAATCTTTGGGTTTCCATGTAGCTTTTGAATTGTTTCCATAAATGCAGTAGCAACTGTAATGGCTTTAAAGGTATGAGATAATGTACAAAAGTGTGCACACTTGATAAGTCTATCAACTACCACCATGATGACACTCTTTCCTTCGGACTTGGGTAAACCTGTGATAAAATCCATTGAAACCTCCTCCCAACATAGACTTGGAATGGATAAAGGTTGTAATAGAACTGGGGTTTTAATTGTTTCAAATTTATTTTGTTGGAAAACCAAACATTCTGCCACAAACTTTTGAACATCATATTTAAGGCCATCCCAAAAAAATTCCTTCTTAACCCTGTGGTAAGTTTTTAAAAATCCTGAGCACCCTCCTAAGGGAGAGGTGTGTAATTCCATAAGTATTTTTTGTTTGAATTGGGAATTCCTACAGAGGTATAAGCGATCTTTGTACCATAACGAATCCTTTTTCCAACTAAATGTATCAAATGTACTGGGGTCTTGTTGTATCGTGCCCACACTTCTTCGTCATCCTTCCATTCATCCCTTGCTTCACTTATCCAATCTGGTTGGATAATAGAAATGGTGCAAAGCAATGCTTCCACATCCTCATCCTTTCTTGAGAGTGCATCTGCAGCAACATTTTTCTTCCCTTTTTTTGTAGATGATTCCAAAGTCATAGCCCAACATCTTTGTGACCCATTTTTGTTGCTCTTCTGAAGATAATATTTGTTCTAAAAAGTATTTAAGGCTATCATGATCTATTTTGACCTTGAAGTGTCTTCCCATTAGGTAAGGTCGCCATTTCTTAAGTGCATGTAGTATTGCCAACATTTCCTTCTCATAAATAGCTTTTTGTAAATACTTTCCTTTGATTGGACGATTTTCGAAAGCAATGGGTCTTTCTTCTTGCATTAAAACAACACCAATTCCATTTCTCGCGGCATCATATTCCACAATAAAGGTTTTTGTGAAGTCTAGCGTAGCTAAGACTGATGCTTGGCACATTGCCTCTTTAAGATGTGCAAAGGCTTTCGTTGCTTATGGAGTCCAAGAAAATGCATCTTTCTTCAGTGATCTTGTTAGAGGTGCTTCTATTCTCCCATAATTCTTAACAAACTTGCGATAATACCCTGTCAACCCGAGAAATCCTCGCAGATTCTTTATGGATGTGCATATTTTCCATTCCTTAATGGCTTTAATTTTGCTAGGGTCTACCTTAACACATTCATGAGATACAATATGACCCAAATATTCCACCTCTTGTACTCCAAAGAAACATTTGGAGGTTTTTTCATATAATTGTTTCTCTTCCAATAGTTTGAGAACTCCATCAACATGTTGAACAGGATCCTTCCAAGACTTGTTGTAGATTAGTATACCATAAAAAAATACTAACGCAAATTTTCTAAGGAAGGGTTTGAAAATGGAATTCAGCAAACCTTGAAATGTAGAAGGTGCATTGGTAAGGCCAAAATGCATGACAAAAAATTCATAATGACCCTCATGAATTCAAAATGTTGTTTTCAGAATGTCTTCAGTGTTCATTCTGATTTGATGATATCCTGAACGAGGGTCCAACTTGGTGAAGTAAATTGGTCCATGCAATTCATCAAATAATTCATCAATGACAGGAATGGGAAATTTATCTTTAATAGTGAGCTTGTTGAGCTCCCTATAATCAAGACACATGCGCCATGATCCATCCTTCTTCTGCACCAACACTACTAGAGCAGAGAAAGAACTTTGACTAGGTTGAATTATACCAGCCTCTAGCATTTCTACAACCACACATTCAATTTCACTCTTTTGGGCATAGGGATATCTATAAGGCCTGATGTTTGGAGGAACACTTCCTGGAATCAAATGAATAGCATGATCATGATCACGAATAGGTGGGAGGCCTTTGGGAGTCTCAAATTCCTTGGACTGATTGTCCAAGGCTTTTTGGAGATCTGGAGAAATAGATGATTTCGACATGGGAACCTCTAGCGAACATAATTGTGCAATTACGCCACATTGTTCTTTCTTTAGAAGCTTTGTCATGTCGTTAGAGTTGATTATCTTTCCTGTTTTCCCTGCAATACCTCTCTACTCAACTTCCTTTCCTTCTGAATTTTGTTTTCAAGAAAAGTTATTGAAAATTAAAATCTATTATACCCAAAGATTGTAGCCATTGGGCTCCTAGTACAACATCAACACCAACCATTGGAATGGAAAGCATTGGACTATTCAACACATATTCTCCCATGGATAGCTTGATATTATGGCATTTGACAGAGCAATTTATGGTTCTTCCATTTGCAACCATTATTTGACACTTTGGTGCTGGATATAGGAAGCAATTCAATTCCTTCACTATCTTACAATGAATAAAATTATGGGTACTGCCCGAATCAATCAACACTATTACCTTTTTCTTCTTGATATGTCCTTCTATCTTGATAGTTTGAGGAGTGGTTATTCCGACCAATGCATTACAAGATATGGTCGAATTCATTTCTTCTTTCTCTAAGCTTTGTTCCCGGCTTGGTGTGTATCCTCTTCTTATGATGTTTCTTGTCCTTTTCTTATTCCTCTTCACAATCTATGTAAACTAATTTCTTCTAACCACACTTATGACCTTTAATGTATTTGCTATCACCACTGTAACAAATCCCTTTTGCTCTTTTTTCTTCCAATTGTTGTGGTGTCAACCTTGTAGGTTATGGAAGGCTAGGGGCAGCAACACTTCCATATTTGTAGTTGTGATTGGTAGGCTTCCTTGTTCCCATAATTTTGCTTTCAATTTTTCTCCAATGAATCAGGTTCCCAAATGCGAACCTCATGTTGGATGTTATCCTTTAATGTCCCTATGAACACATCAATCCTATGCTCTTCTGGAATATCTTTTACCCTTATATTCAATTTTTGGATGTCCTAAATTTGCTCCACCATTTAACCTTTTTGTTTGAGATTTATTAATTGGCTAAAAAAAGTGTTGCTTTTTGTATCCTCATAATGGGTTATCATTTCTTCCGTAAAAATTGCCCAAGTGACAATTTGTTTATGAGAGAAAAGTAATCGGTACCATACAAACTGATTGGTTTCCAAATATAAATTTGTAATGTGTACCATTTGTGTGTTTTACATATTATGGAGATCGAAATATTGCTCCATCTGTAGTATCCATGTTACAGGATCCTTGCCATCAAACTTCCTCATATCGATTTTTGGAACATGGTGGGTCTTCAATCTAATATTAGAGTCTATGAAACCATGATTAACATTTATTTTGTTCTCATCACGAGTTTCATTTACCACCCTTTCACCATTAGTAAGCATTTCTTGTAGAAACTTTGTCAAATCTCTCTTCAAATCTTCCATGTTGCCTTTAATTTTTTCTTCTATACCATCCATCTTAGCTTCCATGCCATCCATCTTAGCTTCCACACAATTCATCTTAACTTCCATGCCATTCTTTAAACCATCCATCTTAGCTTCCATGCCATTCTTTAAACCATCCATCTTAGCTTCCACGCCTTTCTTTAAACCATCCATCTTAGCTTCTGTTACTTTTGTGAGAGTGAAATTTGTTGCACTTGATCTCGTAATTTTGATATATCATGTTGCATTTCTTCCTCTTCATCACGAGTCATGCTAGATCTTTCAGGTTTCTTATTAGGTGTTTCCATTTTCTTTCTTCGGGGCATCAATTAATGATAATTATGCTTCACTATGTCCTTTGAATTCCTTCAAACTAATTTTTCAAACTAAACTTATGCAAAATTTTAAAAAGACTACACACCTTTTTTGGCTTCGTAGGAGCTCGATATTGAATCAGTTGTATCTCCAAGGTCTGAAATTTCGTCCTGTGGTAGCCCTCTGAGTTCTCGTTCCAACCTCGCAAGTCTGATCAAGATTGGATTCTCCAAGAAAGAGTTATTCCAAATATTCCATGATGACCTAATTATAGACTAGTTCAGTAAAGCGAACTTGTATGAAGTTCCACATGTCACTATTTAGACTTTAAGACCTATTTGAGATATAATTCGGGAGCCTACAAAAACCCTAAATTCCTTGGATCATATCTTCGAAAATATAGCGAGACAAGATTTGTTTGAAGCAACGAAACCCTAGAATCCAAAGCTCCAATACCAATTGTTATGTAACGAGCTCACAAAATGGAAGAAAATATAGAGCAACGTCTTCAAATCAGCGTCTTCGAGGGGGAAACCTCCTTTACATTACACAAATGAATAATTATTGGATGACACAAATGACAAGACCTCCTTTCTATATATAGGAGTCTAAGGGGTCACAATATAGTCAAAGCCGACATAACAATAATGATGACCTAATTGCGAATCTCCAAGGTCTGAAATTTTGTCTTGTGGTAGCCCTCTGAGTTCTCGTTCCAACCCCGCAAGTCTGATCAAGATGGATTCTCCAAGAAAGAGTTATTCCAAATATTCCATGATGACCTAATTATAGACTAGTTCAGTAAAGCGAACTTGTATGAAGTGCCACATGTCACTATTTCGACCTTAAGACCTATTTGAGATATAATTTGGGAGCCTGCAAAAACCCTAAATTCCTTGGATCATATCTTCGAAAATATAGCGAGAAAAGATCTGTTTGAAGCAACGAAACCCTAAAATCCAAAGCTCCAATACCAATTGTTATGTAACGAGCTCACAAAATGGAAGAAAATATAGAGCAACGTCTTCAAATCTGCGTCTTCGAGGGGGAAACCTCCTTTACATTACACAAATGAATAATTATTGGATGACACAAATGACAAGATCTCCTTTCTATATATAGGAGTCTAAGGGGTCACAATATAGTCAAAGTCGACATAACAATAATAATGTAAGGGCACAACAATAACAATAGTGGGCTTCTATGGGGCATAATAATAACAATAAGGGGCTACAATGACAATAATAATAAGGGAATACATTAGTATTATAGGGGCCTAACAACTGGTAAGAAATCCTCTCTTCCACATCTAAGGGTATTTGGATGTGATGCATATATACATGTTCCAAAGGAGAAAAGAACCAAGTTAGATAGCAAATCTGAAAGGTGCAACTTTATTAGGTATAAGGATGGTTTAAAAGGTTATAAGCTTTGGAACCCAAAAACAAGGAAGGTTGTGTATATTCACGATGTGGTGTTTAGAGAGGTGAAAGATGTTATTAAACATGAAATCCTACCAAAGGAACCTCAGAAGATAAAGTTTGAGCTAAAGGAGGAAGAATCAGACTCTACAACATAAGAGGAATCAGAAGATGAAGAGCCACAAACTCCAGTTGTGAGAAGATCATTTCGAGAAAGAAGGCAGTCAAAAAGGTATAGTCTAGCTACGTTATGTTCAAATTTTGCTTTATCTATTACTGATGATTGTCCCAAAAATGTTAGGGAGGCAGTAGATTTAGAGGATGGAAAAATCTGGAAAGAGGTCATGGTTGATGAAATGGCATCTTCAGACAAAAATGAGGCTTGGGATCTAGTGGAGTTGTGAACTGGAAGGAAACCCATTGGAAGTAAATGGGTGTTTAAGAAGAAGATGAATGCAGAAGGCAAGGTGGAGAAATACAAATCTCGGTTGGTAGCAAAAGGTTATTCCCAGGTGTTGGGAATTGATTTTGGTAATATTTTTTCTCCTGTTACCAAGGTAGCTTCTATTAGATTACTTTTATCCGTTTATGCTTCTTTTTATTTTGAGGTAGAATAGATGGATGTGAAGACAACATTTCTTCATGGGATCTGGAAGAAGAGATCTACTTGAAGCAACCTGAAGGCTTTGCGGTGAAGGGTAAGAAAGAACTAGTCCGCAGGTTAAAAAAGTCTTTGTATGGGTTAAAATAGTCACCAAAGATGTGGTATCAGAAATTTGATACATTTATACAGGGACTTGTCTTAACCAGAAGCAAAGCAGATCATTGTGTGTATTTGAAATTAATTGGCGAGCGTGTTATTTATTTGGTCTTGTATGTGGATGATATGTTGTTGATTGGAAATAATAAAGAAATTATTTGGGATTTGAAGACCCAATTGTCCTCCAAATTCGACATGAAAGATCTTGGTGCTACAAACTATATTTTGGGGATGGAAATTAAACCATATCAGGCAAAGAGGAAGCTCTCGTTAAACCAGAGGAAGTATGTTGAGACAATATTGCAAACGTTTAATATGCAAGATAGTAAACCGGTGAAGGTTCCTATTCCTGTAGGTGTAAAATTATCTGTTGAATAGTGTCCCAAGACACAAGAAGAGGAAGAAGACATGTCCCGTGTTCCATATGCAAGTGCAGTCGGTAGCCTGATGTATGCAATGGTGTGTACTAGACCAGAAATTTCACATGCAGTGGGAGTATTGAGTAAGGAGCATTGGACAACAATGAAGCTGGTTTTTAGGTATTTGCATGGCACTAGTGATTATGGCATGTGCTACTAAGGAAGACCAGGATTGGACAAAGTTTTGGACATTCGTGGCTTTGTTGATGAAGATTGGGCTGGAGATCTAGATCAGAGAAGATCTATAAGTGGGTAGGTGTTTAACCTATTTGGAGGTGCATTCAGTTGGACGAGTAAGAGACAATTTAGTGGCACTTTCAACTGCAGAGGAAAAATACATGGCAACCACTCATGCAAGCAAGGAAGCAGTTTGGTTGTAGAGATTGTGTTCAAGTATGGGGTTAATATAACGAGCTATAAGGATAGATTGTGACAGCCTAAGTGAAATTTTCTTGGCAAAGAACCCTACTTATCATTAAAAGGAAAAGCAAATTGATGTTCAATATCACTTTATAAGGGATATGATTGAGGACAAAAAGGTGTTGCTGGTAAAGGTGGACACTTTGAAGAATATTGTAGATGCATTGAGAAAGTCTATGAGCACTGTGAAGTTCTCTTGCTGTAGAGAAACAATGGGCGTTGTAGGGTTGGACCAATGACTAAGCTCTCTTGTGGCCCCTTTTGGAAAGAAAACAAGAAGTGGGGGAATGTTGGGTGTGTGTTATATTCTTTCCACAACTAGCCCCAGGCACGAAGCGGGGGGGGCGACTAGCCCCCCCTTCGTTTCTCTAGGCACAACGGGGGGTTTGTAAGGATTTTTTTTTTTTACCCTATATTAGGTGGGTAGACCTACCTATGGTTTTGTGCGTGGATTTCACACATGGTTTTGGGCATGATGGTTTTCTACCCATGGTATTTTGTAGATCCGGTCAAGGGAAGTACGATTATGTGATAATCCATGGTTAATGGATTGGGGTTTATGGATGCTTCAACATGTATATATATGTATTGTAACATTGAAAGGAATATAATGAAAAATCAATCTGGTAGTCTCGGTTTTGGGATCCAGGGGAAAATCTTATGTATATCTATTTTATGTTTTATGCTCTCGCCATTTTATATTTTCTGTTTTTAAGAATTTGTTGGCAGGTAATTTCTGTACAGGGTTAAAACCTACAGGTGACATGTTTGGCCTAATGTATTCCTTATCAAGCATTTCCTTAAGCTGCAACTTCAATTCCACCAACTCTAGAGTGCTCATCTTGTGCGGTACCTTAGATGTTGGTGTTTCTCCTGGCATCAATTCAATAGAAAAGTCCACTTCCCTATGAGACGGTAACTCTTAAATATCTATTTGGAATACATCCTAAAACTACTGCAAAACCAGATACCTCTTCAAGACTTCAACATCCTCAACATCCTTTTGTTTGTCACTAGAAATATGAGCTGCAAATAATACACATCCTTTCCTGCTACTGTGTTTTTCCAGAATAACTATAACCATTCTCACTGATGTAGGTTTCTTCTTACCCTGCAAGATTCTCTTCTCTCCATCATCATCCAAGCACTTAATAGCCTTATCATAGCAATCCACTTTAGTCATGTTAATGTATGACCAATCCATACCCAAAAGCATATTGTATGATCCCAACGAAAGCTCGTTTGGATGCGCTGATGTAGACATACCGGTCAAGTCAAATGTACAAGATCTTACCCAATGATGAACTCTTTTATTGGTACCTATATCCAACTGCACCAATGAAGAATTTGCATACACTTATTTATTCAAGCAACACTTATCCACCAGGTCAGGACTGATATAACTATAGTTAGATCCAAGGTCAATCAAAATAGAAACAACTTGATCATAAATCTTACATTCCATCTCAATAATAAATGCCTGATGATCAGCCTGCCTATTATCCAATGCTGCAAGTATCCAAGGAATACTCTATCCAACATCCCCAACTATCTATGCCTCTTGAGCATTATAAATTTGCGGTATGCCACCATGATGTTGTGGACAATATCTCTTGCAATGCGCTTCACCATAAGTCTAACACTACAAAGGATTCCTTCCATTACCCTTGTTCTGCTCCTCAGACTTAAATCCCCATCCTCTGTCAATTGCATTGAACTTATTGTACAATGTTGCATTCTCCTTATTACCTCCATATTGTTCTCTTCCTCGTGTCTTATCCCATTTCCCCTTAGTCTTATCATTGCCTTTCCAACTCTGCTTGGGCTTTGACTTATGCTTATATTGCTCATAACAATGTTTCAACTTCCCAATTACTTCCTCCAATGTTTGAGGCTCATCATACTCAATTTGATCCTTAAATGCTAATGGAAATCCACTAATGAATCTTTGAACCTTCGTCTTCTCATCCTTAAGATATGGTACATACCTCAATAACTCCAAGAACTTAGTTGTATACTCTTCATTTGTCATAGATCCCATCTTCAACTTGTAGAACTCCTTAGCCTTTCCATAATAATATCTCTCTGATGAGTACTTCTTTCTGAAGAGTTTTTTGAACCCATGCCAACTCAACTCCTCTGTCCTGGTGCCTCTAACATGTTTCACATCTTCCCACCAGATGATCACTTTTCCTTTAAGACTACAAAAAACTATCATGGCCTTCATATGATTTGTGTCATCATGCAACTCAAATAACTTTTTCATCCCAAGTAACCATGCTTCTGCATCTTCTGATTTCTTCAACTCTCCATAAAATGTAGGAGGTTTTTGTTTCTTAAACTCATCTGGCAAGTACTACTTCTCACTCTTCCTGTAAGATTGATAGCGATGATGATCATGTTGTCTCTCTAATCCATAACTAGAATAGAATTTATAACCACTACCTTTCCTATCAGGCGTATCCATCCATCTGACATCTCTGACCATGTCATCTATGTCTGACATGTGCCCTCCATGAGACCTACTACCATATGACCCATTTGTCCTTTCCTCCTGTCCATAACTAATTCGTGGCTGTCCCTGTCTCTGCAAATCTAATAAACTTTGAAGAATCACTGCATTGAACTTTGCTTGCTTTTCCTATGCTCTGGTAAGTCTTTCATGTGACTGAATGATCCTATCACTATCCACCTTGCAACTTCTGATTTCTGCCTTTAAACTTGTTGGGTCACTGATTTGTCATCATTTTCACTTGTCTTTGTCACTCATTAAGCCATTACTTCCAACCATCCATTGTACCATTTCACTCACTTGCCACCATTTTTACAATAATTCTTTATGGTCCGCCTATGTCTAAGTGGTTAATTAACATTGTTTTCCTTTATTTTTAGTAGATTAAGGAGAATTATGCATGGTTTTTATTAATGATAGTTTGACAATTTAAATTTCTGCAGTTTAGTTAAGTTTCCGTAGCTATCTCCATGGTTGAGGTAGTAGCACCACTCTAGAAGGAAATCCAGCACATGGAAATTGTTTATAAAGGTTCCAATATGTATTTTTTTTAGTTAAATTCCACCCAGCTCGCACGTGTGGACCTCCAACATCAAATCTAAGGAAATACATAGCAGTTTTGACCAGTGAACTTCAACCACATTTTCTGAGAAAATGAAAGCGAATTTTGGAAAATGAAAACATGGGTTTTATTTTGTACGGGCTCAATTAGGTTCCCATGAGTAGTTTTCTCAATTTCGTTACAATTTGAGAGATTTTCGAGGTTCTTTGGAGCCTTATTTTACAGACTACGTGGATAAACGTTTTTTCAATTCATATTTAATGCATAGTAAAAAAAGAGGCCAAAACGAGCCGTTATTTAGTAAATTCATGGCAAGAAGATCATTATGAACAGATTCAGGCTCATATTTTATCCTAAAATCCTTCAAAACATATTTGATTTTATTCTTAAAATGATTTGTTGAGATCTCATGGCCATAATTCATGCAATGAAATTCTGAGTTTATAGTTGCTTCAAATATCTATAAAACACCGTAATCCATTTGATAAAGGGCGATTTGTTATTGTTTCAAAAACTTTGTTTTGCAATTAAAACTTTGTTTCACTTAATGCTCTTGTTGTGCATGTATCAATGTGTATATAATCTTGTAGAGGAGTCGTGTCATTGCCTACATCTCCTAGGAGGTCCCTCTCGAGTTGTAAGGTTTTTATTATTTGTAGTTAGCATTTCAATTCTGTGTTTTCTGTAGCATTTCATTAGGTTTATCTAACTTCTTAAGTTTTGATTTTGAATGAATGCTTATATTGAGTTTGAAGCAGGATTGTTTAATTATTTTTGTTGTAGGAAGAATGAGTGAGCCCAGACCTCTTATGCATATGAAAGCAATTTGACAGAGTATGGATTGATATAGATTTGTATTGTAGCTTGAGTTATTTAGTTAAGAATATTTCAATTTCTAATTGGTGTGATTGTAGAGTTAGTTTCCTTTTGAGTGATTTAAATTTAATTTCCTTTTACTTAAGCAAATGTGATAATTTCCTTTCTGCAAGTGTGATCTTTCTTTCAAGCAAATGTGATAATTTTAGTGTGATCTTTCTTTTAAGCAAGTGTGATTTTATTCTTTTGAGCAAAGTATGGTGATTTTGGTTTGTAATTAATTTCTTTTAAGCAAGTGTGATCTTTTTTATTTCTGTTAAAGTATGACATATTTTCTTTCATGTAAGAATGATAGTTGTTAAGAAAACATGTGCATAACGATATCTCAATTTAATCGCTTGAATAATAAGGACTTCTAGCACATACAATGCACATACACTTCATCAATATACTAACCATGGTTGACAATTTATGTAAGTCATTTAACATCGATAAAATTACCAAACATTTTGGCGCCGTTGCCGGGGAAGTGTATATAGGAGTGTTTTTATTTTCATTAAAAGAAAAAAAAAACTTCAATCACCTACCACCCCCACTATATCACATGGTGTAGTAAGAGGCACACATCCACATCATGAATTCTTATTTTTGCAGGTAGAAGAAGAGGTGACAAAGGAGGTAGAAGAAATGGCTCGAGATGATGATAATGAGTAAGATCCTTTTGGATTTCCCATTCAAGAAACTAATATCAACGTTCATATGAAGAAATCCTCCATTTGTACTTCCTAACTTCAAAGGTATGAGATCAGAAGACCCGTAAACCTTTCTTTTCGAATTTGAAATACTTTGTAGATCTTATGGCTACACATTACACATTCAAAATTTGAACTTGTTTCTGACAACATTGAAGGAGAGAGCTCTTAGATGGTTCATGAATTTAGGAACAAATTCTATAAGGACATGGGATGATTTGAAAATAGTATTTTTGGAAAAATATAAATATTATTGCATACACCATGACCTTAGAAATGAAGTCTTTAATATGAACCAAAAAGATGATGAAAACCTAGAAGATTTAGTGGAGAGATTTACTTATAATATCAAAAGATCTAAATTGCATAATTTATGATTAGACACACTAAAAACTCTCCAAATAAATGCTATAAGGGATGAATGGATTGATCTTCTTAACTTGGTGGGCAAAGGAGATTTATCTCAATTTTCATTTCAAGAGATTTGTGAACTGCGCAAGAACATATCAAGAGGAAAAGCAAAGTATGGAAGATCCACTCAGGATCCAGTTATGGAAAGAGTAAGTAAGTTGACATCGGGATTGGTAAGTCAAACTGAAGTTAACAATTTGCTAGACATTTTTGGTAATTTAAATGAACAAATTTATATGCTGAGAATGCAAAACAAGCAAAAAGTTGAGAATGTTGCTTCATTTATACTTTGCCCTAAATGCAGAAAGAAACATGGTTTGCATGAATGTCCACTTGATAACATTAAAATTTGTGAAATCTGTGCAGGATCACATACTACTAAAGATTGTCCATCATTACCAGGGTTAAAGGCAGTTTACCAGGGAGAAAATCAAACACTGGAACAATCTTGTTATGTAGCTCCAAGAAGACTATGACAACCTCATCAACCTAGTATGATGCAAGATCTTATTTCACAATTTTAGGGTTATGCACAACAATATCAAAGTAATTGGCAAACACCCTTGCTTGGTAACCTTGGAAATCTCAATCCAAACCTCAAAACCAACCTTGGCAACCTTTTCCATCTCAATCCCAACATCAAAACAAATGTTGGCAACAAGGTTGGCAAGGGCCTTACAGAAGAAATCCACCATATCCTCAATCTTTTCCTCACTATCCTCAATACCAATATCAATGTTATCCATACCATTCACCTCCACTACAACATCAATTTCACCCTCATTTGACCTCAATTCAACCTTTCCCATTACCACGCACACAAGCACCCCAAGGATCCATTCCCACTCCACTACCTGCACAACCATTTTAGATCTCAATAATAAAACACCTCAATCCACTTACAATGTTGAGGTATTGCAAAATGATTCTCCAGTTGCCATTAAAGAACAAAAACTAGAAGAAGAATATTCAGATAAGGTCCAAGAATCATGGATGCCTGTTGAAGAAGAGTAGTTATTGGAACCTAAGATTGAAAAGTTTCATGCATGCCTATCACCAGATTCTATGAATGACGATCACATATATGAAGACTTGCATGGCATGATAGAAAGAAGACAAGGAAGACAAGATTACATTGAATCTTGGTTCAAGATAGTCATTAGATCCCAATACTCCATTCTTCAGTGTCTTCTGACATCATCTTAATCAAGGCAGTTGGTCTCTCATATACCAGTACATATCAAAGCATATCTTTCAAACCTGCGTATGAGTTTACCTATCATCTTGTTACACACATGGTTCCACTGGAAGTATTCATATACTTGAATGAGATTTCTTTTTCAAGCAGAGTATGACATAAAAAATAAAAAAGTAAAGAGAAAACTAAGTCCTATTGTGAAAACTAGCTTGCTGGTGCAATTGAACATGAGCTTTGCTTGAAAATTAGGCAACTGCCGAGGAATTTTCACAATAAGTTTTGCAATTTTATGATGGTTTCAATATTTTATTATGGTTCTTCAAATCATTTTTGGTTCTATGCTTGAGTTCGCTGATGTGGGATTCCTTAAGGCCCACCTTCCAACATATATTGTCCCATCGACCTCAACACCTTATTTGGGATCAAGATAATAGATTATTTGGAGTGCGTTGGAACTTGCATACATCAATGGCAAGCCTCCTCGTTGACAACAATGGGAATACAACGTCTCTTGATTTCCAGATCTTGCAGGTGACTCGACTTCAACACATCCATTTGTTCCTATCAAGATGCACTCAGGTACCTTGGCACTCCTTTACATTATTGGTGAGTTGTCTCACATTAGTTAATGATTTTCATCATTGATCGGTAATCCAATGATTTCTTTCCATTCTCGACTTCAACACATTCATTCGCATGGTAAGAATTGTACCATGAATTTTGGTTTTTATGATGACTATATGGTTTTATGGAATAAACAACAACTTTCAACAATATATTTTATTGGTTTCTTGTAGCAACATGTTCATATTTTTGTCATTCAACAACAACATGATGACACCACTACAACTCATTTTCATTCACTTCCTTTTCAAAGAAAATCAATAAAATTGGGCCTATTTCAGTCAATATGCATTATGTTTCATGGTTTCTACTTCAACATGCATTACACAATTCAAATCAGCAGTTCAAACTCGGAGAAAACAACTTTTTGAAAAATTTGACATTTTATGCAACAACTACGGAAAATTGCAGTTTTTGTAACTATTGTTGTAACAACCTATTTTTTGTTGTAGCAGCTTGTTCCAGAGGTAGTTTTGGCACAAATGTTGGAAGAGATTGGAGCAAATATTTTTTTTTTGAGCTACTAGATTTTCTCAGAATATGGTTAATTGAGTATTACGCAGGCAAAATTCCCAAAAAGTGCAACTTTTAGGACTTTTCAACGGATTTTCATTTTTCACCATTGTGCACAAATTAGGCCAGATTTCGGTATTTTTGCACAATAGCTCTTTTCTCCCTCAAAATGGGATTTTGAAGGCTTGTGGTGGTAAAAAAGGTAAAAATACACCATTTTCCTTTTGAAGCACTCAACTTGGCCTTAAAATGAGTTCGTGGCATATGTTTTTTTGCAACATTGGATGGCATGAAAAGTCATTTTCAGAATTTTCAAAAGCCCAAGATTCAAGAATCTATTTGTGGTGGAATGGTTTTATTCCAACATCTACAACCCTTACTTCAACATTTCAAGCTCTTCAAAAGGTAAACTTGAGGTAAAAACTTGCATAAGGCTTTTTAGTTTATTAAAAATATAGGAAAATATGATGAATAACCACTTTTCTATCAACCATTATTAGCTGCCATCTTTTCTATCAACCATTATTATCAACTATTTCTTTGGTTGTCATTTTCTTAAATCACTCTTGGGTTACATTATTCCACTTATGTTGCCTCTTACATTTTCTCTCCACTTTGGTGTATCTTGTTGCATGCAATATTGCTTTCATGAGATTGTTGGTGTCAAAATCAGTGAGAAACTAGTAAGCTTATTCTTGGTTGGCATTACTTTCACAAGTGCTTAGTGCAAAGGTAATTTGGAGAAGAATGAGTCAATGCTCACCATTATTATTGCAACTATGTTTAAAGAGGAAGAGCTGCATGAGGAGTTGTTTTAAATTTCAAGAAGTTATTAACAAGTAAGGATTTCCATATGTTGATTAAGGAATTGCAAATTAAATAGGGAAATATTATTGCTAAGGCATTCCCATGAACAACGATCTCATGGAAGCAATCATCATTCACATATGAAAGTGAAAGCTTGAAAGAACTAATTGTGTGATTACAATACACAAAAATACATCATCATTGGAACTATTTGCAAAACTTATGTGGAGAAAGGATGGTTCAATGCATGTACATAAGAAGGAAAATAAATTTTATAGAGAGCATGGCATTATGGGAATAAACAACCTTTTGGTTGTAGGTTAGCAATTTCCTCAAAATATGAAAAAGTGGAAGTTGTGATAGTACAAAAAAAAAACCTAGGGATAATGATATGAAGCACTTAATATGGTTGAATTGTGAGACTTAACAATGGTTTTTGTGTACAAGAATGGAAAGCATAAAAATCTGTAGCATGCTATAAGGAAGAATATTATGTCATAGATCTCAAGATTGATGTCCTTGCAGTGAATCAAGTTTTGGGATTTTGAAAGAAACATGCATACATCAGAAAGTGATAACTCTCATCTACTTCCTTTGCATTTCATGGATATGTTGGAGCCCGTGGAATTTCATAGTGATTTGAGCAGTAACAAATAAATTTCCAAGCTAGAATTGTTGTTGGTAATGTGAATTTCAAATCTCATCATGATCAAGAGCACATGTACCGACATTTCAATTTCAAGATAAAAACATGTTTTCTAGGAAAATAAGAGCAACTCCATTTGAATTGACAGAAAATGAGGAGGTATATGAGTTCATTAAAAAAAAAACTAATTTGCATGAGGACATGCAAATATCTCAGTGTGGGGGAGATGTTGGGTCATTGATTTGTCATCATTTTCACTTGTCTTTGTCATTCATTAAGCCATTACTTCCAACCATCCATTGCACCATTTCACTCACTTGCCACCATTTTTACCATAATTCTTTATGATGTGTCTCTATATGTCTAGGTGGTTAATTAACATCATTTTCCTTTATTTAGGAGAATTATGCATGGTTTTACTAATGATAGTTTGAAAGTTCAAGTTTCTGTAGTTTAGTCAAGTTTCTGTAGCTATCTCCATGGTTGAGGTAGTAGAACCACTCTAGAAGGAAATCTGGCACATGGAAATTGTTTCTAAAGGTTCCAATATGGATTTTTATTGGTTAAATTCCACCCAGCTCGCACGTGTGGACCTCCAACATCAAATCAAAGGAAATACGCAACAATTTTGACAGTTTTTACCAGTCAACTTCAACCGTGTTTTCTAAGCAAACGAAAGCGAATTTCGGAAAACAAAAACATGGGTTTTGTTCAACATGGGGCCCATTTAGGTTTTCTCTAATTAGTTTTCTCAAATTTGTTACCATTTGAGAGATTTTCGAGGTTCTTTGGAGCCTTATTTTGTAGATTACGTGGATAAACAATTTTTCAATTCATCATTTAATGCACAGTCAACAAAGAGGCTAGAACGAGCTATTCTTTAGTAAGTTAGTGGCAAGAAGATAATTATGAACAGATCTAGGCTCACCTTTTATCCTAAAATACTTCAAAACATATTTGATTTTATTCTCAAATTGATTTGTTGAGATCTCATGGCCAAAATTCATGCAATGAAATTATGAGTTTCTAGTTGCTTCAAAGATCTATAAAACACTGTAATCTATTTGATAAAGGGGGATTTGTTATTGTTTTAAAAACTCTGTTTCACTTAATGCTCTTGATATGTGTGGTATCAATGCGTATATAGTCTTGTAGAGGAGTCGTGTTGTTGCCTACATCTCGCAAGAGGGCCCCCTTGAGTTGTAAGGTTTTTATTATTTGCAGTTAGCATTTCAATTCTGTGTTTTCTGTAGCATTTCATTAAGTTTATCTAACTGCTTAAGTTTTGATTTTGAATGAATGTTTATATTGAGTTTGAAGCAGGATTGTTTAATCATTTTTGTTGTAGGAAGAATGAGTGAGCCGAGACCTCTTATGCACATGAAAGTAGTTTGACAGAGTATGGATTGATATAGATTTGTAGTGTAGTTTGAGTTATTTAGTGAAGAATATTTCAATTTCTAATTGGTGTGATTGTAGAGTTAATTTCCTTTTGAGTGATTTAAATTTAATTTCATTTTCCATAAGAAAATGTGATAATTTCCTTTCTACAAGTGTGATCTTTCTTTTGAGCAAAGTGTGATCTTTATTTTGAGCAAATGTGATAATTTTAGTGTGATCTTTCTTTTAAGCAAGTGTGGTTTTATTCTTTTGAGCAAAGTATAGTGACTTTGGTTTGCAAGTGCGATATTTTATTTATTTATGTTAAAGTGTGACATATTTTCTTTCATGTAAGAGTGATAGTTGTTAAGAAAACATGTGCATAACGATATATCAATTTAATCGATTAAATAATAAGGACTTCTAGCACATACAACACACATACACTTCATCAATATATTAGCCCTGGTTGACAAAACTTCTCAAGGTGTCTATTATGTCAGGAGTGTACTCATCTCTTGGCCGCTCATAGGAGAGTCACGCGAACTATACTCCACCATTTTATTTGTCATCTCTGATCTTCTACTTCTTGTAAGCATGCCATGTCAGATAAACCAAATATAGACATAATCAACATACCATAGTGAAGTTTAGGGTAGGCTATCTCGTCTGCAGAAATCGGTCTAGATTAGCACAACATATGTATATATAATGAAATCAACATATCAATTGTCTCAACATCAACATCATCAACCTCTACATGATGACACAACTGCAACAATGAATATCACAATGCATGCATAACAAACACATCGACAACTAACATGCATGCATGACAAACACATTTCGCCAATCGAGTCCTAGTGTTTGAACCCGACTCTGATACGACCCTGTAACAACCCCTTCCCACATTTACCCAATTTCACAAGCCTGTTATGGTAAACATGATATGAATAGTTACTATGAAATATCCCGACCTCCAAGCTCCAGTTAAGGAAGTGAGGCCTACAAATTGACTGCAAACTGATAACTAATAACATCCCTTGGGGCTCAAGACACCCAGGGGCCAAAGGACCACCCCAGGTGGCCAAACCCTAAGTTGGGGCTCTTTTTCGTTGACCTAGACTCCCAACCACATGCATGACAAGGCCTGCGTGCGGTTATAGGCCTCCAACCACATGCAGAACACTGCCTCTATGCACTTCTGACCCAACTTCCTTAGTTTAGAGGGTGCGGTCACGAGATCTGAGCCACAATTCCACGCCAGCCTCCAACCACTGCGAAAAACTACCTGATACTTTCCAGAATCATAATTGACATGACAACAAAGCTAAACATTAAAACTCAAGTCAGAAACTTGACCCAGAGTACCTAGAACACACTAGATATTTCATCAAATAGATGGAAAACATGTAAGCTATAGGTCATGAATGCATATCTGATCACAATAGTTTGAGATTCATCTAAGAACCACCAATAAGTCTATATGCCCAATCCACATAGTTGTAACAACACTTATCAGTCCATACATCCATCAACCAATCAATAGCTAAGCAATTTAGGACAAGAGCCATAGATAATCCACATCATATAACCAAGATATAACTGGTATAGAGATCATGGCAACTCAACCATAATATTACCAACATAACCACTACAAATTGTCATAGATCACAATAGGAAAAAGTCTCATATTAACATGTGAAAATACCAACCAAATCAGGGACTTCCACGTACCACCCGACCATAGATTTGGATGAACCAAATCTCTCTTTCAGCCAATCATCCCTACACCATATTCCAAGCATGAATGTGGGATCTCATGAAATAAAACAGGATAAAACCAAACCAGGACTTCCAGAGGCCAAACCACCTCAACCCTCAACCACAGTGATTCCACCTCCATGGTCGGACATCACTAACACCAACCAAATCTGTCTCTACCCAAGCTGTCTAGGGCTCCAGGATCTAGTAACTCAACCCACAACCTTCCAGGGCTTTAGAGAATTTGTCCAACTCGGCTCCAGGGACTAGTAACTCAACTCACCAAGGGCTCTAGAGTTTTTTTCCCAACCTAGGCTCCAGGACAAATAACTCTACCCAATTTTTTCCAGTGCTTCTAGAGTGTTTGTTCCAACCCACAACCATAAGGAACATGAGCAACAATTAGAAAAACAATCAAGTGGAAAAACCCACAACTCCATGGTTATCTAGGAAATGGCAAGGCAAGGCTAAAACCACTGTTAATAGAGGCAACTTGATCCAGGAGGATCTCGTTAGATCAGTTGCACAGGTCATCGTCAGTGTTCAGTGTCATCATCAGCATTGAGTTCAATTTCAACAGTGTTGATTATGGTTCAGGTTGTCCAGATGATGTTTATGGTTTTCATTGATCCGGGTCTGGGTGTGACAAAGGACCCTTCCAAGACCTTTTACTTCTGCGATGTGTTAAATTGCATTTTCAAAAGAACATAAATGAATACATCTGCATGCTGTAAAGAAGAGGAACATGACAATCATCAACACATGAAAACATAAGTCGTTGATAATGGAGTTCGTCCAGGAGGGACTACGTCTCCAGGCCTTGGTGTCCAGATGGTTTAGGCCACTGCATTATGTGTTAGAAAGCTGAAGATGTACATGTATGTTATCATTGTCATATAGGAAACGCCCTCACACAGGAGTGGATGGAAACCCCCAATATACATTCCACAATAGGAACTGCGCTCATGCAGGAGTGGTTGGAAACCTCCAATATGTTCCTATCTAATGACTTAGAGAATCCATTTTACAAGTTACGTGGGGATCTCAAAATAACATAAATCCATAACAATACATATTTGATCAACATCAGTAAACAAGATCCCGCATCAAAACATCAAGCGCAAGGATCACATCAACACAATGCAAACTCATAATGATGATTCCGCATCACATCAAGCGAGAATTGTAACGCATCTCATAAGCCATAAAGAAGAAGTATAATGAAACAACACTAGATATACCTCAGCACCATGGATGTGTAAATAATGGGCTGCTCTATATCTGGCCTGCTGTACCATCAAATCTTGTGGCATCGATCACCATCAAAACGTCTGCTCGCACATTGAGTATTGACACCTGCAATAGCATATAAGAAGTGGACGAAAAATTGAGGCCTCTATTGTAGAATCTGACACTTCCATCAGGTTTGTGTCGCCGAGAGGTATAAAATCGACATAAACTTTGTCCAATTTGGACACCCGGAAAATTTGGCCCCTCTCCAAGTTCGGCTCAAGCATGGTTCCACCTGCCTCTGCTCCCGCTCATGGTTCCACCTGCAAAATTTAATTGAAATCCCGTCTCAGAAATCGTGCCCAAGTGCAAATGAGGCATTTTAATATATTTTGGTGGGCAAATTAAACAAGGTGGCCATTGGCGCATTGGCTAATAAAAAATTTTTGTTGAGGAGGGGTCGGGTGGTTAAACCTCGCCCCTACCATTTTAATACATGGTTGGTTTTAAAAACATGCAGGTCATTACTTATTATATACATTTATGGGGTCGCCAGCTTGGGAGCCAGCCACATGGGCCAGGCGGTTCGACCCCCACCAGCACCGTTAAAAATATCCTTTCGCGATTTTTTTTGGTTCCGTGTTTTGATGTTTTTTTTTTGGTGGTGGGTCCGCCGGGGGTGGCCCGCACTCCTTAACATGGTACATGGAGGTTGTGGGGGCTAGCAGGGTTATGGCTGCCAGCCTATTAATGTGTTATGGAGGGTTCGGCGGGGTCATGGCCGCCGACCTATTAATGTGTTATGGAGGGTTCGGCGGGGTCATCGCCGCCGACCCAAAAATAAAATTTCGTTTTTATTTATTTATTTTAATACATGTGGTTGGGAAGAGAGGTGGTAGGGGTCATGGCCCACCACCTCATAATATATTTTTTGGTTTTTATAATAAATCTATGGTCCTTCTTGAAAAACCGAAAAATGGACCGAAGGAGACAATTTAAACAGGCCACAAATTCACCCGGAATCTGGCCCACGGTGGCCGCAATCCGGCGGCTGGGTTTTGTCCAAATTGTTGCCTCCTTAAGCCTGCCCAGTCACCCAAGTCAACCCTGAACTTTGACTTCTACTAACTTTCACATACGGACTTGGTTTGACGAACCTTTCACATCACCGCGATCACGACGAGGAGGTCTTCAACATGAACCTAGTTCGAGCACGATCTGAGCACTTTCATTTTTTGAGCCTTTTCCTAGTCACCGATGTTTAATGAGCAACCTGGATCATTCATGGTGATGGTTTTGTATCTGGTTGTTGAGAAGTGTTCATCGACAGTTCTGCCAGGGTTGATCGTTGACATGGGTTGTCGTCACAAAAGTAGCTTTGTGACGAAGATGTGTGTATGGGTGAATGTCACTTTGTGACAAATGATTGTAAACGGGTTTTGATGAAAACTATGTATTAAAACCCTAAAACTACATTTAATCCAAACCTAAGTCCTAAACCCTAACCTAATGTATTACCTTTATACATTACAATATGTATTAAAACTACATTTCAATACATTAAAAAGCCTAATCCTATACCTAATGGACCATATGTATGAAAACAAACCCTAAGTAATACTCTTGGACTATATAACATAGTAAAAACATTTCAAAATTCAACGATATCAGTCCCTAACCGCCATCCCTAACCGCAGCGGGACCGCGGCTCATGTGAACGAAGATATTAACCATAACTGCTGTCTTAAACCACGCGAGGAGGCTGACCGTGACCGCGGAACATGTGAGCAGCAGGGGTAACCATAACCGCATCAGAACAAATCCAAACATAATCGCACTAGCATGTGAACAACGACTCATTTCACTGCGCAGTTAGGGTTTATCTCCGCTGTCTTGGTGGACAGTTACGGTCAGGTGGGTGGCAGTGCTATGTGAGTGCCAGGTTAGACACAACCACCAACCGTCACGACAAATGGTCAGCGGAACTGCCGGAGATCAAACCACGGGGTTAGCTCATCTGTTCACATTCATTGTCAACTCCTATGCCCGGTTAGCTAATTGCTAACAGATTTGGGCATATCCAAAGTCATTTTTGGGTTTTTGTAATTAAGTTTTGGTTATTTTAATACAAGGACCTTGTAACGAATGCCTAAGGTGGCAAACTATGATAAGACCCTAACTCCAAGAACCAAAATTAGACCAAATGCATTCCTAAACTCATTGGAGGAAGTTTGAGTGCACCTGGTGGGTTTTAAAAGGTAGTTTGTTCATTAAAGGAGAGGAGAGTGGTTTTGGATTTTGTATGCAGGTTTTGGGGGTCATAGTTTTTTTTGTTTTCAGTGTAACAGGAGCTTTCGGAGTTGGAATTGGGAACGATGACAAGCATTGGAAATATGGTTCAGAAAGATATCCTTTAACAGTGACCAGAAGTGCCTATGTGCACATTTAGTTCGGTCAAATTGATGTGTAATCGACCTCTTCTGTTTCAGTCCTAATAAAGCGGTCGCCCATCTTGAAAGCGGACCCGAAGACGTAGTCCATCAGGGACAAACTCCGTAATAAATTTTGCTGTCTGGTATCACTGTGTATTTGCTGTTTTCACTTTGATTTTGAATCATACTTATGTTTTATCAGCTGTTGTAAAGTCTTTCTTCTCAAGCAGTTCTCTCGATTTCCACGCTTTTAATTAACATTCTATTCATTAATGGCTAATCAATTCTACATGTTTTAGCATATGATCATTTTAGATCATATAATTTGGTATCAGAGCAGGTTGCATTTGTAGAATTATCCATTGAATGTTAACCAGGTCAAAGTCGCAACGTGGAGAAGGAATCCTTGAGCAGATTAATCTAGAGATTAGAAAGCAAAGAGTTGTTCATAAATTCGACCATGATAGGATCTGACGCAGGTGAAAATACTGAAACTAAGATGAGTGATGAATAGTTTCAACAAGCATTCTTGACTATGCAGCAGATGTTGGGAGAACTCTACAAAGACAAGAAGGTGAGAGATGCAACTTCTTCTTCAAATACATCGAAGAAGGACAAAGGTAAAGGCAAGGCTGATAAACCACCTGTTATCACTCAGGTTGTCCTTAAGCTCTGGAAAAGGATACGGCCGAGGTAACCACAGACCAACTTTGGACTGCAGGTTCTAGCCAACCTGCAATCAGAGAGGGCTCTCTCTTTAAGATTTAGCTTTGTTGAAGAGGATTTTAGGCTAGGTCTCGAGTTCAAAGGGTTTTTGTTTGTTTTTGGTGGGAAAATTGATGTTTTCAGACAGAGAGGCAAGGCATAGTCTGGAAGTTTCAAACCATTGGGCGTGGAGTCGAGGAGGAGAACTGCTGGTGTGCCTCTTCGGTCACAGGAGAGGGAAAGTGGAGCAAGATAGCTGAGCATGAAACAATATTTCAGGTTTAGATGATGGGAAGAATGCTAAGTAATGAGAGGCAGTTAAGAATCTCTCAATCAGCTTAACAGAGGAGGTAACAGAGCGCTACCTAGGGGCAGTAAAGAATCCCTAGATAATTGGCAAACACAGGTGAATTGGGGTAAACATGAGCCAGGAGGAATTCATATTCATAACCAATTCAATCAGAGGAAAACATAAAGAAATAGCAGAAATTGAGCATAGAGAGTATTTAAACTAATTCTAGGCTATTCTTTCTTTCTGCTATTTAGATAGTGGTAAACAATAAACATAGGTAAGATGCACTTATTGCTTCAGGCTGCAAGAATTCCATCTTCATATCTCCAACAACATTCATTTACAACAGACAGTTTGCTCTCCAAGCTTTCAACAATCTTTGATTATAGAAAAACTCAGGTATACAATGCGAGTCTCTAGTGAAAATTCTCAATCAACCAACCCTTGAAACAATGTAGAGGGCGGTATATATAGGGCAAAACTATCTACAAAGTTCCTTTATTACATCTTGACCTAATCGGGTCATAAAGAATAATTAATTGACCTAACTCTAGCAGAAATAAATGCATGAAATAACTCGGGCCGCGCTGAGGGCGGCCGTATCAAAACTGGACAAATTTTGTAGTCCTTGACGGCTTGGTGCAGTGTTTCTGCAATAAATGTGTATGGGTTTCTGCCTCTTTGCTGTCTGTCTGCATTTAAAGCTTTAACTGTGATTTGAGGGCAAGGATGGGCTTGCGCCTCTTGATTTGACTTTCTGGGGGGGCTCATCAATGTTTAGGTGCTTCGAGCCCCTAAAAAATCTTCGACTGATACTCTTTGGCTTTTCTTATTCCTCTGATACTCTTTGGCAATAAACCGATGCTGTTCTGATGTGCTGTGGGTCTAAATCATCATTTAATGGCCGTTGTTCGGCCGCTGTTTCCTTCAAAACTGTTTTCTTATCCTCTCGCCAAGCTTCACGAAGAAAAATGGGTCTTTCGGCGCCTTTCAGGCTTCCTGGGGGCTGCAAAACGAAAAGATTCCCTGAAGATTCTCCATTTTGGCCTAAAAAATCCTGCGATGAGCGATTAGGCGCAAATCGCTCATCAAAAACTGCCTCAGAAACTGATTCCGGGGCTCCGAAGTGCGATTTTTGCTCCTTCGCGCCAAAAAAGTGCTGATGACGTCAGCATGACGTGACGTTGTACGGTGGGTGATGTCAGCGATGGCATCGTCATGTACGGACAGTGACGTGGCAAGGGGCCACGCAGGCAGATGACTGGACATGTGACTGGGCAGAGGGGGGTGACGTAAGCGGTGACTGTGCAGGGGGTGACGTAAGCGGTGACGTTACTGGGCAGGAGGCGGTAAGTGGTTTTGTGGCGCACCACCCTTGGGGGGAAGCGGTTTTGTCAGAGGGGGCTCCGCCACAGCCCAACGGTTGACGCGTGGCGGGAGGTACGGCGGTAATACCGCCCATCTCCCGGACGCTAAAGCTCGGGCGGTTCGGAGATGGGGCGGCCCGCCCACCGTTGATTTGCGGGGCGGGCGATCCAACGGTTGGCGGCAGACGCGAGGCGGTGGGTAGTTAGGGCGGGGAATATTTGCAGGAATATTCTATTTTTAATATATGCGCGGGTGGGTTTAAACTATGGGAATGGCGGATTTTGAGAGTTAAACGGGTTTAATGAGCGCGGGTTAGTGTTTTAGACTTAGGAAATGGGGCTTTATGGGTTTTAAATGAGCGGGATTAATATTTTATGCACAAAACTTTGGTTTGGGGGTGAATTAGGGGGTTTTTGAGGGTTTTAGGGCTAGGGGAGAGGTTATTAGTCTGACCAGGTGTCAGATTAATCCCTGTTATGACTCGGATGGGCTAAAAACAGCCCCAGATGGACCATTTTTTCCCGGACTTATAAAAATATGGCTATATTGCCAGGGAGGGAATATTTACATAGGGGAGTTTTATATACATAGTTTAATAGGGGGATGGGAAAACTGATAGGGAGTTATATAATACTGTTAGTAGTTAATATGAAGGTGACCAGCAAGCGCTAAGGTCAGGGACCTTAGGCTAAATTTGGGGAAAATAACTTGAAAGGAACTGAGATCCTTGAGTGAAGGAGATCTTCACCAAGGTGACTGATATGGATGATGATGAAGCTAAGAGGAATCAAGCAGATCTTGACCTCTTTGGGGAAATTAGTAAGTGACTTGGGGAATTAGAAGAAGGGGAAGTTAGTGATGTCCAACTTTGATCTCTTTCTGAATGAAAACTGCCTGCAATGTGATCTGTAAAGATAAAACAGTTTGAAACACAAAATTGATCATAAATCACCTTTCTGCAACCACAGCTACCTACCCATCCTACTTTCCTAACATTTTTTCTTCTTTTCTGATTAGGGTGCACTTAGACTTGCAGACCCAGATTTACATTTTTTTTCTTTTGAATTTTTCCTATCTAAATCTACACTTATTTCTGCCAGGGCCCAGATTAAACAGTTGGGTCCCTTTGATTCTCTACCTATCTACAGATCTGCCAAGATTAAACTGTTTGGACAAATATCATTCTCTATATTTAAAACAGGAAATTGAAACCTAGGGAGACCAAGATTAAACTGTTTGGACCTCCCTTAAATGAAAACTCTTCAAAACTGGAACAACTCGTCAAAAATGGAATCAACAGTGGCATTTGGACCAGCACACTTCATGGCTTTCTTCTTTGGTCTCATCTGGAAATATGGAACACTGCAGCTTGCAAAGTATGACATATTTGATATGCAAAAATGTCAATCATGAAAGATGATACCCTGTTGCAACAAGAGGCTAACACCACCTTCACCTCCATCATCATCGTCTTCTTCTTCTTCCAGTGCAGAATCTAAAATAGAAAAGAAACCTAAGAAAACATCTCTTTTGAAACTTGATGTAAAATTTGTGTTACCTATTTATGATGACAAAATGAATCCTGAAAAGTTAGTTAACTGGATTAAGCAGTTAGAAGTGTATTGTCGTATTCAGAACATTTCTAATGATAAAATGAAATTTTAATTTGCTACACTTAGAATGGGGGGAACAACTTTAATCTGGTGGGAAAGTAAAACTCAGATAGATGTAAAGCGAAAAGCAAAAGTCATCTCTTCATGGTCTAAGTTTTCAAAAGCTCTTAGGAAACAATTCTATCCTTTAGGATAGATGCAGCAAGTTGTTATTGATTGGCAACATCTGAGGCAAGGTAAAGGGCAGAGTGTTCAGGAGTTTACTCAGGAATTTAGAAAAAAAGCATTGGTGCTTGGTATTTCATTGGATACACGTGAAACTTTATTAAAATACACCGGCAGTTTACATTCATATTTGATCTAAAAATGGGGCACTTAGGCTTCTTGTCTAACTTACAAGAACCTCTCCCACTTCCAAAGCTTAAATATTCCCAAGCCTTATTGATTAACCAATGCGAATTCAAATATGTGCTTGATAATAAGTGTATGCTTATGTCTATTTTTGAACTATTTATGTGCTGTGAATTGATTTGCTTAAACTGATATATAAATACATATAACAGTGAATAATTGCAGTAGTAAAACAAACACATAAAACAACAATTTAATTACGAGTTCACCAAAAACTCTTGGGCTACATCTCCGTGAGCTCTAGTCAACTCAACTAGGTTCTCTGGGATTATGTCAAAGTCCTTTTGCAAGCTCTTGGCTCAACTCCACTGTTTTACACAGGAACAATGGGCTCGGAACACCATCTCTCCCTGGCTTTGAAGCTCTCGACGTTTTGGCTCTCGGGCTTCGCTCTGGCTCTCTACAAATGACAACTCTCGGGCTTTTCACTTGACTTCTAAGTGACTCCACTCAGCTGCTCTGCGCATTAGCTCTGCGTTCTCTTTGCCTTCCCTTTCTGCGATGCTTTCTTTCACCTTAGATTCCTGCTTTGGCTTAGCCTCCTGTTTTTTTTCTTTCTTAGCTGTGCCTTCGCTCTCAGCCTCTTTTTTTTCTTTCTCTGTCATTCTGTGGCTTTAAGCCAATCGGTGTTGTCTGTTCGTTTTCCTCTTCTAGGCTCTCTGGCTCCCAGCCTCTGTCCGCTCAAATCCCCCTCTGAGCATTAGCAATCATTGCTAAACGCCTTCAGGGATGGTGGCCACCTGTTCTATAACGGAAGGAACCATCGTTGCATTGAAAAGCCCAAAAATAGCATTCTCTATTTACACAGAGGAATACTCTAAAACACGGGAAAAACCGCCAATCTGCTATTTATCAGATTTCAAAAATCATTAACTCCGCCCTAGACTCCTATCGGGTCCGCCTGTAATCGCTATCGCAAGTCGCAATGCCCCTATGCCATGGTTCCTTTTGTATTTGTAAAAATACATTAAAAACACTAAAAATCTGATGAAGGGCTTTATGGTGGACTTCAAATAATTATGCAGCGACATTTATAACCCTTTCGGGTCTGGTTGCATCGCATCAGCGCATATATATATATCTATATATATATATATATATATATATATATGGCCCTGCTTCGTTGTATTACTCCGATGCGATATTGCGATGCAATTGATTACAATCGCGTATCGCATGGACCCAGGGTCTTTCCATATGTCCCATGCCATCGCCGATTTGCCAATTTCGGCAATCGAAATGTCGCTCGGCCCAGAGTTCTGTGCTTTTCCGATGCCGATTTATTGATCCGACCATCGATGATCGGCGTATCGCATGATCACAATCGCTAGATCCAGGGTCCTGATATCGCATATGGGTTTGCCTCCGATCCGATACATTGGATCGGCGGATCGGGGTTTCTTCCGCCTCCGCTTAAGTCCAGTCTTTTACCTTTTTCCAATGTGATTTCCCTTTATAAGGGTTTTTTTGGCCAATTTTAGGGGATTTTGCCTCTTTTTCTAAAGAAATAGGGCATCTTCTTTATGTGATCACTTCTACATCCTAAGTCCATTTTTGCCCATTCAAGTTGCAGTAGATTCAGAATGAAAAGATCTCTGCAATGGGGATATTTCCATGAACTTCGTTGGAATTTCATTTTTCCTCAGTGAGGAACACTTAGACTTAGGAGTCTATCCAAAATCCATTTGGATCAATATTTGCAACATACATTATTGATGTTTAATACTAATGATTTTGATGAAGTGTGTGTTCAGGCCATACATATTGAATCAGGTGGTAGACCATTAAAGTTTTCATCGTAGTCATCCAAAGAGTTGGAAATCAAAGATTCCAATGACAGTAAGGGGAAGAACAATTCAAAGAGAAAGAAATCAGCGATAGCTCAAAAGGAGAGACCTACTTGTTCTCATTGCCATAGAATTAGTCATGATGAATATAAGTGTTGGAAACTTCATCCAGAACTTAAGCCCAAAAAGTTCCTTAAGGAGAAGGATGAAAAGAAGGCAATTGCAGCAATCCAACAAGATCTAGGTTCAGATTCAGGTGATGAAAGGAGGATAACTGTTATGGTTATGACAGGTAAAACTTCTAACACTGGTTCAAGTTTGAATACTATTGCATCTTCATCAAACATAAATCCTTCAAATGAGCATAAAAGAGTTTAATTGTTTAACATAAGGATAACTTCTAAGCACACAAAGATAGATACAATGTTTGACAGTGGATCACAGGCCAATCTAATATCTAAATATTTAGTTAAGAATTTGGGTTTGGAAACACGGAATCATCCAAGACCTTACCCATTAGGATGGCTAAATAAATCAACTCAGATAAAAGTCACAAAACAGTGTCGATTAAGATTTTCCATTATAGCTAATTACATTGATGAAGTGGAATTATATGTGGTTCTAGCAGACATATGTGGAGTTGTCTTAGGAAGTCCTTATATTTATGATCGCGATGCAGTATTTTACAGGAGAGAGCATAAATATCACCTTAAGAAAGATGGGTTTGAATTTATTATCAGGGCACATCAAAGTAAAAATCACTTGAATATTGTTGCTAATCAGATGAAGCGATTAATAAGTTCAGATAAAATATCTGTAATCATGTGTGTAAAGGAACAACATAACAATCAACATGATGCTTGTTCAGGTTATGAGTCTCAACTTGAAGATAGTTTGATCAAAGAGGTAGAAACTTTTCCAGTTCTATTCAAAGAAACCAAACATCTTACTCATAAGCAAGGAATACAACATGAATTACAGTTTGTGCCTAAAGCTCCTCTTCCTAATGTCATAATGAATCATTTTAGTCCAATTTTGGAAATTAACAGTTACATGGATACAGGTTAGTATTGGGGAAAGTCAGTGTTAAATTTCTCTTGTATTGTGTCACCTATTCATGTTTCGAACAGTTTGGAAGCCTCTTTTCAAGTGGAGAGGAAACAAATTCGTTTTCATATCAAAACCTTTTCTAAAGCAGTGTCAAAGTATTTAAGGGAAACTTATGCATCAGGGGAAAGTGTTAATCAATGGAAACATCATTTAATAAATGAAGAAATAGTGATTCAAACAAATCAACAACTAATTCAATACTTCCAAAGACAAACTAAGTTGCAACAATTTTCACCTTACAGTTTGATGGGTTTATTGCAGCAAGTTCACTTAGTAATCAGGAAGCAAGAAAGTATGTCAAGTCAAGTAGCTGGTTTGATGTCAAGAATATCTTTGATTGTCTCTCTTATTCCACAAAATAGATTGTTAATACATGTCAATGGTATTGAAAAATATCCTGTAGAGACTGTTTTCAAAGATGACTATGAACCACTAATTCATGGTATTTCGTGGAAAGAATTCAATTGCCATGTTCTGAATAGGTTGTTTGACCATCGTCACAAGTTGTTCATACTACAGATGGGTGGAACAGGTCACCGAATAAAAATGTACCATGGTCAGCATCATCAGGGTCATCACTTTTAGGTGATTGATCGAATGTATTGGTACATCATCAGGACAAGGTGGAAAGTGAGGGAGCTCTACCCTTGTTGACTATTTGTTTAGTCAAACTTTTGTGGTCCAAAAGCTTTCAAATGGAGAGGATTGATCCAGGAGAATCTCGTTAGATCAGTTGCACAAGTCATCATCAGTGTTCAATGTCATTTTTAGCATTCAGTTTAGTGTCGTTTAGTTTTGATAGTGTTGATTATGGTTCAGGTTGTCTAGAAGATGTTTATGGTTTTCATGTAGATGGTTTTGTATCTGGTTGTCGAAAAGTGTTCATCGACAATTCCGCTCGGGTTGATTGTCGACATGGGTGTGTCGTCTGTTGCAGGGGTTCGATATGGGTTGTCATCATGTGATGTCGTCGCAAAAGTAGCTTTGTGACGAAGATGTGTGTATGGGTGAATGTCACTTTGTGACAAATGATTGTAAACGGGTTTTGATGAACACTATGTATTAAAACCCTAAAAATACATCTAATCCAAACCTAAGTCCTAAACCATAACCTAATGTATTACCTTTATACATTACAATATGTATTAAAACTACATTTCAATACATTAAAAAGCCTAATCCTATACCTAATGGACCATACTACAACTCTATGTATGAAAACAAACCCTAAGTAATACTCACAAACTATATAACATAGTAAAAACATTGCAAAATTAAACCATATCAGTCCCTATCCGCCATCCCTAACCGTAGCAGGACCACGACTCATGTGAGTGGAGATATTAACCATAACCGTTGTCTTAAATCACACGGGGAGGCTGACTGTGACCGCAGAACATGTGAGCAGCGGGGGTAACCGTCAAGGTAACCATAACCACATCGGAACAGCTCCGAACATAACTACAGAACATGTGAGCAGCAGGGGTAACCGTCGAGGTAACCATAACCGCATCGGAACAGCTCTAAACATAACTGAATCAGAATGTGAACAATGACTCATTTAACCGCATCGGAACAGCTCTGAACATAACTGAATCAGAATGTGAACAATGACTCATTTCACCACACAGTCAGGGTTTATCTCTGCTGTCTTAGTGGACAGTTACAGTAAGGCAGGTGGTAGTGCTATGTGAGTGCCGGGTTAGCCGCAACTGCCAACCATCACGACAAACGGTCAGCGGAACCGCTGAAGCTCAAACTGCAGGGTTAGCTCATATGTTCACATTCGTTGTCAGCTCCTCCGCCCGGTTAGGTAACCACTAACGAATTCGGCCATATCCAAAGTCATTTTTGGGTTTTTGTAATTAAGTTTTGGTTATTTTAATACAAGGACCTTGTAACGAATGCCTAAGGTGGCAAACTATGATAAGACCCTAACTCCAAGAACCCAAATTAGTTCAAATGCATTCCTAAACTCATTGGAGGAAGTTTGAGTGCACCTGGTGGGTTTTAAAAGGCATTTTTTTTCATTAAAGGAGAGGAGAGTGGTTTTGGATTTTGTATGTAGGTTCTGGAGGTCATAGTCGTTTTTGTTTTCAGTGTAACAGGAGCATCCAGAGTCGGAATTGGGAATCGTGATAGGCGTTGGAAAGCTGGTTCAGAAAGCTATCCTTTGACAGTGACTAGAAGTGCCTATGTGCACATTCAGTTTGGTCAAATTTCTGTGTAATTGACCTCTTCTGTTTCAATCCTAATAAAGTGGTCGCCCATCTTGAAAGAGGACCCGGAGACATAGTCCATCAGGGAAGAAATCCGTAATAAATTTTTTTGTCTGGTATCGTTGTGTATTTACTATTTTAACTTCTGTTTTGCATCGTACTTATGTTTTATCAATTGTCGTAAAGTCTCTCTTCTCAAGCATTTCTCTCAGTTTCCGCACTTTCAGTTAACATTCTATTCATTAATGGCCAATCAATTCTACATTAGTTTTAACATATGATCATTTTAGATCACAAATATTCGACACCAATGATAGCACATAACTAGAAAATCACATGCATATACCATGCATCCAGAAATCAACAAGGAAATCACACATGCAACCTATTACCTGCAAAGCAATCCAATTGTAGTTGTTGATCCAATTGTTTCCTTACGCTTTCCTATGTTCCTTTACCTTCTTTCTCCAAATCCAATGTATGCCAAAGTGCTCCATGAATACTCTAAGTGTGCAAGAGTGTGAAAGGATGAGAGAATGAAAAATATCTCCAAAGCTAAACTAACAAAAGGTTAACCAACAAAAAATCGTGAATTGATCCTCAAAAGCCTTTTTATCATTGAGGCCTCTATTTTCTTCTTTCCTCTAATTTCCTTAACATGAAAATATATGTCTCTTCACCTTTCTTTTCTCCCTTTATTTTCATAAATAAATTCCAATTATTTCCACTTTGCCTTTGCCAATTTCCATAGCCATTAATTAATCACAAGTGATACCCATCACTATGTTTTGCCCAACATTCAACTTGGAATACGTGTCCCATGACATTGGTGTTATATTTTATTTACATAGAAAATCAACCAGGGGCGGTTACAGTTGATATGACTTTGATTGTGAACATACCCTTCTAGTTATATCCCCATCAAAGTTTGTATTGTCCCTCTTATAGTGGGATCTTATGTTTGTGAAGTTCTTCCATTAATGTGTTAATATTAGCTTGATCAAGGTTTTGAGGTCAACTTTCCTTATTTTTCCACTCTCCACGAGGTGTGCTCCACTATCTAGTTCTAATAACCTGCTACTTAAGAGACCTATAGATTTCATAAACTCCTATAGAAATTCCACTCTATCCCCAAGCTTTGGATAATTCTACCATGGCTCCATCCAAAACAAGGCATCCTTGTTGAAAATAGGGGCAGTTGTGGGATGAATTTCCCCATAGGTACCCATCTACCCTAAAGGAAGCCCACCTTACCCAAAGGAAGAATTCAAATTGATTAAAGGAAATGTTATATTTGATGTGACAAGAATACTTTTGTTTGATGTGACTCATAAACTGCTATAAACCTATAAAAATTCCACTTTATCACTAAGCTTTGGGTAATGCTACCGTGGGTCCATCCAAAACAAGGCATCCTTGTTGAAAGTTGGGGTAGTTGTGGGTTGAATTTCCCCATAGGAACCCATCTACCCCGAACGAATCCCACCTTACCCAAAGGAAGAATCTAAATTGGTTAAAGGAAATCTTATTTTTTTATGTCACAAAAATCTATTTGGGCAAATAATCATGAAATCACAGTTATCCACAAAATGGAAAGACAAGGCTAAAATCATTGTTAATCCAGGAAAATCTCCATGCCAATGATAGAACATATCCATAAAATCACATGCATATACCATGCGTCCATAAATAAATAAGGAAATCATAGATGCAACCTGTTACCTGCAAAGCAAACGAGTTATAGTTACTGATCCAATTGTTCCCTTATGCTTTCCTGCTTTCCTTTGCCTTCTTTCTCCAAATCAAATGTATGCGAAAGTGCTCCAAGAATACTCTGAGTGTGCGAGAGTGTGAAAGGATGAGAGAATGAAAAAGAGCTCCAAAGCTAAACTGACAAAAGATTAACCAACAAAAATTCATGAACTGGTCCTCATAAGCCTTTTTATCATTGAGGTCTCTATTTTCCTCATTTACCTCCCTTTTCCCTCTAATTTACTTACCATGCAAATATGTGTCTCTTCACCTTCCTTTTTATCCCTTTATTTTCATAAATAAATGTCAATTATTGCCAATTTACCTTTGCCAATTTCCATAGCGATTAATTAATCGTAACTGATACCCATCACTATGTTTTGCCCAACATTCAACTTGGAATATGCATCCCGTGACCTTGGTCTTATATTTTATTTACATATAAAATCAACCAGGGGCTATTACAGTTGATATGCCTTTGATTATGAGCATACCCTTCTAGTTATACCCCCATCGAAGTTTGACTTGTCCCTCTTATAGTGGGATCTTATGTTTGTGAAGTTCTTCCATTATCATGTCAATATTAGCTTGATAAAGATTTTGAGACCAACTTTCCTTATTTTTCCACTCTCCATGAGGTGTGCTTCATTATTTGGTTCTAATAACCCACTACTTAAAATACCTGTAGATTTCATAAATTATTCCACTCTATCACTAAGCTTTAGAAAATGCTACCATGGGTCCATCCAAAACAAAGCATCCTTGTTGAAAATTGGGGCAGTTGTGGGATGAATTTCCCCATAGGAACCTATCTGCCCCAAAGGAAGAATTCAAATTGGTTAAAGGAAATATTATTGTTTAATGTGACAAAAATCTAGTTGGGAAAATAATTATCAGAGCAATCATTAAAGAGAAATATATTTAGATATTATTTTGAGCAAAAATTGAATTGGTAATTTTCCCTCCAAATATTTCAAGTTGACCATCCAAATTGACATGTCAGCTAGCCCAAGGGACATGACCCTTCATAGGCGGAAAAAACTATAAATCGGCACTTGTTCTCCATAATTTGGCTCTAAATATTGGACTTTTGTGGTAACAAAAATATCTTTCAAAATCACACCTTTTCTATGGATCAAATTTTCTAAGGGGCTCACCTTAGTTTTTAGGTCATTTGCATTAAGTTATATGTCTCGCTTGCATCCTCACACAGTGGCTCACATCCTCTCACAGTGAGACGCTCCTCTATTATAGTGGCTCGCTCTTATTCTTTGTGGCTTGCTCTTATACACAGCGACTCACTTCTATATTACAATGGCTCGCTCTTATGCTCTGTAGCTCGCTCTTATACACAGTGATTCACACATTTATTATAGTGGCTCGCTCTTATGTTATGAGGCTCACATTGTACTAGAATAGTTCATAAATATCTGTGAATCATTTTTGTTGTGGCCCGCATCAAATATTAGAGAGGCTTGCATTTATTTTTATGTGTTCCATTTCGGTTGTGGCTCATATCAACTCTGTGATTTGTATTTATATTCTAGTGGCATGCTCTAGTATTTTTGCGACTATCATTTCAGTGGCTTGTTCTAGATTCCTTGTGGCATGCAACAATCTTTGCGGCCTGTAATGTATGGAAAATGACAACAATGACTAGGAGCTATGAACATAAATTGACATGACTATGATTTGAAGGTATCAATGATAATATATATGATTGTGAAGGTATGAACAATGATCTAATGATAACTACTTGAAGGCATGTCTGTAACCTATAATTATATGACAATGTTTTTAATTTGGAGGTGCCTATGACAAATAAATATAGCAGTGTCTCTTGTGTTCCCACACACACACACACAAAGATGTATATATATATCTATATATATATATATATATATATATATATATATATATATATATATATATATATATATATATATATATGTATGGTATGGTATCAGAGCCATCTGGTTCTTTGTCCAAGAGCTGTTTTAAATTGTCTGGTTCTTCCATTGAGTAGTATTTGTCCGAGCTATTGTCCACGAGTCTAAGTTTGCGATAAGGCGCTGGTAGAGAGCTGTGAAGGTGAAGGACTACCGTGTTTGCTTTCCTGGTGCACAAAAGCTTTGATTCTCCTCTGTTCAGGTGCTTACTCATACTTTCTTTCAATGGCTGGTTATATGAATGAGTTTTCTCTTCAGAAGCCCGAAGACAGAAAGATAGCTCATAAGAATCGATGGTCTTTTATGAATAAGTTTTTAAATAAAACCAGAAATGAAGATGTTCTCTATGATGAAAAAGTATTAGTACAAGAATTTGAACCACAGCCTAACTGGACATTGCCAGAGATTGATATTGATAAACTCTATAAAATGCCTGTTTTCCAGTTTCGAGCTGCTCAGTTATTTAGATTTACATCTGTGAATATTCCTATTTCCACTGGCCAGTCTGTATATCAAATCCCACTAATACAGCCAGAAGATATCAAATGGGGTTTAGAAAATGGTTATAGATATATCCATATCGGTATCGTACAATTTGGAATTAATCCTCTAGTCCGTCCTGGTCTAAATACTTCGTGCTTGACATGTGTCCTTGATACAAGAATGAATAACTTCGATGATGCTTTATTGGGAGGATTCCAAAGTCCCCTCAATAATGGCCCTGTTTGGTCATCAGTTATCCCTAGGTATCAAGTTTCATTGACAGACCCTTATATCAATGAATTCTTGAATGCTTATATTCAGTTTTATGGTTTTAATGTTGCCCCACAGTCACAGATCGCTCAACTCCATGCTTCTACATGCCTGAGATTTGTCTCCACTTCCATGCCTCCTCTGAATCCAAAATTAACTGGTAGAGCTTTAAAAGAAGGTGTTATTGTTGGCCCTGGTAACACTGCTCCCCTACAGATTGGTTTTGCAGAATGTACCCTTCCAGATGAATGGAATAGTACTTATGTTCCACTTTCACAGAAATATCCTCAACTGCAAACCTCTAAAGTTCCTCCGAGATTGTCTCTCATCAATCATCCTGACGGATCCACTGGTCTTAAATTTACTACTCCTTCACTTACTAGATCTATGTCATCCTTCCCTAGATCTACAATCTTGGGTGGTAGGAATCCACAGATACCCCCTGTTCCTAGAAATTTATCATCAAGACATTCTGCTCCAAGAGAGGATCATAGAAAATCCACCTCTCAGCTACCTGATGATTGTCAGTTCTGTGTTCCATCTTCATCTTCTACATTCCAGACTGATGAAACTCCTAGCTCTGAAGTCTTTATACCTGATATCAAAAGTTTCTCACTTCCTAGAGCTCAGTCAGAAGTTACTGCAAAAATACCAGAAAGATATTTAGAATCTGGAAATTCTAGAAGGACATTTAGCAATGGAACGAAGAAAGCAGATTTCCAATGGTTATCTATGAAAGCAACTTCTGATCCCGATCAGAATGAAAATGAAAAGCTGCATAATTATACAAACTACCAAATAGTTTGTATGCTTCAGAATATTGATGATATAGCCCGAGATGTTTTAGAAATCAAAGAGCACATCAAAAAGATGCATACTGGTTATGTTGAGACATTGGGGATCCAAGATGAAAACACACAAAAGTTGAATAATATTCAGTCAAACATGGGTATTATCTCGAAGTCTTTAGAACATCTTACGAATGCACTCCCCACTCCTGCTTCTCCACCTCATTATAGAGAAGTAGATGTCTTAAGTTCAAAGCTGAAATTCTCCTCCAAATCTGATGAATCAAAGCAAATTCTTTTTAAAGGGATAGAGAATATAGATAAAGCCAGACTTGAGAAAATCAAGAAAGGAATCAATCTAGCTAGAGAAAAGACAGAGTTGATGAAAAATAGACTAGCTGATATTCCTTCTGTTGAAAGTCTAAGACTACCAAAGAACTATGTTAGCCTTAGTTCTTTGATAAAACAAAATGGCCAACCATCTGCTCCTTCAATAATGGCCATGTCAGGAATAACTGGTGAGCAAACACATGGTGAATCAAGTTCTAAAAGAGACAGAAGTGATTCATTTTTCCATTCCAACAAAGGGAAAAGAGGTGCCAGTGATACCAATGCACATGAAGCATCAGCATCCAGCCCGTTCAGCAGATATACTGAAAATCTGCAATCTGTACCTATAAGGCTAGACAATCCTTCTTCCAGAGGATATGGAAATTCATTGTTAGTAAATATTGATTGCCTTGATTATAATGAAGTAATTGCTGTTTTGCATAATGTCCATGCTTGGGCATTACAGAGGAAAGCCGAAGCCAAAGTGTCATGGTCTGATATAGTTACTCAGATTGTATGGTCTTTTACTGGCATACTAAAGCAATGGTGGGAAAGGCTTGCAGAGGAAGAGAAAGATCAAATAGTTGAACATAGTACTGATCCATTAAGAGCACTGTTTGAAGCTTTAAAACATGAATTTGTTGGATTAGTCCCTGAAGATTCAACCCATCATTCACAGTTATTTCTCTCCCAGAAGTTATGCGACATTGATTACTTGCAAGAGTATTTTTGTGTTATGCAAAAGCTTCTGTATCTGGCTAGTGACCCACATAATGTTGCCTATCTGAGATATTATATCCAGTCTATGCCTGGAAAAATTCCTGATCTAATTAACCAGTACATAGCAGATCATAAAGTAAATTTGGAAGGACAATCATTTGCAGCTATTCACCAATTGATTGTCACAATATTGCAGAAAGAATGTGCAGAGAGCAAAGCCAAGAAGAATTTTTCAAAACAGATGCACTTTAGCACAAAGCTTTGCAATAATTTCAAAGAAACCTATAATTTTGGTTGTCACAAGAAAAGTGAAAGAAAGGTTTCTAAAAGGTCAAAGTTTGATAACTCCTGCTCTTGCAAGGCTGGTAAATACTTTCCTAAAAAGAAAAAATACTTTCCTTCCAAAAAATCATTTAAAGGACGAAGGGTAGTATTTAGGAAAAGATCAAAACCTTCTAAAAAAGGTGTGTGTTTTATTTGTGGTAAAGAAGGTCATTATGCTAACACTTGCAGAGAAAGAAAGGATAAAAAGCAGATGAAGATAATGAATATCTTTTCTACAATACATGATCCACAAGATTGGGATCTCATATCCCACTCTGATGGAGAATATTTTGAAGTTTCAAGTTCTTCTTCAGAATCTTCGGATAGTGAAATTCCTGAAATCAGGAAATTAACAATTGATTCAGAATCATCTGATTCTGATGAAACCTTCATTCCTGATATTAAAATGTTTAGTTTGAAATCCTCAAGAGAGATACAAGCAAAGATTGCAGCAGTCAAAGCTGATCTAGCACAGTTAGATCCAGTTCAGTTTACGGCAAGAAGAAGATTGACTGAAAAACTTGAAAATCTTGAGAAACAACTGCCATCCAAAAGGAAAGAAAGATTTTCAGAGGAAGAAATAGATGATGACGACTTCATCGAAAAAGAGTTCGATTCAATGTTCAGACCTTTGCAGATTTCAGTATCTCCAGGTATGAATCAAATTGATGCTCTTAAAAAGAAGATCACAGATTTGGAATCTTCAATTCACCATACAAGGTCAGAAATGTTACAGTTGTCTTCCAAACTTCAAATGCTTATTTCTGATTATGATGATTGTAATTCCAAATTAACCAGCCTACTGATGAAAAATGTGCCAGTCATGGAAGAAATATCCCCAAAGAAAAATGTTGAGCTTTTTAATGTTATGGGCATCGGAGATAGAGTAGTTATTCCAATAAGAATTAAAGTCCCTAGCATTAAACAGTATACCTTGGATGCTCAAATAGATTCTGGTGCTATGAGTAGTTGCTGCAAATATAAAGCTATTCCTCATTATTATTGGCAGCCTACTAAACTCCAATTCAGGGCTATCACTGGTGATTTAATGGAAATAAGTCACATAGCTCCTGAATTTCCTATTTTCTTGAACGATGTCCAGGTTTTTGTCACTTTGTATAGTTTTGATACTGGTGCTGATGTTTTGTTAGGACAAGATTTTCTGAAGAAATATTTGCCAGTCACTTTCGGACAAGATTATGTTACATTCTCCACCACTGCTGGTCCTATCACAGTCCCTGCTTCTAGTGACTATAAAATTAATGTGCAACCTGAAGAACAGGATCCTCTCCAGTATAGTCTGCAAGATCTCACCAAGATTAATAAGATCGTAAAAAATGCAGAGTTACATGGTCCCAAAACTTTGCAACAAATTTCTGATAAACTTCGTGCAGATTGTACTTCAAGTAGGCCAGATGCTTTTTGGGCAAGAGAAAAGTATTTTGTTGCACTACCTTACCGAGAAGGATATATTCCTAAGCCACAAAAAGCCAGTGCAAATCATATGAGTCCAAAAGAGCAAGAATTATGCAAAGCAGAAATTGAACAATTGTTAGAACAAAAGCTTATTGAATCCTGCAAGAGCCCTTGGGCCTGCCCGGCATTTTATGTCAATAAGCATAGTGAGCAGAAAAGAGGCAAGAAAAGGCTTGTGATTAATTATAAGGCTTTGAATGATGCTCTTCTTCCTATTCGATATCCTCTGCCTAACAAAGAATTATTACTTGCAAAAATTGCTAATGCTAATGTGTTCAGCAAGTTTGATCTTAAAAGTGGATTCTGGCAGATTGGTATTATTCCTGATGATAGGTATAAAACAGCCTTCACTGTTCCTCATGGCCAATATCAATGGACTGTGATGCCCTTTGGTTTGAAAAATGCTCCATCTGAATTCCAAAAAAGGATGGAAGACATTTTTGGTGGGGTAGAGTACATTATTGTATATATTGATGATTTGCTTGTATTTAGCAGAGATGTAAATATGCACAAGATCCATTTAGAACAATTCTACCAACTTGTATATAAGCATGGATTAGTACTTTCAGATTCAGAAGAGAAGTTTCAGATTGGAAAAGTCAAGATTGATTACTTGGGTTTACACATAGAAAAAGGACATGTAGAACTTCAGCCACATGTGCTAATCCATCTATTAAAGTTTCCCGATATAATTGCCAATGTAAAGACCCTGCAGAGGTTTCTTGGATGCCTGAATTATATAAGAAAATTTTATGCTAACCAATCAGAGGATACAAATGTACTGCAGGACAGACTAAAGAAGAAAGGTGTCAGATGGACAGATGAAATGACAGCAGCAGTAATTAGTATTAAGAGTAAGCTTAATGATTTGCCAAAACTCAAGCTTCCTGATACTAATCTTCCTTTTATACTTGAAACAGATGCTTCTTATCACACTTGGGCTGCAGTTTTGCTACAAAAGCATGGAAGAAAAGAATTGGTTTGTGCCTATTCCTCAGGATCTTTTAATGACACAGAGAAAAAGTATCCTTCTTCTCATAAAGAAATACTTGCAGTAAAGAAAGGAATAAAAAGATTTCGCTTGTTCTTGAAAAGTGTCAAATTTATTGTCAGAACAGATCTAAAGCATATGAAACAGATGTTGGCAAACAAAAGGTTGTTAGAAGAAGGCAGTACCAGAGTACTAAGATGGGCACTATGGCTAGAAGGTTTTGATTTTGATATTGTTTACAAATCTGGTGCAGAAAATTATCTTGCTGACATGCTTACCAGAGAAGGTGCTCAAGAAACCAAGGAGATCAAGATGTTCAGACCACTTAATCAGCACGAAGCTTCTACAAGTCAGTCCAGTCATGTCGAGTCTAAAAGAGTTAAGTATGTTACAGTCTGTAGTAACTGTCATTATGAGTTTTGTCAAGAATGTCTATCAAAACAGGTCCAAGTCTTGCCATTTTGCTTAAGACAAATCATTCTGCAAAAATGGTTTGATTCCGAGGAGTCTAGATGGTCATATACAAAAGAGTTACCATATAGGATTAGGCCATGGCGTGTTTATTATGCATTGTCTAGGGAACCAGATCCTGTTTATTTTGGGTGTATTCAAAATACTGACTGGACATGGGCAGACTACTTTTCCATTCACCAAAGAGCTAGGATACATGGTTCGGTTAAGGTCATATTTTATGCTGTCGCTATAGATCCCTCAAACAATTGGTGGAGTCCATGGTTTAAGCTATTCCTGTTTAGATATTTGCCTAGAGCTAAAAGCATTTTCGATAGGACTTTTGATGAGTTTGTCAGAATCTTTCATTGGGAAATGCATATAGCTGTCCAAAATGATTTCGTCTTAGAATTTGAATTCATCCACAAACACACAATTGTCATTCCTAATGAAGAAGATGAATCCTTTAAGCTTTCTGTCAGATTCAGAGGATTGATATCAGTGGACCCACATGACAGGCCAACATTCATGTTCACATTTCCATTCTTTTGTTGTACCAGAGATGTAGCACCATATTGGCTAGATGAATCTGTCCCATATGAAGTGCTGGCTCCAAACAATGAAGAGCTAATTGAAGAATTAATAGAACAAGACCGAAACAGGCTTGGCCATAATAATCCAGCTGTTCCAGATACTCATGCACATGATTATGAAGACAGGGCTAACAGTGACTGATTGAAGGGATCAATCAAATGAAATCCTTTCATATCCAGCTTTATTTGTACATATACTGCTCTTCGGTTTCCGTGGGATTTAGTCCGAATAAAATCTCCACTGTGTAATTACTTTATCTTGTTGTCCTTTGGTTTGCGTGGGATTTACTCCGAATAAAATCTCCACTGTGTAATTACTTTTGTATAAGAGCCGACGTCCTAGATTCCGGCCATCTTTTCACTTCAGAGATGTCATGATTCGGTCCCCATATGGCTTAGCCTCCAAGAGTCTGAGTAGTGTGATAGTCTGAGTGAAATCTCCCTGCTCTGCATCTGCGAGAAGTTTTCTCGATCTGCTTGCATCACGGAGGTTAACTCTATAGTCTGTATTGTGAAGTTCTAGTTCTTTGAGTTTAGACAAGACGAGATCTCCCTGCTCTGCATCTGCGAGAAGTTTTCTCGATCTGCTTGCATCACGGAGCGCTAGTCTCGTATCTGGTCTCATATCTGGAGTCTGTAATTATCTGAGAAGCAAATATATATATCTTGGCGCATCTTTGGTTCTTTGTTATATATATGTATGGTATGGTATCAGAGCCATCTGGTTCTTTGTCCAAGAGCTGTTTTATATTGTCTGGTTCTTCCATTGAGTAGTATTTGTCCGAGCTATTGTCCACGAGTCTAAGTTTGCGATAAGGCGCTGGTAGAGAGCTGTGAAGGTGAAGGACTACCGTGTTTGCTTTCCTGGTGCTCAAAAGCTTTGATTCTCCTCTGTTCAGGTGCTTACTCATACTTTCTTTCAATGGCTGGTTATATGAATGAGTTTTCTCTTCAGAAGCCCGAAGACAGAAAGATAGCTCATAAGAATCGATGGTCTTTTATGAATAAGTTTTTAAATAAAACCAGAAATGAAGATGTTCTCTATGATGAAAAAGTATTAGTACAAGAATTTGAACCACAGCCTAACTGGACATTGCCAGAGATTGATATTGATAAACTCTATAAAATGCCTGTTTTCCAGTTTCGAGCTGCTCAGTTATTTAGATTTACATCTGTGAATGTTCCTATTTCCACTGGCCAGTCTGTATATCAAATCCCACTAATACAGCCAGAAGATATCAAATGGGGTTTAGAAAATGGTTATAGATATATCCATATCGGTATCGTACAATTTGGAATTAATCCTCTAGTCCGTCCTGGTCTAAATACTTCGTGCTTGACATGTGTCCTTGATACAAGAATGAATAACTTCGATGATGCTTTATTAGGAGGATTCCAAAGTCCCCTCAATAATGGCCCTGTTTGGTCATCAGTTATCCCTAGGTATCAAGTTTCATTGACAGACCCTTATATCAATGAATTCTTGAATGCTTATATTCAGTTTTATGGTTTTAATGTTGCCCCACAGTCACAGATCGCTCAACTCCATGCTTCTACATGCCTGAGATTTGTCTCCACTTCCATGCCTCCTCTGAATCCAAATTTACTTTATGATATATATATAATGTTGCCATATATATATGGCAACATTGACATGATGTTTTCATGATGACAGTAACCCTATATCACTGACCTTGATGCTTATGAGTAAGTAATCAATATGGCAGTGAGTTAATGTTCTATGTGACAGTGAATTGAATCTGTTTGATAGTGACTTAGAGATATGGCATTGAATTTGACATGGAAATGAACCTTGACATAACAATGACCTAGTATGACAGTGGAATTTGATATGGTTGTAACCTTATATGATTATGATAGTGACCCTATTGCATAACACCGATTTAGATATATGTAGTGACCTTGTCAATAGTGACTTTGATGTGCGAACAATGTCCTTGATATGACCGTGATTACAATACTCTCAATGGCACCCTGATGTTTGACAGCAACCCTATATGATAGTGATCTTGACAGTAACCTTGATGTAGTGACCTTAATGGGCCAGTAGACTTTGGTGGATGACAATTTGTTCATAAAAATGATGATAGCTATGGATGGAAGTATTATGACATTGGTGTATGATTTGAGGATGATATGATAGTTATTGAAGAGCCTCTATGACAGAACAATGACAGTGATGTGTATCATGCTCTTATGACAATATAATATGGTATGTTATTGGACTGGACCTAGGTGGCCTAATGTGATTGATAATGATGTCTAATGATATTTATACTTTGCATATAAACTAAAATTTTGACGAATATCTAATAGAAGAAGAATTTAGTTGGTTTTTCCCCTTTGTGGGGTTTTCCCTTGGTCTCTGGTCTAAATCCCGGTGTCTCTGTTGTGCATACTTTTATTCTATTGTTCTTTATTGTTCAGTTGCTTTATTGATGTTATTGTTCTCTCTACATAATTGCTAATTATGATATGATGTTATGGGGTGAATGTTGTATGAAAATGTTAAAAAAGTTAAAAAAATTTCAATTATCTACAACATATAACAATGTTGTCCTAAAAATTAACAATCCTTTCCTTCTTGGACTTCGCATAAGTAGTGTTTTCATAAGATGAATTTATTAGTGTTAGCCAAATTCCATATTTAAGATCCTTGAATAGGGTTTTGAGCTATCGATTATTGTTGCCCTGATTGAGAGGGACTATAGTTCCTACTCCAAAGTTTCCTCCATAACTCTTGGTCACCTTGGATCCAACTCCTTATTTTTTTCCCCAAAACGCTATTTGGAATTTTTGCATCATGGGGACCTATACCTCCTACCATTTTTGGAAGAAATAATTTATCCCAGGTTACAATGACCCATTTTATTTCCCACATGGTCCCTTCCCAGAGAAAGGATTAGTAGATAATCTTGATGTATTTGAGGATTCTTTTGGGTGCCCACAACTAGAGAGAAGGTAGAACTAAAGGGCTTGCAAGACGAATTTTAACAAGACTAATTTACCAACAAATTTGAGAGATTTGAAGGTCAAACAATCCATTTTTTTTGGATTAATTCCTTCCAGTGAATAGTTCTAAGAGAATTATCTACCAAAGGCGCCCCTAGATATTTAGTAGGGAGAGACCTGTGCTAAAAACCCAACAATATGGATAGGTGCCCTTACATTGTTAAGTTAGTATTAAAAAAATCAATTTGAGATTTACCCACGTTAATGAATTTACCAGAGGACTCCATGAAGTTTTCCATGATCCATTTTAGAGCTCTAGCCTCTTTTACTGCAAGAACTCCCATTAACATCATATCATCAACAAATTGTTGATGGGAGATGGGAATATCATCACTATCGACTCTTAATCATTTTATCTTTCCTCGTGCTATTATTTCTTTTATGGTTGTTGAGAAATCAAGGGGGGTAGCATTTAGGGTGATTTCTCTTTACTTGATAATTACTTGTGAAGTTATGTTGGCTTCTTATTACCTCATTACATTTTTTTTCATCAAACAATTACCAAAACCATAAACAATGAAGATCACAAATAGACAATGAAACAAGGTGTAGGCTCCAAGCCAAGGCAAAACCCCTCTAGGGGAAAACCCATAAAATTCTTCTCTTCTTATAGAATCAAATCAAATGAGGAATCCAAGAACAAGACTAAGACCATGAACAAGACCCAATTTAGTCCTCCCAGGCTCTTCCAACAAGTCAAAGTCAACTTAAGTCAACTCCTTCCAAAACAACTCCAACTACAAAATTTTGGCCCACAACTTCATATTTATGACCCTCAACAACAAAATTGTAACAATCCTGGGTTAAAGTTTCATGTAATAAAGGATATTAAAGGAAAAAGAATAAGACCAAGGTCACATGACACATATTCCAAGCTGAATGTTGGGCAAACATTATAGTGGCATCACTTGTGGTTTATTATGGCTATGGAAATTGGAAAAGGCATTGACAAAGGAAAAGAGACAATAATTGGCATTTAATTACGAGAAATAAAGGAAAATAGGAGAAAATGAAGGTGAAGAGACACAAATTTTCATGCAAGGGGAATTAGAGGAAAAATGAAGAAAAATAAGACATCAATGATAAAAAGGCATCAGAGAAACAATTCATAGTTTTTAGCTTTGAATCAATTAGAGAGAGAGAGAGAGAGAGCTCCAAGAGGAGAGAGCAAGCAAAGGAAAGCAAGGGAGCGCAAGGAGAAAGTTGGATCAATTACTTCAACATGAAGATTTTGCAGGTAACAAGTTGCATGTGTAATTTCCTTTATGGGATGTGAATGCATGGTACATGCATTTGATTATTTGGCTCACTTGTTATCATTAGCATGGGTTTTTCTTGGTTTGACAACGGTTTCAGCCTTGCCTTGCCATTTCCTAGATATCCATGGTGTGATGGGATTCACTCTTGGTTTAAATTTGGATTGCTAGAAGATTTTGGATATGGGTGAGGTCATCTTAGGAAAATCCCAAGGGTTGGGGGTGGAGATGGTTTTCTTCTGGAAGTAATTGATAGGTGGGTGTAATAGTAAAATTCCTTAAGGTATGGTGAAGGAATTTTGAGGCATCCAAGCTTGGTTTGGTTTTGTGATTTTGGGATTGGTTTAGGTGAGATTGCGGTAGCTTGAGGGTGGAGGTGGTTTAACCTTAAGAGTCACTATTTGATTATGTCTTGGTTTATCCCATGAGATGCCACATTCATGCTTGGAATATGGCACAAGGGTCATTGGCTAAAAGAAAGACTTGGTTCAACCCAATCTATGATCGGGTGGAACGTGGAAGTCCCTGATTTGGTTGGATTTTGCATATGTTAATATAAATTAATTTCCATATTGTGATTATGAGCACATGTATTGGTTATTATGTGGATTTTATGGTTGTTTTGTCATGGTTCCTATTATGGTTATATGCTATTTATATGCATGGATTTATGATGTGCACTAGCTATGGCTCTTGATCATGATATTACAAGTTATTGAATGGTTGATGAATGCATGGGCTAACAAGTGTTGTTGTAGCTGGCTTGAGAGGGCATTGAGCCTTCTTGTTGATTCAGTTTTAGAAGTTTATGATCAGATATGCATTCATGACCTGTAGCTTATATGTTTATCATATGTTTGAAAAAATGTATATCATGTGTTAGGCACATTTAGGTCAATATCTTGTTCAAGTTTTGAATAGTTAGCATTGTTATCATCTTAATCATGATTCTGAAAAGTTATAGGCATTTCTCAATACAAGGAAATATCTTCTAGCAGAGGTTATAACGAAGGTTTTTAGTGTTATAATATTGGAAAAAATTGTAAAAAAAACATCCGCTAAAACATGTCTGTGTGATAGCAGATGTTTTAGTGGAGATTATAATGAAACTTCATCACGACTGAAAAAATATTGGCAGGCGAAGGTTTTAGCATATGTTTTTTAAGAAATGTGTTTCATGGAACAAGTAGCACTAGTGCGTTACATATATAAAAGCATTGAGGTTGCATACATAACTAAAAGAACTGAGGCGTTGAATACAAATAACACTGCTGCCTGAAATATATAACGCCCCAGTGTATATATATATGTATCCCTTGGGCGTTTTTTTTTTAAAGTAAGTCATTGCGACATGCAATTTCATATAAAATTTTTTGATATAAGTTCACCACACGACTGAAAAAATATTGGCAGGCGAAGGTTTTAACAGATGTTTTTTTAGCAATGTGTTTGATGGAACAAGTAGCACTAGTGCGCTACATATATAAAAGCATTGAGGCTGCATACATAACTAAAAGAACTGAGGCGTTGAATACAAAGAACATTGGTGCCTGAAATGTATAGTGCCTTGGTGTATATATATATATATATATATACATATACATATACATACATACATATACACATACATACATACATACATACATACATACATACATACATAATACATACATACATACATATATATCCCTGGGGCGTTTTTTTTTTTTTTTTTTTAAGTAAGTCATTGCGACATGCAATTTCATATATAAAACTTTGATATAAGTTCACCACACGACTAAAAAAATATTGGCAGGTGAAGGTTTTAGCAGTGTTTTTTTAGCAATGTGTTTCATGGAACAAGTAGCACTAGTGCGCCACATATATAAAAGCATTGAGGCTGCATACATAACTAAAAGAACTGAGGTGTTGAATACAAAGAACATTGGTGCCTGTAATGTATAGTGCCCCGGTGTATATACATATACATATACATATACATATACATATACATATACATATACATATATATATATATATATATAATCCCTGGGGCGTTTTTTTTTTTTCTTAAGTCATTGCGACATGCAACTTCATATATAAAATTTTGATATAGGTTCACCAATACATAATCTATAATAAATATTATTTTATAAAAATAGACATCATGATGATAACCATCTAACAAACATAAACATCATCTAAGATACACATTCAAATTCACTACCATCATCTAATTTAATACTCATCTAGCACATATAAATGTCACTAGCTAGCACACAAATCTAATAATCTAATAGGGCATCATCATCTCAATCACATCTAACAAAACACAAGCATTGTAATCCAACATCATCATGACACACATCCTCAAATTAATATACATCTCATGTCAAATAATTGTTATCACATACACATCCATTTGCAAACACAATAAATGAACATATCTAACATGACCTAGCAATATAAGCGTCAACACCAACATATAAATTAAATACATAAACATCAACAACAAAAAAGCGACATATATATAACTACATAAAATCAAAGAACTGCTATCATATATTTGATACAACAGACGTAGTAGTGGAAACTTGGTCTACAACATAAGGCGATGGATGGTTAAGTATTGCCTCAACTATCAAACTATGAGGTGGAGGAGGATTTGGTTGGTCTGCTCTCTCAGGATAAACATGAGTCACATGCTCTAGCTCTGGCTTCTGATCATTAAGCGAATGACGAGGAGGTGTACTACAAGAAGGATCAACGACACCTTGACCATGATCCAATGGGGTAATACTACCAGAAGCATGATCACCACTCTCATCATCATGATCTGACGTGGGTAGCACTACGTGAAGGCTCATATGACGTATCTGGCGCTACATGCCTTGAATTCCTCCTCGCTGCCAGTAGCCCACTAGCTCTGATGATACGACACATAAGGGTCATCATCTCGTGTGGACAATCCCTCAAGAGATCCATGAATCTAGGATGTGCATTGATGTCTCGAGCTGTTGCAGGGCAGACTCCCTCCTCAACCAAAACTCTAGACAATATGTCATAGTACTCCATCCTAAATCTTAGACCAACCTTACGGGCCTGGATGCCGATGCCCCCCTGAGGATGTGTCTCACCCTCTTGGGCCTTGCTTATCTCCTCATATACTCCCTTCGGTGGGGGAGGAGGCATGTCTCCTGCCAAGGAATATGTCGATGTCTACAAAATATACAGTACACAATAATAATTAGATAATTTCATTAAACAATTTAATAAAACAAGTTAAAGAACATGTTAGAATAAATTTTATTCTAATTAATTAGGACAATAAAATGAAACTAGATTAATTTAAAGAAAACACTAATATTACCTCTATTATCTATAGGCTCACCCAGTGTGAAGAGGATTTTGGGACACTGTCTCCAACCAATACCCGTGTACGGAAACAACAAGAAGATAAATGTGTGGTTATCTTCACTGGGCAATATTGCCAGTGTCTGGGTGGAAATCTTGGCCGAATACTCCAGCAAACCTTTCTTGGGCATCATCTGGCCTGGCATGCACATTTGCACCTCAGTATTGGCCTAAGAGGGTGACGATCAAATGTAGGCCTCATCTATTTAAACCTCTCAAAAAATAAACAAAAAATCTTTGAAGCGAAAGGGAAGCTCGTCCCCCCATGTATCATCACACAACATCTATCAAAAGCCCTACAAAACTACCTCAAAAATATGGTTGACCATCTAATACATCGTGGTGCCTGAATCAAAGTATCAACATAATGCAAAAGAGGGCAACTAATGCACTGCCCATCACTAGTATAGCGTGCAATGGTGGTCACTAATAATGAGAGGCACTTAACCTCCTATGCAACAAAAGAAGTAATTCGTAGTTGTCCACCACACAACTGAAAATATGTTGGATGGACTAAAAGAGCCCCGACATATCTCTTAGAGTAGACAAGTTGAATCTCTACTGCAACCCCATGGGGAACATCGGGGAACTGGGGAAAATCCTCCCCTCTCCTAGATAGGCCAGTGAGAAAATATATTTCCTCCTCGAAGGGCCTATACCATGCCTTAGGACCGACACGAAAATCCTTCTCATGGACACTCCACCAACGGATCAGATATGCCAACAAGATAGAGTTTGTTTTCAGGGATGTAGCCTCCTCATAATACTTAAGGAGGTCTAAATTCCTTAAGAGCGCTCGGGTCCCTGCGCTAATATGGCGAGGGTATAAATCCCTCTCCCTCTCTCGGGCCTCCCATGGTCGAACACATTCTATTGGTCCACTGTTTTCTCATGCTCTTGTTGTTGTTCCCACTGGTGACATCTCTACTACATGATTGACATATAAAATACATCATCCTCATAGATAAAACATATTTTTTTGTTATTAAATGAAAAATTTATTTATAAATATGGAAACATAACTTTCAATTAAAAAAAAATCCCTGGTGCACCCAAAAGACAGTTATGCACCAGCTCTGGTGCACTATCAAACACAACTGCACTAGAAACAATGCATATATACCTATGATGCACCGCTTTTGGTTCACATATATAAATTTTCATCGCAATGCATCTCAAACATATGCACCGGCGTGCACGTATAATTTTTTTCACACTGGTACAAAATGTTCAAGTTATTGAATGCATCGAGCTATATTTTTTTATATTGTTTATGGGGTGCATTTGGTAAATATAAACGCATCGGGCGTAAGCTAAAAATGTACACACCAACGTAAAATCTATAGATTTTCCTGGTGCATTTTCATTTATGAAACACACCACAAAAATACCAGTGTGTTAGGTTCACACATCGAACAACGGTGCACACACCCTGTAAATTTACAGGTTGCACCACCATTGGTGTGAGTTGAAGCTGTTAAACACACTCGCAAGATTTTTATTTTTTACCTATTTTGAAATTCTAATTTGCTAAAAAATTAAATTAGAGAGAAACATAGACATTACATGGATAATTGGTTGTCGGGGAGGCATTGTTGACATCTAACCGAGAAAAACAAATTTCACCACCGTTTGAGAAAATTGGAAAGACACACACTAAGCACAGTATAGAAGGACGGTGAGCAAGAGAAGCACCAACATTAGCGTGCTTGTGTGGGGCAACAGTGGCACTAGTGCTTCAGAGCTCTACAAGATTATAGATGGTAAAAATGAAATTTATGGTCGTTTTTTTTTTTTTAATATTTAACCCTCCTTCGGTGGTTTATTATAACGCACCAGTGTGTCAAATACCCAAGAGCACCATTTTTTTTTAATTAAAAAACTATAACAGTGCTCTTGTTAAGACGAATCAGGGCATTCGAATACATGTACTGCATTGGTGCTTTGTCAAAATATATCATCACATTCTTTAAAAATTAAAAACAACCTAGCGGTGCTCTTTCGAAGATGCACCGAGATGTTTTAATACACGAAAAACACTGTGATTCGTAATAAGATAACATCGTTTAAAAAATAATATAAAATCCCTATAGTGGTTCTCTTGTCAAGAAGCACTGGGGCATTTCAAATAATTGACAACACAGATGCTCTGTGGGAATATAACACTGCATTTTAAAACCCCCCTAGCAGTGCTCTTTCTAAGACATATGAGAGTGTTTTATTACATGAACACATTTGGTGCTTCGTTAGAATATAACACCATATTTTTTTGAAAATTAAAAACCATATTGGTGCTCCTTCTAAGTATGCACTAGGGCATTTTAATTCAAGAAGGGCACCAATGTTGTGGGTGGATATAGCACCAACAATTTTTAAAATTTAACTTTTATTCGGTGCTATCGATTATTCAAGCCCTGGTGCGTGCTATACAGTGCATGCATCAGGGCATTATAATACTTGTTTAGCATCGAGTTGTCATCACATTATAGCATGGGACTAGGCAAAATTGAAATTTTTGTAAATTTAACCCTTTTCCGACACTATCGAGTAGTATACACACATGTGCTCTTTGTTATTCAATGCACCTTTTTTTTCAATTAATCTACCATGGTGCACCATGTTCTATTCGACGCCAATGCTTATATGTATAGTAAAGCACCGACGCATTTGTATATTGTAGATACACCATAAAAAAAATTACCTGCCCACCTTCGCTAGAAGGTCTTTTCCTTGTAGTGTTTGGGAAATGGTCTGGAGGCTAGCCTGAAAAAGTGGCATAGATATTGTGACCACATGCATTGAATTGGGGATTTTGGGCCATAATCGCATGGAGATAGGCTTATGGGTGTGGATGGAGCCTCATAACCGCATGCATGAGGTGTTATGGGCGCAATTATGGAGTTAAGTTAGAGAAAAGGAATTCCATCTCAGGGAATAATCACCTCGGGTGGTTGTCAGGCTCTTGAGTGGTCTGTAGTCCCTGAGGGAATAATCACCTTGGGTGGTTTTGAGGCTCTTGAGTGGTCTGTAGTCCCTGAGGGATGTTAGTAAGAGTTCAGTTTGTAGGCCCCACTTCCTTAACTGGAATTGGGAGGTAGGGTCATATCATAGTGACACTCAACTCACATTTACCTTGTAGAGCTTGTAAAAGTCGGTAAATGTGGGAGGAGGTGTTATGGGTGGTATCAGAGCTTCCAAGTTCAAATACTTGGACTGGATGGGATAAATGCATGAATAATCAACATGCATTGTGATGGGTATGGTTATCATGCATGTGGTTATTATTGTAGTTTTATGTTATCATGCATGATATAAATATGTTGATGTCATTATATATCTATATTGTGCTAATATGGACTAATTGTGGAGACAAGACAACCTCCCTGAAACACATTGAGGTATGATTTTGATTATGTTTCTATTTGGTTTATATAACATGGCATGTTTGCAGGAAAGAGAAGGCCAAAGATGAAGAGAATAATGGTGGACTACAATTCACATGACTCCCGTTATAGGCCTAAGGTGAATTCCATGGAATGGGAAAGGTCAATTAAGCAGCAAGAAGAAGAGAATTCTCTTGACATAGAATATACATTGAAGAGTCTAAGGGCAGAGATCAGAAGTTGCAAGGCAGATAATAACAAGTTCATTGAGGCACAAGAAAGGCTTGCCAGAGCTCAGAAAAAGTAGGCAAAGGTTAATGCCATAATTTTATAGAGTCTTTCATATTTGCAGAAGCAAGGACAGATGGGGATCAATCATGGATAGGAGGAGAAGACTAATGGGTCAGATGGTAGTAGGTCTAAGAGGAGACACAAGTTAGACAGGGAGGATATAGTGAAGAGTGGCAGATTCTTGGATATGCCTGACAGGAGGACTAGTATGTATGGGTTTTCTTCTAGTTCTTCTTCCATGAGACACCATCGTCATCACTGCCAACACCATAGGAGGAGTGAGTACCTGCTGGAGGGGTGTTTAAGAAAGTCAAGCCTCCTACTTTTGATGGGGAGATAATAAATCAAAAGATGCAGAAGCATGGGTGCTTGGGATGAAGAAGTTCTTTAGATTGCATAACTGCTGAGAGAACATGAAAGCCAATATAGCCACCTTCGATCTTAAAGGGAAAGCATATATATGGTGGGAAGATGTGAAGAATTTCAAAGGAATTAGAGAAAAGGAGTTGATTTGGTATGAATTTGAGAGACTCTTCAAGAAGAAGTACCTCTCTGAGAGATATTATGATGATAGGGCTAGGGAGTTCTGTGAGTTGAAGATGGATTCCATGATAGATGATGAGTACACTAGCAAATTCCTAGAGTAGTTGAGGTATGTGCCTTACCTCAAGGAAGAGAAAGCAAAGATTCAATGGTTCATCAATGGGTTTCCAATAGAATTAAGAGATCAAATTGAGTTTGATGAGCCTCGGTCATTGGAAGAAGCCATCAGGAAAGTGAAGCATTGCTATGAGTAGTCAAAGCATAAGCCCGAGAACAAGAAAGTTTGGAAAAAGGAATGAGAAGGCTAAGGTAAAATTTCCTTAGAAGCGGGGAAGATCTCAGGATGCAGGTGAGAAAGAAAATGTGGCTCCTCACAAGTTTAATGTGGCTAAGAAAAGACATGGGTCTCAACTTGGAGAGCAACAAAATAAAGGTAACAATAGGGGACCGTTGCAGTGTTGGATTTGTGGAAAGGATCATCAAGAAGGATTGTACATTATACTAGGGTGGTAGACCTCATATCTATAGTGCTCGAGAGGCACAAATAGTTGGGGATGTTGGTCAGAGCATTCATCAGATCTATGAAACACTTGATAATAGACATGCAGATCATTATGCATCTATTATTGAGTTTGAAGGTAAAATCTGTGATCAAGTTGTTTTTATTTTGATTGATCCTAGATATAATTATAGTTATGTTAGTCCTGACCTAGTGGATAAGTGTGGCTTGAGTAAAGAAGTGCACGCAAAATCTTGGTTGGTGTAGTTGGCTACAGGGACCAAGAGAAGAGTTCATGATTGGGTGAGAGCTTGTGCATTTGAGCTGATTGGTATGCGTACATCAACACATATAAATGTGCTTAGTTTGGGATCATATAGTATGCTTTTGGGCATGGATTGGTTGTTCACTCACAGGACCAAGGTAGACTGCTATGATAAGGCTATTGAGTTCTTGGATAATGATGGAGAGAGGAGAATCTTGCAGGGAAAGGAGAAGTCTACATCGGTGAGAATAGTTACACCTATGCAAGCTAAGTGCAGTAATAGGAAGGGGTGTGTATTGTTTGCAATGCATATTTCCAGTGATAAAGAGAAGGATGCAAAGGTTGATGAAGTCCTGAAGAGGTGCGATGTTTTGCAACAATTTCAGAATGTGTTTCCTGCAAAGATTTTCAGAGTTATTGCCTCATAGGGAAGTGGATTTCTCTATTGAGTTTTTACTAGAAGCAACACCAACATCAAAGGCACCTTATAGGATAGGCACTCTAGAGTTGGTGGAATTGAAGTTGTAACTTAAGGAAATGCTTGATAAAGGATACATAAGGCCAAGTGTATCACCTTGGGGTGCACTGATGTTGTTTGTAAAGAAAAAGGACGATACTCTCAGGTTGATCTGAATTTAAATAGGAACACAACAAATTACAGATATAACCATAAATACAGAGATGCAGCATAAATAACAATTCTTTCCATTAATATCAAATAATGAAATATGCTTACAAACATAATGGAAATGAGACTAGCTCAGGCGATGGTAGCTTATCTCTAAGAAGAGATGTGGCAGCTACATGCCTATGAACTGAGTTACAATGAGGCTCAAGGGCCTTTATATTATTGAACAATAAGAGAAAACCCTAAACAACCAGAACCCTAACCCGAGGAGATGTAACGCCAAGAGTTTATGGGCCTCGTAGGGGTTAGTTGGGCAGCCAACTTCCCAAGTCGTAACTTGGTCATATTATCTTCGTTTGACACATATGATACCTCATTGGAAAGATCTCTCAGAGGACTACAACCGAAAACATAGTTTCAATGAAATCACCCAAAGGAATATTTCCAAAAAAACATCGTTTAGGACCTCAAAATGGCTCTGGAAGTTCAGGACACGAAAAATTGCCAAAAATTGTAAACTGTGCTACAATTGAGGAAACTGAAAAACTAAAAGAATTAAATTCCGGGTTGGCAGAGTCGAATAGGCAGGTGGCCACCAATATCCACTTGGATTATTCCTCCCCCCTTAGGAAGCAATGGTCTCCATTGCGTTGAGTTCCTCCATGAGATGAAGAAACTTCTGTTGAACTTGGTCCCCAGTGAGCCATTTTCCTTGGTGCCGGAGTTGGTCGGCTTTGACAGCTTGATACAGTTGGATATTCTGCTGGCGAGAATTCTTGATCTACGTGTCCATGATCTGATCGGTTTCAGCTTGTTCCATGCGGTCTGGATTTAAATATGTTGGTGTGAGCTATTCTGCAATGTTGGATGTGTCCAATAATGGTGGAAAGTATGGCTAAAGGCGATCCACATTGAACACTAGGTGCAGGCCAAGGAATGGGGGAATGCTAAGCTCAAAAGAATTATTTCCCTCAACCTTGGTGATTATGTATGGCCCATATCGAAGTGGGAAAATCTTACGATGGGGCCCAACGAGGCGCCCCTTTTGCAAATATAGACAAACTTTGTTGCCCACTTGGAACTTGTGTGGCACCCGATGCTAATCATATCGCTGGTTGTACTTAACATTGGCTTTGTCCAATATGTCATGGACCTATTGGCGGATGTGTTGAATGTGATCAATGAAGCTATTAGCCTTGTTGGCTTCGAACTATACATGAGCCGAATCTGCCTGAGTCGTTGCAAATGGTATGGCCACATGAATGGGACATAGTGGTTGGAATCCCAAGCCCACCTGAAAAGGGTTGTGGCCAGTCGAGCTGTGGAGAGCCCGGTTGTAGCTATGCTAGGACATAGTGGAGGCTCTCATCCCATGTGCGTGGATGCTTTGAGTTTACATGTGTAGAATGTATACAATCATCCTGTTGACGACCTTTGTCTGACCATCAGTTTGGGGATGAAAAGATATGGACTTAGTGAGCTTGGTGTCCAACATCGACCAGAGACTGGACCAAAATTAACTGAGGAAGCCACTATCCCAATCTGAGATGATAGACTGTGGGACCCCAAAGTGTACCCACACTCGTTCAAAGAAGAGTTTAGAGGTGGACTCTACTGTAATGCTCTTCTTGCAGGCCGCCATAATGGCCATCTTCGAGAATCTGTCGATGACCACAAAAACACAGTCATTGCCATGCTTAGTAGAAGGAAGTCTTGACATGTAATCCATGGATATGGATTCCCAAGGGCGACTAGGGGTAGGCAGCGAAGTATAGAGACCTTGCTTCTTGATGGTCGGTTTGGCAATGTCGCAGGCAGTGCAGGATCTGATGTACTTCCCGACATCTTATCGAAGATTCGGCCAATAGAAATACTTTTGCAGTATTTCCACCATTTTCTCGACCCTGAAATTCCCAGCGGCCCATGTTGGCTACTTGGGGCCTAACCCAGGTTTAGAAATGGGGTTAGCCAAGCAAATCTCGGTACTACCAGCCCTTTCGGCAATAGTCCGTGGTGCGTGGACTGAGGTCTCACCCGAGGTAGTATGGGAGGGTGCTGGAACCAGGTTTCGACACCCTAGGGATGTCTTGATGAAGTTTGTGAAGGTCACAAACCGATCCTGTGCACTTGTGCTGCTCCGCGCAGCCGTCTGGCCCTCGCGCCTTGTGCAACTGTGCCGCATAGCTCTGGAAAGAGTGCGAAGAGATGATGTCTAGATCCTTTATCCCTACTGTGCCTTATTATAAATCTTAACTTAATTATGTGGGTCCGATGTTCTTATTAATCATTTAACAGTTATAACCAATGCGTGCAATCATAAACTGTAAAGAGATGCATGAAAATATAACAGAAGCATAAACACACAGATCTACGAGAAGATGTACAATATTCCAGAATCAACTTATCCTTTATTAAACCTCTGTTCAGTAACAATCCCAACTCTGCCCTGCCCACTCAGCTGCAGGGGTCTGCGCACACAGCTGCGGACTCTACCAGGCCTCTGCGCACATAGCTGCAGAGCCTCTTCCTATTCCTACAACCCAAGACTCATACTTACAGATTGAGAGCGAATTCCTTATTCAAAAACCCATAACACTTCCCATCAAGACTAAAACTATCTTCTACACTTAGAGCCTCACTCTACTTATAGATTCCCATGGTCCGCAGACCATGGGTAGGCCGACACATTCTATATTAAATTACAATATTTTAGGGCGAACAACCCTAGATTCTCACGCTCCGCGCTCTCATTTTGCAGGGTCTTTACATTTTCTTGACCAAACCTGGGGCTTTTAAGCCCCAAAACATCCTATGGGGGGATCCGTTGCCCAATAGGCCCCCAACACAATCATTGTGACTTGTCCTGAGTCACTCGGCTGGTGCGCCAACAGCTTCTGCGCTTCGCTGACGTCTGCCACACATTCCTATGATGTCCGCTGTATCAGTTGTGCACGACTCTCTGATGCATTGTTGTTAGAGGCACCTTCTTGCCTTAGCGCATATGTATCCTGCATCTGGGCGAGCTTTGCCTCGATCGTGGCGGTGACTGTGAATGCTTCCTCAAGCCAATGCTAGATGCATGCTTTAAGCCCTGCTTCTTTCTCACATGCGGTGTCCACCTGTTCCTTCAGAGCCTGGGCCTCTTGCATCTTGGCCAAACGCTGAGTCAGGGCGATCGTCTGCGCGGTCCCCCGGAAATTGTCATAGGCCTGCTACAACTCCCGTGCTTCTGTCTCTAAGTGTTGTAGCATTGGGTCTTCTTGTAGTGAAGTGAGCGTGAAGAGGGACTGATCCAACAATCCCATGCAGTCTTGTACAACGTGCTCTATTACTTCCAACCCTGATTGAATGGCGTGGTGGTGCTGCTCTCTGACTTTCGGGGGTGTAGAGGGTTGCGCTTTTAGTCGCAGCTCTGCGATCTACAAGTTCAGCTCCAACTGAACCTTCGCAGTTTCCTCCTGGGTCTTGCGAACTCCAGTTGCTAGTTGGTGAACCTTTTCTGTAGTGGGGAGTGTCGCCAACACAACCAACTTCGGTATGCTGCTACATGCCTCCTCCACGACTTATTCTAATCCCTGGTTTTGTGCGACTAGGTTGTCACGCTGCAGGCTGAGTTGTTCTAAGTTTAACTTCTGCCCGCTCTAGACTTGGAGGGTGCGGCCCTCCCTGGTGCGAAGCTCAGCAGTTACCTCATCTTGCAGCTGGTATAGGGTTTCTCTAGGAAGGGCGGAAAAATTCAACCCCTAGCCCCTCAGGTCACCCTCGACTTCTGCTAAGACTATGCCTCCTGGTAACACCAAAGTGTTCGCTATGCGGGCGCGTAACATCTGCTCAGCTTCGGATGCACCTTCCGCAAGGTGCGGTGTCATCATTCCTGGGGGTCGCACTTGTAATGCTTGCAACTGCGCTCTGAGCGGCCCCAACACGGTTATCTGCTCCATCATTAATTCTTCAAGAGCATCGTTAGTGACATCGCGAACTAGTTTACCACTGTCAAGAAGGTCTCCCTCAGGGGTCTTCGTTGCCTTTATCTTTTTTCGTGTGGTTGTCTTCTCCTGGACGCGCGACCTCTTGAGTTGGGCCGATTTTGGTGTAGGGTCCATGCGTTCCTCTGCCTCAGCCTCCCCTTGTATGTCCCGCTCCGTGGACATTTCCCTGCCTCCCTCAGTCTCTTCAGTGGGTGCAGTTGTGGTTTTTGTCGTCTGTGTTGTCGTTGCTACCTCAGCTGCCTTCCGCTGTGTGGCCTCTTCTTGTTCTTGGCGCTTTCTCTTCGCCAGCTTCATGATGCGTAACTTGGTTTCCTTCTTCCACTGCTATGCTACGATCTTTTCCAGTTCTGCCAAGTCCAGGGCGCGCCACTCCAGAGACCATGCCGCCATCACATTGAAGATTGCGTCATCCATTGTAATGAATAGAAGCTTCACCCACGTTCGGGCTGGATCCTTGCGCGCTTGGTGTTTAGTCAATTTAATGTCTTAAATTGCTCTACATAAATTATCAATCCGGGTATCGTAAACTGATGAAGTGTGGTGCACTATATGTGCTTAGTTAACCTTTCTCTTACTTCGTTGTTTTATAGTTTATGTTCAACTCTTCTTAAAACTCTGCTTCAAACACATGTGCTGTGTAAAGCACGATTAAGAAGTAGTCAGAAATAAGTCCAAAAAGTAGTCAAGCTCTAAGGTGACAAGTAAGAAAAACCACTTTAAAGACCAGTTATAATGTTCAACTCTTCCTAAAACTCTGCTTCAAACACATGTGCTGTGTAAAGCACGATTAGGAAGTAGTTAGAAATAAGTCTAGAAAGTAATCAAACTTTTAAACTTGCAAAGAAAGAGCTTGAAAGAAATAACTTGAAATGAAACTGAAAGCAAAGAACTTGAAATGACTTGAAAGTAAATGACCACTTCCAATGGCACTAGACACCATTCATGCTGCTGCAAATAAAAGAAAAGAAAGTCACTTTTAAAACCAAAGATAAAGATTATCTCTCTCTAACTCGATGCTTCTAAGCACATGTACTGTGTAAAGCACGGATAGAAAGTAGCTTAAGTTGAATTAGAAAAGTGAGAAAAATCTGCTTTAAAGACTAATGATAATATTTTGCTCTTTCTAATTCTCTACTTCAGCCATATGTACTATGCAAAGTATGATTAGAAAGTAGTGAAAGATTAGTCTAAGAAGCACTTAAAACCAAAAATCTACTTTAAAGACTAGTAATAATATTTTGCTCTTTCTAACTCTCTACTTCAGCCATATGTACTATGCAAAGTATGGTTAGAAAGTAGTGAAAGAACAGTCTGAAAAGCACTCAAAGCCAGCTGCAAGTTAGTGATATTTTGATCTTAAAATATAACAATTTATGATGAAGATCATTTATGTGTTAGCAGCTCTTTGAGAAATAAAATTAAAAATCAGCTATAAAAGCAAAGGCAGCAGCTTGAACCTGTCAACTTCAAATACCATTAGTTTGTAAAGCAAATACATAAACATAAAAACAAATCCCGGGAGAAAATAAAATGCAATAATTCAAACTGTACAAGGCAGGGGCCCCCTTCTACCTATGAAATCAAAGCATACTTAAAATTGCATGAATGAAAATCTAATCTACCTTACATTCTACAAAGCAATATTTACAAAATGAAATCTAATCTACTTACATCCTAATATGCTCCATGACATCTACTTCACATCTCCTTCCATGTTGAGAACATCAAAGCTTTATTCAATTTCTTCAAAAGTGCAAAGTACAACAAAGCTCTCCAAAGAGAGACTAAAAAGAGACTAAAAAGACTAACTAATGAAGGAGAGAGACCTCCTATTTATACAAAAGGATGAGAGCCATCTCATTAATGATAATCCATGAATATCTCCCTCTACCTCTAGAGTCCTAATCAAAATAGGAACTGATAAGACACATGTCTTTTAGAGTTACAATACAATTAGGAGATGTGACACATATCCTCATGATCCCATGATTCTTTCCAACCAAATTCGAATTTGGCCTTAGAGTGCCACATAAGGGTCTTCTAGAAGTCTCCTTTCAACCTACACATGTCAACAAACTCAACCCATTTGTTAGGTATAAGCATATGCACATTATTTTCTAATGTTTAACCACAAATTCACTTAAAAGGCTTAGAAATAATAAATATTGGAAAAACATAAAGGTAGCCCAATGATAATGAAAGTGGGATGAATGTGGTGACATAGTAGTGAAATGGAGGTGATATAATGGACATAATAGCGAAAGTGTAATGCAAATGAATGACATTTTCAAGACTCAACACTTGGATATATAGGTTATGCATATTCGCCTTAAACTCTGCCACACTTTGCAAGCTGTTATATATGATAGGGGACAAGCACGACCTACGGTTGATCCATGTTCGTAAGCTCGCCTCTACGAACGCCCAATTTTTTTTATCTCACGAATCTTCGTCGCGTCTTTCGTTGCCCAGAGCAAGGTGTACCTCGCGGCCTTAGGTGGGTTCCTCTCAATGGTGGGAAACTAGCTGTCCTCCGACAACTCCCCTGCAACAAACAGGATGGATAAGAGAAACCACGTGTAGTGGAAGGTCTTACCTTACTCCTTGGCCTCCCTACAATTTGTCAAAAACTCATCGCAGAGAAACTACGCCCAGTTGAACTGGACCCCCTTTGTGCACTGCTCTGCTAACGCAATTACAGATGCTGACAACTCGTTAGTGCGACATTTCCTCATTATCTTGCCGACCAGTAGCTGGGTGGCTACGCGCACCCCTTGGTCCTTGATGCTCGCTATTACATACCCTCGCTTCCTCTTCTCCAGCTTATATTTGGCCTTCATAGCTTCTGCGAGGGCCAAGTCGTTGCTCTTTCCTACTATGGCTGTGGGGTTGTTTCCTTTGATGGGCAGCCGAGAAATCTAGTGAATTAAATCAACCATGATGGGAATCGGCTCCTCTAGCCAGAGATACCCATCATGTACTAGGCACAGTAGCTGCCGGATGACAAAAATTGTGATGGGCGCGCGGTGGTAGTGGGGTATCCACCGCAGATGGAGTAACCCAGCCTTCTCCACACCGCATAACCATTTCTGCTGCAGTAATTTCTTTACGGCCAACTGTGGGAACTTCTCGCTGTCCACGAGGTCCCAATCTTTGAACTTTATATTAGGTACCCGTCCAAGTAGCGAACCTTCAAACCTTATTTCATTCGGAAGAAGCGGGGTCTAGAGCACACTCTTCATGGCCTCCAGGTCCTTGGGTATCTTGGCTATCCACTTCCACAGGGGGATGTAGGGGGATAACTTTATTGCCGAAGCTACTTGGGAAACATTCTCCGTCGCATCGTCCCGAGCTTCAATTTGGGCGATCAAGGCTTGCAAATCTTCCTCCTCCTCCTCTATTTCAAAGGTGACAATTTTTTCCTTCTCTACCATTGAAAATTTACTAAACCGCGGGTTCCATGGTCATACCCGGACTGGCCCCATTGGCTGCTTGTCTTTTTGTGATCGCGAAGTGCGTGGGGACTTTGGAACCTCTGGTGCAGCTGCCGCCTCTCTAGGCTCCTCCTGGGTCACATGGGGCTCTCGGTTAACTTCCGCGAATCGCACTCTGGTTCTTGCAGCTGTCATTATTTCTACACTGGATCCGTCGGTTGCGTACTCATGGGTGGCAAGGTAGCTTGGTGCTCAATGCTCTGTACTGGCTCAATTCTTAAACAACCAAGTGTTGTCTCAAGGCTACCCCAATGGATTTTATAGTGTTGTTTGAATTTGAATTTGACCATTCCCTCCACTTCTGAGTCATTAATACCTTCTTGGTGGCAGATCGTCCGGAATCTAGCCCTCAATTCCTGTCTTAATTGCCCGCTGTCCGCTTCTTTCTGCCTTAAATTGGACCTCTTGTTATGAACAGTGACATCAATGGTCACCTCCTAGCCTACTCGCGCAGCAGCGCAACCACTTATGCGCGACCACAATCCTTGTGACATACTGGCCTTGTGCATAACCTACTTCCCGCGCAACTCTCTTGCAGACTTGTTTACAATCCCGTGCCCTCTTTCAACTGCTTGGGGTGCTGAGACTATGCTTCCTACAGATAGTCAGGTGGTCGCACCCCTGGTGTGAGGCTTCAATTTTCCTGCTAGCCCGGGCTGTGAGCACCCTTCAATTATCCTGGCGTCCGTTAGTGCGTCATGTTCTTCTTTGTATGGTACTCTCCCTTGTTTAGTAAGGTGCGGTCTCAGCCATGTTAGCAGGGTCGTAGCTTATTCTAATGCAGTAGTAGGGCTGTCCAGACTTTGTCCCATCATGCTTAGTTCCTCTGCGCAACCTGCTTATGTGATCTTGGAGTTTAGTTTGCTGATTTCTTTGTCCAATGTCATGCTTTTCTTCCTCATCCGTGCCCAATCTTCGTCGAGTTCGCAAAGTTTCAAGCTTCCCCACCGAATGGCTTCCTATAATTCCCTAGTGCCTTTACCCAGGTCCTCGCATCCTAGACCAACTGCGGGAGCTGTGGTTTGGGGATTCTTCTCTGCTCTCCCGTTTTCATCTCTTCTCATCAGTGTTGGGGTCATTTCCACGCTCCGGTTTTTGCTTATTGTCCTATAGGCCCATTGAACCAGTGGTACGTGTAGGTCCCAGTTAGTTCGTCTTGCTTGGTGAACTCTATTCATGATTCCACACAGCTTTTTAGAGGCTTCGTCATGGAATCTTTGTGGTGTGCATCACTGTGTCTGGTTTTGATGTTTGATCCTTAGTCTGGGATATGTTAGCACAACACACGTCTGCACCCATCGACATAGGTGGGCGCACAAATTGCTTTGTCCTGGCTGCCCGAATCTTGTTCGATGCTGAAGACTTCCAAACCGCCAGCGCATCTGCCTTTTACATTCACGCCAGTTTCCAATATTCTTCTGTTGTGTACTCCACCATCGTGCAGGTATCACGCGCAACGCCCATCCCAGCGCATTGTGCCACTGCTGTTCTGGTACTGCACTTTCAAATTTATCTAAGAACTCATCCACTCCTGTCACCCCATCATATGGTGGCAGCTCCCTTTCTTTGGTCGTCACACATCGCAGTGATCTAATCATCATGTTGCAATTCAGCGTTGTCATGTCGTGCAACCGGTTCTGCCACCGTTCTATTTCTTCATCTGAATGCAAAGTACAGGAACTATCACGCTCCCATTATATCCTCCCATCTGCAGTCGGGTTCACCCGATCTTGGTCTTGCGCCGTTATCTGGTAAATGCAATCTAGCTCATCGTCGCTGTCATTTTCACGCACAGGTTTAGTGTAGCGCGCTCCTTTGGCTAGATCTAGCGGAACTACCATGCGTAGAGACTTTTTCTTGAATATCATCTTTCGCTTCTTCAGGTTGATGACTCCATTCAAGTCAGTGGCCCAGTCTATTCCTAGCAATGCGGAGTAAGGGTTGCTGTCATCAACAATCTCTATCACTTCAAAGTCCGTTTGCGTGCTTTCGTCTTCGATATCCACTGCTACCCCTTGCAACCTCCCCATGGGCAAGATCTTTTGTTGGTTTGCCATCTGCAATTGAATAGGGGACCATTGTAACGTGGGCCTGCCCATGTGTTCCCATGTTTACTTTGGTAACACATTCACGTCCAAACCCAAGTCTAGTATTACGTGATCCATTTCATATTTGCCAATTTGCGCCGTTAATCTCATTTCCCTCCCGGTGCGCAATGTATGCTTTCCTAGTTTCCGGACTACGCGCGGTTCACTAACCATGCGCACCTAGTGATCAGTTCTTGTAGTCCTTTAACTGCCTTGTTATCGCGCAACAACTTCATGCATGTCTCTGAAAAGGTAGTAAGCATAGAAGGATCCATTCTGGGCTTTGGTTGATCCTTACTACCTAAAGTAGAGGCCTCCGCGAAGCTCTTCTTAGCTTCCATAAACGTCTCCTTTGCACATTCCAAGTCAGACTCAGGTTCCATTGTAGGAGCCTTGTGAACCCATGTATCTTCCTCGGGCTGCTTCCCCTTATCCTCCCCTGTAGTCGCACCACTTTGGAGCACCATATTCACATTTGGGTCTTCTTCGCGTGGTTCAGACCTCATCATTTGAATATTCTGCGTTGGAGTAGGCTGAAGTACTCCTTTTTCACGCATTTGTGCGAGCAACGTAGGACAATCCACTGCTTCATGATCGAATTGAGCACAGTATGAACAAGATAGTCTCGTCGGGTTGGTATAATCACGAGCGTAGTGCCCTGGTCCTCCACAATTGTAACAAATTAGCTGTCTGCGGTCCCTCCCTGGTCCCATTCCTCCTCGTCCTTGACCTCGACCCTGAAATCAAGTGTGCGTCATCCCCATGGCTGGGTCGAGGCCTTACATTTCTATCTGCTTTCTATATGCTAGGGTCCGCTCCATCATCAACTCATAGCTGCAACAAGTATGCTCGTCGTGGCCCACCGACCTACAGAAATTACAAGCAACTGCTGCGGAGTCTGTGTATACTTCTGCAACAGGTGAGAATTGTTTGTCATGTTCTTTCCTCCTATCTGACAGATCGTGCACCATAGCGGGTTCTGCACTTGGCCTTATCTGTGCCTCTGGTCTCAACGACATTGGCCCCCTTCCTGCCAAGTAGTTTGTGAATACTGGACAATGGTATTTGTCATGGCCCTGGCCTTTGCATTTTATGCACCACACCTCTTCGCGTGCCTCCGGCCATGGCACCCTACCCTGCTTCAAACTCTACATCTCCAAGCATATATTCTGTAGTTACATGTGGATTTGTTGGACCCCCAATCCCGGATCCTGTATGGTTGTTTCATGCAACCTCATCGCCGTTTCCAATGCTTCGGCCTGGGTTGAAAGCTTCTGCTGTGACAACACCGTCCTCAGGTGTGGTGTCAAAGATGCCACAAACCATGCGCGGTGTTGCACATCCGTTAGCGTTATATTGGCCTCACGGATCGTACTCTTTAGCCTATGATCTAGATCCCAGGGGGTCTTGCCTCGAAGCATCGCGATCTCTTTAAATCCGATGATTGACTGTGTCTCTGATTTTGACCGGCTAAATTCTCTGTTCAACACATTCTGGATCTTTGCTATTCCTGCATTTGGGTGATCATTCGAGTGCTTGATATACCATGTCAAAGCGCAATCCTGCAACATGCTCACCAATGTGGCCTTCTTAATGTTATCATCCATGACTCCTTGTGCTTCCCACATTGCTCTTACCACGAACCAGGATTGGTCCAGATCCTCATTCCCCACTCCTCTAAATACGGGTAGCTTGATCGCGCTTGCCATGCAGAACCATGGGGGTGGTGGAGGTGGGGTGGGTGAAGATGGAGGTGACGGAGGTGAAGCAGGTGATGGCGTAAGTGGAGGTGATAACTGTGGAATGCGCTGCCTTATCAAACTGACCGCACTTCTCAGAGAAACCCGAGCGCATTCTTCCTCGCTCTCTCGCGAAGGTGAAATTAAGGGACTGTTTCCTAATCCTTTGATACCTTTGTAGATCTTTCTGCTCCACATCGTTCCAAACATCAATGTATTCGCATAACCCAATTTTCACATAACAACACCTTAGTCAGGGTATTTAGGGATTTAATGTACCTACCTTGCGGTCCCTTGAGAAAACGTTGTTCTGCTTCGCTATAGCTCACGGTCGTGTCTACTGCGAACTCAGTGATAAATCCCCCTATTATTCGGTCGAGCCAATGGTCCATGGCCCGCGCGATCTTATCTTCTGATGCCTCATTCTGCGCACCAACTACAAAGTCCACACTATTGGTTTATCGAGCTTATACCTTCCCTGGCTGTTGGCTAACCTCGCGATCCAATCGTATAATTTAGAAGAGAAGGACGCGAAGAAGATCTCGTGGATGTCCGTATATACGTAGCGATCCAGCCACCTTTTCTCGAATATCTGCGGAGTTCTGTTTTCCTGTGTCACAAACTCGTGAAGCTTCTGATCCAACCAATCTTCAATTTCCTTCTTTGTAGGTTTCTAGTGTTCCGACATCAGACATCCCTTAGGCAGATCCCGGTCCCGGCAATAAAACAATTTGTTGGCTACTTGGGGCCTGACCTAGGTTTAGAAATCGGGTTAGCCAAGCAAATCTCGGTACTACCGGCCCTTTCGGCAACAGTCCGCGGTGCACGGACTCAGGTCTCACCCGAGGTGGTATGGGAGGGTGTTGGAACTAGGTTTCCGCACCCTAGGGATGTCTTGATGAAGTCTATGAAGGTCGCCCTCACGCCTTGTGCAACTGTTCTGCGTAGCTCTATAAAGGGCACGAAGAGATGCTGTCTAGATCCTTTACACCTACTGTGCCTTATTATAGATCTTAACTTAATTATATGGGCCCGATGTTCTTATTAATCATTTAACAATTATAACCAGTGCGCACAATCATAAATTGTAAAGAGATGCATGAAAATATAACAGAAGCATAAACACAGAGATCTACGAGAAGATGTACAATATTTCATAATCAACTTATCCTTTATCAAACCTCTGTTCAGTTACAATCCCAACTCCGCCCTGCCCACTCAGCTGCAGGGGTCCACGCACATAGCTGCAGATTCTACCAGGCCTCTGTGCACACAGCTGCAAAGCCTCTTCCTATTCCTACAACCCAAGACTTGGACTTACAGACTCAGAGCAAATTCCTTATTCAAAAACCCATAACACTTCCCATCAAGACTAAAACTATCTTCTACACTTAGAGCCTCGCTCTATTTATACGTTCCCATGGTCCGCGGACCATGGGTAGGCCGACATATTCTATATTAAATTACAATATTTTAGGGCGGAAAACCCTAGACTCTCACGCTTCCTGCCCACATTTTGCGGGGTCTTTACATTTTCTTGACCAAACCTCGGGCTTTTAAGCCCCAAAACATGCTATGGGGGATCCGCTGCCGAACAGTTTGACTGTAGTGCGCTTCCCAAATAATCTTCGCACGCTCGCTTGAAGGAACACAAAGGTGTCCCAGGTGGCATAACAAAGCATCTTGGAGGTGAAAATTTGGAACTTGCTGACCCTCCAAGAGTGTATGGTATGTGTGGTCGAATTCTGGGTCGCTTTTGTAGAGAAGTGGCCAATCAAAATTCTTCTGCCCACAAGAGTTGAGCACGATGGTTAACGCCATGATTGGTGGTCGGCTGAGGCAATCTGCAACATTATTTGTGCTGCCCTTATTATACTTGATATTCAAATGGAATTGTTACAGGTATGTGGACCACTTCTGATGGAGATCATTCTGTAACTTCCCTTGCATATGTATCAACTGCAGGGGTCAGTGGTCTGTGTGGATGACTCTTTCCTTCCCCAAAATGTAATGCTTCCATCAAGCCTTCGCAATGGAATACATCTCTTTGTCATAAGTGGGATACTTCTAGACTGTGTCTGAAAGTGTCTCACTGTGATATGCCATTGGATGCCCTTGTTGAGTAAGGACTGCCCAAATAGCATAGTCAGAGGCATTTGTCTCGATCTCAAATGGTTGTTGCAAGTCTAGTAATGTGAGCACTGGTGCAGAGCAGAGGCGATGTTTCAACTCTGTGAATGCCTTTTGTTGAGATTTAGACCAAAAGAATTTTTCTTTCACTCCTCCTTTGGTGACTTGACTCAAGGGCTAAGTGATATGAGAGAACCCCAACACGAAACTGTGGTAGAAATTGGAAAGACCCAGAAAGCTGCGAAGATCTGTCAGAGTGGTTGGGGCTGGCCAATCCCGAATGAATTAGATCTTGGCTGGATCCACATGCACCCCCCGTTCATCAATAATGTATCCCAGATATTGAACCTGGGTCATGCCAAAAGTGCATTTCTCCAAATTGGCACACAACTTGTGTTGCCGCAGTGCTTGGAGAACCTGTCGGATGTGGTGGAGGTGCTCTTCCCAACTCTGGTTGAAGATTAGGATCTCATCCAAGTATACCACTACAAATGAGTTGGTGAATGGCCGCAAGATGTCATCCATCAGCCTCATGAAGGTTGCAAGAGCATTCGTCAACCCAAAAGGCATAACCAACCATTCAAAAAGGCCCTCCTTAGCTTTGAAGGTAGTCTTCCACACATTGGAGGGTTCGATTGGTACCTGGTGATATCCGGACTTCAAGCCAATCTTGCTGAAATATTCCCCCCCCTTGAGTTGGCCCAAAATGTCCAATCCATGAGGTCGGGTACCTATTCCAGACAATGATCTTATTCAGTGCCCAATAGTCAATACAGAGTCTCCAAGTCCCATCCTTCTTCTGTACCAACACAATCGAGCTCCCACAGGGCAATGAACTCGGCCGAATGTGATCTTTCTGCAACAGCTCCTAAATTTTCCTCTTGATTTCATCATTCTATAGAACAAAGCACTAATAGATTGGTCCATTGGGTAACGACGCACCTGGGGTCAGATCGATGGAGTGCTTGATGTCCAGTGTAGGGGCACCCCTACAAGGAAGGTGAAGATGTCCTCATACTCCTCCATGACCTTGTCCATCTGTTGTTGTTGTGAGAAGGGGCCTTGTCTGGAGGTCATGGCCACCATCTTCTTCTTTCCTTAAGGGCATATCATCAGGAAAACAAATTTCTTGGTTTTTGAAATGAGCTTACTTCATTGTTTTGTAGTAACCAAAGAGATGGCGGTAGGCGGTGCTACCTCTCGTATCCTGTACAACTTATTTCCCAATGTAACAATAACAGTGCGAGGCCTTGACTCATACACAACATGTCACTTCGACAAGTATGGTTGGCCTAATAATACATCACAAACATCAAGGGGAGCAACGTCACATAATACCTTATTCATGAAGGGCTTGATGCTGTATGGAAGGTGACATTGTTGGCTCACTCAAAGATCCCATCCTTGGTGAAGCCACCCGATGGTGTACGATTGTGGATGTGTTGTGGTCGGTAAGCCCAGCCACTTCAAGATCTCCACTGCAATGAGGTTATTTTCGCTCCCGCTGTCGACAATGAACTGTAGCGGGGAACCCTTTACCCACATATGGGAGTGGAAGAGATGCTCCTCCTCCTCTGTATCTTCAAGTTCCTCCTTCTGGATCTTTGTGGTGGCGATGGTGGTGTAAGGCTCCACATCAATAATATGCTTCCCTTTGTCATTCCCCTTGTCGAGTTCTGACTAAGAGTCAGAACATGCATCTGATTCTGAATCCTTCATCTCAGCCACCAGTGACTCCTTGGCCTAACACTCACTTGTGTTATGGGTGGAGCTCTTATGGAACTCACACCACTTTCCCGTGTCCTTCTTCAGCTTTGCAGTGTTGTCCTTTTCTTGTGGCCTTGGAGAGTTGTCCTGGGCGTCCTACCTTGGCTTTTTCCTTTGTTATGCAGTTTGGGGGCAAATTTCCCTTGTTTCAGGTTCACAGATCCAAATTCTCACTTCTTCTGTTTAAATTTCTGCTCGATCTTTATAGCGTATCGGTACATCGTGCTAAGCGAGGAGATGTCCAAGACTCCATCTCGTCCTGGATCTATCTATGTAGGAAGCTATAGTACTTGAGTACCAAATGTTTCTTAGAATCCTTGATACCCAACTTCGTGCGAAGGGTGTGGAAAATATTGGTAAACTCTAGCACATCTTGGTCCCTTCCCTACCGTAGCGTGGTCCACTTTATGTATTTGTCCTTGTAGCTCCCGACAGGGTATTACTTCTCCTTGATAGCGTCCCAGAATGAATTCCAAGTGGGACTAGTTGAAAACAATGAGGTCATACTTTCATCCTTCTTCTCACAATAGGTTTCCCACCAATCCTTGACGTGGGGGGCGGCTTTGAGAAGAGAAAAGGTACTCTTTTCTCGGCTGGAAAAATATTGAACAAAAAATTATCCTTCTAGCTTATTCAACCATTTATCTACGGTGTCTACATCTATTTGGCCTTAAAATATGGCCATGTCAAAGTTTACTTATACCTTAAAAGGTGTGGAGCCTCCATAGTGGCTATTGGATGTGGATGCGCCGTCGGTGGGTGACCGTTGAAGGATCTGGGCAAAGTTATCCATCATCGCATTCCTTTGTTTCTCGAGGGCCTCCTTGAGCAATATTTTGATAGGATATCCTACTCCCTTGTCTTTATTTTCTCCGCCCATGGGAGGCCATCAGGGTTTACGAGGCTGGTCTTGCAAAGGTTCAACCAGTTCAAGCCCTAACTCCTTATATCCCGGCCTCATTGGGGACTATTGACACCTAATCATCAGGATTGGGTGAATAAATGTAATTGATGTAAATAAATAATAAGAAATATGAACAGTCATCGAGAGATGAAGTGAACAGTCTCTCCCTCATGTATATAATAAAGACCAACCTAAAGGAATAAAATATGAATTGATTTGGTGGAGTTACTGCCTAGCCTGACATGGTATTAGAGCTAGCTCCATTTTTGGCATCTCCTTATAGTCTTGTAACTCCCTTCTGCCAATTTTTTTGCAGTCTGTCCACTACCCCCTCCACAGTCGCTGCCCATTAAACGCTGCCACTGTTTAAACATTGCAAATCTCTGACATTATTCTCCGCCTTCTGTTGTAACTCGTCTCTTCCATGACTAGGTCTTTGATTCCTCGATGCACACTGATTTCTTTATATTTCCTTGCTCACTCTCACTCTTCAGATTTTCTTGTCATTTTCTTCATACCTGAAATTTTAGTGGGATGTCATTTCTCACTGTTATACTTGGCGTTGTTGAAAGAATGATTGCTATCATAGAGACATGTCGAGTAGTTTCCAGAGGCAATAATCCTTCTTCAATAGGTTCCCAAGCATCAATCATGCTTATCGAGCTGAGTGGAGTGTTATGATACAATCCAGGAACCTTCCATTTTATAATCTCTGCAGTAGCCACGGTCTTGCTTATTGCTTGTCCCATTGCTTTCAATACTATTTTTGGCGCCTTTTTTTCTCCTGCAAAAGACTGGTGGCATAACTGATGTAGTTTCTGATTAAACCCTGAGTGGTGATCCGAATATTGTTTTCACTAATGTCCACTTGAGGCCTTGGCTTCTCTACTCTTTGATACCTATCCATCGCTCTCCCTGTGACAAATTTCATTCTCAGACTGGATTATAAGTTTGATGCTGCATCATTTGGTATGTTGATAGCACAATGGGAATGCTGTTGAGTGGTGGTTTGCAGACTATGTCGAGGAAAGGAGAATGACAAGGCGCAGTTGTTGAAGAAGACCTCCATGCAGCGTAACCGTGGTTGCGGAATAGACCTCCACGAAGCTTAACTGTTGTTGCTGAGGAAGACTGGTAACCATGGTTGCGGAAGACCTCCAAGTAGTGTAACCATGGTGCCTCCACATAGTGTAACCGGTGTAACCATGGTGCCTACAGAGCTCGTGCGTTGATATAACTCATGGTGCGTGATGTGCTTGTGATTGAAGCAAAACGGTGAGCATGCTCCCACAACAAAAAGAATGCAGGCTCTGTTTCCATTGTAATGCCGTTGCTGGTCCAAATCTGCGATGGAACTTCGTAGAGCTCGGGTTGCATGCTTGTTTATTAACTGTGATATGCATTAATCAACCAAAATCGTTGGTTTTGTAGTGTTTTCTTTGGTATATTTAATATCATTTTTTTGGTATATATATATATATATATATATATATATATATATATATATATATGCTGATATACATATAAAGGATTCCAAGCCACTGTTTGGTACATGTAAACCACATTGTTCCATTATCTTACTATCTTGGAATTATAGTTCTTCCGGTATTGTTGATTTTGGTCAATCATTGACAAATTTTTCAATGCATTCAATCATATCTATTGTGGGAGTAGTTCTCAGTGGAAAGGAGAACTATCTTGAGTGGTCCAGGAAGATACAACATACCCTCATTTTCAATGAGTTGTGGAAAGGAGTATGCGTTGGAGATGGAGACAAAGAACTAGAACAACCTACCTCTGAAAAAGAGTTCGCCATTTGGGAAAATAAGAACAGCAAAGCCTATGCACTAATTGCAACATCTGTAAGTGAAGAGGTGAGTCACCATATTTCACCATTTTCAACTGCTTTCAAAACCTTACAAAAGCTGAAAGAACTCTATGACTCACATTCTGCACTTGAAGTTGTTCAACTCATGATTAAACTCTTCACTCTTGAATTGCAAAATAATGATCCTCTTGCTCTTGCATCCGAAGTAAAATCTATAATGCATGATATCAAAGCCACTAAGGTTGAATTGGATATTCCTCTTATTGCTTTTCTCAAGGCACTTTATGCTACTTACTCCAATTATCTTGAGTCATTGCAAGCAAATGGAAATCTCAAAGATATTACCTTTGACTCTCTTGTGAAAAAATTTGCTGAAAGAGAGAAAGATTTTGGAAAGAAGACAGCCCCTGAATCTTCTGAAGAGGCTGCGTGCCTTGCTCATAAAGAAAAGAATCATGCTCAAGATTCTTCCAGAGGAAGAGGTGGTTGAAGAGGAAGAGGAAGATATTTCAGAGGCAGGGGGCGCTAACACTCTCAAGGAGAAAAGTCATATCTGCACTGCATACATTGCAAAAGAAATGGATCACATGATGCCTCTACATGAAAAATACCTTGGGACAAAATTGAGCAGCAAAGAAATCAACCCAAAGGTAAAACTAATGACACAGACAAAGGTAAAGCACCTAAATCCACTCACTATGTTGTGGCACACTGTAATATTGGAGTAAAAGAAGACTTATTTCATGCTTCACTTGCTTCTTGGAAAAATGATTGGTTGCTTGATTCAGGAGCAACTTGCCACATGAATCATAGAAAATATTTTTTTGAAGAATTTATTGACAATGTTGATGGAGCAGTATACTTTGCAGACCAATAAAAAATCAAGCCATCAGGGCTTGGCACAATCAGGCTTAAATTGCTTGGTCTTCCAGACTTTCTTTTGCATCATGTTCTATATCTCCCACAGCTGCAGAGAAACTTGCTGTCCTTGGTCCACATCTGCCAGCAAGGTCACTCCATTCATATGTTTGATGGCAAGCTTGAGGTGAGAAAAGCATCTGACCACTCACTTGTCATGAGGGGAATAGAAGAAGAAAGGTTTCTCACGCTGCAAGGTAACTTTGCTCATGCACATCATTTCTCATACAATTATCATTATGAAGAAGGTACACTTCCATCAAGTTTATTATGGCATGCTAGATTTGGACATCTGAACTATGACAGCCTCCGCTTGTTGAAGAAAAATGGTGTTGCTGGTTTGCCTACAATTCCTAGGAAATTTAAGCAATGTGATGCTTGCATTCTAGGAAAGCATAGCAAACAATCTTTTCATGATTCACATTCAAGAACACATAGAACAATTGAACTCATTCATTCAGATTTATGTGGTCCAATGCATGTTCCTTCTGCAAATGGAAATACATATATGATGACATTTATTGATGACTACACTAGAATGTGTTGGGTTTATTTATTGAAGAACAAATCTGATGCTTTTCAAACATTCAAGAACTTTCATAAATGGATTGAAAATGATGCACAATCTCATATTGGGTCTATTTGCACCGATAATGGAAAAGAATACACATCAAATGAATTTGAAAACTATCTTTGCCAACATGGGATCAAACATCAAACAATTGTGCCTTATAATCCCCAACAGAATGGTGTAGCTAAAAGAATGAATAGGACAATCTTAAATATGGTACGCTCCGTGCTCTTCTTCAAAAATGTAAAAATAATGTTTTGGGCTGATGCTGTTCTATGTGTTGCATATATAAAGAATAGATGTCCATCTAATGCTATAAAAAACAAGACTCCCTATGAAATGTGGTATAGGCACATTCCTTCAGTAAAGCATCTCAGGGTTTTTGGTTCCACCTGTTATGCCTTGATACCAAAGGTACATAGAAATAAACTTGGTGTAAGAAGTTGTAAGTGTATCTTCCTGGGGTATTCAAACACCTCCAAAGCATACCATCTCTATGATGAAGTCAATAAAAAGTTTGTTGTATCTAGAGATGTAATTTTTCTTGAATCATCCAAAGCTGACAATGTTGTTGAGCGGCAACTTGATCACTTGGATAGATTCGCGAATGAAAAATCATTTCTAGAATTTGATAATCAAATTCCACATCTTGAAGGGGGGATTCCTATACTAGATCAACATGTGGAATATTCTTCTGAAGAACTCTCTCCCCCACATGAAACTCCAACAACGGATGATGCTTTAAGTGATGTGATTGATAGAATTGGGAGACTCAATCTTGATTCAGTCCCAACTCAATCAACGAAGCAGCTTGGACCATCTGAGAAAGGTCCTCCAAAGTGGTTGACAAAGACACTTGAAAGTGTTCATTCTGATGAGGTTGGAAAGATAGGAACTAGAAATTCAAACCGACAAAATGGAGGTGATGTAGATGACTCTAATTCACCTGTTGATATGGATATTTCTTATGATTGTGAATTGAATTTGTCTACAAATTTTGAACCAACTTCCTTCAAAGAAGCTTCTTCTCATGATGAATGGAAAGAAGTGATGAAAAAGGAGTATGATGCCCTCATAAAGAACAACACTTGGAAGCTGGTTGATCCTCAATTAGGAACCAAATTAATTGGCTGCAAGTGGGTCTACAAGAACACGTAAAAAGCTGATGGCTCACTTGATAAGCACAAAGCCAGGCTTGTGGCAAAAAGTTTTGCACAGAAGGAAGGGGTCAATTATGAGGAGACTTTTGCCCCCACAACAAAATGGGCTACCATCCAGACACTCTTTGCCCTAGCAGCTCAGAACGGTTGGAAAGTCCATCAAATGGATGTAAAAATTGCTTTCTTGAATGGATATCTAAAAGAGAATGTTTTTATGTCCCAGCATGAAGGATTTTCTATGAAAGGACATGAACATAAAGTATGCAAACTTGTGAAATCCTTGTATGGCCTCAAACAAGCACCGCAAGCTTGGTATGAGAAACTAACTGAGCATCTTCTAAAACTCAATTTCAAACATTATGATCTTGATGATGCAACTTTATTTGTCAAGAAAGTTGGAAAAACAATTGTATATCTTATGGTATATGTATATGATCTTTTGATGACAGGGAACAATGAAAGCTACATTACATCCATAAAGAAGGAATTGGGGAAATTTTTTGAAATGAATGATTTGGGCTATGTTCATTACTATCTTGATATTGAAGTAACTCAACATCCGAAGTCCATAGTTCTTTTTCAAAAGAAGTACATTGGAGATCTCTTGAACAGGTTTGGCATGACAGAATGCAATCCTCTTACTACTCTAATGGAACAAAACTTAAAGCTGACATCTATTGAAGGAAAAGAATTTGAGGATGCAACAAAGTATAGACAACTTGTAGGAAGTCTCAACTACCTAACTACTACCAGACCAGACATTTCGTTTGCTGTTGGAATCCTCTCTAGGTTTATGCAAAAGCCTTGTGAGGGATATTGGTCTGTTGCAAAAAGAGTTCTAAGGTACTTGAAGGGAACTCAAGACTTTGGAATCAAGTATACACAGGTGGACGACTTCAGCTTGATTGGATACTCTGATTCAGACTTCAATGGAGACAAAGAAACTGGGGTATCTACTTCAGGATATGCTTTGAGTCTTGGATCAGGAGCTCTCTCCTGGAGATCACGCAAACAATCAGTTCCAGCAGATTCCACAAAAGAAGTAGAATACATGGTAGCAGCTGAGGCAACAAAAGAAATTGTGTGGCTCAGGAAAATTCTTGAAGATTTGCAGGTAAAACAAGTACAATAAACTCCACTCATGATAGACAATACCTCTGCAATAAAGTTGGCCAAAAACCCAAAGTTCCATGATCGAACGAAGCACATCAATACTAAATATCATCTGATTCGACATCATGTTGAGGCCAAAACAATCCATCTCCATCATTGTTCCACTAATGAGAAAATTGCAGACATCTTCACCAAAGCACTTGGAAGAGAAAAGCTTGAACGATTCAAAATGATGCTTGGACTCACCAACATCCCTTCAGATTAAGGGGGGGAATGTTGACACCTAATCATCAGGATTGGGTGAATAAATGTAATTGATGTAAATAAATAATAAGAAATATGAATAGTCATCGGGAGATGAAGTGAACAGTCTCTCCCTCATGTATATAATAAAGACCAACCTGAAGGAATAAAATATGAATTGATTTGGTGGAGTTATTGCCTGGCCTAACAGGGACATGCAAAGAAAAACATAGAAAGAGCATATCGCTCTAATACCACTGATCCGACTTTAAACATGAACTCAACAAATTACATATATAACCATAAGTATATAGATGTATCAAAAATAACACTTCCTTTCATTAATGAAATATGCTTACAAACAAAATGGAAATGAGACTAGCTCGAGCGATGGTAACTTATCTCTGAGAAGAGATGTGGAGACTACATGCCTCTGAATTGAGTTACAATGAGGCTCAAGGGCCTTTTTATTATTGAAAAATAAGAGAAAACCCTAAACAACCAAAACCCTAACCCAAGGAGATGTAACACCAAGAGTTTATGGGCCCCGTTGGGGTTAGTTGGGAAGCCAAGTTCTTGGGGTTGTAACTTGGTCATGTTATCTCCGTTTGACGCGCATGATACCTCATTGGAAAGATCTCTCCAAGGACTACAACTAAAAATGTGATTTTAATGAAATATACCAAAGGAATATTTCCAAAAAACATCATTTAGGGCCTCAAAACGGCTCTGAAAGTTCAGGACCCGAAAAACTACCAAAAATAGTAAACTGTGCTACAATTAAGGAAACTGAAAAACTGAAAGAAACAATGGTGGGGGTCTAAGTGGAATAGGTGGGTGGCCATCAATATCCACCTGGATCACAGGTTGTGTATTGATTACAGGCAATTGAACAAGGTGACGATCAAGAACAAGTATCGTTTGCCTCAAATTGATAATTTGTTGGATCAGATGAAGGGAGCAACAATATTTTCAAAGATTGTTTTGAGATTAGGGTATCATTAGGTGCACACTAAAGAGTAAGACATTTACAAGTCTACATTTTGAACAAGATATGGACACTATGAGTTTGTGGTGGTTCCTTTTGGTCTTACTCATGCTCCAACCACCTTTATGTGTTTGATAAACAATATGTTGCATCCTTACCTGGACACAAAATTGTGATATTGTTTGTTGATGATATATTGATATACTCCAAGAATGAGGAGGAGGATGCAAAACACCTAGTGACAATGTTGAGATTGTTGAGAGAGCATTAGTTGTATGCCAAGCTTAGTAAGTGTAGTTTCTTTCCGACTCAGATTCTTTACTTGGGACATGTTTCCAAGGAGGGGATAACAATGGACCCGGAAAAGATCAAGGCTATCATGGAGTGGCCAACTCCTAGGAATGTGGATGAGGTTAGATCATTCATGGGACTAGAAAGTTATTATAGTAAGTTCATTAGGAACTTCTCAAGGATTCTCTATCATATCACATCTTTGCAGAGGAAAGGGAAAAAGTTTGAATGGACCGAGCAGTGTGTAGATAATTTTGAGCAGTGGAAGCATGATTACAAATGCTCTAATTTTGAAGAATGCAAATCCCAATAAGAAGTTTGTATTATAAACAAATGCTTGCAAGGAAGGACTTGGTGGGGTTTTGATGTAGGAAGGATAGGTGGTATTCTATGAATTGAGGAAGTTGAATGAGCACGAGCGAGATTATGTGACTCATGATCTTGAGTTGGAAGCTATCATTCATGCATTGAAGATGTGGAGACATTATCTCCTTGGCAGGAGGTTCATCTTGATGAGTGATCACAGTGGGATGGGGTTTTTGTTTGACCAACCTAATTATAATGTCAAGGAAGCTAGATGGTTGGATATCCTCAGTCAGTTTGACTTTGATATTAGATACATCAAGGGTAAGTAGAAAAGGGTTATAGATGCTCTCAGTAGGAGAGTGCAGGTAAATCATATTTCAGTTATGAGCTCTTATGGGACAGATTTGCAAGAGCGGATCTTGTAGGTAAGGCAACATGACGAGAGGTACCAACAACTGAATCAGAGGTTGTAGCAACAGGGTGAAGGTGATAGGGTTGAGGAGTATCACCTCACAAAATTTGGCTTGGTCAAATTCATAAATAGGATTTATGTGTCGGATAACAGTGAGTTGAAGAAGCTTATCTTGAGGAAGTTTCATGTCAAATCGTATTCAGGCCACCAGGGATACTAGAAGACCTTGATAGCTATGAAGAAGTTCTACCATTGTCCAAACTTGAAGAATGAAGTGGTTGAGTTTGTTGCTAGATGTTTGGACTATCAACAAGTGAAAGCTAAATGTAAGCACCCAACTGGACTATTACAACCTATTTCGATTCCAAAATGGTAATGGGAGCTCATTCCCATGGACTTCATTATAGTTTTTCCAAGGACATAGAGGCAACATGATTCCATGATGGTTGTGGTTGATAGGTTGAGCAAGGTAGCTCACTTCATTACAATGAAGTCTACAATTTTGGCCAGTGACGTAGCTCATATCTTCATCAGGGAAATAATGAGGTTGCATGGTGTTCCCAAGAAGATCACATCAGACAGAGATGCCAAGTTCACTTCCAAGATTTGGAAGGAGTTGTTTGCAGATTTAGGGATAGATTTAGCCTTCAGTAAAACTTATCATCCACAAAAATATGGATAGACAGAGAGGGTTAACAAGATTCTTGAGGATACATTGAGGATGTATGTCATGCATCAACAAAGAAAGTGGGAAGAGTATCTTCCACTGGTAGAGTTTTGAGTATAATAATGGGTATCATGAATCCTTGAAGATGAGTCCATTTGAGGCTCTCTATGGGCAAAGTTGTAATACTCCTATCAGCTGGAGTGATCTAATGAACAGGGTGTTGACTGGACCTTATACATTGGCTGAGATGGAGCAGGAGATGCAGCTTATTAAAATGAATAGAAAGGAAACACGAGACATGAAAAAGAGTTATGCAAATCAACATAGAGCATTCAAAGAGTTTTAGGTTGGGGAGCTTGTGTACTTGTGCATCAATCCCAAGAGGAGATCCTTGAGGATTAATGTGCCAAGTTGGCACCTCGGTATTGTGGGCCTTTTAATATCCTTGAGAGGTTTGGACCAGTGGCCTACAAACTTGCACTATTGCCAATAGTGAAAGTCCATGATGTTTTCCATGTTTCATTGCTTAACAGATATGTGTAGGATGTTGTCCATATGATTGTTTTGTCTGTATTTTAGGTGGAACCAGAGGGAGAGTTATAGCCACAACCATAGTGCACTATGTAGCAGAAAGAACTCATGCTCCGGAATAAATCAATTGAGCAAGTTAAAGTGCAGTGGAAGCACTTTGGGCCCGATGAAGCCACATTGGAGATGGCTAATAAGATGTAGGCTTTGTATCCTTCATTATTTTCTAGTTAAGCAAAAAGAGTTTTTTGGTATATATATATATCTGCGTGTGTGTGTGTGTGCTATTGTAAATATCGCAATGAGTTGTGTTATAAAGCTCCAATAAGAAGTATGTTTATTTTGCTTTTCAGCAGGATATCATTGTAAATACTGCATCGAGCTGTGTTATAAAGCTCCATAGGCAATATGTTTTGTTTTCAATGGTTTGCTGGTCATAGTTATCATAGGACACAAAAGACGATGTTCCCCCAAGAGGGAGGGGTTTGTAGAAAGCCAAAGTTAAAGTTTCATGTAATAAAGGATATTAAAGGCAAAAGAATAAGACCAAGGTCATGGGACATGTATTCCAAGTTGAATGTTGGGCAAACATTATAGTGGGCATCACTTGTGGTTTATTATGGCTATGGAATTTGGCAAAAGAAAAGAGGCAATAATTGGTATTTAATTATGAGAAATAAAAGAAAATAAGAGAAAAGGAAGGTGAAGAGACACAAATTTGCATGAAAGGGTAATTAAAGGAAAACTGAAGAAAAATGAGACATCAATGATAAAAAGGCATTAGAGAAATGGATAATAGTTTTTATCAGTTTTTATCTTTGGATCAATTGGAGAGAGAGAGAGAGATCCAAGAGGAGAGAGCAAGCAAGCAAGCAAAGGACAACAAGGGAGCATAAGGAGAAAGTTGGATCAACAACTTCAACATGAATATTTTGCAGGTAATAAGTTGCACATGTAATTTCCTTGCTAGGATGTGAATGCATGGTACATGCATTTGATTATTTGGTTCACTTGCCGTCATTGTCATGGGTTTTTCCTGGTTTGACAATGGTTTCAACCTTTCCTTTCCATTTCCTATATAACCATGGTGTGATGAGATTCATTCTTTGTTGAACTTTAGATTACTGGAAGATTTTGGATCCTGGTGAGGTGGTCTCAGGAAAATCCCAAGGGTTGTGTGTGGATATTTTTTTCTCTAGGAGACCCTCGACATGTGGGTGGAGATAGGAAAATTCCTCAGGGTACGGTGAAGGAATTCTGAGGCATCCAAGCTTGGTTTGGTTTTGTGATATCGGTACTATTTTAGGTGAGATCATAGTAGCTTGAGGGTGGAGGTGGTTTAATATTCGAAGTCCCTATTTGATTATGTCTTAGTTTATCCCATGCGATCCCACATTCATTCTTGGAATTTGGCATGGGGGTGATTGGCTGAAACAAAGATTTGGTTTAGCCCAATCTATCGCTGGGTGGTACGTGGAAGTCCCTGACTTGGTTGGATTTTGCATATGTTAATATAAGTTATTTTCCTTATTGTGATTATGAGAACATGTACTGGTTATTATGTGGATTTTATGTCTATTTTGTCATGGTTCCTATTCTGTTTATATGTTGGTTATATGCATGGTTTTATGATGTGCACTAGTTATGGCTCTTGATCGCAATTTGATAAGTTATTGAATGGTTGATGAATGCATGGGTTGCAGGTAGCTTGAGAGGGCATTGAGCCTTCTTGGTATTCTGAGATGAAGTTCAGAAGTTTATGATCAGATATACAATCATGACCTGTAGTTTATATGTTTATAGTATGTTTGACGAAATTTCTATCATGTACTAGGCATGTCTAGGCCAAGATCTTGTTCAAGAATTGAATGGTTAACTTTTTTATCATCTTAATCATGATTCTAGAAAGTTACAGGAATTTCTGGGCAATGGTCTAGAGGCTATCCTGAAAAAGTGGCATAGATCTCACTACTGCATGCATTGAACTAGGGATTTTTGGCCATAATCACATGGAGACAAACTTTGGGTGTGGATGGAGCCTCATAACCACATGCATGCAGTGCTATGAGTGTGGTTATGGAGTTAAGTTAGAGAAAAATAATTCTAGCTTAGGGAATGATCACCTAGGGTGGTTTTCAGGCTCCTGAGTGGTCTGTAGTCCCCAGGGGATGTAAGTAAGAGTTTAGTTTTTTAGGCCCCACTCCCTTAACTAGAACTGGAAGGTGAGGTCATATCATAATGAAACTCAACTCATGTTTACCACATAGAGCTTGTAAAAGTGGGTAAATGTTGGAGGACGTGTTACAAAAATTTGAGACTTGTAGTAGATCTACAACTTTGACCCTGCAACAACCTCGAAAATTTTGCACTTGTGATAGAAGTATGGAAGATTCTAGGGCACTCACTTTTCCTTTATTATTTCTCTCTCTTAGTTCCAACTCCTCCTCCTCTTTATTTTCACTCTTCTTCTTTTGGAGATCGAACTTGCTTGAGTGATACTGCAAATGAGGTCAAATTGTCCATATTTATACACATTCAGGAGGTTGAATTACCCCTTATTGGGATGACTTGGTCTTGAAGACATAACAATTACATTTTGACTCAAATAAATTTATTTTCCATTATCTCTTCAAAGTCCAAATGGGACTTGAATCAAGGACAATAATTTTGACTTGTGACAAATATTATTTTTCCTCAATAAACCCTAGAAGCATGAAGAACATGCTTGACAAATAATTTGAGCATCAAACCCATGCTTGAAAATAATATTCGTTTTTCTTCTTCTTGATGTTTTACATAAAATGTATATTGACATAGGTACAATATCAATTATGAAGACTAAACCTAGTTATATTTTCTAACACTCTCTCTTAACTAGGGAGGTATTCATAATCACACAATAGGTAAATGGATATACTCTCAAACTGAAATGTTATCATAAGAAAAGTCAGATTGGTAAGCCGTCTTTTAAGCATCACCATCATGACCAACATTGTCAACATAATAAGGTCTTTTGACTAACAAGCTCTAACTCTCCGCAAGACTAGATAACAATGATGGGAGGCACACATTTATGAAAAAGTCAGCCTCTCAAGGCACATACCCCATACATATGTTCACAAGGTATGTACTTCTAGGACTTATTCTTATCTTGGATTCCCAATCCTTAAAGAATATTGGTCCTCTTCGACCACTCTTATCTAAGATACCCTATTAGATCCTCAGAGAGTGTTGGTCCATGATATTACTTCCTATCTTAGATTCCCAATCCTCAAGGAGTACCATTCTCAAATGCTTATCCAATCCTTCATCCCCATTCTCCCTCCAAGGCCTTAACTAGATGCGTGATTGTTAGTCCTGGATTAGTGCATGACACATGAAGAAAATACAAATGTCCAACATCACTCCCTCTCAACTAAGAAGGAGGTCCTTACTCCTTATCAAATATAAAGGATATTTGTTGCTCCCTCTCAACCAAGAAGACTTTATCATACTCATATACTTCATTCTTTCTTTCATTGGCTAATTGTTCTTCTGTGGAGATCACAATAGTAGCTATAAAGGCCCCTCTTCTTGCATCATCATATCATATATGATATTTGACCTTCTTGGATGTTGTGGAGCCAAACTCTTTCTCGATATTCTTTGATAACAAGGTTCATGCCATCAACCTTCTACAACACTTTCTGTCAATCATTATCTTCATCATGAATAATATTTTGCCAAACCAATCAATGTAGACTTAATTATTGCTCCCTTTTTCCATTAGAAAGTGAATATTATTGGATCCAACATGAATAACATGCTATATTGTGTCTTTCTACCTTTTATACCATTCATGTTGTGAATGTTTCGATCTTCAATACTATTAAGTCAAGAATCAATGTTGTCCACTCAATCCATGTGATTAGAATTGAGCATAAACCAAACAATTGTAGATATATTATATCAACTGTTTTTCAATCCATATGTCCTTCTAGGTAGCCAAGTAACATCTCAAATGAATAATCAATACCAAATTATCAAAATCATAGTTACCTAGTTGTGATAGCCTTCAAGATCTCATGTTATGCTAGTAGCTCCCTCTGAGATCAACATCCCTTCGTGTGGTTTATCTTCATAATTGAATCCTTCTTCATGCTTTCTACCTTTCAAATATTAGTCAATGTGTTTGTGAAGTGAAATAGTAAAAAAGCTTCAAAATCATATTTGACAAAGTTTATGTAGCTTCCTCTAAAGTTGTTCTTCTTACAATCTTTACGAGACCAAATCAAATGGAGATCGATGTCTTACTTCAAAATACCATAGTAGATGTAGTTCTGCCCATGATTTCCAAAGGAAGAGTTCTTTCTTATCTAAAGCATACTATCATTCATCTATCATGATTCTATGCATATAAAAGAGATATTTCATATTCATCATACTTCTTTGTGAAATTGAACAAAAGAATTCTATCCAATCTTACTCAAGACATACCATGCTTGTGCTATCAAGGATATTTTTCTTACAATATATTCTTGCAATATTACTGAAGGCATGAATTCTACTTCTTAATGAGAAGCTCTTAAATATACATACCTCTTCCTTTATGCTCTCCATTTAGTTTTTTTTCCGAGCTTCATTTCTTCTCGAGGATGATGTCTAGAATGGTCCTCAAGATGATATTCCTTCTCTAAGATGAGAAGTACTTAATTATATCTTCATGCTGCAACTTGGCTATCTTCATTTATGTGAGCTTATTTGATGCTAGTTTCCATGTTTTTAGTAGAAGTATATTTTTTGTCATGTTCCAAAGATTATTTCACATAGTTAAGAACCTTAATAATCATTATCAAGGATCCTTGTGATCCTTTCTATCTAGTAGACTAATTTTATGATGATGTGAGATCCAAATAGTAACTGCATGAATGGTGGATTCTTGGATGGTCCTTCTATCTTTTCTTGATGACTGCTACCAATGAGATGCAACTGGTAGTGTAGACTCTAATCCTTCCAATGCTATGTGCTTCTTTCCATGATGCCATGTTCCAAAAATAAAACTTCTTCTATAAATGTAATTGTACATGCTACTATAACTTCCATCTACTAATGAAAAGGAAAACATACTATAAATAGACCTAATATTGGGAGATTCCTTCAATAATATAGATCATTGGTGTCTTCATTATTCAACTTCTAGAATTAGCAGGATTTTGATACAATGGTCCTTTGGTTATGTTAAGTTGAACCTCGACCTTAGGTTGAGGGATATGTAAGGTACCATTTGGTGGCAAAAGAGGCTCAATGGAAACTTTGGCTTGAGAATCTATCGCTGCTTATCAAGAGTATTGTCATATTGGAGCAACTGATTTTGGAGGATGATATCTTTAGAATTCATCATGATAATCTGATAAGGCCGATTCTCTAATTGTGAAGGTGGAGAAGGTGGAGGATTATGGCCAGCTTGGGCGACCACATATCCTTGGTGAGAGAAAGGGTTCATAAGCATGATCGACTGTGTAGAGGGAGGGATGGGTGGATGCATGGGTTGTTTCCCCCTAGAGGTAGCTTCCTAGCCTTCCCATGGTTTGCACATCTAAGGGAGAAGGGGATATTCATGAGTGTAATGGCCATAAGTCCTGCAACAAACACATATTTTATTAGTTTTGAGAGCCTTTTTCTACTTGGGTTGCCCCCCTGTTTCTAGGTTGCGAGATTAGATTGATCACCCTTATTGGCATTATGTTATCTACCTTGGTTGCCTTGATTACCCTAAGATGACTAATTCTGGTTACCTTTCCCCTTGTTCCTTCTCTTAGGGTTGGGGGGAATAGTAACACTCTCTTGAGCATACATTTGACTCTATGGAGATAATTGTTGCTACGATAGAGATGGTTGAGGCATGGGAGGTTGAGGTGTTGGTGTTGTTTTGGCTGGAGCACTAGGCAGTTAATATGGATAATAAGGGTTTGTGGTAACATTATGGGATGGGAAAATGCATATGACATGGTCGTACCTTGGTAAGAGGTAATGCACGAAGGATCGGGAGGAGGATAAGTGTAGGTGGAATTGCCCCCCCCGAGTTTACCATAACTCATGGGAGGTTGAGAATATGGTGAGGAGTAAGGGTAAGTGAGGGATCCAACAATATCGCTGGCGACATGAGATGCCCCTAGTGTAGAAGCAACACAAGGTCTAGGGAGATCAGGAAGGACGGTATAAACACAACCTGACTGGGTGTATATTAGATCATATTTCAAATCTCTTTAGAGAGATTCTTCCTTAGTTTGATGGAAGTGAGAAGTGACATATTTACCTATATGGGCGAGGAGAGTTCTAAAAAAGAATTCCATGTGGACACGGTCCTCAAATTCAGGAGCTTTATACAAGCTCCTCCTTCTACACCATTCTTGTACATGGTTAGAAAGGCGAGTGGCAGAATTTTGATGGAAAGAAGTCAAAAGTTAGGTACTAGTGTCATATCAAAGAGGTAATTGGAAATATAATAGGAAGGCATTGGCGAGAGCCGCAAAGGTGGAATGAGAGGCATGTGATGGTCAACATACCACTTGGAAGTAACTCGAGTTAAAGTGTGTTGGAAGAGGTGAAGATGAATGGCGTCCCTGGGGATGGAGTTGGAAGATAAGCACATATGGAAATAGTGAATGTGGTGGATAGGGTCTTTTGTAGGATTCCCTTCAAACACGAGGATGTCTGAGGGAAGTTTGGTTGGCATGGGAGGCCAATTATGGTAATGGAGAAGGGGGTCATTGATAAGTTGATTCAAGAGGGGAGACTCAAACCATCCATGTAGGGAAGTAAGGGTTGATTAGTGGCCATACCAGAAGAGGTTCTGATATTAACTCCTTGAGGGTCACCCTAGTTAGGACTAGTGTTACCATCTGGGTTTCCACCACCCGCGTTAGCACCTGGCATCGTAGTGGTATGGGTTTGGGAGGATGCAAAATTAGAGGATGAAATAGAGGAATCATAGTAACTAGAGTTCGTATGTGGACTGGTTGGAGGAAACCTAACTCATTGAGCAGTTGTGAGAGGATATCCTAAAGGAAACTAGGGGCGAAGGCAATGAAATCTCCATGATAGTCGCCTGGGGGTGCAATAGTATCAGGAGAAAAAACAACTCTAAAGGCTAAAGGATGAGGATAAGAAAGAGAGTAAAAAACTGCAAGAAAACACATAATGTAGTGGTCCAAGGTGAAAAATAACTATAATGGGATGCTACTCTAGCTAAGGCAAACACGTCCTATCAAAGAAAAATGACATCTAGCCTAAAGGTTGTCTAAGCCTCAAACAAGTCCTAGTTCTACTATTTAACATGACCTCCTAAAAAACTTCTTACTTAATGGGATTTGATGTCCGCAAGCAAAACTTTCCAGGGGAAGGTAAGGTAGAGGGATGGTTGCTTCCCACAACGACCCATATAGGGTGTTTTTCTAAGATTGGTCACTAAGGTTACCTTCATCCCATGGGGGCACACGAATCTTGGGCTTCTTGGTAGCTAGCTGCTAATGCAGGATCCTCTGCCTATGAGTCGGGTAGCCTTGAGGAAAATCACTCGCACCATGACCTAAGCCTAAGCCCCTCTTAAACGGGTTTATGATGCAACTCCAGTTTTTTCATGGGATGGTGAAGGATTTCAAGTTACCTACAAGGACAACATTCTATGTTTCAATGTAAGTGATCGATGGGTGTTTTTGGAAGCCTATCCAACTGATCCTAACTAAATAAAAGATTATTTTTCCCTGGTGCCTAAGTGGGCTTAAATTTATGTGAGTTAAGTTATTAATTTGGAGTGTTTAAAGTCTTGGCTTGGTGGTGCTAACCAAGCTCTCATTCTCTTAGGGTGTGGGTGTGTGTGTGTGTGTGTAGTAATGTGTGTTTCGATGGGTTAATTTAAAGCATGTTTTATTATGTAAATTCTATTGATAAATAAAGTGTAAAAACTGCAAATGGAACTGAAAATTAATAGTATTATAACAACAAGCCTAAACACACAATTCCCCACCCAAACAAGCTATGAAGCAACAAGAAAAAATGAGGACAATACAAGCAACCCAAAGAAACCAAAATACCAAAAGATCTAATGTCTATGGGATTGGGATCTAAGTCCAAATCTACTAAAATGATGCAGAAAAAACCAGCAAAGATAGGAGGCAAAGTGTTGGAAAATAACATGAAAGAAACTACAAAAAAGAAGGATGCTCAAGAGGATCTTGAATAATAAATGCAACAAAAGTCACAAAGGGAACCAAAGTGCTATAAATATGGCCTAAAAAAGGACTAAAAAATGATGGAAACAATGTGGGAAAGCAGTGAAGAAAAGCTTTGTAAACTAGGCTCCTCAACTCAGCAAATTTTCCAATAAATGGCAGAGGTGTACTATAAACCCTAAGGATTTTTTTCCTCCCTCTAAATGAGAAAAAAATACTAAGAGAATCTAGGCCTAGGGATGAACAAGAAAAATGAGGAAACCCTTCCCAACATACAAATAGAACTCTCAGAAAAATTCTGAAAATTGAAAAAAAATCTAGAAAAATAGGCAGTGCAGGTTCTGACCTATTTTTTACATTATGGTGCAGGTATTGGCTCAAAAGCTGCACTAGCCAGCACATGTTTTACTCTGAAAATTGTGTTGGCTCTACGAGACTCCTTGTTCACGAATATGTTAGATACAATGTTGCCTCCAATGAGGCTGGTACCTGTGACTTGCAAAAAAGAAATGAAAACCCAAAAGAACAAATAATTTTCCAACGAAGAGTAAAAATCTAAAAATAGAAATAGAAAGTGAGAGAAAGAAAAATGTTGAAAATCATTGAAACAACAGTCACTAGGGTTCTGAATTTTTAGACTAGCGGAGTCGCTATTTGTTAGTAAAGAATTTTAGAGCAAGTGAGCAAAAATCCCCCTTTTTAGAACAAGTGAGCAAAAGTCCCTTTTGTTGCTATTGGTGACAAAATGGATTTTAGCTCAATTTCTCTAAAATTCCTTCCTAACAAATGGTGACTCCATTGGTCTAAAAATTCAAAAAACGGGTGAGTGTTGTTTCAAATTTTTTCTTTCTCTCACTTTCTATTTCTATTTTTAGATTTTTACTTTTTTCTATAAAAATCTTTGTTCTTCTGGGTTTTCATTTTGTTTTTGTAGGTCACAGGTACCAGCCGTGCAGGAGATGACATTTTCTGAAATATTTTTGTGAAGTGGGAGTCTAAGAGAGCCAACATATTTCTTGGAGTAGAACCTGTACTGGCATGCGCAATCTTTGGGCCAATACCTGCACCACACTGTAGAAAACAAGTTTGAACCTATGCTGCCCAATTTTTCAATATTTTTCTGGAATTTTCAGAATTTTGCCGAGATTTTTTTCTATGTGTTGGGAAAGGTTTCATCATTTTTCCTATTCATCCCTAGGCTTAGAGTCTCTTAGTATTTTTTATCATTCAGAGGAAGGAAAAAACCTTTTATTCTTTAGAGTACACCTCTACCATTTAGTAGAAAATTTGCCGAGTTGAAAAGTCTAACTCACAGAACTTTTCTCCATTGTTTTCCATCATTATTCCCATCATTTTTCAGTCCTTTTTAGGCCATATTTATAGCACTTTGTTTCCCTTTGAGATTTGCATTGAATTTATTTTTTAGGATCCTGTCGAGTATCCTTCTTTTTTGCAATTTGTTTTCTACCATTTTTCCAGCACTTTTCCTCTTGTCTTTGCTGATTTTTTTGCATAATTTCAGCATACTTAGCCTTAGATCCCAATCCCCATAGAAATTATATATTTTGGACATTTAGTTTCTTTGGGTTGCTTGTTTTTGCCCTCATTTTTTTCATGCTACTTTATATCCTTTTTAGGTGGGGAATTGTGTGTTTAAGCTTGTTATTATATTACTGTTCATTTTTAGTATCATTTGCAGTTTTGTACACTTTATTTCTCAGTATAATTGGCATCACAAAACATGCTTTAAATTAACACATCGGAACACACATTACTAAACACAAACTCACACCCTAAGGGAATGAGAGCTTGGTTAGCACTACCAAGCCAAGACTTTAAACACTCCACATTAATAACTTAATACACCTAGATTTAAGCCCACTTGGGTAGCAAGGAAAGACAATCTTATAGTTAGGTTTAGGATCATTGGAATAAGATTCCAAGAACACCCATCAATCACTTACACCGAGGCATAGAAATTTTTACTTATATGGAGCTTTAAATCCTTCACCATCCCATGACAAAACTGGAGTCACGTCAGAAACATGTTTGAGAGGGGTTAGGCTTAGGTCAAGGTGTAAGCAATTCTCCTCGAGGCTACTCAACTCATAGGCAGAGGATCCCACATCAATGGTTGAATGCCAAGAATCCCAATATTTGTGCATCCCCATGGGACGAAGGTAACCTTAGTGGCTAGCCTTAGGAAAACACCCTATAGAGGTGGTTGTGGGCAACAGCCATCCATCTACCTTACCTACCTTTGGATAACTTTGCTTGTGGACATTAGACCCCATCAAGTAAGAAGTATTTTGGAAGACCATCTAAAACAGTAGAAATAGGAATTCTTTGAGGCTTAGACAACCTTTAGGTTAGAGGTCATTTTTATTTGATAGGATGTGTTTGCTTGAACTAGAGTAGCTTATAATTATAGTTAATTTTAACCTTGCACCACTACACTATGTAATTTCTTGTTGTTTTTTACTCTCTTTATTTATCCTCATCCTTTAGCCTTTATAGTTATTTTCTGTCTTGACACCATTGCGACCCCTAGGCATCTGTTGCGAAGACTTTGTGGCCTTTCCCCCCAGTTTCCTTTAGGATATCCTCCCACCCCTAATCAAGGATTAGGGGTTCTTCCACCCAGTCCACATACATACTCTAGTTCTCTTATTCCTCTAGTTCATCCTTTTATTCCGTATCCTACCAACCCCACACCGCTACCATGCCAGGTGCTAATGTGGGTGGTGGAAACCCAGGTGGTAGCGTTGGTCCTAACTAGGTTAACCCACAATGAGGTAATATCAGAACCTCTTCTAGTAGGGCAACTAATCAATGCTTACTTCCCTAAGTGGCTAGTTTGAATATCCTCGATTTGAACCAACTTATCAGTGATCCCCTTCTCCATGACCATAATTGGCCTCCCATGATAAACAAACTTCCCTCAAACATCCCAAAGTTTGAACGGAATCTTAGAGAAGACCCTACCTACCATATTCGCTCTTTCCATATGTGGTGCTCTTCCAACTCCCTAACCGAGGACTCCATTCGTCTTCACCTCTTCTAATGCACTATAACTGGAGCTGCTACCAAGTGGTATGTTAACCAATCAGATGCCTCTCATTCCACCTTTGAGACTCTCACCAATTCCTTCCTATAATATTTCCAATTACCTCTTCGTTATGACACTAGTACCAATTTTTTTACTTTTTTTTGTCAAACTTTTGCCACTCGCCTTTCTGACCATGTATAAGGATGACATAGAAGGAGGAGCCTCTGTAAAGTTGTTAAATTCAAGGACCATGTCTACATGGAATGGTTTTTGAGAACTCTCCTAGCCTCCATAGGTAAATATGTCACCACTCACTTCCCTCAAATTGAGGAAGAAGCTCTCCATATAACTTTGAAATATGATCTGATATATGCCTAATCAAGTTATGTTTATACCATACTTCCCGATCTCCCTAGACTTGGTGTTGATTTTGCACTAGGGGAATCTCAAGCCACTGACGGTATTGCTGGATCCCTCTCCTACCCTTGCCCATCACCATATTCTCAACCTCCCATGAGTTATGGTCAACCCCAAGGGGGACTAGTTCCACCTACACTTATCCTCCTCCTGATCCTTTGTGTGTTAACTCTTACCAAGGTACGTGCATGTCATATGAATTTTCCCATCCACATCAGTTAATGTTAGGGGTAGTTGTTTCTCTACCTAGTTACCAGAATGTTACCATGAACCCTTATTATATAGTGCTCCAGCCCCAACTACACCAACACCTCAACCTCCCATGCCTCAAACATCTCTTCCGTAACAACAATTACCTCCACAGAGTCAAGTGTATGCTAAAAGACAAATACCATCCCCCCAACCCCAAGAGAAGGAACAAGGGGAAAGGTAACCAGAATTAGTCATCTCAAGATAATCAAGGAAACCAAAGTAGATAACCTAATGCCAAGAAAGGTGATCAATCCAATTCTGCAACCACGTAATAGGGCGGGTAGCTCAAGAAAAACAAGACTCTCATAACCAAGAAACCTTGTGCTTGTTGTGGTACTTATGGCCATTAGACTCATGAGTATCCCATTCTCCCTCAGATACATAAAATATGGGAAGAACATGAAGCTCACAATAGGGGAAACAACCTATGCATCCACCTGTCACTCCCTCTACATATCCTGTTAGTATCATATAGTCATAGTAATCACTATTAGTTTGGTTTTTCTATGTATTTAGGTCAATTTGTGAAGTTTAGTGATGATATTATAAATATCAATTCTAAAACATTATTTGGAGAAATAAGTGGTGTTTCTTCATGAGTGTCTTGTAATGGGTGAGGTTTCATGAGCCAGTTGTCATGCTATTTACAAGATCACAACTCATCATCACAAGTGGTGTTGCATTTTTGAAGGTGGGGCATAATTGTAACTAAAGAAGACTCTAGACCATGTGGAGGATTAAAAGGACATGCTTGGATTTCAGAAACATCCATCGAATTCATTCTTCACCTTTTCAAACACTCTAAAAATCAATAAGAAGTTTGCTGCACTATTGACAAAGCATTAGGGTTAGGGTTTTTGGTCTTTTTGGAAAAAGGAGGCTTAAAAGGGGTGTGTTTGATCACTAATATAGTGTCAGCACCATCACCAACATGCGCAGCTTATTGAGAGACCACATTGTTGCTTAAACCATGAAAAATAGATGGCGCTACGCATGGGCATAGTAAACATATTTTCACAATATCTATTAAAACATGTACCTATTTACAATGAAATTTGTACAATAGATGCATGGCGATAAGATGAATAAACATTCTTAATTTTAGGTTAAAATGCTTCATGATTTTTGAGAAATGAGGCACCGTCATCTACAGTTATTTTTGGATTTTCTTGAAATCCGTGCCTCAGAGTTAGTTCAATTTTTTTTGGAGAAGAATTATGATTATATTAACCTGCTGACAAAATATCAACTCAATCTGATTCATCGTTTGGGAGATATTAAAAAAATATCAGTTGCGGCACATGGGCTGCAAGGGAGTGCTACGCACGACCTAAAAGAGCAACTCTCTTCATCAAACACAAGTTTCCAAGTGTGTTTGTGGGTTTGAAGGGTTTTTTAGTTCAATTGAAAGCAATTTACCCTGTTCAACTGAAGAAATATGTGTTTTAAGCCTTATTTTGTTACCTTCAACTTTGATGTGCATATTGCTACTGCGCACAGGCGCTACACATGAAAACAATCACCCAAATTTTCATCCTTTTGATTGACCAAACCACCTTAAAACCTTGGTTTTTATGCATGATGGAGTTTTTATAGAATTATCATAATTTTTGGGTCCTGCGGAGAGAAACTTATCATCGTTTAGGGGTCTTTTTCTTCAATTTCCTTGTGCTGCACACAATGTGAGTAGAGATATTATGGTTTCTTGAGAGAGGCATTTTTGGTAAGTTTTTGATGTTTATAGGGCACAAAAACCTTCAACATAGTCATTAGGTCATCCATTAGCAGATTTTGACAAATTTGCAACCATCTATGCAGTCAGAGAAAGAAAACTCTTTTGTTGCGCACAAATAAAATCAACTTTTGGACATAATTTTTTTACTCCAGTGTTTGCAAAGGAAGGATTTTATCATGTAATTATTTATGTTTTATTATTTAAACACTTCACTCATGATATTTTGTACAAGTTTGATGTATTAGGTGTGTAGGCAAGATTATAGGTAATAGTCAAAGAAACTTTCCTTGTTTTCATAATAGTGGTTTTTTCTTTCCTATCTTTATGATGTTACTTCCATCTATTGGGGAACAAGTGAGTTTCAACCTCCTTTGATATATAAAAAATATTTTGTATATAGTGGATTATTTTGAATGTAGAAGGGGTTTGCTGTTAGTTGATTTTAGAGAGAAGACTTTTTGTGCACTGTAATTTTGAAGACTTTTTGCTAGTGAATGAATGGAATAGCAGGTGATTTGCAGGTATTATTATGTCAAAATTTTGGTGGCTTGTGCTCCTTTGACTAGTGAGTTATCTTATGTGTTTTTCATCCTTTTAATGTACATATTTCTTGCTTGGAAAAAACCATATGATTGATTGATAATTCATCCTTAATGATGCTTTGATTAGTTTGGCAAGTTATTAATGTTTTCAACTTTATAAAAACATCTTAGAATAAATTTATTGTTTGATGCTCTAATAGGCTTGTCCTTCGCCTTTTTTTCCTTCACCATCCACAACAATTTAATCTAAAACCACCACCAAAGTTTCCTACCTTGCCCCTGTGGAAACAATCCTCTCTTTTCCCTCATATCATTGGACAAAAAAGTTGATTTGACATGACACCATGCCCAATGGATTTTCCTCTTTTCATATCAAAAAACCTCTGAAAACAAAACTTATTTTTTTTATTACCTAGCCTAATATCCTATTTATTGAAGTAAACCGAGTGAGAGAGCCCTCTCCAGGCTAGAAGGGTTAGATTCCGGCCTAAATTTGTTGGTGGTTACCTATGCAATTTTCATCCTCACATAAACAACCACGCTTACCAATTTGTTCCCTCACCAAGGATATGTGGCCACCCAAGCTGGCAAGAATCCTCCACCTCCTCCACTTTCATAACCAGGGAATGGGTCTTATTAGATTCTCATGATGAATTCTAAATATATCAACCTCCAAACTCGGTCATGTCAATATGAAAATCCTTTTGAAAAGTCAGCAACTGATTCTCAACCTAAAGTTTCCATTGAGCCTCTTTCATCACCAAATGGTACCTTACAAATCCCTCAACCTAAGGTAGAGGTTAAAGCTAGCATCACCAAAGGACCATTATTTCAAAATGTTGCTAGTTCTCGAACCACCCACACTTATAGTATAGTATATGAGTTGGCATAGTCTCTTGTTACGATGTCAATGATGGAAGTCCTTCAGACATGCCCATCCCAATAGAAATCTCTACTATTTGCTTTGGGTGCTATGGATCATTTTGCTGATTGTATGATCATCTTTGACGTTGATAAAGTAGATCATCCTTCTCTTCCCTCCATTGCTTTTCAGATATCAATCTTCATCAAAAACACCATTGTTCAGCGATGCATAATCGATGAAGGCACATCCAATTGTGTGATGGAAGCTAGTCTCTAGAAGCAACTTGGTTTCCTTGACCTGTCACCATCAACCATCACTATTTTTGTATGGGATGGTCACCCCTTGAAACCTCTTGGTTTATATTAGAATTTACCTATAGCCATTATTGAAAAACAGGTCATGGTTGTTGGCATTATGATTCAGGTTTGGCGCTATGGCACAGGTGTTGTACTTGATGGCAACTCACTCAAGTGTCAAATCTCTGTTCAAGCTCTCAAAATGATGGAAAATAAGGGGTTCGCAGGTACACCGTTCAAAAGGTGCGGGCCCGCAGGCATGCCGTTCACAAAGTGCGGCCATGTCCGTAGGTTATTCGAACAAAAGGTGCGGACCCCAGTTCACTCACTGCAATGTAGAGAAGCATGAACACATGGGAATTTTTATGTTTGGCACATGGTATTTAGCCCGACGTTCATGATCCTATGGTTTTGGTCCGTGGTATAGGATCTAAATTATTGAACCCCGGTTTGGATCCCTTGTATTGGCTTTCGATGGTTTTGTCCCATGGTTTGAATAAGGGCTTGCCTATAAAAATGAAAGGAGATCACTTGGCTAGTCACTTGTGAAATTTGAATATCTTAAGATCTGAAATTCTGGGTAATCGGTTTGAAAAGCTAGATCTAAATTAAGGTGAAATTTAAGGCGAATCTATTGATAGGTCGTGATCTCTAAGGCACATGATCAGATCTGTGGATCTGACTGTCTGTGGCACATTGGAGGACTATTAATTTGGCTCTATTCAGAGGTCCGCAGGCGATCCATGGTGCAGGTGCGGAGGTTCGCAGTGCAGTAGAAGGCGCAGGTGCGAGGGTCAGCAGCGAAGCAGAAGGCGCTGGTGCGGAGGTACGCAGCGCAGCAGAAGGCACAGTGTGGAGGTACGCAGAGGAACAGAAGGACCAGGAGCGGAGGTACACTGTCAGGCAAACAGTGCAGGTGCGGATCTGCGCAGAGGTACGCAGTGCAGCAGAAGGAGTAGGTGTGGAGGTACACAGAGCAGAAGAAGGACCAGGTCCGGATCTACACAGTTTAGACACATAAGAGCTGCGGATATTCGCAGGTTTTTATTGGTGAAGTTGCAGACTTTTCTTGAAATAATTGTTGGCTGCCTTTTATCTATTATTGAAGAGTTCTGGGTTTAGATTACTGGTATTGTTGTTCTGGTTACTGCATTCTGAGAAGTTATTGGTTGATTCATTGGTTGATTGAAAAAGGATATTGGTTGATTCACATGTACTTGATGATTATTTGATGTTTATGGATCCAATTTGAAAATTTATGAAAAGTGGTCCTTGGAAGAAAAGAAGTAGGTCAGCACCTACGTACGAGTAGATTAGCTAGTACAAGAGCTAAGGGGGTTGTAGCTCCCTTCCAGGAGAGACTGGAAAGCGAGAGAGGGTTGTAGCTCTCATCAGGTTGCAGCCTGCGTACTGGTAAAGGACTGTACCAGTACAAAATCATTGTAAAAGAAGTTTCTAATTGAAAGAAGATAGAGACATATTGCAGTAGGTGGTTTTCACCCACATTAGGTTTCCACCTTACATCTGGTGTTCTTTGGTGTGATCATCTATTTTTCCTATTCTTGCTCATTATTATATGGTACTGACTTACAAACTAATGATCAATATCTGAAGAATAAATTAAAGTATAAATCTGGAAGATATATTGAAGAGAATTTGATAATACGGATTCACCCCCCCTCTCAGTATTATTTCCAACAATTGGTATCAGAGCAGGTCCTTCTGAAGAAGCTTGATCGCTTGAAGGAAGATCCATCATCATGAGCAACTACGAGAGAGAAGCATCTATCAGGCCACCAATCTTTTATGGGACAAACTTCATATATTGGAAGGTAAGAGTTACTGCATATCTTCAATCTCTTGGTACAAAAGTCTGGGATATCATAGATACAGGGTACACTTTTCCATCAGCAACTCCTACAGATCTGGCTGAGAAGAAGAAATATGAAACAAATGCAAAGGCTGACAATACTCTACTAGGATGTCTATCTCAATCAGAATTCGTGAAGGTTATGCAGTATAAATCCGCAAAAGAAATATGGGACAAGATTGTCCTGAGCTATGAAGGAGATGATCAGGTAAAACGAGCAAAAATTCAAACCCTCAGAATTCAGTATGAAAATCTTAGAAAGTACAACGATGAAAGTGTGGCTAACTATTTCCTTCGTGTAGATGAGATTGTTAATTGTATGAAAAATTTGGGTGAAGAAATAAAAGAGGCTGTTGTGGTTGAAAAGGTTCTAAGATCTCTGTCCCTTAGGTTTGAATCTAAAGTTTCTGCAATAGAAGAAAATGAGAATCTACGAAACCTTACCATGTCACAGCTGCACGGAATTTTGACTGCTTATGAAATGAGGAAAGGAGGACCATCAGACAGGAGAGAAGCTGCCTTCAAGGCTTCCAGCAAAGGAGATTACTATGAGTCAAGACACGTGTCAGAAGAAGAAGAAGAATCAAATTTTGTCAAAAACCTTCAACGGGGTGCTGGACGATTCCGAGGTAAGTTACCTTTCAAATTCTTTGCTTGTGGAAGAGTCGGTCACTATGCTGCCAAATGTCTTCATAAGGATAAGATTGACAAGGGGAAGGAACCTGTTAGATGGAACAAGAAACATAATGCAAATAAGAAAAACTATTACACTCATGAAGATAGTGATGGACTTTCAAATAGTGATGAAGATGAACGAGGTCATAATTATACACTGTTAATGGCTTTTGAAGATGATGATTATATGCATGTTGTAGATGAAGAAGGTATTTATGAAGAGACTTCTAATCTCAAAATTTGTTTAGAAGAGAAAAATTTGATTATTGATTCTCTGCAATGTCAACTGGCTGAAATGGAAAAACATCACGAAAAATTGGAATGTGAAATTGTTAGTCTTAGAAAAGAGATTGAGAAAACAAAAGCTCTTAATCTTAAATTTGTTAAAGGGTCAGAAACTCTGGATGAGATTATCAATGTGCAGCGTTCTCAACCAATCAAGATAGGTCTGGGATATAATGGAGAAGCATCTCAAGCATCCACCTCCAAAAGTTATCTTGATGCAGCAAGGAGGAGTGAGCAAAGGCCTAATAGAAATCATCAGGTAAATCAGGGACAATTTAACTCAAGAACAAACAAAGACTATCAAGAAAATCGGGGGCAAGCTACCTTAAGGACAAATAGAAGCTACAACTAGCCACAGGTAAAATCTTCCCATTTTGCCTCAAGAATGGATGTCAGTAGAAACTACAATCTGTTGGTTGATAGATTTGAAAATCGCAGGAGTTTCTTCAATGGCCAATGTTTCTCTTGCCATAACTTTGGTCACAAAGAAGCTCAATGTGTTGCCTATAAGACAATCATGACTAGAGAAGCTCAAAAACAAAGAAGTATGACTGGAATCACGAAAAGGACCTATAACAACTTTTCCGCCCTTGAAAGTGAAATTGAATGTTATATTTGTAATAACTTCGGTCATGAAGAGTCTGAATGCAGGAGCAGGTTTCGGAAGACAACTCAGAAGGAACAAACCTCAAATGCCAGAACATGGAGAATGAAGGAACCGCAACCAGAAAGATGTGGGATAGCTTTATATGCAGAAGGAAAAGAAAATCAATGGTACATCGACAGTGGATGTTTGAAGCATATGACAGGTGATAAAGAAAAAATTCAATCATATAGTGCTTTAGAAAAAGGAAAGAAAGTTTCTTTTGGAAATGATACCCCTGCAGTCATAAAAGGAAAAGGCATTGTTCAGTTGAAAGAGAAAGTCAAGGCTGGAAATGTTTTGTATGTTGATCGCTTGAAGCTACTGAGTGTTATTCAGATGTGCGATCAAGGAACTGAGGTAATATTTCGATCAAATGGATGTAGTGTTCATGATCTTGATATAGGAAAAACAGTGATCAAAGGCATAAGAACTCCAAATAATTTATACATATTTGAAGAAGGAAAACAACAATGCCATTTGAGCAAGAATGATGAACACTGGTTATGGCACTGGAGGTTGGGGCATCTAAGCTTTTCACAGATAAGGAAAGCATGCAAATACCAGGCAGTTCGTGGTCTTCCAGACATCAGAATTCCAGACAATACAATATGCAAATCATGTCAGTTTGGTAAGCAAACCAGAACTAACTTCCCTGAGAAGGAAGGATCAACTAACAGGCCTCTTGAACTAGTCCATATAGATGTATGTGGACCATCTAGGAAAAGGTCACCTCGAGGAGAAGAATAATTTATATTATTCATTGACGACTTCTCCAGGATGGTTTTGATAGGACTTATGAAGCACAAAGATGAAGCCTTCGAAAAATTCAAATCTTTCAAAGCCTTGGTTGAAAACGAATCAGATCACAAAATTAAGTGCCTCTGGTCTGATAGAGGTGGGGAGTTTACCTCAAATGAATTTTTCGATTTTTGTGAAGAACATGGAATAAGAAGGGAATTCTCTACAGCTAGGACTCCTCATCAAAATGGAGTAGTGGAAAGGATGAACAGAACGGTTCAACAAATGGCTCGTGCAATGCTTGATGAATCTGGAACTCCCGCGACCTTCTGGGGTGAAGCTGAATTTGTTGTGGTCGTTATTCTCAACAAAACAAATGTCCGGGTGAACAGCACTCAAACTCCTCATGAGCTCTGGTATGGTGAGACTCCTTTGGTAAAACATTTCAAAATCTTTGGAAGCAAATGTTATATTAAGAATAATGATGAACATCTTGGAAAGTTTGAACATAGAGCAGATGAAGGGATTCTCCTTGGTTATTCTCCTCACAGCAAAGCATATAAGTGTTACAACAAAAGACTTGGAAGAATAGTTGACAGCATTGATGTAGTGGTTGATGAAGAAGGAAACATTCCTAGGTAAATTATGAAAATATCGAAGAGAATGAAGATCATCCTTCAAATCAGACTGATGATGAAGAAGAACCTCAAGAGGCACTAGAGGAATAGATAAGGATAGAAGAGAAGACTCCATCTAGGTATGTTCAAAAGAATCATCCAAAATCTCAAATCTTGGAGAAAAAGGAGGCAGGCGTACAAACAAGAAGAACAATTGCAGAAGCTTCAAGCTATTTGGCATTACTCTCCTCCACTAAACCACAAAATGTAAGAGAGGCATGCAAAGATGAATGTTGGGTCAAGGCAATGGATGAAGAACTTGAGCAGATCGAAAAGAACAACACTTGGGAGTTGGTTTCTAGACCAAAAGATAAGAATGTCATAGGGACAAAATGGATCTTCAAAAATAAATTGAATGAAAATGGGGAAGTAATTAGAAACAAGGCCAGTGTTATGAAACCAGCTCAAGAAAAGATAGATCAACGCCTTAGAATTCAGCCTCTTCGAGGGGGAAACCTCCTTTACATTACATAAATGAACAATTCTTGGATGATACAAATGAAAAGACCTCCTTTTTATATATAGGAGTCTAAGGGGTCATAACATAATCAGAGCCGACATAACAATAATAATGTAAGGGCACAATAATAACAATAGTGGGCTTCTATGGGGCACAATAGTAACAATATGGGCACTACATGGGTACATCAATATAATAAGTGGGTTATACTAATAACAATAAGGGGTTACACTAGTAGTATAGGGGCCTAACATGCCCCTCTCCTTTTGTCCTCAACGCTTGAGTAGTTCTTGATGCTTTTGTATAAAATTCTTGTCCTCCCATGTGGAATATTCAGTGGGTAAGTTCTTCCACTTGATGAGATACTCTGAAATTGATCGATTTCGTAGCTGTCGAGTTCTTGTTTCTGTTGACTGCTCCAGGTTCCAATATGATTTTTCCTTCCTCTTTAATTTCTAGCAATATTGTTTGAATTGGGATCTTTTGCAACTTTTGAATAAGTGGCCATACTTCTTCGTCCTTCTTCCATTCATCCCTTGCTTCGTTTATCCAATCTGGTTGGATAATATAAATAGCACAAAACAATGCTTCCACATCCTCATCCTTGAAGAGTCTTCCCATTTGGTAAGGTCGCCATTTTTTAAGTGCCTGTTGTTTCGTTTGATTTTGCACCGAAGTGGCGTTATCCTTTAAAAGTTGGAGAACTTGTTGTTGATGCTCGATGTGATCTTTCACTGCTTGAACCTTTTTCTTCTTGATATTTCCTTCTATCTCTAGAGTTTGAGGAGTGGTAATTTCCTCCAATCCTTTACAAGATATGGTCGGATTTATTTCTTGATGCTCGATGTGATCTTTCACTTCTTGAACATTTTTCTTCTTTATATGTCCTTCTATCTTGATAGTTTGAGGAGTGGTAATTTCGAGCAATGAATTACAAGATATGGTTGGATTCATTTCTTCTTTCTCGATGTGATCTTTCACTTCTTGCACCTTTTTCTTCTTGATATGTCCTTCTATCTTGAGAGTTTGAGGAGTGGTAATTCTTGCCAATGCTTTACAAGATATGGTCTGATTCATTTCTTCTTTCTCTATGGTGGGGTCCTGGCATATATCTTCTTCTTTTGTTGTTTCTTGATCATTTTCTTCCTCCTCTTCATATTCTATGTAAAATAATTTCTTCTCAGCACACTTATGACCTTTAGTGCGTTTGCTATCACAATTGTAACAAAGCCCTTTTTCTCTTTTCTCTTCTAATTGTTGTGGTGTAACCCTTGTAGGTTGTGGAAGGCTAGGAGAAACAACACTTCCATCTTTATAGTTGTGAGGGGTACACTTCCTGGTTTCCATAATTTTTCTTTCCACTATGTCACAAAGCCCTTTTACTCTTTCCAATTGTTGTGGTGTTGCTCTAAATAAGGTGTTGCTCTTTGTATCCTCATAATGTGCTATCATTTCCTCCGTGAAAATTGACCATGTAACAAGTTGTTTACGAGAACAAAGCCCTTTGTACCATAAAAATTGATATGGTTCTAAATATGAAGATGCAATACATACCTTTTGTAACAGTTGTACACCATGTATATCAAAATATTGCTCCATCTGAAGTATCCAATTTACCGGATCCTTGCCATCAAACTTCCTCATCTTGCCTTTTCTTGATTTTAGGAGCTCTACCTTGAAACGACTGTAACTCTGTACTTTCGGATCTTTAAGTTCTGAAATTGGGACCTGTAGTAGCCCTCTGTGTCCTCTTTCCAATGCCACCAGTATGATCCAAATTGGATTCTCCAAGAAAGAGTTATGCACAATCTCCCAAGATGGCCTGATTATAGACTAGTTCAGTAGAGCGAACTTGTACGACATGCCACGAGTCACCGTTTCAAACTTTGGATCTGAAAAATTCATACAAGAAACTACTGTACGTCCTCTTTTTGTACCTTCTTACAAAATTTCAATCCAATCCCCAGAGAGAAAGTTATGACGATTTTCCCCAGGTCACCTGTTTTGAATGTAATTCAGGAGTCTGGAAAAATACCAACTTCCTCAGATCATATCTCCGCAAATGTCACGCGAAAAGCTCTGAAATTCAGACCCAAGGTTCAGCACGATTTCTTCTCAAATGGGTTTTTTTTGCGACTTTTGAAACGTCACAGAAAAAAAGTTATAGCAAAATTTCCACGATGACCTGTTTGGAGCAGCGAAACCCCAGAATCCAAAGCTCTGATACCAAATGTTATGAAGCCAGCTCAAGAAAAGATAGAAAAGATAGATCAACGCCTTAGAATTCAGCCTTTTCGAGGGGGCAACCTCCTTTACATTACATAAATGAACAATTCTTGGATGATACAAATGAAAAGACCTCCTTTCTATATATAGGAGTCTAAGGGGTCATAACATAATCAGAGCCGACATAACAATAATAATGTAAGGGCAAAATAATAACAATAGTGGGCTTCTATGGGGCACAATAGTAACAATATGGGCACTACATGGGTACATCAATATAATAATTGGGTTATATTAATAACAATAAGGGGTTACACTAGTAGTATAGGGGCCTAACAGCCAGACTTGTTTGTAAAGGGTATGCTCAACAAGAAGGAATAGACTTTGAAGAAACTTTTTCTCCCGTTGTTAGACTTGAGGTCATCCGAATGTTCCTTGCTCTCTCAATCTTTCAGAAGTTAAAGGTATTTCAAATGGATGTGAAATCAGCCTTTCTGAATGGAGACTTAGAAGAAGAGGTGTACATTGAGCAACCAGATGGTTTCATTCTTGGGAATGATCCAAATCTTGTATGTAGACTAAAAAAGGCTCTTTATGGTCTTAAGCAGGCTCCAAGGGCTTGGTACTACCGCTTGGACAAATATATTCATCAACAAAGTTTTTCAAAAGGGTCAGCAGATAACAATCTTTATATAAAAACTGAAAATGACAAATTGCTAATACTTGTTGTGTATCTAGATGATATTATCTTTGGCAGCAATGAAGAAGCTATGAGTCAAAGCTTTGCCTCGGTGATGCAAAAAGAATTCGAAATGTCTTTGCTTGGAGAACTGACATATTTTCTTGGATTGCAAATCCAACAAAATAAAGGCGGTATCTTTTTGTCTCAAACCAAGTATCTCAAGAAGATCTTGAAGAAGTATGGCATGGAAGATGCAAAACTAGTATGTACCCCTATGGTTACAGGATGCAGCCTCAGTGCAAATGATGAATCAGCAGCAGTGCATCAACCAACCTATAGATCCATGATTGGAAGTCTTCTTTATTTGACAGGTACCCGACCAGACATCATGCATGCAGTGGGAATAGTTGGAAGATTTCAGGCAAATCCAAAGGAAACTCATCGTTAGGTAGTTAAGAGAATCTTCAAGTACCTTCAAGGAACTCAAAACTATGGCTTATGGTATCCTAGAGATACAGATCTCACACTTCATGCTTATACAGATGCAGATTGGGACAGAAGCGTGGATGACAGAAAAAGCACTAGTGGAGGAGAATTCTTCATGGGTTCCAGATTAGTATCTTGGTTAAGCAAGAAACAGAGTTCGATTGCTTTATCTACAGCTGAAGCGGAATATGTGGCTGCTGCATCTTGCTGCACTCAACTCCTTTGGATGATGCAGACCTTGCAGGATTTTCAAATCACTTGTACACCACCTATCTCCATCTAATGTGATAATACAAGTGCTATCAACATTTCAAAGAACCCAATCATGCATTCAAAGACCAAGCATATACCTATCAAATATCATTTTCTTCGGGAACAAGTGCTTGAACAAAAGGTCAAGTTAGAGTATGTTCCTTCTAAGGAACAAGTTGCTGATATACTCACCAAACCACTGCCCAGGAGACCTTTGAATACCTCAGGCAAAAGCTGGGGGTAGTTGATGCATCATCTTGTTGTTGAATCTCATTTGTTTCAAAGATTGTTGGTTGTACGCAAGTTTCATATGGGGTATACGCATACATTTGTTGGATTATGGATTGGTCAAAGATCGAATGGCACAGGTTCAGGGGGAGCATATATTCTTCTAATAATGCATTGCTGGCAATATGGTAGAAGATCTTGGAGGAGAAAGTACAGAAGGAGAACATGGATGCTGATCTGAATATTGCTACTAATATGTCTCTATCTCTTTTGTCAAGGTCATGTATGGTGTATGGTAGATTATGGTTCTTCTTGAAGAATTTTTTTCTTTTGTAGATCTAGTCTATAGTCAGGGGGAGCATAACCCTTTTCCCTTGATGTCAAAGGGGGAGAATGACTTTGAGGATCTTGGGGTTGCCATCAAGTCCAAAGGGGGAGATTGTTGGCATTATGATTCAGGTTTGGCACTATGGCACAGGTGTTGTACTTGATGGCAACTCACTCAAGTGGCAAATCTCTGTTCAGGCTCTCAAAATGATGGAAAATAAGGGGTTCACAGGTACACCGTTCAAAAGGTGCGGGCCCGCAGGCACGTCGTTCACAAAGTGCGGTCATGTCCGCAGGTTATCCGAACAGAAGGTGCGGACCCCAGTTCACTCACTCCAATGCAGAGAAGCGCGCACACGTGGGAATTCTTATGTTTGGCCCATGGTATTTAGCCCGACGTTCATGATCCTATGGTTTTGGTCCGTGGTATAGGATCTAAATTATTGAACCCCGGTTTGGATCCCTTGTATTGGTTTTCGATGGTTTTGTCCCATGGTTTGAATAAGGGCTTGCCTATAAAAAGGAAAGGATATCACTTGGCTAGTCACTTGTGAAATTTGAATATCTTAAGATCTGAAATTTTGGGTAATCGGTTTGAAAAGCTAGATCTAAATCAAGGTGAAATTTAAGGCGAATCTATTAATAGGTCATGATCTCTCGGGCGCATGATCAGATCTATGGATCTAACTATATGTGGTACATTGGAGGACTGTTAATTTGGCTCTATTCAGAGGTCCGCAGGCGATCCACGGTGCAGGTGCGGAGGTTCGCAATGCAGTAGAAGGCGTAGGTGCGGGGGTCAGCAGCGAAGAAAAAGGCGTTGGTGCGGAGGTACGTAGCACAGCAGAAGGCATAGTGCGGAGGTATGCAAAGGAACAGAAGGACCAGGAGTGGAGGTACGCTATCAGGCAGACAATGTAGGTGCGGATCTGCACAGAGGTACACAGTGCAACAGAAGGAGTAGGTGCGGAGGTACGCAGAGCAGAAGAAGGACCAGGTGCGGATCTGCGTAGTTTAGACACAGAAGAGCTGCAGATATTCGCAGGTTTCTATTGGTGAAGTTGCAGACTTTTCTTGAAATAATTGTTGGCTTCCTTTTATCTATTGCTGAAGAGTTCTGTGTTTAGATTACTGGGTATTGCTGTTCTGGTTACTGCATTCTGAGAAGTTATTGGTTGATCCATTGGTTGATTGAAAAAGGAGATTGGTTGATTCACATGTACTTGATGATTATTTGATGTTTATGGATCCAATTTGAAAATGTATGAAAAGTGGTCCTTGGAAGAAAAGAAGTAGGTCAGCACCTACGTACTAGTAGATTAGCTAGTACAAGAGCTAAGGGGGTTGTAGCTCCCTTCCAGGAGAGACTGGAAAATGAGAGAGGGTTGTAGCTCTCAGCAGGTTGCAGCCTGTGTACTGGTAAAGGACTGCACCAGTACAAAATCATTGTAAAAGAAGTTTCTAATTGAAAGAAGATAGAGACATATTACAGCAGGTGGTTTTCACCCACATTGGGTTTCCACCTTACATCTGGTGTTCTTTGGTGTGATTATCTGTTTTTCCTGTTCTTGCTCATTATTATATGGTACTGACATACAAACTAATGATCAATATCTGAAGAATAAATTAAAGTATAAATCTGGAAGATATATTGAAGAGAATTTGATAATACTGATTCACCCCGCCTCTCAGTATTATTTCCAACAATGATCAATATCAAAGTTATGAACACCCCTCTTGATTATAACCTATTGCTTGGTCGTAGCTTCATGTACACCATGTCAGTGGTCACATCTTCTCTCTTTCATAAGATGTAATTTCCCCATAACAGAAATATTGTCACCATCGATCAACTGAATTACTATAACCCTCAATCCCAAAAATCTCCTCAAAATATCACTTCATCAATTGTAGGAAACAAGACCACCCATACCTTCATCGATGTTTCCCCTAGAGTCTATAAATATTCCACATTGCTTGGTTCTTATTACGACCCATCGTTTGTTTCCACTGAGCCTAACACTTCAAGTGCTTCCAAGGTTCGAGTGTCACGAGTTTCCAACAAGCCGTCTGGTACGTCTACCCAACAACCAACTCCCCAATAATTCATTACTCAAGACTCAACTGGTCCTTCAAGAAGAATTCTTCTAGGCCATTTCCCCTCACATGGTTTTCCTCCAGGCCATCCTCCCTCAAGAGGAGCTCCTCTAGGTCATTATCATTTTGTTCAGATACATTTTTAATTCTTGCCACCATGAATTTTTTCTACTCCTATATTGGGTATGTTGAGTCTCGCTAATATGATTTTGGGGATCCCATTTTGGTATATTGATCCTCCTGCAAACACCCCTCCTAACTATATCAAACCTTACATGGATTTGAATAAGGTACAACCTATTGCTACAACCCCTTCCTGTACTTTAGTTCCTCAACAACCTTAGGAAGAAGCTACTCTTGTTGCAAAAGCATCTTGTGTGGGGGACAAAGCCCAAAAAAAGGGGGGGGGGGTAAAGACAAGGAAACCCAAGTGGCAACGACTCCTACTAAACCATAGAAGTCTACTCCTCCATGTGCTTTGTGTGATGTTCATGGTAATTGCAGTCTTAATTTCCTTAATCTTCCCCACATTAAGAGAATGATTTCAGAATCCAGTATTCAACCCAATATTAACATCCTTGAGGTACAAGTCACCTTACCTATGCCCACCAAGAAGAATAAATTGTTATGCAAGAGCCACCCTTGCACTTTATGTGATGGGTACAAAAATTAATCTCATCATTGTACTCATCTCGACATCTTTTGCGATATACTTCATGTTCTTTGTAAACTAGATACCGCTCATAGTGACCACCCCCGTTCTTTATCTACATGTCTTAGTACCAATTCCTCATCAAGATAGGAGGCCTCTCAACCCACCATAATGATTTTCCCTCCTAATCTCTAAATGACACATAATTCAGTACCCATACTCTACCTGTCATCATCCATGGAATAAACTTATTCAAACTCCCTAGGATTTTTTGAATGTGCTTCTTCAGCACCATCCTTTGAAGACACTTCGGTCTCAACATTGGTGGATTCTACATCCATTAGCCATCTTTCTTCTCTTCCTGATGATGTGTATGTGAACCTTATTTCCCATGATGATGCTTCAGGCAGTTCATCATCATCAACTTGTCCATCTTCCTACCATCCCCCCTTCTTTCATTCTGATGAAGACATCATGGAAGCCATGACCATCCTTGATTATCCTTGGGACGTTTTGATCAGGAAAAATGACCCTTCAACTTCCTAAGGGATACCAACCAGTAGGGAACTTAAAGAAGCTCCTTTTCCATTGAAGTAGTGGTTCCAACTGGTTAGATTAGGTCCAATTACCTTCTCTCTATCTCTAATATCTTAAAGTATTACCTTCATCTACCAATAGAGAAGAGACATCAGATTGATTCTCCTTATTTATCAGGCAAGAGAATGATCCTTAAGCTGACTTTTTGGCTCAACCAAACCACTCTAAAGACTACCTCTTTGAGGATAGGGCTTCTAAGGTGAATAAACTAAAATTAAAATGCAAAATTTAACCTAAGATGCACTTATCCTAGACCTATATTGATTTAAAGAAAGAGTATTCTTTCTATTAAGCAAGAGCAAGCTAAAAGGATGGGGAAATAAGCATATTGGAATTGGAATAAAATAAAGGAATTAGATCAAGGAAATAGTTCACAAGAGATAATCCTTGTTAAAGCAGATGTAAACAACTAAATTCCTAATAAATAGTTATCAAACACTTAATTGTAAATAGCTCCAACTCCTAATAAACACATGCATAAGAAACGAAAGATATGTGCCATAATACTAAAATAGTTCTAATAAAATGACATGTAGAAAATTATGACATCTATAACTTTAAACTATTACATAACTAGCCAACCTAAAGAAATACAAGTTTGTGCTTATATAATTTCCAGTTTTCAAGGCATATTTCTAATTAATCCTGCAAGATAGCTTGATCAAATTTTAAATGAGCTAACATGTAACATTTAACAATAGTGCTAAATCCAACTAATATACTCATACAACACAAATTTAATTGAAAACTGAATAATTCATTTACAATAACCAATGCAAACAGTAGTGATATGCATACAATTAAAGAAATAAATCTTATTAAAAATATGAATCAAGTTACATGAACCTTAGAAGATTACAGTAGTTTGAATCCCCTGCTACCTATCTACAAAGAAAGGATCATATCCCACTACAATAGTGCATATGAGTGTTGGACTCCCTCTACAAATAGGCTATAAGCTCCTATATTATTCTTCCTCTTCTTTTCGATTCAAAACCCCTTTCTCACAATCAAAGATGGATATTTATACATAGTGGAAATATTAACAATCCCTCTCTATTTCTCAACAACTAAGTTAATTAAAAGAAAATTAAACAAAATGATTCCTTCGATTGGGTAATTGGCCAAATGTATATGGCCACATTTGAGAAAAATGCCCAATTTAGTTTGATCTCTGATAAGTTTGTCCAGCTTGTTTCAAACTGATAGGTGGAATTCAACTGGTTCAACAAATTCTATTTATTAAAAAAAATCCTTTTTCCACCTGGAGGGGTTTCTTCATAAATCTTGAATGGATCTATTCACCATCGTCAACCATGGAAGCTTCTCTGTCAAATAAAACCAGAATTAGTTGCATGTAATTTTTTTACAGTGAAAAACGAATTGCAAAAATAAAATGTAAATTAACTTTTCTTATGCCCACCTTTATAACTAAGTGGCTTTTTACTTAATGGAAAATAGGTTGTATAGAATAGTGACAAGTGGCAACCATAGAGGACATCAAAGGTCGGAGATATCAGAGTTCTTAAAAAGTGACAATACGAAATAGTTACAATACCGGGAGGCTCTGATATAGAGCGGACCTGAAATTCTATTGAATTCTATTTAAAGGTTGGATCGGGTCCAAATATCAGAGGTGAGTGGATATCAGAGGTCAGGTGGAAGAATTCTGAAGTGACATGTGCTATCAGAGGTTGGGTAGATTGGACTAACAGAAATATCGGTGAAGTGGGAGCCATCGGAGGTCGGGGGTTTAGTGGAAAAGTGTCGAGGTGAAGTGATGTGTCATATTGGAGTATTGGAATATCGATGGTTTGTTATATCTAAGTATCAGGAGAGATGGGAATCAGAAGTATTTCCGATACAACATATATAACATTTGTTTCATAAACATGAACTATACCCACTTGGAATGATCATGTCTTTTGATATCAGAGAATTCAAATAATTCCTCTGATATCCAAAGATCCGATAACCTGATATGATTTATTATAAAAAGGTTTCTCTGTTGTTCCATAATGAATGCCTACTTCCGCTTCATTAAGGTTTTAACCTATAGCCACTTGTACTAATATAGATCTTGGTCTCAGGGTCTATTTTTATAATTAATTACGTTCTAAAATAAAATAATATTTACCTAAAAGTTAATTATTTACATATGAATGAATTTATGAAATAAAAGGAATTTACATTCTAAACAATTTATTAGACCAAGGCAATGAAAATGTCCAATCTTCGATTAGGTGCTATTTAAAAACTAAACAACCAAATGAGATCAAAAAGTTATGATAGAAAGATAGGAAAATATTGAACTCATTGAAGCAATCCAAATACTCAAAATCAAATAGTAATATGACCAACCATTCAATCCAAGGGTCCCCATAATGAGAATTAAGAGAATAATGGGGGGGTTGTGTTTTTACCACAACATGATGATATGCACCATCATCCATATTTCCTTCAACAAAAATCACATGATCAATATGTTGTGGAGTCAAAAGACTTTATCCACAATAAAGTCAACTAGTTTAAAAATCCAATTCCTGAACTAGATGATTTCAAAGAAGGCAACATGGCCAACATTTCGCCTACCATTAAGATTAACATCTCAAAAAAACTAGGAGTTGAAGAAAATATCAAGTCGGGGCCACAATGCACCCCAGAAAAAATTGAGGCTTATACTAAGTTATTCAAAGAATTCAATGATGTTTTTGCTTGGTCTTATTATGAGATGCCCAGACTTGATCCAACCATTGTTGAACATCATATCGAAATGTGTCCTCATGCCATTCCTGTCCGTCAGAAACAATGGCATATCCATACTTCTAAGAGTGTTGCCATTAAAGTTGAAATAGATAAGCTTAACTATGCCAAATTCATTTACCTAGTAGAGTACACCTCACGGGTTTCCAAACCTATTCCCATTTTGATGAAACAATTTACCATTCGTGTCTACATAGACTTTCGTGATCTGAACAAAGCTTGTCCCAAAGACAATTTCCCCACACCTTCTATTTACCAAATCATCAATGAGTGTGTGGGGCATGAGGTCCTCTCCTTCATGGATGGATTCTTGGGATACAACTAGATGCATATCCACTTTGGCGATCAACACAAAACTGCTTTTACTAGTCCATTGGGAACTTTTGATTATAAGGTCATGCCTTTCATTTTAAAGAACACTAGGGCCACTTTTCAACGTTTCATGTCATATTATTTTCACAATATGGCTCACATTATCCTTTCTTATCTCGATGATCTCATTGCTTGTTCCAATTTTTAGTCACAACATACCGATGATTTGCGTACCACCTTCCTACGATGTCGCAAGTACAACATTCCCCTTAACCCTCTTAAGTGTGTCTTATATGTTCCTACTGATCAGATTTTGGGCTTCATTGTGTTCAAAGCTAGGATCTCCATAGACCCTCTTAAGTTCAAGCCATTCATAAAATCCCTCCTCCCCGCAACCTTCATTAGTTGCAGAACCTTCAAGGAAAAGCCAACTTTTTAGATAGATGTGTCCCTGAGTATGTCACCACAACTCATAGGTTTCTTAGAATCATGCAATATAACATTCTATTTGTTTGGGATGAACAAGATCAACAATATTTTGATGCCCTCAAGCACGCCCTCACTTCCGCTCCTTTGATTAGTCCACCTAACTTTGAGAAGGATTTCAACTTTTACATCTTGTCCTCAACCTATTCAATTGGCAGGGTCTTAGTATAGGAAGAAGAAATTGAAAGTGAGCATGTTATCTATTATGTTAGTAAGAACCTTAGTGGACCCTCTATATTGTATTCCCATGAGGAAAAACTGGCTTTGGTTGTTTTGTTCTCTGTCTAGAAACTTCATCATTATATCCTCACGCGTACTGCTAGGGTTGTTACTAATTCCAACCATATGGCCTTCTTATTCAATCGACAGATAATCAATGGGAAGTATTTCAACTAGATAGTTATTCTCTAGGAATTCGACTTGGAATTTGTAACACCTAAAAGTAAGAAAGGTTTAGCCCTTGCTGAATTCATATTTGACTTTCCTATTGATGTGCACGATCTGTCCGATAAATGATAACCTTATAGATGAACACGTGTTCACCATATCCTTTGACGACCCATGGTATGGCGACATCCTTACTTATTTGTGAACCCGAAAATTTGTCCCCCACCTCACTCGTGATGATTGACGTGTTAAATTTCAGATGACTCTATGTTGTTTCAATTACTTTAACCCAAATCAATTCTTCAATTAATAATATTTTATCAATAATTAATATTTCCAATCATCAACAATAATTGAAGATATAACATTAAATGTAACGACAAAGGAGACAATCAATACATCAACAAGAGATACCAATTTTTTTGTCAATGACCAGGGGAAAATCCACCACGGGGAAAATGTTGTAACTATTATTCTATTAGATTGTCATAAAATGTTCAACAGAGAGTACAATGAGCCAATACATAATCATCCAACAAAATTAACCCAACAACATTCAGAAATATGTTCCTAGCATGAATATAGATCATAGACAACTTCTCTTGTCTACGATCAAATGTCACTTTGTAATCTTAGAGCCCAAACACATGGAAGGAAAGTAATGCATGTAACTAAAAGCTTCCAACCGCATGGATAAGCCAATGTTCCAGCAGTTATAGCCAAAAATTACCTATGTCAAGACTGCAGTCGGAAACCAAAACTCTAACACATGTGTGAGATTTAAATCAAAGGTAAATATCACACACCCACAAGCCTCCTCAACGCGTTGACCAGATGGGGAGGAACAATCCTAACAAGTCCAACTTATGTGTATGATGCATGCCAACTTGGGTATACTCTGCTAGACCAAGATAGGGGGAGATACCTAACTTGTCAAAATGGACAAGGATCACACACACCCTATGGGTGACATATAAGGGAGATATCCTATTTTCCATATATCCCTCAACCCCAGGAGCCCTCCATCTCAATTCCTCACCCTGGGAGCTGAGACAGGGATGAAGAGTCGGCTCCATGTTCTCAATCAATGATGCCCCTTATCAAGAGGGGTCACATCCATCAATCTAAGCTGCTCTCTGAAGGCCAAGAACTTCCCTTTCAGCAAATCTTTGGTGAGAATATATGCAATATGCTCATATATCGATATGTGATGAATTTTAACACCTCCTCTCTACATCATGTCTAGAATGAAATGATATTTGATCTCTACGTGCTTGGACTTGTCATGAAATATAAGATTCTCTACTAGACGAATCCTACTCTTATTGTCATAATCATTATCACTATAGTGTCTAAGACCTGCTCAAATATCTCTCCAAAGAGCTTCCTCAACCAAAATGATTTGAAGCTATCCATGATAGTGACAATGTAGTTTGCCTTGATGGTACTCAGTGCTATGGACTTCTACTTCCTACTCATCCAAAATATCATGGCAGATCTAAGGCTAAAATAATATCCAGAGGTACTCTTCCCATCGACAATGTTTTCTACCTAGTAAACATTGGTATATTCATGAAGTTGAACATCTCAGTCCAAGGGTGTTCATCCCATGAAATATCTCAAAATTTGTTTGAAAACAATGCAATATGTATGGACAAGATCGATCATGAATTGAATCAGCATATAAACTACATAGCATATGTCTGGACAGGTTCATAAGAACATTAAAGCCCCAATCAACTTTCTATACTCGGATGGATTCACCAAATCAGGCCTTGCAAATTCTTCACATAACTTCTTGAAATTCATTTCTATGAGTGTCAGCAAGGACTTGCATTTTTCCATTCCAAATCTCTCTAATAGCTTCACGACATACTTTCCTTGTTAAAGGAAAATCTCATCGAGCCTTTACCACACCTCAAGGCCTAGAAAGTAGTTCATGAGTCCAAGGTCCTTCATCTTGAATTCAAAGGCTAAATCCCTCTTAAACTTGATCATCATGGGATCACTAGCTGTTAAGAATAGATTGTCAAAATATAATAAAACAAAAATCATTGGCATACCTTGGACTACCTTGAGGTAGAGGTTGGGATCAACATTACTTCTTGTGAATCCAAAATTCACCAAATAATTGTCTATGTAGGCGTACCATGCTCTAGGGGCTTGCTTCAAACCATACAATGGCTTCTTCACCCTGCAAACATGTGTCTTTTAGTCTTATACTTAAAATCCCTGTGGATGTTCAATGCCAACTTCTTCCTGTAACATTGCATGAAGGAATGCTATCTTCATGTCCATTTGATGAAGGGACCATCCTTGACTTCTTAAAAGAGAAAATATCGATCAAATGGTTGTATATCGAGCCATAGGTGCAAATATATTGTCATAATATTCTCCCTCTTTCTAGGACAATCCTCGGGCTGTGAACCCTGCCTTGTATTTCTCAATGCTTCCATCAACTCCATGTTTGATCTTGAATAGCCATTTTTAAGTCACCACATATTTCCCCTTTAGTCTAGACAAAAGATACCATACATAATTCTTCATAATTGATTCATATTCTTTGGCCATAACTCCTTCCAAACTTTTTCTTTCATGACTTCTTCATATGTGCCAAGGTTTGGTTTGAATCATAGTGCTCATAACTACAACATATCCTAATTACCTGCATTTCTTCTTGCTTTCTCTAAACTATCTTCAAATAGGAACACGTCTCTCATCATCCCGTAATGTGTCATGAAGCCAAAGTGGCTTCTTCCTGGTAGGAGTATCACAAGGAGGAGGATCTAAAGGGTCCATGGGCTCATTAACAATGTCACTCTTGGATTTAAGCATGGAAGAACCATCCAAAATATCCATATCATCATTCTTCTTCTTAGGAGGAAGAGATGGAGGAAGGTCCCTTGCTTTCCCAAAGGAAACATCATCATCAAACATTGCATCACAACTAATTTAAACCTTCCTTTGACCAAGAATATATATTCTAAATGCTCTATAATTTTCACAATATCCAACAAATGCACCTTTTCTTCCCGTGGCTTCCAACTTGTTTCTTTTGTCCTTTGGTACATGGAAATATACGGGGCAGACAAATATACGGAGATGGCCAACGTTGGGCTTGATAGGTCTTATTGTCCAATTCTTGATGAAGCACCCTATTTTGAACATATACGACAACTTTCATTGCTTCTCCCCAAAGGAACTTCATCAAATTTTGATCATGGAGCATGGCACAAGCGACTTCTACAATAAACTTGTTATTTATTTCAGCTACTCCATTTTGTTCAAGAGTATAGGGCACAATCATCTCTTTCTTGATACCTTTTTTTGCAAAAATCGATGAACTCATTTGAAATCTACTCTCCACCATTATTAGACTTGAAGATCTTAATTTTCTTCCCTATTTTATTTTTGACCAAAGTTTGAACTCCTTGAACATTTTGAAGGTTTCATACTTGTGCTTCAAATATTATATCCACGTCTTTCCTGAGAAGTCATCAATGAAGGTGATGAAATAGAGATGACCACCAATAGAATGTATGGGCATCATACCACATATATCAGAATGAATGAGTTGGAGGATGTCTTTCATCTTGTTCTTGCTAGAGGGAAATATTTTTTTTGTCTTCTTTCCACTGACACAACCTGGACATACTCCATCATGTTGGGCTTGAATATTGGGAATACCAAAGACCAATTTCTTCAATTTTGAAAGATCATCATAATGTAGATGGGCAAATATTTGGTGCCATATCTTGCTTAGATGATTAGTGTCATGGACCAATTCTATAAGAGGTCTACCAGTGACTCTATAGAGTCCTTCAAATCTTTATCCCAATGTAAATGCATCTCTCATAGGGGATCCAACAAGACAAGTAATAGCCTTTTCCTTGATTAAGTAAACCCTCATCCATTTTTCTTCCAAAGAAGATATCAATACCAAGTTCTTATTCAATCCTGGCACATACATCGCATCATGGATCAAAATAGATTCCCGAGAATCCAAATGAAATTTGAAAAACCCAAATACTTTAATGGGATGAATGGAGTTGTTTGCAAGAATAATTTTCAAATTTGACTCCATATCTACCAAATTAGAGAGAACTTATACCCAGAGAAATGATGAGTGGCCCCACTATCAACCAGCCAACTATCCCACTAATCCGAAGGAGAGGAACTAGTGAGAGAAAAAATAAAGACATATTCAAATTCATTTGAAACAATACTTTCATACCTAGAATATATTTATTTATTTTTTGGACAATGGTCTTCTTTACGATCACTTGGAGTATCTCTTCTTCTTCTATCATCTCTTCCATTACGATCATTCCTTCAACCATCTCTTCTTCTTTGATTATTAAACTTGTTATTTCTTCTCTAGTATTGTAGTGAGGACCATTGTCCTTCTCTGAGAATTCTCGAGCATAGTGGCCTTTCTTATGACAATTGTGGCACTCAATGTATGACGATTACTTAACTCTTCCATTCCTTCTATTTCTTGAGGAGGAGGCTTTCTTGAAATTGATGGACCTCCTTTTCCTTTATTCTTCTTGTCATGAGTGATGAATGCAATAGGTTTATCTTCTTCTTCATGATTTTGTAGCTTGCTTCTTGATATCATCCTTTATTCTTCTTGAGTGAGCTTTCCAACAATCTCATCAAATGACAAAAAAATGTTGTTATTTATTATAGTGGTAATGAAATTTTCCCAAATAGGAGGGAGACCTATAAGGGTTATAATCACTAATTCCCTGTAAGGCACAGTTTCTCCAACTCTCTGTAATTGGTCTTTAAGAAGTGATATCCTCATAATGTAGGATTGCACAAAATCTCCTTTGTTCATATTCATATATTTGAGTTGATATTTCAAGGATATGATTACATTCAAATTGATGACTTCATACATGCTAGGTATCTTATTATATATTTCCTTAGACTTCTTCAAATTCTCAACATAAGCAAGTAAATTGTCTTGTAAACCATTAGATATAACTTTCTTTGATTTTAACTCACCCTTCTTGTGCTTGTTCTTGGAACCATCAGAAGCATTCCCAGGAGGCTTAGGTACTTTTCCTTGAATGAATTCCAAAACATCATGGTTTTCAGCTATGATCTCCAATGTGATTTTACATGCAACAAAGTTAGATGAGTCACCCAAATTCTCATGTTCCTTGAAGAAAGAGGAAGACATCTCGATTTGATTAGACATTCTCCTTCAAATTTCCAAATATTATTTATTCAATTCTTGTCTCCTTTTAGGATTGCCCTTCACCTAAACTCTAAAACCATGTTAAATTTTAGATTGCTCTATGTTGTTTCAACTACTCTCGCCCAAATGAATTCTTCAATTAACAATATTTCATCAATAATTAATATTTCCAATCATCAACAGTAATTTAAGATAGAAAATTAAATGCAATGAAAAAGGAGACAACCAGAACATCAATAGGAGAAACCATATTTTCGGTCAATGACAAGGCAAAACCCTACTATGGGGAAAACCCTTTTTAATTCTTCTTCTATTAGATTGCCATAAAATGTTCAACAGAGAGTACAATGAGCCAATATAAAATCATCCAACGAAGTTAACCCAACAACATTTAGAAATATGTTCCCAACATGAATCCAAATTAGAGACAAATTTTCCTCTTTGCGATCAACTGAGGTCAAATGTCAATTTATAACCCTAGAGCCCAATCACATGGAAGGAAATTAATGCATGTACCTAAAAGCTTCCAACCACATGGATGAGCCTATGTGCCTATAGTTATAGAAGAAAATTGTTTGTGTCAAGCCTGCGGTCGAAAATGAAAACCCTAACAAAATTGTGAGCTTCAAACCCTACAATCTCGGACTTGTACGAACCACAATCCAACCTCAAACCTGTGCGAACGAATCAATGAAGAAGAGAAGAAGAAGATTCTTGGTGTTTTCCAAATAGGCTTGAGGTCATTTTATTTATAGGCTTCTAAGGGTGTCCAATTTCTTGTTAGGGTCGACCTAATCAAATGTGACATTGTGGGCTTCAATTCAGAAATACACTTTCCCTTGTCCAAATTGAGTGCTTTGATAATCAAACTTAGTCCTTTCGAAAAGAGGAATCTCATCCCATGTTTGTAATTTGTCAATGAGATTCAAAATTAACATAGCAATGCATTCAACATTAATCCCCTCGCTACCTCCTCATAGGTGACGATCTTTACTATCATGGTGTCGACACTATCCTTCATCATTGTCTCACCCATGTTGAAGCCGAGCAAGTACTCAATGCTTTTCATGGTGGCACTTGTGGTGGCCATCTCACTAGAATTGTCACTACACAAAAAATCATTTGTGTCATACAATTTTTGCCTTCTCTCTTTAGCTATTGCATTAAGGCATTCAAACATTATCCCAATTTCCAATTATAGGCCCCAAAGGTGCAAGCTCCACCTGCTCCTCTTCACCCTATTATCATAGCTATTCCTTTCTGAAAATGGGCCATTGATTTCATGGAGTGTCAAAGCACCTATAATAATGGCCATAAATATATTATTATGGTTGTTGACTATTTCAAAAAGTGGGTTGAATCCATGCCTACATTCAATAACACCGCAACTATTGCAACCTTCTTCTTTTTTGACCATGTCATTGTTCAATTTTAGGTTCTAAAACAATTGGTTTCTAACCATGGTTGACACTTTGAAGATGATATTTGGCATGATTTATCCTCAATTTTGGGTTTTGAAAATCAATATTCATCATATCAATACCCCCAAGGGAATGGACAAGTTGAATTCGTCAACAAAATCCTTAAAACCATGCTTCAGTGGGTGGTGAATAAACACAAGACCAATTGTCATTTAATGCTCTTCCCTCCATTTTGGGCCTATAAAACTTCTATTAAAACCACTACCATATTCACTCCTTTCCACATCATTTATGGAGAGGAAGAAATTATTCCAATCAAGTGTGAAATTCCCTCCCTTCACCTTGTTGTCGAGCTCTTCCCATACACCCAACCCCTAGAATAGAGACTCATCATGTTGGAATGCACCAATGAAGACCATTGTGTTGCCTTGAAAACCATTGACATAGCTAAAAAGTGCACTAAATCCTAGTATGACTGTAAATTCCACCCCCATACCTACCAAGGTGATCGTGTTCATGTTTATGATCAAGTCAATGATGTCTTGGGATGTGTAAAATTAGAACCATTATGGCATGGTGCCTACATCATCCGTAAATGTGTAGGAAAGGGGGAATATATTTTAGAGGGCCCAATGCACTCTACCTGATGAAATTATACTCACAGTGTTTTCTACTGGAATGCATACTTTTTATTTTTCTTTTCGCATTGATTTAGGTAGGTGACATCTTTCGTCATCTCATTGATTTCCCTCTTGCACCTTTCAAATGGATCCATCATCCACACCGTATATTGGCTATGTTGATGGTGTGATTTGCTTTTCCAAGAATATAGCCTCAACAACTTGGGCCATTTTATCCCCTTTGCATTTGTTAGCCCACTCCAATAGCTATGCATTAGATCTTCCACCAACAATCAAGTTGAATTTGATGCAGTGATAAGTGCTGAATTTGATGCAGTGATAGGTTTGTTAGCTAATTCCATTGATCATTGCATCCTTCACTTTCATGTTTGTCTTGATTAGATGTTGTTGGTCATGTAATTGAATGGTTCTTATCATGTGCATAAACCGTTTGTTAACAATTATGGAAATCCATCAACCAAGGGGGTTTCCCTGATGTGAAGTACCAATTAGACCTCACATCATTTGGCGTAGGAGCCCCATCTAGAGTATCGACCTAGCCACCATAACTCTAAGTTTTTCCTTAGATGCAATGGATAACATAAGAGAGTATGCACATTGTTAGTGTCAGTCTTTCCAGCCTTCCTCCAGTGATCAAATGTGCTCTTACAAAGTGGTCTCAGAGTGTCAAGGTCAAATTTTGTCATTTCAATGAATCTTCAAGCAAAATTTGGTCACTAGGCATTAGGCCCAGGGTTTGCCCAAATGTCAGTCCATGTAATCATTCAGCTGAGCCTATCATCATTCAGAGGGTTTTCATTATCATGTCAGTGTCGAATGAGTCATTTTACAAAGTTCATTTCCCTCTCCTAGGGTTTTGAAGCCAATTTCTCTTGGACGGTCAAATCATCGGCAAAACTTGTTTCCTGATGTTCATACACCTTTCCCTATCCTTAAAGTACCTTATCAAATGCTTCCCATCCCTTAGATCCGCCAAATTCCTCATTTTTGCACAAACCCTAGTTTCTAGCTACAACCTGGCAATTTTCTAGGTTTGGCCTGTGTTTTTCCCTTTGGGACCCCTTCCCCTCACTCAATCTCTGAGATTCCACTTTCCCCTGATTCCTAACATCCCTCCCTACTTCCAAAAATTTCCCCAAGAATTTAGAAGCCCCCTATCCCCTTCATTTCGCTTCATTTCGACAAAATTCCTTGTTTCACACATCGGGACAAGTTTCACTCAAATGATGTTCCAGAGCAATAAAAGATGAATTTTTGAAAAATGACAGAGGTTTTTGTCCAAAACATGACAAAAAATAAAAACCTCCTTCACTTTTTTCACAGGTGTCATGGTTTGAGAGAAATGTCAAGAATACCGTTGCCTCAGGAGAATCAAAGGCACTTCTGAAGTGACCTTGGGAAAATCAAGTTTTCTCCTATCTGGGTTGGCCAAATGATTTACTTGATGGGTAAAATGATAACGAGACACAAAGATCTTTCCAATGAGCTATCATGAGCTCAATTTGGGGTTGAGGAAGGCATTCAAAAGTTGACTGCAACAGTACTCTTCTTTCAGGCAGCCTCATTTGGCACTTTTTGACCAGTATTGGGAGATTTGATTTTTTATAGGTCAAATCAACTCCAAATTGAAATATTCCACTTGGGTTGGAAATTAGACTCAAATAAATTTCCAACGAGCTATCTTGCGCCCAATTCCGACACCGGGAAGGCCTCCAAAAGCCTCCTGCAAGGTGCGCGACCCGTTGAGCCAAAGGTGCGCGACCCGTTGGGCAAGGTGCACGACCCGTTGGGCAAGGTGCGCGACCCGTTGAGCTGTCTTGCTGCAAACTTCAAAAAATTGCCCAATCTTCCTCCAAATCATCAAATTTGTTCAAGATAGGCTCTTTACACATTGTTTTGGAGGTTGGTGATGGATGTAAGCCCTCATGCTATGATTTTAACCTCAAATCATGCAAATGAAAAGACTTATATGGCTGCAATATTAATGAGCAAACTGTGCTAGGGTTTGTGTTGTTTCAAGCTATTTTTCCCTTTGGTTTGTTTCCCTCCTTTCCCTTTCACTCACACTTATATGTTCATCTCTTTTCCCATATTATTTTATAAATCAAATGCAAACCCTACCCCTCTCCCAAAGCATTCAAAACCCTAATCTCCCTCCACCATATGCATGTGTAAACACTAAAAATTGTTGGTGAACATGTAAGAGGTTTTGTGCATATGTTTCCCTATCTTCCCCTGTAATGCATGTTTTCATATTCCCATATGTTCACTTTCATACATGTTTTCCCATATGCAGTGATCTTTGCAAATGATTTCCCAATATCCCTGATTATAAATATGTATTCCTATATGCATAATTGTTTGCAAATTTTCCTTAAATTCCCTATTATATTCATATATTCCCAATTCCTTGTACAAAGGTCCCTCCCCTAACATTTCCCTCATGTCCTTGTCCCCTTGAAACAGCATAGAGTTCAGCGCTTTGTGCAGTCAGAGACAGCAGTTCAATTTGTCCACTTTGCTCCTAAACCATGTCAGAAACCGAAACTTATGAGCAAAGTGATGACCATTCATCATCTACAGAGGTTGAGGTACAGAGGAGGCCTCATAAGGGTGGAAAGGGCGGTCATCATAGGTTATTGGGCAAGGATGCATGTCTGCAAGGCTAAAATGAAAGTTTTTCAAAGGAGGTTGACCGAAGGCACTAAAACGGAGAAGGAGGCCAAATCCCCTCCGTATCTTGGCTGAGGCTTCACTCAAAGATCATGGCACTCACTAGCATCATCTACAACACAAATCCCAAAAATTTTGGAGAATTTTGGGTAATTTTGGTATTTTTGGGAAATTTACAGGTTTTGGCTTCTCAACGGGTCTCACCCCCGGTGAGACCCTTTGTCATCGTAGCTCCATTTTGCAAAAACTCAGCATTTTTGGATTTGTCATGCAAAGTTACATATTCCCATGCATTACCTTGAGTTTTCATGAAGTTTTGGGCCTCCAAAAGGTCAAAATACAGCCAATTTTTGACTTTCTGCCCCTTTTTTGAGCTGCAGAAGTAGTCTTGGGAGAATTGACTTTTGACTGGGCCAATGACCTCCAAATCCAAAAATTATGGTTGGTTTGGAAAGTATACTCAGAGACCTTTCCAACGAGCTATCATGCACCTCATTCTGACATCGGGAAGGCCTCCAAACAGGGCTCCAAAGTGCACGACCCGTTGAGGAGGATGTGCGCGACCCGTTGAGGAATTTGTGCCAGATTTGACCAGTTCAGCCCAGAATTTGCAGTTTAGCTCTAGTTTGACTTTCTGAGGTCGATGGTGGTCCTTTTGACTGTACTTGTGGCACTTTTTGGATACTTTCACCCTTGTTTTACTCTTCTAGAAGTTTCTCTCATGTAAAAGGGTAAAATTGACTGTATGAACTGGTTTCCAAGTTTTTAGAGGCAAGTTGTTTTGACTGCCTATTTTCTAGTGCTTAGTTTAGAAGTGGTCATCACTTTGCTCATAAGTTTCGGTTTCTGACATGGTTTAGGAGCAAAGTGGACAAATTGAACTGCTGTCTCTAACTGCACAAAGCGATGAACTCTATGCTGTTTCAAGGGGACAAGGACATGAGGGAAATGTTAGGGGAGGGACCTTTGTACAAGGAATTGGGAATATATGAATATAACAGGGAATTTAAGGAAAATTTGCAAACAATTATGCATATAGGAATACATATTTATAATCAGGGATATTGGGAAATCATTTGCAAAGATCACTGCATATGGGAAAACATGTATGAAAGTGAACATATGGGAATATGAAAACATGCATTACAGGGGAAGATAGGGAAACATATGCACAAAACCTTTTACATGTTCACCAACAATTTTTAGTGTTTACACATGCATATGGTGGAGGGAGATTAGGGTTTTGAATGCTTTGGGAGAGGGGTAGGGTTTGCATTTGATTTATAAAATAATATGGGAAAAGAGATGAACATATAAGTGTGAGTGAAAGGGAAAGGAGGGAAACAAACCAAAGGGAAAAATAGCTTGAAACAACACAAACCCTAGCACAGTTTGCTCATTAATATTGCAGCCATATAAGTCTTTTCATTTGCATGATTTGAGGTTAAAATCATAGCATGAGGGCTTACATCCATCACCAACCTCCAAAACAATGTGTAAAGAGCCTATCTTGAACAAATTTGATGATTTGGAGGAAGATTGGGCAATTTTTTGAAGTTTGCAGCAAGACAGCTCAACGGGTCGCGCACCTTGCCCAACGGGTCGCGCACCTCTGGCTCAACGGGTCGCGCACCTTGCAGGAGGCTTTTGGAGGCCTTCCAGGTGTCGGAATTGGGCGCAAGATAGCTCGTTGGAAAGGTATTTGAGTCTAATTTCCAACCCAAGTGGAATTTGTCAATTTGGAGTTGATTTAACCTATCAAAAATCAAATCTCCCAATACTGGTCAAAAAGTGCCAAATGAGGCTGCCTGAAAGAAGAGTACTGTTGCAGTCAACTTTTGAATGCCTTCCTCAACCCCAAATTGAGCTCATGATAGCTCATTGGAAATATATTTGTGTCTAGTTATCATTTTACCCATCAAGAAAATCATTTGGCCAACCCAGATAGGAGAAAACTTGATTTTCCCAAGGTCACTTCAGAAGTGCCTTTGATTCTCCTAAGGCAACGGTATTCTTGACATTTCTCTCAAACCATGACACCTGTGCAAAAAGTGAAGGATTTTTTTATTCCTTGGCATGTTTCGGACAAAAACCTCTCTCAGTTTTCCAAAATTCATCTTTTATGGCTCTGGAACATCATTTGTGTGCAACTTGTCCCGATGTGTGAAACAAGGAATTTTGTCGAAATGAAGCGAAATGAAGGGGATAGGGGGCTTCTAAATTCTTGGGGAAATTTTTGGAAGTAGGGAGGGATGTTAGGAAGCAGGGGAAAGTGGAATCTCAGAGATTGAGTGAGGGGAAGGGGTCCAAAAGGGCAAAACACAGGCCAAACCTAGAAAATTGCCAGGTTGTAGCTAGAAACTAGGGTTTGTGCAAAAATGAGGAATTTGGCGGATCTAAGGGATGGGAAGCATTTGATAAGGTACTTTAAGGATAGGGGAAGGTGTATGAACATCAGGAAACAAGTTTTGCCGATGATTTGACCGTCCAAGAGAAATTGGCTTCAAAACCCTAGGAGAGGGAAATGAACTTTGTAAAATGACTCATTCGACACTGACATGATAATGAAAACCCTCTGAATGATGATAGGCTCAGCTGAATGATGACATGGACTTACATTTTGGAAAACCCTAGGCCTAATTCCTAGTGACCAAATTTTGCTTGAAGATTCACTGAAATGACAAAATTTGACCTTGAGACTTTGAGACCTCTTTGTAAGAGCACATTTGATCACTGGAGGAAGGCTGGAAAGACTGACACTAACATTGGCTCCAATGGGGATGGTAGCTCCTTGGAGGTGCCAAGAACCTTAGACCTCTGGGAGAGTAGACCAGTGCTTTTCAATCATTGGGCAATGGAGTCAAAAACTCAAGCTGAAATGCATAACTGAAAGCTGATGACTTGACAACACAAATTGACTCTCACTCAACTAAAAACTGACTCAATACTTAAAAACAACCGAAAAACTGAAAATGATGCTCAAAGGAGAGCTTATTCATCACAACCTACTCTAATAGTTTCATACATCACCGGGTCAAGTGAAATGAAACAACTAATGTAACCAAGCAAGTATCCGATCTGCTGTTCGAATTCTCCACAAGTTCTCGCTTATGTATAACAAGAGAGAACTACTGAAAGGCAACTCCCATGACAACTTAGAAACAAATCTGTGGAATGATATGAATTCTCTATCCACCTCCAAAAACACTGCATAAGGATCTTGAAATTCAAGCACATTGGGACCTAGCTCATCCAATGGATTACTTCTTTTTTCCTCATACCATGAATGCAAACTTTGATCTGAGCCTTGTGACGAGACCTCTGCTGAAAATGAGAAAGAAACTGACTGCCGGATCAAATTTGTATCAGCACATGTTTCAAGCTCACATGTAGTCAATGGAGAAAGACTTTGACTGCAAACCTCATCCAAAACATCAGCTATTGGATCATGAAAAACTTGAAAAGACTGCTGCAATGTATCCATTGAAAATGTATGGCATCCTTCTAGCTGTTCATCTTGTTCTTGAGAGATTTTATGAGAATTCTGCCTTATAAACTGAAATGCTTCAAAACAAAAGGGTATAGAATCTTCCTGTATCATTAAATCATCTTCCACAGCTTCATCTGTACTCTGCCCTTCAATTTCATTTGGTGGCTGCAAATCTGATGCTACAGGCTGCTCAAGAATTTTGTTATTTGTCTCGTCCTCAACATTAACACTGAGAGATTGCTGATTTGTTATAGGCTGTCCATTTAAAGATTTACTATACAACCTACCCTTCAAAAACTGAAATGATTCGAAACAAAAAGGTAGGGAACCTTCTTGTATCATTTGATCAAATATGTCAGCTTCCATGCTTTCATCTGCAACTTGAAAACCAATGGCATTTGGGGGCTGCAAATCTGAATATGAGAAGTCTGGAACAAGGTTTTTATTGCCTCCAAGATGGTCTAGATCAAGACTTGTTGACAGCTGATTTCTAATTTCATGGAAGTTGTCTTTAATGAACTGACATGAATCAAAACAAAAAGGTAAAGATCCTTCACTTACTTCAAAATTTTCTTCACTTTCCTCGTCACTGTCATAGCTGATATGTGATGGCTGAACATTGTATTCAAGCTGCTGAAAATGAACTTTTTCCTTCCACAAACTAGCTGCTTGTTTGATTGCAAAATTAGCCTCTGTTTGGAGAACATAATCATCATCATACTGATCAAAACGAGGCAAATCATCACTATAAAACACATCATCAAGCATGCATGTCATATCAATAGATCTCTCTTCTCCAAGATGATTAATAAGACAATCATTATCAGATCCATAACAATTGGCATCAAAAAGCAAATGATTTGAATCAGCAACTTGTTCTTCTTCAATCAGGGAGCCATGATCTTGAACATCATAAGCATTTCTTGTGTTGTTCTTGTCCATCATCTTTTCCATGGCACTTACCAAAATGTCAAGATTCACCTCTAAAGATGCCGATTTTTCCGGATCTATGTTTTTCATTTCTTCTTCCTTCAACCTTGCCCTTCGGATCAGCAGATGAGCCTCTACACTTACTGCACTATTTTGCATCTCGTGAAGTGTTGCAATATCCCTTTCTCTCAGCTGAAACTCCATCTCCGGATCAAAGGCGCTCGGATAGTGTAAGAGAGCAGATCTAGGAGTAGGCCTTATATCAACTGGCATCGAATAATAAACTTGGTTAAATCTGGTTGAAAACTGTTGTACTGTCTCCCCTGGCAATCTTTTCAGCTGGTTATACTCTTCTACAATCAAGAAAAGGTTCTGCCCAATCATCCACCTATCGAGAAAAACTTTGACGAACTGCTGGAAATCTGAGATGCTCGCATCAGGAAAGGCTTTGAACCAACTCTTCACTTTGGCTTGCAAAGAAAGAGCAAAAAGCCTTATAATAACATCTTCTTCATCAACTTCAAAAAGATCTAGAAAATTCTCAAAATTCTGGACATGTTGCTCAGCGTTGACATTCTTACATTCACCATCAAACATCGGCAAGTATAGATCATAGTTTTTGGGAAAAGCATGAAGAACAGAAGGTAAAACAAGAGGTTTATACCGATCTGGAATTTTACAAGGTATAGGGGTATGTACAGCAGGTATAGGTTCATCACAAAATTCGGAAAAAGGATCTTGATCAAGCTCAAAAGCATGCAAATCTTTGGTATTCACAATCTTCAAAGGGAAAGAATCAACGACAGGCCGAGGATCTTTTCTCAAGCATAATATACTTTGCAAAGCCTTCTTGACATTCGTGGGAAAAGAGAAGAAATAATTTATGACAAAGAACAAAATGTCTTGGATGAAATTCCAACTTGAATACCTGATCTGTGCATGTTTTCCTTTCATGTTTTTGCTGGTCGGGATCATCCTCCAGTGGAGTCTTTAGATCTGATATCAAAACTGATTTAGAGTCGCCAAGTGAATGATTTCAGCCTGTCAAGTGTCTGATCGTTGTTCACCATCAACAATCAGATCTGAAATTGATACATGTACTGGGGTAAAGTGTCAATGAAGCGCTACGTTCACAAGCTCACAGAGATTGACTGAAGCAGCGTTTATCTACTAACGCTGATGTAAAACAAGAGCGTTTTCGAAGGCTACCTGGCGTAACTTCAGGCTCTGTCTAAGACTTATGAAATAACACGTCAATGAGCAAACGATCAGTTGTTCTCCCCAGTATGGTCGCCAGTATGTTAGCGCTTGAAATTTCACCTCAGGCTGAGAAAGGTAAACCTCAAGGCTACATCAAACCATTCAGCCTCGTAGCTAGCCCTACGGGGCAGGAGAAGGCTCTCTCCGGTCAATCTCGGTGGATCTTCAATGGGATGAGATGACCAACACGGTAACACTGATATTAGGCTAGTAAACTGATTTGAAGGTTGATTTGGGGGTTTTTGGGGTTTTTGGTGGCAAATTGAGGAACTGCAATTTAGGGTGCGGGGATTGGACACAGTTTCTGCAGGGGGGTCTTTGGGGCAAGGTAGGAAGCTGTATTGATGTCTTTAGCTGAAAGGGATGATTAAGAAGAAAGATGAGAGGGCTAAAGAGAGCAAACAATGGGTTTGAATTCTCTTTAGACAACAGAAAACATAGAAATTAAACAAATTTAAAAGCAGAGCATGGCTAGCATGAATTCTAACTTTATCACTTCATTTGTTTAATATGCAGCAGTATAGAAAGGAAATGAATCACATAACAAGGCTTACAATAACATGTAGAAACACACCATCAACACCTGAGTCCACAAGAATCCTAAAGATGACTGCAAAACCCTGGTCTTCCTTAGCCAAAAATTGCAGAGATACAAGTGAAATATACAATGATAGCTCCTCCCTCAAGAGTCCAACCTTCCAACCCTTGAAAATGACTAAGAAAATACATAATATAGGCAAGCCAACCTCTTCCCTTGCCTCTAGGGGTCGAGCTCATCGAGCAAATGACCTCCAAATCCAAAAATTCCGGTTGGGTTGGAAAGTAGACTCAGAGACCTTTCCAACGAGCTATCTTGCACCTCATTCTGACATCGGGAAGGCCTCCAAACAGGGCTCCAAAGTGCGCGACCCGTTGAGGAGGATGTGCGCGACCCGTTGAGGAATTTGTGCCAGATTTGACCAGTTCAGCCCAGAATTTGTAGTTTAGCTCTAGTTTGACTTTCTGAGGTCGATGGTGGTCCTTTTGACTGTACTTGTGGCACTTTTTGGATACTTTCACCCTTGTTTTACTCTTCTAGAAGTTTCTCTCATGTAAAAGGGTAAAATTGACTGTATGAACTGGTTTCCAAGTTTTTAAAGGCAAGTTGTTTTGACTGCCTATTTTCTAGTGCTTAGTTTAGAAGTGGTTCAAACAGCTCCTAGAAGGATGAGCTCGACCCCTAGAGGCAAGGGAAGAGGTTGGCTTGCCTATATTATGTATTTTCTTAGTCATTTTCAAGGGTTGGAAGGTTGGACTCTTGAGGGAGGAGCTATCATTGCATATTTCACTTGTATCTCTGCAATTTTTGGCTAAGGAAGACTAGGGTTTTGCAGTCATCTTTGGGATTCTTGTGGACTCAGGTGTTGATGGTGTGTTTCTACATGTTATTGTAAGCCTTGTTATGTGATTCATTTCCTTTCTATACTGCTGCATATTAAACAAATGAAGTGATAAAGTTAGAATTCATGCTAGCCATGCTCTGCTTTTAAATTTGTTTAATTTCTATGTTTTATGCTGTTTAATTTCTATGTTTTCTGTTGGCTCATTGGGCTTCTGATAATTAGGTGAAATATCCAAGTACACAGTTACAATGGTGAGCCACTAACTCTAATAGTGGAACATTAAGCCACTTCTTGCTTCTCCAAAGAATGATCTTCTCTCCTATGCTAAGCTAGATAAGCCAAGGCTAACTCTCCAAAGCCTAAGTCTCCAAAATCTATTTGCTTGATTTATGAGGGTGTATTTATAACAAGAGGAATGAACTTTCATATTCTCATGACTCTTGAGCTTCCCCCATGACTCTTGGACTTCCAAGTGACTCTTGAACTTCTACAAGACTCTTAGACTTTCCTAGTGACTCTTTAGTCTCCATCTGACTTTTCCTATTTGACATGTGACTCTTGGACTTCCACACATTTACATTTTTGTCATTTTTGGAAATACATAATTACATTCCACATATGTGGCAAAACTCATTGACACATGTGACATTGTGATGACACTTGCACAAGCCATGACTTGCCACAAAATGACTTAGATCTTCATGATGACATGTCCAAGCCAAGCATCTCTTCTTGCTACTTCCTTCATGTATTCATGGAAGATCTTGGATGTGCTTCATATTCATCCTCCAAGGTGATGAATGATATGGATTCTTCATGCGATCCCGATATTTTATCTTCTGTCGTAAGCTAGTGTCCCTCATATTCTTGCTCGATAACTTGTTGATGGTGCTAGATCTGCCAACATTCAGGGGATCTCCCTGGTATGAAGTCCCAACTAGACCTCACATTATTTGGTGTAGGAGTCCCATCTAGTATGATGGCCCAGTTTCCATTATCTCAAATATTTGCCTTAGCTCTTGCATGTCAGCACACGAGAGTGGTTTTCTTTGTCTTCGAACAACGAGTTTCGTATGCCTGGTGAGTGCTTAGTGCCACTTGTGTCAAGTTTCTTTCACTGCGGAGGGAGAGGGTGAGAATTAGTCTCAATTCAAAATGGAATAGTCCCAAATTTGTTAGAGACACACAACATAGTAGGACATTTGTAGTTTCCAGTGGAGTAGTCCACATAGATGCAGTAGTCACAAACACAAGGTGAGAAGATATCACGTACAACACCCAGTGGAATAGTCCACATGAGTGCGATGGTTGTTATAACAAGTTTACGAAAAATGAGTTTTTCGAGCGTCCGATGGAATAGTCCACATGTGCGAGACAATGTTAACAACTGATACAACACATTTCCAATAGCATATGTACTAAAACAATCAAAATAGTTCAATTGTCTTAATACAGGTTAAAGAAACATGCATTACAAGCATCCAAAGAATATTGTTACAAACGAATACAATACATGTGTGAAAATGTGTTGGTCTGTTAACAGGCTTCTGAATTAAGTGAAAGTTCCAAGACACATCGGTACACCATTACATCACTAACCTCGATAGTGGGGCGTTGGAGCCACTACTCACTCCTCAAAGAAAAGACTACAGACTCTCAAGGCTATGTGGGAGGATCCAAGGTGAAAAGTCCATTGTATGTACAAATGAGGGGTATATATAGCCAAGGGTGAAATTGACCTTTGTGATTGTTCGACTTCCCTCATGACTATTTGACTTACATGACTCTTCAACTTTACATGTGGGTTTCTTGGACTTCCACGTTAAATTACATTGATTACAACAGTATGACCCACAATAGTGATGTGGCCAAGATGACTCATGACATCACTCAACACGACGGTGTTGGTATGTTCATGCTGATGGTGGTGTCCATGTCGGGCTGCAGTGTTGTTGAGTGATGAGTATGCTCTTGGTTTATCGTAGCTTCACCTCCACATGGAAGGATGTGTGGAGTCTTTGATGGTATTGGTGTTCACTTGATGTTGCACGTGCATGTATCCCCTTCGCTGGCACTTTGCATGCTTCATGTGTTCATACATTCGCGAACAAGTCTCCTAGCATGCGCTCGTTCATCCCGTTCGTTGTCGTGCCATGTCTCATCCATGTACTTGCATCTGCAATCACTCATGATAAGATGCCATCAAATCTAGAACTCTCCTAGTCTAACATGATACAACATATTTCGTTTTTGGGTGAAGGTGACTAGGAGAGAGGACAAGGCTTTGAAACTGCGCAAAGCACATTTCAAGTCAGGATGCAGGCTCCGGGGCACTATCAAGGAAAATTACGTAGAGGTCACTGGGAGGCTGAGATGAGAATTCTGGAACAACGGTGACCATCTGTGGGATCTGGCTCAGCTGGAGGGCACAACTACGCAATTTTCCAGGGAGGTAGTGCAGGTAGCAAGGAGGACATTGGCAGTGAAAACTGCGCAGATTCTCTAAGGAGGCTGGCAGCGGCTACAGGAGTTGCTGGCCAAAAATATGCAGAATTCGGACACTAACTTGCAGGACATGTCTGCGTAGTTTCTGAGCTAGTCGGCGTGTTGGGCAGCTGGAAGATATTCCAAGAAAACTGTGCAGTTTTCAGGAGGAGCAGTAGGCCAGATGATAGGGGGACTGACTGACAAAACTACGCAAATTTTGCATATAGTGCAGTAACAGAAACTGGGTGCCTATCCTTCAAGTCTGCACAATTTATTTAGTCAGTGGAGGTGGGCATGCTAGTAGCTTCTGTGCAATTTTTTGAAGGAGTGAAGCCCGGGGTCATTGTCAGGTCAAACTCTCTGGTTGACCAGCGGGAAGCTTGATAGGTTTTCTTATGGGAAATACAGATTGAGATGGCTTGCTGAGAAACTTCTGTGCTATTCTGGGTGACATTTAGTTGAGTCAATTCCAGGATTGCGCAGTGCAGACTATCTGGGAGGTAGCCTCAAGCTCTGCACAATTCTAGGTAGCAGTACATGATCACTTAGGATTGAGATTGCGCAGTGTAGCTCAATGGAGGTCCACTTGTTGGAGGGTGGTCCGGTTGACAGAGTTTCAGAAAAATGACTAAGTGTGTGAGCGAGTGAACTTGTGCATGCATGACCTTGCGAACACACAGTCAACATGACTCGATGAAAAGACACCTCGAACCAACAAGACAACATGTTTAGTATGACTGACCAACAGGTGTGAGAAACAAGTGCGTAACTTGAGATGGATCATTGAACGACTGCGATGACACTTGCGCGACATTGCATACAACTTCGTGTGTGAGTGTGACAGATGCTTACATAGCGAACACAACTTGTACACACAGAGATAGACCTTCAACATAGCCAGAACATGACCACAAGCATAACATTATGACCAACATGCTAAAAGATGTCTGGTGATTGGTAAAGTGAGGAGGGCGCAAAGACTCGAAACGAGCTCATGGGATTAGCTTGAGTGTTTGCAAACACTAAATTAAAAACTAAGGAAGGCTTTTAAATTGGATGCAGGCCAAAATTTTGGAGGGTATTGCAGCTGCTACAACACTTGGCAATACACTGGTTGAATACCAACTTCTCTGTTTTGGTCCATTGACAGCACAAGACCTTGGTCTATCAGGGAGTATTGAATCATTGTGCAGGTTACTTCGGCTTCCCCATTTACCCCATGGACATACATGGTTCACCTTTTTTCAACTCTGTCAAACACAACAACAAGTTTCAGCTTGATCAGAATGTTTCAAAATCGCGAAGGGCAGTGTGGTTCACGAGTTAAAAAATTTTAGAGTATAAGTTTTCATTTCTGGTGTTGCTCCATTGCCACCAGGCCTGGACAGTACCTCGGTGGAGTCATGCAACATTACACACATTTATCCACTACCAACGAGCTTGGTCAATACCCTGGTTGAGTTGCATGCTTCACCTCTCTACGCAGGAAGCCTTTGTCTTCTTTCGTCTTTGTATTTTTTTAAAGAGCACTGTGCATAGGCACTTATTTATTTTGGGGAAGAACAGGGATCCTGAATTATTGAGAGTAGAAGAGGTTGTTCCTTCAGATAAGCATGTAATACCTCTAACATATGTTTTCTCATTTATATTTTCCCCTTCTCTATTTTTACTAGCTGGATGAGTTTGAACACACAGAGAAGAAGGTTGAGTACAGGCATGGGGTTCCCAGTGTGGACACAGGTTCATGGTTGGACCCAAGCTTCCCTTCATACAAGTTGTATTTTCCATCAAGACTTCACCGGCCGAAGGTTATAACCAAGCACAAATAAGACAAATGCAAGACTGGCCAAGTGTTGCAGTGCCATAAGACTCTTTGGATCTTAGCCACATACTCATTCAAAAGCCAGAAATCAATAGAGGGCAGTTGTTGGCTTGAGGGGTCCTGATCCAGGTTCAAAGTTAGCTGCGCTAACAAAAAGAACCTTAAATTCTTTCCCTTTTGGAAACAACCCACATAGCACAGGCTACAGTCTCACTCGAAGCAGTATTGGGGGATGACAGAACCAGGTTTCTACATCCAGAGGTCAGTGTGATGGGTTCCTGCGAGGCGAACCCACCTATGATTTTGTGCATGATTTTCGCACATGTTTTTGGACGCGATGGTTTTCAGTCCATGGTCTTGGCCGCGATGGTCTTTTGGTCCATGGTATTGGATGCTTCGACATGTAAAAATGTGTATTGTAACATTGAAAGGAACATAATGAAGAATCAAGCTGGTAGTCTCGGTTTTGAGATCCAGGGGAAAATCTTTGTGTATATTTGTTTTATGTGTTATGCTCTCGCATTGTTTATTTTCTGTGTTTTAGAATTTGTATGCAGGTAATTTCTTTACGAGGTTAAAACCTACATTTAGTATCAGAGTTGTTTTGGCTTCAAGGGGACGCCTTTGTTGCTGAGGGGTTTCGCTCGGGCCTGTGGTAGACCCTGTTTAGTGGGAGATCTGTGAGATCGATTCTAGTGGTGAAAGAAGATGGCAAGTAGTAGAAAGATAGAGATCGAGAAATTTAATGGTCAGAGTTTTGAGTTGTGGAAACTCAAGATGGAGGATCTGTTGGTGGATAAAGATCAATGGATCACGGTAGATCCAGGTACTAAATCAACGGGAGTGTCCAATGAAGAATGGAAGAAGTTGGATCGGAAGGAAAAGAGAACAATATGATTGTGTGTCTCAGATTCAGTATTGTTGAATGTATCAGGGGAAGCTACGATGAAGGCTTTATGGGACAAGTTAGGGACTTTGTACCAATCTAAGTCTCTGGTGAATAAATTGTTCCTGCGGAAAACTTTGCATAACCTAAGGATGAAAGATGGAGACTCAGTGACAGAGCATCTAAATGAATTTAATACTGTGGTAAGTCAGTTAGAATCTGTTGATATTAAAATTTCAGATGAAGATAAGTGCATCAGTTTGTTGTGTTCTCTACTAGATTCGTGGGATAGTCTGGATATTGCAATAGGTAGCAATGCAACTGCCTTGTAGTTTGATGAAATATTCTCATCCTTGCTGACGGAGGAGATGAGATGGAAAAATATGGAAAGCCAAAAGGTTGATGCCTTTTCTGTACGAGGACAGTCCTAGAACAGAAACAAAAATAAGTCATTGAGTGGGAGATCTAAATCTAGAGGGAGATCTAAATCTCCAGGAAAACCTGTAAAGGTGGTGTGCTGGAAATGTGGAAAGGAAGGGCATTACAAAAGGGACTGTAACTCTAAAGCTCCTGATAAAGGAAAGGGATCTGATGATGCTCCTTAACAGAGGTGAAAACCACCTCATATGAAGGTGGAGATGTGTACTTGGCTTCTTCAAGTACACATGTAGATCATGAGGCATGGTTGATTGACTCAGGTGCATCCTTTCACTTCACTCCCCATAGAGAGTGGTTTTGCGAGTATGAGAAATATGATGGTGGTTATGTCTTCTTGGGGGATGACAGGAAGGCTAGAACCATTGGTCGCAGAAAAGTACAGTTGAAGTTGCAAGGTGGAAGGGTTAGAACACTTCCAGGTGTTCTTCATATTCCCACATTAGCCAGAAATCTCATTTCTGTAAGCAAGCTGGATGATGCAGGTGTAAAAACAGTGTTCGAGAAGGATACCTGCAAAATGGTTCAGGGAGCACTGGTATTGATGCGGGGAGTTCGGATTGGAACTCTGTACAAGCTGCAAGGTAGCACTGTTATTGATGGGTGCAACAGTTCTGTGGTTCCTAAAAGTGGAGCAGAAAATCTAGTGGTCTCTGGAGAAAAGACCATGTTGTGGCATCAAAGGCTTGGACATATTGGAGAGAAGGGCCTTCGAATACTTCATGGTAAAGGTATGGTAGAAGGTATGAATAATAGGTCTCTGGATTTTGATTTCTATGAAAATTGTGTATATGGGAAGCAGAATTGGGTGAGTTTCCTCTCTGGTAGTAAGAGGGCGAAACAAATATTAGAGCTTGTGCATAGTGATGTGTTTGGACCTATGAAGGTTCCATCTCTGGGTAAGTCTGTTTACTATGTACCATTTATAGATGACTTCTCAAGGAATACATGGATATATTTCCTTAAGAATAAATCTAAAGTCTTTGATAGGTTTAAAGAATTTAAGGCTCTCATGGAAAATCAGACACAGAAGAAGATAAAGGTGTTGAGGATAGATAATAGTGGAGAATTTTGCAGTAAGGAATTTGAAGAATTCTGTAAGAAGTGTGGTATAGCATGACATAAGACTACTCCATATGCACCTCAGCAAAATGGAGTTGCAGAAGGAATGAACAAGACACTGATGGAAAAGGCAAGAAGCATGCTCAGTGGTGTTGGGTTAGGACAGGAATTCTGGGCAGAGACAGTGGAGACAACATGTTACCTGGTCAACAGATCACCTTTATCAGCATTGGAGGATAAGACTCCACAAGAGGTATGGACTGGTAAGAAACCCTCTGTTTCACATCTGAGGGTATTCAGATGTGATGCATATGTACATGTTCCAAAGGAGAAACGAACCAAGTTGGAGAGTAAATCTGAAAAGTGCATCTTTATTGGGTATAAGGATGGTTTAAAGGGTTATAAGCTTTGGAACCCAGCAACAAGGAAGGTTGTGTATAGTCGAGATGTGGTGTTCAGAGAAATGAAAGATGTTATTAAACATGAATTCCAACCAAAGGAATCTGAGAAGGTAGAGTTTGAGCTAAAGGAAGAAGAATCATACTCTACAGCAGAGGAGGAATCATAAGATGAAGAGCCACAAACTCTGGGTGTAAGAAGATCATCTCGAGAAAGAAGGCAGCTAGAAAGGTATAGTCCATCTGCTTTCTATTCAAATTTTGTTTTATCTATTACTGATGATGATCCCAGAACTGTGAGGGAAGCAGTAGATTCAGAGGATGGAAAACTTTTGAAAGAGGCCATGGTTGATGAAATGGCATCTTTGCACCAAAATGAGGCTTGGGATCTGGTGGAGTTGCCGGCTGGAAGGAAACACATTGGCAGCAAATGGGTGTTCAAGAAGAAGACAAATGCAGAAGGAAAGGTGGAGAAATACAAAGCTCGATTGGTAGCAAAAGGTTACTCCCAGGTGCCGAGAATTGATTTTGGTGATATTTTTTCTGTTGTTGCCAAGGTAACTTCTATTAGATTACTTTTATCTGTTGTTGCTGCTTTTGATTTTGAGGTAGAACAGATGGATGTGAAGACACCATTTCTTCATGGGCATCTGGAAGAGGAGATCTACATGAAGCAACCTGAAGGCTTCGCGGTGAAGGGTAAGAAAGAATTGGTATGCAAGTTAAAGAAGTCTCTGTATGGGTTAAAACAGTCACCAAGAATGTGGTATCAGAAATTTGATACATTTATACGGGGACTTGGCTCCACCAGAAGCAAAGCAAATCATTGTGTGTATTTTAAATTAATTGGTGACCATGTTATTTATTTGGTCTTGTATGTGGATGATATGTTGCTAGTTGGAAATGACAAAGAAGTTATCCAGGATTTGAAGACCCAATTGTCCTCCAAATTCGACATGAAAGATCTTGGTGTTGCAAACTATATTTTGGGCATGGAAATTAAAAGAGATTGGGCAAAGAGGAAGCTCTGGTTAAACCATAGGAAGTATGTTGAGACAATATTGCAGAGGTTTAATATGCAGGATAGTAAACCGGTGAAGGTTCCTATTCCTCTAGGTGTGAGGTTATCTACTGAACAGTGTCCCAAGACACAAGAAGAGGAAGAGGACATGTCTTGTGTTCCATATGCAAGTGAATTCGGTAGCCTGATGTATGCAATGGTCTGTACTAGACCAGACATTGCACATGCAGTGGGAGTATTGAGCAGGTTTATGTCAAAACCAGGAAAGGAGCATTGGACAGCAGTGAAGCAGGTTTTCAAGCATTTGCGTGGCACTAGTGATTATGGTTTGTGCTACCAAGGAAGACCAAGATTGGATAGAGTGTTGGATATTCATGGCTTTGTTGATGCAGACTAGGCTGAAGATTTGGATCAGAGAAGATCTACAAGTGGGTATGTGTTTAACCTATTTGGAGGTGCAATCAGTTGGATGAGTAAGAAAAAATTTGTAGTGGCACTATCAACTACAGAGGCAGAATACATGGCAGCCACTCATGCAAGCAAGGAAGCAGTTTGGTTGCAGAGATTGTGTTCAGTATGGGGTTAGTACAAGAAGCTATAAGGATAGACTATGATAGCCAAAGCACAATTTTCTTGGCAAAGAACCCTGCATATCATTCAAAGACAAAGCACATTGATGTTCAGTATCACTTTCTGAGGGATATGATAGAAGAAAAAAAGGTGTTGCTCGTAAAGGTGGACACTTTGAAGAATATTACAGATGCATTGACAAAATCTGTGAGCTCTGAGAAGTTCTCTTGGTGTAGAGAAACAATGGGTGTTGCAGGGTTGAATAAATGACTAAGCTCTCTTGTGGCCCCCTGTGGAAAGAAAACAACAAGTGGGAGAATGTTGGGTTGTGTTGTATTCTTTCCACGACTAGCCCACGTAGTTAACCGAGGGTTAGAGAGAAATGTTGGGTTGTGTTATATTCTTTCCACAACTAGCCCATGTAGTTAACCAGGGATTAGGGGGGGGAGGTCACAGGGGGTTTGAGGGGCACCTGTAACCCCACTTTATGGGGTTCGGGGTAGCACCCGGGAAAATTTTGGTTTTGGACCCTATGTTAGGTTGGGCGGACCCACCTATGGTTTTGTGCATGATTTTCGCACATGTTTTTGGACGCAATGGTTTTTGGTCCATGGTTTTGGACGCGATATTTTTTCAGTCCATGGTATTGGATGCTTCAACATGTTTAAATGTGTATTGTAACATTGAAAGGAACATATGAAAAATCAAGTTGGTAGTCCCAGTTTTGGGATACAGGGGAAAATCTTTGTGTATATGTGTTTTATGTGTATGCTCTCACATTGTTTATTTTCTATGTTTTAGAATTCGTATGTAGGTAATTTCTGTATGGGGTTAAAACCTACAAGATTCAGAATATCATAGCGAATACACAGAAACTGCATAAGTAAAGATAGATGCACAGATACATAAGTAGAGCTTCAAAATATTCTTTTATTGATATAATCATTCAGTTACATACTCTTCTTCCCTACGTGCTCAACTGCGGGAGCCTGCGCACTCAGCCTGTAGACTTACCAAGGTCTCTGTGCACTCAACTACAGGAGCCTTCCCCTTGGCCTAAGTACAGGAAACATACTTTCCTACCTTAGCCTACATACCCTACAATGATCTTCTATATCAAATTACTTCCTAGAATTGCTATGAATATTCTATATATAGCCTTTGCTTTTACAAAACCATGGTCCATGGACCATGGGTAGGTCATAAAACTCCCTATATTCTAGCACATTAAGGGGCTAAAGCCCCTTTTGACTCCTATGATCTTCATGTTCTGCTCCCTCAAAATGCAAAGACTTTACAAGTATACCAAAATTTATTACAAAACTTTACACCAGGGGACCCTTTCCCAAAGGGCCCCCAACACAATTTCGTGACTTGTCCTCAAGTCACTCTGCTGGTGCTTCAATCTTGGCCTGTAGTTCGTAGAACTCCAACTTCAAAACCTGCAGGTCGGCGGTTCCCTGTGTAGTAACCTATTGCACTTCTTCGATCAACTTAGTAGTTGGGCCTTCAACTACAAGGCCCATGGTCCTCTGAGTTTGTTGCATCCCCTTGAGCGTACTATGTACGGACAGAATCAACTGGCTGACCTCTTCTACCCAGGGCTGCATTCGTGCAAAAATAATTGCTTCCTTGCAGCACAACTCACCAATTTCATTTTGTAATCTTTCCTTCCTACAACCGTGTGAACCATTGTATTGGTGCCAATGTTCATGCAGTCGATCGGATTTCATCAAACTGCCTCTGCTTCTCTCTGATATCTGCTCCAATCTTTTGTAGGGTGGGATCCTCCTGTAGTGAGGTCCACAATTCCATGGCTTGCTCAAAGAGCTCCATGCAGCCCTTTACTGCGTATTCTAGCGTTGCCATGCCTTCTTTGATAGCAGCTTCGTGTTGCTCTCTAACTTCTAGAGGAGTTGTCGGCTGTAGCTTCAATTGTAGCTTTAATATATGCAACTACAGCTCGAACTGAACTCGGCCGATTTCATCTTTAGACTCCTTCACTACAGCGACCAGCTTTTGAATCTTCTCCATGGAGGTTGCATCAGCTGGAATATTAAGGTCTGGAAAGTCACTACAATATTGTGCAATGATTGCTTCCAACTGTTGCCTCTGTGCCGTGATTTCCTCTTTCTCCTTAAGCACCTGTGATTTCTCCTAATAACTATGTTGGTTATTTGTTTTAACTTCACTAATTACCAGTAGCACGTGCTCCTCCCTAATCCATAATTCATCAGACACCCCTTGGTGTAGTTCATGCAAGGTCTAGATAGGGAGTGTCGTAAGGTTTAAGCCCAGGTTATTTATCTGCAGTAATTGGGCCTTTTGTTCTTTCGTTTTGGCATGCAGGGATCCTTTTGGAAACTGAACGAAGTAGAGATACAAATATATGTATGTATCCAGAACTAACTTTCTCGCTTTATTTAGCCTTGCTTGCTGCCCACTCCCCTTACCCACGCTCACTTGTAACCTGACTATTTGGATCTGCAATTTGTGCAGATCCTGCTGAACCTTTCTTAGTGCCTGTTGGTATTGTTCTTTGAAGTGGCCCCAAAGATTAGTTGGTGTGTCATGGACCATTTTTCCTATCTCATCTAAATCCCCTTCAGTAAGGACTAAAGGGGTTGCGCCTACTGATCGGTTAGAATTTTGTTTCTTGTGCAACCCAGTGGAGGTTTGCCTCTTCCATGTCCGGACTACGAAGGGAAATTCGAACTCAGCACCCCCTACATTGCATTCCTATGTGTCTTCATCCTCTGATGTTTTCTCCTTGTTTGACTCCTCAACGTAAATTATGACATGTGACGTTGTTGTCTCCTGGGCTGCTCTTTCCTTGGTTGCCTCTTCTTTTTCTCTCGCTATAACTTCTTTTTTCTTCGCATCTTTCTCCAGGGTGGCAGCCTGATATGCTTCCTTCTTTTTCTCTGTTGCCATCATCTACGCGGTCAAACTCTCTGTGGCCTTATTAGTACCTGCACCGACATCGGACGGGGTGAGTCAGTCACTTGGCCAGCTGCTGACAACCCCTGCTATGTCCCCCTTAGCAACCAAGTAAGCAACTTGTGCCATATATTAATGGGATCCTCCTCGCTCGAATATCCAGATTATGGAAATCTTCTTTGAAATAGGCTATGGTCTCGTACTACTCGTACAGTGTGGGTGACAGCCTTGGCCTCTGGCTAATCAACATTCTTAAATTCATCTCAAAAAGGACCCATAAGATCTTTGCCTCTGTGATGCGCATGGGATCCTTTGTAGCCCATAGCAAAGTGAACTTCACTGCCTCTCGAAGGTCCATATCATGGGGAGGAAACTAACTGTCCTTCAGAGTCCTCCATGCCACCAATGCTATCAGTAGCAACAACCAGGCATAATGGAACATCTTGCCTTCATCCTAGGCCTCTTTGCAACTCTCTAGAAATTCCTTGCATAAGTATTGAGGCCAGTTATATTGGACTCCTTAGGCACATAGCATAGCCAAAGAGATGATCGGTGCTGGTACTTCATCTGTGCCACACTTACGAATTATTTTCATTGCTAATATCAGTGTGGCAAACTACACTGCAAGATCCGAGATAGAGTGAATAGAGTATCTGCGCAATTTATTTCTCAGGCCAAACTTGCTCTTCATCTAGTCTGCAAGCTTCTTTTCCTACATTTTACCTCCAAATTCTTCTGTTAGATCCACTCCCTTGTATGGTAGTAAGGTGATCCGATGGATCAACATGTCTATAATCGGGATGGTTTCTCCTAGCTAGAAACACCCATCGTGCACTAGTGTAAGCAATTGGCGCAGACAGATGGTGTTTATGTTGGTGTGACTGAAATGTGACACCCAGAGCATGTTCAGGAACCCTCGCGGCCCCAACACCAACTACCCACTTCATTGGTTCCAACTGTGTAACCTTCAATTCTTCATAGTATACTTTGGACAAGTATTTGGGGGGTGCCAACTGAGGGAACTTATCAAGGTCTCCTAAGTCCTAATCCTCCATCTTGAGTGTTGGTATGCGGGCCAACAATGCACCCTCGAACACCACCTTCTCTGGAAACAGTGGCGTGGACACCATAAAATTTACGTTGTCTGGATCTTTTGGCACTTTAGTTGTGGCCTTGTACGATAGAATATACTTCGGTAGCTGAGTCATCAACTCACCCTCCTTAGCATGAATCTCCTCGATGCCTCCGCATAGTTCTTCTTCATCCAAATCCATTGGTTCTGTCGGTTATTGTGGTCGATCCATCTTCGCCTTCTAGTGGACTTCTGTGGGGTTTTTCCGTGGTGACTACCTCACTGGGACCTGCTAAGGTTTCTTCTGCTTCTTATTTGTCGCCTTGGATGTAGAAGATTGAGATACAAAAGGCTTAGGTCTGCGAGACCTAGGCGCCGTAGTCAAAAATCCTACAGGGATAGATGGCGTTGCCTCTATCTCAAGTGGAGTTGCATTCATTCTGGTCAGAAAATTCTCTCAGAGAAATTTAGGTATGTCAGCCAACCCTGGTCATGAAAATATCGCTTCCCAATCTAGCCTAGACATTCATTTTTCACTTGGCACATAGCAAGGTGAAAAACCTCAATACAAACTCTCAGGAAGAAAAGTGTTTGAATGCAGGGAAGCATGCCATATTTGTTGATGATTTTGAATTTGAATCCAACCAATCCCTCCAATTTCTGATCATTAATGCATCTTTGGCAGCAAATTTCCAAAGATATGCTCCATAAATGTGTCTTCCACACTCCTTTGAACGAAAATTTTTCCATCCAATCATCTACAGTGCTTCCAACAGTTATTTTTCAGCCAGCATGCATGACACTCATCCTTGTGGTGCAGCCTCTTTAGTGCAACTCCCCTCGACGCCTTACTTCAACCCGTCGTGCATCACTCTTACTTCGGTTTTCCAACTTTTGGGTAGTGTAGTTTAGAGTCTCGTACTTCCTTGTAGCTGCCTGGAGTAGTAAGATTATCCTGCAATCATATAGTCATTGCGTAGGGGTGGGATCACCCCTGTACAGCTTCAATCGACTACCATTGACTTTCCCAGGGAATAATTTTCCATTCAGCTTCGCGAGCTGAACTACGCCACCATCTGTAATTTCCTTAACAGCATAGGGTCCTAGCTAATGCATTTGAAATTTTCTAGGGAAATCTGTAAACTTATTGTCATATAGAAAATACCAAATCTTCATTCTTAAAGGTGCACTATTTAATGTGGCAGTCATGCCATGCCTTTTCACGGTCCTTCTGCACCTGTTGATGAAATCCTACTAGGAAACGACCTTCCTGCAGTTCTACTAGCTACGCGAGGGGCTCCTCCATAGTATCACAATCAACCATATCTGTCAATGGCACAATCTGAAAAATTTTCACAATGTATTCCATGGGAATTACAACCTCCTTCCCATATACTAATCTGAACAGGATTTGGCTTGTCAACTACTTACAAGTGGTCCTATACGCCCAAAGCACCACTGGTTTGCACACATCCCAGTGATTCTGCTTCGCATTGCAAATATTTTTCAAGGCAGTCTCCAAAATCTTGTTGAAGACTTCCACCGTGCCATTAGCTTGAGGGTGATAGGGCATAGTGATGATATACCTGGAAATCCTCAAGCATTGCAACAATGGTTTCATTTAAAAATTATGTGCCCCTATCACTCATTAAAATTTTAGGGCAACCGAATTGAGACAAGAGGTATTCAAAGATAAACTTCACAGTTGTAGTTGCACTACAGTCTTTCACTAGCTATGACTCCACCCACCTAGTCAAGTATTCAATTTCGGTGATAATGTATTTATCCCCCGTCTTTTTCCCTAGTGGTTGAATTGGAGCCAGAAAGTCTATCCCCCACTTATCAAACAACTGCAATGTTATTTGTGGATTTAGTGGCAACTCATCCCTTCGTGATGGTTGCCCCATCCTATGACAAACATCACATGCCCTATAATACATCTTCGAATCTTTATGTACCATTGGCCACCAAAGCCTTGCGTGCAGGATCTTCTACACAGTCGCTCTACCTACATAATGACATCCCGCTACTCCCCCATGTGCTTCTGCCAGAATGCTTGGTCATTCATACTCTGGTACATATCTATGCAATATTTCATCAGAGCCCATTGTGTACAAATGTCCAGTGATCATGCAAAAGTCAGCTGTTCGGACCACTAATTCTTTCTTCTGTTGCATCAAATATCCTTCCGGGGCCATTCTTGTAGACAAAAATTGAATTGTAACTGTGAAATGATTGTCTGCAACACGAACATCGAAGATTTGTGCATCAGGCAACCCTTCCTCCAAAATTGTAGGCTCATCACCAGTCTCAATCTGTGAGAGGTAAACAGGACCAACATTCAGGTGTCCTGCCTTCACAATTACCTCAAAATCATATTCTTGGAATAAAAAAAACCATCTGCAAATCATCCCCCCAAACACAAGCTTGTTGACCAAATATTTTTGAAGTGTGCTCCTAAAAAATAGTGCCAAAATTTCTATAGCACATAGACCATCGCTAGTCCTTCGTGCTCTGTGGTCAAGTATTTCTTTTCTGCCTTCGCCAACTTCCTACTCACGAATTCTATATGGTGGTCAATATCTCCTTCGCTTGGTTGGGATAGTACCACACCTAGCACAATACAAGACACATCTACGTGAACATGAAACTCCTTCTTCCAATCCGGAATACTAAAATGGGCGCGGTAACCATTTTCTCCTTCAAAACATCCAAACTTTTCTGACAATCCTCATCCCAACAAAATATTGCATCCGTTTTCAATAGTCTTTCCATCGGCATAGTTATTTGTGCATATGCCTTCATGAACTTCCTGTAATATCTAGTATGGCCCAACATTGCATGAAGTTGTTTAACGTTCTTTGGGGCCTCCAAATTAACGATGACTGCAATGTTGGCAGGGTCTACCATCAATCCCTGCTTTCAAACCACATGACCCAACATTATCCCATATGGTACACAATATATGCACTTTTTCAAGTTAAGGGCTATTTGATGTATTCGATAGGTATCCAGCAGACTAGAAACATGGTGCTTGACCAACCCAAACACGGTCCAATCATTAAAGTAGACCTCCAAAAATTTGTGGATAATTTTTTTAAAAGACGCACCACTCGTGAAATGATTGTGGGTGCATTCTTGAGTCCAAAAGGCATCACTGTGTATTGAAATCAAGCCCACTCCATTGTGAAAGTAGTATTTCTTCGATCCTCCGGCACGATCTTGATCTGATGGTACCTTGAGAATCCATCTATGAATGAGTAGGCTTCCTACCCTCCAACATTCTCTAGTACTTTCTCTATAAATGGTGTAGGGAATGGATCATGGATGCACGTGTCATTCAACTTCCTTAGGTCTACGAATATCTGAATTTCATCTTGCTGCTTATTTTCTTGAACCACCATGGGACTCACCCAGTCGGACTCCTCCATAGGTTCAATGATCCCAGCTTCTAGCATCTTATCTAATTCCTTGCGCACCTTTTCTTTCTATTTGGGATTTAATCGGTAGGGGCGCTGCTTTCTTGGCTTCGCATATGGATTTAAAGTATCATGATACCCAGATCCCCTAATATCCCTTTCAAATCAGAGAACTTGGTGGGAAAAAAAAACTTGATATTCACTCAACAACTCCATGACTTTATCAATTGTATCTTCATCCCAATAGTCGTCGATCTTCGCAAAATTTGGTTGCACTTCTGATCTAATATTTAATTTCTTGGTCTTTAAAGGATTTGATATATTAGGGATCTCCACCTAAGGGCACTCAACTTCTTGCTATCCTTTAGACTTGGTAATTTTGATGTTTTTGGGATCTTCCTATCCCTCCTCTCTGGTCACATTATAACATTCGAGCGCCTGGTGCAGCTACATACTCCAATCTGGTTGTACCCACGAAACCGTTTCTTCAGGAATTTGAATATTATAGCTTTGATCGTTTGTAGTGCTTCATCTATACATTGAAACCCATCTTCAAAGCTAAAAATTAACAGAAAACTTTCTTTCAAAAACTCCCATTCTGCTCTCCCATGTTGCAGTTTTGTTTCCAAATACCAATTCATGGGTATGGTATCTAACGTGTGGTAGAAGATATGAACCCATTCCAGTTGCGGTTCTTCTCCCCATGCTTTCTTCCATCATGCCAAATGCTCACGCAAATCGTCCTTCCTTGTGTATTTTTCCACCAAGAGGGTATTAGCGTACCCAAACCTCAACTTCATCATTCTTTGGTACTCCTTCCATTCGACAAAGATGTCTTTATGCGTACCCCACCAATAGGTAGGTGTAGCTTGCAACACAATATCTAGAGCTTGGAACCGCTATTCCTCTAGTACATCCCTTTCAAACTTATGAAAAAATAAATTAACATCTTCTAAAACATCATAATAAGGAAAGTTTTGTACCTTAGTGGACATGCATCGAAGCGATTTTGTCAGCGTGTTACAACACAACGACGATACTTCATGTAGTTAGTTTTGCCAATGCTCAAGCTCGTATTCAGAATCGGAAGTGCGGGAACTTTCCTTATACCATGCAATTCGTCCATCTGCAGTAGGGTTGATCCAGTCCTCATCGCACGCAATGATCTCTTAGATCTGATCCAAATCGTCTTCTTCTTCATAATCTCGGATTGGTTCAGTATATCACGCACCCTCAGTCGGATCTAGTGGAACAATAACCCTGAGCTCCTTCCTTTTGAATGTCATTCTGCACTTTTTGAGATTAATGACCACATCCATATCAAAGTCCCAATCAATGCCAAGTAGCACAGGGTACATGTTACTATCATCAACTATCTCAATTACTTCAAAATCAGCTAGGGCGCTTGCTCCTTCAATATCTACCATTACCCCATATAGGTGCCCCATAGGAATGATCTTTTGCTGATTTTCCATTCGTAGATAGATGGGAGACCACTGTAGCACAGGTCTCCCCATTCTCTCCCAAGTTTTCTTTGGAAAAACATTCGCACATTAGATCCTAGATCAAGAATTAACTAATCCATTTTATACTCTCCAATTTGTGCAATTAGCCTCATCTTGTGACCAATTCACTTATTGTTTTTGCCTACTTTGCGTACTTCATGCTATCCCAGAAGAGGTTTATTTTTACTTGCACAATTATCTATTAATTCCTGTAGCCCTTCCACTGCCTTTCTATCCCTTAGAAGCTTCATACAAGTCTTCAAAAATGTTGCTAACAACAAAGGATCTACGCCCTACACCTTGTCGTTTCTTATGGATTTTCCTTGACTTTTGAATGTAGAGGCTTCTGTGAAGCTCTTCTTAGACTCAAAGGTTTCCTTTTCTTTTCTTAGATCGAACCCCACTTATTTTTTAGCAGCCTTTCGTACCCATCCATCAACTTCTGGCTGCTTCCTCTTATCTTCTCCAGTGGTGATATTGCTTCGTGTAGCAATATTAATAATAGGCTCATCTTCACGAGGCTCCGACCTCATCATTTGGATGTTCTGCATAGGTTGATGGGCCTGATTCTTCTTTTCTTGCATATTCGCAATAATTATTAGGAAATCTTCGATGATATGGTCAAACTACCTATAATAATGACAGGAAGGGTGTATTAAATTATGAAAATCATGCGTGAAATGACCTACTTCCCCACAGTTGTAACAAATAATTTTGGCCCCGACCCCTTTCAACTCCTCCTCTGTGGCCTCTTTCTTGGCCTTGGAACCCTCCACGCGCTACACCCACGCCCTGATCTTGAGGTCAGATTTCTGCCTACATCCTATATGTAGGGGCCTACTCCATCATTAGCTTATAAATTCAACAATTGTGGTCATCATGACTTATCGATTTGTAGAAAGTGAAAAACAATTGTTGTGGAGTCTGTGTAAACTTTTGCAGGAGATGATAGTTATCAGTCATGTGTTTCCTAGAGATATGACAAAAAGCGCACCATAATTCTACTCTTATACTCGGCCTAACGATGTTTTCTGGTTTCAAGGGGACAGGACCTCCCCCAATAAGATAATTTTGGTGTACTGGGCAATGGTCCTTATCATGACCATCGCCCTTAAACTTCAGGAACCAAACTTCTGCGTGCACCTTAGGCTGTACTTCTTTTCCCTTCTTAAGGCTCTATAACTCCATATGTAGACTAGCCAACTGTGACTAAATCTGTTGTACCCCCAGATTCGTATCATTCACAGGTGAAGCCTCCAACCTCATGGAAATCTCCAAGGCTTTAGCTTGTGTTCCTATTTTCTATTGAGACATTGGAAATCTAAGATGATGCAATAGCAAAGCAATGTCCCAGTATCGATGTTGATAATCTATGATCTTCATATTATCCTGCTAGATCAGACACTTTAGTCTTTGATCAAAATCCCATGCAGACTCATTTACCCTCCACTGGATCTCTTTAAAATCCATCACTGACTGGGCTTGCGATTTAGGATTCTTAAATTCATTGTTCAACGCTTTTTGTGTTTCCATCATAGTCGTATTGGGTTTACCCAAAAAAAACTTGATATACTAGCTCAGCGCTCTGTCCTATAACATTGTAACCAACTACGCTTTCTTCATATCATCATCAGTAACCTACTGTGCCTTCCATACATCATCTCCTACGAACCAAAATTTCTCAGGGTCTTCACTCCCCAAACCCTTAAACACAGGCATCTTCATCATGTTCTCCATGTTGAAGGATGGAGGTGGAGATGGAGGCGGAGGTGTGGAAGTAGGTGTGTGAGGTAGTGGTGATGGTGGAGGTGGAGTGTATGGATTCAGTATCCCTACGATACTCTATCTTACTGTCTGCATCACACCTAGAAGTGTCCTCAGAACACTACTTTCTTTGTCACTATCAGATGCTCCTAATAGAGGAATGATTTAGCACCTGGATCTAGGTCTCTTCTGAATGTTTTCCCACTTCGCGTAGCTCCCGTCAGATCTCTTCTAAACATTAATTTAGTGGCATAACCCTTTTTTCGCACAATAACATTTTAATCCAGGTTTTCAAGGACTTTAGGTACTTACCTCTTGGCCCCTTGAAAAACTTGCCTCTGCTTCGCTATAACTAGTGGACGTATCAATCGCAAACTCAGTAATGAATCCTCCTAGAATATTATCGATCCAATGATCAAAAACCCACGCGATTTTGTTTTCTGAAGCCTCCAAGCACTTCACCAGTTCTGGGGTCCACATAATAGGGTCATCAAGATTCCACATACCCTGAATATTTGCTAAGTTAGACAACCACTCATGTAATTAGGGTGGAAAATAACAGAAGAAAAATTTGTGCTCGTCGGTATACAGATATCTATTCAGCCATTCTTCCTTGGACAAACATGGACTCTTGTTTTCTTGAGACGTGAATTCATGCAGTTTTATATCTATCCACTTCTCGATTTCTTTCTTAGTTAGGAACCAATTATTCGACATCACACATTCCTCAGATAGATATTAGTCCCAACAACGAAACCATTTGTTGGCTTGAGGGGTCCTGACCTAGGTTCAAAGTTAGCTGTGCCAACCAAAAAAACCCTAACTACTAGTCCTTTCAGAAACAACCCGCGTAATGTAGGCTGCAGTCTCACCTGAAGTAGTATTGGGGGATGAAAAAACCAATTTTTTGCATCCATAGGTCAGTGTGATGGGTTCCTGCAGCTTCTATGTCTTCTTTCAATCTTCACGAACACTAACCCTTAAACTATAAATGACTGTAGTAACTCGATAAAACATAATCTTAACCTTCGCGAAATGATTTAATCATTCATAACAATAAGTAAAAACGTAGATCTGATACTTTCACGCAAGAATTACTTCATATAAATTCATAATATCATAGTGAATACACAGAAACTGCATAAGTAAAGATAGATGCACAGATACACAATTAGACCTTCAAAATAGTCTTTTATTGATATAATCATTCAGCTACAGACTCTTCTTCCTTGTGCACTCTGCTGCAGGGACCCGCGCACTTATCCCGCAGAATTACCAAGTTCTCCACGCACTCATCTGCAAGAACCTTCCCCTTTGCCTAAGTACAAGAAAAAAACTTTCTTGCCTTAGCATACTTGCCCATACAATGATCTTCTATATCAAGTTACTTCCTAGGCTCGCTATTAATCTTCTATATATAGCCTTTGCTTTTACAATACCATGGTCCATAGACCATGGGCAGGTAACAAAACTCCCTATCTTCTAGCACATTAAGGGACTAAAGCCCCTTTTGACTCCTATGACCTTCGCGCTCTGCTCCCTCAAAATGCGGAGACTTTACAAGTATACCAAAATTTATTACAAAAGTTTACCCTCGAGGACCTTTGTCCCAACAGCAGCACTTATTGACAAACCAAAAATTGCATGATACTAAGAAAATAGAACAAAACAAAGCAAAAATAGAAAAGTAAAGCAAAATGACAAAAAGAAAGCAAGGCGATCAAGCAAACAAACAAAACCAAGTCAACAAGCAAACAAACATGCAAACCGGAAAGCAAAGACAAGTAAGAAAGCAAACACTACTCCTACGCTAAACAATCGGGGTTATGTGAAATGAAATTTCTAGTGAAGCCACCGTAGGCGTACCCGACCTGTAACCACAAAGATACAAGCAATTAAAACAGATAAAAAATAGTGTGCAACAGAAAGCACAAAAAACTTGACAAACTTGCGCACGAGAAAAAAGGTCTCGCGTGTGGGCAGAAAGATGTGTCACAACCACCCAACACACATGCTTACCTCTTCTGTTACTACCATTTTTCAACAAACCTTAGAAGCCTCTTGCAAATATGTGTTCTTCTGCACCAAGTTTCTTAGAGAGTGTGAGGAAGAACTAAATCTTGTTACCTGCAACATGACTCGCCAAGTATGATTGTTCCAGCTATTAAGCAATTGGATCATAAAATTTGTGATGGTTGTTTTGAAAGACTCGTGATCTTTGAGAAGATGGGTTCCTGATTCGAGAGAGGGGATCATGATGGGAATCTGGTACGAATAGATGGATCTAATAATTTTCGTTGGTAATGTCAAGACAGTGAGGACCTGCCATAGCCATTAGCGTAGGCCAAAGTGCCTCAACTGCTTGACATAAGTCTGAGAAGAAAGATGTTACATCGTGAATATCATAGTGCACGAAGCGACTATCATTGGATGTACCATTGGGAAAATGATAAATTGCATGATAGTCACCCAAGATAGAAGAAAGATCAAATGAGTTGGTCAAGATGCCAAATTCCTAGTTTGACATGAACATAGAAGATTTTTGAAAAATCTTGTGAACGCTCTGAATGATGGAACCAAGTTTGTTGTGTGCTAGATATGACAAAACACCCACCTTCCACTGGTGAAAAATTGTGAAGGCATCATGGTTATCACAAGAATGCAGGAAGGATATTAACATTGTGACTTTGTGAAGCTAGTTTAGGTGTGGTTAAATGAGAGGAACTTGATTCACGTGATAGCTTGTGTGCTCGTCATCACATAGGGAGATTGCTGGTGTGATGAGCAGGCATATTTGAAGTGCAAGATTCGCAAGAAGACTAAGGAGCTGATAACGAGAGAGAACATCTGATAAGTATGATTCTAGAAAAAGATAGTCTTTGAGATGATCAACTTCACAGTGCCATGATTGCATGAGACACAAACACTCCCAACCTGAATTGGATGTAAGAGAAGTGCATGAAGACGGACATATGCTCTAATAGACTCGTGGATTCAATCATTAGTGAAATTTTGAAATATCACATCGGAATAGTAAATATTTTTTACATGGGGATCCACATCGAGTGCAACCATGTAGATAGACGGATTGTGTGTGAGAAACCAGATTTGATTCAGTTTGAGGGGCCTACCAAAGTCGCGAGGTCCTGACATAACCATCAATAGATGTTGAAGTGCATCAACTCCCTGGCACATCCCAGAACTTTCTAGAATTGAAAATTTACATTTTGAGATGTGAACCAGATCATGCATGGCTTGAGGATGGATTTTGTTTTTAATTTCAAAAATGCTCTTAGGATGGAAGCCATTTATGTCACATGCCTCATCAAATTTCCAGCTTGATCAAGCTGACTTGACGAGTTGTCTTCATGAAACACACACAATGATGATGAGTGGGAAGAGTCTTGTGCGTTGAGACTATTCAAATCATGGACAAGCTCACTGCTTGGTACCAATAGACGAGATAACTCATCAGATGCATAAGAAAGAGAACAAGGAGTATCTCTGCCACATGTAGATGCGTTGTGAATGGTAGGAAACACGAGCAAGTGGGGTGTAAAGTAAGTTTTGATATGGACGTCTGCTTTGACCAATGCTCATTCCAGATCTAAGTTAGAGTGTACATGAGAGAATGACATATCACATGATGTGCTTGGGTGTTCATCACAACATATAGAAGCATGGGAGTGATGATAGCCCAATATTGGAGGTTGATCGAAAGAATTAATTATGCATGACGTTTCACCAAGATTAACAGATTTAGAATCGATCAAGAATGGAAGCTCAATGTCTTTATGTGAACCATTTTGAAACATAGAAGAGGAATTGATTGTGTCTTCACCTTCCTATTCCTCCACCTGTATAATGGGACTGCCTTGCACATGACCACAACTGGAGCCAGTAGCTTGAGAATGAAGAGAATGCGCGCAGCTAGCTTGTGAAACAGATTGATCAAGTGAGTCATGGTACAAGGAGTCATGGCCTGTAGATGGTAGAGGATAATAGAGACGCATATTAGACTCGAGACTTGGGTTATGAATGGTTATGTCCTCTTGTGGAATGGAGGAATGATTCTTTGCCATAGGCTTCTTGAGTTATCCTGGAATTTCCTTCGTTGGAGTGGGAGACAACTTATAAGATGAGTTGGGAACATGCTGTGGAGATTTCTCAGCTTTGCGACTACTGCGAGGGCGTACCCACTATGGAGATTTCTTATCTTTGCGACCACTACGAGGGGGCACCTACTTTGAGACCAGAAAGGGAGGAGGACAAGGAAAAAACAGGGTGTTGGGCTCCTCCTATGTGAATTGATGGGCCTCGTGTTCCGCAAGATTCGAGGGAGAATGGAAATCAAGAGGTTCACTGTGTCGAGAAACATGAACCAAGTGTTTCAACTCTTGGATCATGAAGTCAAGGTCCACAAACCGTTCAAGAATTTCGTGAAAGAGGTGAAGGAAGCCGGTAGTAAAGTCCTCAACTGATTCCCCAAGCTTCATTCTTAAACGAGAGATTATTTAATAGACATCTTGGTGGTTACACTTATCAAAGGCTTGATGGATCTCCTTGAGGAGAGTGAGAAGGGAATGGATGGAAGTAGGTGGTAGGGTATGACACCACTGATTAGTACAACCTTCAAGGGTGAGGAAGAAAATTATGTAAACAAACTCTTCACTATTAATTTCATGAGATTCATATAAATGAAGAAAACCAGAAATGTGCTTGGTTATAGACGTTCTGTCCTCGCCGTCAAACTTTAACAAGGACAAGTGATCAAGAAGCTCATCGGGGATTGTTAGTTGATTAAGGGAGAAATGAGAGAAACACCTCAGGAGCATGAATTGTGTATGATCCATTTGGTAAGAGATTCAAACCAAATGTAACAGGCTCAGCTTGTCATTTGGCCCTCCTTCTAGGGCCAGAATTGTTGATGGTGTTGGATCTACCATCATTCAGGGGATCTCCCTGGTATGAAGTCCCAACTAGACCTCACACCATTTGGTGTAGGAGTCCCATCCGGTATGATGGCCCGGTTGCCATTATCTTAAAGATTTAATTTAGCTCTTGCTTGTAGCACATGAGAGTGGTTTTCTTTGTCTTCGAATAATGAGGTTTGCATGCCTAGTGGATTCTTAGTGTCACTTGTGTCAAGGTTCTTTCACTTCAGAGGGAGAGGGTGAGAGTGAGTCTCAAGTTGAAAGCGAATAGTCCCAACTCTGTTAGAGATGCACAACACAACAGGCCATGCATAGGTTCTGGCGAAGTAGTCCACATGGATGCAGTAGTCATAAACACAAGGTGAGCAGATATCACATACAACACATAGCAGAATAGTCCACACGAGTACGACGACATTATAATAAGTCTACGAAAATGAATCTGTTGAGTGTCTGACGGAATAGACCACACATGTAAGACATCGTTAACAACTGATACAACACATTTCCAATAAAATATGTACTAAAACAACCGAAATAGTTCAATTGTCTTAATACGGGTTAAAGCAACATGTATTACAAGCGTCCAAAGAATAGTCTTACAATGAATACAATACATGTGTGAAAATGTGTTGACTTGTTAACAGGCTTCTGAATTAAGTGAAAGTTCCAAGACACATCGGTACACCATTACATCACTAACCCTAATAGTGGGGTGTTGGAGCCACTACTCGCTCCTCAAAGAAAAGACTACGGACTCTCAAGGCTATGTGGGAGGAGCCAAGGTGAAAATTCCATTGCATGTACAAATGAGGGGTATATATAGCTAAGAGTGAAACTGATCCTTGTGACTATTCGACATCCCTCATGAATGTTTGACTTACATAACTCTTCAAATTTACATGTGAGTCTCTTGGACTTCCACGTTACATTATATTGATTACAACAGTATGGGCCACAGTAGTGATGTGGCTGAGATGACTCATGACATGACTCAACATGACAATGCTGGTATGTTCATGCTGATGGTGGTGTCCATGTCGAGCTGCAGTGCTATTGAGTGATGAGTATGCTTTTGGTGTATCGTAGCTTCACCTCCACATGGCAAGATGTGTGGAGTCTTTGATGGTCTTGGTGTTCACTTGATGTTGCATCTGCATGTATCCCCTTCGCTGGCACTTGGCATGCTTCATGTGTTCATCCATTCGCGAACAAGTCTCCTAGCATGCGCTCCTTGTTCATCATGTTCATCATCGCGCCATGTATCATCCATGTATTTGTATCTAAAATCACTCATGATGAGATGACATCAAATCCAGAAATCTCCTATTCTACCATGATGCATCATCTTTTGTTTTTGGGTGCAGATGACGAGAGAGAGGACAAGGCTTTGAAACTACACAACACATTTCAGGCCGGGATGCAGGCTCCGGGGCACTGTTAAGGAAAATTGTGCAGAGGTCACTGGGAGGATGAGATGAGAATTCCAGAATAATAGTGACCATTTGCGGTGTTAGTGTCAGTCTTTACAGCCTTCCTCCAGTGATCAAATATGCTCTTACAAAGTGGTCTCAGAGTGTCAAGGTCAAATTTTGTCATTTCAAAGAGTTTTCAAGCAAAATTTGGTCACTAAGCATTAGGTCTAGGGTTTGCTTTCACTCCTTGCAAGGTTGCCCAAATGTCAGTCCATGTCACTTATTCAGCTGAGTCTATCATCATTCATAGGGTTGTCATTATCATCTCAGTGTCTAATGAGTCATTTTACATCTTGTCCATGCTTCAGTTGTGCCTTGGCAAGGTCATTTCCCTCTCCTAGGGTTTTGAAGGCAATTTCTCTTGGATGGTAAAATCACCGGAAAAAATTGTTTCCTGATGTTCATACACCTTCCCCTATCCTTAAAGTACCTTATAAAACACTTCCCATCCCTTAGATCCGCCAAATTCCTCATTTTTGCACAAACCCTAGTTTCTAGCTACAACCTGGCAATTTTCTAGGTTTGGCCTGTGTTTTGCCCTTTTCGACCCCTTCCCCTCACTCAATCTCTGAGATTCCACTTTCCCCTGCTTCCTAACATCCCTCCCCACTCCCAAAAATTTCCCCAAGAATTTATAAGCCCCCTATCCCCTTCATTTCGCTCCATTTCGACAAAATCTCTTGTTTCACACATCGGGACAAGTTGCACTCAAATGATGTTTCAGAGCAATAAAAGATGAATTTTGGAAAACTGAGAGAGGTTTTTGTCCAAAACATGCCAAAGAATAAAAACCTCCTTCACTTTTTGCACAGGTGTCATGGTTTTAGAGAAATGTCAAAATTACAATCGCTGGATCCAAGGCGGTTGGCCAAGGCACAAAAACTGAGAAAAAGGCCAAATCCACTCCGTATCTTGGCTGAGGCCTCTCTTACTCACCATGATACTCATTAGCCTCCTCCTGGCAGAAAACTCAAGAAATTTTGAGAGTTTTGAGGCATTTTTGGCATTTTTGAGAATTTTACAGGTTTTGGCCATTAGAGTGGTCTCACCCCGCGCGCGACCACTCGTGGGGACAGCTCAGAACGGGGAAAACTCTACATTTTTGGAATTGCCATGAAAAAATACACTTGTCTATGGATGGAATTAAAATTTTATGGAGATTTGGACTTCCAAAAGCTCAAAATACATGCAAATTTTGACTTTCTGCCCCTTTTTTGAGTTGCAGAAAGCTGCCTTGGGAGAAATGACTTTTGAGGGGTCAAATCAACTCCAAATTCAGAAATTCCAGTGGGGTTGGAAAGTAGACTCATAGACCTTTCCAACAAGCTATCTTTCACCTGATTTGGACACCAGGAAGGCCCTCAAACACAGCTTCCAATGTGCGCGACCACTCCAAGGGAGGGGCGCGACCACTCAGGGAAATTTCACCATTTTGACTATTTCGGCCTGCAAAACACTGTTTTTATTTTGGTTGACTTTTGATGTATGTAAATGATGGATTGTTGGATAATTTTCATGGCACATGGATACATTTACTCTCCTTTAACACTTCTAGAAGTTTCCTTGATGTAAATAGTGAATATTAAATGCATGGATGGGTTACCTAAGTTTTAGAGGCAAGTTGTTTTGACTGCCTATTATCTAGTGCTCAGTTTAGAATTAGTTGAAACAGCTCCTAGGAAGCTGAGCTCGACCCCTAGAGGTGGGGAAATGAGTTAGATGATCTATATTATGCCTTCTCTTGCTCATTTTCATGGTTGGACTCTGGAGGGAGAAGCTCTATTGTATATTTTACTTGTATCTCTGCAATTTGAGAAAAAGGAAGGCCAGGGTTTTGCAGACATCATTGTGGATTCTTGTGGATTGTTGTGTTGATGGTGTGTTTCCTACTTGTCATTGTAAGTGTGTTTTATGTGTTCCATCTCTTATTCTATTGCTTCTAATTAAACAAAAGAAGTGATAAAGTTTGAATTCATGCTTGCCATGCTCAGCTTTCAAATTTGTTTAATGTTTATGTTTTCCACTGTCTAGAGAGGATTCAAAGTCATTGTTTGCCCTCTTTAGCTTCTCTTTTTTCTTCCTTGATCATCCATCTCAGCTAAAGGCATCAGCACAAACTCCTACCTTGCCCCAAAGACCCACCTGCAAAAACTGAGCTCAATCCCCGCACCCTGAATTGCACTCCCTCCAATTGCCACCAAAAACCCCAAAAAACTTTAAATCAACCCTCCTTATCAGTTTACTAACCTAATATCAGTGTCACTATATTGGTCATCTCTGTCCATTGAATATTTTACTGAGATTGACCGGAGAGAGCCTTCTCATACCCCGTAGGGCTAGCTACGAGGTGAAATGGTTTGATGTTGCCTTGAAGGTTTACCTTCCTCAGCCTAGGGTGAAATCTCAAGCGCTAACATGCGGGATCTGGCTCGGCTGGAGGGCAAAATTGTGAAAATTTTCGAGGGAAGCATTGCAGGCAGTAGGGAGGACACTAGCAGTGAAAATTGTGCAGATTCTCTTGGGAGGATGGCAACAGGCTATGGGAGCTTGCTGGCCAAAACTGCACAGAAATGGGAGGCTAGCATGTAGGACATGTCTGTGCAGTTTCTAGGCTGAGCAAGGTGTCATACAACTGGAAAAAAGTCTAAGAAAACTACGTAGTTTTCAGTAGGAGCAGTAGGTCGGCTGACAGGGGGACTAGCTGACAGAACTGCACAAATTTCGGGGACAGTGCAGTGACTAGTACCTGATTCTTTTACTTCATGTCTACACAATTTCTTCAATCAGCGAAGGCAGACATGCTGGCAGCTTCTACGCAATTTTTTGGAGGAGTGAGGCCCGACGTGAATACTGGTCAAACTCTCCAGTTGACCAGTGGGAAACTTGATAGGTTTGCTTATGGGAAACATATATTGAGATGGCTTGATGAGAAACTTCTGTTCTCTTCTGGGTGACAATTAGTCGGGTCGATTCCAAGATTGCGCAATGTAGAATGTCTGGGAGGCAGACTCAAGCTCTGTGCAATTCTAGGCAGTAGTACATGATCACTGAGGACTGAGATTGCATAGTGCAACACAATGGAGGTTCGATTGTTGGAGGGTGGTCTGATCGACAGAGTTTCAGAAAAATGACTAAGTGTGTGAGTGAGTGAACTTGTACATGCATGACCTTGCAAACACACACTCAACACGACTCAATGACAAGTCACCTCGAACTAATAAGACAACATGTTCAGTGTGACTGACCAAAGGCTGTGAGCGACAAGTGCGACACTTGAGATAGATCGTTGAACGACTATGAAGACACTTGCTTACATAGTGAACACAACTTTTACACACAAAGATAGACCTTCAATATAGCCAGAACATGACCGCAAGCATGACATTGTGACAAACATGCTAAAAGATGTCTAGTGAACAATCAAGCAAGGAGGGTGCAAAGACTTGACACGAGCTTATGGGATGAGCTTGATTTTTTGCAAACATCAAAGAAAAAACCAAGGAAGGCTCTGAAATTGGATGTAAGCCAAAAGTTTGGAGGGCGTTGCAACCACTACAACATAACTATATTGTCTTCACAGATTCATGAGTGTATTTTGGCGTAGTCTCCTTTTCCTTCACTTCGAGAATCATCCTATCATGTCAAGATATAGTATCCGCAACTAAAAATCACTCATGACAAGGTGACATGAGTTTGAAAATATCTTATTCTAGCTTCCTTCATGAAAATCATTGATTTATCTAGACCTAGGTACTGGACTAGGAGTAAGACTCAAGGATTTCCCAGTGCACAAATCCCGAGGCTAGGAGTGAGGGAATGATGCTTGTGACTGCGTAATTCGCAACACTGGAGGCCTAAGAGAAAATACTGTGCAACTGAGGTTCATAGTGAGGTGAGATTTCCCATTGTAACTGCATAATGCATAATTCAGGAGAGAGAGAGGGCCAGAGGATGATGCAGATTAGGAATGCATGGAAACATAACATTGCTTGCAACTGCACAATGCACAGAAGGAGACTACATGGGAGGCATGATTGCATAGTTTTGGAGGTATTTCTTGGGCACTATGGATTCACAATGCACAGTCGTTGGAGGAAAGGACTTCACATTGCACAGTTCTAAGAGGCGGGGATGCATGCTTGAGGCTTGCAATTGTGCAATGCGTAGTTTAGAGGAGAAAAGTGAGTCTAGGTTGGTTGGGAAGGAGAATTTCGAGAATTTGAATGAGTGTGGAATCATTGAGGCAGAGACGAAACAAAGGTAGGACTTGAACATGATCACACACTCAGAATAATTAAAGACACAACATTGAACACTCAATACTCAAAATCAACATGATCCCAATAATGCAATGAAAAAACAACATTCTCCTCCAAGTGTAACACTTAGGATACACTTTGCGACGATAATGATGAAACTAGTACGAAAATGCATAAAAATGTGGGAATGATTCTAATACATGTATTTATGATAAATAGGACCCATTGGTACCAAAATTTCCTCTTGAAATGAATCATAACTTTTCTTTCACAATGTGTGACACTTCCCATGCCAAAAGATGACACCTAAGAAAGTAACAGAAAAGTGAAAATGACACTTACAAAGGCTTAAATAAAGTAAAATCGACACATTGTGGAGTGAACATCACATGAAAAAAACACTTACTAAAGTGAAAGCAAGCAAAAATGATAGTCACAAACATGAAAGTGACACTTGCGAAAACAAAGGTGTGCCAAAGCGACAGTTGAGAAAACTCACTGAAATAGAAGTACAATTAGAATCAAAGTGAGGAATATTGTCAATGGAGAGTGTGCTTTTAATGTCAACACGTTTTGTGTAGTTCATTGTGCTTATAGATCATGTAGTCATTGTAACTAGTGATTGCACAAGCCTTACCTTCAAGAGTTAAAAAATGGCTATCTAAGTTTTCATAGAAAGATGTTTGTTTGAGAATTTATCGAATACAAAACATGTGTGAGCAAGTAAATTTAACACTTATAATATGAGAATAAGACCCAATACATAACAAAGCATAAATTTACCATGAAGTGACTATGGAATGATAGATCGTAGGATCCTTAGTATGCTCTAAAATTCAACTGAAAGAAAAATTTTGGTGGGTGTTTGTCGCAACGACATTACTTGGCAACACATTGGTAGAATTCTGACTTATATTTTTAGGTTTTATCCCTAAGTGAAAGGTATTAGTAGTTCAAGAAGCATTGATTCACCATGTAGATTACCCCGACTTTACCACTTATCCTAGTTAAATTTGTAGTTTCTTCTATTCCTTGCTCAACTTTAAACACATCAACATAAGACTAGTCACACCTCAACTATTTTTATAGGGGATAAGGATAGCAATTATATGCAACATTTGATATTCAGAGTTCAGAAAATTCCTCAGTGTTGCTCCACTTCTAGCGAGCATGTTCAGTACCTTGATGGAGTCACCTCAAGAAAACATAACCATCGCTTCGCTGCCAACAGGCTTGTTCAGTACCCTGGCGAAGTTGCTTGCTTCACCTCTCTGCGCATGAAGCCTTTCTCCTCTACACCCTTTATTTTATTTCCTTAAAGATATGTTTGAATTGTTTATTAGATATTTGTAGTACGGGTGGAAGAGGGATCCCAAATTATTGAGAGTGGGAGAGGTTGTTCCTTGTTTAAGGGGTTTGAAAGATCACTAAAGTTAATATGATTTTTTTAAAGTTTTATTCCTTTCCCTTCTCTACTTGTTCAAGTCAGCATGTCGAAAAACCATTTAATACAAGGCTAAGTCGGAATGAAGATCCTAATAAATTTACAAGCTTCATAGTTTGACTAAAGGTTTTCCAATTGGAACAAATCGTATTTTCTGTTCATACATTGTTGGCTTGATGGGGCTTGACCCAAGTTGAATGTTAGCTACGCCAACTAAAAAAACCGTAAATATTGGCTCTTTCGGCAACAACCCGCATAGCACAGGCTGTAGTCTCACCTGAAGCAGTGTTGGGGGATGACAGAACCGAGTTTCTGCATCCAGAGGCCTGTGTGATAGTTTCTTGTGGTTCCTAGGGCTTATTTCTATCTTCACGAACCCTAACCCTTTCGAAACAAATAATTATAGTAATTTACTTTAAACAGCTTCTAGATCTTCACGAAGGCCTTTAAGCATTCATAACACGTATAAACAGTACAGTTCTACCACTTTCATGCACAAGATAAGCATTAATTAGATAAATTGCATTATAGAGCGAAAATACAGAAACTTGAGGAAGTAAGAAATATTACACAGATGCAAAAGAATTGGCTCAAATTTTTCTTTATTAGATATATGCATTCAAGTACAGACTCCTTTTCCCTGCGCACTCAGCTGCAGGAGCCTTCCCCTTCACCTAAGTACAGGAAACAAACCTTTCTTGCCTTAGCCTACTTACCCTTACAAATATTTCTATCAATTAGATCATCCCTTAGATTCGCTATGACTCTTCTATTTATAACCTTGCTTTTAAAATACCATGGTTTGTGGACCATGGGCGGGTCTAAAAACCTTCCTATCACCTACCCACCTAAGGGACTAAAGCCCCTTTGACTCTAACTAGTTTTGTGATCTGCTTCCACATTTCATGGAGACTTCACATCTTTACAAAAATAAATTACAAAATTTACCCCAGGGACCCCTTCCCAATAGGCCCCCTACACAATTTGGTGACTCATCCTTGAGTCACTCAGCTGGCATTGTAATCTTGTCTTGGAGTTCGTGAAACTCCATCTTCAAAACCTGCAAAATGGTTGTGCCTTGCATAGATTCCTGTTGTACTTCCTCGATGAGATTCTCTGTAGTAGGGCCTTCCACCACGAGGCCCATTATCCTTTGTGTCTGCTAGATGCCCTTTAACTTATTCCAAATTGACAGAGTGATTTGGTTGGCTTCCTCCATCCAAGGTTGTGTTCTGGCCCTTAGGATGGCCTCTTTCTGGAACAACTCTTCAATTTCCATTTGCAGTTTTTATCCTTCTGGTAGTCACGCGGACCATTATATTGGCACCAAAGAGCATGTAGTCAACCTTATCTTGTCAAATTGTTGTTGCTTTTCCCTAAGGTCTCTGTCGATCTTCAGTAGGGTGGGCTCCTCCTGTAGAGATGTCCAAAGCTTCATGGCCCACTCAAATAATTTAGCGTAGTCCTTGACTGTTACGTCTAATGTGGCCATTCCTTCCTTGATCACTGCTCTACATTGCTCCCGAACCTCTGGCGGAGTGGTTGGTTGTTTGTTTCAATTTTAGCTTTTACATCTATACCTGTAGTTCAAATTGGACTTGGTCGATTTCATCCTTTGATTCCCAGACTGCCGCAACCAAATTTTGTATATTCTCTGTTGATTCTACTTCTGCTAGAATATTTAGTTTGGGCAGTGCATTACACGCCTGTGTAATCATTTCTTCCAAGTGTTGGCTACGTATGGCAATCTCTTCTTTTTCTTTCAGCACCCATGCCTTTTCTGCGAAGATCTAATGGTTGTTGGTCTTGACTTTAGTAATAACCAGCAGCGCGTGCTACTCCCTAACCCTCAGCTCATCGGATATGCCTTGGTGCAATTTGTAGAGGGTCTGGATAGGGAGGGCCACAAGATTGATGCCTAGATCCTTGATTTGTGAAAGTTGGGCGGTCGCTTCTTCTAATTGGGAACGTAGGGTCCCGTTTGGCAATTCAATCACTCTAAGATCCAAAGTCTAGTCTGTATCTAGGAATGTTGCTTTGGCTTGCTGCAAACTCGCCTGAATCCCACTCTCATAACCAATGCTTGCTTGCAGTCACCTCATATGGATCTGCAGATCGCGCAGATCCTTCTCCACATTCCCCAGTGCTTGTTGGCACTGCAACTCGAACTGCGTCCATAACTCTGTTGTGTCGCAGACCTTTTCTCTAATCTTATCTAAGTCCCCCTTAGTGAGGACTAGCAGATCCACCTGGGAGAATCTGGTGGAATTCTTCTTTTGTGGTCCCGAGGTAGTATGCTTTGGTCTTTTCTTGAGCACAAACAGGGTTCACTACTCCGCGCCCATGCCTCCTTCAAAATCTGACTCCTGATCCTTGGTGTGTTGAGAGGCAAACTCCTCAACCTCTATTGTTGTTTCTTTGTCGACCCCCTCTTTGTTAGTGGCTACCTTAGCAGCAACTTCCTTGTCAGTAGCCTCCTTAGTAGCAACTCCCTTTTGCGGCACTGCTTTCTCTCGAGTTGCACTTGTTGGGCCTCCTTCTATTTGTCTGGTGGTGAGGTCTACATGGCAATACCTTATGTTGTCTTGCTCGTTCCCGTGCCTGGGTCTGATGCAAATAGCCACTCACCTAGCCATTTCCCAATAATCTCATGGACATCCACCTTGCCCACAAGGTAAGGTAACTTGTACCACACCTTCTTTGGATCTCGTCTCGCGTGGATAGAAACATTGTGAAAATATACCTTGAATTCTGCATAAGGCTCCAATTGTTCATATAGAGTAGGTGACAGCCTTGGCCTCTAGCTAATCATTGTGTGGAGATCCATCTCTACAAGCACCCAAAACATTTTGGTCTTTGTGACCCACATTGCATATTTTGTCGCCCAAAGCGAAGCGAACTTCACTGCCTCCAGAAGGTCTAGGTCTTGTGGAGGAAACTGGTTGTCCTCCGACATCCTCCATGCTACCAGTACTATCAACAACAATAACCAGGAATAATGAAATGCCTTTCCCTCATCCTAGGCTTCATGACAGTTTGCCAAAAACTCCTTACACAGGTACTGAGCCCAGTTGTATTGGACTCCTTTGCCACATGCGACTAATGAAATCAATGGCACCAGAACCTCATTTGTGCGACACTTCCGCGTGATCTTGCAGGCCAAGATCTGTGCGATGAACTACACCATTTGTTGGAAATGGAGCGGATGGAATATCTGCATGACTTCTTCACCAATCCAAACTCTCTCATCGGATCAGTGAGTTGTTTCTCTTTTGTTTTGTTGGGTTGTATTATATTCTTTCCACGGCCTACTTATGGTTTTGTGCATGGTCTTTGCACATGTTTTTGGGCGCAATCATTTTCAGTCCATGGTATTCGATGCTTCGGCATGTATATATATGTATTGTAACATTGAAAGGAACATAATGAAAACTCAAATTGGTAGTCCTGATTTTGGGATCCAGGGGAAATCTCTGTGTATATGTGTTTTATGCGTTATGCTTTCCCATTGTTTATTTTCTGTGTTTTAGAATTCGTATGCAGGTAATTTCTGTACGGGGTTAAAACCTACATTTGGTATCAAAGTTGTTTTGGCTTCAAGGGGACACCTTTGTTGCTGAGGGGTTTCGCTCAGGCCTGTGGTAGACCCTATTCAGTGGGAGATTTGCGGGATCGATTTTGGTGGTGAAAGAAGATGGCGAGAAGTGGAAATATAGAGATCAAAAAATTTAATGGTCAGAGTTTTGAGTTGTGGAAACTCAAGATGGAGGATCTGTTGGTGGATAAAGATCAGTGGGTCGCGGTAGATCTAGGTACTAAACCAACGGGAGTGTTCGATGAAGGATGGAAGAAGTTGGATTAGAAGGCAAAGAGCACAATATGATTGTGTGTCCCAGATTCAGTATTGTTGAATGTATCAGGGGAATCTACAGCTAAGGCTTTGTGGGACAAGGTACGGAATTTGTACAAATCTAAGTCTCTGGTGAATAAACTGTTCCTATGGAAAAAACTGTATAACCTGAGGATGAAAGATGGAGACTCAGTGACAGAGCATCTGAATGCATTTAATACTGTGGTAAGTCAGTTATTATCTATTGATATTAAAATTTCAGATGAAGATAAGTACATCATTTTTTTGTGTCCTCTACCAGATTCATGGGATAGTCTGGTTATTGCAATAGGTAGCAATGCAACTTCCTTACACTTTGATGAAATAGCCTCATCCCTGCTGACGGAGGAGATGAGATGGAAAAATATGGAGAGCTAGAATGGTGATGCCTTGTCTGTACAAGGACGGTCCCAGAACAAAAACAAAAACAAAAACAAAAACGAGTCAAAGAAAAAAGAGTCAAAATAAATTCATCAAGTGGGAGATCTAAATCTCCAGGAAAAGTTGTAAAGGTGTGTTGGAAATGCGGAAAGGAAGGGCACTACAAAAGGGACTGTAAATCTAAAGCTCTTGTCAAAGGAAAGGGATCTGATGATGCTCCCTCTGCAGAGGTGAAAACCACCTCAGATGAAGGTGGGGATGTGTACTTGGCTTATTCAAGTACACATGTGGATCATGAGGCATGGTTGATTGAATCAGGTGCATCCGTTCACTTCACTCCCCATAGAGATTGGTTCTGTGAGTATGAGAAATATGATGATGGTGATGTCTTCTTGGGGGGTGACAGGAAGGCTAGAATTGTTGGTTGTGGACAAGTCAAGTTGAAGTTGCAAGGTGGAAGGATTGGAACAGTTCTGAGTGTTCTGCATATGCCTGCATTAGCCACAAATCCAATTTCTATAAGCAAGTTGGATGATGCACGTGTAAAAACAGTGTTCAAGAAGGATATCTGCAAGATGGCTCGAGGAACACTGGTATTGATGTGGGGAGTTCGTATTGGAACTCTTGACAAGCTGCAAGGTACCACTGTTGTTGATGTGTGCAACAGTTCTGTGGTTCCTGAAAGTGGAGCATAAAATCTAGTGGTCTCTGGAGAAAAGACCATGCTATGGCATCAAAGGCTTGGACATATTTGGGAGAAGAGCCTTCGAATACTTCATGGTAAAGGTATGGCAGAAGGTATGACTAATAGCTCTCTAAATTTTGATTTCTGTGAAAACTTTTTATATGGGAAGAAGAATCAGGTGAGTTTCCCCTCTGGTGGTAAGAGGGAGAAATAGATATTAGAGATTGTGCACAGTGATGTGTTTGGACCTGTGAAGGTTCCATCACTGGGTAAGTATGTGTACTATGTATCATTTATAGATGACTTCTCAAGGAATACATGGATATATTTCCTTAAGAAGAAATCTAAAGTATTTGACAGGTTTAAAGAATTTAGGGCTCTCGTGGAAAACCAGATAGAGAAGAAGACAAAGGTGTTGAGGACAGGTATTGGTGGAGAGTTTTACAAGAAGGAACTTGAAGAATTTTGTAAGAAGTGTGGTATAGCACGGCAGAAGACTACTCCATACACACCTCAGAAAAATGGAGTTGCGGAAAGAATGAACAATACGTTGATGGAAAGGGCAAGAATCATGCTTAGTTGTGTCAGGTTAGGACAGGAATTCTGGGTAGAGGTGGTGGAGACTACATGTTACCTAGTCAATAGATCACCTTCATCAGCATTGGAGGATAAGACTTCACAAGAGGTATGGACTGGTAAGAAACCCTCTCTTTCACATCTAAGGGTATTTGGATGTGATGCATATGTACATGTTCCAAAGGATAAAAGAACAAAGTTGGATAGTAAATCTGAAAAGTGCATCTTGACTGGGTATAGGGATGGTTCAAAGGGTTATAAACTTTGGAAACCAGTAACAAGGAAGTTTGTGTACAACCGAGATGTGGTGTTCAGAGAGGTGAAATAAGTTATTAAACATGAAGTTCAACCAAAGGAACCTGAGAAGATAGAGTATGAGCATAAGGAGGAAGAATCAGACTCCATAGTAGAAGAGGAATCAAAATATGAAGAGCCACAAACTCTGGTTTTGAGAAGATCAGTTCGAGAAAGAAGGTAGCCAGAAAGGTATAGTCCATCTACTTTTTGTTCAAATTTTGCTTTATTTATAATTGATGACGATCCCAGAACTATGAAGGAAGCAGAAGATTGAGAGGATGGGAAACTATGGAAAGAGACCATGGTTGATGAAATGGCATCTTTGCACAAAAATGAGGCTTGGGATCTAGTGGAGTTGTCAGCTAGAAGGAAACCCATTGGCAGTGAATGGGTGTTCAAGAAGAAGACAAACACAAAAGGAAAGGTGGAGAAATACAAAGCTCAGTTGGTAGAAAAAGGTTATTCCCAAGTGTAGGGAATTGATTTTGGTGATATTTTTTCTCCTGTTGCCAAGGTAGCTTCTGTTAGACTACTTTTATCTGTTGCTACTAATTTTGATATTGAGGTAGAACAGATGGATGTGAAGACAACATTTCTTCACGGGGATTTGGAAGAAAAGATCTACATGAAGAAACCTGAAGGCTTTGCGGTGAAGGGTAAGAAAGAACTGGTATGCAAGTTAAAGAAGTCTTTTATGAGTTAAAACAATCACCAAGGATGTGGTATCAGAAATTTGATACATATACGGCGACTTGCCTTCACCAAAAGAAAAGCAGATCACTGTGTGTATTTTAAATTAATTGGTGACCGTGTTATTTATCTGGTCTTGTATGTGGATGATATGTTGTTGGTTGGAAATGACAAATAAATTATCGAGGATTTGAAGACCCAATTTTCCTCCAAATTCAACATGAAAGATCTTGGTGCTGCAAACTATATTTTTGGCATGGAAATTAAAAGAGATAGGGTAAAGAGGAAGCTCTGGTTAAACTATAGGAAGTATGTCGAGACAATACTACAGAGGTTTAATATGTAGGATAGTAAAGCAGTGAAGGTTCCTATTCCTGTAGGTGTGAAGTTATCTACTAAACAATGTCCCAAGACACAAGAAGAGGAAGAGGACATGTCCTGTGTTCCATATGCAAGTGCAATCGGTAGCCTGATGTATGCGATGGTTTGTACTAGACCAGACATTGCACATGCAGTGGGAGTATTGAGCAGGTTTATGTAAAAACTAGGGAAGGAGCATTGGACAACAGTGAAGCGGGTTTTCAGGTATTTGTGTGGCACTAGTGATTTGGTTTGTGCTACCAAGGAAGGCCAGGATTGGACAAAGTGTGGGATATCTGTGGCTTTGTTGATGTAGACTAGGCTAGAGATTTGGATTAGGGAAGATCTACAAGTGGGTATGTGTTTAAACTATTTTTGAGGTGGAGTTAGTTGGATGAGTAAGAAACAATCTGTAGTGGAACTATCAACTACAGAGGCAGAATACAGGGCAATGACTCATGCAAGCAAGGAAGCAGTTTGGTTGCAGAGATTGTCTTCAAGTATGGGGTTAGTACAGGGAGCTATAAGAATAGACTATGATAGCCAAAGTGTAATTTTATTGGCAAAGAACCATGCTTACCATTCAAAGACAAAGCACGTTGATGTTCAGTATCACTTTGTGAGGGATATGATAGAAGACAAAAAGGTGTTTTTGGTAAAGGTGGACACTTTGAAGAATACTGCAGATGCATTGATAAAATCTGTGAGCTCTGAGAAGTTCTCTTGGTGTAGAGAAACAATGGGCATTGCAGGGTGAGATAAATGAAAAATCTCTCATGTGGCCCCCTGTGGAAAGAAAACAACATGTGGGAGAATGTTGGGTTGTGTTATATTCTTTCCACGACCTACCTATGGTTTTGTGCATGGTTTTCACACATGGTTTTGGGCGCGATGGTTTTTGTTCCATGGTATTGGATGCTTCGACATGTATATATATGTATTGTGAAATTGAAAGAAACATAATGAAAAATCAAGTTGGTAGTCTTGATTTTGCACATTCTGCAGCTAATGAAATCACTAGCTTTGGAACCTTATTCGCACGACACTTCTGCGTGATCTTGCAGGCCAAGATCTGCTCGGCGAACTGCACTGCTTTGTTGGAAATGGAGCGGATGGAATATCCGTGCGACTTCTTCACCAATCCAAACTCACTCTTCATCTAATCAGCGAGTTTTTTCTGTTTTGTTTTTCCCCCAAATGCCTCTGTTGGATCCACACCTTGATAGGGCAGCATGGTAATCCGATGGATTAGCATGTCAGTAATAGGGATGGGTTTTCCTAGCCAGATACACCCATCATGCACCAGGGTGAGAAATTTTCTAACACACACAATGTTAATGATTATTCTGCTGAAAAGTGGCACCCAGAGCATGTTCAGTAGGCCCACTTTCTCAACTCCCATGACTCACTTCATCGGTTCCAGTCATGTTACCTTGATTTCCTCATAGTAAATTTTCACCAAATATTTATTCGGCACAAACTGAGAGAAATTCTCATGTGTATAATTTCCTACAAATTCTCTACAAATCTACCTCTCAGAGCTATGTAGAAAATCTAACTATAGATTAACTCGTTAATGCAATATACCAAACAAAATACTATAATCTAATTCTACTATCAAACTTGCAGAAGCTTAAAGATCAAGTTGAATCAGAGCTGAACACATATAACCATAAGAAGAAGAATCAATGCACATGAAACACAGAAAATACTCAGGGGAAAGCCTCAACTAAAAACCCCACTATTTGTATTATCATACAAGGTGGAAATATATCAAAATTACACAAAGCCTTAGCTCTCACAACTAGCCAGCTCTCAGTACAATCCTCCTGGATGCTCACAGGCAAACAAATCTTCTCACAAGCCTTCTCCTCTGCCCTCCAAGCCTCCTATTTCCTTGTGCAGTTTCTCCTGGGTGATCCTCCTGTTACCAAGTGTAACATTGACCACTCACACTGATCTCACACCCTGTTAAATTGTGCAATCCTCAAGGAACCTTACCTTGACTACATGGATGAGTTTCCTTTATAGGAAAAAACATGCAACTGATAGTACATTGTCCTTGACATTTAGCTCAACTGGGTCTTTCTCAAAATAGACATGCATGAGTTTCTGATGAGGGAATCTTCTGGAGTACACTGGTTGAGTGCATGCATGCATCAACTGATTGATAACTCAATTATTTCCTCAAATAGTTTGGAACTAATTTAATTGGACTTAACTCAGTAAACTGAGCTAACTAATTACAACTCAAATATAACTCAATCTTATCTCCTTAATTAAGGGATAATCTCCTTAATTTAAGGGATAGTTGTTGCATGACTGCGGAAAGACTTCTAACTTGAATTTCTCCAACTAATTAATCCATAATGAATTAATTAATTATTTCCAAGCAGCTGGTGAGACTAAATTTGAATTTTAATTCAAGGACAAATTAAAATTGGAATATTCTGGATTCTATTTTTATCATTTCTTGTTGCTATTTTCAACACTCCCTCTCAACAAGAAAGGAATTCAACTCGATCCCAATTGTGAACCTTTGGAATGTTCCACATGCAACACTTCTCTCAAGTTTTGTAGCTCCCACAACTCCAGAAACAAAAAACATCCAACCTGAATCAGTATGATGCATCTGTCATCAAAGTCTCTGACTGCTATTGCCATTGTCAACTGAAAACTTTGCGCTTCTGCTAAGTCAACCTTTTTGCACTATTGTCAATCCTTCTCTACGCTCTTCAGTATCTAACTGCTCTAGCCTCTGCCACTTTGATCTTTGACTGCATCAATCCCACGGATTCCTCCTGCTACTATGTACTTTGATCTCCCGTAGTAAGGTACGATCCATGAGATAAAACCTCTCAATGGACACTGCCCAATTTCAGCCTTCTTGAGACTATCACTTCACATCGCCCCACCTCACACCTGGAGGTATGGCTACATGTGATCCCTCTACCCACTTCTCCAATTGTGGCTCCTCCATAATTGTCTGGAACTTCTTCTGGGACTCCATGTTGAGAGGTAATTTACTCTCCTTCTCAACCACCAAGTCTCTAACATTTTCCTTACTCCTCAATTCTTTGCATGCATCTTGAACCTCAAGAGCATACAAGTTCTGAAATTGTGAACCGATTTGTTTCACCAGTCTCATGGTGATGTGTCTAAGGAAAACCTTTCCTTTACTAAAGACAAAATCGTATCCTTTGTCCTCCAACATCGTGACTAATACCAAGTTCTTCTTCAGTCCAGGCACATACTTGACATCTGTCAAGGTGATAGAAGCTCCATGCTCCCTCTGAAAAGCAACAATGCCCACTCCTGAAACACTAAACCTTTCGTCTTAACCCATATCTATGTGAATCTTGAGGTCTTTCTCCTCCAAGGTACTGAATAAACTTTTATCATCAGTCATGTGGAATGAGGCTCCATTGTCAAGAAACCAACCACAACCCATCATCAATGACACCATGCATGCGATGAGGGTAAAGTCCATCTCGAACTGAGAGGCTAATGCCTCACCTTCCATTCCTTCCGAGGATCCCTTCTTGGACTTCTTCGATGGGCAATTAGTCGCATAATGTCCCATCTTGTTGAAGTAATATATGAATTAGATTTGCACCTGCAACCCCGAACTTCAAACTTCGAATTCTCTTCTCCATATACTATTCATAGCTCCAATACCATGTAGAATTTCCTACAAATTCTCTAGAAATCTACCTCTGAGATCTATGTAGAAAATATGACTGTATATTAACTTGATAATGCAATATACCAAAGCAAAATACTATAATCTATTTCTACTATAAAACTTGCGGAAGCTTAAAGATCAAGCTGATTTAGAGCTGAACACATATAACCATAAGAAGAAGAATCAATTCACATGAAACACAAAAAATACTCAAGGGAAAGTCTCAGCTAAAATCCCCACTATCTATATTATCATACAAGGTGGAAATATCTCAAAATTACTTAAAGCATTAGCTCTCACAACTAGCTAGCTCTCAGTACAATCCTCCTGGATGCTCACAGACAAACAAAGCTTCTCACAAGCCTTCTCCTTTTCCCTCCAAGCCTCCTATTTCCTTGTGCAGTTTCTCCTGGGTAATCCTCCTGTTACCAAGTGTAACACTAATAACTCACACTGATCTCACACCCTGTAAAGTTGCACAATCCTCAAGGAACCTTACCTTGATTGCATGGATGAGTTTCCTTTATAGGAAAAAACATGCAACTGATAGTACACTGTCCCTGAAATTTAGCTCAGCTGGGTCTTTCTCAGAATAGACATGCATGAGTTTCTGATGAGAGAATCTTCAGTTATCTAGAGTACACCAGTTGAGTGCATGCATGCATCAACTGACTGATAACTCATAATTAGTTCCTCAAACAGTTCAGAACTAATTTAATTGGACTTAACTCAGTAAACTGAGCTAACTAATTACAACTCAAAAATAACTCAATCTTATCTCCTTAATTAAGGGACAATCTCCTTAATTTAAGGGATCACTGTTGCATGACTGCAGAAAGACTTCTAACTTGAATTTCTCCAAATAATTAATCCATAATGAATTAATTAACTATTTCCAAGCAGCTGGTGAGACTAAATTCAAATTTTAATTCACAATTCTAATTCAAGGACAATTAAAATTGGAATCTTCTAGATTCTATTTTTATCATTTCTTGTTGTTATTTTCAACATCATGGTCTGCCAAGTCCCAATCCTCCAACTTGAGCGATGGAATGTGCCCCAATAGCGCGCCCTCAAACACCACCTTCTCTGGCAACAATGGAGTAGAGACCATGAATTTGGCGGTGTTTAGATCTTTAGGAACCTTGGCTTTTCCCTTACGTGGTGGGATGTATTTCGAGAGCCGAGTCATAGGCTCACCCTCTTCAACATCAATCTCCTTGATTCCTTCATGAATTTCCTCTTCATCTAAGTCAAGGGGCTCATTTGGCTACTATTTTTTTTTCCATTTTCCGCTTTTGGCGAATTTTTGTGGGGATTTTTCGAGGTGACTACTACACCGGAACTTGCTACGGATTATTTTTATTTTTATTTTTATTAGAGGTAGAAGACTTAGGTCTAGGAGACCTGGGTGCTGAAACTTTCATAGGAACAGGGGGCAGTTCTTCAGTGGAGGGTGCGGCTTCAAATGGCGATGCTACTATTGTGGGGGGGGGGGGTTTGTAATCATTATGGACAGAAAGCTCTCACGAAGAAACTCAGGTACGCTAGCCAACCCTGTTCATGAAAAGAGCTCATCCTAATCCGAGTCAGACATATAGTTCAACTCGCGGCACAACACAAGGAAGAAAAACCTAAACTCGATTCTCAGGATGTAAATTGTTCTAAGGCTGGCCAACCTGCCATATTTATAGGCGAATTTGAATTCAAATCCAACCGTGACCTCAAATTTTCTATCATAAATGCATCTTTGGTGTTATATTTCCAAAGATTTGCCCCATAAATGTGCCCTCACCGCTCCTCCTAACGGAAATTGTTCCATCCAATCATCTATAGTGCACCCAATGGCTACTTTTTGACCTAGTTGTGTAGTACCAACCTCCATGGTTCAGCTCCCCTTGGTGCCCTACTTTCTTCCATCGTGCAGCCCCCTTACTTCGTCTTTCCAACTTGCAGGCAGTGTAGTTTATAGTCCCGTACTTCGTTGCAACTACTTGGAATACTAAGAATATACTGCCATCATATAGTCATTGCACAGGGGCAGGATCCCCTTTGTACAACTTCAATCGATTTCCGTTGAATTTTCCTGGAAACAATTCCCCATTCAGCTTCGCAAGATGAACTGCACCTCCCTCTATAATTTCCTTGACTACATAGGGTCCAAGATAATGCATTTGAAACTTTCTAGGAAATTTCTTAAACTTGATGTCATATAATAAGACCAAATCATTAACTTGGAAGGTGCGTTGCTTTATATTTTAATCGTGTCATGCCTTTTCATGCTCCTTTTTCACCTGTTGGTGAAATCCTGCTAAAAATCAATCCTATTCCAAATCCATCAGTTGTGTGAGGCGCTCCTCCATGGTCTCGCAATCAGCCATATTGATTAGTGTTGCAATGCACAAACTCGGCATAATATATTCCCATAAAACAATCTGAAAGAGGTTTGGCTTGTCATCTTTTTACAAGTAGTTCTATATGACCACAGGACTGTTGGTGTTCATACATGCCAGTCATTTCTCTTCGCATTGCAAACCTTCATCAAAGCACTCTCCAAATTTTTTTTGAAGGCTTCAACTGTACCATTTGCTTGAGGATGATAGGGTGCACTCTTCTGATGATAGACCCAAAATTCTTCAAGCATCGTGGCAATCGTTTTAAGAAATATGTACCCCTATCAGACAGCCAAATCGGGATAGGACATATTCAAAGATAAACTTTGTAGCAGTAGTTGTGGTACAGTCCTTTACTGGATGTGCTTTCGCCCATCGTGTCAAGTATTCAGTTGTTTTAATAATATATCGTTCTCCAGTATTCTTTCCTGGTGGCTGGATCAGACCCACAAAATCAATCGCCCACTTATCAAACACCTGCAAAGTGATCTGTGTATTCAAAGGCAATTCTTCTCTCCATGATGGTCTCCCTTTCCTTTAGAAAGCATCGCATGCTCTACAGTACACTTTTGCATCCTTATGTACCGTTGGCCACCAAATTCTTGCCCGCAGGATCTTCTACGTGGTTTCTTTTCCTGCATAGTGGCCTCCTACCACTCCTCCATGTGATTTTGCAAGGATGCTCAGTCATTCAAACTCTAGGACATATCGATGCAATATCTCATTACCACCCATTTTATACGTGTGTCCAGCGATCACAGAAAAATCAGCCGCGCGAACCACCAACTCCTTCTTTTTCTGTGTGGAATATCCCTCTGGGGTTGTGCCAGTTGTTAAAAACTAGATTATGTCATCAAAGTGATCATCTGCAACACGAACAAAGAGATGTGTATCAGGCAATCCTTCTTCCAAACTAGTAGGTTTGTCTCCAGTTTCAATCTGGGAGAGATGATTAGGACCAACATTGAATCGTTTGGGCTTGACAATTATCTCAAAATCATACTCCTGAAAGAGCAAAATCCATCTACAGATCTTCCCCCCCAACATAGGCTTATTGAACAAGAATTTCAGAGTAGAATGGTCTATATACATCTTGAAGTGCGTACCTAATAGATAGCGTCGAAATTTCTATAGCGTGTACACCATATCCAGTCCTTCGCACTCTATAGTCGAGTAGTTCTTCTCTGCCTTAGACAACATCCTACTCGCAAATGTTATAGGATGATCAATATTTCCTTCACCTGGTTGGGTCAGCACCACACCTAGCGTAATATAAGAGGCATCCACATGCAAATGAAACTCCTTTTTCCAATAGGGGAATACTAGAATAGGCACGGTGAGCATTTTGTTCTTTAAAATATCTAAACTTTTCTGACACCCTTCATCCCAGTAGAATGTCGCATCTTTCTTCAACAATTTCCCCATTGGCACAGTGACTTGCACATATGCCTTAATGAACTTTCTATAATACCCCATATGGCCCAGGGTCGCATGTAGCTTTTTTACATTCTTCGGGACCTCCAAATTGAAAATAACTACTATTTTGTAGGATCAACCATCAATCCCTACTTGCAAACCACATGGCCTAGCAATATTCCATAAGTAACACAGAATATGCATTTTTTCAAATTCAGGGCTATCTGATGTCTGTGACAGGTATCCAACATAAGGTGCAGACTTGAAACATGGCACTTTACCAACCCAAATACAATCCAATCATCAAAGTATACTTCTAAGAACTTATGGATGAATTCCTTAAAATCTACAATTACTACTCGTGAGAAGATCGTAGGTGCATTCTTCAGTCCAAATGGCATTACCGTATATTGAAAACATCCCCACTATGTCGTGAAGGTCGTCTTGCTGCAATCCTCTGGAACAATCTTAATCTGATGGTACCCTGAGAACCCATCAGTGAACAAATAGCCTTCTTTCCCTCCAACATTCTCCAAGACTTCGTCTGTAAATGGCATTAGAAATGGATCATGAACACATGCATCATTGAGCTTCCTCATATCTACGCATATCTAGATTTCATCTTGTTGCTTTTTCTCCTGAACCACCATAGGGCTTACCCAACATGATTCCTCCACTGGATCAATGATCCCCACATTGAGTGTTGGGTCCCTATAATACTAGTGATTACCCCATTATTATTGTAGCTATACCCCTTATTTATATTTTTGTGCCCCTATTACCCCCATGTTGTTATTTCTGTGCCCCATGGAATCCCTCTATTGTTATTTTTGTGGCTTTATATTATTATTGTTAGGTCGGCTGGATTAAATTGTGAATCATCAAAGAATTGTTCATTTATGTAATGTAAAGAAGGATGCCCCCTCGAAGAGGCTGAATTATAAGGCGTTGATCTATCTTTTCTATCTTTTCTTGAGCTGGTTACATAGCATTTGGTATCAGAGCTTTGGATTCTAGGGTTTCGCTGCTCCAAACAGGTCATCATGGAATTTTCGCTATAACATTTTTTTTGTGACGTTTCAGAAGTTGTAAAAAAAAACCCATTTGAGAAGAAATCGCGCTGAAACTTGGGTGCAAATTTCAGATCATTTCGCATGATATTTTCGGAGATATGATCTGAGGAAGTTGGTATTTTTGTAGACTCCTGAATTACATTCAAAACAGGTGACCTGGGGAAAATCGTCATAACTTTCTCTCTGGGGATCGGATTGAAATTTCGTAAGAAGGTATAGAAAGAGGACGGATGGTAGCTTCTTTTATGCATATTTTAGATCCAAAGGTCGAAACAGTGACTCGTGGCACGTCGCACAATTTTGTTCTACTGAACTAGTCTATAAGCAAGTCACTGTGGGAGATTTCACATAACTCTTCCTTGGAGAGTCCAATTTGGGTCAGACTTGTGGCATTGGAAAGAGGACACAGAGGGCTACTACAGTTCACAAATTCAGAAGTAGATGATTGGAAAGTACAGAGTTACATCAGAGGCAATATCGAGCTCCTACAAAGTGAAAAAAGGTGTGTAGATTTTCTTAAATTTTTGCTTAAGCTTGGTTTGAAAATTTATTTTGAAAGAATTCAAAGGGCATAGTAGAGCATTATTATCGGTAACTGATGCCCCGAGGAAAGAAAATGCAAACACCTAGTAAGGAACCTGAAAGCTCTAGCATGACTCTTGAAGAAGAGGAAGAAATGCAACATGATATATCAAAATTACAAGACCAAGTGCAACAACTGTCCCTTGCACAAAAAGGAACAGAATCTAAGGTGGATGGTTTAAAGAAAGATGTAGAAGCTAAGATGGATGGTTTAAAGAAAGGTGTAGAAGATAAGATGGACTGTTTAAAGAAAGGCGTAGAAGCTAAGATGGATGATTTGAAGATAGATTTGAAGACAGACATGGACGAATTGAAGATAAATATGAATAAGTTGCTACAAGAAATGGTCCCTAAAGGTGAAAGGGTACTAAAGGAAACTCATGATGAGAACAAAAGAAATTTTAATCATGATTCCATAGACGCTAATGTTGGATTGAAGACTCACCATATTCCAAAAATTGATATGAGGAAGTTTGATAGCAAGGATCCCGCCACATGGATATTATGTTAGAAATTAATGGAGAATAGGTTAAGTAGTTATGATTTGCTCCTTATTTGACATTTAGTTCCTATTAATTAGGAATCTATTTTATGCCTATGTATCTATTTAATTTCTTATGATTAATGAATAACAACTGAAGCGAATGCATTTGCTGGAGGGAGCTCCTGGTGATCTGCACCTGTGAGCTCCCGTGTGTTTGATCCAAACTTCTGTCTTTTGCATTTCTTATCATGGTATCAGAGCTTCAGGGCTAATAATGTGCCTGTATGCATAAGTGGTGGTTTGCGTGAAGTACCTGGGGAGGCAGATCTGTGTGTTGCTACATGATTTGGAGAAGAGCCAGACGCATTAAGCTAAGGGAGTCTGTTGCTGAAAGGGATTCTACAACATGAGAAGCCTATTGCCAAGTGGAGAACAGATTGAGGTGAAATCGTTGGTTGGATTGGAGGGCTAAACGCACCCATCCCACTGTACAGTCCCAGATTTCAATTGTACAGTCGCGAAGATCTTTGCAAGACCGTGGTGTATACGCATGACGATTGTATGTTTAGAAGAGTTTCTACTCGCGGTGACTGTCTCTGTGATTGAGGAGATCTGGCGTGTAGGAGGCTGTGGATGAGTTGATTCGTAGCTGAAGAGTTGCTGAGGAGCCACGAGGAATCCAGATTTATCTGAGTGCTGAGCTGAAAAAAAAATAAAGTGTGTTCCTTCTGCAGCTCTCCCATCTCAGTGGAGGAGGTCGTGAAGAGGGTTGCGTGAGATCCACGCAGCAGAAACAGGATCCACCCTGCGCGATCTGAGAAAATTTGTGGAGGTTGCGAGGGTGGAAGACGGGAGTGCAGGTGGCCCCCACCTGGTCATATGCCATTTTTTAAGACGCTGGCAGAGCAAGTAGCACTTCTACACGAAAAAAAAAAAAAAAAAAAACAGAGTGCTGGATGTGCTAACCATCGTCCCGTTATTGATGGGTTATTGACGGGTTTTCCAGCTCGGAGGTAAGCAGGACGGAAGACTGAAGTATTGATTTGTTTAGGGATATTTTAGGTGTGTTTAAAAATCCTTTTCTCCATTAAGGGGGGATGTTAGAAATTAATGGAGAATAGGTTAAGTAGTTATGATTTGCTCCTTATTTGACATTCAGTTCCTATTAATTAGGAATCTGTTTTATGCCTATGTATCTATTTAATTTCTGATGATTAATGAATAACAACTGAAGTGAATGCATTTGCTGGAGGGAGCTCCTGGTGATCTGCACCTGTGAGCTCCCGTGTGTTTGATCCAAACTTCTGTCTTTTACATTTCTTATCATATTACAGATGGAGCAGTTCTTCGATCTCAATAATGTGCAAAACACACAAAAGGTACGTATGGCAACTGTATATTTGGAACCAAATCAGTTTGTATGGTATCAATGGCTTTGCTCTCGTAAACAATTTATCACTTGGGTAATTTTTATGGAAGAATTCATAACACATTATGAAGATACAAAAAGCAACACTTTTTTTAGCCAATTGATAAGTCTCAAACAAAAGGGTTCAGTAATGGAGCACATTGAGGAGTTCCAAAAATTGAACATAAGGGTAAAAGATATTCCAGAGGAGCATAGGATTGATGTGTTCATAGGGTCCTTAAAGGATAATATCCAACATGATGTTTGCCTTTGGGAACCTGATTCATTAGAGAAGGCATTCAGGTTAGCAAGAAAAATGGAAAGCAAAATTATGGCAACCAGGAAGCATACCACTCACAACTATAAAGACGGAAGTGTTGTTGCCCCTAGTCTTCCACAACCTATAAGGTTGACACCACAACAATTGGAAGAAAAAAGAGCAAAAGGGCTTTGTTACAGTTGTGATAGCAAATACACTAAAGGTCATAAGTGTGCTGAGAAGAAATTATTCTACATAGATTGTGAAGAGGAAGAAGAAAAGGAGCAAGAAAGATCAAAAGAAGAAGATATACTCCAGGAACAAAGCCTAGATGAAGAACAAATAAATCCGACCATATCTTGTAATGCATTGGCGGGAATTACCACTCCTCAAACCATCAAGATAGAAGGACAAATCAAGAAGAAAAAGGTAATAGTGTTGATTGATTCAGGAAGCACCCACAATTTTATTCATTGTAGGGTAGCAAAAGAATTGAATTGCTTCCTATATCCAGCACCAGAGTGTCAAGTGATGATTGCAAATGGAGGAACAATAAATTGCTCTGGAAGGTGCCATAATATCAAGCTATCCATGGGAGAATATGTATTGACTAGCCCAATGCTTGCCATTCCAATGGGAGGTGCTGATGTTGTACTAAAAGTCCAATGGCTACAATCGTTGGGTACAATAGCTTTTAATTTTCAAGAACTTTTCATCAAATTTTCTATGGAAGGAAAGGAAGTTAAATTAAGGGGTATTGCAGGGAAACCAGGAAAGATAATCAGCTCTAATGGTATGACAAAGCTTCTAAAAAAGGAGCAAAGAGGTGTAATTGCACAATTATGTTCACTAGATGTTTCCACATCGGAATCATCTATTTCTCCAGATCTCCAAAAAGTCCTAGACAATCATTCCAAGGTATTTGAGACTCCCAAAGGTCTCCCACCTATGTGTGATCATGATCATGTTATCCATCTGATTCCAGGAAGTGTTCCTCCAAACATCAGGCCGTACAGATATCCCTATGTCCAAAAAAGTGAAATTGAACGTATGGTTGCAGAAATGCTAGAGGCTGGTATAATTCAACCAAGTCAAAGTTCTTTCTCTGCTCCAATAGTATTGGTGCAAAAGAAGGATGGATCATGGCGCATGTGTCCGGATTATAGGGAGCTCAACAAGCTCACTATTAAAGATAAGTTCCCCATTCCTGTCATTGATGAATTACTGGATGAATTGCATGGATCAATTTACTTCACCAAGTTGGATCTTCGTTCCGGATATCATCAAATCAGAATTAAGATTGAAGACATTCTGAAAACGTCATTTAGAACTCATGAGGGTCATTATTAATTTTTGGTCATGCCTTTTGGCCTTACCAATGCACCTTCAACATTTCAAGGTTTGATGAATTCAATTTTCAAACCATTCCTTAGAAAATTTGTGTTAGTATTTTTTGATGATATACTAATCTACAACAAGTCTTGGAAGGATCATGTTGAACATGTTGACAAGGTGCTACAACTATTGGAGGAGAAACAATTATATGCAAAAAGATCCAGATGTTTCTTTGGAGTCCAGGAGGTGGAATATTTGTGTCATATTGTATCTCATGAAGGCGTTAAGGTAGACCCTAGCAAAATTAAAGCCATTAAGGAATGGAAAATCCCCACATCCATAAAGCATCTGCGAGGATTTCTTGGGTTGACAGGGTATTATCACAAATTTGTTAAGAATTATGGGAGAATAACAGCACCTCTAACAACATTATTGAAGAAAGATGCATTTTCATGGACTCCGGAAGCAACAAAGGCCTTTGAACATCTTAAAGAGGCAATGTGCCAAGCACCGGTCTTAGCTACACCGGACTTCACAAAAATCTTTATTGTGGAATGTGATGCTTCAGGAAATGGAATTGGTGTTGTTCTAATGCAAGATGAAAGACCCATTTCTTTTGAAAGTCGTCCAATCAAGGGAAAGTTTTTAAGCAAAGCTATTTATGAGAAGGAAATGTTGGCAATACTCCATGCACTTAAGAAATGGCGACCCTACCTAATGGGAAGACACTTCAAGGTAAAAACGGATCATGATAGCCTTAAATACTTTTTAGAACAAAGATTATCCTCTGAAGAGCAACAAAAGTGGGTCACAAAGATGTTGGGTTATGACTTTGAAATCATCTACAAAAAGGGGAAGCAAAATGTGGTGGCAGATGCACTCTCAAGAAAGGATGAGGATGTGGAAGCATTGTTGTGCGCCATTTCTATTATCCAAACTAGATTGGATAAACGAAGCAAGGGAGGAATGGAAGAATGATGAAGAAGTGTGGGCACTTATTCGAAAGCTACAACAAGATTCCAGTACGTCAGATACATTTAGCTGGAAAAATGATTCGTTATGGTACAAAGATCACTTATACCTTTGTAAGAATTCCCAGCTAAAACAAAAGATTCTTATGGAATTGCACACTTCTCCCTTAGGAGGGCACTCAGGATTTTTAAAAACTTACCACAGGGTTAAGAAGGAAGTTTTTTTGGGATGGCCTTAAATCAGATATTCAAAAGTTTGTGGCGGAATGTTTGGTTTGCCAACAAAATAAAGTTGAAACAATTAAGACACCGGGTCTATTACAACCTTTATCCATTCCAAGCCAACGTTGGGAGGAGGTTTCAATGGATTTTATCACAGGTTTACCCAAGTCTGAGGGAAAGAGTGTAATCATGGTGGTAGTTGACAGACTTACCAAGTATGCACACTTTTGTGCATTATCACATCCATTTAAAGGCAGTACAATTTCTACTACATTTATGGAAACAATTCAAAAGCTACATGGAAACCCAAAGATTATTGTAAGTGACAGAGATCCCATTTTCACTAGAAATTTTTGGACAGAATTATTTTCTTGTCTTGGTACTCAGTTAGCTCATAGCTCATCTTATCATCCTCAATCTGATGGGAAAACTGAGATAGTAAACAAATGTTTGGAAGGATATATTCGTTGCTTTGTATCTGATAAACAGACACAATGGGTCAAATGGTTGCCTCTGGCTGAATGGTGGTATAACACTTCCTTCCATACAGCAACAAAAATGACCCCATTTATGGCACTTTATGGGTATCAACCACCATCCATCACATCATATTTAAGAGAAAATTCTAAGGTTCAGGCAGTGGAACATCACATCGAACATCAACAACAAGTCCTCCAACTCTTAAAGGATAGCCTCATGTTGGCACAAAATAGAATGAAACAACAGGCAGATCAACATCGCAGTGAAAGAAGTTTTGCTGTAGGTGATTGGGTATTCCTACGGCTACAACCATACAAGCAAATGTCCCTAAAGCAAGCTAAGAAGGATAATAAATTATCACCAAAGTATTATGGTCCGTACAAGGTGTTGCAAAAGATTGGTACTATGGCATACAAATTGGAGCTTCCTGCAGCTTCTCGATTGCACCCAGTTTTCCATGTTTCATGTTTAAAGAAGGTTATAGGCGACAAGCTCCCAGTTCAAACAATATTGCCAGAACTTGACGAGGAAGGAAAAATTATATTGGAACCAAAAGCAGTCACAGAAATAAGAACTCGACAGCTACGAAATCGATCAATTTCAGAGTATCTTATCAAGTGGAAGAACTTATCCGCTGAACATTCCACATGGGAGGATGAGAATTTTATGCAAAAGTATCCAGAACTACTCAAGCGTTGAGGACAACACTTTTTTGAAGGAGAGGGGCATGTTGGGTCCCTATAATACTAGTGATTACCCCATTACTATTGTAGTTATACCCCTTATTTATATTGTTGTGCCCCTATTACCCCCATGTTGTTATTTATGTGCCCCATGGAATCCCTCTATTGTTATTTTTGTGGCTTTATATTATTATTGTTAGGTCAGCTGGATTATGTTGTGACTCCTTAGACTCCTATATATATAAAGGAGGTTTTGTCATTTGAATCATCGAAGAATTGTTCATTTATGTAATGTAAAGGAGGTTGCCCCCTCGAAGAGGCTGAATTCTAAGGCGTTGATCTATCTTTTCTATCTTTTCTTGAGCTGGTTACATAACATTGAGCATCTTGTCCAACTCTTTGCGCACCCTTTCCTTATATTTGGCATTCAAATAGTAAGGTCATTGTTTTATAGGCTTCGCATCAGGCTTCAAAGTAATCTTCGTCATGCCTAGGTCCCCAACTATCCCCTTCAGATTTGAAAACTTGGTGGGAAAAAATTATTGGTATTTGCACAACAGTTTTGTGACCTTATCAGTTGTATCCTCATCCTACTAGTTGCTTATCTTCGCAAACTTCGGTTGCGCATTCGATCCAATGTTTACGTGTCTAGTCTTCGACGACTCTGCTATGTCAGGGATTGCTACTTTGGGTCCTTCAACTTTGCGTTGTCCCTCAGACTCCGTAATGTGGATATTTATAGGATCATCTTCTTCTTCTTCGGTGGTCACATTATAGCATTCCAACGCATGGCGCAACTATATATTCCAGTTTGGTTGAACCCATTCTACCGGGTCCTTAGGCATTCTAAAGATTGCAGCCTTAATTTCTTGGAGCGCTTCATCAATACATTCGAAACCATCCTCAAAGTTGAAGGTTAACAAGAAACTCTCCCTGAGGATATCCCACTCAGTTGTTCCATGGCGTAGCTCTGTTTCCAAGTACCAATTCATCAAAATGGTATCCAAAGTATGACAAAATATGTGCACCCATTTAGGCTGAGGTTCCTCTCCCTAAACTTTATCCCACCACGCCAGATGCTCGTGCGGATCGTCTTCTCCAGTGTATTTCTCCATCATACAAGTATTGGCATACATGAACCTCAGCTTCATCATTCACCTATATTATTTCCAATCAGTGAAGCTATCCTTATGCGTACCCCACCAATGGGCAGGCGTAGCGCCATATCTCGTGCCTAGAACCGATGCTCTTCTCATACCTCCCTTTCAAACTTATCTAGAAACAAATTTACATCATCTAAACCATCATAATGAGGTAGATTCCGTACCTCTATAGATATGAAGTGAAGAAATTTTGTCAACATGTTGCAGCGCAGCGAGGAGACTTCATGTAATCTATTCTTCCAATGCTCAAGCTCTTCATCAGAATCTGAGGTGTAGGAGCTATCTTTATCCCAAGTAATTCATCCATCTATTGTAGGATTTATCTAGTCCTCAACTCATGTAGTGATCCTATATATATGATCTACATCGTCCTCTTCATCATAATCACAGACTGGTTCCATGTATCACACACCTTCAAATGGATCTAAGGGAACAATTAATTAGAGCTTTTTTCTTTCAAATATCATTCTTCGTTTCTTAAGATTGATGACTGCATCCATGTCAAATGCCCAATCAATGCCTAATAGCACAAGGTAAGTATTACTATCATCCACTATCTCAATCACTTCAAAATCGGCCAAAGCGCTTGCTCCTTCAATATCCACCATTACCCCATACAAGTGCCCCATAGGAATGATTTTCTACTAATTATCCATATGAAGTTGAATAGGAGACCACTGCAACGCAGGTCTCCCCATCCTTTCCCAAGTTTGTTGTGGTAGCACATTTGCATCAAATCCTAGTTCAAGAATTACCTGCTCCATTTCATACTCCCCGATCTGCACTGTTAGCCTCATTTCACGGCCTATTTGTTTCTTTCTTTTGCCCATTTTTCGTACAACACACGGTTCTGGAGGAGGTTTGACCTTACCTATATAGTTATCAATTAACTCTTGAAGCCCTTCTACCACCTTTCTATCCGTAATAGCTTCATAGGATTTATGTCTTGTGCTTCATTGTTTCCACTAGACTCATCCTAACTTCCTAAGGTAGAGGCCTCAACGAAGCTCTTTTTGGCTTCCATAAAGGTTTCTTTAGCCCGGTTTAGGTCGAATCCAACTTCCTTCTCTACAGCCTTGCATACCCATCCTTTAGTTTTTAGTTGCTTCCCCTTATCTTCTCTTGTGGTAATACCACTGCGTGTTACTATGTTAATGCTAGGCTCTTCTTCGCAAGGTTCTGCCTCATCATCTGAATTTTCTATGTGGGTGTTTTCGTCTTCTTCTCCTGCATCTTGGCTATTAGTACCGAGAAATCTTCTATAACATGATAAAACTGTCGGAAATACTGGTAGGATGGATGCATTGGGTTCTAATAGCCGCACGCAAAATGGACTGCTTCTCCACAATTATAAAAAATGATTTGGTCTTGACCCCTTCCAGCCCCTCCTCCTCATCCTCTTCCTCGGCCCTAGAATTCTTTGTGCACTGCACTCACGCCCTGATTTTGAGGTTGATTTTCCATTTGCATTCTATACGTAGAGGTTCGCTCCATCATCAGTTCGTAGCTCCGGCAATTGTGTTCATCATGCAAAACGATTTATAGAAAGTACAAAATAATTGTTGTGGTGTTTGCATAAATTTTTACAGGAGATGGTAGTCATCAGTAGCGCGCTTCCCAGCTACCTGACAGATAGCACACCATAAGGGTACTCTTGCACTCAATCCAACGATGTTTTCTGATTTTAAAGGAACTGGACCTCCCCCAATGAGGTAGTTCTGGTAAACAGGACAGTGGTCCTTATCATGACACTCGCCCTTACACTTCAGGCACCAAGCTTTTGCATGCACCTCGGTCTAGACTTTCTTTCCCTTCTTCAGGATCTATAATTCCATGCGTAATCTCACCAGCTGAGATTGAATCTATTGTACCCCTAAATTCGTTTCCTACACTAGCGAAGCTTCTAATCTCATGGAAATCTCCACTACCTATGCTTGTGTTTCTATTTTCTTCTGTGAAAATTGTAATCTCAGATGTGGTAGGAGTGAAGAAATACACCAGTCTCTATGTTGAGTATCTATAATAGTCATATTAGCTTGTTGAATCAAACATTTTAATCATTGATCAAAGTCCCATGTGAACTCATTTACCCTCTATTGAATCTCCCTGAACTCTATTACAGACTAAGCCTAAGATTTGGGCTTCTTGAATTCACTATTCAACGATTGTTGGGTCTTTAGCATAATCGTGGTGGGCCTATTTGTGCAGAACTTGATGTACCAACTCAGCACTCTGTCCCGCAGTACTGCGACTAGTCGTGCTTTCTTCATATTTTCATCAGTGCTTTTTTTGTCGTCCATACAGCATATGTGACAAACCAGAATTGTTCACGGTCTTCAATTCCCACACCCTTAAACACTGACAACTTCATTATATTCACCATATTAAATTATGGAGGTGGGGGTGGAGGCGGAGGTGTAGGTGTAGGTGTTTGAGGCAGAGGTGGAGTGGATGGATGAGGTATTCCTGTGATACCCTGAATAACAAGCTGTAGCACACTTCATGACATTCTCAGAACCTGATTCTTCATTCCTTTTGAATGTTCTCCCACTTCATGTAGTCCCAAACATCAAATTAAAGGGATAACCCATTTTTCACACAATAGCATTCTAATCCAAGTCTTCGGAGATTTTAGGTACTTATCTCTTGGTTCTTTGAAGAACTTGTGCTCTGCTTCGTTGTAGCTGATGGATGTATCAATCGCAAATTCAGTGATGAATCCTCCATGAATACAATTGGTCCAGTGGTTGATGGCCTGCACGATTTTATTTTTTGAAGCCTCCAAGCGCTTCACCAGTTCTGGGGTCCACATAATACGGCCGTTAAGCTTCCACGTACCCTGACTATCCACTAAGTTGTACAACCACTCATGTAATTCACAGGGGAAAGATCAAAAGAATATTTCATGTTCATCTGTATATAGGTGTATATTCAGCCACTCTTCCTTCAACAAGCACATATTTCTGTTTTCCTGAGCTAAAAACACACGCAGTTTCCGATCGATCCACTTCTCAATTTCTTTCTTAGTGGGGAACCACTTATAACACATCCCTTTAGAAATACCTCGATCCCAACAACAGAACCATTTTTTGGCTTGATGGGGCCTGACCTAGGTTCAACGTTAGTTGCACTAACCAACAAAACCCTAGCTGTTGGCCCTTTTGGCAACAACCTGTGTAGCATAGGCTACAGTCTCACCCGAAGTAGTATTCGGGGATGACAGAACCATGTTTCTGCATCCATAGGACTATTTGATAGGTTCATATGGTTCCTAGGGCTTATTTCTATCTTCGCAAACCCTAACCCTTTCAAAACCAATAATTATAGTAATTTACTTTAAATATCTTCTAGATCTTCATGAAGGCCTTTAATTATTCATAACATGTATAAACAATATAGAGATACCACTTTTGTGCACAAGATAAGCATTAATTAAGATAAATTGCATTACACAGCGTAAATATGGAAACTTTCAAAAGTAAGAAATATTACACAGATGCACAAGAATTGGCTTAAAACTATCTTTATTATATATAATCATTCAAGTACATACTCCTTTTCCCTGCACACTCAGCTGTAGGGGCCTGCGCACTCAACCTGCAGACTTACCAATGTCTTTGCATACTCAGCTGCAGGAGCCTTCCCTTTCGCCTAAGTACATGAAACAGACTGGTGAGTGCCATTATTGTAGCAAGAATGCTGCAACTCCTGGGCTTCCAACTTTACTTTTATCAACCCGGTAGTTCATAACAAACTTGGAAGCATCGATGCTATATGCACATGTACTAGTTCTCACTGCAAGTTGTCACTTGGTCAGCTGGCGCAAGATCACTAGGAGCTCAAGCCAACTTCTATAGATTTCAGAAGAAGCTCTATGTGTGATGGAAGGAAAGAAAGATTACTCTATAGATGCTATTCTAATCGCAGAAAGGAGAAAGACTAGAATGTAAAGCAAAACCTAGTAAACCCTAATTAACAAGCTAATTCTACTTTTTCCAAAACATTATGAAAACCATGAAATAAATGCCATTACCTACTCAAGGAAGTAAACAACATCTAACCATGCTATTTCTGGAAGTAAATAAGCAAAAAACACATTTTTGGATTTTTATGTGTTTTTATGTGAATTTAACATGCATCTAATTTATTGTGTGTGAGTGTGGTAGCGAACAGGTGGCGTTAGAGGATAGTTTTGGAGATTTGGAGGATGTAGGATGGTGTGGATGGGTCTTATGAGGTCTTAGGTGCCATTTTGGAGGCTTTTCCCATACTCGGCCTTCAAAAGAAAGCCTACAAGAAAAACTATAGGAGGACACATGAAAACTACAGGAGGCCTACAGGAGGGGGCCGAGAGCAATTTTCACTGTTTTGAGGGTGTGAGAGTGGGTGGAAAAGGTGGATGAAGGATGGAATGAGGTTTTAGGGTGCCTAAGGTCTACCATGAATCACCAGGAGGGAGAAAGATGATTGGGTTTTCTCAAGGAGAGAGAGAAAAGTTCTATGAAAAATGAAGGAAACTAGGGCAGAATTGATGTGCGGTTTGGGAGACCTATAGGGCATGGATCAGATGAAGGGTGTGACTGCTGGTAAGCTGGCCTATTGCTGGAAGAGATCTGCTACATAGAAACTGACAGTCAACCAAGAAAATCAAGCAACTAATGAAATGAGTGCATCCTAGGAAAACAAAGTTTTGCATTGAAATGGCCTAAACTATGATGCATAGAAGGAAATGCTAGGAAATGATGTAAGAAAGGAAAGAATACAAAAGGACTATTTCAAACTAGTAAGTGGACATGATAAAGAATATCTAAAGCAAAGCAAAACTAGACTATCAACCTACTAGAGAGCTGCAAACACTAGAAGTCCCAGGAAGGAGGAAAATCTGTGTTTTTGGGGCAGCAAGAGAGTCTTTGCCTCAAATCATAGTCCCAAAGGGAGGAAGAGAGGCCAAGGCACTATTTCTAGCCTTTTGAATCTTCTTTGATCACTGCTTAACCTCCTACAAAAATCACAAATGGAAGCAAGCTACTAAATCATCAAAATCAATCTATTCTTAACCATAAGAGAAATACATCTAACCGCAAACTAATCTACAAACTGAAGTAAAGCATACAAATACAAGTAAATAGAAGCTTGGCTGCTTGGGTTGGGCCCTAACCCAAGAGCTTCAACCCTCTGAGGTAACTCAGTGCTAGCTCAAAAAGGATTCCATCTTCATTATAAAAAAATAGCAAGATTACATAAAACTGTCATAAAATAGTAAGCTTGAAATTTGAGCAGAGTTTACTTTAGAAAAAAGTTGACCCTAGTGAGGCCCTAGGCCTCTCTACTTATACATCTGAAGCTACCAACGGCTTCCTTAAAAACAGGGAGGCTTGGCTCCCAAAACTCGAGATTACTATCAATCATCTTCCACTTGCTCGACTGCCCTCTAGTGCATGATTCTACTGCTTGTACTCCGAGCTGAATGAAGGGGAATTCTAAGTGAGGAGAAATAAATGAGGGGGATTCCCTCCTATAAGTCCTCTCCTTTATCTACTTCAAGTTATTGCTGCAGTTTGACCACTAGATCCTTGACTTTGACCTCGAAATCCATCAATAATCTGCATTAAATACATGTTAATCCACATGGCATAATAACTAACTCAACTCACCCTATGAGCATAAATATAATCAAAAAATGATACAATAAGCTAAGAGAATGGTTGACTTGACTAGGTTAGGAGGTAAAATGAGCCCATATATTTACCCATTTATGAGGCTCATTATAGACCTTTCATGCATTCGCCTACTTACCCTTACAAATATTTATATCAATTAGATCATCCCTTAGAATCTCTATGACTCTTCTATTTATGGCCTTTATTTTACAATACCATGGTTCATGGACCGTGGGCGGGTCTCAAAACCTTCCTATCACCTACCCACCTAAGGGACTAAAGCCCCTTTGACTCTGACTAGCTTTGTGCTCCGCTTCCACATTTCGTGGAGACTTTACATCTTTATAAAAATAATTTACCAAAATTTACCCTTGGGACCCCTTCCCAACATAGATCATTGACTTTAAATATATGTAAACCCAAATAGTGAAGAGGTAACAAATTAGCCAATCATTGTTCATCATCACAGTTCCCTTATCAAATTTTTCCACATTGTCCTTTTGAGCCAAAAGAGAGAAGTTTTCATGCAAAGTTTTATTGAAGAAAGCACGAAAGAAAAGAAAGGAGAAAACCAAAAAACAAGATCAAAAGAACAAAACTGATGGAGAGTTGAACTAAAACAACACGTACGACAAAAATACGAAAATACAACAAATGTGGAGACTAGATGGAGAGAAAGTGCATGGTGAGTATGCAACGAAACTAAAATGCATCTAGACCTACTCCTAACCTAACTGGATAGAAGGTCAGGGTTAAGTGAAATGAAATTTCCAATGTAAGCACAGTAACTACTCCCGACCTGCAACCAAAAATATACAAGCAATTAAAATTGTTATAACATAATGTGCAACATAAAATATAAGAACTTGAATAACTTGCACAATAGGTTGAAGGTCTTGTTTATGAATACAAAGATATGCCATAATAACTAACTTAAACCGGACTTGAGCTTTACCTTGTTGATTGAAATTATGATCATACAAACCTTAAGGTTGTTTGCGAGTGTACATTCATCCATGTTTTCAGTTTTTACAAACATCATGAATGTCTGAAACTTATTATTTGCAATAAAGCTTGTCGAGTAAGATTACTCTAGCCCTTAAGCAATCACATCACGATATCCAAAACAACCAATTTGAAAACCTTGAGGCTTATGAGAAAATAAATTTTCAGTTAACTAATTTGAATCACAAAGAGAATCTCCAATATTATGATCGGATTGGTTGATTAACATATAAGGTCCTCGATCCTCATGTGTCAATTTGAATAGAATATCTATATTTTTATAAGGGTTTTGATCCCCGACTGGTACATAGATTTTCAAACACTCAAGAATAGATAGTATGCCAGAAACACGATTAAATTCATCACATACACAAGAGGGATGAGAAGATAATCAATCTTGGAAGAGTTTGATAGAGAAAAATCCTCCAAAATCAAAATGACCTTTATCTTGATAATGAAGATGATAGACTTAAAGGCTATAAGGATCCACAACATATGTGCTCTCCAACCCTTAGTCTAATATAGGGGAATCACATGAAAAGGGACTAACCAAACAAGAATCCTTTATTTGATCAGAAATTCTATCTTGAGGATTGACTTTTAAAACCTTAAATTACTTTAAGAATGAACTTACACCTAGTGGAAAAATGTTAAGGAAATAATTATGCATGAAAATTTGGATCCAACTTATTTCAGAAATATTAGTAGGATTGTGAGAACCTGGCATAACCATCAGCAAGAGAATATGTGCCTCAACTTCCTAACAAGTCCCTAAAGTTTCTAAAAGTGGATCATCAAATCTAGGTGGCTTTGAGAGATTAACAGGTAAATATGCACCACTATCGTGAGATGTATCAATGAAAACATTGTTAATGCCAATAGTTTTATTAGATTCAAGGTTAGGCAGATAAAACTCTTGATGTATAGAGCATTTAAATGCATCGATCAGAAAACTCTCTTGATTAGATAGAGTTAGAACAATTTCCTCTTGACTTATGGAAGATTTATAGTTAACCGAGTCATGAATGATAGATTCAAACTTTTCATCCTCTGATAATAGAATCACAACATCCTATACTTGATTGCAACCATTACCAACTAGATAAATATCTAAAGGATTTAAAGGGACTGTTGGTATAAAAAACTTCTCGAACATATTTGGGTACAATAAGTAGTGTGCTAGAGGTGTGGAAGGAAAAAAAGACTCAAGAGTGGGAGCACCAATTGTAAATAAATCATATTTATCTTGTAGGAATAACAAATCAATACCATTTTCTTCAGTACAATGGTCAAAGATAGGTATGCCAATGTGACACTCAAATTGACCAGGATATACTGAATATTAAAAAACCTAAAACATACTTCTTCCGACCTTGTATATGAATATGTATATATTAGAGTAATTCTAGGACCATTTTGAATTGAAAGAGTATCCCATTTGATAAATGGATATTGTACACTATGAGAAACAGTGTTTGAATCGATACCTTGCAAAATTGAGCCTTCAAAAGAAGAAAATATAACATCTGATGTACTTGTACATTCATCACCATATGTGTTAATTGAAATGGGGATGTCATGGTGATGATTATCCAAGGTCTTGACTTGAATGAATCATTTAGAATCACTTGACATGTTATCAAGATTACAAGATTTGTAATCAGCCGGAGGTGCAAAATTATCATCTTGAAAGAGAGAAGAAAAATATGGCATATCTTCAACACCTTGCTACATTGCATGTGTAATGAAACTACCTTGTATATGATCACTGCTTGAAACAATAGGTTGAACATCTAGAGAGTCTGGAGTAAGTTGATCAAGGGGATCATGAAACAAGGGATCATGAGACATAGATGGTGGAGGTTGAAGGGTATCCCTTGAGGAAATTCTACTTTAAATTAAATTATATTCAATATTTGAATCATGCATATTGACGTGACCTTTAAAATATACATGATCAACCTTCACCTTAGACTCCTTGTAGCTACTAAACCATTCCAAGTTCCCCCCCATAAGATCTAAAGCATGGGAAGGTGATGAAGGTGGAAGAGACAGATCAACAACTTGCTTTTTAGATTTCCCAACTTTATCGTTATCACAACGAGGTACCCAAATTGGTACTGAGAAAGGAGGAGGACAAAGGACAAAATAAATAGTAGGTTCATCCTCACAAATTTGGGGTGTCTCATGGTTTGTAGAAGTTGGGGAAGGAGAATGATTCAGGGGTTTGGATTCAAAAGATCTCAAGGTGAGTAGGATCAAACTCTGAAATTTTTCCATGATGAAATCTGAATCAATCACTCCCTCGGTAAATTAATAAAAGAGGTGAAGAAAAGGATTAAGAAAATCCTATACAGATTCACCAGATTTCATTCTAAGCAAATCAATCCTTTTACAAACATCTTGATAATCATACCTGTCAAAGGCTTGATGAAGCTCCATAGTGAGTTGTTCAAATGAATGAATGGAAGAAGTTGGTAAATTCTGACACCATTTATTAACTCGATCTTCAAGAGTGAGGGTGAACAATTTACTAGAAACATCTTCACAATCAGTTTCACAATATTCACAAAAATGGATAAACAAATATATATGTTGAGATTTGAATGTTTCACCCTTGCCATCAAACTTCAATTGAGACAATTCATCAATTTTAAAATTTGATCTATTAGAAAAACATCCTGGGGTTATGCTTTGGGAAAGATCCATTTAAGATAAGAGATTCAAAACAAACTCAATGGGAATAAATTTTCATTTGGCCCTCCTTCTAGCACCAACTGTTGATGGTACTGGAAATTCATCAACCAAGGCGGTCTCCCCAATGTGAAGCCCCAGTTAGACCTCACACTATTTGGAGTAGGAGCCCCATCTAGAGTATCGACCCGAACACCATAACTCTAAGGTTTGCCTTAGCTACAATGGATAACATAAGAGAGTATGCACGTAACCTTTGAAATCAACAAGTAATTTGATAGTTTGAAACACTAATTGCAATGTGTAAAGGAATACTTTCACAAGAGGGAAGTAGAAGTGAGCCTCCAGAAGGAAAGTAAGAGAGGTACACGAGAGAGGAAATATTTGTTAGTTATCTAGTGAAATAGTTCACAAAGACACAACAATCATTAAAACACATACAACACATGTTCAACAAGATAAGTACCAAAGTCAACGAAATAGTTCAATAGCACATGTGAACAAAACATATACCACAAACATATAAATAATAATCTTACTATATTAATGATACATGCATGAAAATTTGGTGTCTCATTGGGCTTCTAATTATTAGGTGAAAGATCAAAGTACATAGTTACGATGGCGAGACACTATCTCCAATAATGAAACATTAAGTCACTTCTTGCTTCTCCAAAGAATGATCTTCACTCTTATGTTAAGATATAGAAGCCAAGGCTATCTCTCCAAAGCCTAAGACTCCAAAAGCCATTTTCTTGAGTTATGAGGGTGTATTTATAGCAAGAGGAATGACCTTACATATCCTCGTGATTCTTGATATTTCCCCATGTCTCTTAGACTTCCAAGTGACCCTTGAACTTATACAAGACTCTTGGAATTTCTTAATCACTCTTTAGTCTATATGTGACTTCTCCTATTCCACACGTGAAGCTGGGACTTCCACACATTTACATTTTTTTCATTTTTCAAAATATATAATTACATTCCACATCATGTGCAAAAACGCATTAACATATGTGACGCTGTGATGACACTTATACAAGCCATGACTTGGCACAATATGACTAAGATATTCATGATGATATGTCCAAGACAAGCTTCTCTTCTTGCCACTTCCTTCATGTCTTCGTGGAAGGTATTGCATGTGCTTCATATTCATTCTCCAAGGGGATGAATGATATAGATTCTTCATGTGATCCTGATCTTTGATCTTATGTCATGAGCTAGTGTCCCTTCATATTCTTGCTTGACAACTATCTTGTCTTCATAGATTCATGAGTTTCTTGTGGCATAGTCTCCTTCTCCTTCTCTTCAAGCATCATCCAGTCATGTCAAAATATATTACCTGCGGCTATAAATCACTGATGTCAAGACAACATCAGTTTGGAAATATTCTAGTCTATCTTGCTTCATGAAAATCATTGATTGAGCTAGAACTAGGTACTGGACTAGGAGGAAGGCAAAAGATTGTGTAGTGCACAGTTCCATAGGCCAATAGTGAGGGTCTGATTTTTGTGAATGTGCAATGCACAACATTAGAGGCCTGAGAGATAATACTATGCAATTGAGGGTCACAGTGAGGCAATATTTCCCACTATAATTGCGCAATGCACAATTCAAGAGAGAGAGAGAGCCAAAGGATATCACAGTTGCATCATTCAGGAAGGTAGGGAGACAAATTTCTACTTGGAACTGCATAATGCACAAAAGGAGACTAGATGGGAGGCATGATTGCACAGTTCTGTAGATTAGGAGGCAGTTATTTAGCACTGTGACTGCACAATGTGTAGTCCTTGTAGGAAGTAACTACACATTATGTTGTTCCAAGATATAGGGATGAATTCTTGAGGATTGCAATTGCATAATTCACATTTCAGAGGGGCAGAGTGAGTCCAGGTTGGTCGGGCATGAGAATTTCTGAAATTTGACTAAGTGTGGGATCAATGAGGCAAAGATAAATACAAGGTAGGACTTGAAAATGATCACACACTTAGAACAATTCATGAAGCAACATTGAGCACTCAACACTCAGAATTAACATGATCCCCTTAATGCGATGACAAAACAACATTCTCCTCCAAGTGCGACACTTAGTATACACTTTGTGATGACAATGATGACACTAGAACGACAATGCATACAACTTGGGGAATGAGTCTAATACATTTCTATATGATAAATATGACCCATTGGTACCAAATTTTCCTATTGAAATGAATCATAACTCCACTTTCGCAATGTGCAACACTTCCTATGCCAAAAGACAACACCTACGAAAGTAAGAGAAAAGTACAAATGACACTTGGAAAGGCATAAAGAAAGTGAAAGAGACACATGTCAAAGCAAAGATAACATGAAAAAAAACTCTTGTTAAAGTGAAAGCAAACAAAAATGGTAGTCACAAATGTGAAAGAGACACTTGTGAAAACAAATGCGTGCCAAAGCAACAATTGAGAAAACTCACCAAAATAGAAGTACAATTGCAATCGAAGTGAGGACGATTGTTAATGGAGAGTGCACACTAACTATCAAAACATGTTGTGTAGTAAATTGTGATTATGGATCACGTAGTCACTGTAACTAGTGATTGTGCAATGAAATATTTGTAACACCCTTGGGTAGATGTGGGAGGAGGGTGTTACAAAAGGTTACCAATTGTTCCTGATAAGCCTTTTTATGAATGAGGCCTCTATTTTCTTCATTTTCCATTATTTTCCTTCATTTTCCTCCTCACATGTAACCTGTGACCTTTCACCTCAATTTTCTCCTAATTTACATTATTTTCATAAATAATTTTGCCAAAAATGTCATTTTTCCTTTCCAAAGCCTTAGGCATTTCCTTTGCCATTTTCCTTAGCCAAAAACAATAACAAGTGATCCCCATCACTAGGATTCTGCCCAACATTCAGCTTGGAATAAGTGTTCCATCATCTGTGGTTATTTATTAACTTTTGTTACAGAACTCTCCCTCTTGGGGGAACAATGTCCTTGGTGTTCACAACACCTATAACCACAAAATGTTTGTATGCAAAATATATATTGTCAATGGAGCTTTATAACTTAGTTCGATGCAGTATTTACAATTATCATCCTGCTAAAAGTGAACCAACATAATAACATGAAATCATAACAAAACACTGCATAATGGAGCTTTATAACATAGCTCATGGTGGTATTTACATCCATATACATATGTACATAAGCCAACATCATCAAAGCATATATCAAAATTACACCAAAACACCAAGCCAAAACTACTTTGCATCAACCAAAAAACAAGGAAGGATACATAGCTCGCATCTTATCCGCCATCTCCCATGTAGCTTCATCAAGCCCAGAGGGCTTCCATTTCACCTTAACTTGCTTGGTTCCGGAGCGTGAACACTTTTTTTTGCAATATACACTGAGGCTTCGGCTGGAATTCTCCATCTGGTTCCACCTACAGTACAGACTAGTCAATCACATGATCAACATCCTTAACATACTTCTTAAGCAAAGATACATGGAAAACATCATGGACTTTCACTGTTGGCAACAGTGCAAGTCAATAGGCTACTGGCCCAATCCTCTCAATGATACTAAAGGGTCCACAAACCATGGTGCCAGCTTGGCACAAGATGTAAGAAAGGAGATCTTCTTTGGTTTGATGTGAAAATACATATGTTCCCCAACCTGGAACTCCTTGAACAACCTATTCCTATCTGCATAAATCTTATGCCTATCCTGTGCTACCTTTAGATTCTTCTCGATCACCTACATCTCTTGTTCCATGTCTCCCAACATTTCTGGTCCAATCAATACCTTACTAACCGAATCAATCCAACTGATAGGAGTCTTACAACTACGCCCATGCAATGCCTCAAAAGGACTCATCCTCAATGAATCCTGATAACCGTTGTTGTATGTGAACTCTACAAAAGGGAGATACTCTTCCCACTTCCTCTGGTGATGCATCACATACATCCTCAACATGTCTTGTAATATCCTGTTGACCCTCTCTGTATGTCCATCTATCTGCATACAATAAGTTGTGTTAAAGGCCATCTTTGTGCCCAAACCTACAAATAACTCCTTCCAAAACTTGGAAGTGAACTTTGCATCCCTATCTGACACAATATTCTTTAGAACACCATGCAATCTGACCACATCTTGGATGAATACTTGTGCTACATCACTAGCTAAGAACATAGACTTCACCAGAATGAAGTGTGAAACCTTTTTAATATGTCCACAATGACCATAATGGAATCATGTTGTTTCACTATCTTTGGCAACCCTATGATGAAATCCATGGAAATAACCTCCCATTTCCATTATGGAATCACAATCAGATGTATCAGTCCACTTGGATGTTTACACTCTGCTTTCACTTGTTGATAGTCGGAACATATAGCGACAAACTCTGCTACATCCCTCTTTAGATTTGTCCAATAATAAAATTTATTCACTGTAGTTAATGTCTTTTGATAACTTGGGTGACCTGAATAAGGTTTTGCATGAAACACCCTCAATATCACCTTCTTGAGCTCATTATTAACCAGTACATAGATCATGTCTTGGAACCTGACCAACCCATATGTTGTAAGACAATAATCCATACCTTGTGCACCTACACCTATACCTGTACATCCACATGTACCTATACCTGTACCGGCATCCAGTTGCAACCTATGCACAATCTCCATATACCTAACATATTGTTGACTTGCTTGCAAGGTCTTATCTTGTAAGTTTGTCCCATATGAGCTCATAGTTCCCAAGTGATTTACCTATACTCGTCTGCTAAGAGCACCTACCACCCTATTCTCTTTACCTTTGATGTACCTAATCTCAAAATCAAACTCATTGATCATGGCCAACCATTTAGCCTGCCTGGCGCTCAATTTTGACTGGTCAAACAAATATCTCAACCCAATTTGATCACTCATAAGTACAAATCTTTTGCTAAGAAAATAGTGTCTGCACATATTCAATGCATGTATGAACGCTGATAACTCCAAATCATGTGTCGAGTATTTATTCTCATGCTTGTTTAGTTTTCGGGACTCATAGCATACCACTTGTCCATCCTACATAAGGACTCCACCAAGTCCTCTCTTGCAAAAATCTATGCATACCACAAACTCTTTGTCTGGATCTGCAATCAGTATCACTAGTGCATGCGTCAACAACTGCTTAAGTTGCTCAAAGCTAGCCTCATACTCCTCACTCCATTCAAACTTCTTACCTTTCCTTTGTAATGATGTGATAGGATAAGAAATATGTGAGAAGTTCTTGATGAACCTCCTATAGTAGCCTGCCAAACCCATGAAAGATCTCACCTCATCTACATTCTTAGGAGCTACCCACTCATGATGACCCTTATCTTCTCTAGATCTACTGCAATGCCCTCCTTGGAGACAACATGCCCCAAGTAGTGTACCTCAGTCTGAAATAAAATAAACTTGTTGAGCTTAGCATACAACTGATGCTCTCTCAATAACCTCAACACTGCTGCTAAATGTTCAACATGTTCTTCCTCATTTTTAGAATATACCAGTATATCATCAATGAACACAATAACACACTTATCCAAATATGGACGCAATACATTATTCATCAAACACATAATTGTAGTTGGAGCATTAGTTAATCCAAATGGAACAACAACAAACTCATAATACCCATACCAGGTCCGGAACACAATCTTGTAAATGTCCTCCTATTTTATGTGTACCTCACGGTGTTCGGATCTCAAGTCCACCAAGTCCTCTCTTCAAAGCATCTATGTATACCACAAATTATTTGTTTGGATTTGAAATTTGTAGCAATGGTGCATGCGTCAACAACTGCTTAAGTTGCTCAAAGCTAGCCTCACACTCCTCACTCCATTCTAACTTCTTACCTTTCCTTTGCAATGACATGATGAGATAGCCAATATGTGATAATTTCTTGATGAACCACGTATAGTAGCCTACCAAACCCATGAAATATCTCACCTTATCTACATTCTTAGGAGCTACCCACCAATGATGACCCTTCTCTTCTCTAGATCTATTGCAATGCCCTCCTTGGAGACAACATGCCCCAAGTAGTGTACCTCAGTCTGAAAGAAAATACACTTGCTGAGCTTAGCATACAACTGATGCTCTCTCAACAACCTCAACGCTACTGCTAAATGTTCGACATTTTCTTCCTCATTTTTAGAATATAGAAGTATATCATCAATGAACACAATATCACACTTATCCAAATATGGATGCAACACACTATTCATTAAACACATAATTGTAGTTGGAGCATTAGTTAATCCAAACAGAAAAACAACAAACTCATAAGACCCATACCTGGTCCAGAACACAATCTTGTAAATGTCCTTGTCTTTGATGCATACTTGATGGTATCCAGATCTCAAGTCGATCTTTGAGAGCACTGTTTCTCCCTTCAGCTGATCAAATAATTCATCAATCCTAGGCAAAGGGTACCTGTTCTTGATAGTCACTTTGTTCAATTGCCTGTAATCAATGCATAATATGAATGTTCCATCTTTCTTCTTTATGAACAATATCGGTGCGCCCCATGGTGATACACTTGGCCTAATGTATCCCTTATCCAACATTTCCTTCAACTACAACTTTAACTCAACCAACTCAAGTGTGCTCATCCTGTAAGGTGATTTTGATGTTGGAGTTGCCCCTCACACTAACTCAATAAAAAAGTATACCTCCCTGTGAGGTGGCAACTATGTACTTTCCTCAGGAAATACATCCTTGAACTGATGTAAAACTGGGTACCTGCTTAACACATCCATATCCTCAACTTCCTTACCCTTATCACTAGAAATGTGCATTGCAAATAACTTACACCCTTTCCTATAGCTACGCTTTTCTTGCATAACTGTCCCCATCCTAACTGATGTAGCTTTCTTCTTACCCAGTAAGACTCTTGGTTCGCCATTTTCATCAACATACTCAATGGCTTTTTCATAACAGTCTACCTTGGTTCTATGAAGATACAACCAGTCCATGCCCAACAACATAATGTGTGAACCCAATGGTAATACATTCAAATGTGCTACGGTAGGCATACCATTCAAATCAAATGCACAAGATCTTACCCAATGATGAACTCGTTTCTTCATACCTGTAGCCAGCTACACTAACCAAGATTCTGCATGCAATTCCTTACTCAAACCACACTTATCCACCAAGTCAGGACTAACATATCTATAATTAGATCCAGGGTCAACCAAAATAGAAATAACTTGATCACAAATCTTACCGTCCATATAATTGATAGATGTCTGATGATCTGCCTATTTTTATCCAATGTTTCATAGATATGTGGAATACTCTAACCAACATCCCCAACAGTTTGTGCCTCTACGCATTATATATTTGAGGTCTATTACCCTGATTCTACAATCAATCTCTCCTGTGATGATCCTTGCCACAAATCCAACACTCTATAGGCTTCCAACCTATCTCCTTATTTTTTTCTCATGATCGGAATCCTTTTCCTCTATCTAATGCATTGAACTTCTTAAGTGGTGCAACATTCTCCTTGTTAGTTGTATTCTGAGGTCTTGCTCTCTTTCTGTCCCATTTGCCTTTGTTCTTTGCATTACCTTTCCAGTCTAACTTAGTCTCAATTTTGCGCTTTGATTTTTCATAGCAATGCCTTAGCTTCTGAATGGTCACCTCCAATGATCTAGGCTCATCGAACTCAATTATATCTTTAAATGCAACTGGTAACCCACTAATGAACCTATGAATATTGGCCTTTTTCTCTGTGAGATAAGGCACATACCTCCGTAACTCCAAGAACCTCCTAGTGTACTCATCATCTGTCATGGAAGCCATCCTTAGCTCATAAAAAATTTTCGCTCTGTCATCAAAGTATCTCTCTGACAAGTACTTATTGAATAGCCTCTCAAACTCACTCTAATTCAAGTCCTCCTCATAAATGCATATAACATTCTTCACATCTTCCCACCAAATGTCTTCTTTACCTTTGAGACTGAATGCAGCCACTCTAGCCTTCATGTTCTCTGAATAGTTATGCAACCTTAAGACTTTCCGCATGCCAAGAAACCATGCCTCTGCATCCTACAGTTTCTTCATCTCTCCATAAAATTTTGGTGGCTTTGCTTTCTTAAACTCATGCGGAAAGTATCCCTTATCACTCCTCCTATAAGGATGATACCAATGACGATCATGGTGCTTATCTGAATCAAAACTAGAATCATACATGTGCCTATCCCTTCTCCTATCTAGAGTGCCCAACCATCTTCCATCTCTGATTGTGTCATCTCTATCTAATTTGTGACCACCATGCAACTGACTACCATATGCCCCATTAATTCTATCCTCCTGCTCATAGTTGATCTGATGTGGTCCCTGTCGTTGAAAATCTGACAAACTCTGAAGTATTACTACATCTACCTCTGCTAACATTTCCTATGTATGTATGATTCTGTCATAACCTACCTTACAACTCCTTATTTCTTCCTTTAAACTTCTCAATGTCACTGACAAGTCGGAAGAGTTCCCAACACCATACTGCTCTTTTTATTCATAGGGAGAGTCTTTGTAGTCAACCATCTTGCTATCCATCTGATATTTCTTCCTGCAAGGTGTATCATGTTAGCTAAACCAAATCATGATAAACCAACGTACCTTAGTATAGCTTGAAGAGGATACCTTGTCTGCAAGATCAACAAATCAACATGATACATGTATAACATAATCATGAAATCATATAGAAACATAAAACATAAGCATATGACAATGCAACCACCATTCTAGCTTGGGTCCAGTCATCAATGCATGACCTCAACAACAACACACACCATGACCTCATGCATGACAACCACCATCGTTATGTCACTATACACTTGACCACATGAAAACATGAACATGCATAAGTGGTGCATAACCATCCCCAAATATGCATACACACATATGGCCAAGCATGAATGAACAATACTTGAAATAAAACCTACAAGAATGATACATGCAACCAAGCATACAAGAATGTAATCAAACATACTGTAATGGTACATGTAAGCGACAAGAATAGACATGTAACCAGTTATACACTCACAATGATGCATTCCACAATAGCACCTCAAATTTCACATGATGACATCACTATAACCATGAACAACATCATACAAATGCAACAACCACATGGAATGCAAGGGTGAGAGACACACATGCAACTGACATGCATGCATGACCAACACATAGCCCATCTAGTCTAAGGGGTGAACCATGCTCTGATACCACTTTGTAAAACCCTCCTCCCATATCTACCCAAGAAACCAGCCAGTCACGATAAACATGCGAAGAGAGGAAACTATGATATGATTTGACCTCCTAAGTCATGTTAAGGAAGTGGAACCGACGGAAAAAAACCATACAGCCATTAGTTATCAGCTACTTGACCCTTATGAACCAATTCAATACTTTATATAGCTTGCCTTGGGGTCCCACTGAGCTTTTGGAAAATTTAATGCTCAGTCACTCCAATGCTATAGGTATGAGTGCGACCAACAACCCAAATTCGCTCTCACAAGCTTCCCTCCCAATGACCAGAGACCAAAAATGTTAGTGCTATGCCAGCGACTCCAGGATTTGAGCCCCTTTTTCAAGCCCAGTGCCCAATTCACTGCCTGGAGTTGGAAAATCTATTCAGATCAGTAAAATAACATGGAAATGACAGGACCAAAGAAAATACTTGTTCAAGACCTTGACTGGAACCCTACTAGCCATGATAGGCATTTCATCAAACATATTGCAAATGTGTAATCTACAGGTGTAATTAACAGTTTTGAGCATAGGGGTCTCAAACTTAGATGACAATCATTAAGAACCATTGATGGATCAAGACATCAACTTCCGTTCCATCCATTAGGTCATAGATACATTGATCATTCAAATACAAGTAAAAACGTGAGGAAATGGTTGCTTTCATAAAACACATAGATAACTAGCATAATAAGGACAGAAATACTCATGAAATTACAGCCATACAAACGACATACAATCCATCAAAATTCTCATAGAAATACAAGGAGAAATAAACTTTCATTAATGATGCAAAATCCAAACCCGCGATGGGACTTCCATGTTCCACTTGACCATAGAATGGCTAAGCCAAATCTCTCTTCATCCATTCACCCTCGTGCCATATTCCAATCATGAATGTGGGATCTCATACAACATGTCAATCAAAACTCTTCTAGGGCTTCTAGAGGCCATCCACCTCAACCCATCAAACAATGATTCCACCTCACGGTCAAACATCACAAAACCATCATCAAATTGGTTTCCATCCAAGCCTTCCAGAGCATTTGTTCCAACCAAGGAATCCAAGGCTAGTAACTCAACCCAAATTTGTCGTCGGGCTTCTAGAGCGTTTTTCCAACCAAGCCTTCTAGTATTAGTAACTCAACCAAAGTTGTTACAGGGATTCCAGAGTGTTTGTCCAACCAAGGCTTCCAGGAACTAATAACTCAACCCAAGCTAAGGAAACATGAGAACCAGCCAAAACAAAACAATGGAAGTAAACCCACAATCACCATGGCTATCTAGGAAATGGCAAGGCTAGGCAATCCACTATCAATCCAGGCAATCCTCCATGCCAATGATAGATCACAACTAAGAAACAACATGCATGTGTCATGCATGCCAAAAATAGTGAAGGAAACATACATGCAACTCGGTACTTGCAAGAAAATATGATGTAGTTACTGATCCTGATGCCTTATTGTGCTTTCCTGCTCTTCCTTTTCCTTTTTGCTCCAAAAATCCAAGTATGCCACACCCACCAAGAGTGCTCCAAGAAAACTCTAAGTCTCCAAGAGTATAAGAGAGAGAGGGAGAGAATAATGAGAGAGCTCCAAACTAAACTGACGAAAGGTTACTAACTGATCCACATAAGCCTTTTTATGAATAAGGACTCTATTTTCTTCATTTTCCATTATTTTCCTTCATTTTCCTCCTCACATGCAATCTCTGACCTTTCACCACCCTTTTCTCCTAATTTCCATTATTTTCATAAATAATTGTGCCAAAAATGCCATTTTTTCTTTCCAAAGCCTTAGCCATTTCCTTTGCTAATTTCCTTAGCCAAAAAAATCACAAGTGACCCCATCACTACGATTCTTCCCAACATTCAACTTGGAATAAGTGTCCCATCATCCATGGTTATTTCTTTTTAACTTTTATTACATGGAATTTTCACCAGGGCTGTTACAAATCGTAAGATCCTCAATAGGCTCAAAAATTTCAGTGATTGCAACATTTTGGACGGTGTTTGTCGCAGCGACAACAACTGTCATATTTAGAAAATATCTACGAGTTAATAATTTGGCACGTGAATTTGAATCCATCTCATTCATTCATGTTCCTAGATCCCAACATAACTTTGTAGATATTGTAACAACCTTGGTTAAAAATCCATGTAAAATATATATAAGACCACAGTCATGGGACACATATTCCAAGTTGAATGGTGGGAAAAAATATCCTAGTGGGTGCTCATTCAATTTATTATGGCTAAGGAAATTGACAAAGGCCCTAGCTAAGGCTTTGGAAAGGAAAAATAACATTTTTGGCACATTTATTTATGAAAATAATGGAAATTAGGAGAAAGGGGAGGTGAAAGGTCAAAGGTTGCATGTGAAGAGGAAATTAAAGGAAAATAATGGAAAATGAAGAAAATAGAGGCCTCATTGATAAAAAGGATTATGAGGATCAGTTGGTAACCTTTTTCAGTTCAGTTTTGGATATAGACCAATCTGATGATGGTTTTGTGATGTTCATCATGAGGTGGAATCATTGTTTGATGGGTTGAGGTGGAAAGCCTCTGGAAGCCCTGGATGGTTTTGGATTGATGTGTTTTATGAGACCCCACATTCATGCTTGGAATATGGCATGGGGGTGAATGAATGAAAAGAGATTTGGCTCAGCCATTCTACGGTCGAGTGGAACGTGGTAGTCCCATACTACGTTGGGTTTTGCATCATTAATATGAGGCTATTTCTCCTTGTTATCTCATGAGTATTATACTAGCTTATATGTGGATTATATGGTTGTTGTTTCAATGGTATTTATGTTATTATTATGCTGGTTATGAATATGTATTATGATAGTGATGATGTATGGTTCTTCTCATGTTTTTACTTATATATGAATGAACAATGTATCTATGGCCTAATGGATGAAGCTATAGCTAAATTGATAAAGAAACACTGTCTCATAGCAAATCTTAGAGAAGTATAAGACCCTTATGCTTAGATCTGTCATTTACACCTATAGATTACATATTTGTAACATGTTTGACGAAATGCATGTCATGGCTAGTAGGGGTCCATTCAAGGTCTTATTCAAGTAATTGCATTACCTTATTTTTTTGAAGGTGTCATTCAATTTTGGGTAGTGGCATGGACTCTGGACCTGAAAATGTGGCTTAAGTCCTAAGGATGTTGGCACATAACTGAGAAAAATAGTCCCTAGATGCTAGCTTGTAGGCCTGTGAGAGAATCTATAGGTCCCTAGACGCTATCACACCCATAACATGAGAGTGTCAAGAGGTCAACTAGTTCAAAATGTCAGTGGGACCCAAGGGCTAGTTGGAAGAAAGGTTGGGTTGGTTCTTAAGGGTCCTAATGCTAATAATGAATGTTCGTATGGTGTGTTTCTGTCAATTCCACTTCCTTAACGTGACTTAGGAGGTCAAATCATATCATAGTATCCTCTCGTCACATGTTTACCCCAGTTGGCATGTTACTTGGGTAGATGTGGGAGGAGGGTGTTACAGAGTGGTATCAGAGCATGGTTCACCCCTCAGATTGGATGGGATGTGTGTTTGTCATGCATTCATGTCGGATGCATATGTGTGTTTCTTATGCTTGTATTCCATGTTCTTGTTGCATTTGCATGGTGTTGATCATGGTTGTAGTGATGTCTTCATGTGAAGGTTGATGGTGTTATTCTGAGATGTGTCGTCATGAGTGTATGGTTGTAGATGAATTTGTTATACATGTAATTTTCTATATGTTGTTATGCATTCATTTTATTGGTGAAGGTTGTTGTGCATTAGGTCATTGTATGCAATTAGATCATCATGATGTTATTGGAATGTATGATGCTAATTTTTTGGCTGAGATAGAGTAGCAGATGCAGATCATTAAAGTGAAGTTGCAACATTGGACCTCAAGACAAAAGAATGTATTCATACAAGTTTGTATGTTGGGCATGCAGGTATGTACGTTAGAGTTTGTTATGTGCATTGTGGTTATGTGTATGTTTGTCATTCTATTATTATTATGGCTACATATATGATAAATGCTAGTTGATTAGTATACATATTTGGAGGATAGTCATGAATGATAATAATTTGTGATTGTATTCATTTCTATTGTTGTTTCATGTTAGATAACTTGATGATCATGTTATATGTGTGGAAGAGTATGTTCTAGGTTAAATTGTTGTTGTTATATGGCAATTAGCTTGACAATTAGGTTATATGTTATTGATGATCATGATAGGTAACTTGTTGTTGTTATATGCTAGTAACCTGATGATTAGGGTTATTGCATTTAATATCCTAATGTTATATGTATTGTGCTAACCTGGATTGGCCTGTGTAGATGGTTGTGGTTACAATATTCAGGTATGAGCCGACATATTTGTGATATTATTTCATACTAATCTAGACTGACTGTGCAAATGTGATTATTATGTATGAATGATAATTTTTTATGAGCTTATGATGTGGACATGTTAGCTAGTGGCTATTATGGATATCATGACATTATTTGTGGTTGAGTTGATATGTTGTGAAGTTATATCATGCTAAACTGGATTGATTGTGCAGACAAGATAGCCTCCCCTAAGATACATTAAGGTATGAGTTTGATTATGCCGTATATTTGATGCTTGACTGTTTGATTATGTCATCTAGTTGATTAATTTAACATGGTATGTTTGCAACTTGGTTGGATTTTTTATGAATTGCATAATATGAGTATGTGTTCAAATGATCTTGTTTTAAGATGATTGATCTAACACATATGTGTTGAGACAGTTGATATGTACTTGAGTGTAATAGGTGACAGTTGTAGAATTATGTCTAATGACCATGAGTTGACTATGGATTATGAAATGATTGTTAGTCTTGATAAAGGTTGATTTCAAATTGATAGATATGATTTTCTTGATATTGGGAACATGTGGTTGACTTGTGTAAACAGATGTAGGAAACATGCTTGGTATTAGTGTGTCAAGGTAGCCATTGATGTTTTTATGTAACTAACAGTGGGATGATGTGATAGTATATAGTAAGCCTTGATTGCAACAAGGTAAAAGGTAAAAGAAAGGAATTGAGCAAAAATTCCTTTGGCTATGTTTCGAGACCCTAATTCCAAATGAATGAGTGATTTGCACGTAGGAAGTCTTCTTAACTTTAATCTTGTCTGACATTATGTGGATATGTGCTAGATTCATGAACATGTACTTGACATGTATATTATCTAGTCTCTAGCTATAGGTGTATTTTTCAAGGGAATTGGAGTCAAATGAGAGATGGAATGGATGTGTTCAGTTGCAAGCAACGTGCTTGGCACATCAAAGTAAGGTAACCAGTGTATTGTTATGTTTATTTATGCACTGAAATTTATGTGTTGATGGCAGCATGATGCAAGGGATTGAATGGAAAAGAGGTTGCCATGAAATCTTGAAGAAGGCTCATTTTGAGATTTCCTTTGGAAGAACTGGGAATCATGGGGATTGATTCATGGTGTCTGTTTTTAGTCTTTCTTTTTCGGTCTTTTGCAATTTGGTTGTGCTTGATTTGCAATTTTGTTATGTCTAGTGCATGATCATGCCGCTTTGTTTGTGGTGTCATATTGTTATTGGTTTTCACAGTTTTCTTCTTGTTTGTTTCTTGTGCTTGCCTTTTAAGTGTTGAGTCTTGGGAATTGGTTTGGAAAGAGGAAATTTAGTGGAGCTCGGGGAGTGTTGAATGAAACCTAGCAGGTGATGTAAGACCTGGATGAAGCTTGTGTTGTGGTCACCAACAACCCCCCTCTTTGTTTGATATTAGTAATAACATCAAGCAAAGGGGGACACTTAACCAAAAATCCAAAAAATCTTTTGTTTAAAAAATCTTTTGTATTAACTCCCTAAGAGCTATATCACGTCGCAAAGGTAGAGAGAAGCGTTTTCCCAAAGCGCATAAATACACTGAAAAAGAGCGACGCGAGAACCCATCGCATCGCGTGCATTAAAAGCGCTCAAAAAGGGAAAACCTAAGGAATCGCCGACGGCCGATATGCGACGTCGCACATCGCAATGTCGCATAAGCAGCACAGAGTGATAAAGTGAAAACCTTGCGATCTTGCGATCTGCGATATTGGCAATTTGCGATAACACTTAATGACGTCGCAGTCCTCGATACTGCGATTCCAATCGCAAAAAGAACTCATCGCAAGAATTCTCCGACATAAACGGTAAAATTTAGCGCGCACCTTAAGGGAAATTAATGATCGCATGCTTCAGTATCCAAGAATGATTGTATCGCGTTTTTCGAAGAGTCAAATCATGATGAGTGTCAGAATTACGCATTCATTAGAACTTAATGCTTTCATGTCAATCTTTTCGTCATTTCTCTTCTTCTTTGCGTAAACTGCAAGACGTGTAACTGATATAAATCTATATGCAGGAAACATCTAAGGAAAAGAGGAAAGCGCCAATGGGGTAACAGAGAGAATATGCCTCCGCAAATGGATGCCGCATGCAGCAGGACTGCGGATTCCAAAGTATCACCCAACAGGCACTGATGAAAATAGACTATCTAAGACTCAGAGTCAAAGGCGCACAAAAGAAGCGTGTTTGCAAAAGATCTTGAAGCTCAGACTGGGTAAAGCAAAAAGAGAAACGCAAAAGAAGGAGGACGCTCCAGAAAAGCCTGGAACAAAGAACGGAAGCAATTCTCGATACAGGGGATTGTCCAGACAACGCGACTCCTAACTCATTGAGTCATTCGCACGACCGGAAACCGAAATAGCAACAGCAAAATCAGTTCGAAAGGAACCTGGGTTGTACTAAGTATACGCACAGCGAATACACCCAGCTAGAGAAAGGTTTTCGAAAATATCTTCTAGTCTGTCAGAAAGAGGTGCCAACTCTTGTTGTTTCCACTTTTATCACTCAAACGAAAGAAGAAGACAGCCAACCGACTCTTCCCAGGCAAACGTTGCATTGCTTACAGCACTAAGGAGCAGATACAGAAACGGTTAGAAATTAGATTAGATTTTTAGAAATAAATTTTCTTTTTAGTAAAAGGGCGGTCATTTGAAGTCGTTCCCTAAATTTGTGTAATTAAGATTAATTAGTTAGTAGTATTTAACCCTTCTCATGGCATTTGGAGAAGGGTCTGGAAATCTGTCAAAAAACTTGTCCTCAGAACATGCACTTTTGCACCCTCGAAGGGGGTTTTTGATGAATGGATGGATCGAGATTTATTTATGTTTGCATTTTAATGTCTATTACTGATGTTGCACTTCTGTACTCTTAGCAGATATTAGAACAAGTATAAATAAATCGTTATTGCTTGAAGTTTATTAGTGAAATCAGTCATAAATGGTACTTTTATCTCTTGACAAATTTCTGCTTAAATTCCTAAAGTGATATGCAGCTGAGTTCTTTATATAATGTATGAATGTGTGTATTACCATTTGGCACTTCTGTACGGTGGAGTCATTTATTTGTGCTTGACATATGAATAACTAATTATGCGATATGCTGTTCACAACTATTTTGCCTAACTTTTTATGCAGAATGGTTTATCTTAATGGATTTCTATTCTTATGATAGTTGAATGATCTTTATTACCAGCTATTGTTCGAAATCTTTTTAGATCGCATAATAGAAGAAAAATACCCCGGGTTAGCGTAGATTAGATGTATTGTTTTTCATTAGATTACAATAGCATAGAGTTAGTTTAGAAGTTAGAATTAAATTAGCTTAAAATACCCCTAGATCAATACCATCAAACTCTACACACACACACCCCCTCACATTGAGAAACTGGTCCCATTACCCCCATTCGGACCCGCTACTCCAAACGGGCAAGGAGCCGCCAACCAGGTTCCGGACCGGGTGGGTATCCCCCTTGTTGTTGACCCGATTTCGGGGCCCTCAACAGCTTGGTACATGAGTAAGGGATGTTGAAGGTAAGAATATGAAAATTAATTGGAGTGGTTCGGTCCATTGGTGTAAATGGACAGTGGTAGTACAGTCATGAGAAAGCTAACAAGAAAGTTAAAGTGAATGGATGTGAGGCATCCAATTCCTTAGCTATGTTGGGAATGGTTGTTCTCAATGTTGTGCATGATGTGCATGGATAAAAAGAGTTCTCTTAACCTTGACCTTATGTTGTCTGGTAATTATGTTGTGATCATGATTATGTTGATGTCTATATATGTATACATGTATGTATGTATGTCATGTCTGACAAGGTCATCATGGATCATGTTTTTTTAATGCTAATTTTTATATGTACATATATATGTATGTATGTCATTGTTTGACTAGATAATTATTGTTTTATGTTGATGTTATATGTATATATGTGTATGTATGCATATCGTTGTCTGAAAAGATCATGATTGTTTTATGCTAATGTTTATGTATATGTATCTATGTGTCTATGTATCTATGTCACTATCCGATAAGGTTTTCAACGATCATTCTTGTGGAGGAATGATTTCTTATGCAGGTGAATGGAATGACGAGGTTCCTAGTTTATGAGGAATCAAGTGGAAGAGTAGTCATGAAGAATATATGAGGTCATTATCATGTGGATATGAATTGATATTGTGTGATTGTATTATGCCTATGTTTATGTTATGTCAGGTAATGCTGAGGGATACATCAGCAATAAAAGAAATGTGGTATGCGGCATGTTGGTACAGCCATGGATAAGACACAGGAAGCAAGGTTGTTTGGTAGAGACAGTTTGGTTTTGGATGTGTGGTACTACTATTGTGCATATGTTGTATATGTTGTACATGTTGCATTTGTGATGTTGTGTGCATGTGGCATTTTGTGTATATATATATATATATATATATATATATATATATATATATATATATATATATATATATATATATATATATATATGTATATATATATACACACACACACACACACACACACACACACATATATATATATATATATATATATATATATATATATATATATATATATATATATATATATATATATATATATATATATATATATATATAGATTGTGTGTACATGTTGTTACATGTGGTATTGGTGTACATGTGGTATTAGGTGCATGTCATATTATGTATGTGCATTATGTATTCATGGTATCGTGACATGTGTAGTCATTGTGTTGTACTCTATGTAGCACATGTATTGTGTTGTGTTGTACACCAGGTGTAGGTACATATATTGTGTGATGTTGTACATTGGGTATAGATGTATTGTGTTGTGTTGTACATTGGGTGTAGGTGTATGTGTGGTATGTCAGGTGTAGGTTCATGTATTTCATGGTGTTGTATGTCAGGTGTAGGTTCATGTATTTCATGGTGTTGTATGTCATGTGTGGTTGTAGGTGTGGGATGTACACTATGTGTATGTGTACATGGTTGAAGAGAAGGCACTGGGTGTTTGTCAGGTCTGGAAACTGACCCGGTGTGCATACAGAATAAGGACAAAGGTAGAAGCTAAGGATTGATTAAAGGATAAGTATCAGTATTTTATTTCAGTTTTATTAAACATGTGATGTATGATTCTGGTTTATGATGGTTACATGTGATTTATGATTTTGATCTATGATGGTTGTGTTTGAGATAACCTGATGTGATATGTCTATATATGATGATTTGGTCAAAGATGTTAGTTTGACTTGTTGTGATAGGAAGTGAAAAGAATTGAAAGTATACCTTCTTGAAGCTCTCTTATTACTCTCTCTTTCTCTCATACTCTTGGATACTTAGAAGTTTCTTAGAGCACTCTTGGAGAGTGTGGCATACTTGGATCTTTGGAGCAAGAGGGCAAAGGAAGAGCAGGAAAACACAAGAGGGCATCGAGATCAGCAACACCAACGAGTTTCTCTTGCATGAACTAAGTTTCATGTATGTTTTCCTCACTAGTTTCAGTGTGCATTGCACATGCATGTGGTTTCTTGGTTATGATTTGTCATGGGCATGGAGGATGGTCGGGATTGACAATGTATTGCCTAGCCCTTCCATTTCCTGGATAGCCATGGAGATTGTGGGTTCATTTCATTGTTTATTTTTATTGGTTCTCATGTTTCCTTAGCTTGGGTTGAGTTACTAGTTCCTAGAGCCTTTGTTGGAAAAAATCTCTAGAGCCCTGTAACAAATTGAGTTGAGTTACTAGTCTCATAGCCTTGGCTGGAAAATTTCTCTGGAGCCCTTGGTGGGTTGAGTTACTAGTACTGGATCCTTGGTTAGACAAACACTCTAGAGCCCTGGAAGGCTTGCACAAAGACCAATTTGACGATAGTTTTGTGGTGTCCAATTGTGAGGTGGAATCATTGTTTGATGGGTTGAGGTGGATGGCCTCTAGAAGCCCTAGATGGTTTTAGATTGATGTGTTTTATGAGATCCCACATTCATGCTTGGAATATGACACAAGGGTGAATGGCTGAAGAGAGATTTGACTCACCCATTCTACGGTCGAGTGGAATGTGGTAGTCCCATACCAGGTTGGCTTTTGCATCATTAATATGAGGTTATTTCTCCTTGTTATATCATGAGTATTATACTAGTTTATATTTGGATTATATTGTTGTTTCTTCCTTGTTATTTTATTGTTATTATCTTGGTTATGAATATGTATTATGGAAGTGATGATGTATGGTTCTTCTCATGTTTTTACTTATATATGAATGAACATTGTATCTATGTCCTAATGGATGAAACTGGAGCTAAAGTGATAAGGAAACAATGCCTCTGTAGTGAATCTTAGATAAGCATAAGACCCCTATGATTAGATGTGTCATTTACACCTGTAGATTACATATTTGTGATATGTTTGACGAAATGTCTATCATGGCTAGTATGGGTCCAGTCAAGGACTTATTCAAGTAATTGCATTAGTACTATTATTTCCATGTTACCTTACTATTTTTAAGGTGTCATTCAATTATGGGCAATGACCTAGGCTTTGGGCCTGAAAATGTGGCTTAAATCCCAAGGACACTAACACATAAGTTAGCAAAATAGTCCCTGGACGTTGGCTTGCAGGCTTGTGAGAGCGTCTACAGGTCCCTGGATGTTGGCATGCAGGCTTGTGAGAGCATCCAGAGGTCCCTGGACGCTGGAATGCCCATAGAATGAGAGCGTCCAGAGGTAAAACGATTCAAAATGTTAGTGGGACCTAGGGGCTGGTTAGCAGAAAGGTTGGGTTGGTTCCTGAGGGTCCTAATACTGATGTTGAATGTATGTATGGTTTGTTTCCATCAATTCCAATTCCTTAACATGACTTAGGCGGTCTAATCATATCATAGTAGCCTCTCATCACATGTTTACCCCGGTTAGCCGGTGACTTGGATAGATGTGGGAGGAGGGTGTTACAAATACCATTACAAATAATATTCTAGATTAGCATTTATCACATGCATATACAAGAAGGAAACCATGAGTATTAAATGGAGACATAATCATAAAACCATGCATAATCATATTAAGTTTTTAGATTCCACTATTCTAAATACATCCAGCATGTCCATAGCATGTTACATCCATACATATAAAACTAGGGGCACCTGCACCCTTAGTACTAATCACTATCCTCTGAAGGATCTCAGGCCAATGGGGCCACTCCCACAAATCATAGGTCTTTGACAACCTGACCATCCATAGCTATGCACCTCACAATAGCTCGCCAACTAGAGGGAAGATTCACATATGCATCTATGTACTAATCTTCTAGCTCGTGCCATCCACACTTTCACATTGCGCAGTACTATGTTGAGCCAACGTCGAAGGCCCTGTAATAAATCATCACTCTCTGGCCTCTGTTGAGATGTTGACCCTCTCTGTTCTATAGCTCAAGTTGTTACAGGTCGCCTCATATATCTTGTCGACCTCACCAGTGTTATATCTGCAAGTCACACGTTTGAAAATCAATAGCATATACATAAATTTTATAATCTATGACTGCAACCAATAAGTAACATCTATCACTTACCATTTGATTCCCATGGTTTTCCTGGTGGAAATGGTAGCTCAAGCTCTTCCCAAAAGTTCATAACAGAGTATGGATCATTTATGTAGATAGGTGGCTAATCCCAATGGGTGAAAAACTCAAGTCATAACACGTGTTCAACTCCCCCGCCTCCGGATCATCACAGTAGTTGTCCCCATTGGTGCATCTTGGACTCTTGTTTCCCCCCATGAAAAATATACACAAGTGGTCGAAGGGTGGGTATCTTCACAAAGAAGAATGAGCATAAAAATGTCCCAAATGAATAGTTCCCATTGGTAGCCTACTTGCATGGAATCAACTGAAGTTTCAGTGGGGTCAGTAACATCTGGCCCCACCCATAGTAGGTCCCTCCAAGAACACTCTCCACTAGAATCATTTTCCCTCCAGTGACTCGGTGAAAAGCATGGCTACCCAATATGCGCACCACTACTGCAATTGTAGCCCATGTCTCCAATCGCTCTAAGTCCTATATCTAGATACTTGAATCCTTTATTCAATTACCCATCCATGCTCTCTCACATCACTCAATATTATGTTGAGCCTACGCCAAACGTCCTGTAATAACTCATCACTCTCTGGCCTTCGTTGAGATGTTGACCCTCTCTATTCTGTAGATCAAGGTGTTGTAGGTCGCCCCATATACCCTACCAGCCTCAACAATGTTATATCTACATGTCACACATTTAAAGTCAGTACCGTATACATATTTTTTCTAATCTATGATTGCAACCAATATATAACATCTATCACTTACCATTTGATCCCCATGCTCATCTTGGTGGAAGTGGTAGCTCAAGATCTTCCTGAAAGTTCATACCAGAGTATGGATCATCTATGTGGATAAGAAATTGATCCCAATGGGTGAAAAAATCAAATCGAAACACATGTTTCACTCCCCCTCCTTCGGCTTGTCATAGTAGCTTCCCCCAACAACACATCTTGGGCTCTTGTAGGCCCCCATCATAGATATACACATGTGGTCAAAGGGTGGGGATATTCTCAATAAAGAATGAGCATAACAATGTCCCAAATGAATAGTTCCCATTGGTGGCTTGCCTGCATAGACTCTCCTGATGTTTCAGCAATGTCAGTAACATCTAGGCCCACCCATAGTAGGTCCCTAAGAGAACACACTCCACTAGAATCATCTACTTTCCAGTGACTCGGCGGAAAGCATGGCTACCTAATCTGTGCACCATTGCTGCAGCTAATCCTATCTCTCCAATCGCTCTTAGTCCCATATCTGGTTACTCGAATCCTTTATTTCAGTACCCGACACACAATGACCCTCCATAAGTTCCTCTACATGTATCCTAGGAGGCAGCACTGGATGTATCTCACTAACCACCGTCAAGGGTGGAAATCCTATCAAGAAGTAAATGTCCTAGATGTTTATCTTGATTACATAACCATGTATCATAAATGCCTCTCTATATGCATCTAAATAACTCACTATATGAGATAATAATGGCTCACCAACCCTCATCAGTGGGTTCTCAAAGAACTTCAGTAACCCATATTGTGTAAGAGCCCCTCTAACAACTTGGTTCCCCTGAACCTTAGAGTGAAGGTCATCAAAGTCTTGTTCTCACCATAACACTTTGTGCTCTGCCAAACTTGCAAAATGGAATCATATTTTTTCAATTCTAAAGTACACAAACACATTGCTAGATCTAACTTTTAGCTTCCAGGACACCCCCAAATTCATCTCACCCTTAGGTCCCCAGTGTAGTTTTTCCATCAAAACCTACACTGGGGCACAACTTTTGGCCCCTTTCTTGTGTTGACCAATGTAGGAAATGGAAAAATAGTTGTGTTGTGACCGTGAGGAAAGCCAAGGGTTTCCCTCAACCAAATCAAGCCCTAATCTATAAACTCAATCCACAAAAATGATGAGTAGGGTTAGGCCACCTACCTGAAAGTCGCAGATCCAAAATCTAACAGTCAGTTTGTTTGCTATGAGTTTGCCAATACTTAGGGCCTCCTCCTCCTCCCTATATTCTCCAATAAATTAATGCTCAAATGAATTGGAATTAGGGGCAAGATGCCCTTTTATTGGAAAAACCTTAATTTTCCCTTGTCCATTATGAGTAAACCGTAGCTCGGTTTTATGAACCATTTTCATTGTTGTGAATCTCTCATTGAACTTGTTATGATCTTAACCTACAAAATGATACCCAAATACAGAATATGCGAAGAAAAGGTACCCAGAACACAGAATAGCAATGATTTTATTATTCATAGAGTAATGTTCACTTGCCTCTTCGAGGGGGCAACCTCCAATAGAGCAGAGCTCGACTACAAAATAAGACATGATGCTCCTCGCAATGAGTCTATATCCTTTATATATGACTCATACATGCAATACCATGGGCCAATACCGTGGGTTTTATTAATACCATCCATCTAATACTACGGCCCATTTGCAACTAATTGTGGTCCCGTCATTAATTGCGGGTTAACCACTTACAAATATTAATATGGGCTTTATTGACTCTTGACTATGACATGATCCCATGACATAAATAAGGGGGTTAGGGTGGGAACCTAACATGCCCTCCCCCTTAAGACTAGCCTTGTCCTCAAGGCTGAAGCTGCGGAAACTGCTGAAGAATAGTGGCTGGTTCCCAAGTTGCATCTTCCGGAGAGGTGTCTTTCCATTTGACGAGGACTTCCTTAATCATGCGGCCACGCAGGTGCTTGTCTCGTGTGTCTAGAACCTGTTCGGGTTGAAGCCAAATTGACCCTTCTTCGTCCAATTCAGGTAGACTGGTTTGAACTTGGCAATTGTTCCCAATCACTTTCTTGAGGCACGATACATGGAAAACTGGATGGATTTTCGCAGTAGGTGGCAAAGCCAACTTGTAAGCCACTTCTCCAATGCGCTGAAGTACTTGGTATGGTCCGTAGAATTTTGGAGAGAGCTTTTGACAACCCTTGTCTTTGAGTGATGTTTGCTTATATGGTTGCAACCTCAAAAAGACCTGATCCCCTTCTTGAAATTGGCGCTCTGAGCGATGTTGGTCGACATGTTGCTTCATGCGGTTCTGAGCTTGATGAAGATTCTCTCTAAGATGGGTGAGCATGGTTGCGCAGTGTTGTAGGAGTTGATCCACTGCTTGTACTTTGGAGCACCCCTTGAGATAAGAAGTAGGGGAAGGCGGAAGTTGACCATATACTTCTTCATAGGGAGTCATTTAGGTGGTGACATGATAGTTGGTGTTATACCACCATTCAGCCAGACGTAACCACTGTACCCAAAGGTGTTGCTTTTCTGAAGTGAAACACCTAAGGTAGGTTTCTAGACATTTTTTGACGACTTCAGTTTGACCATCCATTTGCGGATGATAGGAAGTACTGAGTTTTAGTTGAGTGCCTTGTATCCTGAGGAGTTCCTGCCAAAAATTACTGGTGAAGATCGGGTCGCGATCAGAAACAATAGAAGTGGGCATGCCATGCAATTTGAAAATCTGATCCATGAAATATTGAGCGACCAAAGTTGGTGTAAACGGATGGGGTAGGGCACAGAAATGAGCATACTTCGACAGTCAGTCCACAACCACCAGGATGACTGACTTGTTCCCGGACTTTGGAAGACCTGTAATGAAATCCATAGAAACCTTCGTCCACATTGATGTCGGAATGGGCAATGGTTGTAATGTGCCTGGTGTGTTGACGGTTTCCCCTTTGTGGCGTTGACAGACATCGCATTCTGCTACGAAAGTAAGGATGTCCATATTCATGCCTGTCCAAAAAAATGATCTTCTGGTGCGAGCATACGTCTTCTAAAAGCCCGATGTCCTGCAATGGGAGATGAGTGCAATTCTGCCAAAATGCGACTTTTGAGGGTGGATGTTGGTGCTATTACGACTCTGTCCCTGTAGTGAAGAATATCATCCTGCCACGAGTAGCCCTTGGTGGAATTTGGATCTACCTGCAATTGAGAAATGAGTTGGGATAGCCCGGGGTGTGAAAACCATTCCTTGCGAGCCTCTTCAATCCACTCTGGAATGGGGAGGGAAATTGCTAGCAGAGTACTTTCTTCCTCAAATTGGCGAGATAATGCATCTGCTACACTATTGTCTTTCCCTTTCTTGTAAATGATCTCATAATCATATACCAGCATTTTTGCGAGCCATTTATTTTTTTGTGGGGAGGATAGGCGTTGCTCCAAAAAATATTTAAGGCTGTGATGATCTCTGCGGATTTGGAAACGCCGCCCCAATAAGTAAGGTCGCCAGGTCTCGACTGCATGTAAGATTGCCATCATTTCTTTTTCGTAGGTATATTGGCCCAGATTCCTCCCACTTAGTTGTTGGCTTGTGAAGGCCAAAGGTCGCCCTTCCTGCATTAAGACCACCCCAATACCTGTCCCCGAAGCATCACATTCAATGACAAAGGATTTGGTGAATTCAGGTAGTGCTAAGACTGGAGTGGAACACATGGTGTTTTTTAGAGCGGTAAATGCCTGTTGTGCTTCCTCGTTCCAGAAGAAGGAATTTTTCTTTAGGAGTTGAGTGAGGGGCTTCGCTATGCGGCCATAGTTGCGGACAAATTTACGATAATAGCCTGTGAGACCCAAAAATCCTCTCAAGCTCTTCAAGGTCTTAGGTTGAGGCCATTCTTGCATTGCCTGGATCTTTTTGGGGTCCACCTTGACACCTTCACGCCCCCACAATGTGGCCCAAATACTCAACTTATTCCATGCCAAACGAACACTTGGACATCTTGACAAATAATTTATGCTTGCGGAGCAGTTGCAAGAGTAGATCTACATGCTAAAGATGTGCAGTCCAAGTGCCACTATAGATGAGGATGTCATCGAAGAAGACAAGGACAAATTTCCTGAGATATGGTTTGAGAATGTGATTCATAAGGCTCTAAAAAGTAGAGGGGGCATTACAAAGACCAAATGGCATGACCAGGAACTCATAATGGCCTTCATGAGTTCTGAAAGCATTCTTGGGAATGTCGACTTCCTTCATGCGAATTTGGTGGTAGCCTGAGCGAAGATCCAACTTAGTGAAGAATTGAGCCCCATTGAGTTCGTCCAGCAAATCGTCAACCACTGGGATGGGAAATTTATCTTTGACTGTCAACTTATTGAGGGCCCTGAAGTCGGGACACATCTGCCACTCCCCATCTTTCTTGAGCACCATGACCACTGGGGATGAATAAGGACTAATGCTAGGACGAATGACACCTGCTTCCAAAAGTTCCTTGATTATTTTTTCTATTTCATTCTTTTGGGTGAACGGATATCTGTATGGCCGCACATTTGGGGGTTGGGCCCCTGGAACCAAGGTGATGCTATGATCATGTTCCCCTCGCGAGGGTGGAAGCTCATGAGGCTTTTCAAAGACCGGCAGATGGTTATTTAAAATCTGTTGCATCTCAGGATGAATTGGCAGAGACTTGGTTTCGACTACCTGGATGGCATTAAATTGAGCTACCACTCCATGATGGCCCTTTTTTAACAATTTTTCCATCCTATGCGAGCTGATGATAGAGGGGGCTCCCGCCTGGAGTCCACGGAGGGTATGTGTGGAGTTGTTCTGCTTAAAACTCATATATAACTCCTGGAAATCCATTGTGATTGGCCCCAGAGTGTGGAGCCATTCAGCGCCGAGGACAATGTCGCAACCCCCCATGTGTATGGAAAACATGTGGGTTTTCAACTGATAATCCCCCATTTGAAGTTTGACATTTTCACAGCGGCCTTCACATTTCATTGTGCCCCCATCCACAATTTGGACTTGGAAGTTAGAAACTGCTCGTACAAAACAATGCACTGCTTCTGCGACTTTTTGATGGATGAAATTATGTGTACTTCCACTATCAATCAAGACTATTACTGGGCGATGTTTAAGAAAACCTCTGATTTTGAGAGTTTGAGGGGAAGAAATCCCTGCCAACGCATGCAACGAAATAACTGGTTCGTCAGAGACATTGTCCTTTTGGTTGTCTTCTTCTAGCGCCTCATGTTCCTCAAGTGGTGGATCTTCCTCTGTTGAGCTGTAGTCAGTGGCATCTATTTGAAAAAATTTGGGCTCCTTACATTTATGACCTGGGGAGTATTTTTCGTCACAGTAGTAACATAATCCTTGCTTTCTTCTTTCGGCCATTTCCGCAGGTGACACCTTTTGGACCTTAAGTGTTTGAGTCGTGTTGTGAGCCTGTGGGGGGCGACCTTTAGTGGAGAAATTTGGGCGACTGTATTGGGCTGCTAATGCACGTTCCACGTTACGGGCTACCTTGCAAGCCTCTGTCCATGTGGGAGGGTGGTGCAGTAAGACTTGAGCTTTGATGGCTTCTTTAAGACCGCTGATAAAACATTCCGTGTAGAACACATCTGAGAGACCCCAAGTGCGGAAGGCTAAGGCTTCAAAAGCTGTAATATATTCATCCACTATACCCATCTGTTGGAGCTTAGTAAGATGACCCAAAAAAGAGGTTTCCTGTTCAAAGCGGTCTTGAAGAGCTTTTGTAAATTGGGTCCAAGTCCTAAAAGGTCCATTGCAACGTTGATGCCATTCCCACCATTGCCACCTTTCATTTTCCAAGTACATGCTCCCCAACATAAGCTGAGTCGCATTATCTAAGATGCGATTCAGTTTGAAATACTGCTCCATTTGTGCTATCCATGCCGATGGGTGAGAACCATCAAATTTATGCATATCCAACTTGGGAGGTCGCTGACTGGGTTGTTGGTGGGTGTGCTAGACGTGAGGAGTGTGTCTAGACTCACCCTCATTGTATTCATTGCCATTATACGCCTCCTCGTGGGCTTGCTCCTTGCCCTTCGGGATTAATTGCTGGACCTGGATACATAGTCCGTTACGCTGATTGGTGAGGGTTTGCATGGATTCTTCATGTTTGTGCATCCTTTCATTAGCCATCTCTTGGGCTCTAGTTTCTACCATACACCAACCTGATGAACAATTGGGACCGCCTAAAAAATTTTCACTAATAATTGAATGGTACCACTGTGCTTAGCTCGTCGTCCTGATTCTGATGGGCTAGATCACCAATAAGCGCCCCGGAAGATCTCAGACTCCTATCCTTTATATATGACTCATACATGCAATACCACGGGCCAATACCGTGGGTTTTATTAATACCATCTATCTAATACTACAACCCATTTGAAACTAACTATGGTCCCATCGTTAATTGCGGGTTAACCACTTACAAATATTAATATGGGCTTTATTGACTCTTGACTATGACGTGATCCCATGACATAAATAAGGGGGTTAGGGTGGGACCCTAACAAAACTCTATAATGGGTCTTCCTTCATTTTTGGTAATTTGAAACTTCGTCGGGAAGGCATTTTTTCTATGAGGTCTCACTTTGCCGCCTATGAAAAAAAAATCTCTCCATATGAGTAGCCCGTACTCTAGAACCACTTTGTCTTTACACCTTTCAACTTATATGTATAGTTTCATTATGAGTAACCATTAATTTCTCATGTTTTTATGGTCCCCTTTGGGCCTCTCCCATTTGGGAGCATCATCGAGTCACCCTTGTTCAGAGCATCAGAGGTGAGTCGCCCCTACATCCATGGAGTTTATTCAACATTTCGTTGAGCCCTGTTATAGTATATTATCCATCTATGTGTCACATTCATCCTGTCTTGCTCATATTTGGCCTCTAACTATCCTGATCTTTATTTGAAACTCTTATGTCTAAGTAATTGACCATCCCCTCCAGAATCGTGTCAAACGCTGCTAGGTCAACCTTGCCTATCATGCTATGACAAGGGAATTCATATTTCCACCAGTCTCCTTATTCTCCCATCATCACCCCTAGTGTCAATCTCTATTAGTCACATTACTATGATCCTCATTCCTTTGTTGAGGACTCCTCATTACCTCAACTCTGGTAGGTCCTCTTCCCTCGACTTCAGCACATCTATTCTAGGCGAGTGGTTTAGAGGGTAGTGTACCTTGGTTTCAACCTTCATCGTTGTTTGATGCCTCATTTCAAGTAAATGGAATCATCATTTCCCTTTGACTCGGTTGTTTCTCGTGTGCTCAAGTCCATCTCATTATCACACAATCGAGAATCGTACACTTGATGGTCCAATGATCCAACATATTGTCCCAACATTCATCGGGTGTGCGTGAGATGTTTCACACCTCATGAGGGGGTGTCCCTTCAGGTATCCTCCCACATGCCCGGACGTTAGCAGATCATAATCCAACCTCATATGTAGTTCCATAAGTTTGATTGGCTTGGCTTTCATCGATCGCAAAGCCCGGAACATGCACCTCTCTTTCAGATGGTCCATTCAAATCTTCAGAGCCCTTTCATGTTCATCAAGGCTTATTTGGTTGTGATCTCCCCCTCATATTAACTTGGGGAATTATTTCCTATGTACTCTGTTCAACATATTTCATCATTCATGTTCTCTATCTTCCAGGCAACTTATGTATATAAGACTCATTATATAATTTTATTATGTTTCTGAAACCCACATTGTTGGGCACACCATTATTATTTTTACTCAGTTATCTCGGTGAGTATGGGTATGCCTCCCCCGCCTCATTGAGATCTTATATACATCATAAAAATATACTTCTATCTGCCAAGTAGGGCTCACCCCCTCCAGTTTTAGTCCTTCCCTTCATTGCTTCAATGCTCTCTCTCTCTTTCTATGACTCCCCGATGTCTCATGAAAGTGAACCTACAACATATTTCGGTCATACGATGTGCTCCTGACACTCTTACTAAATCAGGATCTTACCATTAAGAATATTTTAATATATTGCAGAGAGGGAAAAATTATTTGAAATGATCAAATATCTTTATTTAGTTAGCAACTCAAAAATAGTGACTAAATATTGGTTAAGGAAAATGGTTAAAGTAATTAATAAATAAATAATGATTTATTAAGTACTATAAGGGGATAAAGTCAAAATAAATTTGAAATAATTATTAAATAATTCTTTAATAAATATCTCAAGAGAAAAATAGGGATAAATATGGAATATAAATAAAGTTGTAGTCTAACTTATAGATGAAATGGCCTTTTTCACGACATTTTTTTCGGTTAATTTTAATATAAAAAATTCTGACAGAGATTTTAGAAAACCTGAGTTTAAGTTGTTTAATCTACATAATTTGAGTGCCCTAAAAGGTTTTTCAAGGCATTGAATCCATTTATGCATTCAAAAGCGTATTTTAAACAATAAAAAATATTCAAATTGTATTGCCAAATTTTGGTGAATTCCGGTGAAAAAAGGCTATTTCATCTATAAGTTGGACTACACCATAAATGAATAATGATTTATTTAATTATTCCTGAGTGGTTAAGTAAAAATGTTAGAAACTATCACTAAATAATGATTTAATAATTATTTTGAGAGAATAATAAATAAATAATGATTTATTTAATTATTCTCATGGGATTTTTTGGATTTTAATGAGAAATGATTTAAGAAAATGGTTCACTAAATTATTTCCTAAGGTGAAAGTGGGTTTTAATGTGTAAAAATTCATGCTACATGGTTTATTTTGATCAACCTAGTAGGAAATGACTAGGTTATCATTTTTTAGGTGATAACATGAACAGTACAACCTCCCTGCCAACACATCCCACTGTAATTTAATTTGTGTCCTATTTTCCTCGCATATTTTTCCAGGAGAGGTAAAGTTATCATCCTTTCTTTCTCCAACGAAAGTCAAGGTACAATCAGCTCATTTAAGGAACACTACTCAACTTCCCATGATTGGCATTAATAACCAACATCCTCCAACTTCCCAAGAAATCTCCCTCCCCAAGCTCTAAATCCATGTCTCAATATCTCATCCAGTTAAATTTTAACAAAATGGTTACTTCATTTCCAACAGGGGAATTTTTCAAGGGTTGTCACACCTTAAGTCGTGGCCATATCATCATAATTGTTTTAATTGAGTGCCACATCATCCCTTTAATCATTATCCTTCAAACATCACCTAAGTGACCCCTCCATGTCATCCAGAGTATCCCTACGGTTGTCATAAGGGAGCCAAGTGTAGTTCAGGACTCTAAACAAGTGAAAATCAGCTCATAATGTGACCAATGAAGAGGTTTATGTGTGAAAAAATATCCCAAAAAATATTTGGGAGTTGTGACCAATGCCTTATGATATGTGAGTTACCTCAATAAGTGTGAACTACCATCTAAAATGTAAAAATGCCTAGAAATCATAATGAAGTCGATTGCTCAATAAGTTAGTGTCATGTCACCAAAACCCCCTTGCTCATCAATATATAAATGAACACCCTTGATATCAAGTTTGTGGTGGGCACCAATATTGCAGCAAGAATGCTGCAACTCCTTGGGCTTCCTACTTTACTTTTATCAACCCGGTAGTTCGTAACAAACTTGGAAGCGACGGTGCTGTATGCACAAGTACTAGCTCATACTGCAAGCTGTCACTTGGTTAGTTGGTGCAAGATCACTAGGAGCTTAAGCTAACTTCTATGAGTTCTCAAAAGAAGCTTTTATCTGTGATGAAAGAAAGCTAACTCTAAAGAGGCTATTCTACTTGCAGAAAGAGAAAGAAGACTGGAGTGTAAAGCAAACCCTAGCAAACCCTAATTCTTCCAACTAACCCTACTTTTGTAGAAAAAGAGATGAAAACTGATGAAATGAGTGCCATTGACTACTGAGAAAGTAAATTACATCTATTCAAGCTACTTCTGGAAGGAAATGAGAAAAAAACATTTTTTTGGGTTTTTGTGTATTTTATGTGAAATTGTTATGCTTGTAATTTATCTGTTTGTGGTTGTGGCAGAGATTTGGTGGTGATGGAAAGCGACCTTTGGGTTTGCAGAGGTGTAGGAAGGTGTGGGGGAGTCCTAGGAAGCCTCTGGTAACCTTCTGGAGGCTTTCTCTACAATCGGACTTCAAAAAGTCACTTTCAGGAAATTCTACAGGAGGTTGCAGGGGATCTATAAGAGGATCCACAAGAGGATGCCGAGAGTTGTTTTTAGAGGTTTTAAACATGGAAAAATGGTGGGAAATGGTAGTTGAAGATTAGAGGGAGGTGTTGAGGTGTCTGAAGCTCATCAAGGAGGTTTGGGAGAGAAAATGATGGTTGGATTCTTTCAAAGGATGAGAAGAAATCTTATGAGAGAAATGCAGAAATTAGGGCAGAATCATGAAGGGCTGTGAATGACTGGTGAAACTTGTGAGAAAAGAGATGTTGTTGGCTACTTTATTGATGTATTATGAGCAGAGGTGTGTTGTCAGAGAGCTTCACATTTGAATACCAAAACTGAGCAAGAAAAGAGCTAGTTGTACCAAAATAGAATTATCTCATGTTAAACCTAAATTCTGACCTAGGAACATAAAATGTTTAACAGTGCTAGATGGAAAGGAAAGCATGTAAAGAGATCTATTGCAGAAACATAAATGAGTATAGAAAAATGGATCTGAAGCAAGACATTAACCTTTGAATCAACTATAACACTAGAAATTTCATGGGGGAAGCAAAACTGTGTTTTTATTATAGCAAGCAGACCTCGACCTCAATTCATGGTCCCTGAAGGAGGAAAGGAGGTCAGGGCCTATTGATGTTTTTTTTGTACCTTTATCTACCACTATTTAACCTACTTCAGCAACTGAAATGGAAACAGCTATGTAAACCACCAAAAGCAACTTATTCTACCAAGGATAATCTATCTAACAGAAATTTAACTCATGAACTAAAGCAAAAACATATAAGTACAAAGCAAGAGGTGCTAGGTAGCTTGGGTTGGGCCTAACCCAAGAGCTTCAGCCCTCTGAAAGAAATCAGTGCTAGCTCAGAAAATATGTCATCTCCATTATCAAAATAAAAGTCACATTACATAAATTGTTCACAAAAATAAGCTCAAAAATGAGCTGAGCAAGAATTGCAACAAAAGTGCGAGAATTCTGACTAGCATCCAACTAAACTACTAAGCACCTAAGCCCTCCTATTTATACAACTGGAGCCTCCAACAGCTCTCGTAAAATCAAGGAGGCTCGGCTCCCAAGACTAGAGATAGATAGCAGTTCTTCTTCACTTGCTCAGCTGCCCTTTTGATTCATCAATGTGGCTGCTTGTGCTCTGAGCTTTCTGAAGGAGGATTCGAGGTAGGGGGTCATAAATGAGGGGGACACCCTCCTACAAATCCTCTCCCTTGTTTTCCTCGAATATTGACTACCAAATGCTCATTAAACCTTTGATTTTGTCTCAAAATTGACCAAAAATCTGCATAAAGCACACATTAGACTTCGTGGCATAATGACTAACCCAATTCACTCTATTAGCATAAATATAATAAAAAACATGCAATAAACTAATGAGAATGGTGGATTAAGCTGAGTTAGGAGGCCAAATGAGCCCATATAATTACCCATTTATGGGGCTCATCATCACCCCCCTACTGAATGGGTTGCTCATCCTCTGAGCAACTAGTCTATCTCCTCATCCTTGATGGCTCTGATGGATTCCCTGACATCCCATGCTTCTGATGTGATATCCTCCTCCTTATCATGGAATCCTGCCTTTCTATCCACCTCTTCCCACTGTTTTTGTTCTTCTTCTTTTACACCTTCCAGTAGTCCTAGCAACAGTGGAGGACTGAATTTGAGGCCAATCTAATTGGCCTTCAAACTTTGTATAGAGTGCTTATACAGTGGCACTCTCCTCAAGGCTTCTCTCATCCTTTTTGGGGAGTGATACTCCCTGATCTGTAGGTTGTCTGGCAATGTGTTCCACCTTCTCATGCAAGCATGAATGCAGTCATATCCAAACAATCTCTCCATGTCCTCAAAATGTGCAATAGACTGGGCCTCCTCATTAATATACTTGGGGACACTTTGAGGATTATCTGCAAGGTGTTGGTGGGCATTGATGAGAGCCATGGGGTCTTCTAGCTCAGCACAGATCATTAAGCGTTCATTTAGCTCTTTTTCCATTAACTTCTTGAATTCTGTTGCCCTTTTCTCCTCATGATTCATCCAAGATGCCATGGCCATCAGCTGCAAGTCTCCTAACACAGCATTGGGGTCCCATAGGTTCATATCAGTAACGGCCATGTTATGTAAATAAAAATCTACCAAATTCTCCTTGTCCTCTGCTGAACTGTGGTCACATAGATCCAAGAATTGTCCATAATCCTGAAAAGGTGTGGTGCCTCTCTGGGCCAAAGTCTTGATCTGGAACTAGGGCCACTGATATTCGAGGTATACTCCATATGATTTGATTGGCTGCCTGCACTGAAGTGCTTCCATCGCCTAGGTGGCCATGAATGCTAACTAGGTTTCCTTGTCCTGTAGCTATTTTCTTAACACTTCAGTTTCTACCGGGGTCTCCCTTTCTTGCAAATGTTTTCTTAACATTTCAATTTCTATCGGGGTTCCCCTTTCTTGCAGCTGTTTTCTTAACATTTCATTCTCTTCTTCCAAGTGAGATATTTTGATTACTTTTGCATGTTTTATAGTGGCCAGCTCTATGACCATCTCTCTAAGCTTGCTCTCCATGTGGCCAATGTCTTCCACCCCTTTGGACTTTGCAATTTTCATCCATCTGTGGCTCCTTACTCTTTCTTTTTCTAGCTCAAAGAAAAGAGGGACTGCAAACTTCTGTGGGATGATTTTCCCTCCTTCCAGAAGGTTGTAATAAGAGCCTAAACTAGGTTGTGGGTTAGGTTCTGGTATCCATGTTGTTTCATCCTTTCCCTTGATCTGCTCTTCTACCCTTTCTCAAGTTTCTCAGTCTCCTGTAGGTTTTTCAAGGTCTCCTGTAGAGCAGTCTGCGCCTCCTGTAGGACAGTTTTGGATTCCTGAAGTTTTATCCTTTCCCTCCAAGTGGGATATCTAGGGCTTCCTCTTTCATAGGTGATGGGAGTTCTGGATGGAGATTACTCCTTGTTGGCAGTACGAGAATCTTCAATGGTGATAGGCTCTTTTGAGGGTGGTTGTGGCTTCCCTCTTTTTATCCTGGTGCTCTTTCGAGCCTTGAAATACATGGATGGTTGCCTTTTTCTCTTTGGTTTGGGCTTAACTGGGGTGTTGAGTGTAGCAAGAATAGCTGCTGCCTCCCTTTCCAGTGTTTCAGGTGACACTTCTACGTTTGGTGCTTTTGTTTCTTCTTCTTTTGTCTTTTCTGCCTTTGCAGGTTTTGTTTCTTCTATTCCTGTTTTAATTTCCTCCTCTTCTTGTTTAGTTTATGCCCTCTCTATTGTAGTCTCTGTCTTTACTGATTTAGTCTTGTTCCTTTCTGTTTTAGTCCTTTTTCCTCTTCTCCTAGGTTTTTTCTTCTTCTCTATTGTGGTCTTATCCTTCTCTGTTTCATGTTTTTCTTCCTCTATTTGGGTTTCTTCCTCTGTTTGGGTTTCTTCCTTCCTTGTTTCAAGTTCCTCTTTCTCTGTTTGTGTTTTCTCTTCCTCTTCTTTGGTTTCCTCCTCATCTTCCCCTTTTTTTTCTTCTCCCTCACTTTCAGATGGACTGAGGTCATATGTGAGGGCTTTCACATCATCTTCCCTTGTCATATTTCTAAAAATCTCCCAGGCTATGGGTATTGTGAAGGTGTGGAGGGCCTCTTCCACAAGCAGTTTAATTAGCCCATGGTGAGCCAATTGGTCTAGAACTCCTGCCTTCAATTTGATGCTTGGATCTATCAGGGAGTAGAGGAGAAAATAGGAATACTGAGTTTTTGGGGTGCAAGAAGATCCATGCCATATCTTAACTCATGCAACAGTCTGAAATGGTACCCATAAAATATGATGTATCTTCCTTCACAGGAGATGTATTTAATATTCTGATAACTGACCTCATCCCAAGGGTAAGGTATACTTGTTCTCCTGATGTTATTTTTGTCCTCTATAGGATGCTCATCTGGCTGGAAAAATGTTTTCTTGGCAACCTGACCTAGTGGTTTTTCCTCCTTGCTCCAAGGTAGTCCAAGTGGGAGACTGGTAACCCTATTGATGAACTTTGGGGTGATTTCCATGGTTAGACCCATGAAACCAACAGTGGCATGGGTTTTTGAGTGAGGTATCAAGGACAGGGAAAACTCCTCCGTTACTTCTTCATCATACCCCCGAAGTTTTTCAACGAATGGCATCCAATTAGCTCTGGTGAAGAGGGCTACTACCTCAGGGTGTTCATGTAGCCTAGTTGAGTTTAGAGGTTCCTTCTGCATAAACTCCCCTGTATTTATGTTCAGAATCTTTGGGATACCTCACATGGAGAAGGAGACAACAATTCTCAAAAACCATGAAACAGTGTGAAAAACTGTGTTTTTCTTTAAGAAACAAGCAGACTTTTTAGTGCAATTTCTCTTTCTTTTAAACTCAATTTTCCCTAAAATTGCATCACTCCTCTTATATGTGAGTATCAAGGTGGAGAAGGAGACAATACTTCAGAAATAGAGAACAGAAAAAAACTATGTTTTTCCTTAAGAAGCAAGCAGAATTTTTAATACAATTCCTCTTCCTTTTCAGGCTCAATTTCTTCTCAAAATCATATCACCCCTCGTATATATGAAAATGCAAAGTGGGTTTGCACCGAGCCTACCTCTTCGAGCCCGAATTTGAATGAAAATCCTGTTTTTTCTTCTACAAGACTGCTCACTGGTCCTCCTGTAGAAAGGGCTCGTGTAGGAACTATTACTGCTCCTGTAGAACCCGATAATGTTCCTATAAAACACGATAAGTGGAGTTATAAAAATGATATAGAGCAATGGTTTCGAGGATCTGAAGGTGGTAGGAAGCTCACTACATTCAAGGGCACGATGATAAAAATGGAAACAAAGGTGCTGAATAAAATCGAGAGGGCGTACCTATGCTTACGGGAGAGGTTTTCGAGAACGAGGTGAGGTGGCGAAAAGGGTACGTTACCATTATTGGGACCGTTGACCCCCACTACAGTGTCATCATGAGACTTTATGCTTTCTGCCCGCAATCACTTTCCATCATTAGCGCTTGAGTTCAAAACAACCGCCACTACCTGACTTTTAGATTTTTCCATGAGTTGACTAGACACACGTGCAGTGTGATCTCCGGATGAGCACAATCGAACTAGATGAGGGAGGCCAGTTAACTGGCCACCTTTCTAGTTTAATCCCAACCATTTCATTCGTTTATGAAATTTCGAATTACACAAATGCAATAGAGGAATGGGTTTAGACACTTACCTGGAAGTTGAAATGGTTGTGCTACAGAGAGGGTTTGTTGCTGCTACATGCTCAGACTCTGTTGCTACATATCTGTATTCCTGCTGCCACATGCTGGTGGCTTCTTGATATGTGGCTCAACTACTTTGTATAGGTGCTTCTTTGTTGGATCTTGCTTCGGATATCTTCTGGGCTGCACCTATTCTGCTGTTGGAGCTTGATTTTTAAGGGGATCAGCTGCTACAAGAGTTCTACAGGAACTCCTGTAGCTGCTTCTCCCTCTAAAAATTTTAGCTGAGGCTTATGCAGGGGCTGAGAGGAGGCTTCTTGAAGGATCTGATGGTAATGGAGAAGCATCTGGTAAGTTTTAGGGCTACTATTTTTTATTTCCTCGATTTTTTTTAAAACGGGCTTCTATGTTTTATTTGCAGGAAGAAAATAAATAATTGGAAATGAGGTGGTGTAGGTGTGGGATGGAGGGTTAGGATGGAGGATGGTTGTAGGATGGTCTACAGGCTTTCTGTGGAAATTCCTAGCTCTTCAATCTCCTTTTTAGCTTTATTTCGAGCTCTCTATTTTTTCTACAGGAGCCTCCTGTAGAACAGACAGGGCTTCCTGTAGGATGCACAATCTTCAGAAAGGAACACCGAGAGATGGAAAAAGAATCAGAGATGATGGAAAAGAGTCTAGAGGATATGGAATAGGCTTGGTGGCATGTCCCCTTGCTTCCTAGGGTCCATCTATGACCTGCAATGCACTCAAACAGTCAATTTTCTCTTTTCTATTTTTCTCACTTTTTTTTTTTTGAAAAGACAGTTAGGGCGCCTCCAGGAGGTTTTCACCCTACCTGCCTGCCTTGAGCACCACCAAGGGAGGTTTTCACCCAAGGATATTTATTCTCTTCGTTTCTTTTTTCTTTTCCTTTTTTTGTTTTTGTCATCACTGGGCCGCCTCAAAAGAAATTTTCATCCTAGCGATGGGACTCAAGCGCCTCATAGAGGTTTTCACTGGAGTCCTTATTATGTTTTTTTTTATTATTGAGTGGTTGGAGTGGAGGCAGAGACTTGCTCCACTACCAACACTTTTTTACTCAGATGGTCCTGATCAGAACTAAACCATTGTCATTGCATTTTTCTACTGTGTACGGTCCCAGCCATCTTGTCCTCAGCTTGCCCTTGAAATATTTATACCTTTCATACAACAAGGCCCAATCTCCTTCTTGGAATTGCTTCTCCTTGATGTCTTTGTCATGCCATATCTTCCTCTAAAGCCGGATTACTTCTATGTGGAGAATGACCTGCAATCTCTATTCATCCAATCCATTAAGCTAGAGTAACATTTCCCTTTGTGCATGGTTGAGATCTAGGTCCAGCTGAGCTGCCATCCTTAGTGTATTGTATTCAAATTCTATTGACAGCAAAGCCTTCTTCCCATAGACTAGTTCATAGGGTGTGAACCCTGTGGTGGTCTTCCATGTGGTGTTGTAGGCCCAGGCGGCCTCAACCAATCAATCTGCCCAATATTTCCTGCTGATGCGTACTAACTTAGTCAAAATTCCCTCTAAAGCTTTGTTGGTGACTTTCACCTGTCCATTGGCATGTGGATGGTAGGAGGTTGAGGTTTTGTGCTTGATTTTAAGATGTGTGAGCAGGTATTCAATCAGATTGGAGGTGAACTGACTACCTTGATCTATAACCAGTTCTCTTGGATACTCGAACTTATAGAATGTATTCTCTCTTAAAAACTCAGCTACTTTTTCTTTTGTTGCTGCCTTGATTGCCTTTGTCTCTGCCCATTTGGTCAGATAATCGGTGCACATAATGATGTATTGTTTCTGGTTTGAAGGAGGGTTGATAGGACCCAGAAAGTCCATGCCCCACTTCTCAAATGGCTCAAAAGTCACTTGAGGTTGCAAGGGCATCTCATCCTTTGGAGTAGGTTTCCCCATCCTTTGGCACCGATCACATTGACTGATATGTCTCCTCACATCTCGATGAAGAGTGGGCCAATAGTATCCTACTTGCAGAATTTTGAAGGCACTCCTCTTTGCTGCAAAATGGCCTCCACAAGGCCCGTCATGATAGATCAGGAGAATGTCAAAAACTTTTTCTCCCCTGAGACATCATCTCAAATTCTAATCTGGGCCAAGTTTGAAGAGATTGCCCCCAACCCAAGTGAAAGGAGCACTTTTCCTCACGGCCTTGCTCTTCTCCTTTAAGGACAAGTGTGGTGGGAACTGTGCTAAAACCAAGTAATTTGCTATATCAAAAAACCATGGAGAGAGTACTGAGATAGCAAATAGGTGTTCATCTAGCATTTGATCATCCACCATTCCTTCCTCACCTACAGGTAGATTTACTCTAGACAAAAAGTCAGCAACAACATTTTCCTTACCCGGCTTATCAACAATGGTTAAATCAAATTGCTGCAATAAAAGCAACCACCTAATGATGTGAGCATTTACATCTGGTTTGTTCATTAAATACCTAATTGCAGCATGATCAATGTGTACGAAGGTCTGATAGCCTGTGATGTAATGTCTGAATTTATTTAAGGAATGGACTACAGCTAGGAGTTCCTTCTCGGTTACAGTGTAGTTTAACTCTACCTTTGACAAGTTTTTACTTATAAAGTATATGGCATAAGGTAGCTTCTCATCAACTTGCCCTAAGGCTGCTCCTATCGCTTTGTTCGAGGCATCTATGTGAATGTGGAAAGGTAGGGCCCAATTTGGGCCTCTCAAAATTGGGGCAGTCACAAGTTTACTTTTCAAGGTATCTAGGGCTTCTTGACAGTTGTCAGTCCATATGAACTCGACATCTTTCCCCAAAAGACCAAACAATGGAGAGGCTAGCTTACTAAAATCTTTAATGAATCTTCTATAATATCCTGCTAAGCCTAGGAAACTTCGGACATCTCTCACCTTTTGAGGAGGTGGGACCCTTTGGATGATGGCAATTTTGTTGGGGTCCACCTGTAATCCTTGCTGAGAGATTGCATGACCTAGCACAGTCCCTTCAATCATCAAGAATTCACATTTTTCCGGACTGAGGGACAAGTTCATTTCAATACACTTGTCCAAAACTTTTCCCAAGTTAGATAAAGCTTCCTGAAAGTTAGAACCATAAGGAGTAAAATCATCCATATATATTTCCACTACATCATGAACCAGTTCAGAGAATATACTCAATACTGCTCTCTGGAAAGTGGCGGGAGCATTGCAAAAACCAAAAGGAAGGACCCAATATGCAAAGGTACCCCAAGGAAAAGTGAAAGTGGTCTTATCTTGGTCTTCCGGGCTGATTTGGATCTGATTGTACCCGCTAAACCCATCTAGGAAGGAGAAAAGCTTTTTCCCCGCCAGACCATCTAACACTTGATCTATGAAAGGAAAAGGAAAATGGCCCTTCTTGGTGGCCTTGTTCAGTTCTCTATAATTGAAAAAGATCCTCCACTTACCATTTTTCTTTGGCACTAGCACTAAAAGATAGACCCATTCACTATCAAAGATGGGGTAGATGAATCCTGCATCCAGTAAATTTTGAAATTCTTCCTTGACAATGTCTTTAAGGGCTGGATTCATCCTCCTTTGAGGCTACCTGACTGGTTTGCAATCTTCCTTAATGTAAATGTGATGAGTACAGACTAAAGGGTGCACTCCCTTCATCTCCTTATAGCTCCAAGCGAAGGCATCCAAATGGTTTCTCAATAAGCTACACAGTTCCTTCTCCTGAGAGGTGGATAGGGATGAGTTGATTTTCAAGGTTCTTTCTGGGCCGAACTCTATATTCTTAACTCGGAGAGAGGTCAGGTCGGCCACACAGAAATCAACTAAAGGATTGTCTTGGGTTTCTTTCACTAGCTCTTCTAATGGCAACATACTGGGGGGTGGATTCTAAATTAAGTTTTCAATGATATCATCCTCAGTTTGTGGTTCACCCCCCCCCCCATGGCAGCTTCTACTGCACACAGTGGTGCAGAATAGACTTCATCCTCATCTTCCTCCTCCAACCAGAGAGGTAGATCATGTTCTAACAAAGGTTGGGCAGGAGGGTATAGGACTAGCTGCTTGGACATATGCCCATTCTTGATTGTCATGTTCCCAACTCGACAACTAATGTAGGCATCTGCAGTAGCCAACCAGGGTCTTCCTAGGATGAGAGGATACCCAGTGAGCTTTTCCTTCGGCTGGAGAACTAGGAAATCAGCAGGATACTCCCAAGAATTGATGGATACCATTACATCTTCCACAATCCCTTCAAGGGTCACGGTGGAGCGGTCTGCTAATTGCAGTACTGTGGTGGTCTTTCTCAGGGAATCTTGGAGGTTGAGCTTGAGCATAGTGTCCTTGGTCATCACATTAATGGCAGCCCCCATATCAAACAGGGTATGGGGATCATAGTGCCATTGATGTGGACATCGACTACTGGGCTTCCAGGGTCTAGATATTTCAGACATATTACTTGCCCCAACATCAGGTCGGACAGCTGTCCTATGACATTGATGGTTGGGGCATCTCTCTTGCGCTTGCTTGGATGCCTGAAGCACTTCTCTTTGATCATCTTGTTGTATATAGGCACATCCTTTATGGCTTGGAGAAGTGGTATCTTTACACATAATTGTTTCAATTCTCCCAGAAGTTCAATTTCTTCTGGGGTAGGCTGTGTTGTTTCAGATAATCTCTCAGGAAAGGGTGGAATTTCTTTCGGTTCACTTTCCTCTTTATCTTCCTCATCCTCCTTAGGGGGAGGCTGGCTATCTGGGAGAACCTTCCTAGATCGTAGGTTAATCTCCTAAATCTCCACAGCATAGGTTGGGCATGATGGTTCCCCACTATATACTTGTTGAGCCTGTCTGTTATTCAGGTTTGGGTTCGGTTGAGCAGGCATTTGGGGTTGCCTTGGTGGAGCAGGAAGCAATGGTTGTGGTTGAGTAGGTGGTGGAGGCAAAAGAGTGGGAGGAGATTTGTAATGGTGCCTCCACCCCTAATGAGGTGCATTCCACTGAGGTTGTGGCTGAGCATAGGGGTGAAATGAATGAGCAGCTGGTTGAGCATGATATTGAGATGGATATGACCAAGGAGGAGGTGTGGACCAGGAAGGATGAGCAGGGGGGCCCCAAGAAGGCATGGAAGTGGCTTGATTGGGGTTGTAGTATGCCTGGGATGTCCCTTGCATTCCCTGCTGGTAAGGTCTAGGTCCATGCAACCTCCTTTGGTTTATGAAATAGAGTGGTTCAGTGGCTCCTTTGGCCCCTTGGTATACAGCTTTAAGTCCGGGCAAGGAAGGGCACTTATTTGTAGGATGATCTTCTTCACAGACTGAACACACCTCTATAGAGTTCAATGGACATTCATTCCTAGGATGCCTTCTGGTGCACCTAGGACAAAAAATGGCCAAAGCCCTCTCTGCTTCCTCTTGTTTCCTTTTGATATGCAAGGTATCCATTTGCATGGCAAGAGTCTGCAGCATCTCACTCTTGAAATCTTCCAGCATGTTTCCAAATTCACCTTTGAGGGATGAACTGGAGGAGGAGGTACTGGCCATGGGTTGACTCCCCTACCTCTCTTTTTGGCTGCCCTAGAATGGTTTCTAAAGATAGTCTTTATGTCTTCATAAGGTAGTTGGTAGATGTCTCCCCCAGCCAGTAAATGGAGGGTGTCTAGAAGGTCTTCCGGAATTCCCCTGAGCAGGACCAACTTCAAAGATTCGGGGTCAAGTGTACACCTGGCCCTTTTATAACTGAGCTAGAATTTCTCTTCATAATCTTACAAGGATTCATCACTTCCCATGTTCATTCGAAATATTTCTTCCTTGGTGTCTTTTGACCTACAGTGGTCTCGATATTTGTTATTAAAGGCTTGCTAAATCTGAGCCCAAGTTGTAATGTTGTTGTCAGGTAACCCCATGAACCAGTGGAATGCTGCATACTTGAGGGTAGAAGGAAACAGTTTCAACTTATGCTCATATTCTGCATAGTCATAGGTTCGACAGATAACAGCAAACTCAAATAGGAAGGTGTCAGGATCTTCTGTAGTTAATCCATGGAAGTGAGGTAGGGTTGAAGGGCTTATGTTCTTCATTTTAGTGTCCCCATTGGTCTCTCGGATGGGAAAGGTGCCCTCTACTCTTTCTCCATTCCCCCTATCATTTCTGTTTTCAACCATTGTCTCAGGAGGGATGGTTTCTTCCTCTTCTTCTCCTATAGGCTCTTCAAATATTTCAGGTTGTTCTCCTAAAGGATCTTCTGGATCACTGCCACCGAAGAAGAGAGAAGGGTGGCTTTGTGATGTGGTGGGGGTGTTTGGTAGGAATTTTCCTGAATTATCTCTGTTCCTACGAGGCATGAAATGGAATCTTTTTTTGGGTTATTTTTTGTTTGTTTTCCACTGCTTGTACCTGCAAAACTGAAATTGATTGAACAAACAAATTGCAACTACTAAAATGAACTTGTTGAAAGGAAATTTCAGAGTTGAAATGAAAGCAGGGAAATGACTAATCTGGAATGAAAATTGCAGAATTGAAAAACATAATCTACTTTTGCTGAAATGGAAATTGCATAATTGAAATGAAAGCAAGGAAATGCAGAATTTGAAAGAAACAACTACTCTACTTTTGCTGAAATGACCTACTCGGCAGAATGTTGCAATAGAAAATAGAAGAAAAGCAGTAATCACAAAATACTCTGACACTTCCCTGGCAACGGCGCCAAAAAGTGGTGAGCACCAGTATTGCAGCAAGAATGTTGCAACTCTTGTGGCTTCCTACTTTACTTTTATCAACCCGATAGTTTGTAACAAACTTGGAAGCGACAGTGTTGTATGCACAAGTACTAGCTCTTACTGCAGGCTGTCACTTGGTCAGTTGGCGCAAGATCACTAGGAGCTTAAGCCAACTTCTATGAGTTCTTAGAAGAAACTTTTAGCTGTGATGGCTAACTCTAAAGAGGCTATTCTACTTGCAGAAATAGAAAGAAGACTAGAGTGTAAAGCAAACCCTAGCAAACCCTAACTCTTCCAACTAACCCTACTTTTGCAGAAAAAGAGATGAAAACTGATGAAATGAGTGCCATTGACGACTGAGAAAGTAAATTACATCTATTCAAGCTACTTCTGCAAGGAAATGAGAAAAAAAAACATCTTTTTGGGTTTTTGTATGTTTTATGTGAAATTGTTATGCTTGTAATTTATCTGTTTATGGTTGTGGCAGAGATTTGGTGGTGATGGAAGGCGACCTTGGAGTTTGCAGAGGTGTAGGAAGGTATGGGGGAGTCCTAGGAAGCCTCTGGTAACCTTCTGGAGACTTTCTTTGCAATCGGACTTCAAAAAGTCACTTTTAGGAAATTCTACAGGAGGCTGTAGGGGATCTACAGGAAGATACCGAGAGTTGTTTTTAGAGGTTTTAAAGGTGGAAAAATGGTGGGAAAGGGTAGCTGAAGATTAGAGGGAGGTGTTGAGGTGTTTGAAGCTCATCAAGAAGGATTGGGAGAGAAAATTATGGTTGGATTCTTTCAAAGGACGAGAAGAAAGCTTATGAGAGAAATGCAGAAATTAGGGCAGAATTGTGAAGGGTTGTGAATGACTGGTGAAACTTGTGAGAAAAGAGATGTTGATGGCTGCTTTATTGATGTATTATGAGCAGAGGTGTGTTGTCAGAGAGCTGCACATTTGAATACCAAAACTGAGCAAGAAAAGAGCTAGTTGTACCAAAACATAATTATCTCATGTTAAACCTAAATTCTAACCTAGGAACATAAAATGTTGAACAATGCTAGATGGAAAGGAAAGCATGTAAAGAGATCTATTGTAGAAACATAAATGAGTATAGCAAAAAGGATCTGAAGCAAGACATTAACCTCTGAATCAACTATAACACTAGAAATTGAATGGGGGAAGCAAAACTGTGTTTTTATGACAGCAAGCAGACCTCGACCTCAATTCATGGTCCCCGAAGGAGGAAAGGAGGTCAAGGCCCATTGATGGCCTTTTGTACCTTTATCTACCACTATTTAACCTACTTCAGCAACTGAAATGGAAACAGCTATGTAAACCACCAAAAGCAACCTATTCTACCAAGGAAAAATGAATCTATCTAACAGAAATTTAACTCATGAACTGAAGCAAAAACATATAAGTACAAAGCAAGAGGTGTTGGGCAGCTTGGGTTGGGCCCTAACCCAAGAGCTTCAGCCCTCTGAAAGAAATCAGTGTTAGCTCAGAAAATATGTCATCTCCATTATCAAAATAAAAGTCACATTACATAAATTGTTTACAAAAATAAGCTCAAAGATGAGTTGAGCAAGAACTGCAACAAAAGTGTGAGAATTCTGACTAACATCTAACTAAACTATTGAGCACCTAAGCCCTCCTATTTATACAACTGGAGCCTCCAACAGCTCTCCTAAAATCAAGGAGGCCCGGCTCCCAAGACTAGAGATAGACAGCAGTTCTTCTTCACTTGCTCGACTGCCCCTTTGATGCATCAATGTGGTTGCTTGTGCTCCGAGCTTTCTGAAGGAGGATTCAAGGTAGGGGGTCATAAATGAGGGGGACACCCTCCTACAAATCTTCTCCCTTGTTTTCCTCGAATATTAGCTGCCAAATACTCATTAAACCTTTGATTTTGTCTCAAAATTGACCAAAAATCTGCATAAAGCACACATTAGACTTCATGGCATAATGATTAACCCAATTCACTCTATTAGTATAAATATAATCAAAAACATGCAATAAACTAATGAGAACGGTGGATTAAGCTGAGTTAGGAGGCCAAATGAGCCCATATAATTACCCATTTATGGGGCTCATCAGTTTGCAATGCAAGAGCTAGTGAAGAAATTAACTAGGGGTAACAAGTGTAAAGGTGTTTTTATTAATTTCGAGAAACCTTGTTGCAACTATGGGTTTTGTAGGAAATAATTGATCTTTATGTTGGTGGTTTCTAGTGTGCATTTTATTATATGATCATAGAAGTATGATTTGTTCGCATGACAAGGAGCACATCTAGCCAAAAAATTTGATATAAGAAAATATATTGGTAGGAATTATTTGCAATCATGCAAAAAAAACAATGAAAATGTAGTAAAGTATATTTTATTTTAATTTTTACACTTAGCACACACATTGAACATCTATTTAAATTTGACATTTGTTAAGAAAATACAAGGTGAGGTATATGAGGAAAAGTTTGGAATTTTCCCAAATGGAAAACTATTTACATTAAAAAAACACCTAGATGGTGCTACCAAAAATAATCTATAGCTTTTATTTGTTGACATCACCATTTAACACAGGCATAAAAGTTAAACGTTGAATGTTTGATCAAGTTCATTTTGGACCATTTTGAACTATAATATCGAATAAAAACATGGAGGAAATTTGGCAAGCTAACTATTTTTGCACTTGAGAACAAACTTATTTGTTATAATGATTTAATTATAGTGAAGAGGAAAAAAGGACAAATTTCTTTGCTATTCATGGGAAAGATTATTAAATAGATTGTTGAATTAAAAAAAAAAAAAAAAAACGTTTAGTGAAATGCAAACTATGTGTAATTTGTTTGAGAGGATACAATACTTATTATCGCTCTGCGACGTTTAAGGAACGATTTATATTGGTTTTTATTCTAAATACGAAATGAAATGCCATAACAATGGCAATCGATTCAACTGCATAAGCTACTTTTAATGTAGTTGGTGCAACTATATTGTTGTAATTTATTCAATTATTTGTAGAATAAATTATTAGTTGATAAATGATTAATAAGAAGTTCATTGGCTAGATGTTCTTATTGTCTTAACATTTTTCTCAATTGCTTTAGCTTCTTAAGAGATATTCACTGGCATGTTGAAAAAGTAAAATTATTGTAGGTTAAATAAATGGTTTTTGTTTTTCCTAATTTATTTTTTAGAAATATAAAGAAGGAAGAACACATTTATTAAAATTGGAAAAATAGTCTTATTTTTGCATGCCTATGAAATGTGTGTGTTTTATTATTATTATTATATAAACACATTTAAACGTATAAATCCTAAAGCATACACAAGAACAATTGTAAAAAAGAGTATGAAAAAACAATTTTGAAACAGATGGGGAAATCATGTCAACATTGCTATTCTATTATGTCTACAATAAGTACACAACCAAATCATGCAAACATTGGTATTCTATTATGTCTATAATAAGCTCACAACCATTTTCATTAGGAGAAGCCACTATCAAACTTTTTGCAACCAAGAATTTATGAATTGTTGAAATTGTTTCAAAGTTAAAAATGAATATAGAAAAAATGTTTAAAAAGACATTGTGCCTTGAGAAATTAACCATTCACTATATTCTCAGTAATTTCACAGGTCATAACTAAAAAGTTCAATATTTATGTGTTAGTTAGTTTGACATGGATCAAAAGTCTAATAGTATCATGAATGGATCAAAATTCTAGTATCAGAAGTTGTATTTATTGAATAGTTATTAAATTCCAACTAATCTCTTGTTGTTCTAATTGCAATTTGCTTGGGAGACACATTGTTTATTCAACCATTCCTAGTCTTTCTAGAACATTTTTCATCTTTTGGATCACAAGCCATAATGTGTAGTCATTTTTCGATGTAGTGGCTATAGTAGGAAGATTGAGCATGGATAATCTAATCATTAGATATAAGGCTCAGCTAAAGAGTCATAGAGTTGAGAGATAATAATGTTAGGTATAGCCTCTGCCTCTTCCCGCCTTTTTTTCTTTTCTTATCTTGTCTCTGCTTCTGTTGTTGACTCCAACAACCCCTTCCTGTTTCTTGTCCAACTAAGAATCTATGAGTTGCTGAAATTATTTATAGAACAAATGAATACAAAAAAATGTTCAAAATGACATAGTTCCTTGAGATATTAATTATTCACTGTGTTCTTAAAATATATATATATCTATATATCTATATATATATATATATATATATATATATATATATATATATATAACTTCACAACTTATCTTTTTGTTTTCATTTTAAATTTTAGTAAACATCCTCTATATCATTTCATGAAACATAAAAAACAATTTATAAGGTAATATTGTTAAAGATACATATTTTGTTATGAAATTTACAGCAGAGAGATAAATTACTACAGAAATTTACCAAGATTTACAAAGAGGAATAATAAAATAACCATCAAAAATACACACAAATATTATACACATAATAGAATTTGAGGTGCTCTGCAACCCTAATGGCACTGTGGAAGCCATGAACTAAACACAACCGCAACCTAACCCTTTGACGGCTTCTGCAAAGCTTTTTACCAGGAGGTTGTTTCTCAGGTTGGAATGATAGAGGAAGAAGGAGGTTTGGGGGGGGAGATCCCCTCCTACCGAGACGTAGTGGTAGGGGATTCCTGCCAGAACACCAGCAATCAGAAGCAAACACAAGATACAAACAAAATGATAGGACCTGTCCTCGGGGCGCGATGGCAGGCAGGCAGCAGAGGAAAATGTCTACCATGTGTGACAGAGAAACCGAGATTCATCATTCCGATGAATAAATTGGAGAGATACAAAAGTTACATGAAGGACCATGCGTTGATTTGCAAGTTCATAGGAGTATGGCCGACGGAGAAATATCTTACCAAGTGGATACAGCAAAAATGGAAACCCAAAGGCCATATCGAGCTCAAGCTGGGAGCTAGAGGCTTCTTCACAATAATATTCTCAAACCTGCAAGATAAAGAAAGAGTATTTGAAAATGGCCCTTACTTCCATTATAATGCTGGTTTGTTTATGAGATATTGGGAAGAATGTTATGACCCAGACAAGGAAAAATTTATGGCAGCCCCGGTATGGGTAAGATTATTCAGTCTCCCAATGGACTTCTGGGACCCAAAAATATTAGAGGGTATTGGAAATACGATAGGAAAATTTGTCAAAATAGCATAAACGACAAAAAGAGGCAAATACACATCTTATGCGAGAATCTGTGTGTACATGAACATAGCTGAACCCATACCTGACTCAGTGGAATTAGAATACCATGAATAGGTTTGGCAACAAACCTTAGACTATGAACATATCCCGTTCAGATGTCGAAGGTGTCATGAATATGGCCACCTATTTAAGGACTATCCACTAAACCTATAGGAAGGGGCGAATATGCACAAGAAATAGAGGAAACCTTAAGAAGATAAGGAAAGATTCCAAGAAGTGAAAAGCAAGAGGAGATAATCAAAGGAAACCCACAACACAGGGAAAAAAGAATACCAAACTCAGCCAAGCGAAACGAATAGCTTTGAATCGCTACAGGTAGAAGAAGATGAAGAAAATGAGATCCAACTTATGGATTATCAAGAGAAATGAGAGGAAAGAAGTTTGATTCAAGGCAAACCAAACCCAAAGAGGAAAGCTTAAAGATAGTTGGCAGATAAAGAGGACAAGGAGGAAAGGGAGGGGATGGAAACCACTACAATGGAAATCGACCCAAGCAAAGGAGAGGAAATTAGCATGGAAGAAGAAGTTTCGAAGAAAATGTTGAATGAATGGATACATTTAGATGAAATATTTATTTCGGAAGACCAAAAAAGATTGTACAGAGAGACATTCCAACAGTATCAAGCTAAGCAGGGCCAGGGACAGGTCGAGATTGCAGAACAACTGGGGATGCATCAGGAAAACCCCCAAGAGTATTCAAACAAAATAAAAGGAGGAAAGAAAAGAGGTCGGAGAAACCTACAGGAATCTATACAGATTATGGGAGAAATGCTGGTGAACACAGGCAGGGTGGTACCACTCTCAGTGGTATACCAACAAATAAATAAAGTGTCCCAATGATAGTTACATCCTGGAACATAAGAGGCCTAAACAGCCGAGGTAAACAGAGATACTTAGCTGAGAGACTAAGAAAAGAGAAACCCCAATTAATGTTGCTACAAGAAACAAAGATTACAGGAGGGAAAATGGAAGAAATCCTAAGTAAGATGAAACTGAGGTATGAATGTATGTCTATAGATGCAAGAGGAAGTGCAGGCGGGATTGCAATCCTATGGAACCCAATAGAGGTGACAGTTGATTACTAGATAGGCATGAAGTGAATCCTCACGGGGCGGTTCTGCCTGATAGGAAATAAAGAATGGTTCTTAATCTCTGCAGTCTACGGCCCACACATCCCAGTGGAAAAGGAAAACTTCCTCCAGAGGATAAAGACGTTAAGCCAACTACATGAGGAAAAGCTTTGGTTACTAGCAGGTGATTTCAACTTGATAACAATGTTGGAGGAGAAAAAAGGGGGACTTCAAAGGGAAGAGCCAGAAATGGAGAAATTCAGGGATATACAAGAAGAACTACACCTGGTGGATATCCCAACAATTAATGGAAAATATACGTGGAATAATAGAAGGGGAGGGAACAGACAAATAGCTTCTCGTCTGGACAGATTCTTGGCTACAGAAAATTTCATTAGTAAAGATGTTTACTATGAGGCTACAATTCTTCCATGCCTAGGGTTGAATCACTGGCCTATTAAATTAGAAGTGGAAATGAAACAAGGAAATCAAAACAGACCTTTTAGGTTTGAATCCTTTTGGCTAAGAGAACCGACCTTCATAGAAAAAATGGAGTGGTGGAATGAGAGTGAGAAAGAAGGGAGAAATCTGATGCATACCTTTCAACTCAGACTCAAAGAACTAAAAGGAAAAATAAAGAAATGGAACAAGGATGAGTTCAGCAACATACATCAGGAACATGAATTGATCCAAGCCAAGATGAGGAAAGTACAACTACAAATCATCAATGAGGGTAGAAGTGAGTTGCTAGTGGAGGAGGAAGGGCAGTTGATAAATAAATTGGAGGAAAGGAGACAACAAGAAGAAATTATGTGGAAACAAAAATCAAGAATCCAATGGTTAAAGGAATGGGAAAGAAACACAAGGTTTTTTCATAAAGTTATAATCCAACATAGGCAGCAGAATAGGATATTCTCCCTAGTCGATCAACAAGGCAACCAACTTACCCAAAATGAAGACATGGAGAACCTGTTAGTTCAACACTTTCAAAGGCTATTGACGGAACCCAATATAAGTAGGGAGGAGAATATAAACAAAATCACACACCACATTCCCAATCGGGTGATAAGGGATCAGAACATGGCCCTGCTAAGGGAAATATATAAAGCAAAGGTAGAAGAAGTCATCAAACGCATGGTGAACAACAAAGCACTAGGCCCAAATAGATACACAACAGAATTCTTTCAGGCGACGTGGCCATTCATGGGGGAAGATATGGTGAAAACCGTGAAGGAGTCCCAACACACTAAAATAATGCATCTAGCCCTGAACTCCACGTTTCTGGCCCTTATTCTGAAAATGGATCATTCGTAAGAACCGTGAGGGTTTAGACCAATAGCGCTTTGTAATATAATTTACAAAATCATGGCGACAATTACGGTACACCACCTAAAACCTATCTTACCCGGTCTAATCTCTCAGGAAAAGACATGGTTCATTAAAGGAAGACAAATAGTAGATGGCATAGTGATGGCACAGGAGGCAATACATTCACTAAAGATAAGAAAGACCAAAGGTATGTTGGTTAAGCTAGACTTATCAAAAGCCTATGATCGTCTGAACTGGAAATACCTACAAGGAATATTGAAGGAATTTAGCTTTGATGAAAGATGGATAAGCTGGATAATGTTGATGATATCAACTCAAGTCCTATCAATTTTACTTAATGGATCACCCACATAGTGTTATAGACATTTTTGTGCCTTACAACTCCAAGCATGAAATGTCCATAAACCAAGGGCTCCTAAGTCCCTAAAAGTGTTGTTCTAACCCCTAAAGGAATAAGGTCAACAGATTACAGCTTCTCCCAGAAGTTCTCCACCTGAAACTACTCAGAATAAGTCAAAACAGGATCATTTCAGCTGCTCCACTGGCTAGATACGTTGCATTTCACCTAAATACACTGGCTAGGTGTGTTGCAATGCACCTAAATATACTGTGAGGGTGCGTTGGGTGAGAAATGACAAATGTCAGTGTCATTCCGCGAGGTGGAGAGACAATGGAAGCTTCCCGAATCTTCTCCTGTGACACTTGCCTCACTGAATTCGACCAAGGATGAGTAAGAGGCCTTCAGTCTCCAAGTGGAAGCAAGAACTGACAGAGAGAAGACACTAATCAAATCACAAGCTGACTCATCCTCCTTACACATATCTATATATGGATCCCTCATCCCAGAGATCCAGAGGCTGGAATTTTGCACATTGTAAGGAATTGCTGTTGGTTTTGAGACAAACATCAGAGTATTGGGTGATCTATGCTTTGTTGGAGGTGAAGAGGGGCTTCTTTGTTGGGAGGTTGATGCTGGGTCAGGAACCATCGGTTGTAACTCCTCCTAGATCTATTCTTGTTTATCAATAAAAACTATTTGAGTTTTTCCTCCATGCTTTTGTATCATTGATGCTTGTTACATTTGTATGGTTAACTTAAATCTGATCCTAAGTTGTTTATGAATATAGATCCATGTCTTTGTATAATGTTCCTCTTCTGTGATATTACAGGTACTTGGTGAAGCTGGGCAAGTAAGGGAGCAGGTAACTGGAGGCTGTCAAAGAAGAGAGGGATTGGATCAAAGGATTAGCGCAAGACACAGGTTGGTTCTTTCTATTCCTCTCTATCTATAGTTCATAAAGGAAATACAAAAGTAGTTTTTCTCTATTTGTTTCTAAGGCAGTTGTCACACATTAGTGGGATAGAGTAGTTCTAAATAGACACTTTTCCCGGTAACAAAATGGCGACTCCGCTGGGGAAGTCTAATTAGTTTGTTTGTGTATCTCTTTGTTGTTTGTTTCATAAACTTATAAGCAGCATTCGAACTGCATTTGCCATAACAAATGCAAAGTAGACATCTGTTGCTTCAATCCATTCACTGGATCTGTTTATGATTTGAACAGTTGATTCACAAACTATCTGATTGCCCTTGTGATAGCTCTTAGACCCTCCTTAGATCTACCCCTGATTGTGTATTACTGATTACTTTTACTCGGCCGAAAACCAAAGACCGAACTGCAAACTGTGACCCAGAACCCGGACAGATTCTCGTTTCTGGCCCAGCACAGGTACTGTTAAGAGATCCTGAATTTCAGCGCACTTCCCGAAAGGGCAACCTGCGCTGCAGTGCAGTTTCTCTGTGTTACAGGTGCGCTGATCAGACTAGCCCTGTGCAGCTGTGGTTCTTGTGCTTCATTCTTTCCAGTTCTGTCTCTGAATTTTGCTGCCTGTGATCAGTATATGTGTCTGTTTAAAACCCCTTTTCCTTGTTGTTATTCCACCTCCTTTGTACAAAAGAACTGTAGATGTTTTTGTGTGTTTGTTGAGTCATTTACAGTTTTCCATTGCAAAAGTAGAATAGTCGTACTGTCGTCCTTTGATTTGGATCTGTCGCAAGTGTCGATTTCGATCATAGGAGAAAGTTTGATTGTTGTTGATGGTCGATTATACTTTTACTATTGCCTTTGGTCTGAATTTGTGATTTTCTAGTGTCAAATACAAGTGTTCATTTCAAAATCGCAAGGTGTCGTAATCGTCTCTATCTTTTGATTTCGAAAAGAAGTTTGTTTGTATTTGTCGCTTGAAAAATTCAGATTTGTACATCAACTTTCTTTTTAGCATCAATACTAAGAAAGTCGAAAACAAATACATGCATGTGCATTTGCATATTGACAGTCTGTTTGGCTTGATTTAGGAAAGTGCATTTACAGTGTGCTCTTTGCTCTTTGTGAAAAGATTGTGTCTTTCTTTTCCTCTAGTAGCTAGGATTTTCATTGCACAAAAGAGATAAAAGTTTGTTTATCATCTTTAGATTGCATTTTAGGAATTACATCTACATCTCGTGGTGAACCCAAAAGGCAAACTTCATAAGCAAGATCAACTTAAAATAAATTCAATGAATCTAACAACGCTTTGGAACTTAACACCCAACATTTAGAGGTCTAGGCTAGAGACGTATTCCGGCGCCGTAAAGCCTGGTAACTGTTGTCCTCATTCATGGTTGGGTGATTCCTCCACTTTGAGACAATAAGTGCCAGTACGGACTTGTTCTCCCACGTACCGTCGAGTATATTTTGGGAGACCCCTATAGGCTTAAATCCTTTATCCATAGGAAGCCGTGTCTGCCGCCCTATCGATCGCAATGCACTGAACACAGCATTCGGGAAGATTGACTGTCATACCGTAAAAAGTATTCTGCAGTTTTGCGATTGGTTTGGTACTCCCTCTACCTAGATCTCCAGAGCAGTCCCTTTCGTTCCTTTTCAGAATCCTTAACGGAAAAGGTCCATCTGAGCACTTGTCACTTCAAGCTCATTAAAAATCGAAGGAGACTAGAGTCATCTTTTGTTTTTTCTCGACTCTTAAAAACTAAAAAAACAAGTTGTGTCAAAGCGTATAAAAATTTATTTTAAACGGAATATTCATTACCCTTTCCTACGTTGATCTTGGGTTGAGAAAATGGAGTCTACCAACCAAGGAATTCCCCTTGGAGGAAATCCTAGTCCCTTCTCCTCTTGGGGAGATGTTGGTGCGCCCCATATGGCCACATTGTCGCTTCCAGGACTGACAATTGGTTTGCCTGTATGGCTCTTCTCAACCTCTGTCGTTCAGAACACCACTATTCCTGAACAATCAAATCAGCAATTAGACGAGTCCAGAGTTGCCCACCAACCTTCTACTTCCTCTAATTCTTCCTCTCCTCCTTCCTCTTCGCTTGATGGGGCTGGTAAAGCCAAAAGTCAAGTTCCTAAGGAGAAGAAGGAAAAGAAGAAGAAAGAGAAGAAGAAGAAGGAGCCAAAGTCGAATGGGGGAAAACGAGTGTCGTCTAACGAAAATCCACACACTACACCGACCAGGCCTAAATCGCCATGTGTCATTTGCAAAGGAGACCACTTTCACAGAGATTGTCCTTGCATCCCTCAGATCTTAAGGGACTGGTCTCCTCGTTTGCACAACCCGGTGTCATCAACCTCTGATGATCATGTTGAAAGCACACCATCAACTAGTGAAAGTGAAGCCCCAGGACAAAAAGGGAAATGTAGATTTCCTTGTAAACTGTGCGAAGGCGATCATGTCGTCCACCGTTGTCCCTTCTTAGACGAAGCTAAAAGAGTTTTGGATGATCGTCCAGTTTCACCGTTACGACTTCCTCCTGGATATAAAAAACTCTTGCCGAGTCCGTCACTAGTTGAAAATCCGGCTGGCCCGCTCAGGTGGTCAGCTGAAGCACCTATCATTGAAGATAAACCATCTGGATCCATACCAGACGAAAGTCAAAAGGTCGAGGTGGCAGTTGACCCGGTCTTGCCTTCAGAGGTTTCATCTTCAGATGATACAGTCACTGAAGAGAACAAGGATGACACCGTCCAAATTCTCTTCATAAACACAGACTCCGACAAACAAGGGGGCAATTTACCCATTCCTTTACCGCAGGAAGGAAGTTCGTCAGAGCCGTACCCGGTCGTCTATTCAGTCCCACCTCCAAGCAACCTAGTTGTCTCCTTCGACTGGAATCAACTAGGCAGACCTCGTTTACCAGCAAGCGTACCATTCCGAATTATCATTCAAATATATAGAATGGTTATGGCTGGTACCATCATAGATGAGGGGGTTTTTGTGAGTATCCTTTCCTCAACTGCTTGGAAAGAACTTGGTTCACCATCGCTTTTGCCTGAAATGAGAAATCTGACAGGCTTTGATAAAGGAACCAGTCGACCGTTAGGGATCCTTCCCGATGTGCCCATAACATTGAGAAGGAAAACAGTTCACATGAACGTAATGGTAGTTCAAGGACCCCTGGATTACAATATACTCCTTGGACGAGACTATATTTATTGCATGGGAGCAATTGTCTCCTCACTCTTTAGAGTAATGTGTTTTCCGCACAAAGGAAGAGTGGTCAAGCTCGTGGACCAGCTTTCATTTCCCGGATCATACAGAGCAAATAGTCATATACCATCCCTGAATGGTCTTTTCACGCAAGAAATGTCTCAATATCCAGTCCGTCCTCCCGATGAGCGCGAGTAATTCGGAGGGATATGACTGAAACCCAGGGGGCATGCACCCTGGTCTGCTTCGGCAGGAAAACTTCGGGTATAGGGTAGGTTTCCGCGGGAGAATATGACTAGTCTGTACCCCGTCCGTGAGTGGAAAAGAGGGTTATTCTAGAACAAGATTCTCTTGTCAAAGTTATGTGAGTGGAGTAGCCTCCTTCACTCACCTTTGTCTATTTCGGTAAACATCGCCGAAGAAGTGTTTTGTTTGCGCTGTGAATAAAGCAATCTTTGGGTAACCTGTAAGAGGTAGGCCTCTCTCGGTAAAACAATGTTTTATCGGAAAGAAGTAGGGGTAACCTTGAAACTCTATTTTATACCTGGGGGCATGCAAACCTTTTGGAGTGCAAGCAAAGAGTGATCATTTATCTGTTTTTTGGATTGGTCGTTTCCTAACTTACATAAAGAAAGGATGTGGGGCAAAACTCTAAAAGTTGTCGTTTTATATGAGATATTCTTATCACACGACTGGATTAATCGAGCAGTTTTAGCACATAGTTTAAGCTCGTTAGAAAATAAACATAAGAAATGGGCAAATGTTTCCACCCGCGTTTAAGCTCATTAAAAAATGAATTATTCCCTGGTAAATAACCACCGTGAATGTAGTACTTCAGCCATTAAAGCCTTGGTCGTGTTTGCACCGTCACCTCCACTTTTTCATTGGCCGATCATTCACCTCCACTTGATTGTTTACCCATTTTGAGGAACAGCTGCGAAGAGTGATTTCACTAGCCATCCTTGTGACACTGGCGTGATTGGAAAATTCCAAACTTTACCTGGAATCAGCTGATACCCGTTTTATCACTCGTTCCTCAAAAGACGAGTCTTCTTTAAGCTCTTTTCAACTGACTCGTAAAATATGAAAAGATTGCCGAGTCCTTGGCCTTCCAGCTCGTTAAAGGGACAGGAAGGGCTATCCCTCCTCTAGATTTTAATCTTTTTGGACCTGAGGGATTATTGCACAAAAAGATCGAGCGCTTGTTTTGTTCGACTCGTTAAAACTATCGAAAATCCATCCCTTCTGTATTGTTTTATACTTTTTCGGACTTAAGGGATTAGATGACGAAAAAGGAATTTTGGAGTTACCTTTATGTACCTTTTCAGACTCTCTAAAATTGAAAAGGACCGAGTTATCTTTGTCGTTAAACTCGTTAAAAAGATTAATAGCGACAAACTTGTCTTTAGACGAGAACGAGTTTCACTATCGCTAGGCTCGTTAAAACATAGCGATGGGTTTGCCCGAAGGGAAAATTATAGAACAAGCATATGTTATCCTCCTCAAGCTTGAAAAAAATAAAGAGGTACTAGTCAGCAATGACTGGGGAAAAATTGGGAAGAAAACTCAAAGAATCTTTATTGGTAGCAAGTCGCTCTTGAACATGACACTTCCACTCCGTGTCCGAGTCGGGTTGGGTTGTTTCATTCACCGGTCACATCGCCATGGTCACACCATACCATCCACATTTGGGGTTAATGCTACCAATCCATCACATCAATGTCGCTGACATGTTCAAGAGAAGTCATCCAGAGAAGCCACCTGTGTCTGACCCACTACCATACATTATACTCCATTCTTTCATGACCACCACCCTGAACCGTATATCATCAGATCATTTTCACCTCCATCAAAATCATTTGCTCTGTTCCGTGTCATTGATGTGGGATTCATTAAGGCCCTCCTTTGACGGATCACTTCTTGTCGACATTAGCTCATTATCCAAGAATTTGGTCTAGGAACACCCCATTCAGTACTTTGAAGCTTGCATGCCTTAATGGCAAGTTTCTCACTTCCGGCGACGGGTTTACATCAATGGCCTTCGACCGAAAGATTTTGCGTGGTGTTCGACGCCAAGTCCTTTATTCACACCACGTGAATTGTACTGTAGTACCTTGAGGGTCATTATCATTATCGGTGATTCCTCTCGCGCTTGTTAACAGTTTACATCATTGACTGGTAATCAAGCGATGTCTTTCCATGTTCGACTTCAAAACATTTCTCACATGGATCGACTTGTACTTCGAGTGAAGATCGGACGAGATTAAAGACCCTGGATCTAGTTTCATCCATCCGGGCTGCGATATATATTCGGGGAAATAAAGACATTAAATGTACAAGCATTGCAGCACAGATAATCATCCTACCAAAAGGATGATGGCTCTATCAGAATCATCAGTCTACACTCAGACGATTGTCTGTCCTATGTACATGAAAATGAATTTATAAAGCTGAGCATGGGAATGCCCGCCTCAGCTAGATCATGAAAAAACAGTATGAAGATAATGTATTGTATTGTATCTTATTACAGGTCTCCTCCCAGCATTGAAAGAACTTCGGATCCTCATAATAAAGCATTTCACCCAACACCAAAAGGTTAACGGCCTCATACTTTAGGGGGCAACTGTTATAGACATTTTTGTGCCTTACAACTCCAAGCATGAAATGTCCATAAACCAAGGGCTCCTAAGTCCCTAAAAGTGTTGTTCTAACCCCTAAAGGAACAAGGTCAACAGATTACATCTTCTCCCAGAAGTTCTCCACCTGAAACTGCTCAAAATAAGTCAAAACAGGATCATTTCAGCTGCTCCACTGGCTAGATGCGTTGCATTGCACCTAAATACACTGGCTAGGTGCGTTGCAATGCACCTAAATATACTGTGAGGGTGCGTTGGGCGAGAAATGACAAATGGCAGTGTCATTCCGCGAGGTGGAGAGACAATGGAAGCTTCCAGAATCTTCTCCTGTGACACTTGCCTCACTGAATTCGACCAAGGATGAGTAAGAGGCCTTCAGTCTCCAAGTGGAAGCAAGAACTGATAGAGAGAAGACACTAATCAAATCACAAGCTGACTCATCCTCCTTACACAAATCTATATATGGATCCCTCATCCCAGAGATCCAGAGGCTGGAATTTTGCACATTGTAAGGAATTGCTGTTGGTTTTGAGACAAACATCAGAGTATTGGGTGATCTATGCTTTGTTGGGGGTGAAGAGGGGCTTCTTTGCTGGGAGGTTGATGCTAGGTCAGGAACCATCGGTTGTAACTCCTCCTGGATCTATTCTTTTTTATCAATAAAAACTATTTGAGTTTTTCCTCCATGCTTTTGTATCATTGATGCTTGTTACATTTGTATGGTTAACTTAAATCTGATCCTAAGTTGTTTATGAATATAGATCCATGTCTTTGTATAGTGTTCCTGTTCTGTGATCTTACAGGTACTTGGTGAAGCTGGAAAGTAAGGGAGCAGGTAACTGGAGGCTGTCAAAGAAGAGAGGGATTGGATCAAAGGATTAGCGCAAGACACAGTTGGTTCTTTCTATTCCCCTCTATCTATAGTTCATAAAGGAAATATAAAAGTAGTTTTTCTCTGTTTGTTTCTAAGGCAGCTGTCACACCTTAGTGGGATAGAGCAGTTCTAAATAGACACTTTTCCCGGTAACACATAGGCGTTCAACACAACCCGAGGGCTCAGGAAAGGTGATCCGTTATCCCCGTTTTTTTTCATACTAGTCGTCGAAGGACTTGGAAGGTATATAAAAGAGAAAGTTCAAAGAGAATAGTACACTAGTCTTAGACTGTGGGGGAATGATTTAGCATTAACTCACAAAATTCGTAGATGACATAATGATGTATGGGCAATCATCTCTAAAGGAAGCCAGAGGGTTAATGGATATTCTTACTGACTTCACAAGTGCTTCAATGTTAGGTCCCTATACTACTAGTTGTTAGGACTCCACTATGTATCATTTTTGCTATATATTTTGACACCACTCTACTCTTAAACCATGAACTTCATTGTCTTTTTCATCTACTTTATCCCAAGGTATATAGAAACCTCTTCTTTATTATATGTTTAATTGTCTTACATTTAATTCCGCAATACTCTTATATTTTATCATTAATTGAAGTGCATTGTTGCTAACACAAGTCAAAGATCGCAGATAAGTTATATGCCTTGTTGGGAACGAGCGGCCGTTGCTGAGACAGCTGACTCCGTTGCTGAGACAGCTGACTCTGTTGCTGAAACAGCTGACTCCGTTGCTGAAACAGCTGACTCAGTTGCTGAAACAGCCGTCAAGCACGCAAATCCCGTTATGCGTAATTTGCGATTCTGGAAGAACTTTTTGAGGAATAGTAGCAGCAGCACGAAGATACGGTTACCTGGATCATCCTGAAGATAGCACTTTTATTGTCTCGGTTGTAACAGCATCTCTTTTTGAAAGAACAGAATAGTCCTGTTTTGGGAAAGAAAACAGAATCGAGATAATGAAGATTCGCTCCCATGTAAATTGTAAAAGATGTCTCCTCTTTAAAAAGAGGAGACATCATCATTAGAGGGGGGTTGAATTGTAAGTTACAGGAGAGTATTGTGTGAGAACTGGAGCTAGTCTCCTTCTGTAATGTATCAGTTACTTTGACAGATGAATAAAATCTTCTTTTGAGCGTTTCAATTTAATTCTTTCTCCTGGGGAATCTTGTGAGAAGGAAAGGGCCCGCCTTCCTCACAAGATTCACCCTTTTGGTTCCTGTAGATTGCTTATTTCTTTATGTGTTTGCACTTCCCTTAATTCTGTTGTTGGACACTAGTTACACAGTTTTGCAATACTCTGTTTCTTAGCGCTACACGTATGAATGATGTTGGGAGCATGTGCTGAAGATTCCTGCATAAAGGAATAGGGTCTTGCTCCCATTGATTGCTTTCCTTTGCCTGCAGTGTGATTAGAAACAAGAGGACAAGTGCTGAAGGTTCCTGTTCCTGGGAATAGGGTCTTGATCTCTTGAAGTTATTTTTCTTACAGTGTGATTAAGTGCCAGGCATCAGGTGCTGAAGTTCCTCACCAAGGAATAGGGTCCTGTTCCTGCTATGGTTGAATGATTTCTTTCCTTGTAGATTGATTTTCCTTTGCTGTAACAGAGAAATCGTTTCTGCTATAATTTAATGACTTCAGCTTTGATTAAGTAGAGTGTGAATTAGTAGATTGATGAATTTGACAAGTGTGCGTCCTTCTTTTACTACAACATCGATTCCTCTTTTGAAATTGAGCATATCCAGTGCGTTATTATCTTTGAAATAAAAAGACCTTCTCGGGTTGACAATTTATGTGGAGCTCGAATTGTGGAAACAATTAGAGCGACCAACATTTTGGCGCCGTTGCCGGGGAAGGTAATTATAGATTTCAAAAGCATTCATCTTCTCTTTTTAATGTGCAGATTGTATGAGAGGACGAGGAAACCAGAAGAAAAATAACCGCACAGGTGGCAAAGGCTGGGGAGGACGAAAAACTTTTATTGACGAGATTGTATCGAAGGCTGAATCATCACAAAGATTAAGTTCTCGGAAATCAAAATTTCAGCGTTCCCCTCAGTCAGATTACAGAACAGAGGAAGTTGTGGGTCCTGAAAATACAGAAGAACCAGCAGTCAGTGCTGAAGAGTCAGAGGAAAGTATTAGCAGATCAGTAGAACACATTGAGGAAATAGTAGAAAGCGTTGGACGACCGGTAGAGAACATTGAAGAACCAATAGAAGATTCTGACGATCGAGAAAGTGCAGTAGGAGGGCCAACAATGGAAGATAACAATGATGCTTTCTTTGGAGGAGGACGTGCAGGTCCTGAAGAAGAAAGAAGGGATGAAAATTCCCTCTCTACCTTGGGATTTCCCATCAGTGATCTCCCTGCAGGAACAATGAAAAATATTCCATTGTCTGCTCTACCTAACTTTCATGGTTTATCCACTGAAGATCCTGACGAATTTCTTTTTGAATTTGATATATTATGCAGAAGTTATGATTATGTTACTAATGCTCAAAAGTTGAAGCTGTTTCCAGCCACCTTAAAAGGGAATGCTTTAAGATGGTTCATGAGCCTTGGAAGTCAGGTAATCACAACATGGGAGCAGATGAAACAAAAATTTCTGCTTAAATATCAAGACTACTGCCGGACGAGAGAGAAGAAGGATGAACTATTCAATATGGCACAAAAGTCGGATGAAAGTCTGGAGGACTACATAGAAAGGCTGCAGTACAACATACAGAGATCTGATCATCCGGATATAAGTAAGGAAATTCGTAAAACAATATTACTTAGAGGTTTAAGGGATGATTGTTTAAATATGTTAAATATGCTTGCTAAGGGAGATATATCTAAAGAATCATATGATGAGATTTGTGAACTTGCTAAAAGGTGCTCTAGGGGAGCTGCAAGAAACAGAATAAGAGATTCCACCTATTCAAGGGTGCAAAAATCAGCCAATGGAGGAGCAACAAGAGCAGAAATAGGTAATTTACTTGAAGAATTTAAAACCGAAATGTTAAGTTATTTTGCTTCGCAGATTGACACTTTGCAGGTTAAGAAGAAGCAGGCCGAAGCAGAAGCAACTCTGGCTGTCTTTTGCCCGAAATGTAGAGACAAACATCCACTAAGGGAATGCCCAAGAGATAAAATACCAATTTGCACCCTTTGTGAGAAAGATCATGAGACAGAACAGTGTCCATCTCTACCAGGAATAAAAGCAGCGTTGCAGCCAACGGAAGAAGAAGCTGAAGCAGTTTACCTGCTAACTCAAAGAAGACAATGGCAACCTAAAGGGCAAGGTACGAACTCTGGTATGCCATTTAATCGTTGGAACAATTATTCTGCTTTTGGCCAAACAAGTTACCCCCCCTTCAACCAAATGCAATACCCACTTTTCAATCAAATGAATTTCCCACCCATGCAAATGCAAAACCCTCCCTTTGTTGACCCTTCAATGTGGACTCCTTGGCCCCCACAGCAGCCACCTCCTTTCAATCCTTGGAACCCAAATTGGAATAGTCAATCACTCCCGTACCCAAATCAATTGCCTCAATTCCAACAATCACTCCCTCTGCCATCAAATGCTCCGCCAAACAACCAAATGAGACCCCAACTACCTGTGCAACCAAATCCTAACCCCAATAATAAAGTTGTGCAAGTCATTGATATTCAGAATCAGTCTATATTTCCTACTATGCAATGTAATGATATTCATTTGAGATCTGGAAGAATAGTAGAGCCTATTATTGATGACATAACTGATTCAGATAAAAATGAAACCGAGAAACAAAAAGAAGCTCAACCACCTCCTAACAAAAATGTTGAAATAACAGAACCACCATTCCCCGAGCGTTTGGTTTTAACCAAAACAGCTGAAACACCTGCTTTTAATTTTATGGGGGAATTGCAAAATTTGTATATTAAAATTCCACTTTTACAAGCATTAAGAGATGTACCAATTTATGCCAGAACATTAAGGGATATTTGTGTTAAGAAACCTGGTAGGAAAACCAAGGATCCCCTTACAGTACATGTGATGGGAGACTTGTCTGCATTAATGTCCGGAAAAGCCCCTCCTGTAAAATATGGTGATCCTGGCCATCCTACCTTCACAGTTCAGATTGGTAAAACAATGTTTCCCCGAGTTCTGGTAGACTTAGGTGCAGCAATTAATATAATGACTCTGGAAACTTCACAATTGTTACAGCTGAATAACACAATCAGAGATACACCCACCATCTTAGAGTTAGCTGACCGTTCCACAATTAAACCAGAAGGAATTGTTGAAGACCTACTCATTTCAGTTGAATCCTGGAAATATCCAGCTGATTTTGTTGTATTGCAGACTAAAACAAAGCTGGGGGGACATCCCTTAATTCTAGGAAGGCCATGGTTGGCCACAGCTGATGCATTTATTAGTTGCAGATCTGGTTCAATGACAATTTCTAATGGTTATGAAACAAAACAATTAACTCTTTATCCTCACGCTACGCCAGTAGTCAATAATGAAGATTCTATATGGATGGATTATGATGATAATGCTGTTCAGCCTATTCTAACTATAGGACAAGCTTTAACTCTTAAAGACAATACAGAGGATGAGATAATCAATAATTTTATTTGTGAACCTTCTTCTGTCATTGCTGAAACACACAATCAATTAACTGCAATTTTTGAAACTGATGCACAAGAAAAGATTGAACCTGAAGATTCATCTCAAACTTTAACCACGATCTCATCTAAAAGCATAACAGTTGAAATTGAACCCGGCAAGACATTAAACATAAATCCTGATCTAACAGATGCTGAAACACAGCAACTAATGAAGTTATTGCACGAATATAAGGAGGCATTTGCCTGGGATTACACGGACATGAAAGGTATTTCTTCTGAATTATGTACTCACCGAATTTACATTAAAGAGGGATGCCGACCTGTTTGTCAACCCCAAAGACGAATGAATCCTAATTTACGAGAAATTGTTCAAAAATTGCTTAACGCAGGATTTATATACCCCATATCTGACAGTGAATGGGTTTCCCCATTAGTAATTGTTCCTAAGAAAAACGGGAAATGGAGGGTATGTGTCGACTATAGAGCTTTAAACAAAGCTACTCAAAAGGATCACTTTCCCTTACCTTTCATTGATCAGGTGTTGGACAGTCTCGCAGGGAAGAAATTCTTTTCTTTTCTAGATGGATTCAGTGGGTATAATCAGATAAGAATTGCACCCCAAGACCAAGACAAGACCACTTTCACCAACCCCTGGGGAACTTTTGCCTATAGAGTTCTTCCATTTGGGTTGTGCAATGCACCAGCAACTTTTCAAAGAGCTGTTATAGGAATTTTTTCCGATATGCTGAATGATTCTATGGAAATATTTATGGATGATTTTACCCCTTATGGTGTGTCTTTCGAAGAGGCATTACAAAACCTTGAGAAAGTACTTAAAAGATGTATACAAGCTCACCTCTCCTTAAGTACCGAAAAATGCCATATGATGATGAGTGAGGGAATAGTGCTTGGACATTTTATTTCATCTCAAGGTATTCAGGTAGATCCATCTAAAATATTGGTCATTCAGAATCTTTCTGTTCCTAAAACTCAAACTGATGTGAGAAGTTTTCTAGGACATACTGGTTATTACAGGAGATTTATTAAAGATTTCTCTAAAATAGCTTCTCCATTATTTGTATTGCTTATGAAAAATGCTGAATTCAAGTGGACTAATTCTTGTCAGAAAGCTTTTGAAGAGCTGAGGCATCAGTTGTCTACTGCTCCTATTTTGAGGGGGCCTGATTGGAATCTTCCTTTTCACATATCTTCTGATGCTTCAGACATTGCTATTGGAGCGGTTTTGGGACAAGAGGAAAATCATCTTCCTTATGCTATATACTTTATCAGTAAGAATATGACCCCTGCTGAGCTTAACTATACAGTTACCGAGAAAGAGTTCCTTGCAGTAATCTATGCCATTAATAAATTCCGACACTATATCACTGGTTATCCTACTTTTGTGCACACTGATCATTCAGCTATTAAATACTTAATGAACAAATCTGTCACAAATGCTAGAGTTACCAAATGGCTATTATTATTGCAGGAATTTGATATTACAATTGTAGATCGGCCTGGTAAAGAAAATGTGGTGGCTGATTTTCTTTCACGGTTAAAAACTGACAATGATATTCCAGTAGATGATAGTTTTCCTGACGAATATTTGTTTGCAGTTTCTGCTCACTCTCCATGGTATGCAGATATTGCTAATTATTTGGTTGCAGGAAAACTACCAGCACACCTGTCATATAGAGAAAAGAGAAGAATTGTTCAACAAAGTGCTAGGTACAGCTGGATAAGCGGGTGTCTTTTCTATACTGGGCTTGATCAGGAGATCCGAAGATGCATTAGAGAAGATGAAGTGTATGACATATTGAAAGCTTGTCATGATGGCCCTTGTGGAGGCCATTTTGCTGATAAAAGAACAGCACATAAAATTCTGAGGATGGGTTACTATTGGCCCTCATTATTCAAGGATGCAAAGAAGTATGTAAGGGCTTGTGACAGCTGCCAGAGAATGGGTCAACCCAATCATAGAGACCAAATGCCATTAAACCCCCAGGTAGTTTCTGAACCATTTGAAAGATGGGCCTTGGACTTCATAGGACCCATTAACCCTCCATCCAATCAAAGAACCTATATATTAGTCTGTACAAACTATATGACTAAGTGGGTGGAGGCCAAAGCACTTATTAGAGCCAATGAAGAGGCCGTCCTAGCCTTCTTATTTGAAGAGATTTTCACTAGATTTGGAATTCCTAGAGAGCTAGTTACTGATGGAGGACCTCCATTCAATTCTCATGGTTTTAAATCTACCCTTCACAAATATCATATTCAACATAGAATGACTACACCATACCACCCCCAGGCCAATGGGCAGGTGGAAAGCACAAACAAAGTTTTAGAGGCCATTCTAACTAAAACAGTGAAGGACAACCGAAAGGATTGGTCCCAAAGGCTCCCTGAGGCATTATGGGCTTACAGGACTACTTGGAGAAACACTACAGGTTTTTCTCCCTATGAATTGGTTTATGGTAAAAATGTTGTTTTTCCTGTGGAATTTGAAATTAAAACTTTAAGGACTGCTTTAGCTGTTAATCTTGATTTGAATGATGTGCAGACAGCTAGATTGCAGCAGCTTTTGGAGTTGGATGAAAAGAGATTAGATGCCATTCATCAAACAAACATGATACAACAACAAAGGATGAAGTGGCATGACAAAATTATCAAACACAAGCAGTTCCAAAAAGGTAATTGGGCCTTGTTGTATGACTCTCGGTTTGAAAATTTTCAGGGAAAGCTACGTACACGTTGGCTTGGACCATATGAAGTAGATGATGTTTTTCCAAACGGAACGGTAAGACTTGTAACAATTGATGATGCTAAAACACCTCTACTAGTCAATGGCCATAGGCTCCGTCTATATAAGCGCCCTGTTTCTAAAGAGGATTTCAAGACTGCTTGCATGACTGATATTCATTATCTTTTTCTAGGGGAGTCTTCTGCTCCTCACAGCACTTAATTTTCTGCACTATATTTTTAGTATTAGAGTAGATTTAGCACTAATAATCCCTGTCAAGGATTGGCATATTACAATTGAATTTTGCAGATTCTGGAAAAAGCAATAAGGAGGACAGATTCATCATGAGAAGATCTGAAGCTTTAATCAAGAAGCTTCTTCCCATCATTTTACCCTTTTTCCTAAAGCAATATCCCTCCATACCCACATTATTTCCATTATTCCCACTCCCACCATCCCTGAAATATCCTCCTTCAGTTAGTATTTCCCACCCCTTACTGCTGAAATTATCCCTTATCAAATATTTTCTCCATTTACAGACCTAAGTCATTTATCCCATTTCTCTGATTTTTCCCGTTGCTGAAACACCTGTTTCAGCAACGTATCATTGATTTTCCCCGTTGCTGAAACACCTGTTTCAGCAACGTATTATTGATTTCTCCCGTTGCTGAAACACCTGTTTCAGCAACGTATCGTTCATTTTCCAGTTGCTCAAACACCAGTTTCAGCAACTTGTTATCATCAAAACAGTATTCCTCTTTGCTGTTATATGAGCTTTCTGGTTCTCCACGATTATACTTCAGATCCTTTTGGTGAAAATTATTCAGCACGTACCAGATTCAATTACACTCCTGTTCTAAAAAAATCTACAGATTCTTCCATGTACATTAAAGCTATTTTGAAGCAACCGACACTTCGAATTATTAAACCAAAGGTAAAATGTAAGGTATAAGGTTTTAATGTAATTCGGTTAAATCATATTAAAGAGAGGATTTCATTTATAATGATTGCATATCTTCACACGTCCAATCATTATTACACCATACGTAGGGGGGGGGGAATTCCAAAAATAGAACAATCATTTCGCATGAACCAAGCTGCCGCCCGTTGTCATATCTATTTCTGCCGTCATTTAGACTATGCAGCCTCTGTTGCAACAACTAGCGCGATCAGGGTCTGTGTTTACTGTGTCGGTGCCTCTGCGGAAAACTCAAAGCTACAGGCATGGGAGGGTCGGCCGTTAGACATGAGCCCGGCTCCATAAGTCTTCTTCAATTGTTTCCTGAAGTTTATCAGATCTTCCGACAAGCAGGATGGACAGTATATTTTGAAAGGTTGGGGGAATTTAACCAGGAACAAGTCTTAGAATTTGCACAAAACCTTGAAGACAATTTTTCAGTGGTCCAAGGGGTTCGCATTTCAGTGACAGAGGATGACATAGTTCAGGTATCAGGGTTGCCAGCTGAGGGTACTCGCTGGTTTAGCAGGAAGCAGGTCGTTCTTAACGCGCAGCAAGAATTTCTGCACCCGGATGAGCAAGTGGAACCCAGAGGCCGCGGGGTTAGTCTGCAGTCACTTCCTCAACCATGGCCATCAGTGGCAGAGTTCATCAAACACTACTTAACATGTGAGGGGTGTTATCAGGTAGTGTACAATCATGATTTTGTTTTGATGAATCATTTGAGGAATGGACGACTGATTAATATCCCCTATTATCTGCTTGGTTGTATTAAAAACATGTCTTATTATTGTAAACGAGCTAAATCTCCAACGTCATCCCTCACCCATCACCGTTTATGCCAGTTGTTGATACAGAGGGGTTTTGCTCAGCAAAATCCCCCTCTGCACGCCCCGCCTGAAATTCCCCAGCCGCCTGAAATTCCTCAACAAGCCCCAACACCCCAACCACCCGAAAATTCTCAGGATATCCCGGAAATTCCTCAGCAGGACCAAACGCCCCAACCATCTGAAAGTCCTCATGACATTCCAGAAATTCCTCATGAAGAACAACAGGAAGGAATTCCACATTCCCCAGTTGACCCAACCCCGAGCTCGCCTCATTTAGCAGAGCCAACTGCCCCCACTATTTCGGTCCCTAGTGACGACTCTCTAACACCCCCTTCCTCACCCGTTAAGAAAAAGAAGAAAACCTCAACAGTCGCAGTCTCCAGACCACGGACAAGGTCCACATCTCAAATTCTTACTCCTCCGAAAAACCCTGTCCCCAGAAAGAAACCCTCCCTTTCAAAGAAAAGGAAAGGCAGTAATTTTGCTGCCTTCCTACCAAAAAGAAAAAGGAAAACGACTGTTGAGACAAATCTCACCTCCATTTCCCCTGACCCTGCCACTATTCTACTAAAACCTTTATCCCCATCCCAAACTTCCCAACCCGTCTCGTCCGAAGGCACTGCCACACAAGAACCAGTGCCCCGGGATAATATGACATTGTTTATGGGCCAAGAAGTGACTGCTCCACAAGAACCAGTCACTTGCCCAGTGATTGAAACACAAGAACCAGTCACTGAGGTACAAGAATACACCAAGCAGGACGACAGTGGGAAATCACCAGTGACTGAAACACAAGAACCAGCCACTGGGGCACAAGAACCCATCTCTTGCCCAGTGGATGAAACACAAGAACCACCCACTGTGGTACAAGAACCAGCTACGACTGTGCATCAACAAAATATCCCAACAGAGCCAACCAGCACACAAGGTTCACATACTATGACATCTCTACTGGAGGAGAATGAGTTCCTGAAGTCTGAATTAGAAGCTTACAAAACTGAACTAACCATGGCTCGAGAGGCTTTTGAAAGGGAACTGAATCTCCATACATTAGCACACGTAGCCTCAATGAAAAATAAGGAGCCATGTAAGGAATATATGTGCAAGGAGTGTGGCAGCATTTACCAGGATGCAGGCTACAAAATAGTTAAAATTCAGCTCCCTGAAGCATCTACGTCATATGGAATAAAAGAGGAATGCCCTACTGCTCCACAAGAACCAGTAGGGCCCTCTATAAAGCAAGAAGAAGAAATCAAACCACAGATATCCCATCCTTTGCAGGTTGATGCAGCCATCCAGACGGAGGAAACAACGTCCCAACCCATTACTTCTGATGCAGCCATCCAGACAGAGGAAACAATGTCCCAACCCACTACTTCTGATGCCAAGACACAGACTCTGCCATGGAATCAATTGGAACAGATGAGCAAATGGAAGAAGCAATATGCTGAAGAACAAGATATAATATTACGACAGCATAAGTTACAATGGCAGAACCATGTATATGCCAACTGGGATAGTTGGGACCAAATAACGCAAGAGCACAGGGAGTATAAAAAGGAAGCCAGAGAATCTAAGGCAAAGATAGCCTTGATGTTTTCATTAGTCCGGAAGTTGATGGTTACGCGCAAACCCTCTGTAAACTACTCTCTCTTTCTTTCTGAACGATTAGTTTATTTCCAATTAAAAGCAATAGCAAATGGCAGACCATATGAATTAATGACTTCAGAGAAATTTGTTGAGACCTTTAAGGAGGCCCCTGAAAGTGACCAGCATCTGCTGTGCGAACTCTACCTTCATAATGAGGCCATTCCCGAAGATAGGAGAGTTAATCTTATTCCAATTGCAGGAGATATACAAATCAGGGCATTTGCTTCATTTTTGTCTAACCAGCTCACTTGGTAGACTGCGTTCACTGCAAGCAGTCATAATGAGGAGAATAAACTCCTGTGGATTAGACCAGAGCCTGTAGGCCCAGCCACGTTTATAGCACAATATTATGAATTCTTGCAGAAGCCAGGAATGAACGAGTACATGCAGCAATTACAGGCTTCAATACTTTTTAAGTGTCAACAGCACATTAGAATGAAGGGTACTGCTGCATTGAAGGCCAATGATATCTTTTGGCAGCAGTCATGTAAGGAAAGACAGGATTATCATCCTTTTAACCCTCTCAATCTTCAAGCTGCATTATCCAGGGTCCCTAAGTACATTGATTGCATTCAACATTGTGGAGTAAACTGGATCGGGTATCATTTCCGTTTTCCAATTTTATGGCTGCCTTCAGACAAATATCAATGTCATTACCAGTTGACTGACAGAGAGGAAGCCTTGGCATGGCAACATTTGCAGACCGACAGCGGATTCCGAGCTCCTACAGACGCCACCTTCTCCAGCTACTGCTTGAGTAATTTGCATGCTCAGTCCCAGTACTCAGACTCTGATTCAGACTAGGGGTTGCCTGAGGACATGCAACATTTTTAGCTGGGGGGGATGTTAGGACTCCACTATGTATCATTTTTGCTATATATTTTGACACCACTCTACTCTTAAACCATGAACTTCATTGTCTTTTTCATCTACTTTATCCCAAGGTATATAGAAACCTCTTCTTTATTATATGTTTAATCTGTCTTACATTTAATTCCGCAATACTCTTATATTTTATCATTAATTGAAGTGCATTGTTGCTAACACAAGTCAAAGATCGCAGATAAGTTATATGCCTTGTTGGGAACGAGCGGCCGTTGCTGAGACAGCTGACTCCGTTGCTGAGACAGCTGACTCCGTTGCTGAAACAGCTGACTCCGTTGCTGAAACAGCTGACTCAGTTGCTGAAACAGCCGTCAAGCACGCAAATCCCGTTATGCGTAATTTGCGATTCTGGAAGAACTTTTTGAGGAATAGTAGCAGCAGCACGAAGATACGGTTACCTGGATCATCCTGAAGATAGCACTTTTATTGTCTCGGTTGTAACAACATCTCTTTTTGAAAGAACAGAATAGTCCTGTTTTGGGAAAGAAAACAGAATCGAGATAATGAAGATTCGCTCCCATGTAAATTGTAAAAGATGTCTCCTCTTTAAAAAGAGGAGACATCATCATTAGAGGGGGGTTGAATTGTAAGTTACAGGAGAGTATTGTGTGAGAACTGGAGCTAGTCTCCTTCTGTAATGTATCAGTTACTTTGACAGATGAATAAAATCTTCTTTTGAGCGTTTCAATTTAATTCTTTCTCCTGGGGAATCTTGTGAGAAGGAAAGGGCCCGCCTTCCTCACAAGATTCACCCTTTTGGTTCCTGTAGATTGCTTATTTCTTTATGTGTTTGCACTTCCCTTAATTCTGTTGTTGGACACTAGTTACACAGTTTTGCAATACTCTGTTTCTTAGCGCTACACGTATGAATGATGTTGGGAGCATGTGCTGAAGATTCCTGCATAAAGGAATAGGGTCTTGCTCCCATTGATTGCTTTCCTTTGCCTGCAGTGTGATTAGAAACAAGAGGACAAGTGCTGAAGGTTCCTGTTCCTGGGAATAGGGTCTTGATCTCTTGAAGTTATTTTTCTTACAGTGTGATTAAGTGCCAGGCATCAGGTGCTGAAGTTTTTCACCAAGGAATAGGGTCCTGTTCCTGCTATGGTTGAATGATTTCTTTCCTTGTAGATTGATTTTCCTTTGCTGTAACAGAGAAATCGTTTCTGCTATAATTTAATGACTTCAGCTTTGATTAAGTAGAGTGTGAATTAGTAGATTGATGAATTTGACAAGTGTGCGTCCTTCTTTTACTACAACATTGATTCCGCTTTTGAAATTGAGCATATCCAGTGCGTTATTATCTTTGAAATAAAAAGACCTTCTCGGGTTGACAATTTATGTGGAGCTCAAATTGTGGAAACAATTAGAGTGACCAACACTAGTGTAACCCCTTATTGTTATTAGTACAACCCCCTTATTATATTTTTGTGCCCATGTAGTCCCCATATTGTTATTATTGTGCCCCATAGAAGCCCATTATTGTTATTATTGTGCAATTACATTATTATTGTTATGTCAACTCTGATTGTATTATGACCCCTTAGACTCCTATATATAGAAAGGAGGTCTTTTCATTTAAATCATTCAAGAATTGTTCATTTGTGTAATGTAAAGGAGGTTGCCCCCTTGAAGAGGCTTATTTTGAAGGCGTTTATCTATATTTTCTATCTTTTTGTGAGTTTGTTTCATAACATTCAGGAACGGAGATAAATAAGGAAAAGTCTGATATATTTTTCTTCAGCACAACAGCACCATCACAAGCTTTCTTAGCAAGAATAATGGGATTCTGAATTGGTAATCTCCCCTCAAAATACCTAGGAATTCAGCTAAGTGATCAAAAAAATAAAGTGGCAAACTGGAAACCCCTGTTGGCAAAAATCCAAGGGAGAATGCAGAATTGGACATTCAGATCACTGAATATTCCGAGTCGGGTAATACTACTGAGATCAGTGCTACAATTTATCCTGATTTACCAATTAACCAGTCAAGCGATGCCAAAAATAGTTTTCCAAAAGATGATAGACATCTTCAAAAAGTTCTTGTGGCAAGGGCCCAGAACAGGAAAAAAATGGGCTCTACTATCGTGGAACTGGCTCAGTAAACCCCTAAAAGATGGGGGGTTGGGACTCATAGACCCGTACATTCTCAATCAGGTCATGGGGACAAAGCTCTGGTGGAGATGGATCCAGGGAGGAGCAGACCTATGGAAGAAATTATGTGAGAGGAAGTATGGCATGCCGAGCTCAACTGGAGGAAAGATGAGAGTCTCGGACAATAAGAAAGGATCAGCCATCTGGAACTTAGCCTCAGACAATAGAAATCTGATCAGAACCCATAGTTTTTAGGAAATAAGGGGAGGATACAAAGCCAAATTTTGGGAAGAAGCGTGGCAACAGACAAAAAAACCAAAAACAGCAAACCTAAGCTAGAAATAGTATGTCAATATACTACTATCCATGAAGAACAAACAGTAAAAAACTTATGGAAGATGGAACCTGGAGAGTACTGGAGAAATTTGAAGAAAAAATAGGATTGGCCAGATGCCCTAGAAACGCCCCAATGGAAGTTATATGAGAAATAGATGGCAACCCAAAAAATTACAAAAACGGAGGGGTCAGACATTCTTAGATGGGGTTGTAGGATTAAAGGGATGTGAACAATTAAAGAGGGCTATCAACTATAAGAAGCACACCTCATACAATAGGGGACATAGATATGGGATAGAATATGGTAAGAAAAGACTTGGCCGAAAATCGCCTTCTTCATGTGGATCCTCCGACATGGGCGAGCACTTACTTGGGACCAACTGCAGAAAAAAGGCCTGCAGGGACCTTCGATATGCAACTTATGCAATGAACAAGCAAAAACAGTGGAACATATGACCAATTCCTGTAGATACAATGAAAAATTGTGGAGAAACCATGATCAACTCTTCAAAGTAAGTGACAGGAATCCAACTAGTATGAAAGAAACAATGGATAATTGGTGGAAAAAGCCTTACCAAAACCCAATCCTGAATCGAGCCTGGAGACTTTCTTCGGATTTCTTCCTATAGGCAATATGGAAGGAAAGAAATAATATGATCTTCAAAGATGAAAAAAGAACAAAAGAAGAAAGATGGAAAAGGATACTCCAAAACATACGAGAAATGATATTGGCTGAGAAATGGTATGCAGAGGATTGGAAAACAAATCCCCGGGAAGAAAGAATGATGATAGGTATAAAATTGAAGCCCAATATGCTAAACGCCTCCTCGTGGAAGCACCATCCCCCCAATGACCAGTCTGCGAATTTCTTCACATGGCCCCAGAAAGAATTTATCAAACTTAACTTCGATGAAGCTACGAAAGGGAACCCTGGGGCGGCAGGGATAGGAGGAGTATTCAGAGATGACAAAGGTAAAACGATATGAATATTTTCTATGGAATGCGGCACTGCGAGCAACAATGAAGAAGAGCTTCATGCTTTGAAGAGGGGACTGGAAATTGTAGTAAGGGAGAGGTTCCAGAGACTGCAGGTGGAAGGAGATTCGAAAATGGCAATAGACATGGTGAAAAAGCTCCAGCAAGGGACTCACTGGGAAAAAATCAGCCAAAGCTGGAGGACGGCAAGGCTTGTCCAAGAGATCAACAAGCTAATTTGACAGATCAGGTACATCATCCCAACACATGTCTGTAGGATGAGCAACATGGCAGCGGACAATATCGCTAATTGGGGATGCGGCCAGGTAGGTAGAAACCTAGATATAAGAGGATATGAGTTATTACAAATGGAGGGGATGAGGAAACTAGGGGAGATCCTAGAAAAAGACAAGGAGAAAGAGGAAAAACCCCAATCGAGGTGTGATAGTGAAGTTGAGGTGGGCCAAAGGGGATGGGAGGTGGAGGTGGCAGAAACCACCCACTTGGGCCCAAGGACAAAGGGGACATCGGGATGTGGGAGATTGCAACAGCAGGAAGGGTAGCAAGAAGGATAGGGCAAGGAGGAGGAAGGTACAGAACAAGGATAGGTGTGGTTGAGAATGGTAGGGAGAGAGGAAGGTTTGGGGGCAAGCAAGAGGGTGGGCATAACAGAGTTTGCAAGTGGCATGAGTATAGAGAGGTACCCACAGTAGGAGCAGTCGAAGGCACAAGGGAGTTAATGAAGGACAGAGATGGAAGCGTCAGAGGTTCATCATTCTGAGGAGAAGGAATGAAAGAATGGGCAGTGGGAGGATTAGGAGGACATGTGGGAGGCAGGATGGAAGAAATGAGGGACAGCGGGATAAAATAAAAAGAGGTAAAGCCAATTGAGAAAGGGGATAGTTGCATGCAGAGAATGAAGGCGAGGGAACAAGAAAATAAAGGTGGTGGACGCAGGAGGCGGAAGCAAGCTAGTGGGTGCAAATGGGTCAACATAAATCGTTGGTATGTCACCCTCAATGCCCTAAATAATAGAATTGTAGTAATTTTTAATTCAGAGGTATTGGGGAAGGGGGCTTGGGAAATACAGGACTCGGAACGAGTCAAGACCAGGGGTTCCTAGAACTCTAACCTGGTCTGGAATGATAATGAAGTGGAGAGATATGGTAAAGTTAAAGGGTCACCTTGGGAAGATGAGCAAAGAGGGAATGAGGGAGGTTGGGGAGACAATGGGGATCTCGTTAAGGGAGAGCGCAGAAAGATAACAACCCCGACCAAGTGGTACCTAAGGCACAGAAGGGATAAATCAGGTAGTCGAGATAGAGTGGAGGGTTTTCCAAGGGCTAATGAAGCAAGGCTATGGATAGCCTAGCTTGATGCGAAACCAAACTAGAACTTCCAGAGTAAGACCCAGGGGCTATCCAAGGGCACAATTCGAGTGGGGATACCAGAGAGGAGAGAGGTTGGGAAGGGGAACCCTTTTGAAACTCAGAACAGGGATAAGGAAACCCAATGTAGGGACTCCTGTAGGACTATAAAGGTGGACCAGTAGGTTGTGGGTTGCCAGGGAGGGATGTATCAGAGAGGAGAAGATTTGAGAGGCCAAAGAATGTTAACCCAAGAGCCATCAGGGGGGAATATGAGGGAGAAGGGGGGCAAACCCAAGTTGCTAGGACTTGGGCGAGAGGCTAAACCTAGAGCATATAAAAATATAATAGTTTGGGGTGTATACATATAGACTACTGATATTTCTTATGTTACTGTTTTAGGTTTAATAATAATCCGAGTGCAACACAGTTTGGAGGCTCGGATCATGCATTGCGTTGTAGCAAGCAATCCTATAGAGGAGAAAGAATCGAGCAAAGAAAATTGCAGCTGGGACAAAGAAAGTATGGCTAGAGAAGGAAAAGAGGTGGCTAAACGAGGCAGTAGAGGAACTAGAAAGGCAGGGAAACAGACCACTAGGGGGGATGCAACCTCCAGCAAAGGCCAAAGCAAGCGAGGCGGGAAGACTAAAAAGGAGCATATGCAAACTCTTATTAGTGCGTACATGGCTGGCAACACACCAGAGGTAAGAGAAAAAATAGCTGGATGGGAGATGGAACTCAATGACAACATCACCAACCAGGACATTGAGATAGAAGAGTGGGAAGCCATGGTGCAAGATCCAGGGAATGCCCGAAGCCGCCATACTCTATTCCGGCAAACAATCCAGCAATACTGGGTTATGAAGAACATAGTGGCCCGAGCTATGACACTTAACAAGGAACATGAACTAAACAAGGAACAGGAGGTATAGGAGGAAGCCAAAACGAAGGAGCCCAGTAGGAAGGATCTCCTCAGGGAGATAGCAGCAATCCAGATTCAAGTCTACCGAAACAACTTAGCTCTGAGAAGGATAGAGCAAAGTCTACAGGACATGAGGAGAAGTGAGATATCGAGGTCCAGTGATAAAGCCCCAACGTCGGTGGAGTCCTTGGATGATGAGTAGCACAGGGTGCTAGACAAATTTTTGTTTTTATGACAAATAGCCTTTACTTTCCTAAGTTGATGTTTATTATAGATAGAATAGCAAATGTTGCATGGATGGTAGAAAAAGACTTATTTAAATTTTGGACATTTTTTAACGTTGACAAGTGGCCAACCTGGTTTCCTATGGGCAGGTTGAGGCCACCTGATACTATTGGAAAAATATGATTATGGTTGGATAATATTAATAGAGAAAGTACTACCAAGCTTACAAAAAAAAATATTATACACATAATATTTATCTAGGAAAACCCTAAATCCGGGGAAAACCCCAACCAAATGAGATCTCATTAGCATTGGCCAAAACCCTGGCCAATCTGGCCAAGTGATCCTTCACCACTCACCTCCAGACCTACATTATAATGAAGTATTCCCAACCTTTTATAGGCTCCATTATATGCAATACCACAGACCATAATACCATGGGTACACTATACCATGAGCCCAAAACCACTACTATTTAACCAGGTCAACCTTGACTCAAACCCCGAGTCAATTTTACCTAACAATTCCCCCCTTAAACTTGACTTAGGGTTCCTTCACTAAATCCATCCAAACCCTGCTAAGTGAGACAATCTCGCTCACTCTAGCCCTTACCCCCTTCAAAGTTTTTACCCCAGATTTGTTAACCCAACATCCCCCTATTACCTAGGTCTAACCCAAACTTTACAGGTAATCACCTAGGGGTACGCATGCCTTACCAGGTCTTACAGAAGTATGCCCATTTAGATGCAAATTAAAAATTTCACTTCATTATAATAAAAAAAAATGTTTAGCCTTGTTGTTGTCTTTGTACATATGACATCAATGTCCATATAAAAAAAAACCATCTACTGAATTACATGGGTCACCAGCCGTTGTAACCGCCATTTATCTAGGCATTCTTTTTAGGTACATGGTTCATCAATTAATTAATCCACATGCACATATCCTCCTCATCCATTGAATCTCTCATGACCCAATAGTGTGCAGCTTTGCTTCACAACCTATGGCTTTTGATCCAAATTTGCAAGCAAAACTTAATTATCTCTCTATCTACCAAGCCAATACAAACCCTTGGAAACAAAAAACATCCTTCTAAAGCCAAGTTAGCTCCGATACCAGTTGCCAATACAAACCCTTGGCAACAAAAAACATCCATCTAAAGCCAACTTAGCTCTGATACCAGTTGTTAATAAATTTACGATAGAGAGAGAAATTATTACTGAGATTTACCAAGATTTACAGAGAGGAATAATAAAATAACCAGCAACAATACACATAAATATTATACACATAATATTTATCTAGGAAAACCCCAAATCCAGGGAAAAACCCAACCCAATGAGATCTCGTTAGCATTGGCCAAAACCCTAGCCAATCCAGCCAAGTGAGCCTTCACCACTCACCTCCAAGCCTACATTAAAATGAAGTATTCCTAGCCTTTTATAGGCTCCATTACATGCAATACCATGGGTACACTATACCATGTACCCAAAACCACTACTATTTAACCAGGTCAACCTTGACTCAAACCCCGAGTCCATTTTACCTAACACTTTATATATATATGGTTTAAGAAAAAGTGTATCATGTTGCATAGCTTGATTCATGTCTGCAATTGAACCATGTATATATATAAAAAAAAAAAAATCAACAATAAGAAATCATAATTTTGCTCAAATTGTATTGCCAAATTTTAGCTAAAAAAGCCATTTAGTCTAGCAATTAGACTGCTCCTATGAAATGATATAGAGGATGTTTACTAAATACTTTAAAACAAAAACAAAATAATAATTTGTGGAGTTAAAAATATTTGTTGCACTATAACATCTTTAAGCTTAAAAACTTCTTCCATTTTTAGTTTTTTAAGGTTATAATATTCATTATCAGAATTATATATATATTACTCAGCTCTTAGAAGCTGTTCATTATCAAAATTATACATACATTCCTCAACTCTTATAAGTTTTTCCTTTACTTACTTGTTCTTTTCTAGCCTTCTTCTACTTATCTAGTGCACTAATTATATTTGCTTTGAGGTCCACAACTCCTTCTTCAGATTCTGATATATTCTCAAACCTTGCCTCAGAATCTAATGCCATAAGAAAGAATTTGTCATGCTCTCCTTCAAAGGATTATTCATTTTTATCTTTCTCTTTCTCTTAATTCTCAGCTTTAGTACATGGGCATTTTGAAGCAAAGTGTCCTACTCTCCCATAGTCGAAACATTTAAATGGTAGCCTACCCTTTTACTTTCTTGAGCCTCTCCTAGGTTTCCTTACAAATTGGGCTATATCGTGATCGGGGTCACAATAGGAGCAATCTTGATGTCCTCTATTTTATTTATGGTTATTCGAGACTTGGAACGTTGCTTCCTTTGGTTTTGATTTCTCTCCTCCAATTATAATCTCATATGCATACCTAATAATAGTTGGGCAGACCCAAAGATGGTGGGTGGACCTACCAATGGATTTTTGCATGGTTTTTACATATGGTTTTGGGCATGATGGCTTTTACTAGTGCTATTTTGTAGATTTGGTCAAGGGAACTACAATTATGTTCTAATCCAGGGTTAATGGGTCAGGGTTTATGAATGCTTTAGCATGTATATAATGTATTGTAATATTGAAAAGAATATATTAAAAATCAATCTGGTTTTCTCGGTTTGGGTTTGAAGAGAAAATATCTCTATGTCTATTTTATGTTCTCACCATTATATATTTTTCTATTTTAAGAATTTGTTTGTAGGTAATTTATGTACATGGTTAAGGCCTACATTTGGTATCATATCAATTATGGCTTCAAGGCGACTCCGTTATGGCTGAGGGATTTTTCTTAGGCCTGTGGTAGACCTTGTTACAGTGGGAGATCTGCGAGATCAATTCTTGTAGTGAAAGGAAATGGCGAATAGTGGAAACATAAAGATCAAGAAATTCAATGGACCATTAGGGGAATTTTGAGGTCTAAAATGGGCCTCCTAAGAAAAATGTGCAACCAAAACAAACTTTATAAGAACCAATAGGATTCAAGATGATGATGTCGACCATGGAGGATGATTCACCATTTTTGGAGTAAAAAAATAAAAATAATAAAACTACTTTTTCAACTCGTATTTTCAACTTATCTCCATAAGGTTTACTCAAAATTTCGAGCGGGAGTACTCGTTGGATGAAAAATTTAATTCTTCATCCACCCATGTTGCATACTTTTGATGGACCCTGCTACATGAAAAATGAGAAATACATGAAAAAACGTGATTGAAATCACATTTTTCACGTATTTCTCATTTTTGTGTAACAGGGTCCATCGAAAGTATGCAACATGGGTACTCCTTGGATGAAGAATCAAATTCTTTATCCAACGAGTGTTTCCGCTTGAAATTTGAGTAAACCCATAGTGAGATAAGTTGAAAATATAAGCTGGAAAAAAAAAAAAAAAAAAAAAAAAAAAAAAAAAATTAAAAATTAAAAATTAAAAAAAAATTAAAAATAAAAATAAAAATTAAAAATTAAAAAAAAAAAAAAAAAAATTAAATTTAAAAAAAAATAGTTTTTTTTTTTCCCTCTAAAATTTGGTGATGTAATCTAATCTTATTTTATTATTTCCACTATTATTTTATAATTTCCTTAGAAGACCCATTTTAGACCTCAAAACTACCCTAATGAAAGTTTTGAGTTATGGAAGCTCAAGATGGAGAATTTGTTGGTGAACTAAGATCAATGGATTGTTGTAGATCCAGGTACAACACCAATAAGGTTGTTGGCAAAAGACTGGGCGAAGTTAGATCGAAAGACGAAGAGCACAATACAATTGTGTCTTTTAGATTTAGTACTATTTAATGTATCAGGGGAGGTGTTGATAGTGTTGGATCCCACCAACATACAGGGGGGTCTCCTCGATATGAAGTCCCAATTAGACCTCACACCATTTGGTATAGGAGCCCGATCCAGAAATGTGGCCCGACTGCCATGTTCTTAAAGGTTTTCCTTGGCTGTGATAATTAGCATAAGATAGAAACGTGTATGTACTTTTGAATGAGAAAGTAATTATGCCTTGTGAAATGTTCAATTGCAATATGTATAAAGTTATTTCACTGGAAGGGAAGAGAAAGTGAGTCTTTACAAGAAAAGTAGTAGTGTCATTCTAATAAAGGCACATGCACATACATATGAAAGAATCGTTAACCATCTAGCAAAATAGTCAACATATACATAATGATCATTAAAACAATTATAACACCCATTCAACAAGATGAGCACCAAAGCCAATGAAGTACTTAAATTTATCTAGTACATAATAATGTAAACGCATACTGCAAACGTCCAAAGAATAATATTACAATATTCACGATAAATGCATGAAAGTGTGTTGGCTCAATGAGCTTTAAATATTAAGCAAAAGTTCCAAGATACGTTGATACAATGAGACACCACTAGCTCCAATAGTGGAGCATTAAGCCACTACTTACTCTCCAAAAGAACAATCTTTCTTTCTAATGCCTAGTTGGAGAAGCCAAGGTGAACAGTCTTTCTCTCTAATGAGGCTTATTTTATAAGAAGAGTAATGGCCTTTCATATTCCTCATGACTCTTGAACTACCCTCATGAATCTTAGACTTCTAATATGACCTTTAGACTTCCATAAGACTTTTGGACTTTCCCTAATGACTATTTTGTCCATATATGACTCTTGGACTTCCACATATTTACATTTACAATATTTCCAAAATTACATCATCATTTTCTACATCATTATGTGATGACAACATGACAAGCCATTGACATTGATGACTTGGACCCATGATGACTTGTAACATGGATTTTTTTTAGAAGTGATGACACTGCCACCATGTCTTCAATGCTTTGTACATGTCTTGCATTGTAATTGTTTTCTAACCTCCAAAGGGTCTTGAGATGTAATGATGTCTTCATGGGTTTCCTTGATCACTGAAATCCAATGCTCCTTCAATTGTTGCAACATGGTGCCTTTGTTCCTTAGTCTTCAAAATGCTTCCTTGAGTAACCTCTCTTAACAGATCTCCTCAAACATCTTTTGTTGTGCTTACTAAGAACACCTACACGTATGAATCACTCATGGCAAGCAAATACTAGCCCAAAAATATATTATTCTAACATGATTCATGCAAATTTCTGATTGTGGATCAACAAGGTGCTAAGGAGAAAAGGAAGGACCTTTTGGGTACAAATCGCACTTGTAGGAGATAAGGAAGGGCATCACTACTCACTGAGACTATGCCATGTGCATCTCTAGAAGAGAATTGGTCAAGGTTGGTGAATGGTGCACTTGTAAGACACGAGGAGGAGCATTGTTTCCTACTAGAATGGCACAATGTGCTACAATGGGAGGCAGAGACAAGATTGGCGCAAGGAAGAAGGATAAGAAACAAGGAGGAGGTCCTTGCCGACTAGAATTGTGCAGTGTGCATGAGAGAGAGGGAAGGCTTGGGTTGGCATAGGGCTCAATTCTAGCTAAAAAGGGGGTCACTATTAGGCCTTAGAAGTGCATAATTCCCTCTTCCTAGCCAAGAGGGCAGCTTGCAAGGCCAGAAAAATGGCTAAGTATGGAAAGGTAAGAGTTAGAAAAACACAATGAGTTTGGGGTAAAATAAAGCATTTCAAATCTCAACTCATAAATATAACTTAAACAAGACCCAACACTAATAAATATATATCAAAACACCAATCGACAAATAATCACCAACTGATACAAACAAGCATGCGCAGTTTCGACACATAAGAGTCCTTTTGTGACTAGAAAGTGTACTATGACTCAAAAGTACATTATTACTACTCTCAACCATCTGATGACACTTTTGAAAGATTATAGACACTAGAAACGTGTAAAAACATTAAGCGACACTTGACAACCAAAAACGACACTTCACACAATAACAAGTAGGCTCCAAAATTAGAAAATAACAAAAAAAATTAGAGGGTGTTGTAGCAGCAACAAAGGGAGCGGCTACAACAAAGGATTTATGGGACATGTCAGGGACTTTGTATCAATCTAAGTCTCTGGTGAACAAAATGTTTTTGCGGAAAAAATTGTATAGCTTGAGGATGAAGGATGAAGATTAGGTGACATGTCATCTAAACGCCTTCAATATTGTGGTAAGTTAGTTGTTATATGTTGATATTAAAATTTCAAATAAAGATAAATGTATTAGTCTATTTTGTTCTCTACTAGACTCATGGAATAGTTTTATTTTTTCCATAGGTAGCAATACAACTACCTTAAAGTTTGATGAAATAGTCTCATCCTTGTCAAAAGAGATGAGACTGAAAAATATGGGGAGCTAGAATGGATATGCCTTTTTCTATAAGAGGATGGTCCCATAATAGAAGAAAAAATAATTCCTCAAGTGGGAGATCTAAATCTACATGAAACTTTGTAAAGGTACGCTTGAAATTCGGAAAAGAAGGGCACTACAAAAAGGATTGTAGATATAAAACTCTTGAGAAGGGAAAGGGATATGATGATGCTCCTTCTGCAAAGGTGAAAACCACCTTAGATGAAGGTGGGGATGTGTATTTGGCTTCTTATTGAAGTACACATGTTGATCAGGAGGCATGGTTGATTGACTCAGGTGAATACTTTCACTTCACTCACCCTAGAGAGTGGTTCTGCGAGTACGAGAAATATGATGGTGGTGATGTCTTCCTAGGGGATGGTAGGAAGGCTAGAATCATAGGACGCGAAAAATTCAAGCTAAAGTTGCAAAGTGGAAGGATTAGAACACTTCCTGGTGTTCTACACATTCTTGCATTGGCCATAAATTTTAATTTTTGTAAGCAAGATGGATTATGTAGGTTTTAAACAATGTTCGAGAAAGATACCTGCAAGATGTTTTTGGGAGCATTGGTATTGATGTGAGAGTTTAGATTAGAACTCTCTATAAACTTCTGGGTAGCACTGTTATTGATGGGTGTAATAGTTATGTGGTTCTTGAAAGTGGAGCAAAAAATATAGTGGTCTCTGGAGAAAAGACTTTGTTGTGGCATCAAAGACTTGGACATCTTGGAGAAGGGCCTTAAAATATTGCATGGTAATGGTATGGTATAAGGTACGTCTAATTTCTCTCTCAAATTCAATTTCTGTGAACAATGTGTATATGGGAAGCATAATCGAGTGATTTTCCCTTCTAGTTCTAAGAGATTCAAATGGATATTAGAGTTTATGCACAATGATGTGTTTGGACTTGTGTCAGTTCCATCTTTGGGTAATTTTGTGTACTATGTCTCATTTATAGATGAATTTTAGAGGAATACATGGATATATTTCCTTAGGAATAAATCTGAGGTCTTTGATAGGTTTAAAAAATTTAAGGCTCTTGTGGAAAAATAAGCAGAGAAGAAGATCAAGGTGTTAACCACAGATAATGGTAGAGAGTTCTACAAGAAGGAATTTGAAGAGTTCTGCAAGAAGTGTGGTATAACATGACATAAGACTACTCCATACACACCTCGGAAAAATGGAGTTGTAGAAAGAATGAATAGTACATTGATGGAAAAAGCAAGAACCATGCTCAGTGGCACTGGATTAGGGTAGGAATTTTGGGTAGAGGCGGTAGGTGTTGCATGTTACCTATTTAACATATCATCTTCATCGACATTGAAGGATAAGAATCCACATGAGGCATGGACTAGTAAGAAACCCTCACATATCTCATGATATTTGGTTGTGATACATATGTACATGTTCCAAAGGAGAGAAGAACCAAGTTGGATAGTAAATATGAAAGGTGCATCTTTATTGGGTATAAGAATGATTTAAAAGGTTATAAGCTTTGGAACCCAGAAACAACGAAGGTTGTGTATAGCCAAGATGTGCTGTCTAGAGAGGTGAAAGATGTTATTAAAAATGAAGTCATACCAAAGGAAAAGAAGCCAATGAAGATAGAGTTTGAGATGAAAGAGGAAGAATCAGACTCTATAGAGGAACAAGAATTAGAAGAGCAAGAACCGCACACTCCAGTTTTGAGGAGATCGTTTTGAGAGAGAAGAAAACTAGAGAGATATATTTGATCTCCTTTATGTTCAAATTTTTCTTTATCTATTATTGATGATGATCCCAAAATTGTCCAGGAGGCAATGGATTCATAGGATGGAAAATTTTGGAAAAAAAAAAGACCATGTTTGAAGAAATGGAAGCCTTGGACAAAAATGAGGCTTGGGATCTAGTGGAGTTTCCATTGGAAACAAATGGGTGTTTAAGAATAGTATGAATGCAAAAGACAAGGTGGAGAAACATAAAGCTCAGTTGGTAGAAAAATTTTATTCCCATGTGCATGGAATTGATTTTGATGATATTTTTTCTCCTGTTTCCAAGTTAGCTTCAATTAGGCTACTTTTATCTTTTGTTGTTACTTTCGGTTTTGAGGTATAACAGATGGATGTGAAGACAAAATTTCTTCACGAGGATCTAGAAGAAGAAATCTACATGATGAAACTAGAAGAATTTGCAGTGAAAGGTAAGAAAGAACTAGTATGCAAGTTAAGAAAATATTTGTATGGGTTAAAACAGTCACCAAGGATGTCGTATCAAAAATTTGATACATATATACGAGGACTTGGCTTCACAAGAAGCAAAGCGAATCAATGTGTGTATTTTAAATTAAAATTTGACCGTTTTATTTATTTTGTCTTATGTGTGGATGATGTGTTGTTGATTGGAAATGACAAAGAAATTATCCAAGATATGAAGACCCAATTGTCCTAGAAATTTTACATGAAGGACCTTGGTGTTCCAAACTATATTTTGCGCTTGGAAATTAAATGATATTAGACAAAGAGGAAGCTTTGGTTAAACCAGAGGAAGGATGTCGAGACAATATTACAGAGGTTTAATATGCAAGATAGAAAACTGGTGAAGGTTCCTATTGTTGGCATTATGATTCAAGTGTTGTCCTTGATGGCAACTCACTCAGAGGTTGGTACAGGTGCTCAGAGACTGGTACAGGTGATGACAACTTAACTAATGGACAGATCTCAGTACAGCAGGACAAGAAAGAGATATACGCAGGTTCAGCAAGGCGAATCAGCGTGTACACGCAGGTTGGCTTCAGCAAAAGCGCGTGTATGTGGAAACGTACCTTTGGTCCATGGCGGTTAGTCCTTGGAAGTTGTGCCTATGGTTTCGGACCATTGTGTCTCGACGGGCGTGTCGATCCCTAGTATTGAAGTTGATGGTATTGTGTTACTATGGTTTTGGCTCTTGGCATTGAGCAAGGCCTAAGGCTATATAAGGAAAAGATCACTAGGCCAAAGTGTGCAAGAGTGAGAGAGTGTATGAGTGATGAAGATCTGAGGAAGTGTGTGATCCAAGTGCTGGTTATGGGTTGGTGATCTGAACCAAGGTTTCACCCATGTGGAGGATGATGAATGATGGAACGAGATCTCAAGGCTTGGAATGATTATCTTCATATGGTTTGACTGTGGATAGATCAGATCTACTGACGCATGTTTATTATTATGATCTGGGTATGTTTTGATGTCTGATATAGCTGCAGAGCTATAAGTTAGAATTTGCAGATCTGTACGCGGGTTGGCTTTGGTAAAAGAGCGTATACACGCAGGTTGGGTTCATCCAAGTAGCGTATACAATGTGAAGTATGATATTTGAAGATGGAGTTGGATCTGGTTGTTGTTATGTTGTCTGGTTGTTGTTGACAGGGTTACAGTGATTCAGAATTGGGTGTTTCAGTGATTGATGATGCAGGTTGTACTACAATGATGATTGTCTTATGGATCTAGTATGAAAATGTATGAAACATGGTCCCGGGAAGATCGTAGGACGGCACCTACGTACTGGTAAACATATCAGCCAGTACAAGAGCCAAGGGGGTTGTAGCTCCCTTCCAGGAGCAGCTGGAAAACGAGTGAAGGTTGTAGCCTTCTGTAGGGTTGGCACCTACGTACTAGTAAATGGATCGGCTAGTACAAAAGCTATGAGGGTTGTAGCCCTCTGCAGGTTGCAGCCTGCGTGCTGGTAAATGACTGCACCAGTGCATTGTAAAAGAAGTTTCTTATTAAAGAAGAAAGAGACGAATTGCAGCAGGTGGTTTTCACCCACATTGGGTTTCCACCTTATATCATGGTGTTCATGTGTGTGGCTCTTGTGTGATGTTCTGTTCTGTTATTCTGCACCTGTTTACTGTTAATATGCTTAATAATGATCTGATGCATTTACTGAAGATTAAGATAACTGAATTATAAGATCTCTTGATATACGCGGGTTTCATTAGACACAGTAGCGTGTACACGCGGGTTCACTTAATTGAAGTAGCGTATATGTTTCTGAGTATGAAATAGAAAAGTTTGATTGATCTGATAATACTGATTCACCCCCCCTCTCAGTATTATTTCCAACAATTGGTATCAAAGCAGGTCCTTCAGAGAAGCTTGATCGCTTGAAGGAGATTCGTAGAACAATGGGGAAGAAAGCACGTCAGAGGAAGAAGACAGCCCAAAAGAACAATGACAACCTGTTGTTGTGTGGAAGCAAGTATTCAGATCCAGAAGCACCTCAGATTGAAGATGGACAAGCAAATGAAGCGTCAGATCAAATCATAGATCAACAAGATCTACCTAGCAAAAGGGAGAATGCCCTCAAAGAAGAAATCATCAGATTAGAAGAACAGTTGGAATGTGCCTTCAAAGTTCGAGAAATACTGCTAGCACTGAATAAAGAGCAAGAAAACGAGATCCTCAAACTAAGGCATCAGTTGGATGAAGAAAGGAAAGTTGGAGAGACCTTGAAGAAGCAATGTCTTGAAAAAGAAGAACAACATCAAGTTGAGGTAAATATCTTGAAAAGCAAATTAGAAGAAAAGGATAAGCTTTTACGATTTCAAGATAGCTCTAAAGTCTTGGATGATATTCTTAGTAGTCAAAGATCTCCTGCTATCAAGACTGGTCTTGGTTTTCATGAATATGTTGAAGGTGAATCTAGTTCACAAGGTGAGGCAAGAAACTCTAATGAGAAATCTGAAATGCCCAAAAAGGAACAACCAAGGAAAGAAATTCCTCAAGGAAGATTCTCTACTCCTAACTATGGACGTGATAGACGATTATTTCCTCCACTGAATAATGTTGAATGTTATGTGTGTCATAATCTTGGACATGTTGCAGCCATATGTAGAAGAAGACGGTTTCAAGACCATCATGCAGAAAGATCATCACATTCAAGATACTTTAATGGATATTGCTTTTCTTGCAATATGTTTGGCCACAAAGCTGCTGATTGCTACAAGAGGAATATGAAACATGTAAGATGCTATGCATGTAACAAGTTTGGACATAAAGCAAGAGATTGCAGGAACAAAGCTCATGATAAGAAGAAATCATCAACATGCGTGAAGATATGGAAGAAGAAGGAAGTTCAGTCAGAAAGATGTGGCACAGCACAGGGTACTCAGCACAGCACAGACATAACAGACTCAGGGGGAGCTGAAGGTATAGAACTTCAGTGTTCTGATTCTCATACGCAAGTTTCATGAAGACAAGTCGCGTATATACGCGAGTTACAGGCTGCAAAGTCGCGTATATGGAGAAAGGGCAGCAGAACAGACCCAGGTTCAGTCATGGTTGGCTCAGGAAATGGTTCAGACATGGTTGGCTCACACTCAGGGGGAGAATATTCTTCGAATAATGCATTGTTGGCATTATGGTTAGAAGGTGTTGATAAAGTCTATGAAGCTAAATGATACATCTTACTGTTTAGGAATGGTATTGCAGGCTGATCATGATGCTATTGGTGGCTTTCATAAGTCTTGGTCTAGATATTTCATCACTATGTCATGTATCTCTTTTATAATGTCAAGGTCATGTAACGGCCTATGTTGGTTTCCCCACTATGCCTGGGATGAATGATGAAATGTTCATGTATTATCATGTATCTTCACATGGTTAGGTGAATGAGTCAATATTGGGATATCCCCACTAGGTTGGGTGATGAATGTATGTTGAGTCTTTTGGTGATAGGAAGGTCTTCTATGATGTATAAGTCTTTGTTCTTTTTGTAGAACATCTTTTACAGATCTTGCCTACAGTCAAGGGGAGCATGAACAGCAATTCAGCAAGAGCAGGATGGATAGATTGGTACACTTTGGCATACACAAAGGGGGAGCACATTTGGAGATTTCAGCATGTACTCAGGGGGAGTATGGACAGCAGTATGGACAGCAGAAGGTATACCAAGGAAGAGAATATCTTGGTCCACCCTTTGCCCTTGATGTCAAAGGGGGAGAGTGACTTGGTGTGGTGGTTGCCATCAAGTCCAAAGGGGGAGATTGTTGGCATTATGATTCAAGTGTTGTCCTTGATGGCAACTCACTCAGAGGTTGGTACAGGTGCTCAGAGACTGGTACAGGTGATGACAACTTAACTAATGGACAGATCTCAGTACAGCAGGACAAGAAAGAGATATACGCAGGTTCAGCAAGGCGAATCAGCGTGTACACGCAGGTTGGCTTCAGCAAAAGCGCGTGTATGTGGAAACGTACCTTTGGTCCATGGCGGTTAGTCCTTGGAAGTTGTGCCTATGGTTTCGGACCATTGTGTCTCGACGGGCGTGTCGATCCCTAGTATTGAAGTTGATGGTATTGTGTTACTATGGTTTTGGCTCTTGGCATTGAGCAAGGCCTAAGGCTATATAAGGAAAAGATCACTAGGCCAAAGTGTGCAAGAGTGAGAGAGTGTATGAGTGATGAAGATCTGAGGAAGTGTGTGATCCAAGTGCTGGTTATGGGTTGGTGATCTGAACCAAGGTTTCACCCATGTGGAGGATGATGAATGATGGAACGAGATCTCAAGGCTTGGAATGATTATCTTCATATGGTTTGACTGTGGATAGATCAGATCTACTGACGCATGTTTATTATTATGATCTGGGTATGTTTTGATGTCTGATATAGCTGCAGAGCTATAAGTTAGAATTTGCAGATCTGTACGCGGGTTGGCTTTGGTAAAAGAGCGTATACACGCAGGTTGGGTTCATCCAAGTAGCGTATACAATGTGAAGTATGATATTTGAAGATGGAGTTGGATCTGGTTGTTGTTATGTTGTCTGGTTGTTGTTGACAGGGTTACAGTGATTCAGAATTGGGTGTTTCAGTGATTGATGATGCAGGTTGTACTACAATGATGATTGTCTTATGGATCTAGTATGAAAATGTATGAAACATGGTCCCGGGAAGATCGTAGGACGGCACCTACGTACTGGTAAACATATCAGCCAGTACAAGAGCCAAGGGGGGTTGTAGCTCCCTTCCAGGAGCAGCTGGAAAACGAGTGAAGGTTGTAGCCTTCTGTAGGGTTGGCACCTACGTACTAGTAAATGGATCGGCTAGTACAAAAGCTATGAGGGTTGTAGCCCTCTGCAGGTTGCAGCCTGCGTGCTGGTAAATGACTGCACCAGTGCATTGTAAAAGAAGTTTCTTATTAAAGAAGAAAGAGACGAATTGCAGCAGGTGGTTTTCACCCACATTGGGTTTCCACCTTATATCATGGTGTTCATGTGTGTGGCTCTTGTGTGATGTTCTGTTCTGTTATTCTGCACCTGTTTACTGTTAATATGCTTAATAATGATCTGATGCATTTACTGAAGATTAAGATAACTGAATTATAAGATCTCTTGATATACGCGGGTTTCATTAGACACAGTAGCGTGTACACGCGGGTTCACTTAATTGAAGTAGCGTATATGTTTCTGAGTATGAAATAGAAAAGTTTGATTGATCTGATAATACTGATTCACCCCCCCTCTCAGTATTATTTCCAACAATTGGTATCAAAGCAGGTCCTTCAGAGAAGCTTGATCGCTTGAAGGAGATTCGTAGAACAATGGGGAAGAAAGCACGTCAGAGGAAGAAGACAGCCCAAAAGAACAATGACAACCTGTTGTTGTGTGGAAGCAAGTATTCAGATCCAGAAGCACCTCAGATTGAAGATGGACAAGCAAATGAAGCGTCAGATCAAATCATAGATCAACAAGATCTACCTAGCAAAAGGGAGAATGCCCTCAAAGAAGAAATCATCAGATTAGAAGAACAGTTGGAATGTGCCTTCAAAGTTCGAGAAATACTGCTAGCACTGAATAAAGAGCAAGAAAACGAGATCCTCAAACTAAGGCATCAGTTGGATGAAGAAAGGAAAGTTGGAGAGACCTTGAAGAAGCAATGTCTTGAAAAAGAAGAACAACATCAAGTTGAGGTAAATATCTTGAAAAGCAAATTAGAAGAAAAGGATAAGCTTTTACGATTTCAAGATAGCTCTAAAGTCTTGGATGATATTCTTAGTAGTCAAAGATCTCCTGCTATCAAGACTGGTCTTGGTTTTCATGAATATGTTGAAGGTGAATCTAGTTCACAAGGTGAGGCAAGAAACTCTAATGAGAAATCTGAAATGCCCAAAAAGGAACAACCAAGGAAAGAAATTCCTCAAGGAAGATTCTCTACTCCTAACTATGGACGTGATAGACGATTATTTCCTCCACTGAATAATGTTGAATGTTATGTGTGTCATAATCTTGGACATGTTGCAGCCATATGTAGAAGAAGACGGTTTCAAGACCATCATGCAGAAAGATCATCACATTCAAGATACTTTAATGGATATTGCTTTTCTTGCAATATGTTTGGCCACAAAGCTGCTGATTGCTACAAGAGGAATATGAAACATGTAAGATGCTATGCATGTAACAAGTTTGGACATAAAGCAAGAGATTGCAGGAACAAAGCTCATGATAAGAAGAAATCATCAACATGCGTGAAGATATGGAAGAAGAAGGAAGTTCAGTCAGAAAGATGTGGCACAGCACAGGGTACTCAGCACAGCACAGACATAACAGACTCAGGGGGAGCTGAAGGTATAGAACTTCAGTGTTCTGATTCTCATACGCAAGTTTCATGAAGACAAGTCGCGTATATACGCGAGTTACAGGCTGCAAAGTCGCGTATATGGAGAAAGGGCAGCAGAACAGACCCAGGTTCAGTCATGGTTGGCTCAGGAAATGGTTCAGACATGGTTGGCTCACACTCAGGGGGAGAATATTCTTCGAATAATGCATTGTTGGCATTATGGTTAGAAGGTGTTGATAAAGTCTATGAAGCTAAATGATACATCTTACTGTTTAGGAATGGTATTGCAGGCTGATCATGATGCTATTGGTGGCTTTCATAAGTCTTGGTCTAGATATTTCATCACTATGTCATGTATCTCTTTTATAATGTCAAGGTCATGTAACGGCCTATGTTGGTTTCCCCACTATGCCTGGGATGAATGATGAAATGTTCATGTATTATCATGTATCTTCACATGGTTAGGTGAATGAGTCAATATTGGGATATCCCCACTAGGTTGGGTGATGAATGTATGTTGAGTCTTTTGGTGATAGGAAGGTCTTCTATGATGTATAAGTCTTTGTTCTTTTTGTAGAACATCTTTTACAGATCTTGCCTACAGTCAAGGGGAGCATGAACAGCAATTCAGCAAGAGCAGGATGGATAGATTGGTACACTTTGGCATACACAAAGGGGGAGCACATTTGGAGATTTCAGCATGTACTCAGGGGGAGTATGGACAGCAGTATGGACAGCAGAAGGTATACCAAGGAAGAGAATATCTTGGTCCACCCTTTGCCCTTGATGTCAAAGGGGGAGAGTGACTTGGTGTGGTGGTTGCCATCAAGTCCAAAGGGGGAGATTGTTGGCATTATGATTCAAGTGTTGTCCTTGATGGCAACTCACTCAGAGGTTGGTACAGGTGCTCAGAGACTGGTACAGGTGATGACAACTTAACTAATGGACAGATCTCAGTACAGCAGGACAAGAAAGAGATATACGCAGGTTCAGCAAGGCGAATCAGCGTGTACACGCAGGTTGGCTTCAGCAAAAGCGCGTGTATGTGGAAACGTACCTTTGGTCCATGGCGGTTAGTCCTTGGAAGTTGTGCCTATGGTTTCGGACCATTGTGTCTCGACGGGCGTGTCGATCCCTAGTATTGAAGTTGATGGTATTGTGTTACTATGGTTTTGGCTCTTGGCATTGAGCAAGGCCTAAGGCTATATAAGGAAAAGATCACTAGGCCAAAGTGTGCAAGAGTGAGAGAGTGTATGAGTGATGAAGATCTGAGGAAGTGTGTGATCCAAGTGCTGGTTATGGGTTGGTGATCTGAACCAAGGTTTCACCCATGTGGAGGATGATGAATGATGGAACGAGATCTCAAGGCTTGGAATGATTATCTTCATATGGTTTGACTGTGGATAGATCAGATCTACTGACGCATGTTTATTATTATGATCTGGGTATGTTTTGATGTCTGATATAGCTGCAGAGCTATAAGTTAGAATTTGCAGATCTGTACGCGGGTTGGCTTTGGTAAAAGAGCGTATACACGCAGGTTGGGTTCATCCAAGTAGCGTATACAATGTGAAGTATGATATTTGAAGATGGAGTTGGATCTGGTTGTTGTTATGTTGTCTGGTTGTTGTTGACAGGGTTACAGTGATTCAGAATTGGGTGTTTCAGTGATTGATGATGCAGGTTGTACTACAATGATGATTGTCTTATGGATCTAGTATGAAAATGTATGAAACATGGTCCCGGGAAGATCGTAGGACGGCACCTACGTACTGGTAAACATATCAGCCAGTACAAGAGCCAAGGGGGGTTGTAGCTCCCTTCCAGGAGCAGCTGGAAAACGAGTGAAGGTTGTAGCCTTCTGTAGGGTTGGCACCTACGTACTAGTAAATGGATCGGCTAGTACAAAAGCTATGAGGGTTGTAGCCCTCTGCAGGTTGCAGCCTGCGTGCTGGTAAATGACTGCACCAGTGCATTGTAAAAGAAGTTTCTTATTAAAGAAGAAAGAGACGAATTGCAGCAGGTGGTTTTCACCCACATTGGGTTTCCACCTTATATCATGGTGTTCATGTGTGTGGCTCTTGTGTGATGTTCTGTTCTGTTATTCTGCACCTGTTTACTGTTAATATGCTTAATAATGATCTGATGCATTTACTGAAGATTAAGATAACTGAATTATAAGATCTCTTGATATACGCGGGTTTCATTAGACACAGTAGCGTGTACACGCGGGTTCACTTAATTGAAGTAGCGTATATGTTTCTGAGTATGAAATAGAAAAGTTTGATTGATCTGATAATACTGATTCACCCCCCTCTCAGTATTATTTCCAACAATTGGTATCAAAGCAGGTCCTTCAGAGAAGCTTGATCGCTTGAAGGAGATTCGTAGAACAATGGGGAAGAAAGCACGTCAGAGGAAGAAGACAGCCCAAAAGAACAATGACAACCTGTTGTTGTGTGGAAGCAAGTATTCAGATCCAGAAGCACCTCAGATTGAAGATGGACAAGCAAATGAAGCGTCAGATCAAATCATAGATCAACAAGATCTACCTAGCAAAAGGGAGAATGCCCTCAAAGAAGAAATCATCAGATTAGAAGAACAGTTGGAATGTGCCTTCAAAGTTCGAGAAATACTGCTAGCACTGAATAAAGAGCAAGAAAACGAGATCCTCAAACTAAGGCATCAGTTGGATGAAGAAAGGAAAGTTGGAGAGACCTTGAAGAAGCAATGTCTTGAAAAAGAAGAACAACATCAAGTTGAGGTAAATATCTTGAAAAGCAAATTAGAAGAAAAGGATAAGCTTTTACGATTTCAAGATAGCTCTAAAGTCTTGGATGATATTCTTAGTAGTCAAAGATCTCCTGCTATCAAGACTGGTCTTGGTTTTCATGAATATGTTGAAGGTGAATCTAGTTCACAAGGTGAGGCAAGAAACTCTAATGAGAAATCTGAAATGCCCAAAAAGGAACAACCAAGGAAAGAAATTCCTCAAGGAAGATTCTCTACTCCTAACTATGGACGTGATAGACGATTATTTCCTCCACTGAATAATGTTGAATGTTATGTGTGTCATAATCTTGGACATGTTGCAGCCATATGTAGAAGAAGACGGTTTCAAGACCATCATGCAGAAAGATCATCACATTCAAGATACTTTAATGGATATTGCTTTTCTTGCAATATGTTTGGCCACAAAGCTGCTGATTGCTACAAGAGGAATATGAAACATGTAAGATGCTATGCATGTAACAAGTTTGGACATAAAGCAAGAGATTGCAGGAACAAAGCTCATGATAAGAAGAAATCATCAACATGCGTGAAGATATGGAAGAAGAAGGAAGTTCAGTCAGAAAGATGTGGCACAGCACAGGGTACTCAGCACAGCACAGACATAACAGACTCAGGGGGAGCTGAAGGTATAGAACTTCAGTGTTCTGATTCTCATACGCAAGTTTCATGAAGACAAGTCGCGTATATACGCGAGTTACAGGCTGCAAAGTCGCGTATATGGAGAAAGGGCAGCAGAACAGACCCAGGTTCAGTCATGGTTGGCTCAGGAAATGGTTCAGACATGGTTGGCTCACACTCAGGGGGAGAATATTCTTCGAATAATGCATTGTTGGCATTATGGTTAGAAGGTGTTGATAAAGTCTATGAAGCTAAATGATACATCTTACTGTTTAGGAATGGTATTGCAGGCTGATCATGATGCTATTGGTGGCTTTCATAAGTCTTGGTCTAGATATTTCATCACTATGTCATGTATCTCTTTTATAATGTCAAGGTCATGTAACGGCCTATGTTGGTTTCCCCACTATGCCTGGGATGAATGATGAAATGTTCATGTATTATCATGTATCTTCACATGGTTAGGTGAATGAGTCAATATTGGGATATCCCCACTAGGTTGGGTGATGAATGTATGTTGAGTCTTTTGGTGATAGGAAGGTCTTCTATGATGTATAAGTCTTTGTTCTTTTTGTAGAACATCTTTTACAGATCTTGCCTACAGTCAAGGGGAGCATGAACAGCAATTCAGCAAGAGCAGGATGGATAGATTGGTACACTTTGGCATACACAAAGGGGGAGCACATTTGGAGATTTCAGCATGTACTCAGGGGGAGTATGGACAGCAGTATGGACAGCAGAAGGTATACCAAGGAAGAGAATATCTTGGTCCACCCTTTGCCCTTGATGTCAAAGGGGGAGAGTGACTTGGTGTGGTGGTTGCCATCAAGTCCAAAGGGGGAGATTGTTGGCATTATGATTCAAGTGTTGTCCTTGATGGCAACTCACTCAGAGGTTGGTACAGGTGCTCAGAGACTGGTACAGGTGATGACAACTTAACTAATGGACAGATCTCAGTACAGCAGGACAAGAAAGAGATATACGCAGGTTCAGCAAGGCGAATCAGCGTGTACACGCAGGTTGGCTTCAGCAAAAGCGCGTGTATGTGGAAACGTACCTTTGGTCCATGGCGGTTAGTCCTTGGAAGTTGTGCCTATGGTTTCGGACCATTGTGTCTCGACGGGCGTGTCGATCCCTAGTATTGAAGTTGATGGTATTGTGTTACTATGGTTTTGGCTCTTGGCATTGAGCAAGGCCTAAGGCTATATAAGGAAAAGATCACTAGGCCAAAGTGTGCAAGAGTGAGAGAGTGTATGAGTGATGAAGATCTGAGGAAGTGTGTGATCCAAGTGCTGGTTATGGGTTGGTGATCTGAACCAAGGTTTCACCCATGTGGAGGATGATGAATGATGGAACGAGATCTCAAGGCTTGGAATGATTATCTTCATATGGTTTGACTGTGGATAGATCAGATCTACTGACGCATGTTTATTATTATGATCTGGGTATGTTTTGATGTCTGATATAGCTGCAGAGCTATAAGTTAGAATTTGCAGATCTGTACGCGGGTTGGCTTTGGTAAAAGAGCGTATACACGCAGGTTGGGTTCATCCAAGTAGCGTATACAATGTGAAGTATGATATTTGAAGATGGAGTTGGATCTGGTTGTTGTTATGTTGTCTGGTTGTTGTTGACAGGGTTACAGTGATTCAGAATTGGGTGTTTCAGTGATTGATGATGCAGGTTGTACTACAATGATGATTGTCTTATGGATCTAGTATGAAAATGTATGAAACATGGTCCCGGGAAGATCGTAGGACGGCACCTACGTACTGGTAAACATATCAGCCAGTACAAGAGCCAAGGGGGGTTGTAGCTCCCTTCCAGGAGCAGCTGGAAAACGAGTGAAGGTTGTAGCCTTCTGTAGGGTTGGCACCTACGTACTAGTAAATGGATCGGCTAGTACAAAAGCTATGAGGGTTGTAGCCCTCTGCAGGTTGCAGCCTGCGTGCTGGTAAATGACTGCACCAGTGCATTGTAAAAGAAGTTTCTTATTAAAGAAGAAAGAGACGAATTGCAGCAGGTGGTTTTCACCCACATTGGGTTTCCACCTTATATCATGGTGTTCATGTGTGTGGCTCTTGTGTGATGTTCTGTTCTGTTATTCTGCACCTGTTTACTGTTAATATGCTTAATAATGATCTGATGCATTTACTGAAGATTAAGATAACTGAATTATAAGATCTCTTGATATACGCGGGTTTCATTAGACACAGTAGCGTGTACACGCGGGTTCACTTAATTGAAGTAGCGTATATGTTTCTGAGTATGAAATAGAAAAGTTTGATTGATCTGATAATACTGATTCACCCCCCCTCTCAGTATTATTTCCAACAATTGGTATCAAAGCAGGTCCTTCAGAGAAGCTTGATCGCTTGAAGGAGATTCGTAGAACAATGGGGAAGAAAGCACGTCAGAGGAAGAAGACAGCCCAAAAGAACAATGACAACCTGTTGTTGTGTGGAAGCAAGTATTCAGATCCAGAAGCACCTCAGATTGAAGATGGACAAGCAAATGAAGCGTCAGATCAAATCATAGATCAACAAGATCTACCTAGCAAAAGGGAGAATGCCCTCAAAGAAGAAATCATCAGATTAGAAGAACAGTTGGAATGTGCCTTCAAAGTTCGAGAAATACTGCTAGCACTGAATAAAGAGCAAGAAAACGAGATCCTCAAACTAAGGCATCAGTTGGATGAAGAAAGGAAAGTTGGAGAGACCTTGAAGAAGCAATGTCTTGAAAAAGAAGAACAACATCAAGTTGAGGTAAATATCTTGAAAAGCAAATTAGAAGAAAAGGATAAGCTTTTACGATTTCAAGATAGCTCTAAAGTCTTGGATGATATTCTTAGTAGTCAAAGATCTCCTGCTATCAAGACTGGTCTTGGTTTTCATGAATATGTTGAAGGTGAATCTAGTTCACAAGGTGAGGCAAGAAACTCTAATGAGAAATCTGAAATGCCCAAAAAGGAACAACCAAGGAAAGAAATTCCTCAAGGAAGATTCTCTACTCCTAACTATGGACGTGATAGACGATTATTTCCTCCACTGAATAATGTTGAATGTTATGTGTGTCATAATCTTGGACATGTTGCAGCCATATGTAGAAGAAGACGGTTTCAAGACCATCATGCAGAAAGATCATCACATTCAAGATACTTTAATGGATATTGCTTTTCTTGCAATATGTTTGGCCACAAAGCTGCTGATTGCTACAAGAGGAATATGAAACATGTAAGATGCTATGCATGTAACAAGTTTGGACATAAAGCAAGAGATTGCAGGAACAAAGCTCATGATAAGAAGAAATCATCAACATGCGTGAAGATATGGAAGAAGAAGGAAGTTCAGTCAGAAAGATGTGGCACAGCACAGGGTACTCAGCACAGCACAGACATAACAGACTCAGGGGGAGCTGAAGGTATAGAACTTCAGTGTTCTGATTCTCATACGCAAGTTTCATGAAGACAAGTCGCGTATATACGCGAGTTACAGGCTGCAAAGTCGCGTATATGGAGAAAGGGCAGCAGAACAGACCCAGGTTCAGTCATGGTTGGCTCAGGAAATGGTTCAGACATGGTTGGCTCACACTCAGGGGAGAATATTCTTCGAATAATGCATTGTTGGCATTATGGTTAGAAGGTGTTGATAAAGTCTATGAAGCTAAATGATACATCTTACTGTTTAGGAATGGTATTGCAGGCTGATCATGATGCTATTGGTGGCTTTCATAAGTCTTGGTCTAGATATTTCATCACTATGTCATGTATCTCTTTTATAATGTCAAGGTCATGTAACGGCCTATGTTGGTTTCCCCACTATGCCTGGGATGAATGATGAAATGTTCATGTATTATCATGTATCTTCACATGGTTAGGTGAATGAGTCAATATTGGGATATCCCCACTAGGTTGGGTGATGAATGTATGTTGAGTCTTTTGGTGATAGGAAGGTCTTCTATGATGTATAAGTCTTTGTTCTTTTTGTAGAACATCTTTTACAGATCTTGCCTACAGTCAAGGGGAGCATGAACAGCAATTCAGCAAGAGCAGGATGGATAGATTGGTACACTTTGGCATACACAAGAAGCAATGTCTTGAAAAAGAAGAACAACATCAAGTTGAGGTAAATATCTTGAAAAGCAAATTAGAAGAAAAGGATAAGCTTTTACGATTTCAAGATAGCTCTAAAGTCTTGGATGATATTCTTAGTAGTCAAAGATCTCCTGCTATCAAGACTGGTCTTGGTTTTCATGAATATGTTGAAGGTGAATCTAGTTCACAAGGTGAGGCAAGAAACTCTAATGAGAAATCTGAAATGCCCAAAAAGGAACAACCAAGGAAAGAAATTCCTCAAGGAAGATTCTCTACTCCTAACTATGGACGTGATAGACGATTATTTCCTCCACTGAATAATGTTGAATGTTATGTGTGTCATAATCTTGGACATGTTGCAGCCATATGTAGAAGAAGACGGTTTCAAGACCATCATGCAGAAAGATCATCACATTCAAGATACTTTAATGGATATTGCTTTTCTTGCAATATGTTTGGCCACAAAGCTGCTGATTGCTACAAGAGGAATATGAAACATGTAAGATGCTATGCATGTAACAAGTTTGGACATAAAGCAAGAGATTGCAGGAACAAAGCTCATGATAAGAAGAAATCATCAACATGCGTGAAGATATGGAAGAAGAAGGAAGTTCAGTCAGAAAGATGTGGCACAGCACAGGGTACTCAGCACAGCACAGACATAACAGACTCAGGGGAGCTGAAGGTATAGAACTTCAGTGTTCTGATTCTCATACGCAAGTTTCATGAAGACAAGTCGCGTATATACGCGAGTTACAGGCTGCAAAGTCGCGTATATGGAGAAAGGGCAGCAGAACAGACCCAGGTTCAGTCATGGTTGGCTCAGGAAATGGTTCAGACATGGTTGGCTCACACTCAGGGGGAGAATATTCTTCGAATAATGCATTGTTGGCATTATGGTTAGAAGGTGTTGATAAAGTCTATGAAGCTAAATGATACATCTTACTGTTTAGGAATGGTATTGCAGGCTGATCATGATGCTATTGGTGGCTTTCATAAGTCTTGGTCTAGATATTTCATCACTATGTCATGTATCTCTTTTATAATGTCAAGGTCATGTAACGGCCTATGTTGGTTTCCCCACTATGCCTGGGATGAATGATGAAATGTTCATGTATTATCATGTATCTTCACATGGTTAGGTGAATGAGTCAATATTGGGATATCCCCACTAGGTTGGGTGATGAATGTATGTTGAGTCTTTTGGTGATAGGAAGGTCTTCTATGATGTATAAGTCTTTGTTCTTTTTGTAGAACATCTTTTACAGATCTTGCCTACAGTCAAGGGGAGCATGAACAGCAATTCAGCAAGAGCAGGATGGATAGATTGGTACACTTTGGCATACACTTTGGCATTTGTGTGGCACTAGTGATTATGGTTTGTGCTAACAAGGAAGACCAAGATTGGATAGAGTATTGGACATACATGGATTTTTTTATGCAGACTAGGCTGAAGATCTAGAATAGAGAAGATCTACAAGTGGGTATGTGTTTAACCTATTTCCAGGAGCAGTTAGTTGGATGAGCAAGAGATAATTTTGGTGGAACTTTTAACTATAGAGGTTGAATATATGGAAGCCACTCATGTAATCAAGGAAGTAGTTTGGTTGCAAATATTGTGTTCAAGTATGGGGTTGATAAAACAAGCTATAGGATAGATTGTGACAACCAAAGTGTAATTTTATTGGCAAAGAACCCTGCTTATCATTTGAAGACAAAGAACATTGATGTTCAATATCACTTTTTGAGGGATATGGTTAAAGACAAAAAGGTGTGGTTGGTAAAGGTGGACACTTTGAAGAATGTTGTAGATGCATTGACAAAGTTTGTGAACACTGAGAAGTTTTCTTTGTGTAGAGGAACAATGGGAATTGTGGCCCTAGACCAATGACTAAGCACTCCTACGACCCCCTATTTGGAAATAAAACACCAAATGGGAGAATTTTGGGTATGTATTATACTCTTTCCACAACTAACACCATGCAGTACTACGTCGTGTTGGGCGCAACGGGGGGAGTTGCAAGGGGGGCAGTATGGGGCAGTTCCCTGGGAATTTTTTTTATGAGGACCCAGTAAAAGTTGGGCAGACCCAAGGATGGGGCGAGGACCTACCCATGGTTTTGTGCATGGATTTTGCACATGGTTTTGGGAATGATGGTTTTTTCCCATGGTATTTTGTATATCCAATCAAGGGAACTACGGATATGTCCTAATCTAGGGTTAATGGGTTGTGGTTTATGAATGCTTCGGCATGTATATAATGTAATGTAATGTTGAAAGGAATATAATGAAAAATCAATCTGGTTTTCCTGGTTTGGGTTCCAGGAGAAAATCTTTGTGTGTATATTTTATGTTCTCTCCATTGTATAATTTTTTGTTTTAAGAATATGTTTTCAGTTAATTTTTGTACAAGGTTAAAACCTACAAAGTGAAGGAATCCTATGGGATATCCTTATTTCATTCTATCCCTCAACAAAGTAGTGTTTCATGCAAATTCATTAATGAGATTATGATCCAAGTGGATCTTCACAACCCATAAAAATTGATGTCCTTGAATGCTAATGAAATTGTCTCCATGTTGAAGAGTTCGTCAAGAGATTTCCAATGATGCTTGAAAGAATGCAAATGGATGCCTTATGATAAAGTTATGCCCCTCTAAATATTTGGCCAAATAGGTAAAAATGATGGCAAGGTGGACACGTGACATCAACAAGCACTGACACGTGCATATACAGATGTTGACATGGTAGTAAGGATGGTGATAGGTGGACCATTCGAAATGTGACAAATGGCAAGGCATGTAGACATGGATAACAAGTGGTAGCACAAAAACATGACATGTGGCACTATGGACATGTCAAGGAGATGATATGGTGTTGATGTGGTAGTGACATGAAACTAACATGGTGATTAACTGTGCAGCAAATTTCAAAATGATTGGGTAGGTTTATTGTGCAATGACACGAGCCAATCAGAAGTTTCCACATGGAAACCTCCAATTGGCCAAGAAGGTTTGAGCAATGGTTATCGAAAAGGTCGGCAGGCAATTCAAACACCTGACCTCATCAGCACAAGTCCAATGACATACTGGTTCACTACTAATTTTAGTTGTAATAGTAGATAGGAAATGGTATTTAAATTTTATTGTTTCAATTGTTGACAAAAATGGGAGGTATGCAAGCTCAACCCCGCGAACTTGACATAACCACTCAGCCATATTACCATTAAACCATATGCGGACCGCTAGAGTCCAACCAACGAAGGATATATTTAAATTTTAGATATGAATACTATGCCTTAACCACTATGCCAATAATATGCTTTGTTTGGTGAACTGAATGAAATCGTATTTGAATTTTGTTTAAATGAGCTCTGAAACATCACAACAATTTGCATATTTCAATCAGCGACCTATCCTATATTAGCCAAGATTTTTTTCCATTGCACCACTAATCATTGTGTTGTGAGTATTGTGAAACCAAATTAGTTTTATGTTCCTCATACTAGGTTTTGGAGCCCTTGTTTGGGTTGTTCAAGAGCAAGAAATTGGTTTATAGATACCATGATCATTGTGGCGAAGATGGGGATGAGTGTTGTTGCAAGTTGGAGACCTATTGAATGTAAACATCAATTTTGCATCACTTAATAGAGTGGTCACTCATTGGATGCTAGCCCAGAGGCATAGCCTAGAAACTCCATTAATAACCTGAGTTTTCCTTCTCTCTCTCTTTTATGTTATTTATTTCTTCATTGAAATCTTTACATTCACTCAATAAAGCTAACTCATACTTGAAATAAATGAAAATCAATTCATATATTTTAGATAAGGTTTGGACCATGATGGATAGGGTTGAGATTACATTTTTTTATCACCAAGTGTCCTACATAGTTCTATAAATCACCCATATATTGGAAATAACAAGAAGATAAGACTCAATCGATTCAACTTAATCAAACTTTGTGCTACAATAACTGAGGAGAATATGGACACCTAGCTTATGACTGGGGCGGTACATGCCAAAGTCTCAAAACTGGAGTAGCAAGGAATTGCATGGGGACATGCAACAAAACCAGCTGGGGGGAGATGTTGAATCATATTTTTGTCATGAGAAATACCCCATTATATATTAATATGAACTTAGCATAATTCTATCAACATAAATTAGATGCATCCTCAAGGAGTAGAACAATGTTGGAGGAAGTTTATTGCTAACTTCTCATCTATTGCAACTCCTTTACGTGCTTTGACAAATGTTAAACAAATCTTTCAGTGGGGAGACAAAAAATAGATAACCTTTGACACTTTGAAGGAAAATATTAGTACTACATTAATTTTTCCACTGTTAGATCTATGACAACCATTTGAAATTGAAACTAATGCAAGCAGATATTCCATGGGAGAAATACTAATGCAACAAAGGATAACAATTTGTTACCATTATGATACCACCTCTAAAGCAGTAATTAACTATTCTACCTGTGATAAAAATTTGTATGCTTTCGTGGAAACATTAATTAATGGGTAAATTAACAATCACACATGCTGATCATTAACCATTACAATATCTTCAATCTCAAATAAAGCTACAAAAATTAAGGCACTTTAAATGGATGGAATTTTAACAAAAATTTCACTCGGTCATTAGATATAAAAAGGATACATGAAATAAATATGTTGACATGTTGTCAAGACCTCCTACAAATGCATCCATTGTTCTACAATGCAATTTTGTAGCTCATGATAGTTATATTGAACAATATACTAAAGATCAAGACTTTAAGGATGTATAAGAAACATTAATCCATGGTGACTATGTGGGAGAATTGAATTCGTAGAAATATGGTGTAGAATTGAAACTTCTCAAGAAATTTTAATCTAAATCAAGAGACACAATTCTACTCTACTGCTCTGCAGAAATTAATTCAAAATTTAGAACAACAATCTCAGACATGCAATAATAAAGAACATGCACTCACAATATTTTCTAGGGGAAAGTAACTGCTAAAAACCCCTTAATCCTGCTTGCATTAATCAAATGAATAGAAAATGTATTACAATTGCTAGCTCGCTCTAAGCTCAACCTGTAAGTGAATAACCTATCTCTCTGCTCAATGAGAATATCTAACCCAGACTTAGTCAATTTATGCCTCTGCTTGAGCCCCTATTTTGTTACGCAAATCCTGAGAAATTAGGACCCTATTATTTAGGAATTTTCCTCCAATTGATTGCACAATTCCCAAGGTTTATCATTTGATTGCATGCAACACATGTACACTCAAGACTAGTCTACAATTGATGTTACACTGCCTTGGAATCTCAGCACAGCTAGGGAACTCGAATTCTCTACATGCACTAGTTATTTTATGTTGATTGATTAGTTAATTGGATGAACACTGAGTTAGAATGTTGTCCCACTATACAATTGGCCTTCCACTAGTTATATTAACAGTTAGAACTAGTTTAACTCAAAACAACTTGAAATAAATGACCTTGATTGCTACAAATTAGAAATCACACATGCTTAATTGAACTCCAAGCCCTCTAACTCGAGTTTACTAAGCTAACTGAGTGATAAGAGCCATGTTAGCCGAGTTAACTACCTCCAAGTTGTCTATTGATGTGGAAAATCAAATTATCTCAATTTGATCAAGGCAAAATTAAATTAAGACTTTCTTGTTGCATTTTTCAACACTCCCTCTTAGCAAGAAAGGGATTATCAACCACCCTTATCCTGCACCTATGGAATTTGAACTTCCTTCTTGACGAAGCCTTTGTCAAGATGTCAACATCTTGTTCATTTGTTAGAATGTATTGTAGCAACATTATCCGCCTCTGCACCCAGTCTCGTAAATGATGATATTGAATATATATATGCTTGTATCGATCATGAAATACTAGATTCTCATAGAGCTTAATGCAACTTTGACTATCACAATAGATCATAGTTGGATCTATCATCTAACCAAACAGTCCCATAAGTATCTTTCTCATCTAGATCGCCTCACATGTTGCTTAAATTGCAACCATGTATTTTGCTTCTGTCGAGCCAAGCACCACAAATATTTTCTTGTTGTTGTACCAAGAAATCGATGTAGACCCAACACTAAAAATTCCACCTGATTCAATCTTTCGGTCAAATGGACTCCTTGCCCAATCTGCATCTATGAAGCCACACAACTTCACTCCCTCTATCCGTCTGTACCATAATGCATGCTGAGCAGTGCCTCTAATGTACCGTAAAACATGCTTCACTTCCTTCCAATACAATTTAGTCGGCCTAGCCATAGCTTGGTTCATTTGGTTGACTGCATAGCGCATATTTGGTCGTGTGTTCACAATATACATTAGTGAACCCACTAGTTGCCGATAAATGGTAGCATCAACCTCTTAACCTGAAGTGGCATCCTCCTTCCTCCAGTTGGTCACTAGAGGTGTCTCCATGGATTTACAAGTGCAATATCTCATTGGAACACTTTCCTTAAGGCACAAACAATTCCCCATCACCTTTCCATACTTCCAACCCGAGGAAGTAGTGCATGAGACACATGTCCTTAATTTCAAATTCCCTTGCAAGAGTTGATCAACTGCAGATCACCTATTAATATTAAATCATCAACATATAAAACAATGATAAGCAATTTACCTTCTACCAAAATATGATAGAGTTTCTAATTCGCTTCACTTTTCGTGAAGCCCAAACCAGTGAGATAATTGTCGATCTTTGTGTACCAAGCATGTGGTGCTTGTTTGAGAGCACACAACGCTCACTTGAGTCTACACACATTAGACTCTCAATCAAATGTCGCAAAACCTTCTAGTTGCTCAATGTACACCTCCTCCTCAATAACACTATTGAGAAATGTTGGTTTTACATCCATATGGTGGATCTTTCACCCCATCTGTGTAGTTAGTGCAAGAATTGATCTAATGGATGAATACCTTGCTACAGGAGCAAAGGTTTCCTCATAGTCAATTCCCTCAACTTGAGAAAATCCTTTGGCCACAAATATGGCCTTATACTTCTCTATGCTTCCATCTGTTGGATGCTTAACCTTGAAGATCCATCGCGAACCCACAACTAATTTATCTGTGTGTATTGGGACCACTTCCCAAACATTGTTCTTTATAGTGGATTCATATTCTTCCACCATTGCATCAACCCAAATAGGTTTCTCTACTGCTTCCTCGAAATATGATGGCTTAGTCTCTACAAGCTCAATCATTAGAGCCATGTAGCCAGTGTACCTCTCAGTTGAACTCCTTTTCCTACACAAATTTGAAGGAGCTCCCACATTCTCCCTCGCATCCTGCACCAATCTATCAACTTCCCTGGTTCCTTTTTTGCCTTCTCTGGATGGTTCTGCTTGAATGGACGTCTCCTCTCTACTCCAACTGTGGTTGCTCCACAACTTCCTGAGGTTCCTGCCTTGGAACTAAAAGCTTCTCTTCTAGTGGGATCTGAAGCTCCCTCTCAAGAGAGCACTGCATCAATTGCTCCTCATAAAACTTTACAACCCTTCGCACAACTATCATTATGAGGGACGGTAAGTACACATAGTAATTGTGTGGAGTTTCAGTGTAACCCATGAAAACTCCTAAATATGTTGTCAGATCAAGCTTCTTCCTCGAATCTTTGGAGACATGGCAGTAAACAGAGGCTCCAAAAATCTTAAAATGAGACACATCCGACTTTCTCCTTGAGAAATCCCCCTCCGGTGTAATCATAACAAGAATCCAATGAGGGCTCCAACTCTGCAAGTAGATTGTTGTGTTACATGCCCCTGCCCACAAATGCAGTGGCATACCTTGGTCATGTAGCATAGCTCTAGCAGCTCCAATAATGCTCTGGTTATTTCTCTCATCTACCTCGTTTTGTTGTGGGTTGTGGGGTGTTGTTAGCTCTCTTTTAATTCCTTCTTTCCCATGGAAATCCTTGCAGTCATTCGAAACATACTTACCTCCATTGTCACTCCTAAGTGCCTTCACCTTATTTCCAATCTCTTTCTCAACTAGTGCCTTGAATTATACAAACTTAGAGAATGTCTCATCCTTCTTCCGCGTGAATAATCCAACACTTCCTTGAGAAATCATCAATAAAAATAACAAAATATCTATGTCTGGCAGTGGAGGATGTTGAGCAATGTCCACAAACATCAAAATGGACTCTTTCCAATACTACATGTGCTTTGTTGTCTCGATCATGGAATTTGGATTTTACATACTTCCCTAAGGTATAACCTTTGCAAAAATCCTGTTGCTCAAGTGATCCTTTGGGGAGGCCAATGGTTATTTGTTGCATAATCTTTAAGGCACCATGATGCAAATGGCCCAAGCTCATGTGCCAAAGTTCACTGACATCGTGACTCGGCACATCAAGTTTATATAGACTCTACACATGAACCCCGATCTGCTTCACCTGTCCAGTGGATGATCTGAAAATGGGGCACTTAGGCTTCTTGTCTAACTTAAAAGAACCTCTCCAACTTCCAAAGCTTATTTATTCCCAAGTCTTTATGATTAACCAATGCGGAATTAAATATGTGCTTGAAAACAAGGTGTATGCTTATGGTTATTTTAACTGTTTATGGGCTTTAAAATCTATTGTTTGTGTTGATATGTAAATACATGTAACAGTGAAATAGCACAGTAAATAATAAACACATAAGACAGTAATTTAATATGGATTTCACCCAAAACTCTTGGGCTACATCTCCTTGAGCTCTAGTCAACTCAACTAGGCTCTCTGAGATTATGGTCTAAGTTCTTTTTATAAGCTCTTGGCTCAACTCCATTGTTTTACACAGAAACAATGGCTTTAGACACCATTTTATCCCTGGCTCTTGAAGCTCTCATCTTTCTGGCTCTCGCTCTTGGCTCTGGCTCTTGGCTTTGGCTTTGGCTCTGGCTCTTCAGATCTAGCTTCTTTGGCTCTCTTTAGCTCTCTGGCTTTTCACTTGACCTCTAAGTGACTCCCTTGGCTGCTCTGCGCAGTAGCTTTCTGCTTTCTTGCTGCTCTCTACCTTCAGCTTGCAACTGCTTTCAGCATTCCGCTCTCTCTCAATTGAGCTCTCTGGGATCCTTTGAGGTGTTTTCCCGACTTTCTGGCTTCTCCAGTCATTTCCCTACGTTCAATCATCTCCTTATGCCTCTTCGGCTTCCCTGCTCCTTGTCTTATTCGACTGGCCATCTGGCTCTGCGGCTCTGTGGCTTCTAAATGCATCATTGCCTATAAAAATGCCTATTGTAGCGTGTCATGATGATCAAGAGCAGTGACAAAAGGAATCGGGGTCGTTTCATGGCGAAATCCTGAAAACTGAGAAAATTGCCTTACATAGAGATTTCCAGAAAATACACTACCAGGCGCGTATGTCGGATGTGAAATTGCATTCAATCGCCCCTAAATCCCTATCGGGTCCGCCATTAGGCGCCACATCACATCGCATTAGTGTATTGGGCAAAATCCCAAATACACGGGAAAACCTTCAAAAACCCGACAAAATCATTTTTATCGGATTTGAAAACGTATTGCGTCCACCATATAATCATTTCAGGTCCACCTTTGGCTGTAGTCGCAATCTCCACCTTTGATCTGCGGGATCTCTAATCCAATGGTCCATATACGATCTCGAGCGGCTTAGCAATACGAAGGTTACCCACCTGAAAAGGTGGTTTTCCTCTCTCCTCCTCTAGCCACGCGTCATTCACTGTATGGGATCAGGCGGAACCAACCCAAAACCATTTACCGCTTGAGGCCCTCCCAAAATCCGCCTTTACGAAACTCAAATTATATAGATCGCGCCTAAATTCCCCTTCGGGTCCAGTTTTATCGCTTTCGGGCATTTTCCTTTGTATCTTGGTTTTATATCGGAAATGCCTAAATACAAAGAAAAAATCCCTTTTACCAGATTTCAAATTTTATGAATTTCACTTATGAAATCCGTCGGGTCCGATAATTTTCCGATCCGATTTAATCCTATCCATCCATTCCTCTCGCAATCTGACAGCTGAGATTGCCCGTCGCAAGCGCTATCACATATCACATCGCATACAGCCCAAGGGTTCTGTGAATCATCAATGTCGATTCGTTGATCCGATCATCGGCAATCGACGTATCACATGATCGGCGATCGACGTATCACATGTTCGCAATCGCCAGGTCCAGGGCCCCGATATCGCACATATGTCTACCTCCAATCCGATACATCATATAGGCAGATCGATGTTTCTTCCGCCACCACTTAAGTCCGCCTCTTTGACCCTTCTCGAATGCGATTTCCCTTTATAAGGGTTTTTTTGCCATTTTTGAGGATTTTGCCTCTTTTTCTAAAGAACAAAGGGCAACTTCTTTTGGTGATAACTTCTGCATCCTAAGTCCATTTTTTCCCATTCAAGTTGTAGTAGATTCAGAACGAAAAGATTTCTGTAATGGAGCTATGTCCAGGAACTTCCTTGGACTTTCGTTTTCCTCAATGAGGAACACTTAGACTTAGAAGTCTGTCCAAAATCCATTTTGGATCACGCCTTCCCACTAAAAGAACTTTTGGTCTCCAAAATACTGATACACTGATCTGAACAGTACCTGAGAGTAATAGCACCCTCTTCTTTCAGCCTCCACACACTTGCCTTGCATAGTGCCTCTGAACCAAGGTCTCTGACCACTTCCCTTCCTGGATGAGTTGGTCTTCCTGGGAAGAACTGTCTTCCTCCTCGCATTCCTGCACAACTTCTACTAAAATGGTCATAGAAGGTGGTTTGAACTTCTTTGCCTTGATCATTGATCCAAGGTGGCTCAAACAAATGTGAAGTTCATCTGCTCCACAAAACTTTCATTTGTATTTGTTTGACATGATGTCAACAACAACAGAAATACAGACAACAACTGGATGGCCTAAAGTCCTGCTTCAACAAAAGAAACAGAATTCACAGCTTGTGAACACCTCCATGTCTTACATCTGCATACAAATGATGGACTAGATAATAAGCCCACAAAACATGCCTTTAAACAAATGACTCTTCAAGTCAAGCATGTAGAAAAAGACCATTAGGACTCTTTTTCAAAAGATGAAACACTTCATCATTATCTCCATTTTGGAGACCAAGTTAACTTCTCCCAAGTCAACATTGCATCACATGCATGTCAAAGAAATCAACCCTACAAGTTAATTACACATACATGTTCAAAACAAGGAAAACATCAACATCCCTGTTTCCATGCACATCATGCTCATGCATGCATTTCATCCTTCAACTTTCACTTAAGTACATTTTGCTTTCGAAGCTGAATGAAATATAATGTTGCAGCAATAAAGTGAGTCTCCTACTCAACTTTTCCATTCACCTTCTTGGTAAGAACCTGCAACTTGCATCTCATTAACAAATAAATGCAAATAGATGCATCAATAGACATGCAACCTTAATTGGATTAGGATTCACTTGTAGAAATTGTCATTATACCAATGAACAAAAGAACTTCAAACAAGATTAATAAAGGGCTTTATTAAGCGACCTTTTGCAACAAACCTCTTGTGCTTCAAGGATTGCTTTGAGGTCCTTTGGAATAGAAGAATGCCTTCAGCCCTTCTTCCTTCTTGTCCTTCCTAGACTGAGCTATCAATAGCTTTCTCTTTACCTCTGCAAACTTAAACAATAATCAGTTTGCAAAAAAAGCATACAATCAACCTCTGATTGTTTAAACACCTTTCAGACAAGCAATCTTTGCTCTGTCAATCAAGCATTCTGATATAACCTTCTTTGAAGGTGTGGTTAATCAATCTCAGGCTCTGATACCACCTGATCTGAAAATGGGGCACTTAGGCTTCTTGTCTAACTTACAAGAACCTCTCCCACTTCCAAAGCTTATTTATTCCCAAGTCTTTATGATTAACCAATGCGGAATTAAATATGTGCTTGAAAACAAGGTGTATGCTTATGGTTATTTTAACTGTTTATGTGCTTTAAAATCTGTTGTTTGTGCTGATATGTAAATACATGTAACAGTGCAACAGTGCAGCAAATAATAAACAAGTAAGACAGTAATTTAATATGGAGTTCACCCAAAACTCTTCGGCTACATCTCCTTGAGATCTAGTCAACTCAACTAGGCTCTCTGGGATTATGGTCTAAGTTCTTTTTACAAGCTCTTGGCTCAACTCCACTATTTTACACAGAAACAATGAGTTTAGAAACCATCTTATCTGTAGCTCTCGAAACTCTCGGCTTTCTGGCTCTCGCTCTCGCTCTGGCTCTTTGCTCTGGATCTGGCTCTGCCTCTTTGGCTCTGGCTTCTTTGGCTCTCTACATCTCTCTGGCTTTTCACTTGACCTCCAAGTGACTCCCTTGGCTGCTCTGCACAGTAGCTTTCCGCTTTCTCTCTGCTCTTTGCCTTCAGCTTGCAACTGCTTTCAGCATTCCACTCTCTCTCAATTGACCTCTCTGGACTCCTTTGAGGAATTTTCCTGGCTTTTTGGCTTCCCCAGCCATTTCCCTGCATTCAATCATCTCTTCGTGCCTCTTTGGCTTCTCTGCTCCTTGTATTGTTCGACTGTCCATCTAGCTCTGCGGCTCTGTGGCTTCTAAATGCATCATTGCCTGTAAAAACGCCTGCTGCAGCGTGGCATGATGATCAGGAGTGGTTACAGAAGGAATCGGGGTCGTTTCATGGTGAAATCCCGAAAACTGAGAAAATTGCCTTACACAGAGATTTCCAGAAAATACACTATCGGACGCGTATTCCGGACGTGAAATTGCATTCAATCGCCCCTAAATCCCTATCGGGTCCACCATTAGGCACCATATCGCATCGCATTAGTGTATTGGGAAAAATCCCAAATACACGGGAAAACCTTCAAAAACCCGACAAAATCCTTTTTATCGGATTTGAAAATGTATCGCATCCACCCTATAATCATTTCGGGTCCACCTTTGGTTGTAGTCGCAATCTCCACCATTGATCTGTGGGATCTCTGATCCAACGGTCCATATACGATCTCGGGCGGCTTAGGAATACGGAGGTTACCTGCCCGAAAAGGCAGTTTTTCCTCTCTCCTCCGCCAACCACGCGTCATTCACTGTATAGGATCGGGTGGAGCCAACCCAAAACCATTTACCGCTTGAGGCCCGCCCGAAATCCGCCTTTGCGGAACTCAAATTATATATATCGCGCCTAAATTGCCCTTCTGGTTTGGTTTTATTGCTTTCAGGCGTTTTCCTTTGTATCTTGGTTTTATAGCAGAAATGCGTAAATACACAGAAAAATCCCTTTTACCGGATTTCAAATTTTATGAATTTCGCTTATGAAATCCGTCGGGTCCAGCAATTCACCGATCCAATTTAATCCTAGCCATCCATTCCTCTCGCGATCCGACGGCTGAGATTTCCCGTCACGATCGCTATCGCATATTGTGTCGCATACGACCGAGGGGTTTTGTGCATCGCCGACACTGATTCGCCAATCCGATCATCGGCGATCAGCGTATCGCATGATCAGCAATCAGCATATTGCATGTTCGTAATCGCCAGGTTCAGTGTAAGGACCTGCGGTCTTGCGATGCGAAGTGCGATGAGCTAAGGCTAAGGCGTGCAAGAAAGCATGTGTAAAATGCACGTGGGAGTCTTGGTTAAGGCGAACTTATACCGTGGGGATGAGTTGGACATCACCCACGGGCCGACCTCATGGACTTAAGCATTCGGGCGAAGGATGGGTTGGCGGTCCCATGCAATGGGTGGGCCAACCAAATGAAGGCAAACGAATTGGCAAGTATGAGGGCGTTGGTTGAACATGTTGGACGAGTCGGCCATGTGGCATGACTCGCCCAACCGCCCATATATATGGAGGGCGTAAGTTGGAGCAAGGCATCATCGAACGAAGACCATTCTAACTCACTCATCATCGAAGAGAAGTGCGAAGGGTGGAGAAGAGCCGCAGCAAAGCGCAAGTGATGCGCCCACTCATCAAGCAGCTCTACACAAAGGTTGGCACGAAGTCTTGGTGACGGGTGTAGTGCGGGTCGCGAGTCACACGAAGGTTCCCGCTCGCCATTCAGAGGTAAACGTGGGTGGAGGGCATGGGTAGGCGCCCGCCCGCCAGTTGGATACTCGGGTGGAGAGTGCGGTGAGGCGCTCGCCCGACGGTCGTAAGTGCGGGTGGAGGGTGCACGAAAGCACTCGCCGAGTAACACGAGTTCAGTTGAGGAGTTTTGGTTGGCGGTCCGTGTGAGGGTGTGCCCACCCGACTCAGGCAAGGATACTTGTGTGGTGAACGCAGTTGGTTGAGATTGCACGAAGGTGTTGCCAGGTGGAAAATTTGGCTAAGTGTGGAATGTAAGAGTGACCACAGTGCAAGGTGTGCACGAGGTGGGCAACTCGGGTGGAAAGACACAAAGTTAGAATTTTGGCTAAGTATGAAACTTGGGGTTTCCAAGGTATACTTGTAAAATTGTAAAGCTTATAATATACTGAAATTGGGCAAACTCATTGTTCAGGGAGTTGCCCCTCCCTTTATACTGTTGCAATTGTGTTCTTAAGTATAATTGTTGTGGATAATGAATTTGTATGGGTGTTCATTAGTATAAAGGAATAATAATAATACTTGGTGGAAAAAATAAAACTAAGTATCGAATGTTAAGGCGTAGTCCATGAACATAAGTATTGGTAAAAAGAAAGTGTTCGGTGGTGCCACACCTCGCTATAAGTGGTTGAAATACTACCGCAGGTGTAGGGGCATGACAGTTGGTATCAGAGCAGCTGATTCAAGCATTGAAGGTTGAAGCTGTTACACAACTACACTATAAGTGTAGTTGGTATCAGAGCAGGTTCACAGTGGGCGAAGCCGATGTATAACGAAGAATTGATACACACCTTGACAGTTGGTGTTTGAGCAAGGGTTGCTCGTGACGAAGTGGAAGCAGGTACTTGCAGGTGAAGGAAGTTGATCTCACTGACAGGTGGAATCAAGAGTTGGTTCAGGTTTGCAAGGAACTTGGAGAACGCTGAAAGGCAAGGATGGTGGATGAACCTATGACAGGTGAGTCTAGCCATAATGCAGGTGAAGTCTTCCGGTACAAAGTGTTGGAGAAAATGGGTAGATGGAGTCCTAACTGGGTTTCGATGAAAGCTGAGAATATGAAGATTCGAGAAGGTTGTTCGGAACTAAGGAAGGAACTTGAAGAACTCAAAAGCCAATGTGGAAGTACGATGGATGGTGAACTCAATAAACTTGATGAGGAGATCCGACAAAGTGGTCTTGGTCTTCAAGAGCTCTTGGATGAAAGAGCCCGGTTAAGGGAGAAAAGTGCCATGGTGGAAGCCGAAATCAAGCAAATTGAGGAGAAGATAAAGAAGAAGCTTCTTGGTAAGAAGGTTGTTGTAATTGAACAGGAGGAGCTCAACTACATTTACAGGCTGGAAACTCACTACCATGACAATCCAAAGTATGTTCGGAAACTTAGTTCTATGAAGGTAGTCAATGGGCACTTGGTTGGTGCACTTGAGTAGAATGCGATGGAGGGCAAGATTGAAGGAAATCAAGCTAGACCAGGATCGAATTGGTTAGAGAAGCCAAGCAAGGAGGTGAAGTACCTTAGGAGGAATGTCAAGTTGGAACACAAGCCAATGGACACTTCCGAGGCCGATTTCTTGAAAAATATTGCTGATGTGAGACACAAGATAATGCCGACAAAAGGAGGTGATGCCTTGAAGCTGAGTTTTGTGCAGGTGACCGTGAAAGGCAAGACATTTGCAGCGTTGGTGGATACGGGGGCTACTCATGGCTTCTTAAGCAGGAAAGCAACAAAGTATTTTGGGAAGAAAGCTAAGATGGAAAGAGAGTGGAGTGCTTTCAAAGCAGTCAACTCTACCATGAAAGTTGTTACTGGTGTAATGGAAAATACTCAGGTGAGAGTGGGATCGTGGTTTGGAAGGTTTGACTTGAGAATCGTGGACATGGATGATCATTCTATGGTGCTGGGGCAAGATTTCATGAGACTTGCACAAGCCATACCAATGGTGGACCGGGACATTCTCTTGATCACGGCTAAAGGGAGAACTATGTTGGTTCCGATGAATAGAAGGATTTTCTTGGGGTATAGACCGAGGATGAATTCTATGACTTTGTATCCCAAAGATTCGAATGTGAAGCATGAGGATGTGGAGCAAAGAGGACTTGGGAGTATGACTCAAACAACGAAAGAAGGGAAGTTGATTAACTTCGTTGCAAGAGCGAGGAAGAAGGAAGTAAGTGGGAGGTCAATCTCACAAACCTTGAAGCACTTGACAGAGACATCTTCGACTGATGAACTTCACAATGGAGTAGCAGAAGAAGGGATTCCTAGTACTACTTCGGAAGCAGTGGTTGGAGAGGATTATGCAGGTAGAGATCCGGCTGGTATAGTGGAGTTTTGTAGGTATGCTATGGGCATATATGACTTTCAGTTGACGAAAGACAAGTTTAGAGAGCTTGGGTGTACATGTGAGGCGATTGAGGTTGTGCACAGATACTTGAGGACACAACATCAATCTAATACATGGGTGGATGAGATTCAGGAAGGAAACTTCCTGGCCCTCCTTTCTCTATAGAAAACCTTGGAGATGGGTTGGTGCAGGGACCTTGTTCCGAAGGGGCTGTGCCACCTTAGCAAGGGGCCTTGAGAGGAGGCTTATTTATGACAGATTGCAGAATTGGATGCAGGTGACCAGATGTTGGGATGGAGTCTACTTGAGTTGGACATCATGGACAACTAGAGTCATGGACATCAGGTTGGAAATATGGAGCATGACGGTTGATGCAGGGATATTATGCAAGAGCATGTGTAGAGGTGTCATTCATAGACATTCTATGGAGAATGCCAAAGCAAAGGATGTTGTGCAGATGTTGTTAAGACATGGAGATGTACGAGCCAGTGGAAAGATTGTACACTCTTGTGCAACAAGACCATGAGCTAAACATGTTGCAGATGGGATGGAAATTCCATGGACCTGAGCATGGGAATTGGACAGATTCTTGATGAGTCCAAGATGTAGTAGAAGTCAGAGAAACATTGATGGTGACATAAGGATGTGCATTCTTATGGTTTGGACATATGGTTGGATTAGCTACCCAACTAGTTCGAGTCATGAGGGTTACCAGTGTGCAGACAAATGTTGGCATTGAGTCTACACAAGACAACACATGGTAGAAGTGTGTTGGTATTGGGTGGAGTATCTTGACACGCAGACTAGAGTATGAGGACGATACACGATGGAGATGGTTGTTCTACATATGTTGCAAGGATGTTTGCAGTATATGGACTAGTTGATATCATGGATAAGACTGTTCGGATATGAAAATCTTGGTGGCAGGATGGTTACTGGGATGGCATATTGTCGAGGATGACAATGACTTCAGGTGGAGGAGGATGTAAGGACCTGTGGTCATGCGATGCGAAGTGTGACAAGCTAAGGCTAAGGTGTGCGAGCAAGCATGTGTAAAATTCACGTGGGAGTCTTGGTTAAGGCGAACTTATACCGTGGGAACGAGTTGGACATCACCCACGGGCTGACCTCATGGACTTAAGCATTCGGGCGAAGGATGGGTTGGCGGTCCCATGCGATGGGCGGGCCAACCAAACGAAGGCAAACAAATTGGCACGTATGAGGGTGTTGGCTGAACGTGTTGGACGAGTTGACCGGGTGGCACGACTCACCCAACCTCCCATATATATGGAGGGCGTAAGTTGGAGCAAGGCATCATCGAACGAAGACCATTCGAACTCGCTCACCATCGAAGAGAAGTGTGAAGGGTGGAGAAGAACCGCAGCAAGGTGCAGGTGATGCGCCCCCTCATCGGGCATCTCTACACGAAGGTTGGCACGAATTCTTGGTGACGGGTGTAGCGCGGGTCGTGGATCGCACGAAGGCGCCCGCCTGCCATTTAGAGGTAAACGTGGGTGGAGGGCGTGGGTAGGCACCCGCCCGCTGGTTGATAACTCAGGTGGAAGGTGGGTGTAGGCGCCCGCCTGTCGGTTGGAGACTCGAGTGGAGAGTGCGGTGAGGCGCTCGCCCGACGATCGTAAGTGCGGGTGGAGGGTGCACGAAGGCGCCTGCCCACCGAGTAACACGAGTTCGGTTGAGGAGTTTTGGTTGGCGGTCCGTGTGAGGGCATGCCCACCCAACTCGGGCAAGGAGACTTGTGTGGTGAACGTGGTTGGTTGAGGCTGCACGAAGGTGTTGCCGAGTGGAAAATTTGGCTAAGTGTGGAATGTAAGAGTGACCACTGTGCAAGGCGTGCACGAGGTGGGCAACTCGGGTGGCAAGACACAAAGTCAAAATTTTGGTTAAGTATGAAACTTGGGGTTTCCAAGGTATACTTGTAAAATTGTAAAGCTTATAATATATTGAAATTGGGCAGACTCATTGTTCAGGGAGTTGCCCCTCCCTTTATATTGTTGCAATTGTGTTCTTATGTATAATTTTTGTGGATAATGAATGTGTATGGGTGTTCGTTAGTATAAAGGAATAATAATAATACTTAGTGAAGAAAAATAAAACTAGTATCAAATGTTAAGGCATAGTCCATGAACATAAGTATTGGTGAGAAGAAAGTGTTCGGTGGTGCCGCACCTCGCTATAAGCGGTTGAAAGACTACCACAGGTGTAGGGGCGTAACATCCAAGGTCCCAATATCTCACATATGTTTGCCTCTGATCCGATACATCGGATTGGCGGATCGGAAATTCTTCTGCCACCGCTTAAGTCTGCCTCTTTGGCCCTTCTCCAATGTGATTTCCCTTTATAAGGGTTTTTTTGCCATTTTAGGGGATTTTGCCTCTTTTTCTAAAGAACAAAGGGCAACTTCTTTTGGTGATAACTTCTGCATCCTAAGTCCATTTTTTCCCATTCAAGTTGCAATAGATTCAGAATGAAAAGATCTATGCAATGGGCTATGTCCATGAATTTCCTTGGACTTTTGTTTTTCTCAGTGAGGAACACTTAGACTTAGGAGTCTATCCAAAATCCATTTTGGATCAGTGGATATGTGTCTTAGGAACGTTTTCCCTTTGTTGAAGATCACATCATAACCACGGTCTTCCAAAACCGCTATAGAGATGAGATTCTTCTTTAGGCCAGGCACAAACATGACATCTTTGAGGCGAAGAGGGGATCCTAACTCCCTTTGAAAGGTTACTGTACCAATCTTCGTAGCATTATAGCTTTTGTTGTCCCCAAACTCAATATGCATCTGGAGATATTTCTCTTCCAGGTACAGGTGTTGCATGCAATCAGATAATCAACCTTGGGAATTGTGCAATCAATTAGAGGAAAATTGGTGGATCAAGCCATTCAAGAACATTTGGAGAATATCCGAGCCAAGTACAAAGCGATGCATAACAAGCATTGGGTGGATCATCAATTTCAAGTTGGTGATTAAGTTTGGTTACACATCAACGAGGAAAGATTGAAAGGTGAAGGTACAAAACTTAAAGCAACCAAGTATGGTCCATTTGTAGTTTTGGAAAAGATTGGTACTAATGTTTTCCGCTAAGATTTGCACTATATATCAAATATATTCAGCTGTAAATGTTGAGAACTTGAAGTTGGATGAACCTCCTATGATTGTGGATTAGGATGAGAGTGGTCAAATTCCTTTCGTTGATGACTTTGCTCCTAAATACTTAAATGAACTGCAAAAATATGTTATTCTTGACAAGAATATGAGGACTTAACACATGGGTGATGTGGAGTATCTTTGATTAGAGCTAAAAGGGGTACATCCAAGCAAAGCATAGCGGATAGAAATCATGAAAGTGAAGGAGTTGTACCCTCACTTATTTGATGAGTAAACCAGACTTGGTGGTCCAAAAGGTTCCAGTGGAGAGGATTGCTCCAAGTGGATTTTCACGATTGATAAAAATTGATGTTCTCTAATGTTGATAAGGTATCCATGTCAAAGCGCTGATCGAGAACTTTCTAATGACACTTGAACAAAGTCAAACGAACGTTGTATAAGAAAATTATTTCCTTTTGAAGTTTTGGCCAAATAGGATAAAAGGATGGCAAGGTGGACACGTGGCATCACTAGGAACTGACACAAATCTCTGTATGGATGTTGACATGGTAGTATGGATTGTAATAGGTGGACCAATCACAATGTGACATGTCACAAGGCATGATGATGTGCCCAACAATTGGAAGCACCAAAACATGACATGTGGCAGTGCTAACATGGCAGGGACTGATATGGTGTTGATGTGGCAATGACATGGCAATTGACTTTGCAATTATTTGGTAGGTTGATTGGGCAGGTTGACTATGTAGTGACATGGGCGAATCAAAATTCGCCGTGTGGCAACCTCCAATTGGCCTAGAAGGTTTGAGCAAAGGTTAGTGAAAAGGTTGGCGGGCAGTGCAAGCCCTCGCCACCTCAACACAAATTCAAGATTAGTGTACTAGTTTTCCATTGGTGTTAGTTGTAGCAATGGATGAGAAATGATATTTATTGTTTCAACTGCTCATAAAAATGGGAGGTCTACAGGCTCAACCCCACTACCTTCGTGTAACCACTCAACCCCATTACCATTGTGCCATAGGCTGAAAATTAGAGTCCAACCAAGGGAGGATAAATTTAAAATTTGTTGGATATTGGTTGCCCAAAAATGGACAGTCCGCTAGCTTGACCCCACGACCTTCGTGTTACAAATGTTATGACTTAATCACTATGTCAATAGTATACCTAGTTTGAGTAGGGCCCACTCAAGGTGAGGTATTCTGCCATGTGTGTGTGTGTGTGTGTTGATTATTTTTAGATTCACTTTCAAGTTTTGTGTGCTAATTTACTTTCTCAAGCCTTTCAATTTTTGGTTATGGAATTGGTGTGCTACAGAATCACCTTGTTCACCTTGTTCTCTATTATACTTGGGAAACATAGTTTTGTGATGATTCATAAGCATGTTCGTAAGGGCTCTATCATGTGTAGTCCCAACAAGTACTATATTCAAAGCATTATGACTAGATTAAATCCTCTTTTTGTGTACACTAGTGTTTCACAAGATCTTCCAAAACCCTAGGTTGACAATTAAATGATATAATAATGAGTAGGCCTAACTTTATTAGTGACTATAATCACTATTTGAAATATATGTTTCACTTACAAGTCCTGCTTTGATTTGCATTTCCATTTTATGTTATAAACTTTAGTAAAGTTGTACAATATTTTCAAAAAAAAATGTATTAAATTATTTTTTTGAAAATTAAAAATAAATTTATTTTTTTTTAAATTTGTATCATTCCATTTGTTAATTAGTCAAAGAGAATATAGATGAAACATGAATCCTCACAATATTTTCAAAAAAAATATTAAATTATTTTTTTGAAAATTAAAAATAAATTTAATTTTTTTAAATTTGTATCATTCCATTTGTTAATTAGTCGAATAGATTATAGATAAAACATGAATCCTGGATAGAATTTGTTTTTAAACACAATAAAATTGAAAAAATTTAATAATACCTTTTTTAAATATTGTGGAAATTTTCAGCATAACTTTTATTTACTGAAAAATCAAAATAATAAAAATGTGTCAATTTCCATTTGATATTTGGCTTTGTAATTAATTCTATATATTTTTATTTCAAATTTTGTACGAAAATAATTACTTATTAATATTGCAATTTTTATAATAAAAAAAAATTAATATTATTTCGTGATTTTTCAGTTCTTATATTCAATCTACAAATTATTTACTTTATTAAATTATATATCTAACCTGGTATTTATTTATTATCACAAGTATGGACTAACCACCTTATGACATATTGACTTGTTTGTGCTTCATAATTGCATTTTTTCAACATAAAAAATAAAATGACTTGCAAGATTAAAAATTCACATAGAAAGATACACTCTTAAATGTATTTGAGTGTTCAACCCAATATTTCCTACCTATCTTTCTCAAAGGCAGTCCTAAGGGGCGAAATCTTAAATGTATTCGAGTGTTCAAGTTAATATTTACTACCTATCTTTATCAAAGGCTAGGTCCAATTTAGCTTTGCTATAGGTGAAATCTGAAATGTATTTGAGTGCTCAAGCCAATATTTCCTACCTATCTTTATCAAAGGCAGTCCTAAGGGGCCAAATCTTAAATGTATTTGAGTGTTCAAGTTAATATTTCCTACCTATCTTTATCAAAGGCAGTAAGTAGGTCCAATTTAGCTTTGATATCCCTCGCTCACTCAAATAGAAGTTTCACTTGAAGGAAAAAACATAAATAAAGAGGAAAATGCATATTATTATGCAATTCACTTGGTCTTACTAATCTAATGATTTGCCCACTATCCTTTACATCTTATTAGTTGAATGATAATAAAATGATATTTAACCAATAGAATAGAATAGAAAGGCGAGTCATCCATCATTGACTTACTGCATAGTGTTTAATTTGTCATTTAACCAAAAATGGTATTTAAACTGCATCATGTTTAATATTTGTCATTTAACTAAAATAATATTTAAATAATATTTCATCTCTGGTGGAGCATATAATCTCAAAACCAACCGTGCTTTCTTCATATCAGCAACACAACATGATTTGACGACATTTTGATCTCCGCCAGTGACACAGCATACTCCAACAAACACGTGACAAATATTCCTTTAGCTTGGCACCATCCGAAAATTCCTGTTGATTCACAAATGCTTCCCTTTAATACTTCAATGTTATACTTGTAACTAATTACTCAATAGTATGGTTCTCATGTGCCGGCATTATTCTGAAATCTCGCACCGTCCAACTTAAGAATTAACTCCTTACATGTAGCCCTCTAAATTGCCAACCCAGAACGACGAAGAAACAAACACATCTATAAAAGTTGAGTGGGTCAAGTTACAGACACAATCAACCAATATTTATGAAGCATGCACTAAACAATTATGTTGGGACTAAAGATGTTTCAAAAAAGCTACAAGTAAATAACAAATTATCACATCAATCTTAGGTTCAGCTTGGCAATTGCCTCAAAGGGGACCTACTCGTCCTCAAAATAAATATTTGATATGAGAAATTACATTTACAAATTATCATGTAGTGAAAGGCAAATGATGCATAACTGAATTTTATCTCAGATTCTAAATTCTAAGATCATCGGTATTCAAAACCTTATCGTTCCTGTGATGAAACAGTAGGCATCAAGGCCAATAATATAAGAGTCTCACTTAGCAGAACAGATTATTGCAAATAACGACATAGAAAAAGATTATATTGTGACTTTGAAAATACAATTACAAGGCTTTATGCACGATAGATCTGTTTGCTCTTTCAACCAGAAATGAGGATTTTCATCATCTTCATTTACAAATGTTTTTGAAAATTCCCCAGCAACCATGCTTCCTGAAAGGCTTAACATTTGCACATGCTTAGAGTTCAGAAGAACAGCAATGGAATACAGGTAATATGGGATGCGACTGGTATATTGCTCAAAATATTCATTAAAATCATCTGCATTATACAACGTCTTATTCCCATACCAAGAAAAAATAACAAATTATTTCCAATCACACTAAAATTAATCCATAATAGGAGGGCTTTTCATTATAGATATTTCCCGGAAAATATTTAATCCAGATTGTATTGCCGACATCTCTCAATTAGGAGAATGGATGATAACCAACTCCAAAAGGCTGCCCTCAAGCCTCACTGGACATAAATGTGCAGCTGAGATGAATATTCTAAATATTGGAAAAAATGCAAACTGGCCAAACAGAAACACACTTGATTCGAATTCACTGGGATTTTGCACAAGTCTAATTCTGTAGATGCGTTTGAACGTGAGCTTGAAGAGCCTGCCCTTTAGGTGGAAGCATTGCTGCCATTGCACGCAATCCAAGAGTGATCTCTGTGAAAGTGGGTCTCATAGAAGGGTCTGCTGACCAACAACTCTCCATTAATGACCTCCACGAAGGATCACACCCCTTAGGGATAGGTGGGCGCAAAGTATTGCTGACTATGCCACCTGCAAAATATGCATAAAGTTTGACGTCAGCAGTATTTTCCAGATATTTCTGAATTACACATATCGCACCTCCATTTCTTAGTTTCTAGCTACGACAAATACAGGGATGTGGCACTACAAGGATGATGGTCATCATTACAAGGAAGAAAGGCATACCAATGATTGCCCCATAATGCATATTGGCATAAGGCTCCTCTCCAGTAAGCAGCTCCCACATTACAATGCCAAATGAAAACACATCAACCTGGAAGGGAAAAAAATATACCAGATAATTTGTGGTCTAAATTCAGAAACTCGAAACTGAGCATTCATATAATCAGAGATAAAAGCATTTCGTCATTTTACCTTTTCAGAAACCATACTGCTGCTGCCATTTAACAGCTCTGGAGCCATCCATGGAAGGGTTCCTCGCACACCACCAGAAACTAATGTTCGATGTTTAATTTTCGACAGCCCTAAATCACTTACCTGCAGAATATTGTGTATGGAACTATAGATTGGTACAAATTATATGTGAGTCTGACAAATCAAAATACAAGTTTGCCTAGAGGCTAACACTCATCTCCACCGAGACATTACAGTTTAAAACCCACCTTAGCCAACAAATAAGAGTAGCTAACTCCCTTTAAAAAAAAAAATTACCTTACATATAGGACGTTGGGGATCTCTCATGTTTACCTATAGATTCTCACATTTCAAGTCAAAGTGAACGATATTCTTGCCATGTAAGTATTCCATCCCAAAAGCAGCGTCCATCGAGATTATCAAACGCTTCCGATGATCAAATGTCCTGCAAAAATTGATACTTTATGTTAGCATTTTGTTGTGCAAGGAATTTATCAGTTTCCCCTTCTGTTTGGCAGTGTGAAGGCATGGAAAATTAATCTATTAAAAGAATGTGTACCGGACCTATATCTATCCTTCTTCTGCAAGACCTGTTTAAGTGAGCCATTCACCATGTATTCTGTTACTGTTGCCAAGGTTCCCCCTGGTCCGTCTGGTACAATACCATAGAATGCAACAACATTTGGATGATGAAGTTGTGCAAGCATGCAAGCTTCCCTCAAGAAATCAGCCCTCTGAATAAAAAAGTTAATTTAGATATGCTCAATATCTAAAGGGAATTGAACATAGAGATTGATATCATGCAGCAAACATAACTGCTAAGGAGCAATCCAGAAAAGTGTTCTGCTCTTACCAAACGTTCTTGCTCAAATGGCTTTCCCATAAAGCAACTATTCTTTATCCGTTTGATTGCAACATTTGTTCCCCTCCATTTGCCATGATATACTGTCCCAAAGGTGCTGGAACCAAGCTCTCTCAATTCTTCAAGGTCAGCATTTTTTATTTTCTGCTAAAATGCATGCAAGGACGAGGGAATGTTCAATACCAGACTCAAGTGAATTTCAGAAAAAAAACGCTTGCAAACATGCATAAAAAGTAATTGGATTTTAGAGTACTAAAAAATAAATCTCTGGACCTGCAACATCTCTAAACGATCGTCGCTAATAACTGTTGTGGGCCAACCATCATCCACTTCTTCAGTATTAGGTCCCTGGATATTTGTTAAGAAAGAATAAAGAGGAACGCTGCCGTCAGTAGTGGAAGAAAACAACTTGTAGGAAGAAACAATGACAATAACTTTAATACCTCAGAGTTCAAATCAATATTAGAAATAGCTTCCTCCTCTGTCCCTTTTAGCAGTATTTCTGGTATACTGTTTCCCTGAACCTTTCCATCCTCAGTAGCCTGGTTCCATTCATGCGTTGCGAGTGTTGTAGTAGGACAAAGAGGTGGCCCAAGAGATGCAACAGTGACTTCCTCAGCAACAATCTCTTTCTCTCCTTTTACACTCTCATCTAGAGGACAACATAGGGTTAAATTTAAAACAGCTGTTATGTTCTCCAAATATGAGCATTGCATGAGGTAAAACAAACACTAACACATTTAAAGATACAGTAGAAACTATAATCTGTACAAGACAATTTCTCCTTACCTTCCACTTTGAGATCTGATAAAGCCAATGTTACTGAAGGTAGTCCTGCAGTAAGGTCATCCTTTGTAGTGTCCAAATCCTGATAGGTTCCCTCTCCTATTGCAGGAAGGTTAGTTGAAACAGAATTGTTGTTGGTTGGTGACAAACTGGTAGTGGCAAGGGATTCTGTTCAGGAAGAAAGTTCTGACACCTTGTCAGTTGCCACATAAGTGTCTTTTAAGTATTCACTGAATGAATCAGATCCACCTTTATTGTGTTGTGATGTTACAGCTGCAGAGTCAGCACCTACAGCTTTGACATCAAAAAAGGGATTGGTATTGGATCGAATATTGGAATGCACACCATCGTCATCAATTATGCTCTTCACCTGAAGTTGCATACTGTGTTGCTCAGGTATGCTTTCGGGTGAGGTAACAACTGCGGAGTAAAAGCCAGATTCATTGATTTTATCAGAGGATCTAACATTCGATAGATCATCCACAAGCAGAAAGGACAGATGATGCCCACTACCATCAGAAGACGCTTTCTCCCCGAATGACTGTGATGGATGCTGTTCATCTGCATGAGTCAAAGTGCTTGGGTTTTCATTCTGAGCAATGATGTCATGGCTAGAACCAAAGCTACCAACTTCATTTTTACCAGTCAGAGGTGGATCCATATTTCCTTCCTGGTGAGCCACGGCATGCTCTTGCAGAGAATGTGAGACTCTTACTTCCTGAACACTAAATCCAGAACTTGGCACTGCCACTTCATTCTTTCTTCCAGTCAGTTTATTTGCTTGGGATACATCAGGAATGACACCCATTGTTCCCACATCACCTGCATTGATGGCCTTCTTGAACTGATATGATGCTGGTACAAAAGATTCAAACATCTCGGCTTGTTTATAAGTCTGATAAGGATCACTCAAACCTGAACCTGATAAACCATGGAGGTCCTCTGAAAGAACCATCCAAGTGGAGGCTAAAGAAGGCATGGCCTCCTAACAATTCAGCACTCCGTTCTTCTTCATTTTCCTCAGATTGAGACATTCTCGCACCCGAAGAAACATCCACTTCCTGAGTTCTGTGCTGAAGAGGCCAATCAGCCTCATCTGATCTGTCAGGAAAATGAGGAGGCTGCTGTTCTACCATATACTCCATTCCCCTGTGAGTGTTGGTGTAAGCTTGTTGTCCAGAAATCATTGGATGAAAAGGCACTGACCTTATTGACCCATCGGAATGATGACCTTCAGAAACTGGTACCCCTTCATACATGGCTTGAGTCTGTAGAACACTATCAGAATGCACATGTGGCATTGCTCGCTGTTGAATGCATGACTCGTCTAAACGTGAGACCCGGTCATGAGATATTTTCTGCTGGGGCAGTTGCTGCTGATGAACAAAGAGTTCATATGCTTGCCCTCGATAAGGAGGAGCAAGAGATGGAGGGTTATGAGGTCTAGTCGAATGGTCATAGTAATGCACCCTTGTTCCATATGGTTGTTGTTCCGAAAAAGGTACATTCAAAGGATGGTGCACCTGCAGATGCTGTTGGCCAACTCCAATTTGTTGCCCAGTGAGATGCAGTGATCTAGGAGCAGAACCTACCTGGGCAGCTACAGTAGATACTACAGGCGATTCCAGATGAGAAGAGACAAATTTGTGAGGATTAGGACCTCCGAACAAATTATCCTGCTGCTGCTGTTGTTCCCAGTCAGTGTTCCTCAAAATGGGCCCTTCATAAGTTGATGGCCAATGGTTTGGAACAGCACCCCCCTGTAAAGGAAGTTGTGGAAACAATTGTGCAATCCCACCATCAGAATTCGCATGCTGAATATATCTGTAAGTATCTTGGTATGAATCTCCATAATGTTGCCAATGCACTGGTGCTGTTGGCTGTTTAGGAAGAACACGCCGTGGATCTCGAGGGGGTAGCTGCCCATCTGATCTACGGTCCAGCATGGGTTGGCCAACATCAACTTTGTCTTGCAACCTGTCCACTTTTCCATGTGTGTGGAAGTCCGCCTCCCCTCTGACCACTGCAGTTCTGATGTGAGGCTCACGCTGAGATGTAGTCGTAGAAGGTGTTGATCCCCTGTAATCCATGTCATGGAAGCCATCTCCTCCTGGTTGCTGGAATGTAGAATATAACTGGTTACCAATATTAAAATTTTGTTCTGGGAGAAGAGACATAGAAGTGTCACCTACTCCAGACTGCTTCACATGGGTTGGCACATAAGATAAAGAAGGTGAAGACGAAGCACAAATTGGCACAAGAGGAACTTGAGAGACACCTTGCTTAGAAGAAAGTGATGAGCTAGGTAGTGGTGGGTATAAATCTGGAACATCCTGAGCTATTATTTTGGATAATGGCCCTGATATACCTTCTTGACCCTTTGGCATTGAGTTCCAATTATCAACAGCATCAAAACCGATCAAATTCTCTAGATGTTGAGAAGATGAATTTGCTATACTGCCCTCATGTTTTCTAATGCTTGTCTCACATATACCATTGACAGCATCTACATAGTGCTTTTCAGAATTCCTGCGATCACCTATTGTAGGAAAATGAGCCAGACCATGATCACCTGCAGGGAAGAGAAATACTCTCAGCCTTAAAGATACTTCACCCGAACCTTCCAGGTGTCTCTCATATTCATCCATCATATTCTCAAGATCCTCATCACAAGAAACAGACACCAAAGCATCGAGATCCTGATCTGGCAATTTATACTTCAGCAACAGATCCTGGCCATATGTCTGCATCATCTTCTGCATGAACTCTGTAAAGCCAATACCTCTGTGGGCTGTGACAATACGAGTCTCACCCCCCACATATCTGAGGGCACCATCACTTGGTCTAGGAAGAACTTTGCCACCAAAACTACACATGAACTTCACCTTATGAAACCCTACATCATCCGATGCCCCACCAGAGAGGTGATCCAGATGCACCGAGGAGCTCCACGGCTGTTGAAACTCCCCCTGGTGTGTCGTTCCATCGTCATACAGGCACTCACCTTCATCCCCTGGGTGAAAGAACCGTGCCATTCTCGCAGGCTCATTATATACAGTACCATAATCACTAGCAAACTCTGCAGTCAAGTTGCCCCGCTCGGAAACATCGTAATTAGTCCCCGATACCATCCGCCCACCAGTGCCAACGGGAACGCCTGTTAAGCCCTCGTGGCCGTAAGGCTGATTCCCATCACCATCGACGATTTTCCTTGTCTGATAGATCACGGATCTGCCCTCGGGCCTTCCAGGACCACCCTTAATGCCCATCTGCGAGAACGCCATCGCAAACTCCTCACCGGTCCTGATCGAAAGATCTCCAGCACGGAAGCCCTCGTTGAATCGATTATTCACCAGTGTGGAACCCATATCAGAACCAGATAAGGGGGGGTCCCCTGCCATAGGCCTGGGAAACATACCCTTTGCTTCAATTGCGCTCTGGGCTACGGACCTATAGACAACCCCATCTGAACCTACTACTAAACCTGTAGATTTCTGCTCCATCTCCCAGTGCCAGAAACCCTGAATGCCCTCCAAACCCTTCTTCAATCTTTTGATTCATGTGTCAAACCCTTGGGATATTCAGAATGTTTTGGCAGAGATGGGAAGGAAGAGCTCCAGAAGTCCAGAGGCCGAGATGGAGATTTCTGATATTTGGGTTTTTTCCAGGGGACAATCTATGGGTGTCACTTGTTGGGCAATTATCGGAAATGGAAAACAGCCAGGCTTCCAAGTGGGCAAACCCCGCACCGAAGAATAAAGCTTCCCATGATGCTCAAAGTGAAAAATTTAAATATGCGAAAAAGCAGAACTGACGAGGCAATCGACTAACTAAATCAAAGAAAGCGTCTGCATATTTCGTTGATAATACGATGATACCAATACAGAGTAGTCCAACCAAGCCTTCAATTTTTTTTATTTTTTTTTTTTATAACCGATCATGGAAGATGCTAAGTTTTACCTGTGATGTCTGTCTGGTAATGAAGGTGGACCGAATTTTCCTTAAAATAATTTCCCAGGTCAGTCCATCGACCATTGCCGCGTTTCCAATGGCCGCATCTCTGATTCGACATGGATATAGCAATCGATGAGTCATCATCTCCCAAAGCTGTCAGACTGCAGCGAGCGTTGAAACCGCAGAACGGACATAACCGGTCCCTCAAAGCTTGTTTTTAGCCATCCGCTGCTGGTAAAAAGTAGGGAATCTTGTAGTTCCCAATGGTGGTAGATAGGTTTCACGCTCTCACGTCTAAATGGATAAGTGGAACCAGTCAATGCAACCTTTCAATCTAATCAGGGTGTTTCCGATCACAGATTTATATCTCATTTCTCCAAACTAGAGTTAACTCTTATTTTCCCAAGTGAATTTCAATCGATCACAGATTTATATCTCATTTCTCCAAACTAGAGTTAAGTCTATTTTCCCAAGTGAATTTCAGTATTAAATATGATTCATCTATGAAGTTTAAATTAGTTAGTTTGAGTGGGTTAAATTTGATAGAGAAGGGTTGAGGGTGAAATTCATTTTAAAATTTTATATATGCAATTGCTGAATTTAATAATTAAAAAAATAAATTAAATATTATTTAAATTTATAATATTACTTTTTTATAATTTATTAATTTAGGAAAACAATATTTATATTTATAATATATAATATTATAATTCTTTTTATTTGTTAATTTATTAAAACTAAAAAGAAATCAAGAAAATTTTATATATTTTTGTTAAATTTTAAATTTAATTAATTAATTATCCATTTTTCACGTTACTTAATTTACATGTGAATTATTTGGGAATTGTATTTAATTTGGATCACATTAATTTTTAAAGTTAAATTCTTTTTTAATGTTTTTCCGCAACCACTATTAATGTTAAATCTTAACCATCTTATAAAACAAATCCCCAAAATCTAATAACAGGGTGAAGATTTAATATTAAAGGATGAATTAATTTCCTTAAAGAATTATGGTGTTTTACTTTTTTATTTACAATTAGTTATCGAGACCATAGTAAAGGAATAAATTAAAGATTATTTCACAAAAAGCTAGAAGTAAATTGTACATTATCAATGTAATATTAATTTTGTAATAAAAAGTGTCTTTTTTTCTTAAATATTTTTGTGTTTTTGAAAATTTATAATTTCATATTTTGGAAGTTATAATAAGAATATGGTTGTTTAATAAATATGGATTATTATGTAGTGAATTTTATTCAAAATATGTGTGACAATCAAGACAATGTTGTAATTTAAATATTTTAGGAGTTAACTCTTTTCTAACAATTAGATTTTTTTTATGTAAAATTCAACAAGAAGCATTTTGTATTCATGAAATCATAGATATCAATGGTTAATATTGCAAATTAAAATTATGGGAGAGGTATATGAGGGTGTTGAATTAATGTTAAACAATGATTTAACAATCCAAAATTTCAATTTAGTAAAAATGTTATGATTAAATTTTAGTGATGACAAACCAAACAAATAAATTCTTACAACATTTAATCATTTTTTATAACAAATAGCTTTCCTCGTGATATTTGATTATTATACCATCTCATTTTCAAATATAAATATTTTTGAAACTAGGCATGGATGTCCAATAAGTATAAAAGTTGATTTCACTCTTTTAAACTCAAAATTATATAAATTATCCTTCTAGGATAGTTTAGAGTGGAAAGTATAGTAGTGATTAAAGAAAGATACAATTTATGTGACATGTCAATTCTTGTGATAAATTACATAGGGTGGGTTATTCATGCATGATCTATCTCCCATGGCATTAGGCATGACTACCATGAAAAAGTGTTCATTGTGACTAATGTCATGGGAGATGGACCACCAATGCATTTCATGTGAGTAATGAGGTGGTTTAAATGCTTTTTTATAACTAAATCTATAAGATATGGGTTATATATGACTTATCTCCCATTATATTTGTTATAATACTCAAATTCTTATGAGCTTGATGAGTCAAATTCATTATTAACCTTGACCATTTTCCTTGAAATTATTCACAATGACCAATTTTTTTGACAATTATGACCAATGTCATCGTAAACAGTCATGCATGAATGATGAATTTAGCCATTATGGAAAATGTCACGGTAGATGGGTCATGTGTTGGTGTCCAGGTATGAACAATTTGTCAACCCTTTTCCTACATTAATTCATCAATCCGGGTGCGTACTCTTTTCAAGGTAACGTGCAAGGTATATGCAGGAGCAAGGTTACACTCTACATCAACCAAGGGTTCGTGATTAAGAAATCAAAGCATCGTTGTAACAATAATGGAAATGAACTGCAGAACTTAAAAAGGCATTCACAACAATCTATGTAATCTGCAACAACAATAAGGAAATAGATACAGCAAGTAAAACAACACACAAAAAGGAAACATGCAGCACCTGATCAGAAGAGCGGGCCCAGCTCTCTGATCAGGGCTGCGTTTACTCACAACTGAAGATAGAACAACAAAGTGTTTATATTTTATTAATCTGCAGAAAAACTATTACAATACATATCCTGGTACAGCTAACCCTTCGCACAGGAATGATCCATCTTTTATACAATATAGGGGGTGATAACATCTTCCCCAAAACATAGTAACTACATTCCCAAAAATATACATCAGTTCAAAATAGCATTAGTGCCGAGAGAGCGAGAATAGAAATGATCCGAAACGGATTGGAAATAGCTGCAAGTTGGTTATGTTGTTTTAGCGTTGCTAAAGGCTGATGTGAATCGCGGAACTGCCGCTATATGTCGGAAGATCAACACCTGTTCTCCGGAAATCTGCAAACATAACAATTTTTAGTGGCTTGCATTGATAAAACCCTCGTGACTTTACTTCATCAATTAAATATTCCAAGAGACAGAGAAAGGAGGGCTACCTCATAGGTTTAGCATAATAGATACATGTTAATGAGTGCAAAAAGGATGAAAAGATGAGTGGAAATGTAGGGAAAAGGTAAGCAGATTTGGTGCCCAACATCTCCCCCCAACTAGCCTTCTACATGCCCTCATGCAGCTCGCTGCCTCCGTAGGTCTGGATTGGATAGACTGTGGGCCTCATGAAGCCAGGTGAGATCATATTCCTCTGCCATGTCTATTCCTGGAACCTTATACCCTTCTGAAAGAAGAACTTCCTTCCACCAATCATTTGGTACATTATATGTTGGGGTATAGTGCTCTGCTGGCAACCAAATGACAGGGAACTGGAACCGGATTCCCATCCACCAAACCCCACATGTTTGGATGCATGCCACGTATCTTGGCACCCTACTTAGTGCCCGTGCAAAATTTGGTGCTCCAAACAGTTCCCTATTCTGGACAGACGTGGGTGACATCATCCACCTTTTCTGGCAACTGTCAAGGGCCTCATCTTGAAACGTGACTATTTGTTTGACACAAAGATCAATGCACCACTTTTGTGTCCTCAACATCCGTTCTCTGTTTCCCTCAATTTCTAAAAAGGTGTTGTGCTTATTGTACATAGTCACTAACCGCTCATGCTCCCCTCTCATCATAAAAGGCTTCGTGGTCTGATTTGACTCAAACGTATTGGAAGCCTTCTGCCAGCTTATCTAATTGAGAGTATAAGAGGTGAGAGCCCTTAAATGAATGTCCCCCACATATGGGACCGGATTAAACTCTTTGTCTACACGCAGAAGGTATCCATGCATATAAAGCTCACACATCAAATGTTGAGTTGCCAAATCATGAGCCCTCAATATCCAGAGGAATTGTACACTGTCCTCGATCTCGTGACTAATTTCCTTCTTAATGCTCTCCAAACAGAAGAAAAGAAATCGCTCATGCAAGAACAAAGCATAGCTAGAAGCAGGAGGGAAACATGTCATTACCTCTTGTGCCAGGCTGAACATATATTTTTTGTCAGCCTTCAATTCTGTCACTTGTCCCTCCAATCGCTCCACCTTGAGCTGTTGCTTTGCATGCCTCAATCGCAATATGTCTATGTGCTCCACATATTCGAAGATAGCCTTGGATGCTTGTTCCTGGGTTCTCTTCACTTCATTCTGATATCGAGCTGCGGTGGATTTCCAGGTTTGAACTTCGGCCGTCAAGGAAAACTCACGGCCTTCGAACAAATGCTCGATAGGGTCTGTCTGAGTGGAAATAGAGGTTGTCGCCACATTGTCCACCTGTGTTTCTGCTTCGACCACTGTGGCTTTGGGCTTCTTAGCCCGCTGCCTATATTTCTTCACTTGTTTCTTTAGCTGGTGCACCTGTCTTCTCAGCCTCCTAACCTCTGTTTTTAGCTGCATCACATCCCTAAATTGCAGCTGATATTTCTGCTTAATGGGCAGCCTCCGTTGCTCGCACAACTCTATCCATTCCTGCTTGACCACCACCTCATCTGGTACTGCAATCGGTTCAGCAAGAGGTAGGTCACCCGGGGGAATATCTGCTAGACCTACTGTCGGGTTTTCCTCCATTACTCGCTCTTCCTCAATCATTTCTTGCTTCATGACCACCTCGACCGGTCTTGCCACTGGTTCGACAGGTGGTGGATTACTCAAGGGAGTATCCATAGGTTCAATTGTCGGGACCACTCTGCTTGGTCCCTCTTCCTCGGGAGCAGCTGCTTCCTTCTTGACCACTACCTCGACCCGCTGTGAAGTTGTCTCGGTAGGTGGTGGATCCACTGGATGGATATCCATCGACGTTTCAGCTGGCATCTCCCCTCCTGGTTCCCTTGTTTCAGAAACACCTGTCTCTTCCTCTCTTTTGGGTTCCTAGGTACCTGTTTCCCGGACAATGTTTTCCTCACCCAATTGTTGTGCTTGTGGCTCTGTGGGTTGTCCTTCCTCCCTTTGTCCCTTGGGAAGGTCTTGCTGGGAGTCTGCGGCAACTGGTCCTTTGATTGACCCATCAAACTTCAAAATAGGAGGAATGGAAACCTCCTCCTCTGCGCGTTGGGGAGAGCGAGACACCCTCGCCCCTCTCAGAATGGAGAAATAAAAAGGGAATTGAAAGAAGTTTTATGCCTGGTCTATCTCGGCCCTGGCTGTGACCTCGAGCTCTTTTCCTTTATCTGCAACAGCTCCGCTCTGGGTCGAGACTTCTTCCTGTATGGTTTCCTGTCCCGCGGTCGACACTGGTTCTTATGGAACAGTGTCGACCTCAGGATTCAATTCCTTTACAATTCCGGAGCCGGACAAGTTGGTGGTAGTTCTTGTGTGACACCACCACCCGTATCCAACATTTCTCCAGTGACTAATGCTGGCACGGTTTCTTCCAGCCTGACATTGATGAAAGTGGACTCTTGTATCACCATGTCGACCTCGTCCATTGTGACCATAGTTTCTCCTCCTGTTGATCCCACGGTTCCTTCAGCCTCGGGCCCCTCTTGTCCTGGTCCATCTTCCTCCATTGGCTCCACAGTCGAGGCTGGTTCTTGTGGGACAACCTCGGTTGTAATGTTGACAATTTCTTCTACCTTAGCCTGTCATGGTACCTCTTCTCCCATTATGGTGCTGCCGATTTTCTCCCTTGGCTCCACAGTCAAGGCTAGTTCTTGTGGGACAGCCTCGACCGTGGTGCTAACGGCTTCTTCTATATCAACTCTCTCTTGCTGTAGCACTTCTTCTTCCATTGGTTCCATAGTTGAGGTTGGTTCTTGTGTAACAGCCTCGACTGTCCTTTCTGCTTCAAGCTCTCTATTTTGTTCTGACTCCTCGATCTCCATCTCCATTTCCTCCAATTCTTCTTGATCCATGTATTCATCCTCTACTACCGGCCCTTCCTCCATTTCTTCCGACTCTTCCTCTCTAGCGGCTAAAATAGTTGCTATCTCTTCCTCTGTAGATTCCCGGAATGTTTCCCACGAGATTTGAAACTGGGCAATTCCATGCATGACTAAGAGTCGAACCAACCCATTGTTGGTGATGACTGCCGCAACTTGTCGTGAACGCCGAGCAGATTGCACCATTAGCTGGAGGCTTTTTAGCAAGAAGAAAGGCATGTTTAATGAAAAAGCTTCCAACTACGGAAACCAGAGGTGAGCCAACACTTTGAAATGGTATTTAAATACAGTAGTATACCTCCCTTCACAAGTTATATACCTCATTACAAAACCTGCTACATCACCCCATGGGTGTGGTAATGAATTTTGGTCATACTTTCAGCCTTTTTGGATGACGTTCTCACCAACTTGCAGAAATTCTTCGAGGCTCCGAGAGGGAGGTTCTTCGTGAAAACCAACTCTGTCCTTGCTGTGGTAGCCCGCTGACCTCCGCGATGGCTTCCTCTGTGACAAGGATTTCTATTCCTCGAACCCAAGAGCTCTCCTCACCTAAATTGAGTGCAAATTCAATTGCAAATGCTTCATTGAACCCCTGCAACCTATCAAGATAGATGTCCCAACCTGAATTTACAATAATATATCATACTTCCCTGTTGTATCCTCCAGCTCATGGCGCACAGCTAACCCACCCATCGTTGTAGCAACGGTAATAGCACGGTGGACACAGTCGACTGGTAGGGGAAGAGTAGCTGCAATCCGCACTAACAGTGGTGATGCTAACAGCATAATGGCCGCGAGGTAAATGGGGTGGTGAAAATGACGGGTAAATTCTTGGAAAACACAGCGAATGATGGCAAGTTATGGCAGTACAACTGAATGATTATAATAATTAAATGTAGTGTATTGGGGAAAGGATTGATGATGTTTTTGGCATACGAATTCAAATCCCAATGCGTCGAAATCATAATTATGAAATCACAATATTTTTTTATTCCCGTTCACATTGGATTTGGTAATTATGTGGTACGAATATGATTAATAATACGTCGTTGTTTGTTTATGACGGGACCCCCCCAACTTAAATGCGGTCACATGTGGCATGTAATAATATCTTTAATGGAACATTTTAATTAAATCTGTAAGAGTCAGTGGAGGTGTACCTGGGGACCTACCAAGCGATGGAGTACAGCAAAAATGACCGGTGGAGTAACAGCAACGGGAGAGTAATGGCATCGACGGAGTAACACCAACGTCGGAGTAACAACATTGACAAAGTAACAGTAGCAGCGGAGTAACAACACCGACGGAGTAACAACAACAACAAAATAACAACACCGACGAAGTAACAGCAACGACGGAGTAACAACACCGATGGAGTAACAGCAATGACGGAGTAACAACACCGAAAGAGTAACAGCAACGGCGAAGTAACAACACCGATGGATTAACAGCAACAGTGGAGTAACAACGCTGATGGAGTAACAACAACGACGGAGTAACAACACCGACGGAGTAACAACAATGGCGGAGTAACAACAACGGCGGAGTAACAGCAACGACAGAGTAACAACATCGATGGAGTAACAACACCCGACACTGAGAAAAAAATTTCAGGAGTTACAGCAGTGACGGAATAACAACATGAAATATTCCTTGGAAAATTTTCTTTCAGCGCCTTCTTGTCATAATTCGATCATTATCCCTGCAAAAGACAAACAAGTAAGTAGTAACAACATATATATATATATATATATATATATATATATATATATATATATATATATATATATATAATATTTTTTTTTAGAAGATAGAGAGAGCATTCTCTACACCAACAACCATCAAACCAGAGTTATCAGAGAGATGTTTGATGAAGGCATCCTTAGAAGCTGGACGGTGGTATAATTTCAGATGATGTCCATTCACTAGGAAGGAAGTACGAGTTTCATCTATTGTAATTAATCTAACTGTTCCATTGTCAAACATAGTGTCCACTTCATAGGGTCCCATCCAACGAGTGCGAAGCTTCCCTTTAAAGTCTTTGAATCAGGAGTCATAGAGAAATGCCCAATCTCCTATATGAAACACCTTGTTCTTGATGAATTTATCATGCCACTTCATTCTCTGTTGTTGAATAGCAATAGTTTTCTGGACAACCACTGAACGGATCTCATCTAACTCATTGAGTTGTTCCAACCGGTGTTTTTGGGCCTCTGATAAGTCTAATCCCACTTCCAAAGCTGTTATGAGCATGCTGATCTCAAATTCTACTGGGAATAAGGGGGATTTCCCATAGACTAACTCAAATGGTGAAAACCCAGTTGTATTCCTCCATGTTGTCCTATACGCCCAAAGAGCTTCCGGAAGTTTCTGAGACCAATCTCGGCAATGACTTGCTACAGTTTTTGTCAAGATATTTTCCAATACCTTGTTTGTACTTTCTACTTGTCCATTCACCTGGGGATGGTAAGGAGTTGTCACTTTGTGTTTAACCTCGTATTTCTGCATAAGCCTTCCTATCATGTGGGATGTGAACTGTGCTCCCCCATCTAAAATGATCTCCCTTAGTGTACCATATCGAGCAAAAATCTCTTCAAAAAGAAAATCTGCAACCACCTGTTATGTTGCTTTTGCAAGAAATCTAGCTTCCACCCACTTAGTCACATAATCAGTGCAAACCAGAATGTGAACCTTTTGGTGAGAAGGTGGGTTGAAGGGTCCAACGAAGTCAGTGGCCCACTTTCAAAAGGTTCAAGGACTATATGGGGTTGTAGTGCCATCTCATTCGATTTCCCAGGCTATCCCATCCGTTGACAACTGTCACATCTTCGAACATAATCTCGGGCATCATGAAAGACAGAAGGCCAGTAGTATCCCATTTGCAGCACCTTGTAGCATGTTCTTTTATCTGCAAAATGTCCTCCATAAGTGCCATCATGGGCAACCTTCAGTATTTCATAGATGTCATCCTCTGATACGCAATGCTGAATCTGCTGATCAACCCCTGTATGAAAGAGGTACCCTGCCATCCATGAATATCAGGTACTTTGATGAATAATTTTCCGCTGATCCCTGTTTGAAAAATGACGAGGTACCTTCCCTATAGCAAGATAGTTAGCAATATCTGCATACCACAGAGTGTTAGCAGAAATTGCAAAAAGATGTTCATCTGGAAAACTATCTTCGATGGGTGTACCTTCAACATTATTTTCTAGCCTAGACAGAAAATCAGCAACCACATTGTCCTTCCCTAGTTTATCTACTATGGTAATGTCAAACTCTTGAAGTAACAAAAGCCATCTTGTAATACGACCAGGAGTAATGGGTTTATTCATCAGATACCTGATTGCTGCATGATTAGTATGTACAAAGGTGGGGTACCCGGTAATATAATGTCGAAACTTGTTGATGGCGTAGATGACAGCAAGGAATTCTTTTTCAGTCACTGTGTAGTTCAACTCAATTGGAGCCAAGTTCTTACTAACATAGTAGACTGCATATGGTACCTTATCCACTTGTTGTCCCAAAACTGGCCCAATTGATGTCTAAGAAGCATCAGCGTGGATATGGAATGGTAATGTCCAGTCCATCCCTTGAAGGATCAGAGCACTACAGACAAGTTCCTTGATCTTCACAAAGGTTGCATCACAATCATCTGTCCACACAAAATCTGCATCTTTTGTCAGCAACTGAAAAATTGGATGGGCTATTTTAGCAAAGTTTTCTATAAAGCGCCTGTAATAACCAGCACACTAATAAAGCTATGTACCTATGTGGGTGTTTTAGGTATCGGGAAGTGAAATATTACATTTATCTTAGTTGGATCCATTTTAATTCTAGTAGCTGAGAGTAAATGTCCCAAAACTATTCCTTCCTCCATCATCATGTGGCATTTTACCGTACTCAAAGAGACATGCGCCCGCTTACATCTTTCAAGTATTTTTTTAGATTTTCTAATCCCTTTTCGAATGAATCCCCATTTGGAGTGAAATCGTCCATATAAATCTCAACACTGTCATCTACTGGATCAGAGAAAATCCCCAAAATTGCCCTTTGGAATGTTGCAGGCACATTACAGAGACCAAATGGAAGGACCCATTATGCGAAAGATCCCCAAGGACATGTGAAAGTGATTTTATCCTGATCTTCGGGGGCTATCTGGATCTGGTTGTACCCGCTAAATCCATCTAGGAAGAAGAAGAACTTCTTCCCAACCAGAGTATCCAAGACTTGGTCAATGAATGGTAATGGAAAATGGTATTTTTGTGTTGCCTTATTTAATTCTCTATAATCCATGCATATCCGCCATTTACCATTTTTCTTAGGAACCATCACCAATGGGGAAACCCATTGACTATCCGAAATGGGGTAGATAAATCCCACATCCAGTAGCTTTTGAAGTTCTTCCTTGACAATGTTTTTCAGAGCAGGGTTCATCCTTCTCTAAGGCTGTCTCACAGGACGACAATCCTCTTTGATGTATATATGATGGGTGCATAAATTGGCAGGAATCCCTTTCATGTCTGTATAGTCCCAGGCGAACACTTCTTTGTGTTCTCGAAGAACATCCAAGAGTTGTTTCGTCTGGGATTCTGACAGATCTGGATTAATATTCAGGGTCTTCCCTGGCTCTATTTCCACCGAAATGTTTCATGGGATGCAGTTGTAGGTAGCTCATCAAATCCATCGGCTCTTCCAATACTTTCCTGTGTTTCACAACTCAAGACAGACTCTAGAATTCACTGATTTGAATCTGAAACAGAATAGGGATCACTAATAAAAGTAGTAATTGTATCATCTTCTATTTCTGTTTTCAACTGAAGGGCCTGTCCAATAGTAAGGACTGGCCTTAATTCCTCATTTTCAGATTTAGATTCTTCCTTTGGTAAAGGTTTCTTGTGGACCGATGGTTTCGCTGATGGACTAGGTTCTGCAGGAGGATATAACACTAAATTCTTAGTACTCTGTCCATTTGAGATAACCATATGTCCAAAACAACACCCAATATAAGCATCTGCAGTTGCCAGCCACGGTCTTCCCAGAATCAGGGGATGGCCACCAGCTGGGGATTGCGTTTGTAGTACTAGGAAATCCACAGGGTAGTGCCATGAATCAACTGAGATTGTAATATCTTCTAACTTCCCTACCGGTTTAACCGTAGATCGATCTGCCAGCTCTAACACAGTAGGTGTAGGTTTCAAGTTTTGAAGACCCAATGCTTGCATAGTCTCAGTGGTAATGACATTTATGGCAGCGCCCAAATCTACTAGCACGTTTGGAATTTCTACTCCATTAATTTGCATGGTTAAAATTGGGTTCCCAGGATCCCCATATTTCATAGGCATGACCTTCCCCATCATAAAATCAGATAGCTTTCCCATCACATGAATGGTGAGTGGGTCCCTTGATTTCTTTTTAGGCTTCTTAGTGCAATATTCCCTGAGAGTTTTTGCATATATAGGTACGTCCCTCATAGCTTGCAGCAGGGGGATCTTAACAAACAAATTTTGTAGCTCCCCTAACAAATCAAACTCAGCTTGAGGGATCTATTTACTCAAAGCCAATCTTTCTGGATAGGGCGGTTCAACTTGGTGTTTTTGAGTAATTAGCGGCTGAGGAGGTGTCTGATTTTTGCTGACTTGGTTCGATTCCTCTTCAACCATTTCTGGTTCCTTTACCTCACTGCCAACTTGTTCAGTGATAACAGGTGAGGGTTGAGCATCTACTACCCGCCCAGATCTTAAATTCATCTCATACAATTCTGCGGTGGAGATGCTGTATGAAGGTAGGTTGAGGGTGTCAGCTTGTTGAGCCCCTTTATTGTTAGGATTTGGATTGGGTTGGATGGGAAGTTGAGAGCAAATAGGCTGATTACCAAGGGGCATATTAGAGGGCAACTGGAGTTGTTGTTGTGGCATTAACTGGGGAAACTACCCAGGAGGAGAAGGTCCACGCTAGTTCGAAGCCCACGAGGAACTTGAACTAGCTTGAGGAGCCCATTACTGCCAGGGTGGAAGCTGGTACTGGGGCCACATAGGTAGATAAAGGCATGGACTGGGACCCATATTAAAATTACTAAAATATTGAGATGGATCCGGGAACATACCTTGATTTCCCATTGATGGCCAAGGTTGCCATGGCTTTTTAGGTCCCATAAAGTACAACTACTCCATCTCTTTGCCTATCCCTTAAAAAACTGCTTTCAATCCTGGCAAGGATGGGCATGAACTTGTCGCATGATTCAACTCACAGATTGCACACTCCTCTACAGAGTTTAATGGGCATTCCCTCTATGGGTGTTTCTTCCTGCACTTTGGGAAAAATATAGCCATAGTTCTTTCCAATTCCAACTATTTCTGTTTTACCTACATCGTGTCCATTTGTTCAGACAGGGTACTCAGGATATCAGTCCTCAAGTTGTCCAACAAATTTCCAATTTCTGCTTTTGTGACACCTCCACCAGATACTTTTGTTGACTGAATCCCTTGTTTATTCCTTGCAACTCCCCTTGAGCACTGGATGCACAACTCATAGATGGTGTCGAAGTTCTCCTTTGATATATCTCCCTTTCCACTACATTTAACAATTCCAAAGAGTCCTCTCGAAAGGCTCGAAGAAGGATAATTTTCAAAATGTCCTTATCCAGGTCGGAGTGACCTGATCTCTGCAATGTGTATTTAAAGTGTTCCACATAGTCTTCCATATTTTTGTCCTCTTTCTGTGTAAACTTGAAGAGTTCTTCCTTAATGTCCCGTGATTTACAGTAATCCTGATACTTCTCCAGGAAAGTAGTTTTCATCTCCTCCCATGTTGAAATAGTCCTTCCCCCAAGACCCATAAACCATCGCAGGGCTGTCCCCTTTAGTGTAGCAGGGAAGATTTTCAATTTCTGAGCATCCGTTATATAATCATATCCCCGACACACAATGTCAAATTCAAACAAGAACGTGTCGGGATCTTCTGAAGTAAGCCCATGAAAGCTAGGTAAAGCTGTTAAAGGAATGGGCTTTGTTGGTGCGCCAGTCCCAAGATCCCCAATTGGGAAGTCAATAGTGGAGGTTGTAGGTGCCATGAATATCCTCCAATAATCACTGGGGATTTCAATAGGCTCTGCAGGAAATGATGGAAGGGCTCTTATCACAGGGGTTTGAGTTGCTTTAACAACACTCCCTCTATCCTTTGGTGATAGAAATGCCCCTACAACTTCTTCCTCTTTGTCACATTGGTTTGACCCTTCATACCTCGTCTCTGCAACTTCTTCTTCCCTAATGGAATGGGCTGGTCCCTCGGATGTTCTACTTGCAACTTCTTCTTCTTCTACTACCAGCAATGGTACCCCTTTATCAAGTATATTTTTGTCTCTTCGGCTGCTGGAAGGGTTTGTTGTATCGAATCAATAGGGGGTGTTGTGGACAACACTGGTTGATCTACAGATTGTCCTTCTTATCTTATATGTGTACCCGACCTCACAACAGCACGAGAAGATTCCTCTGATTTAGATTTCGCAATGATTTGCTGGATATAAGTATTCCTTCCCAAATCATGTCCTCCCTTCTTTGGGGCTCTTCCTCTACCCCTTTTATTCGAATCTTTGTTCATGCAAGTTGATGTGATGAAGATGTTGATACCATCACAATACTCAGGACCTGGAGCAGGGTGTCAAAATACCATTCCCTCCCCAGGATGAGAGATCAAGCGGAAAGGAAAACAGCTAAAGAAAAAGAAACCTAGGGTTCAGGGCCTGGAGCAGGGCGTCAAAGGACCCTTCCCTCCCCAGGACAAGAAACCAAACAAAAAAGAATACACACAAGGAAATCCAACGCTCAGAACCTGAAGCAGGGCATCAAAGGACCACTCCCTCCCCAGGACAAGAGATTAGGTTTTCCCCAAAATCAAAACAAACAAAAATGCAAGAATAATTTAAGCTCAGGGCCTGGAGTAGGGCGTCAAAAGACCATTCCCTCCCCAGGATGAGAGATTGGGCCTAAAGATAAAAACAAAAAAACAAAAACAACAAAATAAATAAATAACTACGCTCATCACTTGGAGCAGAGTGAGAGAACTCCTTCTCTCCCCAGGACGAGAGATTGACCCTCTGGTCGATACAGATCATGTCCTGCACCTTGTTAGCCTTCCCCAGCAACGACGCCAAAATGTTGGTGTCCAGGTATGAACAATTTGTCAACCCTTTTCCTACATTAATTCATCAATCTAGGTGCATACTCTTTTCAAGGTAACATGCAAGGTATATACAAGAGCAAGGTTACACTCTACGTCAATGAAGGGTTCGTGATTAAGAAATCAAAGCATCGTTGTAACAATAATGGAAATGAACTGCAGAACTTAAAAAGGCATTCACAACAATCTATGTAATCTGCAACAACAATAAGGAAATAGATACAGCAAGTAAAACAACACACAAAAAGGAAACACACAGCACCTGATTAGAAGAGTGGGCCTAGCTCTCTGATCAGGGTTGCGTTTACTCACAACCAAAGATAGAACAACAAAGCATTTATATTTTATTAATCTGAAGAAAAACTGTTACAATATATATCCTGGTATGGCTAACCCTTCGCACAGGAACGATCCATCTTTTATACAATACAAGGGGTGATAACATCTTCCCCAAACCTGGGAACTACATGCCCAAAAATATACATCAGTTCAAAACAACACTAGTGCCGAGAGAGCGAGAACAGAAACAATCCAAAACGGATTGGAAACAGTTGCAAGTTGGTTATTTTGTTTTAGCGCTACTGAACGGTTGTTGTGAATCGTGGAAATGCCACTATATGTTGGGAGATCAACACCTGTTCTCCAGAAATTTGCAGACATAACAAGTTTTAGTGGCTCGCATAGGTAAAACCCTCGTGACTTTACTTCATTAATTAAATATTCCAATAGACAGAGAAAGGAGGGTTACCTCATAGGTTTAGCATAATAGATACATGTTAATGAGTGCAAAAAGGATGAAAAGACGAGTGGAAATGTAGGGAAAAGGTAAGCAGATTTGGTGCCCAACATCATGCATGACCTATCTCCCATGTCATTAGTCCTCACAGATGCATGCATGATTTATAGCAATGGCCAATTCTTCATGAGCTTCAATCTTGCTTTTCATTTACAACTTATCTCTTATGGCATTAGTTATAATAGCTAATTTCTCATTAGTTTCAATTTTATCTTTCGTTCATGACTCATCTCCAGTGATGTGTAATAATGTTCAATTTCTCATGAGTTTGAATAATCTATGTGGCATTACTCACAATAGTAAATTTCTCATAAGGTTAAAAAGTGATTTATGCATTTCTCATCTTCTATGGCATTAGTTGTAATGATCAATTTCCCATGAACTTGAATCTCATTATCTATGCATGGACCATCTCCCAAAGCACTAGTCTGAATGGCCAATTTATGATGAGTCATATATGAGTGACTTGCCCTAAGCACTTAATCCCAAAAAATGATGTTTCACGTGTTGTAATGCTAAAGCTCTTGACACACGTGAATTTTAAGTTGTTGATGTACATTTCTTGAACTGGCATGAGAATGTAATAACACACACACACTCGTCCTTATGTGATTTGAAGATTACCCTACTAAAAAAACACCTCACACGTCTAGTGAGTAGATAAGCATTTGTTAAGTATGATGTGATGTCTCAATACCAAGTTTCCATGTGTGAACTCAAAACGACTTTCAAATGTAAACTATAAAAATATTTTCTTCATATATAAATCGAAGATTTCTTTAAGCCATGCGTATAAAAATGAATAAGTTATAATTATATGAAATTTTAAAACATTAAAAGCCACTCAATTAATATTAAAAACATGGATGAGCAATTAACATAACTTTAATTTAAACACATTAAATAAAATCTCAAAATTTATGTGAAACTTTTTTTGGTTTTAAATAAAATAATAGTAAATAATTTTTATTTTTTATTTTTTATTTTTATTTTATCATCACATTATATAAATTATATAAATTATCTACATTGAAAAACAAAGGAAGGATTGAGCAAAACAAAATAAAAGAAAGAACATGAATAGGGCCTTTTGATAAAATGGAGCGGAGAGCTAAGGTTTCTTCTCTCTACTAGTTTGCGCAAATCATTGCCACCAAATAGGAGCTTACTTCTAGTGTTGAAGGAGATTCGAGGCTCAGGAATACCAGTTTTAGCTTCCTTCATGGCTTCAAACGTGAATGGCTTTGGGCTCTAATTGTGGAAAAATGATTGTCCATCCGTTGTCATGCGCCTCTGGAACAAGAAGGAAAGAGTGGTCTTGGTCCTATGGATGCTTCCCATGTCTTGGCTCGCGTTAAGGGAAAAATACCGACACAAAAAATTAATAAGCAATCAAAATATTTCCATGTTTGCAACTATGAATGTAAGGAGAGGTCGTGGTGGGATGGATCGTAAAGACTTTTGTTGGAATACTTCTCTCCCACTTTTCCATATTCTTATGGATGCATAGGCAAGTCAGTTCTGCAGCCCACATCGGATCAGATATTTTCATACATGGGAAACTTGTTATCTTAAGTAGAACATGCAAATAGGGAGGTTTTCTTCTCTTTGGTTGGATGGTTTTATGGACAATACATCGATGTTTAATTGTAAACCCATGATCTTACCTTTTTATAGGGTTTCATTTTCTTCATGTTTCCAAATCTAGATCTATCTCCTCATAAAACTCTCTTGGAGAAGGGGATGAACTATTAAGTTGGAGGAGTCTCGGGGATGAAGGAGGTGTCAATCCCCTTCTTGTAGACCTTGGATCGAAAGAAACCTCGAATGGGGCTAAGAGGTACCATCCTAATCGAGGGCGACACAATACCCATCATGCACAAAGAAAAGAAAGGACTTCCAGATATTCATTAAAACCATATAAGGTAGATCCATATTGATTTGGGTCACAGACGGGGGACTCAATAAGGAGCCTCAAAAAAAAGATTCAGCAGTGTGAGGGACTCCCAAAATCATAACAAAGTCTCATCAGAAGGGAAATTTACAAGAGGATTCTCAAAGAATACAAGATAAGAAGGGACTCCACTCTTTTCTTGGTCTCGAGACTATGTGGTGGAGTAGGATTTGCCCCATCAAGTCTCGTACAAAGAAGTTGTTAGAGAAGGATCAAGACATACCAAGGCCATAAATCTTGCAAGGATTATTCCTGGGTCCTACATAGTGGAAAATATGGAGAAATATCCACAGATAGAGATCAAGAACTCACAATTTAGCAACATGTTCTCATATTTTCATAAAGAGGTTGTAATCTACAAATTCAAGGGGTTTTGGCCTAAATTTGAAACCCTTTACTAGTGAGTCTACACAAATTGATGTACTTATACTCGAAAGGGTTTTCCGTAGTTCACCCCTATACAAAAGAAGATTACCAGAAAATTATGGAGGAAGGAACATGGTTCTGGGGAAGAGATAGGCTTTTTATTATCCCATGGTTTCTAGAATTTGACTCATCAACCATGGAAGTAACAAAAATTCCTATCTGGGTTCGCATGCCAAACCTCTCACTCCCCTTTTGGCATCTCCAAGCACTAGAAGACATCAAAAACACATTAGGAACATTTATAAAAACATATAGTGAGAGAATAACTAATTTGATTTAGAATATTAGATTGATGTGCTAGGATCCTCCTTAGATTAGAAACAAAACGCTTTCATTGTGCTTAAGGATTCATGAATTTTTGCAAGTGAAATGATGAGTTTTTACGTTAATTTTATGAGCAATTTAACATAAATAAGAGACTGAACAATAGCATAAGCATGTACAGAGCATCATCAAAAACACATTACAACAGGAACATGATAAAGGAGTTCACCCCTCCTCGGTTATGTCTCCTTGGTCTAGCTTCCAATGGCTTCGGCCTCTCTATTATGCTCAAAAGTGTAAAAAGATGTGTTTACAATGCTCAAATGCTTCTGCAATGAGTCCAGAATATTCAAAAATGGTTATCTAGCCTCTTTTTGCATCTCAATTGGTTGAAAATTGAAGAAGTTATGACCTCTCCTAGTTAGCCCACTATTCGCTTCACAAATTGCTCGAAATCTAGCATGATCCTCCAATTTCGCCCTAAAAAGCGCTAACTAGGTGAAGATTTCGCCGTGCAGTGGGCGAAATAGTAGGACGGCTAATTCTGCCCATAACCCAGCCGATAATTATAAAAAAAAAAAGTGACAACCTGTAGATAAGGTGGTCACATGGATGTTTGGACTAGCGGTTGGCGATGCGGTTACCGTGGCAACAACATAACTGTTGCAGGCTGCAGATGAGGTTTTCACATGGGAGAGTTGTCAATGGTTATGCTAGTGGTCTCCCCCCAACCTGACGATCAACATAATTTAAAATATAATCCGTGACCATAGTTTGTTAAGTCACATGCTGCGGGCTCAATGATGAACCTTGGTTTTGTTGTATTGGAGGTCATGGGTTCAACGCTGGCCTCCGACCTATCTTTCCAATCAAATTTTTAGCCTACCATTAGGAGGACACGTGGCGGCCATAAGCTAACACAAATCACAATCGGTCGGAGCAGGGGTGATTCTCCATAACGGGTCATTGTGTTGTGTGATATGCGATTGCGATATCGCAATCGCAACCTAACTCTGTCGAGGTTGATTCTGTAAACGTACTTGATCCATGCGATGTGCGATTGTGATTTATCATGTCGCACTTCGGCTTCACTCTAGGGCCAATTCTTTACCGCTGACACGCATCCAATCTGAGATTGTGATATCACAAATCGCAACCCGGTAGTGCTTGGGGCCGATTTCCTTAATCGTGGACCTCTTCCTTCTACGATATGCGAAATGCGAGGCCAAGGGAAGCCTGCCACTTGGCGCTTCCCCATTCACTGAAGACCCTGGCATGTCATTTCCTCTGCCTTTTTTTTTTACTTGTTCGACAAAGTGAATAGATCATGTTTTTGAGAGCATACGGTGTCCATTTCATGTGAAATGAGTTGCACCGGATTTAGGATGACAAGCATTATGCGGTCATTCAGGTTCCACACCATTCTGATAATTTTTATTTTTGAACATAATTTTGAGCACCTGATCACTCCTCCCCATTGGAAACCTTTTGGACTCCAAAAGATCACTTTCATTTGTCCAACATGTGAGGGTACAATTCCCTCGCCTTTCCAACCTCTATCCATTTGGATGCAAATGGTAATCAAATTCCTCTACTTGATTCCTTTGACCAAAGCTTGAATATACATCTTGACAGTATATATTTTGTTGAACATAACTTTCATGTAAAACAAAATTATCCTTGAGGATAGTTATTACAAAAACTATAGGCCTAGAAAGTAGAAGAAAACCCATCCAATGAAAGTGCCCTTGTCGTTGCAACTTAAACACTACACCATTGAAAATTTTTGAATGAAATGAAATGGGCTTACCATATTGCATAAAGACTGTGCCCATGGCATAGTCACATACATCAACCTAAAACTCAAATGACTTTTTCAAGTTTAGAAGAACAAGTATAAAGGCTGAAATGATCTTTTGTCTTAAAGCATCAAATGCCTCTTGTTGTTTGCCTCCCCACTAGAAGACCTTTTGAACAACTGCCAAAGAATGCAAATGAGCTACAATAGAAGAAAAATTAACAAAATATTTTCTCCAACATTGGGCTGCTCCCAAAAAACCTCTTATCCAAATGACTATCTTGAGCATTGACCAATCCATAATGGCATCAATCTTGGATAAGTCTAACTTCAGCTCATCTTCTCCAATATCATGGCCCAAGTACATCAAAGAAGTTTTATCCAACATATACTTTGACATCTTCAATAACAAATGTTCTTGACATAAGACATCAAGTATTTCTTTCTCATACATGACATGTTCATAATGAATTTTTCTGAAAATGAAAATGTCATCCAAGTAGACTATCATTTCTAGTAATGGATTCAACACATCTTTCTTCATATGCATGAAAATAGTAGAAGCTTGGCAAAGACCAAAAAGTATAACAAGCCATTCCAACAAACCTTGCTTGGTTTTGAATGTCATCTTCCCTATATCTCCTTCAACAACTCTACTTTGATGAAAACAACTTCTTGAATCCCATTCAATGAAATGCTTACCATACTTCTTGGGCACCAAAACAAGAGGTGCACCACATGGTAAAGGAGAAGGTCAAATGATCCTTTTATTCAACAATCCCTGGATTTGTTTTTTTATTTTTGCACTTTCCCTTCTTGACATCTGATGCATGTCAATGTTAGAAAGAAGACACTTTTGCTGCAATGGTGTTTCATGTTGGATTCTCCTCTTGGAAGGAAATCCCTTTGCTTTTTGAAACACCTCATCATCATGGTTAGAAACATCAACCAAATCAGTTTTTGAATTTGAATTACAACCATCAAATGCTTCATAATCAACATCAACATTGGGTTTGATCATAAGAAGCACTAAATTCTTGCTTGAATTCACTAGTCTTTTCATTTGCCCTACATTAACTAATGAAAGATTTAGTTTCTTGTGATGACCTCTCACAATATACTCCACACCATCCTTGAACAAGTGGTATTTGTTTTCATGACGATAGAAGATTTCTTTTCTATCATAGAGGTAAGGACTACCCAAAACAATTCCTGATATATCAAGCAGTACAACATCTAATTCAACTTCGTCAATGAAGTTTGTTATGATTGCAAACCGAAGAATACATTTTCTTGTAGCCTGTAAGTTTGTGTCCTTGCGTATCCAACCCAATGGATATGCCTTGGGATGTAAAATGGTTTCAAGTTTAAGTTGTTTGACTAAGTTATCAGATATCAAGTTAGCTTGAGACCCGCTATCAAAAAGTGTGTTGATTTTTGTATGTTTTGAGATTACTCTCACATGAAATAATTCAATCCTTGTTTCTTCATTTGAAGTACTAGTGTGATAATTTGATATACTAGTGCTAGCAATGGATTCTTTTCCTTTTATAGCCATGGATGTAATTTTAATTTCCTCACCCGAATCGGATCCCAAATCCTCTTGAATGACAACAATTGTCTTTCCTTTTTCCTTGTTGATTTTTTTTGTTTCATTTCGGGATGAAGCTTCCAATAATGAGCTTCACCGTGACCCTCTCTGGAACAATGTTTACATATTGTTTTCTCTTCTTAATTTTTAATGGATGCATTTTTATTTCCCTTGAAACCGTTTTCTTTCTCTTTACCCTTAAATGGATTTTTACTACCTTCTTCTGGAGAGTTTTTCCCTCTTTCCTGAAGATGAGTGGCTTGCACACACACATCATCTAGATTATTGGGATTAAAAATTAAGATAATATGCTTAATGTAATTGTGTAAACCCCCTATGTACTTCAACAATGTGTCCTGTGATTGCAAATCTACACCTAACATTAAAGACCTTTTTCTGAATTCTTGGGTGTAATCTTTCACATTTTGACCTTTAAGCTATCTAAAGTTATACCAATTCATGATGGCTTTCTGCATATAAGATAGAGGGTAGAATTGTCTTTTTATTGCAGCAATGAAATTAATCCAAGAAATTGATATCTTACCATTTTTTTAATCTCCTCTTGGGTCTTTGATTCCCACCATACTAGTGCTGCACCCTCCATTCTCAAGGAAGCTAATTGAATCTTTACATCACCCTCTTGAAGGTTTTGAATCCTGCAATAGACCTCCAACTAACGAATCCAATTATCAAGCTTCTCTACATTCACTTCACCATTATGCATTGACAGCTCAAATTTAACATCAGGTTTTAAAAAAGGTGATTTACCAGCTCTTTTTGAGGTATGATGATGAGTATGGGTAAGGGTTGTGTTAGTGGAAGAGGGTGAAGATGATTGTGAAGAAGAAGATGGTGGATAGGGTGGAGGTTTGTCTCCATTTCCATTACCTCCTCCTGAAGAATCTGCTCCTTTGGGAGGTTTGGAACTTTCGCCTTGCAACCTGGTATTCCTCTATTCATAAAGGACCTTCACCATCTCTGTCATATCAAAGAAAGCCTTTTTGAAGGTCTTCTCATCTTTTGTCATGTTTGTAGGTTCTCCTTCATGAGACATGATATCTAGAGTCTCAAATGCAACTCGAGGCTAAACTGGTGTTGGAGATTGTGGAAACTTTACTCTCCTTCCCCTTGACCCAACTTCAAGGCTTCCAACCAGCTTCCCTTCTCCTCTTTTGAGTTTTAACCTTGTAAGCATGACATAAACTTGAAAACAGTTAAATCCTTCTTTCACAAAGAAAACCTAGTGCTCTAATTGTTGTGCTAAGATCCTCCTCAGATTAGAAACAAAATTTTTTCATTGTGCTCAAGGATTCATGAATTTTTTCAAGTGAAATGATGAGTTTTTATGTTAATTTTATGAGAAATTTAACATAAATAAGAGACTAAATAATAACATAAACATGTACAAAACATCATCAAAAACACATTACAACAGGAACATGATAAAGGAGTTCACCCCTCCTGGGCTACGTCTCTTTGGTTCAGCTTCCAATGGCTTTGACCTCTCTATTATGCTCGAAAGTGTAAAAATGTGTGTTTACAATGCTCAAATGCTTCTGCAACCTGCTCCAATGAGCCCAAAACATTCAAAAAAGGCTATCTAGCCTATTTTTGCATCCCATTGGGTTGAAAACTAAAGAAATTATGACCTCTCCTAGTTAGCCCACTATTCGCTCCACAAATTGATCCAAATCTGGCATGATCCTCCAATTTCGCCCCACAGTGTGGCAAGCGAAATTGTAGGACGGATATTCCGCACATAACCCCGCCGACGGCTATAAAAAAACATGTCACGGCATGCAGATAAGGTGGTCACATGGGTGTTTGGATTAGCGGTTGGCAGTGCGGTTACCATGGCGGCAACATAATTGTTGCGGGCTACAGACGAGGTATTCACATGGGAGGGCCACTGGTGGTTATGCTGGCAGTCTCCCCCCAAATCGATGATCAACATAATTTAAAATATAATTCATGACCATAGTTTGTTAAGTCACATGCTACGGGCTCAATGTAAACCTTAGCGTTGTTGTATGGGAGGTCATGGGTTCGACCCTGGCCTCCGACCTATCTTGCCAACCAAATTTTTAGTTGACCATTAGGAGGACATGTGGCGGCCATAAACTATCGCAAATCACAATTGGCCAGAGCAGGGCTGATTCTCCATAATAGGTTGTGCGATATCACAATTACAACTTGACTATGCCGGGGCCGATTCTATAAATGCACTTGATCCATGCGATGTGCAATTACGATTTATTGCATCGCACTCTGGCTTCGCTCTGGGGCCGATTCTTTACCATTGACCCGCCTCCGATTTGCGATTGCGATATCGCAAATCGCAACCCAGTAGTGTTGGGGGTCAATTTCCTTAACCGCGAACCTCTTCCTTTTGCGATCTACGAAATGCGAGGCCAAGGTAGCCTACCACTTGGTGCTTCCCCATTCGTTGAAGACTATTCCATGTCATTTCCTCTACCTTTTTTTTACCTGTTTGACAAAGTGAACAGATCGCATTTCTCGAAGCATACGGTGTTCGTTTCACATGAAACGAGTTGTGCCAGATTCAGGATGATGAGAATTACGCGGCCATTCAGGTTCCACACCATTCTAGCAATTTTGATTTTTGAACATAATTTTGAGCTCTTGATCAATAACACGGGGGCTTTTCACATACACTCACATTTTTGTGGAGATTGATCTCAACAAGGAGTTTCCAGATAACATAAAATTGAAGAATGGCCATTTCCAATGGACTTGACCTTGCTCATGAAAATATGGCTTTCTGATGCCATATATGTAACCAAACAAGACATTTACAAGACAACTGCTTGTTGGCTAGAAAACCAGCAAATAAAAGGAAAGGGTAGCGAGTTAAATCAAAGAACTGGAAGCCCTACAAGTCCCCTCTTATAAATAATGAAGAAGAGGAGGAAAAAGAAGATCCACCCAACAAAGGAAATGAGGAAATTGCAACAGTCACATAGGTTGAACACCATCCATAGACCATAGATCCCGATCAGAATGTTGAGCTGGTGGTCCACACCAAATCCTGTAGTCACTAAAGAAGTAGTAACAAAGGAAGAAATATTACCATGAACCAAGAGATCTCATGTTTCAGAGAGCTCAGAATTAGAAAAGAAGCTCCACCTTGATGCAAACTCGGTCGACATGGCTTTGGCTATCATCCAACCTACCATAAGGGTTTGGAAGGGGGTAAAAAAAAGGAAAGGGAAGAAAGGAAAAGTGGACACTTTCTACAACTATACCAATCATTAGGCATTCTTGCTAGGCTTATTTTATTTTTTGCTCAGTAATGAGGGCTTAAAACCATTATTGTAATGGATCCATGTGATCCATATATCTAACTACATGCTAGATACAAAATGTAATTGTATTTCAATCTATTGTAATGGATCCATGTGATCCAAATATCTAAATACATGCTAGACAAGTATCTACAAATAAATAAAAGGATTGATAAGCGTGTGAGAAATGGATCAAGTAATTGATGAAATGTGGATTGAGGAGTAGAAGTGTGTGATCATAAGTGTAACGAAGATCTAAGGAAAGGAGAAAGTAACAAAAGAGGTTTGAGGTGTGGAAGTAGTCTGAAGTTTGAAAAGTTCAAAAAAAACTCAAAATTCCATATAACATGTAATCCTTGCAAATTCAATAATTTTTTAGTTGTCCCATCAATTAATGGGATGAGAAAATTGTCATAAATTATTAGTTTGTCTATTATACCCTAAACATATTGCCATATGAGCATTTTGTTAAAAGGGATAGATTCCTAATTTTTTTTTTTATATTTCAGTTCCCAGAAGCTCTTGGTCATAGCCCTTGGTCATGAGGGTGCTTAGGTATAACACACGAGGGATAAAGACCCTCAACATATCAAACTTTTATGTTAAAAAGCATAGAGTTCTGGATTCGTCAAGATCCTGATACCCAGTAAACCCTCGAGTCATAGCCCCTGGTCATGGAGGAGTCAGTTTGAAGCACCCAAGGCTTAATTCCCTTTGGCATATTATCATATCATAGTTTTATTAAAGCTCACAGTTTGTTGATAGGCCGATATAGTCATCTAACAGGAATTGTTCCATGAACTTAAGCCCATCCATCGAGATATAACCATATCAATAGATTTGATAAGTCTAGGAATTCTTCGATATTATGATACTCTAAAGTTCCAAGGCCATCACCTGACAAAAAAGTTTCCATATTTAACAATAATTTTTGTCTTCCATACCCCAAGAGTCTTGGTTTTGTCGAGTATGTGTTATATTCTTTGCATGGCTATCCCCACGCGCTATACAATGCATGATATGAAATGGGGGGTCACAGAAGGGGGAGCCTTTTTCCCTCTGTTATTTGGGGGTTTTGTAAGGGGGTGGAAGCCCCCCTCTATAGGGGTTCAGGGGAAACGTCCTCGAAAAAAATCCTTGGGTGGTTTTTTTCATCTATTTTAGGTGATTCTCAGCACATGGTTTCACTAAGAAGTTTTGTGGTGGTATTGTCCATGGTTTTGTAGTTTTGGTTAAGGAACTACATTTGTATTCTAATCCAAGGTAAATGGATTGGTGGTTAGTGGATGTCATGGGATATATGTGTTGTATTGTAACATTATATATAAGAATATATTTATTGCAAATCTTGTTGGTTTTCTTGATTTTGGGTTTCCAAGATAAAATCTTTGTGTTTATGTGTGTGTTTTCCATTGCATCTTTTTGTTTACCATGAATAGTTTTGCAACAATTAATTGCATAGGGTTAAAAACCTACATTTATTATCAGAGTAGTTTTGGATTCAAGGGGATGCCTTAGTGGATATGGGGTTTGGCTGGAGCCTATGGTAGACCCTATTACAGTGGGAGATTTGCAGAACTGATTCTTGTGATGAAAATCAAATGGTGAGAATTTCAAATATAGATGTTGAGAAATTAATGTTGAAAATGGCAACAAGAAATGATAAAAATAGAAGTGCTAAAAATAGCACTACTATACATAGCAGTTCAGGTACTAGTGCTGGACTGAGCAACAAGAAATGAAAAATGAAAGTGCTAGAAATAGCATTGTTATTTTTAGCAGTTCGGGATAGATTCCTATTTTAGTTAGTCCCTGAACTAAAATAGTGAAGTAAAATTCAAATTTGATCTTAGCAGCTATTTGTAAAATAGTTAATTAATTCATCTTGAGTTAATTAGTTAAGGAAAATCAAACATGAAGTCTATGTGGGGACATGCAACAGTTTCTCCATTAATTGAGGAATTTATCCATCAGTTAAAGAGATAAGGATGAGTTGTAATATTGAGTTGTAATTAGTTGTCTCAGTTAACTAAGTCAAGTCCAGTTAGATTAATTCAAACAGTTTGTTGAATTAATTGTAAGTTCAGTTAGTTAATGCTTGCACGCATGTAACTACTGCACTTCAGATAACTGAGTATTCTCTCATAAATAACTCATGCATGTCAGTTCAAACAGAGACCTAGTTAAGATCAGAGAAGGGACAATGTACTATCAGTTGGATGGATTTTTCCTATAAAGGAAACTCATCCATGGAGAAGGATTTATCTCCTTCAGGATTGCGCAATTACCACTGGACCAAGTGAGCAGTGTGAGGTGGGAATTCACATGTGTGGAAGCACTGGACCCCAAGAAAAACTATGCAATGGGATTATACTAAGAGCTGGTTCGCTTCAAAGCTAAGGCTTTGTGTAATTCTGTGACTATTTTCCACTTGTATGATAATACAGAGTTTGGGTTTTAGGCTGAGGCTTTCCCCAAGTTATTTCTTCTGTGTTATGTGTGATTTATTTCTCATTCTCAGTTATATGTGTTCTCTTGATCTTGCTCAATTTGATTAAGCTTCCACAAAGTGTTGTAGAAGTAGAACTTGTATTGTGTTTTAGTATATTGCATAATCTGTTGATCTACAGTGGGAATTTCTACAATTAAATGGGAATATTTTTGAGGGGTGGAAGATCAGATCACATTTTTTATGGTTGAACAAAGATCAATGGATTGTTGTGGATATGGGTACTACACCAGCATGGATGTTAACAAAAGATTGAACCAAGTTGGATCGAAAGGAAAAGAGAAAAATATGATTGTTTCTCTTAGATTCAGTATTATTAAATGTTTTAGGAGAAGCTACAACAAAGGATTTGTGGGAAAAGTTAGGGGATTTATATCAATCTAAGTCCTTTGTGAACAAATTGTTCTTGCAAAAGATGTTATGTACTCTAAGGATGAAGGATGGAGACTTGGTGATAGAGCATTTGAAAGGCTTCAATGCTATGGCAAGTTAGCTATTATCCATCGATATTAAGATTTCAAATGAAGATAAGTGCATCAATTTGTTATGTTCTCTACTAGACTCGTGGGATAATTTGGTTGTTTCCATAGGAGGTTTGATGAAATAGTCTCATCCTTGTTATCAAGGGAGATGAGATAGAAAAACATGGAAATCCAAAACAAAGATACCTTGTATGTAGGAGGACACTATCATAATAGAAATAAAAATAATTCCTTTAGTGGGAGATCTAAATATACAAGGAAGTTTGTAAAAGTATGTTGGAGATTTGGAAAAGAAGGGCATTATGAGAAATATTTTAGATCTAAAATTGCTGAGAAAGGGAAGGGATTTGAAGATTCTCCTTTTGCAAAAGGAAAAATCTCCTTAGATGAAGGAGGTTATGTGTAGTTGGATTCTTCAAGTATAGACATCTAGATCATGAGGCATGGCTGGTCGACTCAAGCACATCCTTTCATATGATTCCTCAGAGGGATTGTGTTTATGAGTATGAAGGATTTAATGGTGGCGATGTTTTCTTAGGATATGAATCAACAACTAGAATCATATGAAGAGGAAAATTCATGTTGAAGCTCACGGGTGGAAGAATTAGAACACTCCCTAGTGTTTTTCACATCCTAGGATTAGTCAAAATTTTCATTTTTGTAAGCAAGATGAGCAATGCATGTGTAAAAATAGTGTTTGAAAATGATACTTATAGGATGGTTCGAGGAGTTATAGTATTGCTAGGCGATTTCATATTGGAACTTTGTATAAGATGTTGGGAATCACTGTTAGTTAAGGGTGCAACAATTTCATGTTCCTAAGAGTGGTGCAAAACAAGGAAAAACTCATGGAGCTTATGGAGAAAAGACTGCGCTATGGCATCAAAGGTTGGGACATATTAGAGAGAAGGGCCTTTGAGTACTACACAATAATGGAATGGTAGAAGGTATGTCTAATTAATCTTTCGATTTTGATTTCTATGAACATTGTTTATATGGGAAGCATAATCGAGTAAGATTCTCCTCTAGTTTTATGAGGTCAAAAGGAATATTACAACTAGTGCATAGTGATGTGTTTAGACCTGAGTTACTTTCATCATTTAGTAAATATGTGTACTATGTCTCATTTATAGATTACTTCTTGAGGAATACATGGATTCATTTCCTCATGGAAAAATATGAAGTCTTTGACAAGTTCAAAGAGTGTAAGGCTCTTGTGAAAAATCAGATAGAGAAGAAAATTAAGGTGTTGAGGACACATAATGGTGGTGAATTTTTTGGAAATGAATTCAAAGAATTTTGTAAAAAGTGTGATATATAAAGGTAGAAGAATACTCCATACACACCTCAACATAATGGAGTTACAAAAAGGATGAACGAGACACTGATGGAAAAAAAAAGGAGCATGCTTAGTGGTGTTGTTTTATGATAGGAATTTTGGGCAAAGGCAATGGACATTGTGTGTTATATGGTAAATAGATCGCTCTCATCAACATTAGATGAAAATACTCCACATGAGGTATAGATTGGTAAGAAACCTTCTCTTAAACATCTTATGGTATTTGGTTGTGATACTTATGTACATGTTCCAAATGAGAATAGGAGTAAGCTACATAAGAAAGCTAAAAAAATGTATCTTTATTAAATATAAATATGGTTTGAAAGGTTATAAGATTTTGAACCCAGAAACTAACAACGTTGTGTATAGTCAAGATGTGGTATTTAGGGAAGTAAAAAATGTTGTCAAATAGAAAGTCCTACCAAGGAAGAAAGAACTGGAAAATATAGAGTTTGAATTGAAGGATGATGAATCAGACTCTATAAAAAACATTAATAATAAGAAGAAGAACCACATACTCCTAGACTGAGGAGATCGATTTGGGAAAGAAGGTATCCATAAAGGTATACTCCACATGATTTACTTTGTTTATTACTGATGACTATCCTAGAAATATTAGGAAGGTAGTGGATTCAAAAGGTTGGAAAACTATGAAAAAAAGGCCATGGTTGAAGAAATGGTAGCCATGGACAAGAATGAGGCTTGTGATCTAGTGGAGTTTCTAGAGGGAAGAAATTCCATTGGAAACAAAATCAATGTTTAAGAAGAAGTTGAATTCAAAAGGCAGAGTGGACAAATAGAGTGCTTGGTTAGTAGCAAAGGGTTATTCTCAAGTAGAGGGAATTGACTTTAGTGATATTTTTTCTTCTACTAACAAGTTAACTTTTATTATATTTGTTTTATCGGTTGATACTACTTTTGTTATTGAAGTAGAATAGCTGGATGTGAAGATGTCATTCCTACATGGGGATCTAGAATATTGAATCTATATGAAGAAGCCAAAAGGATTTATTGTGAAATGAAATAAAGAGTGAACTGATACACATGCTAAAATAGTCCCTATATGGATTAAAGAAATCACCCAAAAAATGATACTTATGTATTGGGACTTGGATTCACAAGGAGCAAAGAAAATCACTATGTATATTTCAAAATAGTTGGTGATCATGTTATTTATTTGTTCTTGTATGTGGATGATATATTGCTAATTGGAAATGATCTAGAAATGACCTAGGAAGTGAAAACTCAATTGTCCTCTAAATTTGACACGAAGGATCTCGGTGCTACAAATTTTATCTTGGGCATGGAAACTAAAAGAGATTAGGTAAACAAGAAACTCTCGTTAAGATAGAGGAAGTATGTGTAGAAATTTCACCGTAGATCACCTGATAATACAATATACTAAAGCAAAATACTTGATCTACTCCTACTATCAAACTTTGCGGAAGCTTAATCAATTTGAGCAAGATCAATCGGAACACATATAACAGAGAAGAAGAAATCATACACATGAAACACAGAAGAATACTTTGGGGAAAGCCTCAGCTAAAAACCCCGCTATCTGTATTATCATACAAGTGGAAATATCTCAGGATTACACAAAGCTTTAGCTCTCAAGCTATCCAGCTCTCAGTGCAATCCCTCACTGTTGCTCATAGACAGAATAGACAACACCTGTGCCTTCCTTCAGTCCTCCAAGCCTCCTATTTCCTTGCGCAGTTTCTCCTGGGTCCTCTAGCTGTCACCTGTGTGATTCTCACCTCACATACAACACTGACCTCTGAATTAACTACGTAATTGTGAAAGAGATAATTCCTTCTGCATGGATAAGTTTCCTTTATAGGAAAAATCCTCCAACTGATAGTACAATGTCCCTGTCTTTAATCTCAACTGGGTCTTTCTCTGAATTGACATGCATGAGTTATTTATGAGAGAATATCTAGTTATCTGGAGAATGCTAGTTGCATGCATGCATGCAATAACTAACTGACCTCACAATTAGTTCCTCAAACTGTTTGGAACTAATTTAACCGGACTTAACTCAGTTAACTGAACTAACTAATTACAACTCAAATACAACTCATCCTTATCTCCTTAATTAAGGGATAACTTCCTCAATCAAAGGGATAACTGTTGCATGTCTTAACAAAGACTTCATGTTTGAATTTCCTCCAACTAATTAACTAAAGATGAATTAATTAATTAGTTTTCAAACAGCTAGTGAGACTAAATTCGAATTTTAATTCTCAATTTTAATTCAGTGACTAATTAAAATTGGAATATATCCTAAAATGCTATTTATAGCAATGCTATGTTTTAGCATTTTTATTTTTTTCTATTTCCAACAGAGTTGGAGTATATCCTGAAATGCTATTTTTAGCATTTCTTGTTGCTATTTTCAACACTCCCTCTCAACAAGAAATACATTCAACTCGAACCCGATCCTGAACCTTTGGAATGTTCTGCATGCAACACTTCTCTCAAGTGTTGTTGCTTGAGCAACTCTAGAAACACAAAAAATATCCAATCTAAATCAGAATGATGCCTCTGTCATCAAAGTCTCTAACTACTATTGCCTTTGTCGACTAAAAACTCTGCACCTCTGTGCTCTTCAGTATCTGACTGCTCTAGCCTCTGTCACTTTGATATCTAACTGCATCAATCACACTGATTCCTCCTACTGCATCCGTGTTGCTACTGATCCTATCTCCCCGCACTACATCCGCACTGCACCTCCTCTCATCATGTTGCATTGTGCTGCCCACTGTTGCACCGCAACTCAGTTACTGAGAAGTAACTGATCTCCTAATTGACCTCCCTATTGGGCTAGAAACACCCTCTGATGCTGAAGCTTCCTCTGTTGCTCCATCCGCATCTGTCTCTACCCACTCAGACAGTCCTGCTACTCCTCATCGGGCTCCCGTAGCAAGGTCTAATCAAAGAGGTTGGGTACCTCAAGGATCCTGCCCCTATTTCAGCCTTCTTGGGACTATCACTTCACATCGCCCCACCTCAAACCTGGAGGTATGGATGCATGTGATTCCTCTGCTCACTTGGCTCGAAATTTCCCCCTACTGGAGGTATCTACATGAGTGGAGGCCTCCACTCGGTCTCCTCTCGGCTTCTCCAGTTGTGGCTGCTCCACAACCTCTTGAAGTTGCTTCACCAATTGTGGCTCCTCCACAATTGTCTGAGACTTCTTCTGGCGCTGCATGTTGAGAGGTAATGTACTCTCCCTCTTAACCACCAAGTATCTAACCTTTGCCTTGCTCCTCAAGGCTTTGCATGCATCCTGTACCTCAAGTGCATACAGGTTCTTGGCTAGCACACCAATCTATTTCATCTTTCCCACCGTCACGAAATTTTATGGAAAAGAGTTGATTTTAAATCAGGGATATCTCCTTCATCTGAACTCCAATTCCGATCTTTTTTTTGAATTTGGGTCTTTTTCCATAAGGAATCCAGATCTTCTATTTGTTTCTAAAAATTTTGCACAAAAATTTTCAGATCTGCTCTAAAAACTTGCGGCCCAATTTTTTTTTACTTCGAATTTTCTTCTTTGTATACTGTTCACTGCTTCAATCACCTTTTCTCTAATACCATGTAGAAATTTCACCGTAGATCACCTGATAATGCAATATACTAAAGCAAAATACTTGATCTACTTCTACTATCAAACTTTACGGAAGCTTAATCAATTTGAGCAAGATCAATTGGAACACATATAACAGAAAAGAAGAAATCATACTCATGAAACACAAAAGAATACTTTGGGGAAAGCTTCAGTTAAAAACCCCGCTATCTGTATTATCATACAAGTGGAAATATCTCAGGATTACACAAATATTTAGCTCTCAAGCTATCCAGCTCTCAGTACAATCCCTCACTGCTATTCATAGACATAATAGCCAACACCTGTGCCTTCCTTCAGTCCTCCAAGCCTCCTATTTCCTTGCGCAGTCTCTCCTAGGTCCTCCAGCTACAACCTGTGTGATTCTCACCTAACACAGAACACTAACCTCTGATTTAACTGCACAATCCTGAAGGAGATAATTCCTTCTGCATGGATGAGTTTCCTTTATAGGAAAAATCCTCCAACTGAGAGTACAATGTCCCTGTCTTTAATCTCAACTGGGTCTTTCTCTGAACTGACATGCATGAGTTATTTATGAGAGAATATTTAGTTATTTGGAGAACACTAGTTGCATGCATGCATGCAATAACTAACTAAACTCACAACTAGTTCCTCAAACTGTTTGGAACTAATTTAACTGGAATTAACTCAATTAACTGAAATAACTAATTACAACTCATCCTTATCTCCTTAATTAAGGGATAACTTCCTCAATCAAATGGATAACTGTTGCATGTCTTAACAAAGACTTCATGTTTGAATTTTCTCCAACTAATTAACTCAAGATGAATTAACTAATTATTTTTCAAACAGCTAGTGAGACTAAATTCGAATTTTAATTCAGGGACTAATTAAAATTGGAATACATCCTGAAATGCTATTTATAGCAATGCTATTTTTTAGCATTTCTATTTTTTGCTATTTCCAACAGAGTTGGAGTATATCCTGAAATGCTATTTTTAGCATTTCTATTTTTAGCATTTCTTGTTTCTATTTTCAACACTATGTAGAGAGAATATTATAGAGGTTTAATATACAAGAATGCAAATTTGTAAAGGTGCCTATTCTTGTAGGTGTAAAGTTATTTACATATTAGTGTCCTAAGGCACATGAAGAGAAAGAGGACATGTCCTATGTTCCATTTTCCAATGAGGTTGAAATCTTGATGTATGTAACAATCCATATGAGACTAGACATCACACATGTAGTGGGATATTGAGTAGGTATATGTCAAAACCATAGAAGGAGAATTAGACAACAATAAAGAGGATTTTTAGGTATTTGCATGGAATTATTAGCTATGGATTGTGCTATCAAGGAAAAATAGGATTGAATAGAGTGTTCAACATACATGGCTTTGTTGTTGTAGATTGGGCTAGAGATATGGATGACAAAATATCTACAAGTGGGTATGTGTTTAATTTATTTAGAGGAGTAATCAGTTGGATGAGCAAAATACAATATGTAGTGGCACTCTCAACTACAATAGATAAATACATGAAATCCACTTATACAAGCAAGGAAGTAGTATGGTTACAAATATTGTGGTTAGGTACTAAATTGGTACAACAATTTGTATTGATAGATTGTGACAGTCAGAGTGAAATCTTCCAAACAAAGAACTAAATTATCATTTGAATAAAAAACATATTGATGTTTACTATCGCTTCATGAGAAATATGATTAAAGAGAAGAAGGTGTTGCTAGAAAAAGTGGGCACTTTGAAGAATGTTGCAAATTCATTAACAAAATATGTGAGCACTAAGAAGTTCTTTTAGTGTAGAGAAATAATGGTTGTTATTTCCCTAGATTGTTAATTCTGTACCCTTGCGACCCCCCATGCAAAGAAAACAACAAGTGGGAGAATGTTGGGTATGCATTATATTATTTGCACGACTATCCCCATGTGTTGTACAATACACGATGCACAATGAAGGGTCATGGGGATGGGTGGGGGTGGGGGGCGGGGGGATGTAAATCCCCCTTTTCAGGGGGGTTAGGAGGCAATGCCCTCGAACAATTTTTTTTGGTGTTTTTTTGAGTTTGGTTTTGGTGGTTTTTAGTACACGATTTTGTTAAAAGCAGTTTGTGGCACATGGTGGCTTTCCCATGGTTTTTAAATTTCGGTTAAAGAACTATGGTTGTATTCTAATCTAGGGTAAATGGATTAACGATACATGGTAGTGGCAAAATATATATGTTGTATTGTAACATTATACATAAGTGTGTGTGTGTGTGTGTGTATGTGTGTGTATATATATAGTTGGTTCTCCCAATTTTGGGTTTCCAGGATAAACTATCTATGTTTATGTGTGTGTTTTCCATTGCATATTTTATTTTTAATTAAGAATATGTTTGTAGCAATTAATTGTAGAGGGCTAAAGCCTACAATTTTTTCGAGGATTTTTAATGTTAGTTTTTTTTGGGAGTTTCATGATATTCTGATATAAAAACAAAAAAAAATTGAGGTTCTACCCTCTAGGGCCCAATAACATTGTTTGATAGGGATTTTGTCATGAGTTGAAGTTTGCCACATCAAGAGCTTTCCATATTGGAGTTTCTAATTGTTCAAGCAGTTCTAGATTTCTTGATATCCCGATATACTGCTATCTATAAGCTAACAAGCTCAGTCGACGAAGAATTTTCTGGTATCTAACGAAAAAGTTTCTCATCTAAAGGATCTAAAAAAGTTGGATTTGTAAGTGTTTCTAGTGATAAAAGATTTCAAGAAGCTCTTCGATATATTGATATAAAAATGCCTAGACATGTCATATGGGCATATGATATGGTGCTAAAATGTATGAACACCAAAGGTTGGCGGACGTGGCTGGTTGGTAAAGTCAGACTCGTAAAGATGGTCAGGTCTTGTGCTCAAACCTGAGTGAGGGCGTTGACTAGTCGCGGGTGTTACTCGTTTCTTGGGTCAAGCCCACTCACCTTTTACCAAGCCCTTCACATTATCAAGGAATTCTTAGGCATTAAGTCTACCCTTCACTTGGTTAAAACACACAAAAGGTTTTTGAGCTAGGATTCAGCTCTGGAGCATGCTCAACAAGCCGCCATTGCTCCTGCAAAGCTCTCTCGGCAGCCTCCCACTGTGGAGTCCAACTAGTAAGAGAGAGGAGAAAGCTTTGCGCAGTGAGCCTCCTCATAAAAAATTTGAGTCCAACTAGTATGGATGCCAGAGGGGGCCCCCCTCCCCTCCCTCTTGAGATTGATGCCTTCAAACAATTGGTAGCCTCTTGTGGCAAGAGGAAAGCAAACTCGAACCAGCAGAAATTTGTTAAGAAAGCCGAATCCATCCCTTCGGTAGAACTGCCTGCGGAACATCCGTGCCGGAATGTGCTGAACCTGACAGAACGAGGGCTCATTGGACAATTCACGAGCCTCTGGCCCTCTCCCAAATTTATTGATGGATGGGTCCAGCGAAACTGGAGGCCCCTTGTCTCCGAAGGAATACGAAGCCACATGGAAGGCAGAGGCTATTATGTTTTTGTTTTCGAATTAGCAGAAGATCGAGATCTCATTTTCCGAAACAGTCCATATTTCATGGGCCCCAAGGGCTCTATCTGAATAAATGGACGCCGAACTTTGATCCTTCCCAGGACACTCCTTCAGCCGTCCCAGTCTGGGTAAGGTTACCCCATCTTCCTCTTCATTACTGGAACTTAGAATCTATGGAAACAATCGGGAACAAATTAGGAAAATACATTGATAGGGCTGAAAGGAGAGAACAATATTCGTGTGCCAGAATATGTGTTGAAGTCGATCTGGAGATAAGATTGCTTGAGGCGATCAAGTTGACCATAGCTGGCTAGTCTCACATTCAGGAACTAGATTATGAACAACTCCCCTTCAAGTGCCGACATTGTCACTGCTATGGTCATTTCGCTCGAAACTGCAAGAAGAAAACTGAGGAAGAATCTGAAAAAGAAAAGGGCGAATAGTGGACACAAGCCAGAAAAATAGGCACAACCAAACAGACCAACGGAGTGAAAAGGAAAGGAGGGAATCGAGAGACCGGAGGACGCTCTGCTGGGAAGATTTTAACCAAAGGTCATGTTAAATACACATGGACAACAAGAGAAAATATGAAAGATAAAACATGCAGTACATTTTTTATTAACAGGAGATATACATTTATAGTACATTGTTTGACCATTGGGTTTCACATCCCAAGGTCTCTTGGACTCCTTTTGTCCATTCGGCTTCCACACTAACCTATTGAGGATTAGGTGTCCAACATTCCCCCCCTTAATCCGAAGGGTTATGTATGAGTCCAAGAAGAGAGATGTAATACAAAATGTGAAAAAATGCATGGCAGCACAACGCTGAATTTGCTCTCTGAAATGTTGGTATAAAAGGTGGTGGTTTAAGGATGACCACCAACACTGGAACACTTAGTGCAGTTCCCGAAACTCTTCCAAAACTGGCAAGAAACTGAAGTCTTCTGCTAGAGGAAGTGCTCCTATTGTTTTAAAGAGGGAAACCTTCAACCATGAAAGGGAGGTCTCACCCCGTATAAAAGGGAAAACTTCACCCTGAAAAGGGAAGTCTCAACCTGTGATGGTTTAAGGATAACCAACAACTCTGGAATGCTTAATGCAATTCCTAGAACTCTTCCAAAGCTGGCAAGAAGTTGGAGTCTTCTGCTAGAGGAAGTGTTCTCAATTTTGTTCCTCGAATTCTTCCAAAACTAGCAAGAAGCTGAAGTCTTCTGCTAGAGGAAGTGTCCCAGATTGCCAACTGAAGGCATGTTCAGGGGCATCTTTTCTTCTGGCTACAACTCTGAATCTGGTATGGCAGGTTGTGGCTCAGGCTCGCTTGATGTGGCTTTGAAGCTTGTAGATGGCCATCATTCCCCCCCTGTCAGATACAAGGTGATATGATGGAGAAAACTCAACTGCAAGACTGTTCAATACTCTAGAACAAGTTCTGACATGTGTTTGGAATACCTTCTTGGCTGTTGATGCCCATTGCCAAGAAGCGATCCATCCAAGATGAATCTTTGTTCTTGCAGGACATTTGTTTATGAAGCATCTGTGTGAAGAATGACTGGTTTTATGACAGTGCTTACATGGATGAAGATCAAAACAATGATCTTTCAAATGGCCAACTCGGTCGCAGTGTTGGCATTTCACGATCTGTTGTTGTTGTTGTTGCTGTGGAAGAGGGGTAGAATCTGGAACAACTGGAGGTGAACTGTCATGAGGAGCAGGTGAACTGTCATGAATGAATCCAACACTCTGAAACTGAATGGGCTTGACATAGTCTAGAATATGAAAGGACAAGTCCTTGTCATATCCAAGACCAGTTCTGTGCTTGTTGTGGACAAGTTGTTCCCAAGGTCTGATGATGGGCTTGGGAAGTGCTGACTGAGTTTCTGCATCTGCATGTAACCTTGTTGCTTTATTGGGTACTAAACCTGAATGAACTGTAACATTATTGTCTTGTTGTTTATGGGAGTCTATTTCAATCTTCTGAACAGAAACAGGTTCAGAATGATGACTCCACTGCTGTAATTCTTCCTGCTGTAGTTGAGATTCAAGCTACAAAAATTCAATCTTATCTTGTGCATTTTGCAAACAAATTTTAATATCAGAAAGTGTATCGGACCTAATTTTTACCATTCCATCAACAGTGGAATGAATTAGGATATTTAACAATTCTAATGTAACATCAATTCTAGCCATTGTCTCAACAAAGAAATGAACACTCAACAATCCTAGTGGAGACTATAGCAAGTCTAGACAAACCCCAGCTATTGAAGATTTCAAAAATGAAGAATATCAGTTTGAGAAATACATTGTCCAATACCAGACTTTCAGAGATTCTGTCCTTCAAATTTTGTAGAAATGTCACCTTCAAACTTTATAAAACTTGCCTCTATATCCCTTCTGGAAGCTCAGGAATGCAAAAAGAATAAAAAATCCGCGAAGTTTTGTACTAAACGATTGCTTTTAAAGTTCCAAAGTCGATTTCCATCAAAATTTACCGGACTGTTTCTGAAACCTTAAGACAACATCCTCTGTCTGCTGCAATGTTTTCGCCCCTAATATCACCAACAAAACAATATCTAGGTTGTCACGACCATATCCACATATACATAATTTTTTTTTAAAATATATATATATCAACCTTCCTAATCTTAATGTTCACCATAAGATTATCCAATTCTATGTGCGCACTTTACATTTACAATCATGGTACATATTAAACGTATACTTATATACCATTGGCATAAGTTAATCGAATACGTAATACGTTATCCCAGGTACACATATATCACTGACATGCATTATTCATTTAAGGTGCTCTGCATTATATATTCCACACGATATTAACTTAGCAATAGCTATGCCTTTGGGTGTATACTCTACCCATATTACAATCTATTCGGGATATTTTCAACGGCACTGTAATTAATGGTGTGGGCTTTGATGGTCCCGCCGCAGTCCTTACCGGATGACAGATCACACTTACCTTAAAGGCATCAGTCCTTCCGGGGCAGGTGGCAAGGCCTGGTTTCTCCGGCCATGTGATGCTTTGGTATTGCGGATTTTGGTCTTACCGCCACAGACTCCCGCCTTACTTCGACAGTCCAGATTCCATTCGGAGATCGAAGGGTTGGAAATCGTTCAAGGGTTGGCTGAGATATTTAAGTGGCTTCACACTGTCATAGCGTTTATTTGGTGTCCGCGGTCTTTGCGGACCTGGTTCAGTGTTCCTTCTCAAACTCGACTCCATCAACCTTATGCCTTCAGCCTGCAACGCTCCGGGGTTTGCATTCCGCCCAGAACCGAATCCTCACAGGTATAGCATTGTTTGACAGTCTTCTTTTATGGTTTGATGCTTTGTTATCCACGGATTGATACTTACAGTTCATATGTTTCCTTGCCGAACTTGTGCAGCCGCATACTGCTACGCTCCGGACAAATCCACGGTGTCTTCCCCAGCAAAACATTCCTCCGATAACATACAGGTATGATTCGGCATGCGAAGCTTGGTTTACTCAATAGTGGTTAAGGTTTTCGGTCATGAGCTACCATGTGTATTTTGGTGCAGACCTCTGCTTCCCAACACGGTTATCTCATTTCCGCTGCCGGGTATTTTCTATGGAAAACCCTTACAGCTACCTTTGCTGCAAACGGTGGTGATTTCACTATTGAAAGATTAATGTTTATAGAAAAGTCTCGGGGTTCTGTTACATATACACATTCATGTCCTTCTATTTGGATTACAGACTGTTCTGTAACAAGTTTGGTACGTTTGTCGTAGATTACATGGTTTCGGATTTGGTTCTTAAGCACAGAACTCGTAATGAGTATTTTGGGACTTGTCCCCTTCCTCAAATGTATTGATATATTTATGTTTAACGTTTCACCGTCAGTGCTGTTTGTATTTGCAACTGAACATTAAATCCTTTAGCCCTCAGGGCATTTTCCGTCGGTTTAATGGATTGTTTCAATTTGTTTGCCCGATACTCAAATTAGAGATATGGGTTAATATTTCGCTATTGGTTTGTTTATTCACATACGGCTTCCGCCTCTGAGTTATTAAGTTATATTGATAATCTTTGTTAACAAACTCTGTTTTCTAAAGTTCTTATATCGCCAGTCTGCATTTTATGCCCTCGGCGAATGTTCAGCGTTTGCTTGCTAGGCCTTTTCTATGTGGACAAAGGCTATTCTTCGTGCATGGTTTCTTGCCTCTGCATCAGTTTCCGCACAGTTTCTCTGATTTAATATGAGGGTTTATCTTTATAGTTGCATGCACAGGCCCTCGGGTTTTAATGTTACTATCATTTCTTTACAGTTATATGCTCCAGCTCTCGGATTGATATAAATATCCTTCTTATCGATTGCATGCATCGCAAACGGATATGTATTACCACTGTTATTGTCTATTATTATAACACACAGTTCTTTAACTTATTTGTATTCCACCTGTACACGGTTATAACTTTATAAATACGGATTTTGTTGTAATATTCATACTGCGAGTATAGTGACCCGGTAATGAATATTTAATGAAATTTAATGAATCTCTGTTCTATATATTTCTCCGTTTGCCAATACTCTCTGCATAGAGTCATTGTTGGTCACACACAGTTTAATATCCGCTTATGATATTTACTATCTCATTGTTCCTCCGTTGCGGGGTTGCTTCCGACTACAGTCGGTATTATTTTTAACTCAGAGGTTTAAGTCTTGAGCTAATGGCCTCTCACAGCTCTCGACTCAGATATCAGTCTTGTAGTTCACTATTGTATTGTTTAGTTCATCAATGTCTATTTGTTTGAAACGTAAAGACCTTGTTAATAAAACTAAGTCGAGACTGTTACCCAGTAACCAGTCCTCGGTTCATGCTACTTTATATTCATATACAACCTTGTTTAATGTCTCTGTACCTTTTACCTGACCTGGGTACTAACCCAAACCCTGTCCATTAACTGACAGTTCCTTTCTCAAAGTTTTCACTGGTACATTATACTCACAGTATATAGGAAACAAACAGTCTTCTCCTATTTAATTTACTGTAACTTCAATGCACATTAATTTTTCCTATCAGGGACTACCAGTTTGGAACCGTACCTGATTACCAATGTCAGGAATGGTTTTTCAAACAAAAGGTCACCTGAGCTTTAATTCTGCTCTCCACCCAGCCATGAGATCCATCCCTCAGACGGTATTCTCCCCCCGAGCCATCCTGCAGGCCTCCAGCTCTCAACAGGATTTGTGCACTCTTTGTGCCAGGTTATCTGATCCTAACCAGACTTAACCCTCTCTTCTCTTCTGCACTTTTTCTCTTCTTGGAAAAAGATTGTTTTCTCTCTCTGTCTGTCCTCCCAGCACAGAATTCCCTCAGCCAGGACTTTTCCTGTTTTGGAGGGTAGTTCCATCAGTTATCACAACTGATCATTTCTTTTAAGATTCACCTCTTAGAGGCTGCTAGCAATTTCAAGAAAATATTTAAATTACTTAATCAAAATAGTTTGCCACAGTTTTGTTTAAAACATAACAACAACTGTATTAGTCTTTTACCACAGTAACTTTTCGAATTTACATGAATCTGGGGTCATTACATCTCCCCCTCCTGAGATTGGACATCGTCTCGATGTCTGTCTCCTTTAAACAGGTTTGGGTAAGCTTCTCTAAGGAGTTCCTCATCCTCCCAAGTGGCCTCCTCTGGTCCATAGTGCTGCCACTGCACTTTAGCTTGGGAAATAACCCGTTTCCGCAGCTGCACTTCTCTCCGGTCGAGAATGGTCAGTGGTTCGACCAGAACCTCGCCTTCCGGCTCGACCTGCAATCAGCAACAGATTTAATTACTTTTCAGTTTAGAAATAACGCTTATCTATAGTGACCAGATTAATTCTTACCCGAACATTCTGCCATTGAATCACATGTTTAGGATCGTAAACGTATTGCTTTAATACGGATACGTGAAACACATTGTGGATTCTAATATGGCTTGGTAGGGCAAGTTGATAAGCTACCGGCCCCACTTTTGCCAAAATCTGGAAAGGTCCAAAGTAGCGAGGTGCTAGTTTGGCACATCCGCTCCACTGCAAGGTACTCCTCCTTGGCTGGATTCTTACAAATACATGATCCCCAACTTGGAATTCCTTAAATCTTCTTTTGCGATCAGCGAAACTTTTCTGTCTGTCTTGAGCGGCTTTTAAGTTGGTGCGCACCCTCTTTACCGTATCCTCCATTTCCTTGAGCATATCAGGACCAATTCGCAACCTGTCCTCCGGTCCATTCCAGCTTGCAGGTGTGCGGCACTTCCGCCCATACATAACCTCGAAAGGACTCATCTGTGTTGAGGAATGATATCCATTATTATATGCGAATTCGACCAGGTGAAGATAATCTTCCCATTGGGTTGGCTTCATCATAACGCATGCTCTCAGCATGTCTTCCACAACCTGATTCACTCGTTCTGTTTGGCCATCTGTTTGGGGATGATAAGCTGTGCTAAAGTTCAGCTGTGTCCCCAGTTCAGCAAACAATGTCCTCCAAAAGGTTGATGTAAATTTGACATCTCGATCGGAGATAATCACTTTCGGAAGTCCATGCAATTTGAACACATTTTGCATGAAAATATGAGCAATTTGCACAGCCTTATATGTCGACTGCACTGGTATGAAGTGTGATGCCTTACTCAGCTTATCCACTACCACCATAATGGAATCATTATTTTTCTTTGTTCTAGGCAGTCCAGTTATAAAATCCATGGAGATAGTCTCCCATTTCCATTCCGGAATGGGTAAAGGTTGTAACAGCCCTGCTGGGTGCATGTGTTCCGCCTTAATCTGCTGACATTCTAGACATCGTGCTAGATACTCAGCTATCTCCTTCTTCATTTTTGGCCAGTAGTATTCTTTTCGGAGAGCGGTAACCATTTTCTGGTAGCCCGGATGTCTAGTATAATGGCTGGTATGAAATTCATCCAGAATCAGCTTCTTCACACTACCTTCATTGGGTACATACAACTTTTTATTAAAGCACAACATTTCAGCATCATCTAGTTTATACCCTTGTTGTATTTCCTTACCAGATTGCTGCTGTATTTGTTGTTTAATGTGCTGATAAACAACATCTCGTTCAGCTGCTATTTTTATCTTTTCCAATAGAGTACTTTGCCACTTACTGACCGAAATCTTGCACACGCACTGCACCTTCCGACTTAATGCATCCGCTACTCGGTTCTCCTTCCCCTTTAAATGCTTAATTTCAAAGTCAAACCCGCTCAAGAAGTCAGCCCAGCGAGCTTGTCTTGTATTTAAGGTGGGTTGACTGAAATAGTTTGTTAGGCTGTGGTGCTCTGTTAACAGCAGAAACTTTTAGCCCAAAAGGTAGTGCCGCCACATTTTCAGGGCATGAATGACGGCAGCCAGCTCCAAATCGTAAGCAGAGTATTTCTGCTCATGCTCTTTCAGCTTCCTAGATTCATAAGCAATGACTCTTCCTTCTTGCATGAGCACTCCTCCCACACCTTCTTTACTTGCGTCCGTGCAGACCACGTAATCCTTATTAGGATCAACTATACTTAACACAGGTGCGGTAGTGAGTAAGTGCTTGAGCTGTTCAAGCTCTTCTGGCATTCTGAGGTCCACTTAAATACTTTTCCCTTCTTTTGCAAGGAGGTGATAGGGTATGCTACCCTCGAAAAGCCTTCAACAAATCTTCTATAGTAACCTGCTAACCCCATAAAGGACCTAATATCTGCCACGTCCTTTGGTATAGGCCACTCCATTATAGTTCTGATCTTCTCAGGGTCTACTGCGATTCCTTCCTTGGTGATTACATGGCCCAAATATTGTATCTCCTCCTTGTAGAAATCACATTTACTAAACTTTGCATATAATTGATGTTCCCGCAAAGTTTGCAACACCAACCTAAGGTGTTCCTCATGCTCCTTTCTTGATCTGCTGTAAATTAGAATGTCATCTATGAATATCAGCACAAACTTATCTAAAAACCGATGAAACACACTGTTCATCAAACACATGAAAGTAGCAGGTGCATTGGTCAGCCCAAAAGGTAGCACCACGAACTCATAATGCCCATACCGCGTTCTGAAAGCGGTCTTAGCGATATCTTCCTCTTTTATTCTGATCTGATGGTAACCAGATCGCAGATCAATTTTAGAGAATACCGTTGCTCCCTTCACCTGATCAAAAAGCTCATCGATCCTAGGCAAAGGATATTTGTTTTTGATCGTAAGCTTATTCAGCTGACGATAATCAATGCACATCCGAAAGGTTCCATCTTTCTTTTTGACGAATAGCACTGGGGCTCCCCAGGGTGATACGCTGGGACGGATGTAATTTTTATCTAACAACTCCTGCAGTTGCATTTTTAATTCTGTTAGTTCTGGTACACTCATACGGTAGGGTGCCCGTGATACAGGTGCTGCCCCTGGGATCAGCTCAATAGTGAAATCCACATCCCTTTTTGGTGGTAATCCCGGCACTTCCTCGGGAAAAACATCTGCAAACTCCTGTACTATCGGAATGCTACCCAACATAGCGGTTTTATCTTTTTGATTTGCGTATCCCACCTAAATAGCGTAGATTTGACATTTCTTCTTGATGCACTTAGCTAGCTGAGTTGCTGTAATGGGTCGGATCTGCACAGGGTGTCTGATTCCTTGCAACTCCTGCTGCTCTCCCAGGTCATCCTTATAATAGATGGTCTTGGTCTTGCAGTTCACTAAGGACCAGTGTTTCTCCAGCCAGTCCATCCCAATCAAGATATCATAGGAACCCAACGGTAATACATTCAAATCCGCCACTATTGGCTGTCCTGCTATGGCTAAGGAGAAATTATTTACTTTGGCCAAGACTCGCCTCTTGGCTCCTGTAGCTAGTTGGACTAGCCACGGATTCCTGAACTTTTCAGCTTGCAGTTTACATTGTTCTACTATTTTCGGACTAATATAACTTAAAGTAGCCCCTGGGTCTATAAGAACAGCTATGGAAAGGTTTGATATTTTACCTTCGAATTCAACCATAGATGGCTGGTACTCCGCTTGGCGGTCCTCCAGCGCTGCATTGATTCTGGGTACACTACGTGCCACGTCCCCAACCGTTGATGCTTCATGAATCTGGGATATCTGGTCTGTCCCTTTTCTCTGTGGGCAGTTTTTAACATAGTGAGGTCCTCCACAGCCCCAGCATTGCACTGGCGGTCTGGTCATCCCCTCACCTTCTGGTCTAACAGTCTGCTCATTGGCTTTAGATTCGCTCATTGGTCTGGACCGGGGCGCATTCCTTGCAACAGGTCTACTGCCTAGCCCTTTACCAGCACCTTTATTCCCACTGCTGCGACTCCCTTTGCTGCTCCCAACCATCCGACCGCTTCTTTTATCATTCCATCTTTTGCTTGAAGTGTCCCCCTTTTGTTTACTCTGCTGGTAGCAGATTCTCGCTTTACGGATGGCCTCATCCATGGTTCTAGGATTATCGAATTCAATCCTTTCCCTTATATGTGAAGGTAAGCTGCTCACAAACCTCTGAACCTTGGCTTTCTCCTCCTTGATGTAAGGTACATAACGTAACAACGAGGTAAAACGGTTAATGAACTCGTCCATGGTCTGCTGTCCCAGTCTTAAGTCATGAAATTCCCTTGCCTTTTCATCATAGAAGCGCTCAGTCAGGTACCTTTCTTTAAAATATTTCTGGAACTTTTCCCATGTAATGGTTCGTTCACTGACCCCCTTGACAATCTTGATTTCCTCCCACCACAAGGTTGCCTTACCTTGTAACTGGAAGATTGCCAATCTTGCCTTCAGATTGTGGTCGTACTCATACAACTGAAAATACTTATTCATATTGATCAACCAGGCTTCCGCAGCTTCCTCCTGTTCACCATCAAAATGTGGAGGTTTAATCTTTCGAAATTCTCCCTGCAGTTCCATTTTCTGACGTTTCAAAGTTTGCTGCTGAGGTGCATTATCAGAGTGATTTTCCTTGTTGTCAGAGTTTTCAGGTTCCATTTGATAGTCTTGTTCTTCTGTTATCCTCTGCTGTTCTGCACTGGGGTTGGACAGGGGTGGGTTCTGCCTGTCTGACAGGCTCTTCAGAATCTTTTCCTGTTCAACTGTTAAGCGTGCGTTGTCCTCTCGCAACCGTGCCATCTCATTTTTCAGTTCCTGGACAGTTTCCAGGATTGCAAGGTTGGTACTCCGTGATTCTGCACCCAATTGCACCCACAGCTCTACATTCTCTTGAGGGTTACTGCCGGGTCCTTGCATTTTGTCTCCTCTTTGGTTTAACTGCTAGCTGTTGCAATTCTGTATTTCATTCCAATAAACATAACACAGTTAAGTACATTGTTAGCTTGCATAAGTTTGCTTGGTGTACCCTTCTGCATACTGAATATGTTCTACCTGAGGCCACAGTGTTGAAACTGGGCTCTGATACCAATTTGTCACGACCATATCCACATATACATAATGTTTTTTTAAAATATATATATATATATATATATATATATATATATATATATATATATATATATATATATATATATCAACCTTCCTAATCTTAATGTTCACCATAAGATTATCCAATTCTATGTGCGCACTTTACATTTACAATCATGGTACATATTAAACGTATACTTATATACCATTGGCATAAGTTAATCGAATACGTAATACGTTATCCCAGGTACACATATATCACTGACATGCGTTATTCATTTAAGGTGCTCTGCATTATATATTCCACACGATATTAACTTAGCAATAGCTATGCCTTTGGGTGTATACTCTACCCATATTACAATCTATTCGGGATATTTTCAACGACACTGTAATTAATGGTGTGGGCTTTGATGGTCCCGCCGCAGTCCTTACTGGATGACAGATCACACTTACCTTAAAGGCATCAGTCCTTCCGGGGCAGGTGGCAAGGCCTGGTTTCTCCGGCCATGTGATGCTTTGGTATTGCGGATTTTGGTCTTACCGCCACAGACTCCCGCCTTACTTCGACGGTCCAGATTCCATTCGGAGATCGAAGGGTTGGAAATCGTTCAAGGGTTGGCTGAGATATTTAAGTGGCTTCACACTGTCATAGCGTTTATTTGGTGTCCTCGGTCTTTGCGAACCTGGTTCAGTGTTCCTTCTCAAACTCGACTCCATCAACCTTATGCCTTCAGCCTGCAACGCTCCGGGGTTTGCATTCCGCCCAGAACCGAATCCTCACAGGTATAGCATTGTTTGACAGTCTTCTTTTATGGTTTGATGCTTTGTTATCCACGGATTGATACTTACAGTTCATATGTTTCCTTGCCGAACTTGTGCAGCCGCATACTGCTACGCTCCGGACAAATCCACGGTGTCTTCCCCAGCAAAACATTCCTTCGATAACATACAGGTATGATTCGGCATGCGAAGCTTGGTTTACTCAATAGTGGTTAAGGTTTTCGGTCATGAGCTACCATGTGTATTTTGGTGCAGACCTCTGCTTCCCAACACTGTTATCTCATTTCCGCTACCGGGTATTTTCTATGGAAAACCCTTACAGCTACCTTTGCTGCAAACGGTGGTGATTTCACTATTGAAAGATTAATGTTTATAGAAAAGTCTCGGGGTTCTGTTACATATACACATTCATGTCCTTCTATTTGGATTACAGACTATTCTGTAACAAGTTTGGTACGTTTGTCGTAGATTACATGGTTTCGGATTTGGTTCTTAAGCACAGAACTCGTAATGAGTATTTTGGGACTTGTCCCCTTCCTCAAATGTATTGATATATTTATGTTTAACGTTTCACCGTCAGTGCTGTTTGTATTTTCAACTGAACATTAAATCCTTTAGCCCTCAGGGTATTTTCCGTCGGTTTAATGGATTGTTTCAATTTGTTTGCCCGATACTCAAATTAGAGATATGGGTTAATATTTCGCTGTTGGTTTGTTTATTCACATACGGCTTCCGCCTCTGAGTTATTAAGTTATATGATAATCTTTGTTAACAAACTCTGTTTTCTAAAGTTCTTATATCGCCAGTCTGCATTATATGCCCTCGGCGAATGTTCAACGTTTGCTTGCTAGGCCTTTTCTCTGTGGACAAAGGCTACTCTTCGTGCATGGTTTCTTGCCTCTGCATCAGTTTCCGCACAGTTTCTCTGATTTAATATGAGGGTTTACCTTTATAGTTGCATGCACAGGCCCTCGGGTTTTAATGTGATTATTTACCATCTCCGTATGCATGCACAGGTTCTCCATTAATGTTACTATCATTTCTTTACAGTTATATGCTCCAGCTCTCGGATTGATATAAATATCCTTCTTATCGATTGCATGCATCGCAAACGGATATGTATTACCACTGTTATTGTCTATTATTATAACACACAGTTCTTTAACTTATTTGTATTCCACCTGTACATGGTTATAGCTTTATAAATACAGATTTTGTTGTAATATTCATACTGCGAGTACAGTGACCCGGTAACGAATATTTAATGAAATATAATGAATCTCTGTTCTATATATTCCTCCGTTTGCCAATACTCTCTGCATAGAGTCATTGTTGGTCACACACAGTTTAATATCCGCTTATGATATTTACTATCTCATTGTTCCTCCGTTGCGGGGTTGATTCCGACTACAGTCGGTATTATTTTTAACTCAGAGGTTTAAGTCTTGAGCTAATGGCCTCTCACAGCTCTCGACTCAGATATCAGTCTTGTAGTTCACTATTGTATTGTTTAGTTCATCAATGTCTATTTGTTTGAAACGTAAAGACCTTGTTAATAAAACTAAGTCGAGACTGTTACCCAGTAACCAGTCCTCGGTTCATGCTACTTTATATTCATATACAACCTTGTTTAATGTCTCTGTACCTTTTACCTGACCTGGGTACTAACCCAGACCCTGTCCATTAACTGACAGTTCCTTTCTCAAAGTTTTCACTGGTACATTATACTCACAGTATATAGGAAACAAACAGTCTTCTCCTATTTAATTTACTGTAGCTTCAATGCACATTAATTTTTCCTATCAGGGACTACCAGTTTGGAACCGTACCTGATTACCAATGTCAGGAATGGTTTTTCAAACAAAAGGTCACCTGAGCTTTAATTCTGCTCTCTACCCAGCCATGAGATCCATCCCTCAGACGGTATTCTCCCCCCGAGCCATCCTGCAGGCCTCCAGCCCTCAACAGGATTTGTGCACTCTTTGTGCCAGGTTATCTGATCCTAACCAAACTTAACCCTCTCTTCTCTTCTGCACTTTTTCTCTTCTTGGAAAAAGATTGTTTTCTCTCTCTGTCTGTCCTCCCAGCACAGAATTCCCTCAGCCAGGACTTTTCCTGTTTTGGAGGGTAGTTCCATCAGTTATCACAACTGATCATTTCTTTTAAGATTCACCTCTTAGAGGCTGCCAGCAATTTCAAGAAAATATTTAAATTACTTAATCAAAATAGTTTGCCACAGTTTTGTTTAAAACATAACAACAACTGTATTAGTCTTTTACCACAGTAACTTTTCGAATTTACATGAATCTGGGGTCATTACATAGGTCCACTATACAACATCTGGCCAAACTTATATCAAAATTTCTTGGTCGAATCTCGCCATCGATTTGAAAACGCTCCTGGACGACACATTCTTGATGTTGTTGCAAAGGTTGATTTCAATCAATTCGCACTTCAACTTTCTTATAAATAAATCCTCTCATTCTAGTAGAGAAAATTAAAAAATGATAACGCGTGGCCTAGATGGCCCATCTATCTCCTGCGCAGTAATATTTCAGCAAGGGATGGGAGAGATAGCACGTTCAACCAATAAGAGAGAAAGTTCAGTCTTGGTTCTGCTAATACCAGCAATGGAGACACGGCTCAAACTCCACGAATATACACAAGGGTAGCTCGACCTCTTCCTTCAATAATAAACCCAAGAATCTCAACCCTTTTTTATTGGAAATGACCCCAATGATGTAAAAAACTTCACCGAAGGTATTCAAAAGGCATTCAACTAATACCATATGCACTTCAGTATATGTGGATCTGCTGAATCCAGAGCAGACACAGGAGCCAGCGATGGAAAACTGCGGGGAGCAACTACTCACCTTCTGGCCGGTGGCACAGTGGCCAGAAATTACATAGATGTCATAATGGTGGCCGGTGTTCTGGGAGTGATGGAGCCCAGGTCTCAAGTCTTGTTAAACAATTTGGCAAGTCGGACCTGCAATTTAAATCACGCAGAGGCCTTAGAATTTCTTCTATTGACAGTCTCCACAACCATCCATTCGATTCTGCTAGAGATTTATTTTGAATCTGTCCTCCTTAATGTCTTCACCTTTTATAGTTCTTTCATTTTCTGCAGGCCAACTCGTGCTAGTATCACGCAAATAAATGTTTTCTTCGAACAAGAGGCTGCATATATTGCATATTATTTAAAATCCGATGCTCACGCAGGTCACGTCTCTGAGTAAGACCCTCACAGTTTAGAATGAGGCTTTTAAAGAAGAAAGCCCAGAGAGTTGATCCTTGTGGGAAGCTTGAATTGGAGAAGGTTATAGGTTTGACAACAAGAAATTGTAGTGGCTTTGCTTTCAATTTTTCAAATGGAGATTTTGCCTATCTTGCTAGGTGTGCCGTTGTCGTGTACAAAGTTGATGCAAATCACCAAGTCCGATTCCTTGTGGCCTCTAGAACCCCAAACGCATTGAATTGCCTGGCATATTCACACAATGGGGGCAATTTTATTGCAGCTGGAGAAATAATGCGAATCTTTACACACCAGAATGTGTAGAGGAGAAGATATCCATGACACCGTTGTTTATGGCTCAAGGACTTGGCCTCGATGTCATAGATCCGCAAACCGATATGGGAGACAGTGGTAGAAACTCTTCATGGAAAGGGGTTTCCACTGGTGGAAGTAGTGGTGGTGACGGATTTGTTGCTGGGCTGCTTCAAGGAAAAGTGACCTTCAATTACAACTGTAATATTATTCTCAAGCTCCCATGTTTGAGACCTCCATTCGATTATGAGCAAGGAACACTATGTTAAAAAATCCATTCAACGCAATTTAATGCCATTCAATAAAATGGCAGTTTAATACCATATAAATAGCGTTAATATGCAGATTAAGAGAGCCGTGGAATATTAAATAAACCCACAGCGTTATACCATAGTTCAATATACCATTCCACAATGTTTAAAGTTATTTGTTGTTTGAATAGTAAGCCAGAAACAGACGTTACTCAACAACCATTTGAAATTTCAACACTAATGTTGTCCATCCTCGAATGTTAAACTCGCCATCAACCGAGTAACAGAGTGTGTTACTATCCTTTCCTTGTCCGTTGTCACCACGTTTCCACTGTGCAGAGCAACCACACCATTACGTAGAAGGTCTCCGGTTTATATCCAGTAGGGTATTGTGCAACATGTCAGGCCATCATTCAACGTTTTAGGCCATCATTCAATGTTTCAATAGTGAGTTTGCAGCAAAGGCAGTGCTGGAAAGGCAGCGCGTTATGGATAGAGATGAGTTTGCAGAGAATATGAAACGGTTTTGAAGTCTGAGCGTATGAAAAAAAATCATAAATAGAATATGTCAGGGCAGCGCAGGTGTGGCAGACAGAACTATAGAGAGAGCAAACAGTAACTCCACAAAGCAAACAATGACTCAAATATGAGCAAGGCCAGAATTCGCCTGCTCTGATACCATGTTAAATACACATGGACAACAAGAGAAAATATGAAAGATAAAACATGTAGTACATTTTTTATTAACAGGAGATATACATTTATAGTACATTGCTTGACCATTGGGTTTCACATCCCAAGGTCTCTTGGACTCCTTTTGTCCATTGGGCTTCCACACTAACCCATTGAGGATTAGGTGTCCAACAGGTCAAGCCACAACAAATGCCACCATCTCAACAAATCCTTTTGCTGCTCTAAACCCTCCAGAAGACCAACTAGAACTTGAAGAGGGAGAGGTGCAATAGAATATGGAACAGATAGCAGACACATAAATAAACTCAAGATCTCAGGAACGAACTGTAGAAGCCATTTCAGAAACCCTTTGTGTAGATGCATTCCAATAGGAAAATTAGGGCCCTCCAGTAGGTGCCACTTCCCCACCCTCTTATGCAAAAATGACCAAAAAGAAAAAGTTGATAGACAGTCCTGGTTCTTCCAAAGATGAACCTCTTGAGCAATCCAACAAAAAGGCAGGAAGGAAGTCTCGCAAGGAGATCAGAGAAGAAGAGGTGGAGTGACTAAAGATGCAGGGCAGTCAGTCCATAATCGAAATGTCACTAGGCAGAAACACAAGGACCAGACCCCCAAAGGGTGGGTCTGCACCACCCCTCTCTAGTAAATAATGTAGATTGTCTCTTGGAATTGCAGGGGTCTGGGAAACCCTCTGAAAGCTGAAGCAGTAAAAGATCTATTAAGAATGGAAACCTCAGACATTCTCCTACTCCAAGAGACAAAGATAGAAGAAGATGCTCTTCTATCTTTAAGTCGAACCAAATGGAAAAAGAACTCAGGAAAAGCGGTCAGTGCCCGAGGTACTTCAAGGGGCCTTGCAACCTTATGGTCGGAGGATATGTTCCAGCTTAAAAGCTCCTTTGCAACCCAACACTGGATATATACAGATCTTCTACATCTCCCAAGTAAGATTTCTTTAGCTCTCTTCAATCTTTATGTTCCTGTTAACTTCCTGGAAAAGAAGGACTGCTGGAATTCTCTCTCAGACTTCCTAGAAATCTATGCCCCCCCAAACATCATTCTAGTGGGGGATCTCAACATCACTCTAGACCCAAATGAGAAAAAAGGTGGAGTATGGGGTAAAGATCCCTTCCATGCCTCGGTGGAGTCTCTGATTCTCACATGGGACCTTCTGGACCTCAAACCTAAGAAAGGTCATTATACCTGGACCAACAACAGAGTTGGTAATGCCAACATTGCTGCCCGTTTAGACTATTTCCTAGTTCAAAGTACTCTGCTAGAGGGGAAGCATTTAATCTCTTCAAAAATTTTGCCCAAAATAACATCTGATCATAATCCCATCTCGCTACTGATAGAGAAAGACAAGGACTTGGGCCCTATTCCCTTTAGATTCAACCCTCTTTGGGTATCGAGAGATGGTTTTATGGGCATAGTGGCTCACTTTTGGTCGCAACAAGTTGAAGGATCCCCCAGCTTCATGTGGGAACAGAAACTCAAATACACTAAGTCTGCATTAAAAGCCTAGGTAAAAAAAAAACCCCTTTCCACTCCAATGAGCCATAGACAAAAGACAATTCAGGCTCTAGCTAAGATTCAATTAGGCATGGAAGGATCTGAAATCACCAAAGCTTAGCTTCTTATCGAACAAAACGCCCAATTCAACTCCTTTATTTCCTTTCGACAGGAAGAGGAATATTGGTGCCTTAAGTCTCGCAGCCTCTAGCTCCAAGCTGGAGACAGAAACACAACTTTCTTTCACAGACAATGCAGAGCCTGTCTCTCTCGGAATCACATTTCCGAAATATCCAATAAGGAGGGGGAAGTTATCAAAGTACAGTCTCTCATAAAATAAGCAGCCACAACCCATTTGCAGCATCTGTTCCAGGAGGATGGTTCTTCCAATGATGACCTGGCTGCCGAATTTTTGTCAAACATCCCCTCTCTTGTCACTGCAGATGTAAATGCTAGGTTAATGATGCCTTTTTCTGAAAAAGAGATAGTTGAAGTCATTTGGTCAATGCAGCCGGATAAAGCACTTGGGCTGGATGGCTTCATTATACATTTGTACAGAGCTTGCTGGAAAGCAATAAAACTTGACCTTCTCAGAATGGTAAAAGCATTCCAAAAGAAAGCCAAAGTGGGAGGGTGCACCAACTCCACCTTCCTTTCCCTTATCCCAAAAGGAGTTAACCCTGAGACTTTCGATAGGTTCCGACCAATCTCTTTATGCAATGCCTCCTACAAGATCCTTGCCAAACTCTTAGCCAATAGACTCAAGCCTCTGTTAGGGAACCTGATCTCTCCTTTGCAGGGCAGTTTCGTCAAAGGAAGGCACCTCATAGATAATGTGATCCAAGTGCAAGAAGCCCTCCACTCTAGCCACTCTCAAAAGGAAAAAGGCATGCTCATCAAGTTGGATATGTCAAATGCTTTTGACTGGGTTAAAATTTCATTTCTCTATAAAATCCTCCTCTCCTTCGGTTTTAGTTCTGAATTTGTCAACTTGATAAAAGCCTGCACACAAAGACCTTGGATAGCCCCCCTGGTCAATGGCAGACCTTCTGACTTCTTCCAAGCTTCTAAAGGGCTTCGCTAAGGATGCCCATTATCACCCTTTCTTTATATCTTGATGGTAGAATCCCTAAGCAGAAAGTTGATAGCGGAACTGGAAGTAGGCACTATTCTAGGTATCAAGGCAGCAAGAGGGGTGGATCCTATAAACCATGCCTCTTTGCAGATGACTCTCTCCTATTGGGAGGGGCCTCGATTAAGATAACAAAGGCTTTCAAAGAAATCTTTCAACACTTTTGTTTAATCACAGGAGCCTTGATCAATAAAAGAAAAAGTGTGGTTTATGGCTGGAATGTAGATCACCCAACTATTCTTCGAATTTCCTGCATATTGGGATTCCCTGGGTATGACAAGTGGGAAAAGATCAAATATCTAGGCCTTCCCTTAACCTTGGGACCAAGCCCTCCCTCCCTTTGGACTGAAGTAATTATCAAGATAAAAGCAAAAATAGCATATTGGTGAGGCCAATGGCTAACAAAGGCAGGAAGTTGGTTTTGATAAAGGTAGTCTCCCTTCCCATCTTCCAGTTTTCGCTCTTGCTAGCTCCTAAGTCTATCGTAGAACAAATTTCCAAACTCCTCCGGGACTTCCTATGGAACGGGGGCAAGGGCAATCAGAGCAAGTTACATCTGGTAAGATGGGATATCCTAAATAGACCACTCCAGCAAGGTGGGTTACAAATACGGGATCCAGGCTTAGCAAATTTGGCTCTCGGTGGAAAAATCATATGGAAATTGTATGCAGATAAAAATCATCTGTTCAGCAAGATCCTCTGGAAGAAATATTTAAAGGGAGGCTCCCTGAGAAATCTCACAACTACTTCTACTCCAACAGGAACAACAATATGGAATTTAGTCAGAAGAAGCATCGACCATATACAACAACATTTATACAGAATACCGGGTAATGGACAGAGAACATTACTGTGGGAGGACACCATTCAAGGGAATGCCCCATTGGCCACCTTAAATTCCTGTAACGATTTAAAGATCTGGCTAGTGAACAAAGGACTCCTCCGGCTTGCAGACATATGTTCTTGGGACAGCAAAGGGAATTGGGCAGGATGGACTTTTCTAGGGGTTCCTGACCCTCTGGAAGCACAAAAAAACTTGCTCTATGCAGCTCTCTCTGGCCTCGCCCTTGTCCATCGTTCATCCAAAGATAAATGGGGGTGGGGAAGAACCAGAATTTATACAGCAGCTCAAGGATTCTCCTCTCTACAAGTCACACACGCATCTTTGCTGACACTGAAGCTCTAGAAATCCGTTTGGTCTCCCTTTTTCCTTCCAAAGGTGAACTTATTCACTTGGTTACTCTTGCATAAAAAGGCACTAACAGGAGAAAATCTAAACAATAGAGGCTTCCACAGCCCCTTTAGATGTTGCCTATGCACTTCTACTATCGAAACCTCTGACCATTTATTGGTTGATTGCGTTTTCACACAAGAAGTCTGGAAGATGGTCCTCCATGGACTTAGCATCCCCACCCCCTCCCAGATATCAGTTGTTTCTCTCTACACCTCCGGGGAATATCAAAATCTTGAGAAAAAAACTAAAAATTCAGGTTGGAAAAACATTTGGCAAGCTATTCCAAAATGCCTTTGGTGGAAAGTGTGGTTGGCTCGAAATGAGTGTGTTTTCAACAACAGGCTCCCGAAATCAGTGGAAGTGGCTGCCAAAGTAAAAGCTCTCTTGTTGGAAATAGTAGATAAATCAGATTTTGCCTTTACTTTATCTGCAGAAGTGTCTACGTGGCTAGGACTCTATGTGATAGGAGAAAGGAAAGAATCAATCAACAAACCGATGAAAGCTCCTACTTGGCACCTGTGTCTCACTGAAGGTGACTTTCTTACGTGGTGGCAGGGGACCTCAAAAGCCACTATCTTCTTTGATGGAGCATCCAAGGTGAATCTAGGCACTGCAGGCATAGGAGGATTTATTCTTTCCTCGGATAGATCAAATAAAATCAGCTACAATTGGGGCCTAGGCATAAGTTCGAACAATCAACCAGAGAGTTAAAGCCTCTTAAAAGCTTGCTAGATTGCGAAGGAGATAGGTTATAAAATAATCCAAATATTCGGAGACTCGGAGCTTCTGATTAATATCTTAAACTCCGAAGATTATTTTCATAACCCATCTTTAAACAAAACCTTGCAGAGAATCCGAAACACATTGAAAGACTTCAACACAGTGGACTCATACCATATTTTGTGGGATTTAAACAAGCAAGCAAACTCGCTGGAAAATAAAGGCTGCCTGCTGTCTCAAGGTAATCTTAGCCTTAATGGAGGGCCCTGCTCGATTCATCCTTTGCCTTAGACAATCTATAGAAGGCAGATCTGCAAGCAGCAAGCAGATGGAACAACAAGCACAAGGATTATCAAGCATAAGGAACAACACCAGAATGAACAACAACAGATGTCAGAAGGAACAACCGCAGAAGGAACAACAACTAGAAGGAATAGCAGTAGAAGGAACAACACCAAAAGGAACAACAAGCAGAAGGAACAGCAGAAGAAAGAACAACATCCGAAGGAACAACAGATCGAAGGAACAGTAGCAGAAGGAATAACAAGCAGATGAAGGATCAACAGAAGAAAGAACAACAACTAGAAGGAACAACACCAGAAGGAATAGTAAGCAGAAGGAACAACATCCGAAGGAACAAAAGGCCGAAGGAACAACAACAGAAGGAACATCATCCGAAGGAACAATAAGCCGAAGGAACAGCAGGCCGAAGGAACAACAGGCCAAAGGAACAACATCTGAAGGAACAGCGTTTGAAGGAACAACAGGCCGAAGGAACAACAAGCAGAACGAATAACAGCAGAAGGAACAACAAACTTAAGGAACAACAAAAAGAAAAACACAAGGAAAAGGTCGCAGAATTTTCTCTTCCAGAGATATTATGTAAGACACAAAACAAGAATAGCCAAAGAAATCACTGAATTTTTGAATATAAGCACAGGAGAAGGGACTATGTCATCAACTCATTCTCATTGCTCAATGTTTAAAAGCTACTGTCGATTGTAATAGGATCATGCTCCACTTTTGGAAATAAATATACTAATCGTTCTTGTTAAAAAAAAAAAAAGTATGAACACCAAGTATTGAAATGTTGGTATTGAAGGACGCACCAATGTTCCAAAGTGTGGTAAACACTTGGGTATAACACAAGGTTGTGTGTGAATATTATAAATAAGCATTGGGGTGTTGTTGATTATGAACTAGCGACAATAGCTCGTTATGGTTAACATAAAGTGTTGGTTTTATAAATGCAAAGTTTGTAAAGTGGGGTTGAAGGAAGCACTTGGTTATATTCCGCAAGTTAGAACACAATGCATTTTTAAATATTGGGATTGAAGGAAGTGTCTGGTCATATTGAAGTACTATGAATAGATAACATGGTAAAGCATAGTTTCAAAGCGTGTGAGTTGAAGGAAGTGCCTATGTTAAATGCTTGAGTTGAAGGAAACACTTGGTTCAAAGAAACATAACATAAGGTGACTACACAAAATTCAGAGAAGTAGCGTGGACTATTGCAGAAGAGATTACATAGAAAATTTCATAGGTCTCATGTAATTTGGTGCCTACAAAACAATAGAGGGGATTGTTGTCTCCCATAGGTTTGTTCCTACAAAGTAGCTGAAGGGACTAGTGTCTCTTATAGGTTGGTGCCTACAAATCCTACAACAGAGGGAATTGGTGTCTCTTGTAGGTTGGTGCCTAGAAATAGCAACAGAGGAGATTGATGTCTCATATATGTTGGTGCTTGCAAATATTACAACAAATGGAATTGGTGTCTCTTGTAGGTTGATTCCTACAAAGTTTGTAAAAATAGGTTTGTGCTTACAAAGTTTGTATCAATAGGTTTACACCTATATAGTTTGTATTAGTAGGTTGGTGCCTATAACGATTTGTTGTAAAGAAGTTTTTAGTTATATCTTCTATTCATATGTGAGTTTGATTGATTATGATTCATGAATGTAAATAAGTAAGAAATTGTGTTATATTGATTCACCCCCCTTGCATTTGTGAATCCAACAAGTTTTGCTAACTTGAAAATTCAAGAAGGTTGGTAGTGTGACTAATATTTTGAGAATTAGATTGAATGCGAGTATAATATGGAAAATATGAGAGAAATTGCTTTTGATTTTCCACCCTCTTACTATTGCAAAGGAGACATGCTCTTTCATCGTTGGTGTTTTAGGAATTGACAAACACCCAGTTTCACTGTGAAGTTCATGAGAATTAGTTCATATCTTAACAATGTTCATTTTCTTCTTAATAATACTCAAGATAGATAAATATTTTTTATTTTCGATATTGGGGTTGAGCACCTCCTTATAATATCTCAATTTGCTTTTTTTCCCTCTAACTCTTTATTTTCCCATAGTTTCTCCTTAAACTTTGAAGTAATAATATTTTTTTTATTCCATAAAATATTCTCCTCCTTTATCCCCCATTGGTCTAGCGAAGGCTGGACATCCTTCTACCATCCTTGCTTGATCAAAGAGTGGGTTTTGGCTAGAATTAGAAGAATTTTTTGGAAACCTCTTGGCTTCCATGTTGTATAACTTTTTCTTATACATAAGATACCTAGTTATAGCCACATTTTCAATGCGGGAAAGACTTGCTTCAATCAAGAGGATAGGGTAGGGATTATTTCCTTTAATCTTGAGATTGTAGGTTATAAATTGCGTTTGGATCCATTTAAGATTTCTCCATGACTCTCTGGAGATGCTAAAACGCCAAACCTCACATCCACATAAAATAACAGGAGTGACGAAAGTTGCAAGAGGATTTTTTTTTTTTTTTTAATCCTATATCCAAAGATTTGCTGACTTACATTTGTTTTCAATCTCATGTTAAGCTTTCCATCCTCCACTATCCTTTTCTTAATGTTATAATTCCAATTGAGTTTGTGATAGATGTTGTTATAATTCCAATATAACAATAGACGTTTCATTGTAAATTATATCTATTAAAATACATTTTAATGGTTAGGAGGAGACATCAGCATAGAAATAATTTAGATTCAAATTTTACAAGTGTAAAAAATCTTTCTTTTTTTCAGAGAGAAAATCCATATATGGCCGAAGCCCTCATGATTACAATATGGCCGAAGCCAGTCAGAATACGGCCGAAGCGAGAATACAATAAGGCCGAAGCCAGACAGAATACGACCGAAGCCAACTAATACGGCAAAGCCGTCAGATATCGCCGAAGGGGGGACCTCCTCAGGGTTCGAACACGGCTGGGGGGAGCGAAAGCCATCCGCCCCAACCGTCATATCATGCACGCTGGGTGCACAAGTGTAAAAAATCTTAAGCGTGTGTTTAAAGGAAAAATATTTAGTTATGTTGAAAGCGTGGTCTATATTGGAATTGGGTTTGAGGAATTTTAAAATTTTAAATTATAGATAGTAGAAATTTGATAAATTGAGAGTATTCTTCATCTAATATATGATCTAATGGACAAGATAAAAAGTTTGCCCAACATTTTTCAATTTTTTGAGTTAATTACTAAATTTAATTTATTAAATAATAATTTGTAAAACATAACTATGTGTTACAATAAAGTGACTAATAATTATGAAAAATCTATGCATGAAACGTTTGCGCTCCATGCTTAAGGTTCAGGTTAAGGTTAAGTGTGCTTATTTATATGCCATTTTAATATTAAGAAAATTATTTAGTTAATCCAAAATATATTTGCATTCTGAGTAATTGAAGATCCCATAAATTGAACCCTGTCGTTGGCCCCTGACTCAACTCGTTTACTAAGTCTTCGATTTCTTTAAAATATCAAATGCGTTGAAATAAATCATTTATTTGAAGCGTACCAATCTCTGCCCCAACCGTGAGCGTTGGGAATAGATGATTAACTCCAATTTAAAGTAGGGTTTTGTTGTTACAGTGGTGAAATGTTCAAAAGGTTTTGTTGACTTAGAGTTTTAGGGTTTAGATGCTCTATATTTTACTTCCAATTGTTCAAACGATAACATTTTCATGAAGGTTTATTCCAAATGTTCAAACGATAACATTTCCATAAAGGTTTATCCCAAATGTTCTAAATTGTTAATTTTCAGATTATAATATTAACAAGTGTTTTTAGTATTAAATTATTATATTAATAATGTCATTAGTACCAATATTGTATTTAAAAAAATATTATTATTAATAGAATTGTTTGAATTCAAGCTTTTGTGATCCATAATTTGTTAATTCATGAAAATTTTGGAAAAAATCACATAGAGAGTATTAGGTCCACGCTTTTTGAACGACCCAGTGTGATTCATTTTCAGGACAAGATGAAGAGATAGATCTTGGAGGAAGGTTAAATAAGAAGGTAGGTCAACCTAACGGTCTTCAGGACAAGATGAAGAGATAGATCTTGGAGGAAGGTTAAATAAGAAGGTAGGTCAACCTAACAGTTAGAGGAAAACGACTACATTTGACTGGGGAGGGAAGTAATATTATGAACCAACTAAACGGCTATATACTCTAAATTGCTTAAATAATTAATACTTAATAATTATTTAATATATTAGTTAACTTATTCAATCTTTATTTATTAATGTATTTATTTATTTTATTGTCCGATTAGAAAAAATGAATAAACTAAACCACAATGAAAATATATAAATAAATAACTAAATAATAATATAAAATAAATAAATAATAATATAAAAAACACAGGTGAGGGAGTTCTTAAAATAAAAATATAAATAATTTCTGAAAAATTTCATCAATTAATAGAATTATTAATATTAATATTAATATTTATGACATTGGTATTAAGAAAAATGTTATTAAATATATATGTTTTTTTTTTTTTTTTTTCAGAGGGAAAATCAACATATGGCCTAGGCCGGCAGATATTTACAACATATGGCCGAAGCCAGCAGAATTCAGAATATTACGGCATAGCCGTTACAAATCAAAGGCCGAAGCCAGCAGATAACCGTCGTAGGCCGAAGCCAGCAGATACACGGGGTCCACAGCAGATAACCGTCGAAGGCCGAAGCCAGCAGATACGCGGGGTCCACAGACTACCACCGCAGGATTCGATCGCGGCTGGGGGGAGCGAAAGCCATCCGCCCCAGCCGCTAAGTCATGCACGTCGTGTGCCTATTAAATATATATGTTATTATACTCATGGAAGGTATGGTATTATATATTTAGTTTTTTTGACTATTTATTTGTTTGTTTTTGACAATTTCTTTTTTAGTTTATCTATAATTTAACATTGAAAATTCAAGTTCTATAATTTAAATTTATTTATTTATAAGGTGATTAGTTGAGGACTTATTATGGACTATTTAGTAACTTCCATTTCTATTAGTTACTAATTTTTTGTTTTTTTCTATTATTTCCATTTTCATGATTTTTATTTTTTTTTCTATATTTTCAATTTCAGATTACTTATTATTATATTAAAAATATATTTTAATAATTTTAATTATAAAAAATTATATATATTAATAAAAAATTAAAAAACACACATATTAAAGTATAAATAACATTATTTAATCATATTTCTTAATTTTTGATGATGACTTTCAACAATAGAATAATTTATTAATTGTTTTATTTTTGTGATAAAATTTTATGTTTTTATTATTTTTTAAATTTAATTAAGCTTTATTTAAAGTGCTAACTACTCTATAAATTTCGTTAATAATCTTATTATATCAATCACATTGATTTATAATAGTTAAATAAATAAAAAAATAAAAAATCATATACATAAAAGATTATCTGACACGACATTAAACATTATAAAAGAAACGGAGACATGACAATGAAAGCTATACCTAACCTCAATAACCTTCTAGAAAGATGAAAATGTATTATAATTTACTCATTTAAAATTTAGAAAGCGACATCCCTCCCATCCGAAAAAAAAACATAATTAATGATATAATTAATGCATGAACCTCAAAAAGGAATTTTAAAAATAAGGGAAAGGAGATGCATAAGGTGCTATGCATAGTCATACGCGCAAGTGGCTTGATATGTCATATCATATTATACTCAAAGTCTCGTAAGGAAGAAACATGACAGGCATCCCAGCACCACACTTTATATGGTGGTTGTCTTATCAGGTGTAAAGTTAGAAGATATAGCAAAACCCCAAGGGAAGCAATCAAAATGTGTTAAAAATCAATCAAATCACATCATAACAAAGTAGAATGATGATCATAGCCTAAATTGCTACATAATTCCATATCGTTCCAAATTTTCAAGACAATATGCTATAAATTATAAAGTATGGATTATTATTCTATTATTTTTATTTATTTGTTTGTGTAAAGTTTATTTTATGCTTTAAATTATGCTCTCTTTTTTCTCTAAATTATGCTGTTTTTTTTTTTTTTTTAAATTAGTGTTGCATGTTTCTAATAATCCATTTATTAATTTGTTTTATTTTATTTTATTTTTTATTTGGTATGTTTTAATTTTTTAACATTATTTTATATTTATATTTATTTTGTTTTATCAAGTAAATTCTAATGTTATTTGATTTTCAAATTGTTATATTGTTAATAGTATAAAATTATTTGTGATATTTTAAGTTTTTTGGTAAATTGTTGAATTTGTAATAAGAAATGTTTTTTTACTTGTGTTTTAGTTAAAGATGTTAATTCGAATTTAGTCCCATAGATATTTGAGTTAGTTGTTAGTTAATATGTGTGATGTGATCTATCACTGAGTTATTGTCAGTTAACTAATCTCTAGTTCTAGAATAGAGATAGACTTGAATTCTTGAGTTTAATTGAGTAGTTTGACTTTTGTTAACTCAATTGACTCTAAGCTAACTAGTTGCAACTACTAAATTTATCCCTACTAGGTCATGTAATTTGAATTGCCTATTGATACTAGATGAAGGCACAAATCTATTTATTCATTGTACACAGGTTTTTGTGTGAGGAGCTTAAGAACCAAGCAAAGCAAGAGAGCTTGAGAAGCAAACATATCAACTCTCTTGAAATAAGAGAAATTCCTATTTTTTAGGGAGGATTTGTGCTAGGAAATAGGAGCTCGCAAGCCTTATTTACCTAAGTGTGGGCTACTCTTGTGAGGAGTTGATCAGTTTTGCAGGGACTTTAGGTTTGAAGTAGATTATTTGTAATAGATCATACTGCTCAATTGATAATACAAATAAGCAGGGGTTTTTCCCAGTTGGGTTCCCCAGATATATTATCTGATTGTGTTTCTATTCATTGTTTTCTTTCCACAGAATTTTGGTAGAGAAATCTTGTGTCTTTTGTTATCATTTTGATCTCATTAGCAATTTCAAGGTTTCAAGGATTTTCTACATAAACAAGGAAACTCAAAGACCCCTAGACAAGGAGTCATTATTATCTTAGAATTGTTGTGTAATTGTTATTCTTCAAACTTTTTTTAGAAATATGGATTTATGTATAAATATTGAAAAAAATAAAATTTTGATTAGCAAGACAACTTCTTCTCAACTTTAGGAGAGAGTTTCTTCTCTATGGCATGTGAATAATCTATGACAACCACTTTCTCTCGAGCCATTCTTATTACCAACAAAAAATACTCTAAAACAAACACTTACCTCTTAAATAAGAGAAGACAACTCTATTAAGAGATGTGTTTGTGCTCCTTGCCCAATTATCCCACTCCATAATGTGATTTGCATTTTTATTATTGTTTACAAAATGTAAAAATGTTTAATAGTGTTTTTAGTGTTAACACTTATAATTTACCATAGTACTATCTATTAATTGTGTTTAGCATTTCCATGCAATTATAAATGGACAAAAAATCATTTTTTGTTCTATGAGTTAAGACACAATCATCAATACTAATATCTATGGACTTTCTAATAATGCAAATTACAATGAAACTATAAGCTTGTAGCTTGCTTATTTAAAAATCATTGTTGATTTTCTTTCATACTTTTGCAGAAATTGAATACCTACATCATGGGTTTGAGAAACCAATTGTGCGTCAAAACATTTAAGCTACAAATATCCTTCTAGGCCAATGTTTGAGCCCTCATCTATTGGAATGTGACTTAGAGAGGCTATTCATAAAAAACATAGTAATTTCAATTCTTAACTGTGCATCCAAATGTTTTAGCTATAAATATCCTTTTGGGCCAATAATTGAGCCCCCATTTATTGGAATGTGCCTTGCAAAGACTATTCATAGAAAACATAGTAATTTCAATTCCAAAAAACTTGACAGGCATTAGATTCCAGGCACCAAAGTACATGACAGTAGGATGCTTCACATTACAATGCAATATTTTCTGTTTCAGAAAAATTATTGTTATGACTTGTGAGGGCAATGAATTACATAAGTCTTAATGATCTTTTGACTTCATTAGGTCATTATTTTTTCAAAACCCCGGTGGAGTCTGCCAAAGTGAAAGAGTTCATGGATCCAAGGTGTGATGGAAAATACTTTAATGATGTACCCATTAATGATTTAAACTCATTCTTTGATATTATAACTCTTGAATTTGATTATCGAAATCTTTCTACTTTTTATGTTTGACCAATATGTGAGAAACCCAAGTATTTTTACCCATTAGTTGCATCTACGTTAGATTCTCCATTGTTGATATTGCTCTTACTTGGATCTTATTGCACTAGACATAAGTCAATATTCCTAGAATATGGAGGCTTTGAAGCAAAGCAAAGATCTACTTTGGCAAGAATAGCTACACCCAAAACTAAGTCTACTTATTCTAGGTTGTTACATTTTAATAGCCTACTTTTCATCTTCTTGTTGTCTAAGTCTATTTTATCATTATTGGGTTGCTTTTCAATCCCTTGAAAAGGTCATTGAGGTCTCTCTGTTTTGAGATGAAGACCTATAATAACAAACATAAAATCATTGGGGATCAACAAAACATCAATATAATAATACTTATTTAATAGAAGGATAATGGGGCTAGGGGTCAACATATGACTAGGCAACAACATAAATATACAAATGTATACACTAAAATGTTTCCTAACATTATGAAGAAACTTGTAACTTAGAGACATTCCACATTACATTATAAAATTGATGTATTAGTAACATGACATGAGATAATGATCATTATCATATACTTATAATAACAATTGGTACCTCATAGAAATTATAAACTCAATCAATGCTTAACTTCTAGACACGATTTCTTCTCATAAAAGAATGAATTAAATAGTTCTATTGTTTCCACCCTTGTTAAAGATAGGGAGAAAATGCTTTTCTAAATAGAATATTATTATTGATACTAATAGGATCAACTTATCGCCATTCATTACTATAAAGTATTTTGAGAAAATATGATTGTGCACTAAATAAATCTTGTGGAAATGCATTGTATAAAATCATGGGGGTCAAATGAATCATGAAAATTTCCATATCACTATTCAAGGTAAGAAGATCACTAATTATGAGTCATTATTGGAAATAAGGTAATATAGTTTAAATCTAAATAATTAGCATAGTTGATCCACTTCACCCATGTAATTTGAATCAAATGTTTAGTGGGTCAACCAAATACCTAACAACTTTAACTATAATAAATTAAACTAACCCCTTAAGCTATTTTTAATTTCAATATTATTTAAGAATATTTGATTATAATATTTTTTTAAACAAGATCAATTTATATTTTCAACTTATCTCTAGTCCTCTCACCGTTGTCTTATAAATCTTCTTCTCTATTTTACCTACTATTTATAACCCCAACTTTCTCTCCATCCATTCTATATTTGTCTACCTTTGTTCCTACTTTCCTATTGAAGCTTCTTACATATAACGTGGTTCATGCATACCTAAATCATGTGCCAAATGTCAAACTATAAGCATCAACCAATAATATGTCTCTAATTCAACATATATATAGCAATCAATATATTATCATCCCCCAAAATTAATAGATTGCAAGGAGCATGGAAAATGCAAAATGAACTTGGTTGGACCCCAATTCTTGTTATAGCAATTTGTTACTAGAAAAGTGGCTAACGCAGGTAAATGATTATCCAACCATAACTTAAAATGGTAGTGGATATCCAAATAATGTATCAAATGTCAAACTATAGGCAATTTGACATAGATATAACAATTGATAAATTATCCTCCCCCAAAACTAACATATTGCAAGGCGTATGGAAAATGCAAAATAAACTTGGTTGGGCCCCAAATTCTTGTTATAACATTTTGTTACTTAAAAAAATATGGCAAGAGTAAGTATATGACTATCCAACCTAAAGATTTTGACCGTGTACGGAAATTACTTGCAAACAAATTCTTGCAAAAATAGAAAATATAGAATGGCGAGAATAGAAAATATACACACAAAATTTTCTCATAGAACTCAAAACCAAGAAAACCAGATTTATTTTTCATCCTTTCAGTGTTACAATACATTATATACATGTTGAAGCATTCATAAACCCCCAATCCATTAATCCTAGATTAGAACATAACTATAGTTCCCTTGACCAGATCTATAAAATACCATAGGAAAAACCATCATGCCCAAAACCATGCACAAAACTTGGGTGGGTCTTCCCACCATCCTTGGGTCCACATAATTTTTATTTTATTTTATTTTTTAATTAATTAATTAACTAACTTTTATTTATTTATTTTTTTAAGGCACCTGACAACACAACAACGCGTGTGCCTAGTCATACAAATAATATAACACATACCCAATATAAAATTACTTAAGATCACCTTTAAATGGTGGTAGATACATTTTAGCTTCTCACCTTTAAATAAACTAATATAATATGAATTTGTAAATAATGATATTCCAAACTACATAAAAACACAAATTCTCACTTATTATAAATTCAAACCTAATAAAAATTTAAATATTAAAACCACCGAATTTATTAGAAAAATATAAATAATGATAACCATAGAGTTAAATATAAGCTTTAGGAAAGACATCAAAATTTTCCCTTTCGGTGTCCATTATTAAAAGTGTCCCTCGGTAATAATTGCCTTAGATGGGTGCTAATAATTGCCATCTACTGGGGCCTTTGGCGATGATAAACTGAAATCTAGGGGCTTAAACTAACATATTAGAATAGATTGGGATATTTTCTGATGTAGGCTAAATTGGAATGCAATGATAAAATTAGGGCCAAGTTTGTCATATATTTTTAACTTGGACCTTCAGTGATGTAGGCTAAATTGGAATGTAAGGACAACATTTGTCACAACTTAAACCATGTAGGGACATGTTTGTCGTACTTTTTTAACTTGGACCTTTAGCGATGTATGCTAAATTGGAATGTAGGATAACATTTGTCAGAGTTTAAACCGTGTAGGGCCAAGTTTGTCAATATTTTTAACGGGGACCCTTAAGTCGTTATCCTAATTTTTAGTGCCTCCATGGACAAGCCATGCAATGTTTATTAAGTCTAACTAAACTTATGATGCACCTCCAACATCAAGGTAGTGAGATCTAATCCTTTGTGCTTTATTTTTTTAATAAGTTCTTTTTAATTTGGAATGTTGAGGTTTATAATATATATATAATTAATGTAATGGTTTTGTAAATTATATATATTAAATGAAAATTGAGATTTAATCTATTAAAATAACATAGGAAAGATATTTAATTAAATGCATAAAAAAATTGAATAGGTTTAATATTTTGATTATGAGAATATATTTTTTTTAAATATAAATTATGTTTACTTATCATTAAAAAAAACAACTATAGTTTAAGTATTATTTATATATATATATAATAAAAAAATATAAGTATTTTTTTAATTGTAACTGGTGAATTGGTAACTTTAGAGTACTATTCTGGATAAGATCTAGGATCGAATCACAATGACTACCACTATTCACCTTGGTATCAAGATATTCACATTTTCTTGCCCCTTTTGGGTTTATAGGACTTACTCGCCATAATTTTCAACATGTTTAAATTTTTGTCACATAGGCTAACATGTTTCAAGAGAATAGAACCCCTCCAGAGAATAAAACCCAGGTGGGGGAGGAATTCAACCTGCTAGGTACCACTCGAGCTATTATCCTTTAACCAAAAGCATAAGTTAAAATAGTGAAAAAAGAGAAAATAATAATAACTCAAAGAATTTTGAAAAAATGAAAACTAAAATTTCAAAGATTGTAATAAAAAATCATAGAGGTGCATTATTTGAAGGGACAAATATGCATATTCTTTTACTAGGATGAAGAGGTTGTCTTAATGGGACATTCAAAATTTAGAAATAAATAATTCATAAAAAATATAAGAATTGATATTTGATTAACTAAATAGAAATTTAAAAAAGAAGTAGAGAAAGACATATGCTTATAATTGAGTATAATTTGAGCGGTTGTGAGGAAAGCTGTTACTCTCATTTTCTGAGTTCAAATGTTACTTTCTGACATGTTTTCTCCTATATTTTCTCCTAGTGAGCGCATTGTATGTGAACTTAAAATTATATATTTATAAGTTGTTGACCCAATTTTGTGCCTTAAAGAATCTAGACTTTACCTTGGGTATCCTCCTCAAAATGAGCAGAAGTGCCTGGAAAGTTTCCCCCAAGATAGATTACTTAGAAAAAAATCAACTTGAGTATATTTATTTAGAAGTTGCTTGACACATAAATTGCAGTAAGCCCTAAGGGGTAGCTCAATAATTTGAACCATCTATCCTAGATATGTTACAAACCGAGAAGCCACAGGTTAGAAATTCAAATATGCTCAAGTTCCTCAAAGTTACTAGCCACTATTGCACTTGGTTATTGACCCCCCCTCAATTTGAGTTTTCTAGGGAAGCGAGGGAAATCCCATGATATTTCATAGGAAAATATCTCAAGAACCAAAGTTGCCTTCCAATTGTATTTTCAAAGAAGTTTCCTTTTAGTGTAAAAGAAGATAATCAACATCGTTGGAAAAAAAACTCCTTATGACTTTCATAATAAAACAAGGCATTGGACAACTTACAAAATGTGGGTTGAAATAATTTGTTATCTTTGCGACATTAAGAGTGTTGAAAATGAAAATAAGTTTTTCATAAAATATTCTATGTAAACCTACACTAAACCACAATTTCAAAATATTTGTTATGTTACCAACCTTTCAACCATTTTAACTCATCAAAACTATGATGATATAAGAAAACTTTCTTTAAGCTTTTCAATCACATAAATAACAAGGGAAATATCTGCGATGAAACATAGCCCCCCCCGCTAATTAACTTATAAAGGAAACGTGGGATCCACATTTCATCATTAGCATGGGGTGCGCATTTCATCATTAGCGCAGGGTCCACATTTCATCCTTATTCGAGAATGCTTTTCGCACTTGCAATATGTCATTATTGCCACCTTCGCACATGCACAAAGAAAGCCACCTTTACACATCTTCTTCCACTTCCACACAACTTCCTCTGCACATCAAGTCGTTTTTTCATTTATTCATTATTAGCCACTAACCATTTTGCCTCTCGTTCATAATTATTATCTATTTTAATTAAGACGATTAATATTTTCTTAAAATAGGAAAACAACAATCAACTAAAATAAATTAAAATGAAGCTATTTATTGTTAAAAGATAACACCTCATTAAAAACAAATAAAATTAAAGTTGTGCATTAATAAACTAACAATAATTAGTAATATAGTGTGAAAGAAACTCATTGTACAGAAGTGTTGGGCACTTGCACTTCTCCGCACAATGAGCCATCATCTGCATTGCTATCCTCTGCATTGTTCGTATGTTTTTACACCCTAGTTTTTTCTTTTCTTTTCTTTTTGCACTTGCGATATGCCGTTATTGCCACATCTGCACATGCACAATGAAAACCACCTTCACACATCTTCTTCCTTTTCCGTACAAATAGTCGTTTTGTCATTTATTCGTTATTAACCACTAATAATTTTTCCTCCCATTCATAATTATTATCTGTTTTAATTAATACAATTAATATTTTCTTAAAATAGGAAAATGCTAATCGACTTAAATAAAATAAAATGAAGATATTTATTGCTAAAAGATAACACCTCGTTAAAAACAAATAAAATTAAAGTCGCGTATTACTAGATAGTAATACAATGTAGAATAAACTCATTGTGCAGAAGTGCAGAGCATCTACACTTCTTCGCATAATGAGCCATCATCTGCATTGTTATGCTTCACATTGTTCATATGCTTTAGAACTAAAGACTCTGCGCCCTAGTTTTTTTTTTGGGAGCAAGTGTGGGAGTGCAAAGTTTCTCTTGAGCTCTCACTACGCACAAAACACTGTCAAAACATAACCAAAATTAATGAATAAAGTAACATAAATCTAAAGGTGATCACGATGAAGAGGAACACAGGAGTTGATACTCAATATTTCCATTGTCTTACACAGATTATCTTGCCATAAGCTTTGGCTCACTAACTCCATTGAAATTCGACACACAGAGAAGTAATGCGTATAATCGCAACTTCTCATGCATTTTCTTTTAGTAGGGGTCTGCGGCCTTCAAATTGCAGCTGTCCATACCCTCATTATTTGACGGAAATAGAATGATTAGTGCGTATTTTCTTATTCTTAAATTCATAAAGTAATGATAAGCAAATATTTTAACCAATATAAACTACACGAGAAATTTACCTTACAAAACAGGTTCGAACTAACTGTAATCATGATAATCAAATAAGAAATCGCCAAATGAAAACAATAAACCAATAAAGGTGAACTGATTTAAGAGATTAAAGTATTGTAGAGTTTCTATATTTCTGCACTACTGGTATACACCATTGAAGATGCAAGCTTAGTTTCGAAGACTGAATACTTTTATTGCTAATTTTTTAGTATTAAAACATAATACATATTTGTTGTTCGGTATAAAATTGTTTATGCTTATATTATTGATAATATTTTAATTGTAAATACTGCATACCATTGCTATTTGATTGATTCTCTTTACATGAAGCTTTGCGCACAGTGAAAAGCTCTAGCCACTTTCGCATTAACATTTGTAGCCATTATAATTTGATAAATAGGTTCGACTGACATATATGATTGTTAGAAAATGATATATTACAGAGAAATGGAACACATAAAATATATTGCAGAAATATAAACACAAAAAAGACATAAAACAAGAGAGACACAAATATACGTGGTTCACCCAATTTGTGCTATGTCCACGGAGAAACAGCCAGTCCTTCCTTTTATAGTATCCAAAAAAATGAAGAGATGCAACCTACAGTGGATCCGTTGTAATTCACTCTTCGCTCTCACACAATATTCTCTCTCTTTCTCGCTCAAAATACAGATCTGCATAGACGCAATACAATTCTCTCATACATAGCGAGGGGTTGCCTTCTAGGGAAAAAAACCCTAAATTAAACATAACTTCTACCGTCAGATCTCCAGCTAATGAACGACCTAGATTGACTATGAAATTACAACATTTTACAAGGCAATTTTACATCTATTTTTAGCTTTGGGGGTGCTGCCCCCCATCCCCCTCCAGGGGGGGCTCCAAATAGTTGCCATTGCCCCCCCTGGTGGCACACATTTTACGGGAAATGTTGCCGCCACATTACGAACTGGGGTCCAATGTGGAGATACCTCTGAATAAAGAAGATAATCAGGCTCCACACCCAACAATGATATCATTGGTATTGTTTTAATTGTAAATAATGCTTATCCTTGTATTTTCAATGATCTCTTTGTTTATGCTTTTGTGTGGAAGTGTGAAGGAAGTCCATTGTGCGGAGAAAGTTTTTTTGTGTGGATCTATGCTCTTCACACTAAAAGCTTTTATTGCTAATATTATTGGTAATATTTTAGTTATAAATAATGCATATTTCCATATTCTCTTTTTGCTTTCTTTTAATTATAAAATATAACTTTCATTGTGCAAATCTCTGCACTCCGCACTAAAGGATTCTATTTCTAATATTTCAGTATCAAATAATCAATTTCCTGCAGCATTGAACAAAATATTTGTTTTTGCTTATGTTTATGAAATTAGGCAAAGGAATATTTCGAGCTTTCAATATGTGGATGTTCACAATCTGCACCAAACACTTTGTTTCAATACAGATATTTGTTTGAGTGTGGAGACCGAGTGATAAAAAGTTCAAAGCTAATGTATAATGCCGCACAAACAATTCATAGCCAATATATAATATCAATTTTCATTCATCAAATTTAATATCACATATATGTTTTTGCACTAAAGACTCCGCGCCCTCATTTTGCCTATGTGTTACATAACATTTTGTCACTGTCCCTGTACTCCCCATTCCATGATCTTGGAGGACCTCTACAGTGAACCCTACATGTTTTCCCTTCATGAAGAAACTCCCATTGTGTCCCTCTTCATGAGCATAACAATTCCCTTTTGCATCATTTCCCAAAAATCTTATGTTTTTCCCAGTTTACAAGACTAGCGCTAATGACCAGTGTCCTCGCGCCGATATGCAGGGATTAACACTGTCCCTAGCACCAACCAAAGCGACTGAGCCTTGTTCTAGTCGCGCCGATCCTCTTTTGGAAAGTTTTTTAAATAAGGAGCTGAAGCTTCCAGCTCTAGAAGCTTCGTAACGGAAGTCTGGTAAATGGGTTGGCCAAATGGAGTCAAGGATGTTAGTTTGGGCTCCTTTCCCCTATACGGATGGAACTACCTCAAGAGATAAGACCTTCTCCCATGAGAATATGAACCATCTCACATCCATTCATGCTATATAAACCTCCCTTTTTCCCAAGCACAAGCTAGTGTTGAAGTGTTAATGTTGGTGTGTTAGTGCTAATTAAGTTTGGAGTAACAACAAGCTATTCATAGTTGTAGCTCTCTAGTTGTGTGAGGGAGAAGTGTGAATTTGGTTTACTGTGAAGCTTAAAGGAAAGAGCCTTAAAACTATCATTGTTGAGGTCATCATGGAATGCTAACAGAAGTGTGCGGGAACTCGGTTTTATCGGAGGAGAACAACATCATCAAGACAATGGTTGTAATCTCTTCTTGATTCAATATATATGAAACTATCAATTGATTTCCTACATAACGTGTCATCTCACATGTTTATGGATTAATGCTGCTTGACTTGTTAAGTAGGTTGAATTACAATTTGTCTATTATCATGGTTGTTGTTTGTTGTTGTTTACTTTTTCAGGTGTTCGAAGAAGGAAACGAGAGATAGCTAAAGCGAGCAAGCAAGGTCATCATCAAATGGGATAAGCGTACTAATAGGTAGGCCCTCCTAATTGGTTCTAACCTAAGGAAATATTCCATAGAATGTATCGATTGTGGCTAGACCCATTATCGGGCTAGAGGAATTGTTTGTGTCTGCACTCATAATTTTACTTCACCATAAATTGGTGACTCCACTGGGGAGACCGATCATTCTGTTTGTTTGATAAGAATTTCATGGTTTTGTGTGAACTTTTCTAGTTTTTCCATTTCCGTTTAGTTCTGTTTGTTTTCCTTTGCTTACTAGTCTGGGTTTGAAATTCATAGTAGCAAGTGTTGTCCCAACTTTTGAATTTTTTAATTTTTCTTAGAATCCTCGCTCAGCGTGCTTATTTCACTGATAGTCATGCTGATCAGCGTGTTATGCTAAGAAACAGTCGCACTGATCCCCTTCTAGCGCTTGTTGTCAGTTAGGCGTCACGCTGATGCATGTACATGAAGATTAGGGTTCACCCTAGATCTCGACCAGTGTGTCTTGTTCTCTTTATTTCTGCCTCTTACCTTGTTCCGATTGTGTTCTCCTTGACTAGAAAGCTTCATTTAGCTTGGTTTGTGTGCTTGCTTGGTTTAGCCACCCTCTAATGTGTTAAGTTTGGCCCTGTGTGAAGTTATTTTTTTATTTTTGTTTGAATCCCTCGATCAACGCTAGTTGTAGTACTAGTCAGTCATGCCTATCAGCGCTAGTTGTCAGTTAGGTAGTCGCTCTGGTCTTTGAGTTAAGAAAAATTAGAATTTCTCCCATTCCAGTGCCAGTGTGTCTTGACCCTCGGACTCTCTCCCCCCTCCTAGAAGTGACTAGGATGCTTTGTTTGCTTCATTTTCAATTGAATGAATGAAAAAGTCTCGTTTTTTCTCTTATTTCGAGTGTCTCTTTTCTCATTCCGAGCATAGATTACATTGCTTGGTTTGTCGATTGAAGCTTTTATGTGTTTGGTTTGTTCGATTCAGGGAAGAAGTTGCTTTTAGTTTCATTTATCATGCTTTGGATTTGATTGATGCTTGTTTGTTTGGAATTGTGAAATTTTCATTAAAGTGCTTTATGTGAAAGATTCATTTTGCATTTTATGAAAAGAAGAACATCATTCTAGTTTACTTAAGTGAAAATATTGCATTAGTAGCGTCATTAAGAAGCTAGAATTGCATCAGCATAGGCATGAGAAATGAAATGAAACTTCTTTTGTTGTTAAGGGAAGATTAAGTGCATTTAGGACATGCATAAGTGAAAGTTTTCATTCTTTGATTGTTGCATTGATTGTGTGCTCTCTATCCCTCAATTAGTGTTAACTTTCATCGAAGAAAGATCTCTTTTCTCATATAGCTACATGTAGGAGTTTTGTCATATGACAATAGTAGGTTCTTGTAATTGAAACCTAATTCAAGATCAACCATTAAAATTTATTGAATTAACCTAAGGAAGCATTGAAACTTAATGCTCACATTTAGTGGTCTAGGCTAGAGACGTGTTCTGGCGTCTTTAAACCTAGCAGTTGTCATTCACTTCGGCGTTAGACAACACTAGTACGGACATGTGCTCCCTGTACCGTCATGTATATAAAGGAGACCCCACTAGGTTTGCAATCCTTCATCTGTTGGAAGCCGAGCTTGCCGCCTTGTAAATGTGATACACCGAACATAGCATTCAGGGAGATTTCCTGCCCATACTTCTTGGTTCGCCGGGAGGTATTCTGCAGTTCACGGTTACTTGGTAATCCTTCATGCCTAAACTACCCTTTGTAGTCAATTTTGATCTTTATTGACGCTTTAAATATGAAAGTATCATCGAGCACTTGTCCTTTCGAGCTTGTTAACTCCGAAAGAAACTAGAGTCATCTTTCATCCTTTTCTCGACTCTTAAAACATGAAAAGGTAAAGTTTTGTTTCGGTGTTCTAAAATTAACTTCCCACGAAATATTCCTGGTAAAAGTTATCTTCCTTAGTAATTCTTTAGGGTCGATTCCAATGGCAACGTTTCTAGAGTCCACCAGTCAAGGGTTCTCCTCGGATGGGAATCCTGGCCCTTTTCCTTCTTTTGGAAATGTTGGTGCTCCTTATATGGCAACGTTGTCCCTTCCTAGATTAACCATTGGTCTACCTGTCTAGTTGTTTTCGATCTCGGTGGTCCCGAGCATCTCGACTCCTATCCAAATGTATCCTTCATTCGAATAATGTCACAATGATTCTAAGGTTGACCCTTGCCTTATTCCCCAGTTTCTTCATCTTCCCCTTCTACTTCGCCTGGTGAAAGTTTGAAATCTAGTAACCAGGCGGCTAAGAAGAAGAACAAGAAGGTGAAGAAGAAGAAGTTAGATAAGCAAGAGGTCAACCATGCAGCTATTGCTCTAAATGCACCTCCTGTAGACAAACCTTCTAATCCTCCATGGAAGGTAAAATTCCCTTGCAGGCTGTGTAAGGGTGACCATCTCCTTCGAGACTGTCCTGGCATTCCTAGAGTCTTAGAGGTATGGTCTCAGAATCTGGATCGACCATCCCCATTGACCTTTGGAGATCATGTCAATGTTGCACTTCGGTTAGCGATGGTAAGAAGAAAGGGAAGATTATATTCCCTTGTAGGTTATGTGACGGAGAACATCTTCTTCACCTTTGTCCTCTTATGGATAAAGCTTCCAAAGTTTTGGAAAACCTTATAGCTCCTCAACCCCAACTTCCTTTTGGTTATCAGAGGCTTTCTTCTGACCATTTCCCAGTTGGTAAATAGACTGACTTGGATACATCTCTTACCCATCTTGCTCTTCCTGAGCGAGACTCTCTTGTGTCTGTTCCTGACCAACCATTGGTCGAAAAGAGTGTCGACTTGGTTTCGCCACCAGTTGCTCACTCTGTTCTGGAAGAGAGTGGTGATCATACTGCTCATTTTCTTCTCGTCTCCTCAGATTCTCATGAATCGAAGAGTGGCCCTCCTGTCCCAGTTGTTCAAGAGAGTCCTTCTCCTATTCTTGCAAAGCATGGGAGCAATCATATGATACCCCCAACAAGTAGTTCTGTCGTTTCTTTTGATTGGAGTCAATTGGCTACTTTCTGCCTTCCATCTTATGTGCCTTTACAGAGCATAGTACAAGCCTATAATAGGATAGTACATGGCACTATATTAAATGAAGGTGCGTTTGTTAGCATCATGTCTTCTACTACTTAGCAAGCTTTGGGCTCCCCACAACTTGTGTCTGTCACTCAGAATCTGTTGGCTTTCAACAGAGGAACCAGTCAACCCTTGGGTGTCCTTCCGAAGTTCCCTATTACTTTGGAAGGGAAGATTGTCTATATAGACGTGATGGTAGTCCAAGGTCCCTTAGATTTCACTCTTCTCCTTGGACGCGACTATGTTTATGTCACGGGAGCTCTTGTTTCTTCGCTTTTTTGTGTGGTTTGTTTTTTGTACGAAGGGAGAATTGTGACTACTGATCAATTGTTGTTCAGTGGTCACCAAGTGTCTCCTTTGCAACCATCGTCCCCTATCGATTCTTGTTTGCAAGCAGTACCTTCCATGCCACAGGTCAATTATGTGGCTACCCGTTCTGTCTCCACATCTGCTGATGATCACACATATGGTATAGTACATTATGTACTGGGGGCATTGGAACCCGATCTGTCTTTGGTACCAAATGACATGTATTCTTCCCAGAGCATGGTTCTTGCATCTAGTGAAGACCTCTTGGGAGCTATGTGTTCGTATGGTCCATGATCATATTAACAAGGATAGTTCTTTTTCTTGTGTCAACCTCGTTAAAAAATGAAACAATGTGTGAGGATAGTTCTTGGTCTTATGCCAACCTCATTAAAAAATGAAACAAGGAGTCATGAGGATAGTTCATGGTCTTGTGTTAACCTCATTAAAAAATGAAACAAGGGGTGAGCATGGTTCCTTGTCTTGTGTCAAGCTCGTTAAAAGATGAAACAAGGGTCATGAGGATAGTTCCTGGTCTTGTGACAACCTCGTTAAAAAATGAAACAAAGGGTGTGAGCATAGTTCTTTGTCTTGTGTCAAGCTAGTTAAAAATGAATCAAGGGTCTCGAGGATAGTTATTTTACTGTGTAAACCTCATTAAAAAAGGAAGCAATTCCCTTTTCCAAATCGAATCTTTGATTAAGATCTAGTAAAATCCCAGTCGAGTCTTTCCAGGATATCGAAAGTGAACCTTCATTCCATCCACCTGGTTGATTGAAATGAAGCTTTGGGGGCATGTACCTTGATTGAGTCATTATGCCAGGGGCATGCAAACTTATAGCAAGAATAGTTTTTCGTTTCAAGCTTGTGTAAACATAAAACCAAATCCAAGCAGAGTTCTCCATGGTTCAAGCTTGTGTAAAAATGAACCCATGCCTAATTTACATCTCGTGATTGTTGTTTTTATCAGCTAATTTCTGCTAGATGAGCCTTGGTTGTTTAATTCCATCACCACCATCTCTTTGGCCGATCATATGCTTTCACTTGGTTATTTTTCCTTTCTTGAGGAACCACAACGATGAGTGGTTGTATTAGCCAGCCTCTTGACCATTACATGTTTTGAGTAGTTCCACCATTGTTGGAACTAGTTGCTACCCTTTATACCACTCGTTCCTCCAGGACGAGTCACCTTTAAGTTCTTTTCTCGACTCGTAAAACTCAAATGAAAACATTGCCGAGTATTTTTCCCTTTTGACTCGTAAAAGAGAATAAAAGGGGGGGTCCTCTTTCAAGCTCTTTTCCAACCATTTAAACACAAAAAGATTGCCGAGATCTTGTCATTTTGAACTTGTTAACGGATGCAAAACGTCATGCGGCGGTATACGTTTACCCCTTTTTTGGGTTGGGATGCACTATTTACGAAAAAGGTACTCCTTGACTGAAATGGTCAAGCGGTTCTCTCAAGTATTGTTTTCTACCCTTTCGAGCTTGAGAGACAAAAATGTACGAAAAGGGACCATGTGGAGTTTTCTTTTCCATGTCTTTTTCAAACTCTCTAACCATGAAAAAGATACAGAGTTACAGCTTTGTCAGACTTGTTAAAATATTAAACGACATTGCATTCGTCACCATGACCAACAAGAGCTTCTCATTCCTAGGGCTCATTAAACTTACTAGGTCAGATTCGTTCGAAGGATGAACTTACGGTGCAAGCATATGCTATCCCCTTCAAGCTTGTGATTAAAAAATAATTGGGGCACTTGCCAGAAATGGTGGGGGAAAATTTGGAAATTCGATCAGTCATGTCGGCAGCTCACTCTTGAACATGACACCTTTTGCTTCGTGTCGGGTTGGGATATCCTCACTTCATCTTCGACCTTCCAGGGTTGGGCCGTTTATTTTTGCCTCCCATTTGATCTCTGCCATGTCATCATGACCAGTGATCCTATGGATCCAAAAGCTTCCAAACTCCGAGTCATGTCGCCGATATGTTCAAGATTTGTCCTTCTGCAGTTACATTTACCCTTGATTCTCTATATCATCCAAAATAATTTTGCATCCCTTTGTCTCTGATCCAAAATGGATTTTGGATAAGCTCCTACGTCTAAGTGTTCCTCATAGAGGAAAATGAAAGTCCAAGGAAGTTCCTGGAAATAGCCCCATTGCAGAGAACTTTCATTTTGAATCTATTTCAACTTAAATGGGCAAAGATGGACTTACAATGCAGAAGTTATCGCAGAAAGAAGATGCCTTTGTTTTTTGAAAAAAGAGGTAAAATCCCCTAAAATGGGCAAAAAACCCTTATAAAGGGAAATCGCATCGGAGAGGGTCCAAGAGCGGACTTAAGCGGAAAGGGGAGAAACCATTAATTTCCGATCCCCGACATATCGGGTCGGAGGCAGGCACATGCACATAACCTAAGGCAAGGACCCTGGGCTGATGCGATATTGCGATCGCCGATATTGGCGGATCAGCGTCAGCAATGCCACGAGGCAAAGGACGGACCCCCGGGCCAATGCGACTTGCGAATGCGATTTATCGGATCGCAACATCGCATCACAACGATGTACAAGGGGCGATAGTGCCGGACCCGATGGACTCATTAGGCACGGTTCGATAACATTTGAGTTCCGCCATAAAGGGACTTTCTTGTGTAAAAGCATGTTTCAGTGTAAAAACCGAAATACAAAGGAAAGCGATAAAAACAGATCCGAAAGGAATTTTAGAGGTGGCCCTATATTCTTTGAGTTCTGTAAAGGTAGATTTCGGGTGGGCCTCAAGCGGTAAATGGTATTGGGTTGGCTCCGCCCGATCCCACACACTGGTCGACACGTGGCTGGCAGAGGAGAGAGGAAAACTACCTTTTCGGGCGGGTAACCTTCGCACTCCTAAGTCGCCCGAAAATGGATATGGACCATTGGATTAGAGATCTCGCGAATCAATGGTGGGGATTGTGGTAGCGACCAAAGGTGGACCCGATGCGATATTAGGGTGGATTGTGATATATTTTGAAGTTCGATAGGACGAATTTTTGTCAGGTTTTTCATCGTTTTCCCCTGTATTTGGGATTTTACCCAAAACACTTATGCAATGCGATATAATGCCTAATGGCGGACCCAGTAGGGATTTTAGGGGTGATTGAATGGGATTCCATGTCTAAAAATCACGCCCGATAGTGTATTTGCAGACATTCTCTGTGTAATGGAATTTTCTCCATTTTCAGGTTTTTGCCTGAGAGAAGGCCTCGAGACCTCTGTAACCACTCTCGATCATCATGCCACACTGCAAGCAAGCGTTTTTACAGGAAATGATGCATTTTGAAGCCACGAAGCCACAAAGCTAGATGGCCCATCTAACTGACAGGGAGCAGAGAAGCCGCAGAGACGCAGAGGGATATTGAATCGCAGAGAAATGGCTAGGGTAGCCAAAAAGCTGGAAAAGTACCTCAAAGGAGGCAGAGAGCTCAATTGAGAGTAGGCAGTTGAAAGGAAAAAGCAAAAAGAGGCCGAGGGAGCAAAAAGCGAATGCGTAGAGTAGTCGAGGGAGTCACTTGGAGGTTAAATGAAAAGCCAAAGAGCTATAAGTTGTAGAGAGCCAAAGAAGTCAGAGCCAAAGAGCCAGAGCCAGAACCAGAGCCAAAACCAAGAGCCAGAGCCAAGAGCCAAAGCTAGAGTTGAGAGCTAGAGCAAGAGCCGAGAGCTAGAAAGTCGAGAGCTTCAAGAGCCAGGGATAAAATGGTGTCTAAACCCATTGTTTGTGTGTAAAACAGTGGAGTTGAGCCAAGAGCTTGTAAAAAGGACTTTGCCATAATCCTAGAGAGCCTAGTTGAGTTGGCTAGAGCTCACGGAGACGTAGCCCAAGAGTTTTGGGTGAACTCCTAATTAAATTACTGTCTTATGTGTTTGTTTTACTGCTCCATTATTGACTATTATATGTATTTATATATCAGTTTAAGCACATCAAATTACAACACATAAACATTTCTAAAACAGACATAAGCATACACCTATATTGTTAAGCACATATTTAATTCCGCATTGGTTAATCATAAAGACTTGGGAATATTTAAGCTTTGGAAGTGGGAGAGGTTCTTGTAAGTTAGACAAGAAGCCTAAGTGCCCCATTTTCAGATGAGGTGGTATCAAAGCTTGAGATTGATTAACCACACCTTCAAAGAAGGTTACAACAGAATTCTTGATTAACAGAGCAAAGATTTTTTGTCTGAAAGGTGTTTGGACAGTCAAGGGTTGATTGTCTAATTGATAGTATGCTTGTTGTAGACTAACTATTTTCTAAGTTTGCAGAGGTGAAGGGAAAGCTATTGATAGCTTAGTCCAGGAAGGACAAGAAGGAAGAAGGGCTGAAGGCATTCTTCTTATCCCAAAGGACCTCAAAGCAATCCTTGAAGCATAAGAGGTTTGTTGCAAAAGGTTGCTTGGATAAAGCTCTTTATTAATCTTGTTAGAAGTTCTTTTGTTCATTGGCATAATGACTACTTCTACAAGTGAGTCCTCAAATTCTTCTTTCTTCACAAAAGTCTTTGATGAAGACATGAAGGAAGATTTGGCCACCATGATGGATATGGTGAGAGAAATGTATGAGGATGGAAGGACGAGCAACATAATTAGAGAGTAGTTGAATTCTGTGGAGGAAGATAAGCAGTTTCTTTCTGGAAAATTGCAGGAAATGGAGAGGCAACTTCATATTTCAGATATGAACCTGGAAACGATGCATGAGTTGGAGGCACAACTCTTTGTTGCACAAGAAGTCTTGGTCAAGTATCAGCTTGAAGAAGAGGTAAATAATTCCAGTTTGTCTTTGAATTCCTCTAAGAATGCTTATATTGGTTCTTTTGAAAAACACACCAAAGGAATAGGTTCCAAGCTAATGTCCAAGATGGGCTATGAAGGAAAAGGCTTGGGTAACATGCACAAGGTATTGTTGAGCCAATAATAATTGAGGAAAGGCCTAAGTATTTGGGTCTTGGCTATGGACAAGCTTATGGACAAAGTTCCAAAGCTGCCATGAAGACCATTGAAACAACTCCAAGAAGGAGTTGCATTGCAGGTCTTCCACCTCAAGAGTGTGAAGATTGTATTCAAGAGGAATTCAATAGCTTGAAACATCTTTTGCAGGATGCACGTGTTCAGAAGCACACACTTGAACTAGAGAGTTGTGGAAACTCTGACAGCCTTGAAGAGAATGATGGTGTTCCAAAGGGAGCTACTTCTTCATTCAATTCACCTCCTCGGGAAGGCAATAAAGGTGAAAGAGAAAGGTATAAATCTGGTTCAAATCATCTCCCTTTTGATTTTGCAAAGCATGATAAATTTCCACATAGATATGGGAAAATAATTGCATGTTTGTTTTGTGGTTTGGATAACCATAACGTTTCTAGATGTTGGAAGAGAATGGCCACATACAAGAAACTTTTGAAGGAAAAGAAGCAAGAAGCCAAGGGTCCATTGGACAAGGAAAATCGTGTTGTCAAGAGGATGCACATATAGTGCACTTACTTCCATAAGCAAGGGCATCTTGTTGAAAAGTGTTGGACTCTGAATCCAACAATGCTTCCACCAAAGCTGAAGAAAGTGGAAAGAGAAGATGGTAGAAATGGAAAGGAAGATTCCATGAATGATGTGTCTCAGGATATTCACATGTTGATGTTGATGTGCAGACAAAGGTAGTACCTTTGAAAGGGATTGGTAAGAAATGGTTAGAGTTCTTATCTGATTAAGGTTGCATGTATATTGATGCATCTATTTGAATTTCTTTGTTAATGGAATGAAAATTGTAGGATTTTACCAAGTAGGTGAATGGAGAAGTTGAGCAGGAGACTCACTTTGTTACTGCAACATTATATTTCATTTCAGCTTCGAAAGTACAGTGTGCTTAAGCGAAAGTTTAAGGATGAAATGCATGGATAAGATTGATATGCATGAACACATGGATGTTGATTATTTCCTTGTATTTTAACATGTATGTGTAATTAACTTGCAGATTTGATTGCTTTGACATGCATGTGATGCCATGTTGACTTGGGAGAAGCTAACGTGGTCTCCAAATGGAGATAATGATGAAGTGTTTCATCTTTTGAAAAAGAGTCCTAATGGTCTTTTTCTACATGCTTGACTTGAAGGGTCATTTGTTTAAAGGCATGTTTTGTGGGCTTGTTATCTAGTCCATCATTTGTATGCAGATGTAAGACATGGAGGTGTTCACAAGATGCGAAATCTATTTCTTTTGTTGAAGCAGGAGGTTAAGCCATCTAGTTGTTGTCTATATTTTTGTTGTTGTTAATAGTTGTTGTTTACAGCTTATCAAACAGGTACAAATGAAAGTTTTGTGGAGCATATGTACTTCACATTTGTTTGAGCCACCTTGGATCAATGATCAAGGCAAAGAAGTTCAAACTACCTTCTATGACCATTTCAGTAGAAGCTCCGCAGGAAGGCAAGGAGGAAGACAGTTCTTCCCAGGAAGACCAACCCATCTAGGAAGGGAAGTGGTCAGAGACTTTGGTTCAGAGGCACTATGCAAGGAAAGTGTGTGGAGGCTGAAAGAAGAGGGTACTGTTACTCTCATTTACTATTCAAATCAGTATATCAGTATTTTGGAGACCAAAAGTTCTTTTAGTGGGAAGGCGTGATCCAAAATGGATTTTGGATAAGCTCCTAAGTCTAAGTGTTCCTCACAGAGGAAAATGAAAGTCCAAGGAAGTTCCTGGACATAGCCCCATTGCAGAGAAATTTCCATTCTAAATCTACTACAACTTGAATGGGCAAAAATGGACTTAGGATGCAGAATTTATCGCAGAAAGAAGATGCCTTTGTTCTTTGAAAAAAGAGGCAAAATCCCCTAAAATGGGCAAAAAACCCTTATAAAGGGAAATCGCATCGGAGAGGGTCCAAGAGCGGACTTAAGCAGAAAGGGGAGAAACTCCCGATTGCCGATCCCCGACATATTGGGTTAGAGGTAGGCACATGCACATAACCTAAGGCAAGGACCCCGGGCCGATGCGATATTGTGATTGTCGATATTGGCGGATCGGCTTCGACGATGCCATGAGGCAAAGGACGGACCCTCGCGCCAATGTGACTTGTGAATGTGACTTATCACATCACAACGTTGCATCACAATGATGTACAAGAGGCGATAACGCCAGACCCAATGGACTCCATAGGCACGGTTTAATAACATTTGAGTTCTGCCATAAAGGGACTTTCCTGTGTAATAATGCGTTTCGGTGTAAAAATCGAAATACAAAGGAAAGCGATAAAAACGGACCCAAAAGGAATTTTAGAGGTGGCCCTATATTATTTGGGTTCCGTAAAGGTGGATTTCGGGCAGGCCTCAAGCAGTAAATGGTATTGGGTTGGATCCGCCCGATCCCACACACTGGTCGACACGTGGCTGACGGAGGAGAGAGGAAAACCGCCTTTCGAGTGGGTAACCTCCGCACTCCTAAGCTGCCCAAAAATGGATATCAACCATTGGATCAGAGATCCCGCAGATCAATAGTGGGGATTGCGGTAGTGGCCAAAGGTGGACCTGATGTGATATTAGGGTGGATTGCGATATATTTTGAAGTCCGATAGGACGAATTTTGTCGGGTTTTTCATCGTTTTCCCGTGTATTTGGGATTTTACCCAAAAAACTTATGCGATGCGATATAATTCCTAATGGCAGACTTAATAGGGATTTTAGGGGCGATTGAATGGTATTCCACATCCAAAAATCACACCCATAGTGTATTTTGCATACATTCTCTATGTAATGGGATTTTGTCCATTTTCAAGTTTTTCCTTGAGGAAAGGCCCTGAGACCTCTGTAACCACTCCCAATCATCATGCCATGCTACAAGCAGGCATTTTTATAGGCAATGATGCTTTTTGAAGCCACAGAGTCGCAGAGCCAGATGGCCCATCTAACTGAAAGGAGAAGAGAAGCCGCAGAGCCGCAGAGGGATAATGAATCACAGAGAAATGACTGGGGTAGCCGAAAAGCTGGAAAATTACCTCAAAGGAGGCAGAGAGCTCAATTGAGAGCATGCAGTTGAAAGGCAGAAGCAAAAAGAGGCCGAGGGAGAAAAAATTGAAAGCGCAGAGCAGCCAAGGGAGTCACTTGGAGGTCAAGTGAAATGCCAGAGAGTTGTAAGTTGTAGAGAGCCAAAGAAGCTAGAGTTGAAGAGCCAGAGCCAAAGATCCAGAGCCAGAGCCAAGAGCTAGAGCCAAGAGCTAGAGCCAAGAGCTAGAGCCATAGCGGAGAGCAAGAGCGAGAGCCGAGAGCCAAAAAGCCGAGAGCTTCAAGAGCCAGGGATAAAATGGTGTCTAAACCCATTGTTTCTGTGTAAAATAGTGGAGTTGAGCCAAGAGCTTGTAAAAATAACTTTGCCATAATCCCAAAGAGCCTACTTGAGTTGACTAGAGCTCACGGAGACGTAGCCCAAGAGTTTTGGGTGAACTCCTAATTAAATTGTTGTCTTATGTGTTTGTTTTACTGCTGCATTATTTACTGTTATATGCATTTATATATCAGTTTAAGCACATCAACTTACAACACATAAATAGTTCTTAAACAGACATAAGCATACACCTATATTGTCAGGCACATATTTAATTCTGCATTGGTTAATCATAAAGACTTGGGAATATTTAAGCTTTGGAAGTGGGAGAGGTTCTTGTAAGTTAGACAAGAAGCCTAAGTGCCCCATTTTCAGATCAGTCTCATGTCACTGATGTGGGATACATCATGGCCCTCCTTCGACAAGATCGCTTCCTGTCGACTTCAACTCATTATCCAATAGGTTGAACGAGAGACTCCCTTCTAGTACCTTAGAGCTTGCATGCCTTAATGGCAAGTTCTTCACAGTCGATGACAAATTCACATCATTGGCTTTTGATTGAGTGATTTCACGGGTGTTCGACTTCAGTTCCTCTATTCACATTCTGTGAATTGTGCTGATAGTACCTTGAGGACCATTATCATTATTGGTGGTTTCTCTCGCGCTGGTTAACAGTTTACATCTTTGACTGGTAATCAAGCGATTTTCTAGCATGCTCGACGTCAACACATCTATTCACATGTTAGAATTTGTACTTTGATCGGGTCATGTTGAAGTTCAAGACCCTGGGCTCAGATTACAAAATTCCAGGTTGCAAGGCGGTGTGACATGATTGTGCTAATATGCATGTCTCTTTCAGATGGGTGGCTGCAACCATACCATGAGTTATCATATGTGATCCTTCTCATTATTGGACGGTTGTGACCATACCTTGGTTTCGATATGATCCTCTTTATCGGATGGCTGTGCCCATGTCTGGATCCATTTACATGATCATTCTCTAGATGGCTACGTCCATACCACGATTCATGTATCATTTGACAGAGTTTTCAGTTATGTATATGTATCTGTACTTTCTTGCAGGTTTTCCAAAGGCAAACTCCGATTCATCGCATTGATTCATAAAGAATTTCACCCCTCACTCTAGTTCGGCCTTCATGCTTTAGGGGGCATCTGTTACATAACATTTTTTCATTGTCCCTGTACTCCCCATTCCAATGATCCTGGAGGACCTCTACAGTGAACCCTACACACTTTCCCTCATGAAGAAACTCCCATTGTGTCCCTCTTCATGAGCAAAACAATTCCCTTTTGCATCATTTCCCAAAAATCTTATGTTTTCCTAGTTTACAAGACCGACGCTAATGACTAGTGTCCTCCTCATGCCTATATGCAGGGATTAACATTATCCCTAGTGCCGACTGGAGCGGCTGAGCCTAGTTCCAGTCACGCTGATCCTCTTTTGGAAAGTTTTTTAAATAAGGAGCCAAATATTCCAGCGCTAGATGCTTCGTAACGAAGTTTTGGTAAATGGTTGGGCTAAATGGAGTCGAGGATGTCAGTTTGTGCTCCTTTCACCCATAAGGATGGAACTACCTCAAGAGATAAGACCTTCTCCCATGAGAAGAGGAACCCCCTCCCATCCATTCATGCTATATAAACATTCCTTTTTCCCAAGCACAAGCTAGTGTTGAAGTGTTAATGTTGGTGTGCTAGTGCTAATTAAGTTTGGAGTAACAACAAGCTATTCATAGTTGTAGCTCTCTAGTTGTGTGAGAGAGAAGTGTGAATTTGGTTTAGTGTGAAGCCTTTAAAACTATCATTGTTGAGGCCATCATGGAATGCTAACGGAAGTGTGTGGAATTGGAGGAGAACATCAACGTCAGAATATCTTCTTGATTCAATATATATGCAACTATCGATTGATTTCCTACATAATGTGTCATCTCACATGTTTATGGCTTAATGCTTCTTGACTTGTTAAGTAGGTTGAATTACAATTTGTCTATTATCATGGTTGTTGTTTGCTGTTGTTTACTTGTTTAAGGTGTTCGAAGAAGGAAACGAGAGATAGCTAGAGCGAGCAAGCAATATCATCATCAAATGCGATAAACGTACTAAGAGGTAGGCCCTCATAATTGGTTCTAACCTAAGGAAATATTCCATAGAATATATCGGTTGTGACTAGACCCATTATCGGGCTAGAGGAATTGTTTGTGTCCGCACTCATAATTTTACTTCACCACACTATGGTCGTAGCTTATCATGTATTTGCTTCAATCAAGAGTCGACAAACTTCGATGATGTTTCTTTGCATATCATAGCCCCATGGTAATGTTCTCCATGGGACCATCCCTAGTTTTGCCTAGGGTCACAACTTCTTGTGCATTTGGTTCAAGAAGGATTTGGCGACCTACAATGATGTTTCTTTGCATATTGTAGCCCCATCAAATGTTCTCCATGGGGCCATCTCCCGATTCCAATCCTTTGAGATCCCCATCGTAATGTTGGCTATAGTTCAACACACATCTAATGCTTATTCTCGAATAAATACAATGGTATGATGTCCATGGGAGATGACGCTTTCCAGAGAAGCATATTATTGCATGCAATCTTGATTACGCTCTTTCATATGGATGAAATAAAAGCATGTTAAATTCCATCAAGAATGGAAGATGGTTGTTCGATATGCTTTCTGCCTCAATAGGAAATTGAATAAAGGTTGTGCGTAGTGTGATCAAAATTATGTACAAAACTTTATTTCATTGAACAAAATCTTTGTTTATGGTTATGTTTATGAAATTAGGTAGATGTGATGAAGTGCAGAGAAAGTTCATTGTGCGGAGGAAATTTTGAAGCTTTCATTGTGTAGTTGTACGCACCATGTACTAAAGGATTTTATTGCTAATATTTAGTATTAAAATATAATCCATATTTTCTGTTCGTAATAACATTGTTTATGCTTATATTATTGATAATATTTTAATTATAAATAATGCATATCACCATTATTTAATTGATTCTCTTTGCATGAAGCTTTCCACGTAGTGAAAAGCCCTAGCCACTTCTGCATTGACATTGGAAGCTATTATTAATTGATAAATAGGTTCGGCTGAGATATACGATATTATTGGTATTATTTTAATTGTAAATAATGCTTATATTCATATTTCTGAAGATCTCTTTGTTTGTGCTCTTGTGCGAAAGTGCAGAGGAAGTCCATTGTACAAAGAAATATTTTTTGTGCGATTCTCCGCACTTCGCACTAAAATATTTTATTGCTGATATTATTGGTAATATTTTAGTTATAAATAATGCATATCTCTATATTCTCCTTTTGCTTTACTTTATTTATAAATAAATCATTCATTGTGCGGACTTCTGTACTCCGCACTAAAGGCTTCTATTGCTAATATTTTAGTATTAAATAATCCATAGTTGTTGTTGGCAAGTCCAATTTTCGCATCATTAAACAAAATATTTGTTTGTGCTTATGTTTCTGAAATTAGGAAAATGAAGCTTTTAAGCTTTCATCATGCGAATGTTCGTAGTTTGCACCAAACGCTTTGTTTGAGTGTGGAGACTGAGTGTGGAAAAGTTCAAAGCTAATATACAATACTGCACAAACATTGTGGCTCAATTGCTAAGATATATCCATATTGCAAATGAGGATCTGTTTGTTTGCATATGACCCCTATTGTATTTAATGATAATGCCATGCTTTTCTCTTCGTAATATTGTTCTACTTGTTGATATTCATTCTCTATCTGCATGCAACCATGAATAGAATAAAATTTGAAATCTCGGTTTCATTATACATGTAATAGTGTAACTAACCATTCAAATCCAAAGAATTAGTAGTACATATAAATAGTAAAAACGATAAGGGCTTGCATTACCCTGCAAAAAGTTCTTCATTATGAACTTTTTCTCATATTATATAAAATATATCAGATCTCTAGAATGTCAAAATATTAACACAATTAATAATAAATAATGCATATTTTGGTAGTCAATTTACATAGAGTTGTGAATATAAATCATCATTAAATAACTTTGATTTTGTTATAAAGACGATTTAATTTAATTTATATCTATGATTTTTAGTTTTATAGTTTTTTAAGTAGGGCATTCCTTGTGCAGAGATTTTACTGTGCGGAAAGTCTTGTTCTGCACAAGGAAACTTTCAATTGTAACCTTTGGACAATGAAAAATCTGTACAAGGAACTAAGCATTAAAGTATTTGCTTATCAATTGAATAATTTTCTTTAAATAACATAGAATTAGCAAACAAAGGTCATTAATTGATTAAAAGTTGTAATGGCAGAAACAGATCTTAACTCAAATGAATTGTAGTTAGTAATTGTATTCTTAAGAGATTCATGACTTAGATCCAAAACTATTGTCAAGTGTTAATTTTCATTTTAATCAATAACGTAGTATTAGATATAAAACAAAGTCTCAAAGCATGTGTTCGAACACAAATAAAAAACAATATCATAAAATCGATAGAGTCAAATAATTTTAAATGGAAAATAGTTATTGTAGTTCAATTTGTAAATAACGAATAGTTCAAAGCCTATTTAGATTCAAGACATAGGCATTAAAAACAAATTTTCTCAACATGATTAGAACTAATTTAATTTAATTTATATCTATGATTTTTGGGTTTATAGTTTTTTAAGTACGATATTCCTTGTGCAGAGATTTCACTGTGCGAAAGAAGCTTGCTCTGCACAATAAAATTTTTCATTGTAACCTCCGCACAATGACAACTATGTACAAGGAACTAAGCAGTAAAGTATTTGCTTACCAATTGATTAAAAGTTTTAAATAACATAGAATTAATAAATTAAGCTCAACGAGATAAAAAAATGTAATACCAAGAGTTATTTCATTGTATGTAGAAATGGTGTGTTGGAAACATGGGGGCTTCACTGGGGAAAAATACCATACCACGTGCATTCATATTGGGGGATATATATTGAGGAAAAATTCACATAATATATTGAGCATATATTAGGGGATAAAGGGTTTTTATATTGCTAGATATAAAAAATGGAGCTCAAAGTTAATGAAAAAATATAAAGGGGTATAAAGAATGTTAATGGAAAAATGGATACCTACAATATCTAGTGAAAGTAGGGGTTTTTTAAATTGGGAAGGTGTATTGGGTTCATATTGGTAGGGGGTTAAATAATGTGACTTTTAGAGATATTTTCCAATATGTAGCCAAATTAGGGGTATTGTTTAGTATGGCACAAATGCACGTGATATGATTGAATCCCTCGTGGTTGGAAACATAATTAATTAATTAATATCCATAGGCACAGTTAACACGAGCTTTGATTGTGCAGAATGCAGTAGTGCATATCAACTACAATGAAAAGTTTCTTCATGTTTTTGTATTATGCGGAATGAAATCCGTGCAGTTTTGAAGGCATTGTGCCAATATTCTATTATTAAGAGATATATGTATAAGATGAAAAACCATTGTCAAATGTTCAATTTCATTTAAAGAAACAACAAAACACTGAATATAATAGAAAATATGAAAGCATATCTTTGGAAATTTATAGAAAACACTATCATAACATTGATATAGAATTAGATTTAGTAAGAATTGTATTCAAAATAAAATGTCAACGACCATAGCCATAATTCAGATATATGTGAGATCATATTCAAAACATAGTCTTAAAAGACAAAGTTGTTTAACAGAGTCATAATTGTGCAAAGAAAATTGTAAAGTAAATGCATTTGTTCTAGCGGAAATTGGGATTCTGCTTCCTTGAAAGGCATCTACAACTAGAAAGAAACAATTTGTATATAGTAATTAACAAATATCAACATAACATAATCAACAAAGCTAAATTCTCTTATATTAGCTAACAAAAAATTGAATGTTGAACAATTTGAAAATACTCACACTATGCAAAATCATTTTCCATGACTATGCTTTCGTTATATGTATTGAGTCCAAGACTTGTTGAAGAAACACATTCAACATATTTTTAATGTAATCCCTGTCAGGGGAAACTATAACTTCCATTTTCATGTTTTTAGTGAAAATTAGTTTTTCAATTTCCTTAGTTTCTTATTGCACCTAGAAAACCGATTTAGTGTTCTTATTATTGACCTTAGCAAAAGTAATTAGCCATGTGTCAATGTGTTTTGCAGTAAAATCAGTGATGTTATCAAAATTCACTGCCATTTTTTATTTTTTCTGCTCCAATTCAGTTTGTAACATGTAGTTTGAAGTTAATTCAAAACCTAGAAGGATGCATGAACCATCTAAGCATTTTATAATATATATTTCCATGAGATAGGCATCACCTTTCCTATTGCACATGTCACTACATGCATAGTTGATATTCTCAAGTGTACTGATCCTCTCTGCCCATCCAACTTCCAATTGCTTCATTAGATCAACATCTTGTAGTTGTTGGTTTTGCTTTTTGATATAAGAGAGTAGTTCTAGCCTCTACTTAAAAGAAACTAATTCATTGTTAATGAATTTCATGTCTTCCTCAAGATTACTAAAAACCAAGTTCATAAATATCGTCATTTTCTCTTGCAAATGCATTAAATCGAAAATTGCTTACCATGCATCATCAATAATTTCTAATCTTTGGCATATGTTGTCGAGGATATATGTCTTTAGTGTATTAAGAAGATTTGTAGCCTTGTTAAATGTTTTTTGTGTTGCAATAATAGAACTTGACAATGAAGGTAACAATTGCCGTAATGGAGTCATTAACAAGGGAATTGGATTGCAATGTCTTGTAGTTCTTTTAATTTCCTTTTCAGTGTGTGATTTTCTACAAGCATGTTAGTAACAAATTGAGCAATTGCATCATTCGTATATTGATGGAATACCATAAGCCCCATTGTGTCAATGACAAACAGATCAATATCCACGTGTTCTTGATGAATAATCTTTTTATTTTCAACTTCTACCTTTTCAACTCTTATTTTTTTGTTGGCTTTGTCATAGTTTGAATTTTGCAATGTCACATGATGTTCATAAAAAATAATGTCCTCCTTTGCAATTTTCTCCATTATCTTCTGATTCTTTGCTAAACGACTAGAAACCTAGTTATTTGGTACAATGCTATCACTTTCCACGTCTATAGCCTATTAAATTCTTTCTCTATTTACGACACTTTTGGACTTGGTTGTTTGAACTGTATGCATTTGGTCTGGAAATAATTTGTGAAGATTATCTTGCTCATCTCGATGACTTGTTGACTCACTAATAACCAATTTTCTAGAACCATGATTTTTTCTCTTTTCTAGACTCGTGGATGAGGTTGCACCAATAGTTGGTGTGGAAGCTAAAGATTTTTGTATAATATTTAGGGGTTTTTGTTTCTGTCTTGTTAATGCTAGTTTCTTGAACTACTCTTTGGGCATCCATTGTCGATATTTGATACTTGATTGTCTGCAAATTTTATAAACTATGTGGTGTGTAAACATATTTTGAATTAGACAAAGATTTAGAGACACTATTTTCTTGCACATTATGACATGCAAAAATTGCATTGGTTCTTTGTTCAGATGTAATTTAGGTTATTAGGGCAAAGCAAATGCAAATACTAGAGGCAAAGAGAAATCAATAGTAAATTGATAAAATGGAATGTGTGTTGCATGTGATATATTTGATAAGATGTAATTACTATTGCATGTGTTGACACATTTTCTATAGTTCTTACGTTCATAAAGTGCGAAATGAGCGAATACAAATCCCTAAACAATTGTGTAGAAAAAGAAATATGTTGTAGAGAAAATTGAGAAAGATGTTAAAATGTAGCAAGAAAAGTCTTCATTTGACTTATGCCTTAGTCAAATGGATAAATTTGATTTTCCACATCAGCAATATTACTTGGATTGTAGTTAGCTGGAGTGACATGGCTTTGTCTCCTAGTTAAGTTAGCAAATTTGAGTTATAGGCTATAAGTAGAGTTATGCATGGGTTGATTGCTAGAATTTAGCAATCTAGTGGAGTTATTCTTGGTTAGACTCAGTTAATTGAGCTCTAGTCTTTAGTGGAGTCAGTAGGAGTTCAGTTGAGTAGTTATAATAGTTGTTAACTCATTGATCTCTCAGTTAACCGAAAAATTTACTAAAAATATCCCTAGTCATGCACGAAATTCGAATTGCCTAGTTGGAGTGGAGGAAAAGAAACATTGTAATCATCGATTATATACTAGTTGAGTGTACCAAGTTTTATATTGAGCAGGTGATCTATTCCTTCAATATTTGCGCAAGGAAATAGGGAATTCGCCTATTTTTTAGGGCTAATTTTCTCTAGGATTGCAGAAGGAAATAACAGGATAATAGAGGCCTATTTTGGCCAAGTGTTGGTTAGAGCATGCCAGTGAGCAGGAGATCAGAATTGTAGTACAAGGAGATCCATATTCTCATATGAATTAATGCAAAGTAGCGGAGGGGTTTTTCCCAGTTGGGTTCCCCTGTAAAATCATTGCGTTCCTTGTGTTTTGATGGTTGAATTTTATTGCATGTGTTTCTATTGTGTGTTTTCCTTTCCATAGACTAGTAAAAGCAATTTCTATCCCTTGATTTTAGTTCAATTTCATTAGCTGTAGGAAATTTCTTGCAAGTTCTATATGGTATCAGAGCCTCAAAAGACTACATAAAATTCTTGTTCTAGATCTTCTCTTAGAGAAATTTTGATTTGCAGATTTTTTGGTGCAGATTCTCTTCAGTGTAGGAAAAATGTCTTTCAATGTATTAAGGCTAGAGTATGCATTGGAGGGAACCTCAAATTTTTGTTCTTGGAAATATTTGATGGAAGTTGTCTTGGATGAAAATGGAGTATGGCAATATCACACAAATTGATATTCCAAAACCAACAACATCAGATGCACAAGCAATTTCTCAGTGGAAGAAAGACACAACAAAGGGTAGGAGGATTATTCTGGAGGGTGTCAGAGATCACATGGTTTCAAAATTGCATGGAAAGGAGACTCCTTTTTCAATATGGAAAAATCTCACAGACCTATTCTATAGTAGTAATGATGCCAGGAAATTCACATTGACAGATAAACTCAAGAGCATTCATATGCAGAGAATTGAAACCATTCCCCAATGCCTTTCTAGATTCACTTAGGTTCGAGATGAACTTGGAGGAGTAGGAGAAAATGTGCCATATAATGAACTTGTAAGCTTAGCACTCAGCCTTCTGAAATCCTGACATAGCTATAAGGATTCAATTAATGGAAGAGACAAGCTATCAGATTGGGAGAGAATTTGGTTTGATTTGGTGCAGGTGGAGATCAAAAGAAACACTAGAGATTATGTCACATCTAGAGTTGAGGAGGAAGAACTTTCCTTGGAAGGCAAGGGAAAGAAAGCCAAGGGAAAGAAGGCCCAAGGTAAGGTAGAATCCATCCAGAACTAGGTGAAGAATAAGGACCTCAACAAAATAAAAAAAAATTCACTGCCATGAATATGGACACTATGTAATCAAGTGTCCACACAAGAAATCTAATAAGAAGACTATAGGGGGAGCAAGAGGAGATGCTCTTGAATCACAATTCAAATTAGATTTCACCCTCATTGCATACATGTCAAGCACTGTAATAGGGAGTGTGTGGTACCTACACTTTGGTGCCTCATTTCATATAACAAGATGCAAGGACTTCTTTAACAACCTAGAGGAGAAGGATAACCAATTACACATATAACTTGGAGATGATGGGAGGTACAATACCAAAGGGGTTGGTACTGTCGCCTTTAAGAGGGAGTTATGCTACAATCTTCACTTGGAAAATGTAATGTATGTGTTTGGGCTAAAGAAAAAATTTATTTATGTAGTTGTATTGGAGGACAAAATTTTTGATGTGGTGTTCATTAAAGGGAAGTCCTTTATTAAGCATGTTGCTACAGGACAAGTAATTTTTTTTTGTGTTAGAGTGAAAAATCTCTACAAAATAGAGGTGGATGCATGCACTACATTGAGCAACAAAACAGAACATGTCCAGAGTGGAGATGTTGGAGAACTCTGGCATAGGTGCATGGGTCACCTACACCATGGAGATTTGAAAATCATGCAACAGATAATCATAAGACTTCCAAAATGCACCCTTGACAAACATGATGCTTGCAAGGGATGCACCATTGGAAAATATGTGAAATCCTCCTTTAAGGGATGAGATAGAAGATTTGGAGCGATCTTGGGGTGAGTCCACTCAGATGTGTGTGGACCATTTTCTACAGTTTCAGTTGCAAAACACAACTATTATGTACTTTTCATAGATGATTTTTCCAACAAGTGTTGGATATATTTTATGAAGAAGAAATATTAAGTGTTTGCAAAATTTGTTGAATTCATAGCATTGGTTGAAAATGAGTCTGGTAAAAAAATTAAATCCCTCAGAAGTGATAATGGAGGAGAATTTGTGTCTAATAATTTTAAAAAATTTTGTCCCAAAGAAGGCATAAGAAGAGAACTGATTGCACCCCACAACCCACAACAAAATGGGGTGGAAGAGAGGAAAAATAGAAGCACTATAGGGGCTGCAAGAGAAATATTGCATGATCAGGGACTGCCACTAAATTTGTGGGCAAAGGCATGCAATACAACAATTTATTCGCAAAATTGGAGCCCTCAGAAAATACTTGGCATGATCACACTTGAAGAAGATTTCTCTAGAAGGAAGCCAAAATTATCCCCTTTTCGAATTTTTGGAGCTACAATTTATTGTCATGTATCCAAGGATAGTAGGAAAAATTTGGAGACTATAGTTGATATGGGAATATTTGTAGGATACACAAAGACACCTCATAACTATTAGGTGTATTTTCCCTAACTCAAGATGACAATTATGAGGAGAGATGTTAGATTTGATGAGGAGAAGGCTATGAGAATATCTCTGGAACGAGAGCTAAGTATTCCACCAGAGGAGGAGATTCTAGCTCCAAAGGAGGAGCCTCATTCAAAGCTTCAGGATGTTCTGGAGTAGCCACATGTGGAGGAGCATAAAGGAGGCAGAGTGGAGGCACCCACTTAACTAGAATCTTCCAGAGAGGGGAGGAAGAGAACTAGAGAGGCTGATAGGTTTGTGTAGGATGAAAAGGAGCATGTGGGAGCTCCTACATCCTTGCACAGGAAGAGGAGGTCACCAAACATGTATACTGGTTATATGGAACTTATGACAAAACTCATTGATTTTGAGCCTTCTTCATTTGAGGAGGTAGTTTCCCAACCAATGTGGGTAGATGCCATGGTGGAGGAGTATGACTCTATCATGAAGAAAAATGTATGGAAGGTGGTGCCGAGACTAGATAACAAGTCAGTGGCTGGGTCTAGATGGATTTATAAAGTGAAACATGTAGATGATGGAAGTAGCGAGAATTACACAACCATATTTGTGGCCAAAGGCTTCTCACAGGTAGAGGGAGTTTATTATGAGGAGACATTTTCCCTTGTGGAAAGATATTCCTCCATTAGAACCATTCTAGAATTAACTGCGCAAATGGGTGGAATATACACCAAATGGATGTGAAGACTGCCTTCCTCAAAGGAGTGGTTGAGGAAAATATTTACATAGAGAAGGCTGAGGGGTTTGAGACATTTGATAGGGAGACACATGTGTGTAGACTCAGGAGAGCCCTTTATGATCTCAATCAAGCACCCTGTGCTTGGTACACTCAGATAGACACATATCTCAGTGGATTGGGATTCAATAAGAGTGAAGTAGATGCCAATCTCTACTACATTGTGGTAGATTGCAAATCACTCATTCTAGTCCTGTATGTAGATGACTTAATACTGAAAAGGGATTAGAATTTTATCCAATATTGCAAGGAGGACATTGAAAGAGAGGTTGAGATAAAGGACAAAGGACTACTTCCTTGGTTTGGAGGTGTGGTAGGGAGATGGACAGATGTTTGTGGGTCAGGGGAAGTATACCTCTGAAATACTTCAGATATTCCATATGCATGACTGAAAGCCTATGGACACTCCTCTAACTACCAACTGGAGGAAGGAGGATGCTTCTATAGGAGAGGTAGTAGATGCTACCATCTACAGACAAATGGTGGGGTAATTAATGTATTTGGTGAACACAAGGACCAACATATGTTATGTGGTTAATCAGTTGAGTCAGTTTATAATGAAACCTACCAAGCTTCACTGGAAATCAACAAAGCATATGCTTAGATACCTCAGGGGCACAAAACATTCTGGGCTATGGTACATGAGGGATGATGGTGTGAAGCTCCAAGGATTCATTAATGCAGATTAGGAAAGGAGTCCATCAGATAGGAAGATCACTTCAAGAGTTATCTTTAGTGCCGGGTTAGCAACTATTTCCTAGTATAGTAGGAAACAAAGATTTGTAGCACTCAAATTAGCATAGGCAAAGTATATGGCTACTAGTCAAGAAACATGCGAGGCCATTTGGATGAGGAAATTTCTTGCTGGTATTTTCAGTCAAGAGATGGATCCTACTGTGATTTGTTGTGATAATTAGAGTTGTATCAAACTCTCTGAAAATCCAGTATTTCATGACAGGTCCAAGCACATTGATATCAGGTACCATCACTTGAGATATTGTGTGCAGAGGAGAATCATGATGTTACAGTACATTCCCATAGATGAGTAGGATGCAGATGTTTTGACAAAGGCATTGTCAAGAGGAAAATTTGAGTTCCATGGGAGCATGATCGAGGTGGAGTAGAACCCTTTTCCTACTAAGAGGTAGCGTTAAATTGTAGTAAGAAAAGTATTCATTTGACTTGTGCCTTAGTCAAATGGAGAAATTCAATTTTCCTCATCAACATGATGACTTGGATTGCAATTAGCTAGAGTGACATGCCTTTGTCTCCTAGTTAAGTTAGTAAATTTGAGTTATAGGCTAGAAGTATAGTTGTGCATGGGTTGATTGCTAGAATTTAGCAATATAGTGGAGTTATTGTTAGTTAAACTTAGTTAATGGAGCTCTAGTCTTTAGCGGAGTCAACAGGAGTTCATTTGAGTGGTTATAAAAATTGTTAACTCACTGATCTCTCAGTTAACTGATTAATTTACTAAAAATAGCCCTATTCATGCATGGAATTCGAATTTCCTAGTTGGAGTGGAGGAAAAGGAACATTGTAATAATCAATTGTCTACTAGTTGAGTGTACACATTTTTTTATTAAACAAGTGATTTATTCCTTCAGGATTTGTGCAAGGAAATAGGGAATTATCCTATTTTTGAGGGGCTAATTTCCTCCATTATTGTGCAGGGAAATAGGAGGATAACATATTCCTATTTCGGCTAATTGTTGGTAAGAGCATGTCAGTGAGTAGGAGATCATAATTGTAGTGAGGGGTGTGTTTGAGGATTGAAGCAAGACATTGTAATTGATCCATATTCTCACATGAATTAATGCAAAGCAATTAAGGTGTTTTTTCCAGTTGGGTTCCCCTATAAAATCATTGTGTTCATTATGTTTTGATGGTTTCATGTTATTGCATGTGTTTCTATTGTGCATTTTCCTTTCTACAAAATAGTAGAAGAAAATTTTGTCACATGTTATTGCATGTGTTTCTGTTGTGCATTTTCCTTTCTGCAAAATAGTAAAAGAAATTTTTATCTCTTGATTTCAATTCGATTTCATTAGAAATAGAAAATTTATTGCAATTTCTACAAAAGAAGCTTAGCAATTGACAAAATGAACTGTAGAATAATGCTAAATCCACCCAGTTGTGAGCCCAGAAAAGTATTCGCTACTACAAATGTTTGTGTTTCACTTCTTTTACATTGTTGGATTCAAACACTGCTTGGTTGATTGTATAAGTCCAAATAGCTTGCCAAACTGGCAGGATCCTTGCCATCAAACTTCCTCATATCGATTTTTGGAATATGGTGGGTCTTCGATCCAACATTAGAGTCTATGAAATCATGATTAACATTTCTTTTGTTCTCATCATGAGTTTCCTTTACTATCCTTTCACCATTAGTAAGTATTTCTTGTAGAAAATTTGTCAAATCTGTCTTCAAATCTACCATGCATGTTTTCAAATCTGTCTTCAAATCTATCTTCAAATCATCCATCTTAGCTTCCACATCTTTCTTTAAACCATCCATCTTAGATTCTGTTATTTTTGTGCGAGTGACATTTGTTGCACTTGGCATCGTAATTTTGATATATCATGTTGCATTTCTTCTTCTTCTTCATAAGTCATGCTAGAGCTTTCAGGTTGCTTTCTAGGTGTTTACATTTTCTTTCCTCGGGGCATCAGTTACTGATAATAATGCTCTACTATGCCCTTTGAGTTCCTTCAAAATAATTGTTCAAACCAAGCTTAAGCAAAAGTTTAAAAAAATCTACACACCTTTTTTCAGTTTGTAGGAGCTCGATATTGCCTTTGATGTATCTCTGTAATTTCGGATCATGTAGTTCTAAAATTGCAACATGTAGTAGCCCTATGGGTCCTCTTTCCAATGCCACTAGTCTGATCGAATTTAGATTCTCCAAGGCAGAGTTATGCACAATCTCCCAAGATGACCTGATTATAGACCTTTTTAGACGAGCAAACTTGTAGGAAGTGCCACATGTCACTATTTCGACCTTAGGATCTGAAAAATATACATAGGAAACTACAGTCCGTTCTATTTCTATAACTTCTTACGAAATTTAAATCTGATGCTCAAAACAAAAGTTATGACTATTTTCCCTAGGTCACCTGTTTGGAATATAATTCATGAGTCTAAAAAAAGACCAACTTCCTCAAATCATATCTCCGCAAATATTGCGCGAAAAGCTCTGAAATTTGGACCTGGGGATCCGCGTGATTTCTTCTCAAATGGGTTTTTTTTGTAGCATCTGAAACGTTGTAGAAACAAAGTTATAGCGCAAATTCCACGATGACCTGTTTGGAGCAGCGAAACCCTAGATCCCAAAGCTCTGATACCAAATGTTATGAAACGAGCTCACAAAAAGATAGAAAAGATAATTGAACGCCTTATAATTTAGCCTCTTCGAGGGGAAAGCTCCTTTAAATTACATAAATGAACAATTCTTGGATGATAGAAATGAAAAAACCTCCTTTCTATATATAGGAGTCTAAGAAGTCACAATATAACTCAACCGACCTAACAATAATAATATAAAGACACAAAAATAACAATAGAAGGATTCTATGGGGCACAATAATAACAATATGGGGACAATAGGGGCACAACAATATTAATAAGGGATACAACTACAATAGTAATGGGGTAATCACTAGTACTATAGGGACCTAACACATTCATTATGTTTTTTTCATATAAATTAAGTCTTTTACAGTTATCCGACCCAAAATTTAACTGAGTTTCAGTCTCATTTTGAATCCTCTGTGAAATTGTGTTTATAAAAAGTGAATAATTTACAGAACTGTTTGTTATTGTGAGTTCCTCTTTAATTATAAATTCATTAGATATCTGTAATAATTTAATTATATTTTGTTGATTAAGAAAACATTGTTTTCTTAATTTCTTCTTATAATTGGTTAAGTATTTAGTTTTAATATTAAATGAATTATACTTCTTCATGTTCTACTTTTCCACCCCATTAAAATCAATTAACTATGTGCAGTTAAAAACAACCTTTTATTTTACTTGGAAATCTATCTGAGTTAAAAAACACTTGTTTATAAAATTGTTCAATGGTCATCCAACCATTTTGTTGTGGCCACAACCACCACCCTATTAAAACATGTCCTGTTAGCAATTTTTCATGGGTCCACCAAGAAGTTTGATCGTCCACCTCTTCGAATGATCCATTTTATCCTAGAGACTTTAACTCGTTGCCAAGTCAAATCTTTAATTCGTAATGGTCAAGACCCACCTTTTGATAAATCTCCGTTGCATAGTTCATTCTTGGCCCAGCTCAGCTCTTCATTCATTTCCTCCATCAAACTTTTTAATTTTCATATGCATTCATAGCACTTCTATGCTCACTCGCATAATCACCTCCACCCTCACTTCTATCGCACCTTATTTCATTCTAACTCTTTATAACAAAAATCCCTCACAAAACATACATAAATCCCTTTTTGGGGCTTATCGCAATTAACATAATGCATGCCATAAGGCTCCGGACCCGATGCGTTATAAACTACCATATATACATTTTCGGGTCCAAAAACCCCGTCGCATAGCGCAATTGGCCCAAGTCAAAGGCATATGCATACATGGCGTGCCGCTACCCTCTAGACCTGACAACCTTATCAACCAGAATACATATATATCGGGTCTGGAGCATTTCGCATATCGCAATCAGTGAGGTCCCAAGGTTTGATCATAAGGTGCGCAACGATGTGGCGGACCCGCTGATCTTATTAACCATATCATATGATATATCAGATCCGGAGTTAATGGCTTATCGCTATTGGGAGGCACAGGGCTTATATATATGGCGCGCTACCATCTACTAGACCCGATGGTTTTATCAACCATGATATATATATATATATACCGGGTCCGGAGCATTTTGTGTATCGCAATCAGCTTGGTCCAAAGTTTTATATATGGCGCATCGTTGTTTACCGGACTTGGCAATATTTATAGGCTAAAACATATAATATTTGAGGTCTGGCTTGGGCGACTGACTCAGGTTTTCCTGTGTATTTCCTTGTTTTCCAAATTTTTTGAAATTATAATGGGATTGGCTTTTAGTGTAAAGGCCAAGCCTGTGGACTCCCGATAGCGCAATTTCTCATCGGGGCAGTGGAAGGCATGGGTCTTGTGACCTGAGAGGGGGCCGATACCTAATTGAGATGAGAGGAAGCCATCGGAAATTATGCCAATCCTATGCTTTGAGTGGGAAAATGTATGTTGACTGTGTTTTATGCATAGATCCTTTTCACACTTGTTCCCACAGTTATAAAAGTTAATGGAAGCAACGTTTGTGTTTCATGTGAACATCTCTGTTATATCGCATACAATTATGAAGCTAATGATAGCTATCTCTTTAGGTGAGACGTAAAGGACACGAGAGGGGATACAAAGAGCCATGGATGCAGAAAAGTTGCGTTTAAGGGTCTAGGTGCAAGTGTTCCGGGTTGGGAGCCCAACGTGTTGCCTGTGCATTCCGTAAGCAGCGCTGTCCCTGTCTTCATTATGGGGAGGCAACACACAATCACCCTTTTTTCCAACATATTTTCTCCTCCTCAGGAAAAGAATTGACCCGACCGTTATGCCTTCTACGTGCCAGCGGTCACGCTAATGATCCTATCTATGTGTACTTAATTGGCATATCTGAAACAGTGGGAAGATGAAGACGCAGGGTGACCTCAGCGTGTTAGAAGTTTCACCAACCTGTCACAACTGTACATACTGATCTGTGTAATGAAAAGAGGTAGGGAAAGGTCAGGGAAGGTTGAGGGTCGTTTGGGGCTGCATAAGTATTACCTCCGAAGAGGAGAAAGGGCTTTTGATTTTGGAGAAGAACAATGTCGCTTTATTGTGAATGTGGAGGATTGTTTTTGAGGGAAGAAGGAGCCTTTAGTTTCAGACTCATTGTTTTGTTTTGGATCAGAGTGTTGTTATTGGCATGAATGTATATGTGATTTATATTTATGCATATTGATGACTTACAGTTCATTATTAGTCTTGATAAATTGAATGTGATTTAGTTTCATGGTTAACTTGTGAATGGTCTCTAATTTGAAACTAAATTAAACATCAGTTGCAGTTTTAATTCCATATAAGGATGTGGATTCCTATATGAGTGATTGGATTGCAATTTAGCTTTAATACAGTCTTGTCCAGCTGTGAATTCAATGATTGATTCATTTGGACTTGAATCTATGCATGATGTTTAAACTTTTTTATCATGCTCCCGCTAAACATATATATGTTGTTTAAACCTTTGTATCATGCTCTTGCAAGATAGATTAGCGTAGTTAGAAGTAGTATAGATAAGATTTAATACAAAGAGGTTAGCTATTTTATATTTGTTGATCTAATTGAAATCTTCCTCCCGGAAGAAACCTTTCGACATGTCCACACAGTTTACGGGGTCCCTTAAAACTTGTCGGAGCTAGCCATCCCAAACGAAAGAAGGTCTACTTGGGGCTTGCGATCGGGTTAGTTCCCCTTGTTGGCATTGTGCACATTTTCCATGTCAGCAAATTGGCGCTAGAAGGAGGGCATGAACCGTCATCTCCAGCTTTTCAAGATTTCATCTATAAGAGCCATGCATGGATTCAAAAGGATTAATGTATGGATCGTAAAGGTCGGAGAGATCCTACCACGGATCTGAAAGAGCCTCATTTTGAAGAAACAGAGACCCCTCTAAGTCCTGTTTCCGGGTCACCCAAGGAAGAGAGACTGTGGGAGTATCCTGTCCCTCAGGAACAACCAGTCAAAGAACTTACTTGGGCTTATGCTCGTTTCCTCTCTCAGCTTCCCATCTTTCACTCTTTACCTCCGAAAACTAAGAGAAAGCCAAGGATCTTTACCCTGAGCGAAGATACATCAGCAACCACTTCTCTCAAAGACATTGTGCTAGAATCCTTGCATAGTATCGACACCCCTTGGGAAGAAATTCCTGAGGATTCCCCTTCTAAAGGTAACTCCTCTCTTTATTTTGAGAATCCTAGTGGAGAAGCCTTCGACAAAAACTTCCCTACCCATAATATGGACAGCGTTCCCCCTCCAGGTGGGAACCAACCTCCACCTCCTCCTCCGGGTGGGAACCAACCCCCACCTCCTCAGGGAGCACTCCCTCCTAGGCTTGCACAGGATGTTGTAGCAGTACCTAGGCAATAGCATCCCTTACCCAAAAATACAGAAAGAGTGTTATCCAATTTCGACCCTGAGCGGGGAGATACTGCTGATAACCATATTCACTCTTTCTTCCTAGCCTTGCGCAGGTTGGAGGTCACCGATGAAGATGTGGTGTGTCGCCTGTTCTCTTTTACTTTGACTAGTGCTACCTCCACATGGTATTTTAGCTTGAGAATAGGGTCAATCACCTCTTGGGATGCTTTTCAGCAAGCCTTTTTAGACAAGTTTGGTGATGACAAAACACCTGTGGCCTTAGTTTTAGAATTATCCCGTTTGAAAATGGAAACCAAGGAGAAGGTTAAGGATTTTAATATCCAATTCAACACCCTATTCAATAGAATCCCAGCCACCATTAGACCTACTGAGGAAGTGCTCATGGAGTTCTATGTATCTGCTCTCCCTATCCCTACAGCGTTGTGGGTTAAAAGGAGTAATGTGCAGACCTTGCAAGGTGCTATTGATGAAGTGGTGAAAATTGAAAATGAAATGATCAGCCTCACAGCATGCCACCCCACAACTGGAGAAAGGAAAGTTTCTTAGACATCCAAGAAAAATAATGGAAATGATAACAAAGGGGCTAAAACTAAAGACAAGGACACCACAGATGTGGAAGGGTTGCATCGGATCATTAAAAAACTTACGTACACAGTCATTGATATGAGAAGGAATCAAAGAGAGAGTACTAGTGGTAAGGGAGGAGATTATAATAACAAAAAACTCTTCAAACCTTTCTACCGGAAGAAAATAGAAGGTGGTCATGGTCAACTTGCATTACCTGCTCCACCTAATGAAGGGGCTTTAAACACAAAAGAATTGGCTCTGATTGGATAGCTTCTCAATAAAGAAGAACCTATACTGGAGCTTGAACCAAAACAAGGAGACGAAGAAGAATACCAAGTAGAAGAACCCTTAGATGAGGAAACCCAAATTAATGTGATGTGGGATTTCCATAGTGATGAGAATGATGACGAGGGAGATAACACCGCAGAAATCAACACTAATGAAATACACACGTGCAATAAAGGGCTGCTTCCAGGTGTGATAAAGCCCTTAGATAAAAAAAAGCAAGATGTTCGCCTTGTGAAAGCATCCGCTCCCAAGGTTCCTGTCGAGAATAGTAGGGCTGGCGGTCAATCCAAGAATTCCCCTGTTACAAGTCACCCAGAGAAAGAAAATGCATCTCCCACTGCAACGAAGGCTACTCAACATGGTAAACTCCCACTGAAAAATGGAAAGACATGTATGTTTACTCTACCCTATCCTGTTTATAACATTGATTATAATATTGTGGATGATCTCAAGAAGTCTAGGGCCAATATCACATATTTTGACTTGTTAAAATTAACGCAGTAAAGAGATTTGTTGTTGAAATCTATGAATGAGAAAAACTACAAAGCCCCCACCACCTCAAGCACCCAAACAAAGAAGCCAATGTCCAAACCTGTTGGTACCACTAGTGTAGCCCAAATACCCTTGGCTATGGAGGCCACATCTAAAATGAATCGAAAACCCCAAGATGTCAGCGCAACCATGATAGGGAGGAAATCGAAATCTATGACCCCACCGTTCCTCATTATGTTTGAAATTTTCAACATGAACGTCCACAATTTCTTGGTAGATTCCGGTGCCTCATCCATTTTCATGCCTTATGCTGTGGCTAAAATACTTCAGGCCATACTCGAAAAAACTAGAACTCGAATCATGCAATTAGATAGGACAAATGTGACAGTAATTTGAGAATTGAAGGATGTGTTGATTCGGATGGCTGCTAAACAATAGTACACATAGGTCATTGATATAGTGGTAGTCGATATACCTGAGGCCTATGAAATGCTGCTTAGCAGGGACTGGTCAACAAAATTGAACGGATACTTCTCAACTGATTGGTCCCATCTCTTATTGCCTCAGAAGGGAAAGGGTGATATGCTGAGAGTCGATAGGGAGAGATACATGAAGTATGTGGTAACAGAACTAAATGGTCCCAATGAACTTGTAATGTTTACCAACTCCATCCTTGGGAACTATAGTTTCAATGTTTATAATACAAAAACCTGTTTTGGAGAGTTTCATGTAGAAATGTGGAAGAAAATTTGACACACACACAGTTGGAAATTCCCTCCTATAATCCAACTGATGAGCCATCCTGTATTATAGTAGATGATAGGACCAATTTCTTAGATAGTAGTTCAATTGATGTAACATTAGATGTAATATTCTGGACACTCTATTTTGACGGCTCTAACTGCCTTGAAGGTGCAGGTGCTAGAAGTATTCTCATTGATCCGCAAGGGAACCAACATCTAATGGCCAACCAGTTGGAGTTCGCATGCACCAAAAACACAACGGAATATGAGGGCCTGCTGCAAGGCCTGAAGAAAGCCACTGGTATGAATGTGAAAAATCCTAAAGTTTTTGGTGACTCTCAGATAATCATAGATCAGGTAAGGAAAAGGAGACATTGCAATTCTCCACACCTAATGAGTTACCGCATGAGGTATGGAATTTAATTGACAGTTTTGATTCCTGTAATATTACATACATACCTCGAGGCCAAAACCAAGATGTTGATATGATGGCTAATATGGCTGCTAAACTTTTGCCTGATTTTAGATTGAAGAAAAATAAATTTTCCGTTGAATTTATTTTTAGACCGTCCTTACCTGATAACATCTCGAATTGGCAGGTTTTCAAAGATGATGAGCAAATCCTTGAGTTCCTACACTGCGAGAAGACATTCAAGAGTGCAGTCATTGACGAAAAGGAGCATGACAAGCTTATGAATGAAAGGGAAGATGAGGAAAAGGATCAGCCCAATGTGATTCCAAAATCAGTGGTTAGGATGGAGCACTTGTATGACTTGCATGATAAATTCAAGAAACCTACTAACTGCAAAACACACAGCTCGTCCATGAAGTATGAAACGGTCAACCTTGGGACCAAAAAAGACCCAAAAAATGTCAATCTGGGCCTAGGGTGCTCTCTGCAAGAAAAGGTTGCATTTGTAAAACTATTTAAAGAATACAAGGATGTATTTGCATGGACATATGAAGACCTAAAGACATTTGATACCAGTATTACGCAGCATGTGATCCCTTTGGAAAAGGAGGCCAAGCCCTACCGACAAAAGTTGCGTAAGATGCATCCAAGCCTAGAACCATTGGTGAAGAAAGAACTGAACAAGATGTTGGATGTTAAAATCATATTCTTGGTTAGACACACCCACTGGGTAGCCAATCTTGTGCCAGTGAGAAAGAAAAATGGAGACATCAGGCTATGTATTGATTTCAGATACCTGAACAGAGCATCTCAAAAGGACAACTATCCGGTCCCTTCTATGGAACACATACTTTAGTGTGTTTCTGGGTCTAAAATGTTGTCCCTATTAGATGGGTTTCCAGTGTATAATCAGGTACTGGTATCGCATGGGGATCAGCTTAAGACAACCTTCAACACCAAATGGGGCACCTACACATAACGAAAAATGTCTTTTGGGCTCATTAACGCGGGTGCCACATTCCAGAGAGCTATGGACATAGCCTTCCGAGGGTCGATGAACAGATCGGTAGTGGTGTACATGGATGACATCACTATGTATTCATATCACATGAGGGATCATGTTTATCACCTAAGGCAGATTTTCAAAAGATGCCGAAGGTATGGAATTTCTTTGAATCCCAAGAAGAGCATCTTTGCAGCCACAAAGGGGAAACTACTGGGCCATATCCTTTCTAAAGACAGGATTGTGATTGATCTTGAAAGAATACAGACCATCATGAGAATACAACCCCCTGCTAACAAAAAGGCCACGCAATCTTTCTTCGGGAGGATTAATTTCATTAGGAAGTTCGTCTTAGGCTTCGCCGAAATAATATGCCCCTTGCAGTTGATGATGAAGAAAGACATTGCATATAAATGGAGTGATGAAGCCAAGGAAGCGTTTCAGGGAATCAAGGAAGCCATTGTTGAAGCTCCTGCACTGGTCAGCCTTGACTTCGGCAGAGGATTCTTCTTATACACCTTTGCTTCTGACCATTCATATGCCACAATTCTCACTCAAAAAAAATTTGATGGCAATGAAGTCCCCATTTCCTACATGGGTTCAAATCTCCAAGGAGCGGAACTGAATTACTCAGATGTGGAGAAACATGGCTACACAGTTTTCAAGGCCATTAAACATTTCCACCCTTACTTACTAAAGGCCAAGACCAAAGTCATCATGCCCCATCCTGCTGTAAGAGCCCTCTTCGTGCAGAAATAAATGGGTGGACAAAGAGGGCACTGGATAACCACCCTTCAAGAGTTCGACCTGGAGATAAAACCAACACTGATAGTCCGAGGGCAGGGAATTTGCAGGCTAGCGACAAAAGCCTTAGCGGACCAAAAGGAGGTATCTGAAAAATAAGGAATGTTGTGTTGGCATTATGATACAGGTGGTGTCCTTGATGGCAACTCGCTCAGAGGTATGATACAGGTGTTGTCCTTGGTGGCAACTCAATCAGAGGATAGATCTTAGTACAACAGGTCAAGAAAGAGATATACGCAGGTTAACTTTGATGAAAGTGCGTATAGACGCGGGTGAGAAGAACAAAAGGCGCATATACGTACACACGCAGGTTCACAGAAGGAAAGGTGCGTACATGTTGGAAAAATAAGTTTTGGTCCGTGATATTTGATCCATGGTATTTTGGTATTGGTCCGTGGTATTTGGTCCGACGTGTTGACCCCAGGTATTGGGTCCAACGTATTGTTTCTACATGGTTTTGGACCATGGTATTGACAGAATCCTAAACCTATATAAGGAGAAGATCATTAGGCCAAGGGGTGAAAGTGCAAGTAATGAATGTCTGATGAAGTGTGAAGATCTAGTATGATGGTTATGGGTCTGTGATGCTTGGCTCGATCTGAATCAAGTTGGAAATGGTAGCGAAGGTATAAGTAATTATCTTTAGATCTGTACGCGGGTTCTCTCTGGTGAAAGCACATGTACACGCGGTTTTGACACAGTCAAGTAGCGTATACATTATGAGATTTGATGTTTCAGGTTGCTGTTGGTTCTAGTGGTTGTTGCAGAGTTTTGGGCTCTGGTCTGTGTTCAGGTAACTGTATTTTGATGACAGGGTTTCAGTGATTCAGTATTGGGTGATTCAGAGATTGATGATGCATGTATAAGTTGATGATTGTATTGTAGTGGTCATTATTTTGTATTTATGGATCCAGTATGAAAATTTATGAAACGTGGTCCCTAGAAGAAAAGAGAAGGTTGTAGCCTTCTGTAGGCCGGCACCTACGTACTAGTACTTCAGCTAGTACAAGAGCAAAGGGGGTTATAGCTCCCTTCTAGGAGAGTCTGGAGAACGAGAGAAGGTTGTAGCCTTCTGCAGGTAGTATCTTGCATACTGGTATAAGACTGCACCAATACAAAATCATTATAAAAATAAGTTTCTAATTAAAAGAAGATAGATACGAATTGCAACAGGTGGTTTTCACCCACATTGGGTTTCCACCTTATATCATGGTGTTCATGTGTGTTGCTTATGTGTGATGATATATTCTGTTATACTGCTCCTGTTTACAGTTCATATGGTTAATAATGTTCTGATGCACTCATTAAGGATCAACTAACTGAATCATAAGTTTACATGATATACGCTTGTTGCATTACACACAGTTGCGTATACACGCGGTTTGCCTTAACTGAAGTAGCGTATATGAATCTGAGTATGAAAATGAAAAAGATATATTGATTTGATAATACTGATTCACCCCCCCCCTCTCAGTATTATTTCCAACAATTGGTATCAGAGCAGGTCCTTTGGAAGAAGCTTGATTGCGTAAAGGAAAGATCCATCAGAATGGGTAATCAAGAAAAAGAGGCATCCACCAGGCCACCAATCTTTGATGGGAGCAACTTTATCCACTAGAAGATAATAACCACAACATATCTACAATCGCTTGGAACAGATGTTTGGGGAATCGTGGAAGGAGGATACACATATCCATCAACAATTCCTACAGATACAACAGAGAGAAAGCAATATGAACTCAATGCCAAAGTTGTTACTGTCTTATTGGGAAGTTTGTCACAATCAGAATTTGTCAAGGTCATGCAGTTCAAATTAGCCAAAGAAATATGGGACAAAATCATTCTAAGCTATGAAGGAGATGAACAGGTAAAATGAGCAAAGCTTCAAACTCTCAAAATACGGTATGAAAATCTTAAGATGCATAGTAATGAAACCATAGCTAATTACTTCTTGCATATAGATGAGATTGTCAATTGTATGAGGAATCTGGGTGAATAATTTAAGGAAGTTGTCTTAGTTGAAAAGGTTTTAAGATCCTTGTCTGCTAAATTTGATTCCAAAGTTTTTGCCATAAAAGAAAAGGAGGATCTGCAAAAAATCACTATGACGCAGCTTCACTGAATCTTAATTACTTTTGAGATGAGAAAAGGAGGACCATCAGATATGAGAGAAGTCGCATTCGAAGTTTCAGCAAATGAATCAGGATACATTATAGAAGGAGAAGATGAGGTAAATTTTGTCAAGAATCTTGAATGGGGATCTGGAAGGTTCAAAGGCAAGCTACCTTTCAAATGCTTTTCATGTGGTAGAGTTGGTCACTACGCTGCTAGATGCCCTCATAACAAAGGAAAGATGTTTGATAGAATTTATTATATCCATGATGAAAGTAATGACTCATTCAATAGTGATGAAGACATTAGACTTCTCATGGCATATGAAAATAAGAACGTAGAACCAGAAGAAGTTACCATATTAAAATAACAATTGGAGTCAGTAACCAGAGTAAGGGAGCAATTGCAGGTTATAGTAAAAGATCAGAGCATAACAATTCAAAGACTTGAATCAAAGATCCTCTCTCTAAAAGACGATCTTAAAGAATCAAAGAAGCAGAATGAAGATGCTCTTGAAGAACAAGAACATGAAGTGATCGAATTAAAGCAACAAGTGGAAGAAGGAAGAAAAGCTGAAGAAATCATAAGGAAGCAATATTTGGAAAAGGAAGAACAACATCAGGTTGAGGTAAATATCTTAAAAAGTAAATTAGAAGAAAAGGATAAACTGTTACGATTTCAAGATAGTACTAAGATTTTGGATGACATTCTTGGTAGTCAAAGATCCCCTACTATCAAAACTAGTCTTGGCTTTTATGAATCTGTTGAAGGTGAATCTAGCTCACAAGGTGAGGCAAGGAACTCTAATGAGAATTCTGAAATGCAGAACAAGGAGATGAGAGGACAACCTCAGCAAAAGCCAAGGAAAGAAATTCCTCAAAGAAAATCCTTTACTCCTAACTATGGAAGTGATAGACGATTGAATAATGTTGAATGTTATGTATGTCATAGTCTTGGACATGTTGCAGCCAGATGCAGAAGTAGAATGGTTCAAGACCGTCACACAAGATCATCACATTTCAGGTACTTCAAAGGATATTGTTTTGCTTGCAATATGTTTGGACACAAAGCAATTGATTGCAATAGAAGGAACATGAAACATGTAAGATGTTATGCATGTAACAAGTTTGGACATAAAGCAAGGGAATGCAGGAGCAAAATTCAAACTCCAAAGCAAGAGGATTATACATCATCACAATTCCAGGAATTGAAGAAGACAAAATTAGAGACAGAAAGGTGCGACATAACTCAGTTATCTGACATAATAGACACAGGGGAAACTGAAATTGTAGACCTTCAGTATTCCATCTTGCATACGCTGATATAATGAAGATAAGTCACGTATATATGCGAGCTAGAGGTTGCAGAGTCGCGTATATGGAGCTCAGAAGAAAAAGGCAGCAGAACAGATTCAGGAAATGGTTCGGTCATGGTATATGATGGTTGGAACAGGCTCAGGGGGAGTATATACTTCAAATAATGCATTGTTGGCATTATGGTTAGAAGTATTTGGTGATGGTGCTTATGTGGCTAAATGATGCATCTTGCTGGTTGATCAAAAGAATGATAATGCAAGTTACGGGACTAGATGCTGATGCTAATGGTGCAGATCATATATGGTGTATGATGGTGGCTAATGAATATCATGGTCTTGAATGAATTGCTGGTCTTTGTTATAAAGACCTTGCATGTGCTCAGGGGGAGCATGGATGGATTGGTACATCTTGGCATATACAAAGGGGGAGCCCAATTAGAGATTTCAACAGGTACTCAAGGGGAGTATGGACAACAGAGGTAGAAAACTTCTTGGTCTACCCTTTGCCCTTGATGTCAAAGGGGGAGAGTGACTTGTGTGGTGGTTGCCATCAAGTCCAAAGGGGGAGATTGTTGGCATTATGATACAGGTGTTGTCCTTGATGGCAACTCACTCAGAGGTATGATACAAGTGTTGTCCTTGGTGGAAACTCAATCAGAGGATAGATCTGAGTACAACAGGTCAAGAGAGAGATATACGCAGGTTAACTTTGATGAAAGTGCGTATACATGCGAGTGAGAAGAACAAAATGCGCGTATACGTACACACGCAGGTTCACAGAAGGAAAGGCGTGTACATGTTGGAAAACTAAGTTTTTGTTCGTGGTATTTGATCCATGGTATTTTGGTATTGGTTCGTGGTATTTGGTCTGAAGTGTTGACCCCAGGTATTAGGTTCAAGGTATTGTTTCTACATGGTTTTGGACCATGGTATTGAGAGAAGCCTAAACCTATATAAGGAGAAGATCATTAGGCCAAGGGGTGAAAGTGAAAGTAATGAATGTCTGATGAAGTGTGAACATCTAGTATGATGGTTATGGGTCTGTGATGCTTGGCTTGATCTGAATCAAGTTGGAAATGGCAGTGAAGGTATAAGTAATTATCTTTAGATCTGTACGCGGGTTCTCTCTGGTGAAAGCGCATGTACACACGGTTTTGACACAGTCAAGTAGCGTATACATTATGAGATTTGATGTTTCAGGTTGCTGTTGGTTCTAGTGGTTGTTGCAAAGTTTTGGGCTCTGGTCTGTGTTCAGGTAACTGTATTTTGATGACAGGGTTTTAGTGATTCAGTATTGGGTGATTCAGAGATTGATGATGCATGTATAAGTTGATGATTGTATTGTAGTGGTGATTATTTTGTATTTATGGATCCAGTATGAAAATTTATGAAATGTGGTCCCTAGAAGAAAAGAGAAGGTTGTAGCCTTCTGTAGGCCAGCACCTACGTACTAGTACTTCAGCTAGTACAAGAGAAAAGGGGGTTGTAGCTCCCTTCCGGGAGAGTCTGGAGAACAAGCGAAGGTTGTAGCCTTCTGCAGGTAGCAGCATGCGTACTGGTATAAGACTGCACCAGTACAAAATCATTGTAAAAAGAAGTTTCTAATTAAAAGAAGATAGAGACGAATTGCAACAAGTGGTTTTCACCCACATTGGGTTTCCAAATTATATCATGGTGTTCATGTGTGTTTCTTATGTGTGATGATCTGTTCTGTTATACTGCTCCTGTTTACAGTTCATATGGTTAATAATGTTATGATGCACTCATTAAGGATCAACTAAATGAATCATAAGTTTACATGATATACGCTTGTTGCATTACACACAGTTGCGTATACACGCAGTTTGTCTTAACTGAAGTAGTGTATATGAATCTGAGTATGAAAATGAAAAATTTATATTGATTTGATAATACTGATTCACCCCCCCCCCCCCAGTATTATTTCCAACATGTTGAGCTTGCAATCTGCGCAAAGGGAACTTAGGGAGGAGCTCTTATTGAGTAATGAAGCGCTGATGTATGAGAGAGAAGCATCGGAAACCTTTTTGGACCCCGAGTCGTGGTACCACGACATACGCTTCTATCTAGTGTGGGTTATGTGTCCTAAACACATGGATGCATCACAAAGGAGACCTCTCAGATTAAAATCCAATCTGTATCAGTTGGCCGACCGCATCTTGTACAAAAAAAATCGCGATGGAATCTGGCTGAGGTGTTTAGAGAAAGATGATGCCAACCATGTATTGAAAGAAATGTACGACGTCCCAGCAGGTGGTCATTATGGCTGAGAGACCACTACCCACAAGATATTAAGAGCCAGATATTATTGGTCCAGAGTGTCCAGAGACTTGCATGCCTATGCTCAAAAATGCAAGGCGTGCCAAACCACCGCAAGACGAGAAAGAAAGCCCGCTGTTCCCCTCAGGCCTGTCATGATTTACTGACCGTTCCAGCAATGGGGCCTACACGTCATAGGTGAAATCACTCCAAAATCCTCACAGCAGCACAAGTATATACTCACAGTGACAGATTACTTCACCAGATGGATCGGAGCCACCCCGCTTCGGAAGGTGAATGAAGATGAGGTAATATCATTCATTGAGAAATTCATTATCAATAGGTATGGCATCCTTGATGTTCTCATCTTTGATAACACTTCTTATTTTTCATCTCTGAGACTTACTGAGTTTGCCATTGATAAGTCAATCCACATAAAATATGTAGCAAACTATTATCCCCAGGGAAACGGAGTTGCAGAGTCTTCCAATAATAATCTTATCTACATAATCCGCAAGACAGTCACTGATAACCAAAGGAACTGGCACAACGCCTTGACAAATTCCCTTTGGGCCGATAGGGTCACCCCTAAAGTGGCCTTGGGAAACTCTCCATACTTCCTAGTCTACGGACAGGAAGCCATCTTGCCCCCAAATGTTGCCCTTCCATCCTTACAGCTCTCCCAAGCTTCAAGAGGAACCCCTCCAGCCCCGCTTCAAGAAAGGATCGACCAACTGATGAAGCTGGAGGAATTAAGGGATAAAGCCATAATTAAATTCAAAAATCAACAAATGATTGTAAAAATATGGTTTGATCATCATTTGGCAGGAGATAAATATTTTCAAGTGGGGGAACTAGTTCTTAAATGGGACAAGCTGAGTGAGCCAAAGGGTAAACACACAAAATCCCAACACCTATGGTTGGGCCCATTCCAAGTTGTTGAAAATATTGGTCAAGGGACTTACAGGTTGAAAACATTACAAGGGGAGACTGAAAAGCTCCTTGTTAATGGCCATCATTGAAGAGATACTTCTAGTAGCCACCACATTGGTGGTTGCCTCCTGAGTAGGTTAGAGTTCATTTCTTTTTGTTGTTAGTTTAGTTGTATTTCTGTCCTTTCCTTTGTTTTCTGCCAAGTCTGTTCTCCTACTATTTTGAATTACATTCCTTTTCATCCAGCTAATTGTAGTCCTCCGATCTCGTTCTACCTTTCATATTTTCCCTCATTCGCTATTCTAATCCTTTCCTTGCCTCATTAGCTTGCTGATGATTCTACTGTTCCTGAATCTGTCTTTTTCCCGCAAATCAAACAAACCTTCTAGCAGCCCATGAGCCATTGAGAATCAACAGTGGAATGCAAACCGAAACCCCTCATTGACATCTGTTGGGAACTGTGTGAAATTTTTTGATAACTTGAACATCTGGAGCATGTAGGGGCATCCTTATAAAACAAAAAATGTGTAACTATAGCTGGACTAGCATGGCGGAACGCTGCATTTTAATAAATCCCACTCAGACCTAGCTTATACTTGCTTGTAAGGTTTACAGTCATTGTCCATTGGTCCCGTCCACCACATTAAATGGTCCAATACCTTTTACTTACAAGTAAACCTCCTCTCATGGGCTAAGTTCATTGTCTCATACCCTGTGGAAAATATAATTGTGCTCTAGTCCTTGTGCCTGAAACTGGAAGGACTTATCTAAAAATAAATGAAATGTCAAGTCCTTGTGCCAATCTGGAAGGACAGGTTGTTTGGGAAGCCGGTTAGAGTAAGGACTGTTGTTGGGCTCAGAGTACCGGTTGACATAGCAAGCCAAACCTTGCTTAAGCAGTTTAAAAAATGGCATTATCCATGACTATGCCCCATTCAATCAATAAATATGGCACTGAAATTCTCATATAGAGTGCAAGAAAAACATGTCTACATCCTAACGTACACACCTATGGCTTAATGAGCAATAAAGAGCTGAGGTACACACCTAAATAGGTATGGATAAACCAGTGAAAACCCTAAAGGGGTTTTTGAAAGTGGGAAACAGGTAAAGGGAAGTCAATAAACCCCATAATGCTGCCATTGGGGAATTCCTGTCAAAATCATATCAGCAAGTAGAAGCTATTTGTCTCTATCCCTTCTGAAGTAGTAATGTTTAAGCGGAACCCATGCTTTTCCATTTGTGTAGTTTTCATTTCAAGTTTATTTTAACATCCTGACGTTCTATTGATCTGAAGGTTATTTGGAAACAGAGATAACTGGTTCACCCAGTGGTTCGCCATTTGTTGTGGCCACAACCACCACCCTATTAAAACTTGCCCTGATAGCAATTTTTCATGGGTCCCCCTAGAAGTTTGATCGTCCACCTCTCCGAATGATCCATTTTATCCCAGAGACTTTAACTCGTTGCCAAGTCAAATCTTTAATTCATAATGGTCAAGACCCACCTTTTGATAAATCTCCGTTGCATAGTTGATTCTTGGCCCAGCTCAGCCCTTCATTCATTCCCTCCATCAAACTTTTCAATTTTCATATGCATTCATGGCACTTCTATGCTCACTCACATAATCACCTCCACCCTCACTTCTATCGCACCTTATCTCATTCTAACTCTTTATAATGAAAATCCCTCACAAAACATACATAAATCCCTTTTTGGGGATTATCGCAATTAACATTATGCATGCCATAAGGCTCCGGATCCGACGACATTATAAACTACCATATATACATTTTCGGGTCCCAAAACCCCGTCACATATCGCAGTCGGCCCAAGTCCAAGGCATATGCATAAATGGCATGCCACTACCCTCCGGACCTGATGGCCTTATCAACCAAAATACATATATATCGGGTCAGGAGCATTTCGCATATCGCAATTGGCAGGGTCCCAAGGCTTGACCATAAGGTGAGCAATGATGTGGCGGACCCACCGATCTTATTAACCATATCATATGATATATCGGGTTCAGAGTTAATCACTTATTACTATCAGGAGGCACAAGGCTTATATATATGGCGCGCTACCATCTACCGGACCCGATGGTTTTATCATCCACGATATATATATATATATATATATATATATATATATATGGGTCTAGAGCATTTCGTGTATCACAATCGGCCCGGTCTAAAGTTTTATATAAGGCACATCGTTGTTTACCAGACCCAACAATATTTATAGGTTACAACATATAATATTTGAGGTCCGGCTCGGGCGATTGGCTCGGGTTTTCCTGTGTATTTCCTTGTTTTCCAAATTTTCCTAAATTATAATGGGATCGGGTTTTAGTGTAAAGTGCGAGCTTGTGGACTCTCGATAGTGAAATTGTGCATTGGGGCAGTGGAAGGCATGGGTCCTGTGACCTGAGAGGGGGTCGATACTTGATTGCGATGAGAGGAAGCCCTTGGAAACTGTGCCAAGCCTATGCTTTGAGCAAGAAATTGTATGTTGACTGTGTTTTATGCATAGATCCTTTTCACACTTGTTCCCACATTTATAAAAGTTAATGGAAACAGTGTTTGTGTTTCATGTGACTATCTCTGTTATATCGCTTACAATTATGAAGCTAATGATAGCTATCTCTGCAGGTGAGAGGTAAAGGACATAGGAGGGGATACGAAGAGCCATGGATGCAGAAACACTGCGTTTAAGGGTCTGGATGCAAGCGTTCTGGGTTGGGAGCCCACGCGTTGCCTGTGCATTCCGTAAGCAGAGCTGTCCCGGTCTTCATTATGGGGAGGCAACACACAGTCACCCTTTTTGCCAACAGCTGTTCTCCTCCTCAGGAAAACAATCGACCCAGCCGTTATGCCTTCTACATGCCAGCGGTCACGCTAATGATCCTATCTCTGTGTACTCGATTGGAATATCTGAAATAGTGGGAATATGAAGAGGCAGGGTGACCTCAGCTTGTCGGCAGTTTCACCAACCTATCGCATTTGTACATACTGATCTGTGTAACGACAAGAGGCAGGGAAAGGTCAGGGAAGGTCAAGGGTTGTTCGGGGCCGCATAAGTGTTACCTCCGAAGAGGAGAAAGGGCTTTTGATTTTGGAGAAGAACAGTGTCGCTTTATTGTGAATGAGGAGGATTGTTTTTGAGGGAAGAAGGAGCCTTTAGTTTCAGACTCATTTTTTTGTTTTGGATCAAAGTTTTGTTACTGGCATGAATGTAAATGTGATTTATATTTATGCATATCGATGATTTACAGTTCACTATTAGTCTTAGTAAATTGAATGTGATTCAGTTTCATGGTTAACTTGTGAATGTTCTCTGATTTGAAACTAAATTAAACATCAGTTGCATTGATTGGATTGCAATTTAGCCTTAATACATTCTTGTTTAGCTGTGAATTCAGTGATTGATTCATTTGGACTTGAATCTATGCATGATGTTTAACCTTTTTTATCACGCTCCTGCTGAACATATATATGGTGTTTAAACCTCTATATCATGCTCTTGCAGGATAAATTAGCGTAGTTAGAAGTAGTATAGATAAGATTTAATACAAAGAGGTTAGTTGTTTTATCTTTGTTGATCTAATTGAAATCTTCCTCCCGGAAGCAACTTTTCGACATGTCCAAACAGTTTACGGGGTCCCTTAAAGCCCATTGGAGCTAGTCATCCCAAACGAAAGTAGGTCTAATTGGGGCTTGCGATCATGTTAGTTCTCCTTGTTGGCATTGTGCACATTTTCCATGTCAACACATTCCAAACAACAAAAAATTATAGATGCTTTGGCATAACTAATTGACCTAGAGTTATCTCAAAGGAAAAAAATGTATGCAATAACTTTGGACATGAGGAAAGTGAGTGTAGAAGAAAGATGATAAGAGCTTATAAGCAATATATGGAAGACGAATTCTCTAAATTATGGAGAAAAAAGCCTATGAATGTAGAAGAGTGTGGATTTTCTCTCTATGCTAGAAATGAAGGAAACCAATGGCACATTCATAGTAGTTGTTCAAAGCATATGGCAGGAGACAAAAGCAAGTGTGTATCTTTAAATGAAGACAAAATAGGAATTGTTACTTTTGGTAACAATACACCAACAAAGATAATGGGAAAAGGGATAGTTGTTTTGGAAAAGGGAAAGACCAAAGATGAAAATTTATTATGAGTAGATGTTCTTAAGCATAATCTCTCAAGTGTTAGTCAAATGAGTGATCGAGAACATGAAGTTATATTTAGGTTAGATGGTTTTGAAGTAAATAGGGTAGTCAACTATGTTGTCACCATCGTGCACATGACTCTTCGCTTTGCAACTAGAGAAAAACATCCTTGAAGTCCTCATCCTTTGAATATTCTTATCTATATGCACCATGGGTGAATGGATCCATGTGCATAAGAGTTCCCAAAGTTGTGGTATTTGATCTAAGCATCATTGAAAGTATGTCAGCCAACTTGTTTTTGCTACCCTTCTTGTACTTAATCACTAAATGAAATTGTTGTAGAAACCCCATCCTCTTATGATTCTTGGTCTATTGTAGCTTACTCTAGGCTTACCAGTACTATAATGGCCAGTGATTTTTATGGATTATTGTCTCCTTTCCCATTAGATAGTGTTTCCACTTTTTCACATATTGCACCAATGCATTAAAATCCTTGTCATAGGTAGAGTAGTTGAGAACTTCTCCATGAAATACTTCAAAATGGTAGCATACATGTCTTCCTACCTGCATCAATACCACTCCCATAACATAACCACTTGCTTTTGTCTCCATTTTGAAGGCTTATTGCAAGTTAAATAATGCCAAAACAGGTGCTTTATTGATATTGTTATTTAACTCCTCAAAGGCCTTTTTTTGACCCTTTCCTCACTAGAAACTCTTGCCACTTGTTGTTATGACTTGGAGTGGTAGTGCTACTACTGAAAATGAGGCTATCAATTTCCTCTGGTATTTTGCTACCCTAGTGAAACTCCTGATCTCAAAAACATTATTATCACTTACCACTTCATGATGGACTGCATATTGGCAAGATCTATCTTCATCTCTCTCTGTAACTATCATATATCCTAGATACACTAGAGACTACAATGCAAACTCAAACTTCTTGAGATTTTCCAATATATGGTGATTCTTTCTCTAGAACCTGCGTCAAATGTGAGATGTGCTTCTCCCATGTAGCAATGTATACCAGTATATCAACCAAACGGATAATAATAAATGAATTTATAAAAGGGCACATTATATCATCCTTTAACCTCATAAATGTAGCTAGTGCATTACATAGGCCAAATGGAATGACTAACGACTTATACATACCCTTCCTACTTTTAAAGGTATAATTCCAAGTATATTGTTGTATGACCTTAACCTAGTGATATCCTGACTTTAAGGCATTCTTAGTGAACTATTTGGCTTGTTACAACTGATCAAACAAATCATCTGTCCTAGGCACATGGTACCTATTCTTAAGCATGATTTTGTTTAATTAACTATAATCAATACAAACCCACCAGGTCCCAACCTTCTTTGGAACAATGATGATATGTGACCTAGATGATGAAATACCTTGTCACATGACATCACGTTCTAGTAGCTACTATAATTGCTTCTTTACCTCACTAGCTTCTACAATGGACTTCATATAAATGTTTTGGCAATGGGGATTCCGTAAATAATTGGATCTCATGCTCCAGTGTCCTCTTGGGCAATATCTTCTTAGGCTCCTAGAACACACCCTTGTATGCTTATAGAAACTCTTCTAGTTTTTCTTTTTGTTCCTTTGTACACCCCTCCACAGATGAATTTTCTCTCACTCACTCCTTTACAGAATGATTTTCTCTTAAAAACAATAAACCATACTTCTTGCTAGAATTTATTAGTTTTTTGGTTTGGTTGGAACTTACCAGTGAAATTTTCGACTTTCCCTTGTGTGCATTGATGCTGAAGGATTTTCCATCCTTGATGAGGCGATACTAGTTGGCTATCTAAATGAAGATTTCATCCTACATGTACATATAAGGAATTATGAATACCTCTCCGCATACATTAAAGGGAACTACATGTAGTTTTACTTCATCAATAAAATCAACACTGATAGAAAATATATTTTTTCACTGTTTGCTTACCTTTATTTCAACATCCTTATTCACCCATCCCAATGGGTATGGGATTGGATGAATACACACTTCTAATCCAAATTTTTTGATTTTATCTACTGCAATGAGATTTTCTTGTGATACTGAGTCAAATAGAGCTCAATTTTTGTCTTCTTGACTTGTATCTTTAAATGGAAGAATTTTCTCACTTCCTTCTCTTCTTATTATTGAATGATATTCAAATTCATCCCCTTATGTAATTTTGTACATACAATATTCTTATCCATGTTTGAGTTGCTTTCCACCTGGTTCCTCAAATAAGTGGAAAATATATTTTCCTTCTTAGTATCTTTGTTTTGGTTCTTCAGGTTGAGCTCTATATGCAACTTCCAACACTTCTCCTCTATATGGCCATTAATGTTAGAATGGTTGCAATGGTTTCTGGGATCCTTGCATTGGTGTGTTCTGGCTACTATATTTTTGTCTTTCCCCCTTTTCACTTATTTCCCTCCTCCTTTGAAGCTTCTTGGTACTCCTTTTACTTTGACCCACTTAATTGGCATTTCTTCAAGCCTATGTTCTTTAGGTATTATGCCTATACACAAGCTTCATCCATCGATCTAGGTTTGAAAAGTATCACTTGCTTCCTCAAATGGATATGTATACTTGATATGTATGGGTCCTTAGGGATATACCTAGAATTATGGCCATCTTTCTAAATTATGTGGTATACTCTTATACACTCTGCCCCTTCTTCTTCCTAGAGTAATTACATTGTATCCATTGGTTGTCTGGATACCCAATAGGTAAAACTGCAAATTTATGAGAGTTTTGAAATCCTCCCACATGGTCACTCTAAGGTATCCCTCCAAACTCAAGGTCTTCATGTGGATTTCCCACCAGGTCAAGGTATGACCCTTTAATTTCAGTCGAGTAAACAAACTATTCTATTCATCCCCTACACGATGAACATTAAAATAAACTTGTAACAATTGCAACCAGTGATTTAACTTTAGAGCATCAATCTCACCTTGATATGGCCTTATGTTGACCTTTTCTTCCATCTTGAATAGGGACTATTAATGGTTCATAAAACTCAAACTAGGTTGAACCTTTTCAAGTTCTTTCTTAGAATTCCTCTATGGTTCTTCTCTATCTACTGATTTCAACTTCGATCAAACCTATGCATTATAACCTCCATCTTCTATGAATAACCCAATATTATTAGTTAGGGCTTCCATGAGGAGGATGACATTATGGTTTATATTTGTGAATTGTCCTTCTAGCCATGCAAACCTCTCCTCTACAGGATCTTAGAGGTTATTAACAAATTCTTCAGCCATGGCTAGGGTTTTGTGACTATGGGATTAACCAATCTAGATCCCATCAAATTCCCCACAATATAACCAAATAAACATACTATGATACCAATATAATGTGTAAACTATTGTTGATATTGATGAGCCTCAATATTGCAACAAGAATGTTGCAACTCCCAAGGCTACCAACTTTAATTATCAACCCAGGGTTCATTCAAACTTAAGAGGTATCGAAACTATATGTGCAGCATACAATGTGTCCTTCCTTTGATGTCATGATGTAATTGAGTGCATGTAATGAAATCAAATCCTAAAGTCTAGTCGTAGAAATGGAAATGCTCGAAATGGAAACCTTAACCTATTGCAAGAAAGAAAATACAAGGAAGGGAAAACTATTCTAATTGCATAAAGTAAATATCATTAAATAAATATCAATCATTACATTTCAAAGAGTTTAGATCCATTGACATAGTTCATTGGATTTGGAAATCAAGAAAATCATCATTGTATTATCCAATTCATAAATTTATCCATTGACCCAATTGGCTGAGACGTTTTGCATGGGTAAAAAGGCAAGTCCTAAGTGGTGTTTTTTCTTCCTCAACCATTGATATAGAGCCTAGGAGTTATGATTCAACCCTAAGGGACAAAAACCAACCTTTTTGAGCAAATATGGGCAAGCATATACATGTTGGAAGAGTACTACATGAATTTGCTACAAGAAACATGTTTGCGACATGAAACATGTTTGTTATAGGAAGATATAATTCACCGAATGACCAAGTAAATCAAATGAAAATTGGATGGGAAATTTTTATTTATTGACTAGGATGTATTAGGTCTCCATGCCAAGTGGAATCACTAAAAAATACCCCTATTAACACATGTTCAAATATAGTAGAAAATTACTAGTCTAAAATCTAGAAATTCAAGAACTAGTGAGCTAGTTAATCTATCAAATTCCTTAACTAATAAAGTGAGAATGAAATGGGGTAATTTTTGTTATGAACTAGGATGTTTTTTTTATCTAATTCAATTGGAATCAACTTGATTAAAGCTCGTTATAATGTTCTAAAAAATAGCAGAAATTTACTACTATTTTCCACAAGAGACTTTTGGAAATTTAGATTTGGGAATAAGCACACTAATCCAAGTAGCTCAATGATTACTATGACCTTACAAAGATTTTCAAATGATAAAATAATTCTGTTGATCCTGCAAAAAAACTTAATTCAACCATTTAACCCAATCCTACATCAATAAATCCTCAATACTAAATGCAGAAATAGGAAAAAACAAGAAGAAGAGATGCATGTGAATAAGAAGTGAAAGGAAGAAAAGTAAATGATACAAAAGGGCTCTGAGTCTCCTGAGATGGCCAAGCCCAAGGAAAATTAGATTCCTATGAATTAGACCAAGATTTATAAGTTGAACATGACACCAATATTCGTTATTTCCATCAATGCAATTACATCCTCGAAAGAAATGAAAGTGGAGCTACAAAAATGCGAGTTCTCTCCACAAGAAGACTAAGAAAAATCTACCCATAGAGGAAAATTTGATTTGGTACTTATAAAAAATGATTAGGAAGCATTCCCCATGAAAGGAGGAAGCTCTCCCCACAAAAATCCTTCAAATAGTGGATCTGGTTTGCAACACTAGTAGGAATCTACATTAAGTGACAAGGAACACATTCCTAGATTTTCTCAATCATTGGAGCTCCAGAATTTGTGCAATAATTTTAGAATATATTGTTGATTTATTATCCAATATTGATCCTCCTGTAGTAGGGAGAAAGTCCCTAAATTATCTCTCCTCAAAATCTCCATAATCTTCCCAATATTCTCACAATATTCTACAAAAATAAATAATATTAGGCACAAATATGTAATTATCCATAAACCTTCTTAATGAGCATATTAAAGCTAAAATGAATTATTAAGTGTAGAAGGAGAGGTTTAATATAGCCTTCATGTGCCCATGAAAGGTTATATGGGCCTTAATTTATGTCTAATTTGGAGGCCCATCATACCCCCCTGCTGAAATTGTTGCTCATCCTTTGAGAAACATATTCATCATGCTCAACTTGTTGCTATTCATGTATGCTGACATGTTTTATGCTTTGTTTTCTTGTCTATTTGATGCTCTTTCTATTACTCTTCTTGCTACTGTATTTTTCTATCTCAGTTTCCCAGGGAAGCCTTAATGTAGGTTGAGGCTGCTTCTTTCTCTCAGGTGGTTCTTCAATTGTAATAAGCTGCACACAACCTCAAACTTGTAGAAATAAAATTTTGCATGACAAGAGGTGGTGGGTCCACCTTTTATTTCTTTTTCTTTTTTTCTTTCTTGTTTTTTTCATTTTTTCCATTATTTTTTCTCTTTTTTTCAACTTTTCTCTATTTTCTATTGCAGGCAAAATAAACTCAAAGTTATTTGAGTTAACTGAGTTGGCCCCCTCACCTACCCCTTCAGACTAAATGATTAAATCCGACTTTCTCAAGTCCTTTTCACTTTTGTCTTGTCCTCTCCCCCATGTGTAGGTGTCTTGGTGGAAAAGTGAAGTTAATTGCTAGATAAGGTCGAGGTTGATCTGATACTAATCTTGGCTATAAAAAACTTTTCCTTCATATGCTTGCAATGTTTTTCAAGCTAAAATAAGTTCATAAGAAAGGTTTAAAGGATTTCGTACTTGAGCCTTACCCTTGATGTGTTTTTGCAAGTGATATTGAGGCTGCTGATATGAATGTTGAACTTTCCTTTGGTGGTCCTAAAGCTGTTGCTAATGATCTTGACTTTGCATGTCATAATCTGCTAGAGGTCCTCTTGCTGATAGCCTTGAATTTGGAACTCTCCTAGGTTTTTGTTGTTGTTGTTGTTGTCACTGCTTCACATCCTTGGCTAAAATGTTGTTGTTGAGCTTCATAACATGATGATTTCAGAGGTGTTGACTTCCTTTGTTTGTTAATGCATAGGTCTTCATAACATGATGCTTTTTCTGACTGGTGTAATTTTTTTTGTGTGCATGCCTCTTTCTTGTGTTTGATATGTTGTTGTTGGAGTTGATGGATGTTAGCCCACATTATAAACGTCTATCTTCCAGTTATCGTGAGAAAATTGTCTTAAGTCCAATTTGACCTTCTTGGTGTGTTGGGCTTGGCCATGGGTGATGTTCACCTTCAACACACTTTTCACAAATTTCATACACCCTTCCAACACTTCATCTCACCATTATTTTCCTCCAAAACCCCTCAGCCAACTTCCTGTAGCAGTTCAAGACATCTTGTTGCAGTACAAGGAATCCTGTAGCAAACCTATAGAAGACTTGTTTTGTCTATATCTCCCAAATGGTATACTGGATTGACCTGAAATTTTCTGAGCATGTCACCATCATCCTTATGTACCTCCAAATAAAAAACATCTTGGCCATTGGATGCACAAATATCGGGAAAAATTAAAAATGGTTGTAGATGATGGGGGTCAATTTCTTAAAAAATGTGCACTAGAATTTGCTGAAATTTCTTAGGCATGTTACTATCATCCATATTCATCTCCCCATGAAACAACTTGGAAAATGGATGCACGAATATCAATAAAATTAAAAAATGGTTGTAGCTGATGGAGGTCAACTTCTCGAAAAGTGTGCATCATAATTTTTTGAAATTGCTTTGGCATGTTACTATCATCCATATGCATCTCCCCCTGAAACAAATTGGCAAATGGATGCACGATTTTCAAGATATGCCAAAAATAATTTTCTTCTCTATGTATTTTTACTTCCTGTAGCAAAATAGAGACTTCCTGTAGCATTTTATAACAAGAAGGAAAATGAGTGGTAAAAGCTTGGGAATGATGAGTGGATGGTGGAAATAGATGAGGGTGATGGATTGGCATGGCCTTGGTCCTTCTGTAGCATCTGAGCAAAGGAGGAGAAATTCCAAGTTTGACTTCCTTTGACTAGGCTTTTGATCAACTTTTCTTTTGGTGGCTAATTTGTTTTTGTTGCTTGTAGAGGTTGGAGAGCATCTGCATTCATGAGAGGCAGATACATGGAGCAAATATTTTTTATTATTTTTTACCTTTTTTCTTCTAGGCCTACTAGCCGCCTCAATTAGGTTTTCAACTAATAGGTATGCCTAGGCGCCTCAAAGGAGGTTTTCACCTAGGATCTTTTCTTTTTCTCTTTTTTTCGCAACCCATTGAATGCCTCATTGAGGTTTTCAATCAATGAACCAATCTTAGGCACCTTAAAGGAGGTTTTCACCTGAGCTTTTTTTCCTCTTATTTTCCATTTTTTTAATTTTATCTATCCTACTGTACTTGAAAAACAAAATCTCTTTCAAGTATTGTTGTTGGGAAAAGTATCCAATACGGAATGACCCTATCCCACTCTAAGGGTGATAGTACCTCAGCAACAATCAAAGAAAAGCTATTTGAGATTACTTCTTTATGAGATGTAAGAGAGGGGAGAAAGAGATCCACTAACCGTTGTCTTCCGCTAATGATTGATCCAATCTTCTCTCTTTGCTGCTTGCTCCCAGCTCCTTGCTCTTTCAGTGGCCCAGCTACACCAAGATCCTGCAAAATAACAAGAGAGGGAAACTACAAGAAGCATACATTCATAATTGATTCAAGGATTAGAATAAATCAAATATACAAGTACCAATACGCCATTGAGACACATGCATATAGAAGAACTTCAAATGCTTTATTAATGGAAGAAGTAAAGTTCAGGAAGTGATACAACCATAAAGGCCCAATCCATCATCACCTCCCAGCAGAAAGAAATCTCCTCTTCACCTCCTTCAAGAAAATCACCCAATAGTTCTATACTCAAACCAACAGCACTTCCTTACATTCACAAGATTCCAGCCTCCCATAGACCTCATGAGAGAGCTCTATATATAGGAGTTTTGGAGAAAGGATGAGTCAGCTTGAGGTTGGCATGAAGCTGACTAGTGTCCTCTCCCACTTCAGTTATTCTTCAGTTCTTGAGTCCACTTGGAGGTTCTTGCTTCCACTTGGAGATCTAGACCCTCTTACTCATCACTAGGCGAATTCCCTGATCCAAGTGTCATTTTGGAAGCTTCCTGGGCATTGACACTTTGAGGAATGACTGTGCCACTTGGCCAAACTCGCCCAGCGCAAGTAGCCTTCTTTGCAGTTGACATTCAACGCAGGTACAAAGTGGAGTAGTTGACATTCAGCGCAGATGCTCAGTGGAGCAGTTGACATGATCCAGAATTAGCTTGTTTTTGAGTGTTTTCAGGTGGAGAACTGATATTCAGTGCTGTGGTTTGCTGACCTTGTTCCTCTAGGGGTAGGAACAACATGTTTAGGGACTTTGGATCCCTTAGATTATTGACATTTCATGCTTCATGCTGTAAGGCACAAAAATGTCTATAACAAGTATAAGAATACTTCCAATGGAGCCATGTGCACATAAAGATGATATATAAATTGATGTGTAGGCTTGAAATATATTCTTTGACATGTACTTGAATTTCAAAGACGAAATTCTTTGATTTAGATGAGATCAAGAACTGTTGAATAAGAGTGTGTGGCCACAAATTAATGATTGTCTAGAACCATATTTAAATAAAGTTTTGATGCCCCTGGTCCACTTGTTGATTTGGATCATCTTGGATGTCTTCTTCTTCCATGAAGTTCAGATCTGCTTCTTACCAAATTATTTGATTTAGATGAGATCAAGAACTGTTGAAGAAGAGTGTGTGGCTGGAAAGTAATGATGTCTAGAACCATATTTAAATAAAGTTTTGATGCCCCTGGTCCACTTGCTGATTTGGATCATCTTGGATGTCTTCTTCTTCCGTGAAGTTCAGATCTGCTTCTTTTTTCTGATTATTCTCTTGAACACATGGGGGATATGATGGTAAACATGATGGAACTTTCTCAATCTCTGATTTTGATGTCTGCTCTTCATCAAGTGCAGCCCATGGTTCTTTGGTTTTCTCATTTGAATTTTCTTTTTCTTTTAATGTTGTCCTTCAATGACATCAAGAGAGTCTCTTTTTTGCAATGCTCTTCTTGAGCTAAGATGAATACCATTGAGATAAAGAGAAGATGTTTGGAAGTGTTGTGCCTCAACATTGTAAGTGGGTTGAGCTACTTCCTTGTGTGGGTTTGGAAATGGTGGTACAGGTAGTTGAGTGGGAATGGATCTTTGAGATGTGTTAGGGTCCTATAATAATAGGATTCATAATTTTGAATTGTCTATGGTTGGTTTGGTAATATTGTACATAATTTTTCTTTTTGCAAAATGTTTTCCATATTAAAAATTAAAAAATGTCAAGAGGGTATGTCCTAAAAGAAATATCAAAGGACGAAAAGAATAAGAAAAGGTCAAAAATGTCAAAAAATATGAACCCCAAACAAAAACAGATCATGAAAGTGTGCAAGTCTAAGTGCCACTGCTTTTTACTTTATTGCACAAAATAATGGTTGTGTGCAGCTTGTCATAAATGCCACAACCCATGACAGTCAAACTGTTTAATCTTGACTAGTTCATGTTTTAAATTTCACGTTTATAGATAAAGAATAAAGATCTAGCCAAACTGTTTAATCTTGGCAGATCAGTAGGCAGGTAGAGAAATAAAATGTGCTCATAAGCTTAACCTGAGCCATTGGAAGATATAAGGTTACAATTAGACAATTTACTTTTCAAAAGAAAAAGAAAAGAAAGGGTCTGCTAGCTTAAATTCACCCAATAAAATGAAGAAAAAATGTTAGGGTAAGTAAAGGGTAAGTAGAAGAAAGGTTGCAGAAGTACAAAGTTGATTGGAGCATAAGCACATTTATCATGCTTGATCCTATGTTTCAGTGTGCAGGAGCAGTTATGAAAGTGAAAGGATGTTCACAAGCTCATTTAATTAACTTCCCCTCATTTCATTTCACCCCCCACTACATACTTACTAATTTCCCCATTATCCCATCATTGCTTGTTAAAATACCCTTTTTCCCTTCATTTTGGCCCTTACCCCTTGGTTTCACACATTTCCCTAGCAAATTACCCTCCAAACTCATTCCCCTACCCAAAAACCCCTTTTCCCTAGTGTGAAACCCATTCCCCTTTGAAAAAATCATTTTCCCCTTATTAATTTCCCTATTTCACACAAAAAACCCAGAAAAACCCATAAAACCCCCTTGTCCTAAGTTTAAATTCTCCCCCCCCCCCGCATTACTTTATTAACTCCACCATTCATACATTTCCTAACAAAACCCTTTTAAACCATAAAACCCCATATATCCTAAGTTTTGTTTCCCCCTGCTTTGTTTTAGTTAACTCCACAATTCACCATTTTCCTGATAGAAAAACCTTTTAACCCACGCCATTGGTGCTGTTAACAAACCCCGCTGCATTTAACCCCGGTCCCACTGTATTAAACACGCGCATTATACTTTTAACCCGCACCACTTATTCATTAAATAATTACAAGTTAAGTGTAATTATCCCTCGGGCCCTGCTAATCTCCGCCTGATTGCCCTCCGTGCAGCTTCATTGCGCGATAGCTGTTAGATATTTTAGCCCCAGATCTAACGGCGCACATCTATATCACGCACTCCTGACGTCTGACCTTTACCAGCTCGAGAGCACGAGAGATTTGTGGTTTTGCTTGGGCCCCTTTTGGTTACGTGGCAGCTCCACGCTAACTCGCATGCTCTCATGAAAATACCGCCTGATGGCCAAAAGTGATGCCATGGCCTCCGAAACTGCCTCCCCAAGTAGGCTGAAACCATCCACTATTCACCTTATGAAATTCCACGGCAATTCTAGCTGTTACCAATTAAAACCCCAAAGACCCTCGTTTTCACTCTTTTCGGCTCATTTTTCACTAAAACCTGCCTAACCCTTCCTGCGCCACCCTGAGCCTCTGCAGCCGAATTTCACCATGGATTACCTCCCGAACAAGTTCCGGACTCCGTCCACAGCTCTTCCCAATTTAAATACAGCCTTCGGTCACCTCCTCTCAGACCTGGATTTTATTAACGAATTGTTTTATTTTGCAAGTGATTAGCAGAACAGGATCTTCGATAGACAATTTTGATACTAGTTCCAAAACCTGTTTACTCCAATATTCACAAGGAAAATGTATTCAAAGGGCTTAATTTAGAAGGAAAAGACAATTATCATAAAGTAGGAAGAAATCGTATACACAGAGGCAGTAATGGTTAAAACACAGATGAAATCATTTTCACCAGCACAACAAAACATTCCTACAAACTACTCTCCAAGCGACATTTTGTATCCTACATAGTACAAATCATTTTTACTAAAAACATAGAAGCATGAAAGAGTGAGTAAGATTTACAGTGAAAAGTAAAAGTAAAAGTAGGTGATAGAGCATTCATAGTAAAAGACTAAACACAGGAGACAGATAAAGAAATATAGTTGAAAGACAAACAGATGAAAGTGTATCAGATGAAAGGTCATAAGTAAATATGACATCCAGTGTGAAGACCAAACAACCAACCAACTTAGAAGGAAAAATATCATAGACTAAAAGACAACAGAACCTAAATAATAGGGACAACAACCAATAGTTCAATAGCTGTCTCTATCTTCTTCCTTGAAGATATTTCCTTTTCCTAGATTAGTTCTCAATGAAGTTTGAGATATTTTGTAAATTATTTTTGTATAAATACTTCATAATTCAAAGTATTGAAGGTGGATTGATATACATTTGTAGAGTTATTTTTATCTTAAACCTAAGGGTGATTGTACCAATTTTCAAGTCAACAGACTGGAGCAAGTAATAAAAAGATTGCACTAGAGGATTCATGAGATGAGCTATTGCAGTGAAGTATCTTCTTTGTCTGATTTTGTTACCTTCTTATGTGTTTCATAAACTTAATTGTTATCTAAATTTGAATGAATTAACTGGAAATTTAACTTAGAATTTGTTTAAGTACACTTTGTTTTTCACAGTTAGTCATTTATATGTTTTCCTCTGATATCCGGATTTGAGAACCCTTAATTGCTCTCCCATCCCGATTGACCTCTTTCACTTCTCTTCATGATCCGGCCTAGGGAACCCTTAATTGCTCCCTAGATCCGATTGGAAACCATTTCACCTTCAAGCCTTTGAGATCTGTAGTAACTCATCTATCTTGCCTTGTAGACACTGTTTTTAGAACTTAATCCAGTCTCGTTTGTCTGACATTTGACCCCATAGCCCAATGGTAAAAGACAACCCTTTTCATCTAAGTAATTGATCCGACCACCCAAATCCAAATTGGAACCCAAGTGCAACCATAACTAGCCTAAAATAGTTAACTAAAGCAAAGTTAAATCATAAAGAGAGAGCCCTCTCTGAGATTAGGAAGGCTAGGTCATGATCTCCAAAAGTGGTTTGTGGTTACCTCTATCATTTCTTTTTCTGACAACTGAGAAGAAATTTTGGATTGATAACATCATTGGCGACCATACTGGGGACTTTGATACTCAGTCTAATAAAACTTTAAGGAAACCTTAAATTTCATCTTGAGCCCCTTAAGGTCATTTTTCGAAGTTGTTTTTGAAAAATTTCATAAAAAGCAGTTAAAAAGTTAGAATTATGGCTCCCAAGAAGACTCACTATACTAGGGCAAATCCAGATCCAAACCCTGCTACTATAGTTGATGACCCAAACAGAATTTTAGGAAAATAAAAAAAGAGGGGAACTCAAGCAAGTAGTAGCCAGTTAATCAAAGAAAACTCACTCCTTGAGGAGTTGTCAACTTTAGAGGAAATTCCTTTTGATTTGTCATTTGACCTCTCATTATTTAGAACTAAATCTGAGAATGCCATCCATGAAACTGTGTTAGACCCTGAGTTTATTCAAATCGTTGAATAAAAAAGGGTGATTATCCATCCAGATTTAGATAAATTTGTCTTGGAGACTTTTGACAAATTAGAATCTTTTACCTCTACATTGATAAGCCATATATATGATGTTTACCTTCAACAATCTATTGAATTAGCTGCCCTTACTACTGTTGCCTCTAAAATTTCTACACAATCTTCAATCACTATAAATACACCTTCATTTACCACAACCTCACCTATAGTAACCACCAAAGTCCATTCCCCTAAACCAGTTATTCATCAACCATCCTCACCATCATCTAGTTCATCTCCATCAATTTCAAGCCCTTCCTCAAGTACCAGCTCTTTACCCCTAGTCAAACCAGAATCCAAGCCATGGCAGACCAATATGCACCTCTGGTTTTACCAGCACAACTTCATGCCATGCCCCCAGATTATCAAAGAAAAGTCTTTTTGTCAATGCACTGCCCAACAGCATGTGAACAAGATGACTGACTTTTTTGAGTTGCATGAGGTAGATGAATCAGATGTCCAAATGAGGTTGTTTGCCCAAACATTAACTGGGGATGTTAAGAAATGGTTCAAAGCTTTACCTGCTGCCCATATTGCAAACTTAGTTGCTTTTCATAGATTATTCCTTGATAGATGGGAGAGAAAGAAAAACCCCCTGCAAATACTTCTGAATATGATAACATTAGAAGAGCTCCTAATGAACCAGTTAAGGATTATTGTATTATGTTCAATAACATCTACAATGCAATCCCTGCTAATCTTAAGCCTCCACCTAACCTAGAATTAATCAATTTCCCTGATGGTTTCGACACTGACATGTCATACCAGTTAATGGAAATAAACACTCAAACATTAGAACAAATGAAAAGTAATGCTCTTAGTGTAGAGGCCAACCTATTAGCTAAGAAAGCTAGAATGAGAAATGAAAAGAGAGTTATAATTAAATAGGAAACTTCCACTTCTGATGGAAAAATAGATAATTTAGCCAAGAGTGTAGAGAGAATAATGGATAGATTAGAAAACATGGAAATAAAAACTCAGTGGGAGAATCAACAACCACCCCCAATAAGAAACCCCAACTTTAGGAAGAATCCTAACACTGGAAAGAATGCTATACCAGATCAACAGATTAGGCCTCCCTTCCAGGAGAACTATACCGATGGTTCACAAAACCATGAAGTAGATGATGAAACCCAGATAAAATTATTAGGAATCAATAACGAAGATGATGTTTTTCTTACTCAAGAAGCACATGAGTTGTACATGCTACAACAATTGCAATTAGAATCTAATGAGTCCTTTGACTTTAAACAGGGTTATGAGTTAGCTATATATGAGGTTCACAAACAGTATGGCTTAAGAAGTAAAAAGAAAAATGAAGCTCCCACTAAAAGATCAATCCAGACCCAAACTAAAAATATAACAGAAGCTCCTATCACTAAAATTTTACAAATCCTTCCTAGGGAAACACCAGAGACTTCTACCCAAAAAATTGTAGATACAACCTCCACTAAAACTCAAACTGAAACAATCACTCAAAACATTCGAAATAGGAGTAATCAAAGAAAAACCGTTGAAACATAGACTGAATTGCCTAGTACTGAGAAACAAGATAAAAACACACAGACTGCACTTGTTAAGGAAGATCTCATCCAAACAAACAAATCTCAACTCCCTTTCAACTTCAAAACTGAAATAGCAAAATTAAAGATATCAGTTCCTTTGACCGAACTAGTAAAGAATGAATCCCATAGATCACAGATAACTGACACTTTAAATATAGGAGAGGGAGAATATGTTGTCAATTTGAATGATGATCAACCTGAATTATTGTTTGTCCCTGAGGCTAATGGTATTCATCAGAAAGGGGGAGTCCCTCCTTTCTACATTATCTTGAAAGACTCAGGTGCATCCCATAATTTGATGCCAAAAGCAATCATGGAGAGACTAAACCTAGACATTAACAGACCATATAAGGACTTTTCTTCCTTTGACTCTAGCCAAGTTAAATGCCTTGGTTTGATCAAGGATTTATGTGTAACTCTAGTCTAGTTCCCAACAAAGAGTATTTTGATGGACATAGTAGTTGCAGACATCCCACCCAAATATGGAATGTTGCTATCTCGCTCATGGGGAGCAAAATTGCAAGGATCCTTGCAGTTAGATATGTCTTATGCCACCATATCTATTTTTGGCCAACAAAGGAAATTATATAGAGAGACCTTGATGAAATACATGGTGAGTAGTGTAGAAAAACCACAAAATTTCCCAATATACTCCATGCATTTTGATATGGACTCTTTCATCTTGTACAATTCAGACCATGACAAAAAGGAAATCACAGCTGAAGAACTGAAATACAAAACTGCTGACAGTGAAAACATTTTTCATGAGTCCCTATGGCATCTAGATTTTGATGGATCTGTGAATAGATTAGGGGCTAGTGCAGGAGTGTGGATCCAAAATATGGAGAAAAATCATTCCGAGGGACATGCATTCAGATTAAACTACAAGTTTACAAATAACATGGCAAAGTATGAAGTTGTGATCTTAGGGTTACAAATGGTTAGAAAAATTGGAGCCAAAAGAGTTTCTATACTTGGAGACTCATAATTGATTATTAAACAAATTAATGGTGAATACTCTGTAAACAATCCTAGACTTAGTCAATATAGGGAGATTGTCCTAGATTTGATTAAAGACCTCCTGGAAACAAACTTTGCTACCATTCCTAGAAAACAAAATATGCAAGCCCACAGTCTTGCCACTTTTTCTAGTACCTGCAAGTTTCCCTTTCAACCCAACCATCAGTACACTATAGAAGTGAGACATAGGCCTATCATACCAAACAATTTGAAGTATTGACAGAATTTCTCACAGGATTCCCAAATTTATGAATTCATGAATGTTGAAGGTGAGTTTTAGAATTGTAAATTAGATACATACTATATAGTAGATAATAACATAGATAGTGACATAGATGTAAATATTTTAGATATAGGTAAACCCACTAATTTGACTAGATTAGAAGTAGAAAACTTAGAAAATGTAGAGATAGAAGAAATAATGAATGATGATCCTGAAATTCTCAATATTAAAAATAATTTTTTGCCTAAGGGATTAGTCCCCTTAGAAGATTTGTTTGATTCCAACGATATAGCTAGGAAACTGAAAATGGAACCTTTGAGAGCAGATATAGAAGAATGTAACATAGGAACTGAAGAAAAACCAAAACTCATTAAAATATCAAAAACCTTACCTCCAGAGGAAAAGGTAAAATACATAAATCTGTTTAAAGAGTTCCAAGATGTATTTGCATGGAGTTATGAAGACTTGAAGTCTTATGACACCAGCATAATTCAACACAAAATACCTCTCAAAGAAGATCATAAACCTTTTAAACAGAAACTTAGGAGAATTAATCCAATTCTTATGCCATCTATTGATAAAAAATTGAAAAGAATGTATGATGCCCAAATCATAGCCCCCACTAGATACTCAGTTTGGGTTTCAAACTTAGTGATTATTAGGAAAAAGACTAGAGAAATCAAATTATGTGTTGATTTTAGAAATTTAAACAAGGTCTCATTAAAAGACAACTATCCTTTACCAAAAATGGACCATATCCTTCAGAGGGTAGTAGGCTCATCCAGAATCTCCTTAATTGATGGATTTTCTCGATATAACCAGATCTTAGTTCAAGAAGGGGACCAAGTCAAAATTGCATTTACTACTCCTTGGGGTACCTTCAAGTATTTGAAGATGCCTTTTGGATTAATGAACACAAGAGCAACATTTCAAAGAGCTATGGATATAGATTTTGCCAAGGAGATCCATGATTTCTTAGTGGTATACCAAGATGACATTACAGTCTTTTCTAAATCTGACAATGAACACCTAGATCACCTAAGAAGAGTTTTCACTAAATGCAGGAAATTTGGGATTTCTTTAAATCCCAAAAAGGCACTCTTTGGTCTAGAAGAAGGAAAGTTGTTGGGACATATCATATCTAAAGATGGAATTAGAATAGATCCTGCTAGAATAGAGGCCATTTTAACCATCACCCATCCTAGAAACATCAGAGAATTGCAATCATTTTTAGGCAAAATTAATTTTCTTAGGAGATTCATTTCAAATTTAGCAGAATTAATTAGAGAACTAAATAACATGTTAAGAAAGGATTCAACACTTAAATGGACAGTGGAGGCCAAACAGTCCTTTGAAGCCATCAAGGAAGCCCTAACCAAGACTCTAGTCCTTATAAGTCCTGATTTTCATAAAGATTTTATAATTTTTTTATTTTTCTTCAGAACACACCATTGCAGCAATCTTGCTACAAAAGAATGACCAAGGATATGAACAACCAATTGCATTTTCTAGTAAATACTTAAGATATGCCACACTCAAATACAACATTATGGAAAAACAAGCATTAGCTTTGGTGAAGGCTATCAAAGATTTCAGAGTCTATATTTTGTATTCTCACATTATTGCTTATGTTCAAAATTCAATAGTTAAGGACATTTTGACACAAAATGGGCCTGAAGGGAAAAGAGGCAAATGGATTACCACTATATTGGAATATGACATAAAAATAAAGCCTACTAAACTTATCAAAGGCCAAGGTTTAGCCAAACTCATGGCTGAATTGAACTGTCAGGCCCTAGATATTAAATTCATTGGTGCCCTTGATGATCAGGAAGAGACGACGACTCCACAAATGAGTGAACCTTTTACAGATTCACCTTGGTATGCAAATATCATATTTGTATTACTAAACTTACAAGCTCCTCTTGGTTTAACAAGAACTAAAACTAAATTTTTGAAAATGAAGTCATTAAAGTATTGTATCATAGATAATTATTTGTTTTGGAAAGACATTAGTGGTATTCTTTTGAATTGTTTACTTAAAGATGAAGCTGATAAAATTATGCAAGAATTTCACGCACAGGATTGTGGAGGACACTTGTATTGGAAGACTACCGCTGACAAAATTCTGAGGGTTGGTTTTAACTGGCCCACCCTATTTGCAGATGTTAAGAAACATGTCACCTCCTATCATAAGTGCCAGATATTTAAGGGAAAGAGAAAACTTTTTCCCTTTCCTCTTAAACCAATATCCATTGAAATGCCATTTCAACAATGGGGGTTAGACTTCATTTGAGAAATAAACCCAGCCTACTCAGCCCAACATAAGTGGATTTTGACAGCCACTAATTATTTTACCAAATGGATAGAAGCCATCCCTTCTAGACAAGCCACAGGCACTGTCATTGTGTCATTCCTAGAAAATAATATCCTGTCAAGATTTGGATGCCCCCAAAAGGTCATCATTGATAATGCAACTGCCTTTAAATCCAAGAAAATGGTAGATTTTTGTAACAAATACTACATCACCCTTGGCCACTCCACTGCCTATTACCCTCAAGGTAATGGACTTGCATAATCCTCTAACAAAAGCCTGGTCAATATCATTAAGAAATTACTAAAAGATAACAAAAAGACATGGAACAAAAAGTTGGTCAATGCCTTACGGGCAAACAGACTAACTACCAAGAAGTCCATTGGCACATCTCCCTATTAGTTAGTATATGGGATGGATGTTGTTTTTCCATCTTCTTTGGGAGTGCCAGTGATGAAGATCATCCAGGATTTTTAGGTAGAAACAAATGATATCCATAGAAGGATAAATCAGACCATACACTTGCAGCAGACCAAAGAAGAAGTATATGTAAAATCACAAGTAATCAAGGACAAAATCAAAAAGATATTTGATAAAAAGACCAAAGCTGATGATTTTTACATAGGTGATAAATTTCTTAAGTGGGATTTAAGAAGAGAAGACAAAGGCAATGGAAAATTTGACTTCTTATGGCAAGGGCCTTATGTCATTTATGGTTACAGAGGTAACAATGCTTTATTCTTGAGAGAGATAGATGGATCAAATCTACCAGGAGGACCTGTCAATAGTAGATTGCTAAAGCATTACTTTTCCTTTGATTAACAATAGTTCATTTTACTTTGATCGTTGTACATAACATTGCAGAATGTATATTGGATTGGATGGTGATCTATTGAAGTTGAAGCCTGGAAAGAAGGCCCTAAGCTTTGAAGGTTTCACCATTATAAGTATGAATAAGGAAGAAATCGCATAAGAACAATTTACAGGGTAACTGCAGTTACAATTCAAAGGCTACTGATCTTAAAGTTCTTGACATTTCACCAGGAAATTCCATCTCCATGTGGAGCCACTGTTAGGGTTCTATAATAATAGGATTCATAATTTTGAATTGTCTATGGTTAGTCTAGTAATATTGTACATACTTTTTCTTTCTGCAAAATGTTTTCCATATTAAAAATTAAAAAATGTAAAGAGGGTATGTCCTAAAAGAAATATCAAAGGACGAAAAGAATAAGAAAAGGTCAAAAAAGTCAAAAAATATGAACCCCAAACAAAAATAGATCATGAAAGTGTCCAAGTCTAAGTGCCACTACTTTTTACTTTATTGTACAAAATAATGGTTGTGTGTAGCTTGTCATAAATGCCATAACCCATGATAGTCAAACAGTTTAATCTTGACTAATTCATATTTTAAATTTCATGTTTATAGATAAAGAATAAAGATCTAACCAAACTGTTTAATCTTGGCAAATCAGTAGTTAGGTAGAGAAATAAAATGTGCTCATAACCTTAATATGAGCCATGGGAAGATATAAGATTACAATTAGATAGTTTACTTTTCAAAAAAAAAGGAAAGAAAGGGTCTAATAGCTTAAATGCACCCAATAAAATGAAGAAAGAATGTTAGGGTAAGTAAAGGGTAAGTAGAAGAAAGGTTGCAGAAGCACAAATTTGATTGGAGCATAAGCACATTTATCATGCTTGATCCTATGTTTCAGTGTGTAGTAGCAGTTATGAAAGTGAAAGGATGTTCACAAGCTCATTTAATTAACTTCCCCTCATTTCATTTCACCCCCCACTACATACTTACTAATTTCCCCATCATCCCATCATTGCTTGTTAAAATACCCTTTTTCTCTTCATTTTGGTCCTTACCCCTTGGTTTCTTACATTTCCCTAGCAAATTACCCTCCAAATTCATTCTCCTACCCAAAAACCCCTTTTCCCTAGTGTGAAACCCATTCCCCTTTGAAAAAATCATTTTCCCCTTATTAATCTCCCTATTTCACACAAAACAAACCCATAAAACTCCCTTGTCCTAAGTTTAAATCCCCCCCCCCCCCCGCATTACTTTATTAACTCCACCATTCATACATTTCTCGATAAAACCATTTTAAATCATAAAACCCCATATATCCTAAGTTTTGTTTCCCCCTGCTTTTTTTAGTTAACTCCACAATTCACCATTTTCCCGATATAAAAACCTTTTAACCCACCCCCTTGGTGTGGTTAACAAACCCCGCCACATTTAACCCCAGTCCCACTATATTAAACCCGCGCATTATACTTTTAACATGCACCACTTATTCATTAAATAATTACAAGTTAAGTGTTATTATCCCCCGGGCCTCGCTAATCTCCGCCTGATTGCCCTCCGTGCAGCTTCACCACGCGATAGTCGTTAGATCTTTCACCCTGATATCTGACGCCGCGCATCCATATCGCGCGCTCCCGACGTCTGACCTTTACCAACCCGAGAGCACACGAGATTCGTGGTTTTGCTCGACCCCCTTTTGGTTACGTGGCAACTCCATGCTAACTTGCGTGCTCTCATGAAAATACTGCCCGATGGCTAAAAGCGGTGTGATGGCCTCCAAAACTGCCTCCCCACGTAGGCCAACACCATCCACTATTCACAATATAAAATTCCACACCAATTCTAGCCATTACCTGTTAAAACCCTGAAGACCCTCGTTTTCACTCTTTTCGCTCGTTTTTCACTAACCTGCCTAACCCTTCCTGCGCCACCCTGAGCCTCTGTAGTTGAATTTCACCATGGATTACCTACTGAACACGCTTCGGACTTTGTCCACAATTCTTCCCAATTCAAATACAGTCTTCGATCACCTCCTCTCAGACCTGGATTTTATTAACGAATTGTTTTATTCTGCAGGTGATTAGCAGAACAGGATCTTGGATAAACAGTTTTGATACTAGTTCCAAAACCTGTTTACTCCAAGATTCGCAAGGAAAATGTATTCAAAGGGCTTAATTCAGAAGGAAAAGACAATTATCATAAAGCATGAAGAAATCATTTACATAGAGGCAGTAATGGTTAAAACACAGATGAAATCATTTTCACAAACACAATAAAACATTCTTACAGACTACTCTCCAAGCAACATTTTGTATTCTACATAGTAAAAATCATTTTTACTAAAAACACAGAAGCATGAAAGAGTGAGTAAGATTTACAGTGAAAAGTAAAAGTAAAAGCAGGTGACAGAGCATTCATAGTAAAAGACTAAACAGAGGAGAAAGATAAAGAAATACAGTTGAAAGACAAACAGATGAAAGTGTATCAGATGAAAGGTCATAAATAAATATGACATCCAACATGAAGACCAAACAACCAACTAGCTTAACGGGAAAAATATCATAGACTAAAAGACAACATAACCTAAATAACGGGGACAACAAACAACAGTTCAATAACTGTCTCTATCTTCTTGCATGAAGATATTTCCTTTTCCTAGATTAGTTCTCAATGCAGTTTGAGATATTTTGTAAATTCTTTTTGTATAAATACTTCATAATTCGAGGTATTGAAGGTGGATTGACATACATTTGTAGAGTTATTTTGATCTTAAACCTAAGGGTGATTGTACCAATTTTCAAGTCAAAAAACTGGAGAAAGTAATAAAAAGATTGCACTAGAGGATTCATGAGATGAGTTATTGCAATGAAGTATCTTCTTTGCCTGATTTTGTTACCTTCTTATGTGTTTCATAAACTTATTTGTTATCTAAATTTGAATGAATTAACTAGAAATTTAACTCAAAATTTGTTTAAGTACACTTTGCTTTGCACAGTTAGTCATTTATATGTTTTCCTCTGATATCTGAATTTGAGAACCCTTAATTGCTCTCCCATCCCAGTTGACCTCTTTCACTTCTCTTCATGATCCGGCCTAGGGAACCCTTAATTCCTCCCTGGATCTGATTGGAAACCATTTCACCTTCAATCCTTTGAGATCTGTAGTCACTCATCTATCTTGCCTTGTAGACACTATTTTTAGAACTTAATCCAGCCCTGTTTGTCTAACATTTGAACCCATAGCCCAATGGTAAAAGACAACCCTTTGCATCTAAGTAAGTGATCCCACCACCCAAATCCAAATCAAAACCCAAGTGCAACCATAACTAGCCTAAAATTAATTAACTAAAACAAATTTAAATCATAAAGAGAGAACCCTCTGAGATTAGGAAGGCTAGGTCCTGATCTCCAAAAGTGGTTTGTGGTTACCTCTATCATTTCTTTTTCTGACAGCTTAGAAGAAATTTTGGAGTGATAATAAGATGGATGTGGTTGGGGTTGTGTGTGTGGTGGAGGTGAATGGTAGGGATAGAATGGATTTGGGTATGAAGGATATTGAGGAAGATATTCAGGATATTGTGGATGACTCCCATAAGTTCCTTGCCAACCTTGTTACCAAGATCGGTTTTGGGTTGAGATGGCCAAGGTTGTCAGGGAAAGGGTGTGTTCCAATTACTTTGAGATGGATGTGCATAAGATTGAAATTTTTGAATTAGGATCTTGCATCTTATCAAGTTGAATAAGCTGCCATGGTGCTTGTGGAGCTACATGACATAGTTTCATTGGCAAATGACTTTTCCCTTTTTCCTCTTGGTAAACTTCCTTCAACCTTGGTAATGAGGGGCAATATTTAACATCATGTGATTCTGCATGGACAACACAAATATCAACATCTTCTTTTTTCTCAGTTTGTATTCTTAACATTTCTACTTGTTTACTTATATTGCTAAGAATTTATGTTTTAAAGTTATCAAGTAAATTTCCAAGTTTAGCTTGACTTACCAATCTTGATGATGATTGGCTTACTCTTTCCCTTCCTCTTGATATGTGTTTGCATGTTTCACAATTTATTCAAATGATAATTGGTATACATCAATTATACTCATGAGATCAAGGAGATCAATCCATTCATCCCTAAATTATCTATGTAAGAGGGTTTTTAGTGTGTCAGATCCTAAATGATGTAGTTTTTTCTTGTTAACATTATACATGAACCTCTCTATTAGATCCTCAAGACTCTCATATTCTTTTTGATTCATTCTAAAGATTTCTTCTTTAAGATCGTGATCTTTATATTTTTCTAGAAATACCTTTTTCATATCATTCCATGATCTTATTGAATGAGTCCCTAAACTCATGAACCATTTAAGATCTCTATCCTTCAATGTTGTTGAAAACAATCTCAATTTTTGAGTGTTTAAAAAGTAACCATAAGATCTACAAATTCTTTCAAATTCAAAGAAAATTTTTTCTGGATCCTCTGACCTTAGACCATGAAAGTTTGGAAGAAAACATGGAGGGATGTTCTTCATGTGCACACTAACATTAGTATCTTGAATGGGAAATCCAAGAGGAACTTCTTCATTATCATCATCTCCATCAATTTATTCTACCTTCTGTTGGGTCCCCATAATACTAGTGATTACCCCATTACTATTGTAGTTATACCCCTTATTAATATTGTTGTGCCCCTATTGCCCCCATATTGTTATTACTGTGCCCCATAGAATCCCTCTATTGTTATTTTTGTGGCTTTATATTATTATTGTTAGGTCGGCTGGATTATATTGTGACTCCTTAGACTCCTATATATAGAAAGGAGGTTTTGTCATTTGAATCATCCAAGAATTGTTCATTTATGTAATGTAAAGGAGGTTGCCCCCTCGAAGAGGCTGAATTCTAAGGCGTTGATCTATCTTTTCTATTTTTTCTTGAGCTGGTTTCATAACATTTGGTATCAAAGCTTTGGATTCTAGTGTTTCGCTGCTCCAAACAGGTCATCGTGGAATTTTCACTATAACTTTTTTTCTGCAACGTTTCAAAAGTTGCAAAAAAACCCATTTGAGAAGAAATCGCGCTGAACCTCAGGTCCGAATTTCAGAGGTTTTCGCGCTATATTTGCGGAGATATGATCTGAGGAAGTTGGTCTTTTTGTAGACTCCTGAATTACATTCCAAACAGGTGACCTGGGGAAAATCGTCATAACTTTCTTTCTGAGCATCAGATTGAAATTTCGCAAGAAGGTACAGAAAGAGGACAGAATGCAGTTTTCTTGTATATATTTTTTAGAGTCAAAGGTCGAAACAGTGACACGTGGCACTTCATACAAGTTCGCTCTACTGAACAAGTCTACAATCACGTCACTACGGGAGATTGTGCATAACTCTTTCTTGGAGAATCCAATTTGGATCAGAATAGTGGCATTGGAAAGAGGACAAAGAAGGCTACTACAAGTCACAATTTCAGAACTGGATGATTCAAAATTACAGAGATACATCAGATTCAATATCAGGCTTCTACAAAGTGAAAAAAGGTGTGTAGTTTATTTTAAATTTTTGCGTAAGCTTGGTTGAAGGAATTCAAGGGGCATAGTAAAGCATTATTATCGGTAATTGATGCCCCGAGGAAAGAAAATGCAAACACCTAGTAAGCAACCTAAAATCTCTAGCACGACTTCTGAAGAAGAGGAAGAAATGCAACATGATATAGCAAAATTATGAGACCAAGTGCAACAAGTGTCACTTGCACAAAAAGGAACAGAATCTAAGATGTATGGTTTAAAGAAAGATGTAGAAGCTAAGGTGGATGGTTTAAAGAAAGGCGTAGAAGCTAAGATGGATGATTTGAAGATAGATTTGAAGACAGACATGGAAGAATTGAAGAAGTTGCTACAAGAAAGGGTCACTAATGGTGAAAGGGTAGTAAAGGAAACTCATGATGAGAACAAAAGAAATGTTAATCATGATTCCATCGACTCTAATGTTGGATCGAAGACCCACCATATTACAAAAATCGATATGAGGAAGTTTGATGGCAAGGATCCCGCAACATGGATATTACAGATGGAGCAATTCTTCGATCTCAATAATGTGAAAAACACACAAAAGGTACGTATGGCAACTTTATATTTGGAACCAAATCAGTTTGTATGGTATCAATGGCTTTGCTCTCGTAAACAATTTATCACTTGGGCAATTTTTACGGAAGAATTGATAGCACATTATGAGGATACGAAAAGCAACACTTTTTTTAGCTAATTGATAAGTCTCAAACAAAAGGGTTCAATAATGGAGCACATTGAGGAGTTCCAAAAATTGAACATAAGGGTAAAAGATATTCCAGAGGATCATAGGATTGATGTGTTCATAGAGTCTTTAAAGGATAATATCCAACATGATGTTCGCCTTTAGGAACCTGATTCATTAGAGAAGGCATTCAGGTTAGCAAGAAAAATGGAAAGCAAAATTATGGCAACCAGGAAGCATACCACTCACAACTATAAAGATGGAAGTGTTGTTGCCCCTAGTCTTCCACAACCTATAAGGTTGACACCACAAAAATTGGAAGAAAAAAGAGCAAAAGGGCTTTGTTACAGTTGTGATAGAAAATACACTAAAGGTCATAAGTGTGCTGAGAAGAAATTATTCTACATAGATTGTGAAGAGGAAGAAGAAAAGGAGCAAGAAAGGTCAAAAGAAGAGGATATACTCCAGGAACAAAGCCTAGATGAAGAACAAATAAATCCGACCATATCTTGTAATGCATTGGCGGGAATTACCACTCCTCAAACCATCAAGATAGAAGGACAAATCAAGAAGAAAAGGGTAATAGTGTTGATTGATTCAGGAAGAACCCACAATTTTATTCATTGTAAGGTAGCAAAAGAATTGAATTGCTTCCTATATCCAGCACCAGAGTGTCAAGTGATGATTGCAAATGGAGGAACAATAAATTGCTCTGGAAAGTGCCATAATATCAAGCTATCCATGGGAGAATATGTATTGACTAGCCCAATGCTTTCCATTCCAATGGGAGGTGTTGATGTTGTACTAGGAGTCCAATGGCTACAATCCTTGGGTACAATAGCTTTTAATTTTCAAGAACTTTTCATCAAATTTTCTATGGAAGGAAAGGAAGTTGAATTAAGGGGCATTGCAGGGAAACCAAGAAAGATAATCAGCTCTAATGGTATGACAAAGCTTCTAAAAAAGGAGCAAAGAGGTGTAATTGCACAATTATGTTTGCTAGATGTTTCCACATCGGAATCATCTATTTCTCCAGATCTCCAAAAAGTCCTGGACAATCATTCCAAGGTATTTGAGACTCCCAAAGGTCTCCCACCTATGCGTGATCATGATCATGCTATTCATCTGATTCCAAGAAGTGTTCCTCCAAACATCAGGCTATACAGATATCCCTATGTCCAAAAGAGTGAAATTGAACGTATGGTTGCAGAAATGCTAGAGGCTGGTATAATTCAACCAAGTCAAAGTTCTCTCTGCTCCAGTAGTATTGGTGCACAAGAAGGATGGATCATGGCGCATGTGTCTGGATTATAGGGAGCTCAACAAGCTCACTATTAAAGATAAGTTCCCCATTCCTGTCATTGATGAATTACTGGATGAATTGCATGGATCAATTTACTTCACCAAATTGGATATTCGTTCAGGATATCATCAAATCAGAATGAAGATTGAAGACATTCCGAAAACATCATTTAGAACACATGAGGATCATTATGAATTTTTGGTCATGCCTTTTGGCCTTACCAATGCACCTTCAACATTTCAAGGTTTGATGAATTCAATTTTCAAACCATTCCTTAGAAAATTTGTGTTAGTATTTTTTGATGATATACTAATCTACAGCAAGTCTTGGAAGGATCATGTTGAACATGTTGACAGGGTGCTACAACTATTGGAGGAGAAACAATTTTATGCAAAAAGATCCAAATGTTTCTTTGGAGTCCAGGAGGTGGAATATTTGGGTCATATTGTATCTCATGAAGGAGTTAAGGTAGACCCTAGAAAAATTAAAGCCATTAAGGAATGGAAAATCCCCACATCCATAAAGCATCTGCGAGGATTTCTTGGGTTGACAGGGTATTATTGCAAGTTTGTTAAGAATTATGGGAGAATAGCAGCACCTCTAACAACATTATTGAAGAAAGATGCATTTTCATGGACTTCGGAAGTAACAAAGGCCTTTGAACATCTTAAAGAGGCAATGTGCCAAGCACCGGTCTTAGCTACAGCGGACTTCAAAAAAACCTTTATTGTGGAATGTGATGCTTCAGGAAATGGAATTGGTGTTGTTCTAATGCAAGATGAAAGACCCATTGCTTTTGAAAGTCGTCCAATCAAGGGAAAGTTTTTAAGCAAAGCTATTTATGAGAAGGAAATGTTGGCAATACTCCATGCACTTAAGAAATGGCGACCCTACCTAATGGGAAGACACTTCAAGTTAAAAATGGATCATGATAGCCTTAAATACTTTTTAGAACAAAGATTATCCTCTGAAGAGCAACAAAAGTGGGTCACAAAGATGTTGGGTTATGACTTTGAAATCATCTACAAAAAAGGGAAGCAAAATGTGGTGGTAGATGCACTCTCAAGAAAGGATTAGGATGTGGAAGCATTGTTGTGCGCCATTTCTATTATCCAACTAGATTGGATAAATGAAGCAAGGGAGGAGTGGAAGAATGACGAAGAAGTGTGGGCACTTATTCGAAAGTTACAACAAGATTCCAGTATGTCTGATACATTTAGCTGGAAAAATGATTCATTATGGTACAAAGATCGCTTATACCTCTGTAAGAATTCCCAGCTAAAACAAAAGATTCTTATGGAATTGCACACTTCTCCCTTAGGAGGGAACTCAGGATTTTTAAAAACTTACCACAGGGTTAAGAAGGAATTTTTTTGGGATGGCCTTAAATCAGATATTCAAAAGTTTGTGGCGGAATGTTTGGTTTGCCAACAAAATAAAGTTGAAACAATTAAAACACCAGGTCTATTACAACCTTTATCCATTCCAAGCCAACTTTGGGAGGAGGTTTCAATCTATTTTATCACAGGTTTACCCAAGTCTAAGGGAAAGAGTGTCATCATGGTGGTAGTTGACAGACTTATCAAGTATGCACACTTTTGTGCATTATCACATCCATTTAAATCCAGTACAATTTCTACTGCATTTATGGAAACAATTCAAAAGCTACATGGAAACCCAAAGATTATTGTAAGTGACAGAGATCCCATTTTCATTGGAAATTTTTGGACATAATTATTTTCTTGTCTTGGTACTCAGTTAGCTCATAGCTCATCTTATCATCCTCAATCTGATGGGCAAACTGAGATAGTAAACAAATGTTTGTAAGGATATCTTTGTTGCTTTGTATCTGATAAACATACACAATGGGTCAAATGGTTGCCTCTGGCTGAATGGTGGTATAACACTTCCTTCCATACAGCAACAAAAATGACCCCATTTATGGCACTTTATGGGTATCAACCACCATCCATCACATCATATTTAAGAGAAAATTCTAAGGTTCAGGCAGTGGAACATCACATTGAACATCAACAACAAGTCCTCCAACTCTTAAAGGATAACCTCGTGTTGGCACAAAATAGAATGAAACGACAGGCAGATCAACATCGCAGTGAAAGAAGTTTTGATGTAGGTGATTGGGTATTCCTACGGCTACAACCATATAGGCAAATGTCCCTCAAGTAAGATAAGAAGGATAACAAATTATCACCAAAGTATTATGGTCTGTACAAGGTGTTGCAAAAGATTGGTACTATGGCATACAAATTGGAGCTTCCTGTAGCTTCTCGATTGCACCCAGTTTTCCATGTTTCATGTTTAAAGAAGGTTATAGGCGACAAGCTCCCAGTTCAAACAATATTTCCAGAACTTGACGAGGAAGGAAAAATTATATTGGAACCGGAAGCAGTCACAGAAACAAGAACTCGACAGCTACGAAATCGATCAATTTCAGAGTATGTTATCAAGTGGAAGAAATTATCTGCTGAAGATTCCACATGGGAGGATGAGAATTTTATGCAAAAGTATCCAGAACTACTCAAGCGTTGAGGACAACACTTTTTTGAAGGAGAGGGGCATGTTGGGTCCCCATAATATTAGTGATTACCCCATTACTATTGTAGTTATACCCCTTATTAATATTGTTGTGCCCCTGTTGCCCCCATATTGTTATTACTGTGCCCCATAGAATCCCTCTATTGTTATTTTGTGGCTTTATATTATTATTGTTAGGTCGGCTGGATTATATTGTGACTCCTTAGACTCCTATATATAGAAAGGAGGTTTTGTCATTTGAATCATCCAAGAATTGTTCATTTATGTAATGTAAAGGAGGTTGCCCCCTCGAAGAGGCTGAATTCTAAGGTGTTAATCTATCTTTTCTATATTTTCTTGAGCTGGTTTCATAACACCTTCTCTGTCACCTCTTCTCCTTCTACCTGCAAAAATGAATGGTGATATGGCTCTTACCACGCCACGTGATCAAATGGGGGGCGTTGGTGTTGGAGATTTTTTTTTAATAAGAATGCTAATGCAATGCAATTTTCTGTTCTTGAAATGAAATATGCCTAATGCAATTTTTTGATTTTTCAAAAAGTAAAAAGAAATGAACCAACTAGGGAAGAAAACAATGCATACTTTGACATCTCCCCGGAACGACGCCAAAAAGTGATGAGCCTCAGTATTGCAACAAGAATGTTGTGACTCCAAAGGCTACCAAATTTAATTATCAACCCGGGGTTTGTACAAACTTAAGAGGTGTCGACACTATATGTGCAACATACAATGTGTCATTCCTTTGCTATCATGATGTAATAGAGTGCATGTAATGAAATCAAATCCTAACTAGTTGCAAAAATGGAAATGCTTGAAATGGAAACTTTAACCTATTGCAAGAAAAAAAATAAAAGCAAGGAAAACATATTATAATTACATAAAGTAAATATAATTAACTAAATATAAATCATTACATTTCAAAGAGTTTAGATCCATTGACAGATTTCATTGGATGTGGCAATCAAGAAAATCATTATTGTATTATCCAATTTATAAATTTGTCCATTTAACCCAATTTGCTGAGATGTTTTTCCTGGGTAAAATGGAAAGTCCTAAGTGTTTTGTATTCCTCCTCAACCATTTATTTATATCCTAGTGGTCATGATTCAAACCTAAGGGACAAAAACCAACCTTTTTTAGCAAATTTAGGCAAGTATATACATGTTGGAAGATTGCTACATGAATCTGCTACAAGGAACAAGTTTGCTACAGGAAGATATAATTCACCGAATTACCAAGAAAATCAAATCCAAATTGGATGGGACAATTTTTTTTATTTACTAAGATGTCTTAGGTATCCATTCCAAGAGGAATCACTCAAAAATACCCCTGTTAACACATGCTAAAAAAATAGCAGAAAATTGCTAGTCTAAAATCTAGAAATTCGAGAATTAGTGAGTTAGTTAATCTATCAAATTCCTAACCTAATCAAGTTCGAATGAATCGGGGTAAATTTTGTTATTAACTGAGATGTTTTTGTGATCTAATTCAAGTGGAATAAGCTCGATTGAAGCTCGTTATCATGTTCAAAAAAATAGCAGAAATTTACTACTATTTGCCACAAGGGACTTCCGAAAATTTAGATTTGGGAATAAACACACTAATCCAAGTAGCTCAATGATTAATATGACCTTCCAATGCTGACCAAAGGATGAAATAATGAATTTGATCCTACAAAAGAACTCACTTCAACCATTTAACTCAATCATACAACAAAAAATCATCAGTACTAAATGCAGAAATAGAAAGAGACAAGAACAAGAGATGCATGTGAATAAGAAGTGAACAGAAGAAAGTAAATTATACAAAATGGTTTTGAGGCTCCTGGGATGACCAAACCCAAGGAAACTCAGAGTCCTATGAAGGACACCAAGATTTAGAAGTTGAACATGACTCCAATCATCATTATTTTGATCAATACAATTACATCCATGCAAGAAATGAAAATGGAGCTGCAAAATACGAGTTCTCTCCACAAGAAGCCTAATAAAAACCAACCGCTAGAGGAAAATTCGACTTGATACTTATAAAAAATGATTAGGAGCATTACTTATGAAAGGAGGAAGCTTTCCCCTCCAAAATCCTTCAAATAGTGGACCTGGTTCCCAACACTAGGAATCTACATTACATGAAAGGGAACACATTCCTAGATTTTCTCAATCATTGGAGCTCCACAATCTGTGCATAATTTTAAAATATCTTGTTGATTTATTATCCAATATTGATCCTCCTGTAATAGGGAGAAAGTACCTAAATTATCCTCTCCAAATCTCCATAATTTGCCCAATATTCTCACAATATTCTACAAAAATAAAAAATATTAGACACAAATATGCAATTATCCATAGAACTTCCCAATGAACATATTAAAGCTAAAAAACATTATTAAGTATAGAAGGAGAGATTTAATATAGCCTTCATGTGCCTAAGAAAGGTTAAATGGGCCTTAATTTATGTCTAATTTGGAGGTCCATCAGATATTCCAATGCACAGTTTATGATGGGTCTCTAAATTAGACATAAATTAAGGCCCATGCCTCTAATTTAAAACATAAATTAAGGCCTATGACCATCATTCATCACATTAAACCTCTCTTTTTGCATTAGATAATTTATTTTTAACTTTAATATATTCATTAGGAAGGTTTATGAATAATTGAATATTTGTGCCTAATATTATTTATTTTTGTGGAATATTATGAGAATATTGGAAAGATTTTTTTTTTGACAAGATCGGTTAGATGATATATTACCAACTTGGAGCAAGCTCCTATTACATTCAGTTTTATTTGGATAGTAGACTAAGCAGTGAGAGGAGAGTGCAGTCCCCTCTCCTGTGCTTAATTCCCAAACTTCATAAATTCTTTTAAATATTCTAGTATACGGCCGGACATACTAACCTACTAAGAAAGAAAATTTACATAACATATATTCTAATAGGCATTATGGTTTATAGACTGAGTATTCTTGAGCTGCTTCATCCATGTTGGTGTTGTTGGCTGAATTCTCTCCTTCGCTGCTCATAGTTTTGCTATTGTAGTAGTCTACTGCTTCTTCCAAATGCTTACACTTGGATTTCAGTTCCATTATTTCTTCTTTTTGCATTGCCATATTTCGCCTCTACAGGCTATACTTCATTCTCGTTTCGCTTCTTAGGTCTTTGAGAGACTGCTGCAGCCAATGTATCATGACCTTGTTCCCTTTGCAAGTTGGGCATGAGTCCTTCCTAGCTGCCTTCTCAATGGGATTAATCTCCACCTGACTTATTCTTCGTCTTGCTTTGCTGTTGCTGCCTGCGCTTCCTTATTCCTACGTTGCTCTGAGTTGTTGGTCTATGTCCTGGTCTTTTGATTTGTTGTGCAAATTACCACTGAGTTAATAGCAGTGGTGAGAGGCCTGCGAATTAGGATAGGTGGGCAATAGGCATAGATTAATGGAGCAATCTGCGGGGAGGATTGAAAGCTGATAAGCGAAGGCTGGTCGTATAGAGATAGAGGGCAGTTAAGCAGAGATCTAGGAGACAAAGACCGATTCGACTGAGACAGAGAGCAGAGAATTTGATAGATAAGGAATTAATGAGCAGAGACAGGTCGATGAGTGCCGGAGGGTGCGATGCCTGATAGATAGTGAATAAGACGGGCTGAGAGCTGATTGCTCCTTATGGGCCGCGATGTGATCTGCGGTGAATAGAAAATGATTAATGCGCAGAGAGCAATGACTGTGCTGAAGGAATGGTGAGCTGAGAGGATTATAGCAAAGAGTTGGAGGCCAGTCACAGATTTCGGGCAATTTAAGGCTTCAGTGCGCGGTCTACAAATCACAATTCGACCGATCCTTTGATGCAAATACTCTGCTAGCTTACCTCTGTTCTTATGGGGATTGACCCATGCATTGGTTTTGGGAGCTGCCACTTGAGCGCTCTTGTCCTCAGAATCTCGAGAATCTCCTGAGCTAAGATTTGCTTGCTCGTGGGCCTTGTGACTTAGATTGCCTTCTCTGTCAACTATCTTGTGTGTATCCTTGTTTCCCTACTTTTTCCTCTGCCTACCCATGCTTTCCTGAGATTTCTTTGCGCTGTATGATTTTTGGCTTGTTGTGTTTTTTGTTTTTTGATTTTCTCCCTGATTTATCTTGATTCGACCCTTTATTTTCTATAATTTTATTCTTATCATATTTGTTTTGATATTATGGCACATAGAGGTAGTATTCTTTGTTGTTCTCCCTGACTCTTCCTTCATTCTTCTCCACCGCTTTATTTGCATACTGATCTGCTTGCTGATTGTGGTGTCTTAGGATGTGTTTGAAGGTTACATTGCTTGAGTCTTCTAAATTCCTTCTAATTCTTTTGATGATTTTTCTCATAAACTCATTGCTTGGACTTTTGGTTTGGACCATTGCCTGGATTATGATGGCTGAGTCTCCCAGGATTATTGGGTTTTGGATTCCTCTTTTTTTGATTATTTTTTCCCCCATAAGTAGACTGTAGGCTTTAGCCCTATTATTGGAGATTTGTCCCAATCCCCATTCGTATGTGACTATTTTTTTCCCACTTGGGTCATAAATTATTCCCCCTGCTCCTGCCTTTCTAGGATTATTCTTGGAGGCTCCATCAAAGTGCATACAATATCTGTTTTGAATTCTTTTCCAGCTTTCAGTTTCTTCTTCAGTCATTCTTAGCTTCCAATTTTTTCTTGAGCTTTCTTTTCGCTGTTCTTTTTTACCATTGTTGTTCATTATGGCTTTGCTAAGCCAGTCTCTTTCTTCTTGCTGAAGGATACTATTATCCGTTGGGGCAGTTCCTTTTTCATTGAGAATTTTTGATGTTAGTCCCCATGCTTTTGATAGTGTTTTCCCAATTCTAGGATTTTGGTTTTTGAAGATACATTTATTCCGAGTCAGCCAAATTTGCCAACATAGGACTATTGGAATGCATTTCCATATTCTTAGTTCTTATTTGTTGTGTATGGATAGGCTTTCTCTAGATTTTTGAGGAATTCTGACATTGGTTTCCCATACTCTATATTCACTTCTAGCGGGCTCAAGAGCTACTCCTGGAATTCTCTTGAGAATTTACAATCCTGAAATAAATATTGTATGTTTTCTTCTACCTGCTGACATAATGGGCATCTTGATGGCCCTTGGAAGCCTCTTTTTTTAAGATTTTCACTTGTTAATATCTTTACTTTTAATAAATTCCAGATATTTTTTTTTTATCTTGGGAAAACTTTCAGATTTCCATGCTATATTCCATGGTTCCTGTTAGAACTCCAGGAAACTCTCCTAGGTTGTAGCTCGGAGATGCCTGGTAACATATAATTTTCAATATTATTCTAGGAATTATTGGAATGGATGGTGGTTTGGTTCAAGCCAGATAACCACTTCTACTTTGTTTTCACTCCAGACATGCATGAACACCCTCAGACTACAAGGCTTTAGACCACCAATGTTCAACAGTTTGGGAATTAGGCGAATAGATGAAGAATACTAACCACACCAGCAGATGCATATAGAATGTATGATGGCCAGCTGCAACTAGTAAAGAAACTTGCAAATCTAATGTATTGATGCAGAGATAAGATGACAGTAATCTTGTATTAGATATAGAAGAAACCTAGATGGCCTATTCAACAACAGATCCAATTCCCCGATGTAGAGATAAGATGACAGTTATCTAGCATTAGACATAGGAGAAAACACGAACAAACTGATCCAGGTGCAAGTTTAGAAAAAGAAGGGGAATGGACATTGAGCATGTAACAACAAAAGAATCTTGTATTTCTGAAAATGAAGATGAGACGCTACAAGCTACAGAGTATCTACAGTCTCCAGAAGTTGAACTGCACAACAACCACTAACCCTGATTACATCTTGCTTTTGGCTATTTATAGTTCACTTTTACAATGATCCTTAGCCGTTTAGGGTTGGATATGTCTTAATCGACCAACTATTGGCATTAACTGTCTAATTTCATTCCAGGATGCAATTTCCTTTCCATCACGAAAACATTAATCAATTCTGGTACTGTGCCGTCCTGCTAGGTATTTGGCTTGATTATGGTAGTGGAGCTCCATGACTGTTTAATTCTGTTTATTGGATCGTGCTGTGTCCTTCTTCCTTTAGCCATGCCTTTTTTTAATTCAGTTCAGCAGTCTGACTGTCATCAGACTGACAGAGTTGGCCACCTTCTTCTCCGAATAACAGATAGGGAGTGGAGTATAAGATGCATGGGTGGACGGACGTGCCAAATCGGAAGGACAGAGAGGTGACAGAGCAGTGGAGTATGGTCGGGAGTGACCGTGCATGAGGGCCGTCGGATCGGGGGGAAATGCACGGTGGAGATCATGCGTAGGGGTTTGAGGTCGTGGTGGGAGTGGGAAATGTTCGAACCGTTAGATCTTAGGTGGGCAAATCACACGGTTATCGGGTGGAAGAGGTGCATGGGTGATATCACCTGGGGGTGGTTTGATTTGAGTGGTAATGGTTTTTATCAGAAAGGCCACGGGCGGTAAGCGGAAAGTGTCGGAACTCGCCCGATGCCATTCAATGGATGACACGTAGCGACAGAAGAGAGAGAGAAACCACCCTCATCGAGCGGGTACATTTCGCGCTAGTTGTTTATGCGATATGGGCACTAGCCGTTAGATCTGGTGGGGGTTGATCTGACGGCAGAGAAGTGGTGAAGGTACGAGATGTCTTTGAGGAATGTGTTATAAGCACATAACACATATGGGTAAGGTTTTATGGGTATTTTTGGCTTTTACGCTTGGGGCTAAGGCCAAAGGGGTGTTTTGTCGGGATTAGAAGGTTAATAAAGGAAGCAGGAAAGGTAAAGTGTGAGCGGGATAGAGGAAGAAGTGGAAAATGGCCCATGTAGGACCCCTTTAAGAATAGAAAAACCGACCGAATCTTTCTGTTGACCTTCAAAAGTCAGCACTACACTTCAAGGCTAACACTGGCTCCATCTGGGGATGAAACCCTCCCTGTGAGGTTTCAAGAACCGTAGACCACTGCCTTTTACATCAGAAACAAGATCAGAAATATTACTTAGTATTCCATTGGGCATGGAGTCCATCTAAGCCTACACTAAAACTTTGAAAAATAACATATTTACAATACTGAGGCCTGAAAGCCTTAAGAAAAATAAATTTTCAAAAACTGCCCATTGACTGGGCCATCAAAAACAATTTCTCCTTCCAAACTTTGCAACATGAAAGTATTGTTCTCCTGGACCTGAGAGATGACAAATGGTCCTGTCCATAAAGCATCAAATTTACCATGATTTCCTTTCTTTTCCTTCAGTGCATCCCATTTGAGAACCCAGTCACCAACTTGAAAATTTTCCATCTTTGCCTTTCTGTCGAAAGCTTCCTTGATTTTCATTTGATGTATTGCAGACCTCTCAATCAATTGATCTCTGATTTGATGAACTTCAACCAAGTCACTCATCCTCCTTGCCATGTCACTTATCTCGTTCTGCTCTTCTTGCAAGAATTTGGCCACAGGGAGGATCAATTGGATTGGAAAAACAACCTCAGTGCCATATGCCAACTTGAATGGAGAATTCCTATGGACTTCTTGGTGGTAACCCTGTCAGCCCAAAATGCAAACTTCAGTTTGGAATCCCAGCTCCGCTTGTTGTCTTCCAACAGCTTTTTGATTATCCTTACTAGGCTTTTATTTGATGATTCTTCTAGGCCGTTACCTTGAGGATAATATGAGGTGGAATGCACTAATTTAATGCCCATTGATTCACACATGTCCACCAACCCTTTTGCCTTGAAAGCTGCTACATTGTCTGTAACCAATTTGGTTGGGCAACCAAACCTAGTGAAAATGTTTTCTGTCAAGAATTTCATGACAACCTGGTGATCAGCTTCCTTAGTGGGCATGGCCTCAATCCATTTGGTAAAATAATTAGTGGCTACTAAAATCCATCTATGTTGGCCACTAGAATGTGGATTAATCTCCCCTATGAAATCCAAACCCCACTACAGGAAAGGACCATTAGTGTGTATTCGTTTCAGGGGCAAAGATTTCAGTTGCTATCTTCCTGCAAACCTCTGGCATTCATCACAAGACTTCACAAATGAAAATACATCAGAGAATAGGGTAGGCCAATAATACCCAACCCTTAGGATATTGTGGGATGTGGTTTTCCAATAATGATTCCCTCCACAAATGCTGGAATGAAACCAGTGCACGACTTCCACAGATTGCTCTTTGTCTAGACATCTCAAGAGGATTCCAACTGGGTCCTTCCAATAAAGCAGGTTCTTATTAATACAAAACTTGGCTACTCTGAGCTTGATGGTTCTGGCTTGACTTGAGCTAAGCCCTGGAGGGACTTCTAGCTTCAATAGGAAATGAGCTGTCCTGGAATACAAATCACAAGAAGCCAAATTCTCAACTAATGACTGGTTCTGCTTTCATTATTATGTTGCCTCCTCTTCTCGTTCAACATCTGAATATGCACCTATGCAATTTATGTCCAGCAGACTGCAATTTTCCTCAGCCATAAGTTTAGCTAGGCCTTGGCCTTTGACCAGCTTGGTGGGCTTTACCTCTATACTAAACTCTATGAGTTTTGCAACCCATTTGGCCCTTCTTCCATCAACATATGGATGTGTTGGGACATCCTTTATTGAAGCTGAAGGCACATAGGCAACCAATTTGGAGTGCAAAATGTAAATTTGGAATGCCTTTAAAGACTTTACAAGAGCATAGGCCTGCTTCTCAATGAGGTCATACCTTAATTCGACATCTCTCAAAGTTTTTCTGAAGAAGGCCACTGGGTGTTCTATACCTTCATCATTTCTCTGCGACAAGACTGCTGCAAGTGTATCATAAGAAGCAAAAGAGAAAATATAAAAGTCCTTGGTGTAGTATGGGCTTCACTAGTTCTGTAAATTTGGAATGAACCTCCTCACAAAGTTAATCTTTCCCAGAAAAGATTGAATGTCCTTTTTCGATCTTGGGATGGACAATGTCTATATTGCTTGAACCCTTTCTAGATCAATCATGACACCTGCAGCAGAAACGATATGTCCTAAAAGCTTGTCTTCTTCTAGAGAAAACTGTGACTTCTTAGGATTTACTGAAATCCCAAACTTTCTGCACTTAAGAAACACCTTCTCCAAATGATACAAATGATCTTGATGACTACTGGAAAAAACTGTTATATCATCAAGGTAAATCAGGACAAACTTGTCCTTCTCTCCCACAAAAGCTATATCCATGGCCCTCTGAAAGGTGGCCCCGGCATTCATCGGCCCAAAAGGCATCTTAGAGTACATAAAGGTGCCCCAACGAGTGGTGAAGGCAGTCTTTTCTTGGTCCTCTGGATGTACAACAACTTGGTTGTATCCTGAAAATCCATCCAAGAAAGACATGACTCTAGCCCCTGAAACCTTTTGCAGAGAGTGTTCCATTTTGGGCAGGGAATAGTTGTCTTTCTTAGAGCATTTGTTTAAGTTCCTGAAGTCAACACACAACTTGATTTCCCCACTTTTATTTCTTACTACCACCAAGTTAGCTATCCGTTCTGAATACCTTAGGGAACTATGATCTTGGCAGCCAACAATTTCTTAATTTCCTTTTCAACCAAAGGGAGTAGCAGAGGGCTTATGGGTCTCAACTTCTACTTGAAATGGATGGTGTCTTTCTCCAGTGGAATCTTATGCTGGATGATGTTTTTGTCATAATTTTTAAGGTCACTATACTCCCAGGCAAAGGCATCAGCGAACTGCTTCATCAGGTTGCAATATTCAAAACTTTGGGCAGCAGGCAAGTGGGTAGACAGGTTTATGTACCTTGGATGATCTGGACTCCCTATATTGTGTCTATGGACTGCAAACTCATTTTCTTTTTGGGCAGGCGTATAAGGTACATCATATGACCAAAAAGCTTCTCTAAAGGTACTAGCCATTTGGGTATATGGTTACTAGTCAGTTGTACGTTGTTGTCTTGACCAACCTTGTTTCTCAGCTGGGACTGATGGCATTCCTCCACAGCTTCATTCTATTGATCAATTTTCATTTCAGAGAATTCATCAATGACTTGTAGAAACCTATTGACTTCATCATCATCCTCAAAAACTTTCCAGTACTTGACATTATCAAGAAAAGATGGTCTATATTTTACCTAAACTCCATAAGTCAATCTAGGGGGTAAAGGAGGAAAAAACATACTAGCAGACACGGCAAGGGAGTCAGCAAGCTGATTCTTAGCACTAGGGATGTATGAAATACTAAAGCTATTGAAAGAATCCTTGAGCTTCCATACCTCGTCCTTGTATGCTTTCAGCCTAGGTTGTCTCGCTTGGAATGTCTGATTCACCTGTTGAATAATAAGGTCTACATCTCCAAACACCTTCAGATGCTTGATGCCCATTTCTTTAGTCGCGTTCAAGCCTAAGATCAAAGCCTCGTATTCTGCTATATTATTTATGACTTGAAAAGTCATCTTGAAAGATAAATGTATGCACTCTTGTGTACGAGATATCAGAACTACACCTGCTCCTGCAGTTTCCCTAAAGAAAGCTCCATCAAAGAACATGTCCCAAATTTGTGGACCTTCTTGCTTTGTGACCTTACAAACTAGTTTCCTGAGCTACATGGAGGCCAACTGGGATTCTCCTATTTGGAGAATATAGGCTCCAAAGTCAGTGTCTACAACATAGATGGGATGATTAGTGGAATGCTTCTCATCACTGATAATATAAGCTAACTGAGCTTACCTATATAATATCCTACTTTCTCCTCCAAAAACTAGAACGGTAGCATAGGACAGATCATTCTGCAATGTCCCACCTAATCTCTTATCCATCCTCTAGAAAGTAACATGCCAAACTTAGGGGGGACATCTGCTACCACGATATCCATCATCATGCTCTTCATGGGTAGTTGAGACAAGGTGATGGCTAAGTCTTTGATTAACCCCAGACATTTCACCTTTCTGGAATCAAAAGAAAACAAGTCGTGATAAGGCCTGGTGATGTCAAGGCCTAACTCATCCATAACAGCCTTTGGCATTAGAGTATCCCTGGCACCTACATTCAGTAGACAATTGTGAAGGGTTTTGTCATGAATAGTCAAAGAGACATAGAATGATGGGGAGCTATCATCAAGGGGTTCAGTCCTTGGGTTAAGCACAACTGCAGGTTTGTCATCTTGCAAATTCACATTGTTGTTTGATGCTTGTGTGGCCTTAAGCTCAAGGGCTTCATGGATGGGTCTCTTAAAGGCTTCATTCTTTACCAGTTCCATCAGAGGTATAGATATTTTCAGCTTCTGGATTTCTAATTCAAATTTGAAGGGAGAAGGGGACTTGTCAGGACCTCTTACCTCTTGAGCTGGGGCTTTTAGGATGATGGGATCGGCTGCTGGTCGTTTTTGCTTGCTAACTTGCTGTTCTGCAGGGACAACAGTTCTTTGGATAGGGGTATCCGTGGCACTGTTCATCTTCGACCTGAGATTGTATCTTTGCTGGTCTTCTGTTTGTAGAATAGCTTCACCATCCCACTCTTGGCTGATTTGGTCATTGGATAATGACTTCTTATAGGCAGCTAAGGTAAAAAAGGAGGCACTGCCTTTGTCTTCCATGCAATGGATCTCATCATCTTCCTCAAACTACTGCTCTTCCATGACCATATTCTGGAAAGGGGTCTTCACTCTTTGATCTTCATTTGCATCTCTACCCCTTTGTATGATCTGCAATTGTTCATTTGCTCTCCTATATGGATTTGGGTTCCTAGGAGAAAATGTATTAGGAACCCTTCCTTTCCCTGGGTTTTGCTCAACCTTTAACTTGGAGATTTCATAGGCTAATGACTCTATCATCTTGGTCATCTTATTTATCTTGGTGTCTGAAAATGAGGAAGATTCACCCTTCTATCTCCTTCGGTCAACATGTCCCTTGAGTTTCTCTACAGCCATGATGTTGGACTCTACTTCCAAGGCTACATCTTGCATTTCAACCAAAGAAGCACATCTTCTCTCCCTCAATAGTAGGAAGAAGTTAGAATCAAAGGCATTGGCATAGGTGAGCTTAGCAGAGGTAGGGGTGGGTTTCACTTCAGCTGGTATCTTGTTATACATGCGGTTAAACCTTTTATTGAAATAAAAAAGTGAATCCCCATTTTCCCTTTTCAGGTTCCCAAATTCAGTATGATAGTAGAGAAGATCTTTCTTATTCCCCCAATTCTTTAGGAATACATCATCGAAGGCCTCAATATCGGTTATAGATCTAGGGGCCAATTCTTTGAACCATTTTCTTGCATCTCCATCTAGGCTTTGGACAAAAACTCTCATCCACACATCATCTTCACTAATGTCTAGATTATTAGCATAGCTATAAAAGGACTCGAGATGTTCTTCAGCTGTAACCCCTTCAGTCCCAGTGAACTTAGGCATGTATTTATGATATTCCCCGGTAGGAATTGCATTCAAAGGAGTGGTCAATACTAGAGGTCCATACCTAGCAGCTATGATTCTTTCCATTTTGATGAGGGCTTATGGACCTGCCATGGTTGTGGTGGATGGAAGAGTTTTGGAAATCTAAATGATAGAAAGTTGAGGAGTGACTGACAAGACTAAAGGAATATGAGGGATAGGAGGTGAGGTTTCCTTCGGGCTTAAAGCAAGAGGAGAATCTAAAGAATAAGGAGCTTTATGAATCTCTGAAAGTTTTTCTTCACTACTAGATTAGAGGCTATAATCCCAACATGTATTTGTTCTATTACAAGCGTTTCTTTCAAAGATATGGAGGATTGTTTAGGTTTACCTGATCTTGATGCTCCTTTCTGTGATATCTTCCCTCCTTTGATGATCTTTTTAGGGTTAGGTACTGGGTTAGCTGGTGACTTCTAAGGATTTCTCTGAGTATGCCTCACAAACTGAGCCAGAACTATGATGTGGAGTCGCCGAGAGGTTCGGTCTCTAGTAGAGTCGCCAGATAGATGATTACAACCAAAAAAGTGTCCAGACTTTGTCTATCATCAAAGTTGGATCTGTGTCGTTCTCCCAGGGAAGCTGAGCTTCAATCTCCTCTCCCCGACAACGGTGCCAATTATGTTAGAACTCCAGGAAACTCTCCTAGGTTGTAGCTCGTAGATGCCTGGTAACATATAATTTTCAATATTGTTTTAGGAATTATTAGAATGGATGGTGGTTTGGTTCAAGCCAGATAACCACTTCTACTCTATTTTCACTCCAGACATGCATGAACACCCTTAGACTACAAGGCTTTAGACCACCAATGTTCAACAATTTGGGAATTAGGTGAATAGACGAAGAATACTAACCACACCAGTAGATGCATACAAAATGTATGATGGCCAGCTGCAACTAGTAAAGAAACTTGCAAATCGAATGTATCAATGCAGAGATAAGATGACAGTTATATTGTATTAGATAAAGATGAAACCTAGATGGCCTATTCAACAACATATCCAATTCCCCATTGCAGAGATAAGATGACAGTTATCTAGCATTAGACATAGGAGAAAGCGCAAACAAACCGATCCAGGTGTAAGTTTAGAAAAAGAAGGGAATGGACATTGAGCATGTAACAACAAAATAATCTTGTATTTCTGAAAATGAAGATGAGATGTTGCAAGCTACAAAGTATCTACAGTCTCTAGAAGTTGAACTGCACAACAACCACCAACCCTGATTACATCTTGCTTTTGGTTATTTATAGTTCACTTTTACAGTGATCCTTAGCCATTTAGGGCTGGAGATGTATTAATCTACCACCTACCGGAATTAATTGTCTGATTGTGTTCCAGGATGCAATTTCCTTTCCATCACGAAAACATTAATCAATTCTGGTATTGTGCCATCCTGCTAGGTAGTTGGCTTGATTATGGTAGTGGAACTCCATGACTGTTTAATTCTGTTTGCTAGATCGTGCTGTGTACTTCTTCCTTTGGCCATGCTTTTTGTTAATTCGGTTCAGCGGTCTGACTATCATCAGATTGACAAAGTCGGCCACCTTCTTCTCCAGATAACAGATAGGGAGTGGAGTATAAGGTGCATGGGTGGACGGACGTGCCAAATCGGACAGACAGAGAGGTGACAAAGCGGTGGAGGATGGTTGGGAGTGACCGTGCATGAGGGTCGTCAGATCGGGGGGAAATGCACAGTGGAGATCGTGTGTAGGGGTTTGAGGTCGTGGTGGGAGCGAGACATGTCTGGACCATTAGATCTCAGGTGGGCGAATCAGACGGTTATTAGATGGAAGAGGTGCATGGGTGATATCACCTGGGGGTGGTTTGATTTGAGTGGTAATGGTTTTTATCAAAAAGGCCTCGAGTGATAAGTAGAAAGTGTCGGAACTCACCCAATGCCATTCAGTGGATGACATGTAGCAGAGGAGGAGAGAGAGAAACCGCCCTCATCGGGCGAGTACTTTTTGCATTAGTTGTTTATGCGATATGGGCACTAGCTTTTAGATTTGGCGGGGGTTGATCTGAAGGCAGAGAAGTGGTGAAGGTATGAGATGTCTTCGGGGAATGTGTTATAAGCGCATAATACATATGGGTAAGGTTTTATGGGTATTTTTGGCTTTCGCGCTTGGGGTTAAGGCCAAAGGGGTGTTTTGTTGGGATTAGAAGGTTAATAAAGGAAGCGGGAAAGCTAAAGTGTGAGCGGGATAAGGGAAGAAGTGGAAAATGGCCCATGTAGGACCCCTTTAAGAACAACAAAGCCGATCGAATCTTTCGTTGACCTTCAAAAGTCAGCATTGCACTTCAGGGCTAACAGTTCCCAATGTTGTTGGTTGGTTTGTTCTTGGAGAATTTTATAGCTAGTTTTGACTGTATATTGCCCATTACTTGGGTCCCAAAGATAATTATCTTCCTCATCCTGATGAGTTGGTGCTGCCCCTTTTAAATGCTGCTTTATTTTTTCCCATTGTCCTTCTAGGTTTGCTGGTATTGCTGGCCTTCTCCATTCGTGCCATTCTTTCTGATTCCACAAAGAAATTGAATGTAAAGTTTTAAGGCCTTTCCCTCTCATCCATTCTTGAATGCCATCCATTTCCGGGTGCTCCTGTAGTGGTTCTTTTCCCATAATTCTGTCCTCCCAAATCGATATTTTTTGTCCATTCCCTGGAGTTTTGGAAATGTATCTGCTCATTGTTGGGATGACTCTTTTAACTAGCTTCCATACTTGGGTGATTTGCCTTATTGGGATGTTTTCATTTAGCAATTTCTTCTTGGAACCATTCAGGTATTTGTTTATGAGGGATTTTTTCCACCAGCTCTCTTTACCTGTTATGAGTCTCCAAACTATTTTCATTCACAAAGCTGCATTCGTGAGCCCAGGTAACTGAATGGATAGGCCTCCCTATTCATATGGTAGCACTACTTGTTCCCACCTAACCAAACTAAACTTTTTATTTTCCTGTTTCCCACCCTGCCATAGAAAGATTCTTAGTATTAGTTCCATTTGTTTGTGGGCACTTGCTGGTGCCATGATTAGTGCATATTGATATATTGGCAATGCAGCAAGAAGAGCTTTAATTAATATCACCCTTCCAGCCATATTTAGCCACATCATTCCCAAATTCTTTATCCTGTCTTACATTCTCCCAATTTGTTTTGTCCATATTTCTACCTTCATGCTCTCTTTTGATATTGGTAGTCCCAGATATAGGAAGTGGCTCCAGTTTTCCTGTGCTGGGATTTCCATGATTTGAGAAATTCTTTGCATGGTTCTAGGTGGAATGTTCCACCCATAGATCCTGCATTTTGTATTATTAAATAGCCCACCAGACACCTGTAGAAATGCATCCAGTATTTTTTTGAATCTTCTTGCTATTATAGTTGATGCTCCTCCCAGCAGCAGTGTATCATCTGCAAACAAGGAATGATTTATGGTTTTTATTCCTTTTGCTATTCTCAGACCTGTGATGGTTTTTTCTTTCCTCTGAGTTTCCAATGCTCTACTTAATGTTTCTGCCATTATTATGTATAAAAAAGGGGATAGGGGGCAGCCTTGCCTGAGGCCTCTTGTACTTTGGAAGAATTCACTGGGTCTTCCGTTGATGAGGGGGGCGATCCAGGGAGTGGAGATGCATTCTTGAATCACTTCTATTATTTCTTTTGAGAAGCCTAGCTTCTGGAGTACAACCATTAGATATGGATGGTTGACCTTGTCGAAAGCATTTTCCATATCCAATTTGACTATCATACCTTTTTCTTGCTTTAGAATACTGGAGTGGACCGCTTCCTAAACTATTATGACATTGTATATGATTTTTCTGTTTGGGACAAACCCTCCTTGGTTTTCTGAGATAACAAGATGCAACACTTTCTCGATTCTATTTGCCATTATTTTAGTTATTATCTTGTAGGAGGAATTGCACAAAGAAATGGGCCGGAACCTGTTGAAGGTGGAGGGGTTTGCTTCCTTTGGGACTAGAGCAAGATAGGATGATCTTGTGTTGCTTCCCATTTTTTTTTAAACATTCTTTGCCATTCTTACAAAGTCTTTCCTGATTGTGTGCCAATGATTCCTGTAGAAAGCTATTGTGAATCTGTCTAGCCCGGGCACTTTATCCAGATGCAGGCTCCAGATGGCCTCCACAGTCTCTTCTTCTATGAGATCCTTGCACATATCTTTGTTTTGTTCTTTTTTTATTTTTCTTTTTGTATGCTGCAATATTTCTTCATATTCAGCCATTTCTTCTATCGCTGACAGTAAGTTTTTGAAGTGCTTGTATGCTGCTTTTTTTATTTCTTCCGCTCCTTTTACTTCTTGGTTTTCCACTTGTATTTTTTCTATCTGGTTTCTGGCCCTTCTAATTTTCATATTGTTGTGGAAGAATGACATATTCTTATCCCCTGCCTTGAGCCAGAGGCTTCTGGATTTCAGTCTTGCCTCTTCCTCTTCTTTCCTATTTTCCCTGTATATCTCCCAGAATATTTCTTTCTCTTTTAGGTAGTCTTGCTTGCTTTCTTCTTTACCTTCTTTTTCTGCCTGCATGTTGTCCATTTTTTGTTGTAGCTCTTTTTTTTTTTTTTTTTTTTAATTTCATTTATTCTTGCCCATTCCTTTAGCTTTACTCTTAAATTTTTTAATTTTTTCTCCCATATGTACTGTGGTGAGCCTGATATTCTTGGTTCCCAAGCTGATTTAACTAATTCACTGATTTCTTTGCTGTTGTCCCAGGTTGAGCTGTACCTGAACGAGAGTGGGCCTTGGTTTTCCATTTTGCCCAATGCTATCATTACCGGTTTATGATCTGAGGTTGTGGCATGGATGATTTTTTATTTGATTGAGCTGTACATTGCTGCTATATTTTCTTGGATCAAAATTCTATCCAGTCTTTCTTTTATGTTACTTTTTCCCACTCTCTTGTTATTCCAGGTATATTTTCCATTATTTGGAGGAATATCCAGGAGGCTGTGTTTTTCCATTATTTCTTCTAGAGATTCCCTGGATGGATCTGCTTGATAGTTTCCTCCAAACGTTTCCTCTATACTTCTCACCAGATTTAGGTCTCCTCCTAAAATTATTTTTCGGCTTGCATTTCCTGTAATACATCCTTCATTGTTGCCCAACACTGTTCTTTCTCCTTATAGTGATTAGGGGCATATATATTTATCACCTTGTATTTCTCTTCTGTGCTTATCCTCCTTAGGTCCTTTAAAATCCAGTGCTACCCTATTCTTTTTCCCATTAATTCCCATATTCCTTTTTTCCAGATTGTGCATATACCTCCTGATGCTCCTGTTGCCTGAATTTCTTCCCCTTCATATTGCCTGAACTTTTTTTTAAGATTTTCAGATTCTTGTTGGTTTGCTTTTGTCTCCTGGATCATAAGGATATCCGGGTTTTCTTTTTTCAGAATATCTCTTGTTTCATTTTCCTTAAAAGGAGTCCCCATTCCTCTGCAGTTCTAGGAGACTATTATCATTATTTACTTGTTGCATGGTGCATGGTACTTTTCCCCTTTTGCTGAATTTTCTCCATACTTCCTGTGATTTTCCCTAGGTAAGTATCCATAGGTTGTTGTGTTCCTAGAGCCATTTCTTTTGCTGCTGCTTCATCCCTTATTTCTTTATTTGTTTTTCTTCCTACTTTTTTTTGGTTTTCTGCATTTGGGAATGCTTCTTTTGCTTGTTTTCTTGTTAATATCCTGTCCACTGAAGGAGGAGGAGAGAGGTGAGTTGATCCTCTAGGGGAGGTAGGGGAATGAGGGGGGTTTGGGGAGTGAGGGGTTCTAGATCTAGATCTAGATTTGGGTCCAGGGGATGGGGGGGCTGATGAGAGCAGTGGATCAAAGGGGTTTTGGCTGGCTAAGTTTGCTTTTGGCGAGAGATGAGCTTCAACAGATGATGATGGCTGGGAGGAGGGCTGGACTGGTTGTTTGTTAGCTATCTTCTTTCGTTTAACATGTTCCCATTTATTTTCCAGATCTTCAATATTTTCACTGTCATTTTCCTTATTTCTTGTACATCTATTTGCGAAATGATTGTATTCATGACATACCTTGCATTTGAAGGGTATTTGCTCATAATCTAGCTGTTGCATGTGTGTCCATTGATCCACTTTGATTTTGATAGCTTCTGGGAGACCTTTCCCTAGATCAAATTCCGCACAGATTCAGGCACATGCATGCATGTTTTCTTTAGGCTCGCATCTGTCTATGTATTTCCCTACTACGTTTCCTATGGCTTTAACTGAACCATCTCCCCAGTAGTGGAGAGGAAGGTGCAACAATATTATCCAAACTAGAATGGAATTTGGGACATCCATTTCTGGATCAAAGTCCAGTGTCCATCTATTCAGATACAATCCCCTTGTATCCATAAAATACGGACCATTCATGAATATCAGATCGCGGTCCTCTTTGGTTTCAAAATGAAAGGTATAATAACCTCTTCCACAAAACCTGATTAAGATCTTCCCATTTATTGATGCAGCCTAGTTTCTCTCTACCCACTTTTGCACAGTCTTGGGTGATGGCCACAGCCCAGTAAATTTCCCTACTAACCCTCTTTCTGCCAGAGAGAGTGCTGCTTTTCTTGGAAGTGCTGGTGGAAGGGATATTTCTGGTATTTCTTCCATTCTTTTAACAAACTTTGAAACTGACAGTCTGTTCTTTGCCGGACCCATTGCAGAGATAAGGGAGGCAAAGGCTTTTTATGTTACTTTTGTTTCTTGATGTTGATATGTATGACGATCTTCATCCTTTGATGCATCCATGATGCTCAAACCTCAGCAATAGGAGGCTGCTAAGGGCCAATTCGATCTGAAAGTAGTAGCTTCCTGCTAAATGTTGTAGCCAATCTCTCTGTCTAATGCATGTTGAGCAGACCTCAACAGCTGGGCCGCTGAGGCGTAGCAGTGCTGCTTCGCGCTGGTGTTGTAGCAGCTATGGCTGCACATGGTCCTCCTCTGTTGCTTTCCATGCCGTCGTATGATTTTTTGTTCCCAAAGAGAATATTGGGAATATTATGAAGAGTTGGAGGAGGAGATAATTTATGGACTTATTCACTACTACTGGAGGATCAATAATAAATAATAAGTCAACAAGATATTATGGAATTATGGCACAAATTGTGGAACTCCAATGATTGAGAAAATCTAGGAATGTGTTCCACTAATCAAGGGAGCAGATCCACCAATCAAGGGAGTACATCCACCAATCAAGGGATTTTGGTGGGGAAAGCTTCCTCCATCCTTGTATTTTCTTTCTTACAATAGTTTAAGGTTCCATTTGAACATTTCATTTTCTGAAATTAGTTTAGGATTTGAATTTAGTACATACACTCCATTACATCATGACAGCAAAGGAAGGACACATTGTATGCCGCACATATAGTGCCGACACCTCTTAAGTTTGTACAAACCCCAGGTTGATAATTAAAGTCGGTAGCCTTGGGAGTTGCAACATTCTTGTTGTAATATCGAGGCTCATCAGTTTATCACAACAAATTTACTAAAATATATTAGAAAATCCAAAATCTACAATATGGGGATCAATTTATCCTTCGTTTTTGTATCTGATAATTATTTTTTATTGCATATGGATGAAAATTATAATTATTAAAAAATAGGTAACAATATAGAACAATCACTCATGAACCAAAATGACACAATATATGACATAGGAAACCACTTTTGGAGAAAAACCAACTGGAAGTTGAGGCTTCTCTGCTCTCTCTTTATGTGAATGAAAATCGATGCAAGTACAAAGGAGTGAGACTTGTGGTCCACGGGATGCTATAGTATATGATCCTCTATATTTTATTTCTCTCTTTCTATCCACTCTTAGTTACTTTGTCCATCTATGGAACAAAACTGACTTGAATAGAATGGAACCCATTTTCATCCTAGTGGCCCAATTATAACATAGCATGATAGCCTACTATTGGTTAAGTTTGATGCCTTCAACTCTTGACTAGAGTTACAATATCGATTTTTTCTAGATTTTTCTTCATCATGATCACGTGGATAGCCCTTTTTCAATGAATAATGGGGGATGACATGGAGTGCTCTCGAATCATGGTGGTCAAAACATGAAGTTAAACTTTTGGGTGGCATCATTTTTGCATATAGACTTCAATTGAGGCAATTCTTGTGTTGTTGGAAAGGCATCTATGTGCAAAATAGTAATAGGGGGTGTCTTCTTAAGCACCAAAGTTTTATCCTGGAAAAATTCCATTTGATGCCTCAAATTACTTTCAAAAGGTTTTAGACCCCAATTCACCATAATAGGATCCACTAGTAAAAATGGTCATGTGATTTGATTCCTTGACCTTTTATAGTCTAAAAACATCAAGATGGATGGCAAATAATATCAATATCCATTCAAGATCAATAACCTAAGAACAACCACTTTTTCCATCCATTTTAATGTCAACTAAATACATGATAGGGTGATGAGTTATGGTGGGTGAGTAATGATGGGAACCTCTATAGGGCCAAAATCGTCACCTCCCTGCTATTTGGACTTGTCTCTTAGCATTTATTTGCCATAGGGAACATCCTTTTATGTACATGGGATTGCATAATTTTTGGGTTATTTTTAACACAAGTCATGTAAGAATCAAAGGGATGTACTACGTGACTCAAGGGAAGGGTCTTGTAATAAGTGGACCTTTCTTAGTAGTCTATAATTGGTTTATAGAACTTATAGTGTATGTGTTATCGCTTATTACTGATGCATCTAGCTACACTCACTCAAACGTTTTGAGTAAAATTGGGGTGATAATAAGCATATGATTTATCTAAGCCTAACTATGGGAAAGGATCCAAGTTCACTATTTACTGAGCTTGAAAGGGATCATGCAGAGGATATTATTTCCTATAGATCTATTTTTATTTAATTACTTTCTCAATTTAGAAATGATAAAATGAAACTCACTATTTTTAAAGCAAAAATTATAGTAATATTTTAAAGATTCCTTAATTAAACCGCAGTTTCGTGTTAATAAATCACAACTTAGAAGCTAATTTGACTAAGAAGATCCATTTCACTTACTTCATAATATGTAACAATTTAAGGCAATGAACAAACCCTAACTTAAGAAAGTGTTTTTATGGTCTCTACAATGGTGTGGTTGACAATAATATATTATTTATCCCCTTATTTTTCTAAACTGTTCCCTTTTAATATAGTGGATGACCATGAGTTTGTCTAGGGTCATAAACCATTAATTTTTAATGAAAAATATAGCCTTGCATAAAAATATAGTGGAAGAAGGTCATCATAGTTAAAAGCACATAGTTTTCAATAAAAACAAAGTATATTATTTTATAAAGGATTTAAAGAAGTAATAAGAGTCACCATACAAGTATGAGCCATATCGATCACAATGAGTGTTTGGAGATCATTAAAGCAATAGGGAAATCCCAAATGCTTTGAACTAATTTTATAGTGGTACTAAATTACATAAATTGGAGTAACTATTCACATTGAATTATCACAAACTTTTTTTTTAAGCAGAATGAGAAATTTTCTTTTATATGCAAGTCTACGTCTAGATTTCATCAAATACATCAGGTAGTACATAACTATATCTTCAAAAAACAAATTGAATGCTCTTATCTAGCAAAAGTACAATTTTTTCTAGAGGGAATCCAAACTAGACAACAAAAAATGGGGTTTTGTAGGTATATTCCTACAAAAGTAACCGGCCAATAAAAAATTTACATGCCATATTATCACTGATTGATAATTTAGTCCTTCATAATTGTGTAATGCCAATCCATTTAGCTCTAGGGAATAGGAGAAGGCCTAACTCGACCATTGATTTTTAAATATCCCAATCTTAATTTACAGCCTTCATTGACACATCAATTCACATCTTTACTGAGATCACAGAGAACATGGAAATATGTTATTTAAGAGAACCCTTACATTGATTTCCTGATTCTTTTCACAAGACTTTCTAATGTTCTTTTCCCTCAGAGATGATCCCTTCAAAAATTTTGAATAAGAATGAACGAGTTGTGAAATTTTCCTAGGGCTATATTGTTCTTTTCTTCAGATAATTACATTTCATCATTTACATAATGAATTCACCCCACAACATCATAACATCATTCAATTTTACAACATTATTTAGCAACATATGCAATTACATCGAAAGAAAAATATCATCATCAATGTAGTAGAATTTAAAGAAACAATAGAAGAAAATAATTCACACATAAAGACACCAAGATTGGTTAGAGACTAGGGAAAAACCCCACAAGGGGGGAAATGATTTCAACTTATTCTTCTTATTAGATTTTCATTCAATTTTTTAGCAAAGAGAGAGTACAATGATCCATATCTTCATCCACAAAACTATCTAGCAAAATCAACTAAAAAACACGCAAGAGATGAACCCAACAATTTTAATAATCAAAACCCTAATTCAAAAGTCTACGATTAACTATCAATATTTTCGGTCAACTGTCCAACTTTGTAGTCAACTATCAAAATCTACGGTCAGCTGTAAAAATCAAATCCTAGTTTTCAGTCGCACAGAGGGAGAGTACATGTGTACGGTTGAAACGCTCCAATCGCACACATGAGCCTAAGTGCCTGTGGTTATGACTGAAAATACACTATAGCATGCCTGCGGCTGGGAACTAAAAACCCTAATCACACATGTGAGCTTTGGACCCTACAATTTTGGTCCTGTGTGAACCAATTTCCGCTAATCAACTTCAGACTTATGTGATCCAAACCAAAGAGAGAATATTTTTTATCATCTCTAAATGAGGGTCACTTGACTTGTATTTATAGCCATCCAAGGGTGTCCAGATTCTTCTTAGGGTCGACCTGTCTTTTGTGCACATGTGGGTTTCCATATTAAAATATGTCTTTCTTTAACAAAATTAAATTATTCCAAGGGCCAGGAGGGGTCTTTCTTGATGCAGAAGATTGTCTAAAGGAGGGAATTTTTCCCTGAGCTGTAAAAAATTAACACTCCCTCTCAACTAGGGAGAAATGACCAACTACAACATATGTTCCATCATATACATCTAGTCAAAAAATGTCATCACTGCATATCTTAACTCATCTCTGCTCATCTCTTTTCATATATGCTCATATCTACTTGACTCTTTCTTGTCTCTGCTCATATGTTGAACATTCTTGAATCTAAAAGAAGAAGAATTTGATTTCAGAGGGGAGTCCAAGCTACCACCCTCTATTCATCTGCTAGCATGGAGCCGAATGCTACTACCCAGGAAACATCAGAGAGCTTAACATCAGGGAGCCTTGCTTAACCTAGAACCACATTTAAAAGCACATCTCAGCGTGGAATCTAATGAAAATGAGGAAGGTTCTATGGAACACTCTCACCTCATGTCCATGACAGTGGGGTAGGTCCTATGGGACACTCTCACCCTATGTCATATCATAGGGGAGAAAACATCTTCCACCCTATGTCGAGCAATATGAATCATTGCATAGGGGAGAAAAAATCTTCCAACTTATGTTGATTAATATCCCATCCATCCTTTTGGTCATTTATCTTCCAAAAAATGACCCTCATTAGTCATGTGGTAGAATACATGCATCATAATTGAGCTTCGGTGAGATTCCAAGATTTTCTCAACCTGTTGGCCAGTCGGGGAGCTTTCCCAACAAGCCCAACTTGTGTGTATGATGCCAAATGGGGTATACTCTGCTAGACCAAGATAGGGGAGAAACGTCTTCCACCCTATGGGTGACATATAGGGGTAATACCCTATTTTCCATAGATCCCTTAACCCTTGGATCCCTACATCTCAATTCCTCACCCTGGGAGCTCAAACAAGGGGGGAAGAGTTGGCTCAATTTCCTCGATTAGTCCTTCTCTCTGTATATTTGAAACATATCAATGTGCTCATATTCGATAATTTCTTAAACATCATATTGTAGCAGTCCTTTGTCTTCTTTTTCATGCATGTCATCAAATCAAATATTATATTAGAATAAATACATGTCAAAAAAGGATACCTTATTCATCCTCCCTCTCACAAAGGCAACAACCACAAGCCTAAGCTTGTCTTACATAGCAACATTGTCTCAACACATGAATATATCTCATTCACAACAATATACATGATTTTCTATAGATGGATCCCACTCTTTATTGCCACAATATATCATTGTCATATCTAGAACCTACTCAAACAACTCTCCATAGAGATTCCTCAACCAAAATTCCCCCTATCTAGCCATGCTAGCAATAATGTATTCAACCTTGGTCGTTCTTAAAGCTACAAACTTGTATTTCTTGCTCATCAAAATTTCAGGGCATATCCCAAGCTAAAACGACACCCAGATGTGCTATTTCTGTCATCATCAATGCATCCATGCAGTCATACATCTGTGAAAGGGTATCTTAGACCAAGGTTGATCATCTCACACAAATGTCTCAAAAATGTGCTCGGTGGAAATCCAATGTGTATGAAGCGGCTCAATCATGAATTCGCTCAGGTTATTCTATGCAAAACATATATATATATGGATGGGTGTTCACATGGAACATCAATGATTTAATCAAGTGTTGGTTTCCGAGTCAGGTTCAATAATATTTCTACATAACTTCTTGAAATTCAATTCCATTGGGATGTCCAAAAAGTTGCATTTTTTTCCAAAAATATCTCCAATATCTTCACGATATATTTTCCTTTTCCAAACTTCATCATGCCAAGATTCTTCATTTCAAACTTCAAAGACCAACTCCCTCTTACTTTGATCATCAGAGGCTCATTACCTACTAAGAATAGATCGTCAACATATAAAACCAAAATCAAAGGCATACCTTGGACCACTTTGAGGTGGAAGTTCAAATTGACACATCTTTCATCAAGAAGCTGACAACGTGGACATACCCAACTCGAGAGGCTTGATTCAGACCATACAATGCTTAATATAAACATACGACTAACCAAAATAATATACTCATCCCAAACAAATCAATATTTTGCAATCAAATCAACCAAGTCTACTCATAAAGCTTTAAATTTCAAACCATAAACTAATATCAAAGCCATTAAAAAGTTCCTGCCAATATCACTATCAAACTCTGCAGTCCAGGTACCAGGTAGAGCTCACATCCAAATACTAGGTTACAACCTTATATATTTTTCATGTCAACAAATATCAAGGAAAAATTTATCAATCCATATTAATGATCAGAATATGAATCATTTTTGCCCCTTGATGCAAATGCGTACACCAAGGAAGAGTCATCTAATTTTCATCCATTCATTGTCATATTTCTGCAATAAAAGACACTGGATATTGTTCACACTTAAACTCATGTGTCAATGCCAATGATGTTAATACTAAATCAATACTGAATACTGAGAGTCACTATGCCCATCAATTTAAACAAGTCATAGCACTATCACATCAAGGTAAATTTCCATTGTCAAGTACCAAATCTGATCAAAACCCTAATTTGTTATCATTGTGAATTCAATCAATCCAAAACATATCTATGAACTATCAAACATCATGTCAAAGTTCTAAGGCATCATCAACTATCCAGGCCAATATTTCTCATCTATACTAAGTCAATCCAATAAGTCAAATCTTGTCAAGTCCTTGCATCTGTTACCAAATACTGTCATATACTAGCTTAAATGATCAAGTCAAGGAAAACAACATACTAATATGCATATTTCAGTCTCCTGCAAACACAATATTAGCCAAGAAATTCACTGTTACACAAAATATTGTCACCATGACTATTTACAGTCAGTATGGGTCTATCATCATTCATACTATCCTCCTAAGCAAGTCTCAAACCTCAGCTCTTCATGTCAAGCTTTGAAAATGAGAGAAAGACCTTAAAAATCATTAAATCTTTGGTTCCGCACTTTTCTCTCACTATTGCTTGCGGTCCCGCACCCTTTGTTCGTGTTACCTGCGGACCTGCCCGCTCTGTCTCTAAAGGAGTGGGTGCAGACCCCTGTGAAAGTCAAAAAGGCGCAAGTTTATTCTAAAAAACTCACTTTGGGTTAATTCTAGATGATTCTAGAAGGAATTTTGACGTGGATGGTTCGCTCTTAGGTGGTTCATGCATCCCAAAAGAGAAGGAGCTAATCCCTTGATGAGAGGAGCTATCACTTTGAAGGAGGGCTTTATCCCTTTGAAGGTGGACCTAGTAACTTCCCTCCATTGCACTATAAATTAAGGCATTGGGCTGGTTGCTAGGGAGGTTAGAAGCTGAACATTTTTGAGGGTAAATGCTGGTGGAATTGAGACTTCCTAATTAAGCTTGAGAGGAGAGATCACATACCTTTTGGCTTCATTGGGAAGAGAGTGAAACTTGTCAAAGTAGAGGAGACTTCTTGTTGGAGCCTGGGAGGAGATTGTACAGCATCAAGGCACAGGTTGTAAACTTCTTCTTTGATTTGAATTAATACAATCAGATTCATTTTTCTCAACAAATTGTCTTATGTGATTTGTTTCATGAATTCCTTGATCATCATGATAAGTATGCTTTATTCTATTGGCTTTTCAGGTGCTATTTAATTTGTGTGCTTGTTTGTATTTGCAGATTCGCTACAAGAGAGCTCATTTGGATCAAAGGGGCGAGGCTTCCACAAACTTGCATTGGACCCAAGGTAGGCCTAAAACACTTGTTTGCCTTTGTTTATAAATTGCATATTTAGAGAAAGATAGAGTTTGATTGGCTTGATTGTCACTAGATATCATTAGATACTAGGGAGGTCGGTCTTGTCCGCAAGAACGACTCATTCTGTGTGACAAAATGGCGACTCCGCTAGGGACTTGATTTTTTGATTTGCTTTACTTTGACTTGAGAAACTGTGTTTTTGTTTCTGTTTTTGGCTTGTTGTGTGTGGAATTAGGTAGATTTAGTAGATCTTGGATTATTTTTTGTTTTTCATACTTTTGGGAGAGGGCCGCACCCTCTGCTTGTAACACAGTGCGGACCTGTCCGCACTTTTGCTTTACACACAGAGCAGTACCGCACCTGTGTGGACTGCGGGCCTACAGACCCTGTCAAAATTTTGGAAAACTTAAGATTTTCTCTTTCAGTCAGCTTAGGATTTGTTTAGGTGTTGTCATCCCCTACCCAGACCTACATGTGACTTGTCAGGAACTTTTCTTAGGTTAATTCCATTGGTATTAGGGTTTTAGGTGAAATTCCTAGAAGTTTTGGTTACCGGGCTTGATTTTCATTTTGGTCTTGTAGTAGCTCAGAGCTTAGAAGCCTTAGAAGCCTCAGATCACCTTGGTTTTTACTGGCCTTCTTATGAGTCTGACCATTTGCAAAATCTACCTTTGTTGAGGAATCCATCTTGTGTTTCTCTTTGCGAAACTTCGAAAAGACTTGTGTTAAAAGTTTTGGATTTCATTTTTAGAAAAGAAAACAAAAATTGGTTGTTTTTTGACTGATTTGTGATTCTGGACAAATTAGTCCTTAGTTTGCTTATAGCTAAGTAAAACATCCTTGAAAAGAAATCTTGTAAGCTTTTACTTCAAATAGTTCTTAGAATTTATAGATCTCAAGATTAGATTTTTCCATAGTTTTGAGTGTTTTATAAAAATAAAAAAATCTCTTTCGGAAAAAAGTTTGTTTTTGTAGTATTTGAGTGTTTGAAAGAAAAGGGAAATTTTTGTGAGCATAACTAGTTGTCTCTTTTTTGAGTGCAATGGAAAAGACAAAAAAAAACTCTTCTTTTGATTTGTTTGTTAAGGAAAAGATTTGTTTTTACAAGCATTTGCATTCTCAAACTCTTTCCTAGCTAGAAATTCATTGAAGGGAAAAGATTGCTTATCATCTTAAGTGCATTTTTTTAGTGATTTCGAGTCGAGTCTTCACACCATAAGTTTCATCTCCGCACCTCTTGACTTAAATAAAAACCAATAAAAATAACGCTTAAAGTAAAATCTATCTAGTAATCTTTTTATTTCTAGGGCTCTATTACACCAACATAGCTTAGGCTAGTATCTTGGAGTAGGGAGTAATTAACTCTCCAAGATAGTAAAACAAACAAGTAGCTCTATCTTGCGGTAGGAGAAAAATCCAATTTTTACATCTATGCTCTGGAAAGCTCATCTTAAAGGAGAAGCACGAGATCATATCCGAACCAGTGTGGGAATCGATTCGTCCTCATTGGGAATGATAGAAGATATTCACGTATTAAAAATGGTAAACCTCGGATTAACCATTGTCGAGGAGCCTGGGTCACTTGTTGGTAAACCTTGGATTATGTCAAGGCGCCTTCAAGGGGATTGAGCTTGTTACTCTGCCCTTGCGTGCGTATCGGATCGTAGACTGTTCCCCCAGGTATATTTGTTTCCGTTGGTAACCATAGTGACCATATTCTATAGGATTTTTTCCTAAGGTGACGATGGAGGGAAGATCCCATTGTACTTGGAGCAGACGTCGGCTAGACTCACTTGGATTTTCTGGGGGGTTCTCTTCACTCGAGACGGTTTAGTGGAGCAACTTGTGCCAGTCTATTCATTAAGCAGGTTGCTGAGGTAACTGTTCCAACCGCCATTTCTGTATTGAACTCTGCGACGTTGGATTTCATCACCAACTAGTGTTTTCAGTACGGAAAGTCACTGTTTGTGTGTGGTTTGATCTCCTAGATTCTTTAGGCGTGTGATTCAAAATTGTTTGGTTCTTTAGAGACTTTAGGTGGTTTTCATTGAGATTTTTCTTTGTTTGCGTGTGAAGTAGTTAAAATATTTAATCGTGGCTGAATTACCGAGGAAGTCCCGTAGACTTCGGGGCCAACCTCTTGAGTTTTCACCGAGCCAGCCTGAAAGGTTATGAGCCCTTGTAACTCCTAGAGACAGTAGAGTTGGGTCACCTGAAGAATGAGAATCTTCTTTAGTGGTACATCCTGATTATCAAGCTCTAGTAGCAGATTATAATCCACAATCTGTTTCTGTTTCGGGATTTGCCTCTCCAACTTCTATTGGTCCTAGTTCACCCAGGGTAGAAAGAATAATTACCCTAAATCTTCCTTCTGGACTTATAGCTATTGAAGAACTTGCTACTCCGGAAGAAAAAGGTATCCCTATCCCTGAAAATCAACCTGTTATAGAACTTAGGGAGCGTGAATCAATCTTTTACGGTCCACCTAGGAGCAACGCTTGGTATCTTTCATTGACCAATTTTTTCGAAAACCCGGGACTAAGTTTTTCACCACCTTGTATTCCTTTTCACCCAACACCTAGGGGTTACTATCCTCCATTAAATATGTCAAGACAGTCGTCCATGTTTTCTTTATCTCTAGAAATCGTTTTATACGGCGGTCCTTCTGTTCCCTCTGGGTATCAGTCACTTATTGGTACATTTTCGGGAGCATCTCCTCAACCTATTGAACAAGGGTTATTAACTGGAAATAATGGAACTAATCCATTGAGTGTAGAAGATATTCTTATGATGTCAGGTACTATTCCTAATCCTCAACCTCAAGGTGGCCAGTTACCGCCTAGGGGGCAGCCTCAAAGTCCTCAATTATCGCTTGGGGGGCAACCTCAAGGTACCCAATTTCTGCCTGGGGGGCAACCTCAAGGACAGTACATACCTACGGGACAATACGTTCCTCAAGGTCAACCCCAGACTCAATATGTACCTCAAGGTCAACCCCAGTATCAATATGTACCTCAAGGTCAACCCTAGTATCAATACGTGCCTCAAGGTTATCAACCTCAAGGTCAGTACCCAACCCAAGGTTTCCAACCACCTTCCGGTCAATCATATGTCCAAGGAGCTGGAAATGTACCTTTGAATTATCAACCCTACCCTCAACCCGGTTATGGTCCTCAATATTCTCAACCTGTTATGGGTCCGTACCCTAGAATGAACTTAGTGTGGGATCCATCTCAATCTCAACAGGTCTTGCAACCGAATGTACAGTTGTCATCTCAAACTGGACAACCCTTGGTTTCTGGTTCACCCCAACAACCTGTCCAGTCTACTATTCAAACTTCTGCACCTTCTGTAGTTTCTCAGCCTGGGCCTAGTACGCCTCATACTCCGCCTCAAACGACTGCTGCAACTACTGCAACATCTATTCAATCTACCCCACCTACTTCTAGAGTATCGACAGCTTCGATTTCTACTGTTCCTGTATCAACTCCTTAGACATCTTTACCTCAGTCTGGATCCACAATTCAGACTTCGGTTCAAATGCCTGTAGGACAACCTGGTCTAAGTACAGTTGTCACAAGTCAACCTCAATTTACTTATCAATCGTACCAGGGACAATATCAATTCGGTCCTGCTATGTAGTAGCCAGTCTATCAGTATCAACCGTACCCTGGGTATACATATCAACAACCTCAACAACCCCAGTACGGTCCGGTTAATCCTAGTTTTCCGGGAGGATATAATATCCCAAATGCAATTCCAATTCCTAGTTATCTTGGATATCCTCCTCTTGGGGCTGGTCTCATGACCCATGGTTTCAGGGACCCTAATCATCAGTTACCGTTTATTGCAACTTTGGACTTGCCTTATTTTTCGTGCCTTATGAACAATCCCATTAACTATCTTCCGTTTTGGCCACCAATGCCGAATAAGTTGCCTAGTTATATTCCTAAGTTTGAAGGCAAATTAGGAGAGGACCCGTCGAACCATGTGATGACTTATCACCTCTGGTGTGCGTCTAATTCCATTTCAAATGATTCGATCCGTTTAAGGCTTTTCCAGCGCACTCTAATTGGTCTTGCGGCCAAGTGGTACATTGAGTTACCGCAAGCCACTTTTTATAACTTTAGTCAGTTAGCTACTTCGTTTTTAACTCATTTTCAGTTGCCAGTCAGATATGACAATGGCACGGAATTATTAACTTCATTAAACCAGTCAACGTCCACTTACATTTCAGATCACATTCATGAATGGAGACGTCGACGGCGTTTAGTGAAGGTTTTTATTCCGGATCAGATCTTAGCTGAATGGTTTGTAAAATCTTTATTACCGAAGATCACTGAAGATGTAGCTAAGGCCGAAGTCGTTACTGAGGAGCAAGTAATTTCTCAAGCTCAGTACCTTGACTTATTTTATACGCAGTCAGGTACGTTACACGAGAAAATCCCCAATCTTCCTAAACAAAATCAGATCGCTGCAGCTCCTTCAGGGTCTCATGCCGCTGATGGTATGATTGGTACGGTTAATACCAAAAGTAAGAATAAATCTTCCAAGAATTCTTCTCCTATCATAACTTTACCAGATTCCCCGACAGGAGATTCTTCCGAGGAAATTTCCGCTAATATTCATGTTGTAGATTCATCTACAGCCAAATCAAAATCCGACGGTAAGAAGAAATGGAAGAAGAAAAATAAAACAGATAAAAATTCGAAAGAGAAACTAGAAAAAGCGGAATCAACTGATGAGAAACGCAAACCTCGTTATCCTTGTCTCATTTGTGATGAAGAGCATTTTACAAGAGACTACCCTCATCGTGAAGAGGTTGCAAAAATTGTCAAAGGTTCCCAAACGCCTGCTGTTTTGAAGGATCCTTTTCCTAGTCAAGACAGTAAGATGATAGGTTCTTCCTCAAATGCCTCTGAAGAACCCATAATGATGATGTCCCATGTTAGGATTGCGACTCGATCGCATGATTATGGAAGTAAAAGTCCTGTTGATGGTAAGGAAGCAGAATCTTCTCATTCGAACCCATCAACTTCAACTCTCGGTTCCGATCCACTACAGATCGAGAAACCTAACCCAGACTTAGTCATCAAACCGCCCGCCAAGGGTATACTTCGGAAGTTAGCTTTCAATACACATGTGAGAGTGGCTCAGAACTATAACATTGTTGAAGATTTGGTTGTTTCACCTTCAGCAATGTCGGCTTTGGAAGTGCTGCAATCATGTCCAGCACATCGTAAATTACTATTGTTGGCTACAGGAGATGTTGACGTTCAGGACTCGAACCTTATAATATTTGATCTAGAAAATAGTACACCGTGCTTACCTCATCAAATGGCTTTCGAGATCCCAGTGTTAGTAAAAAACAAACCTTGTTACAGGACTATGATTGATGAGGGAGCCTCAATGTGTATTATGTCAATACAGTGTTGGATATCGCTTGGTTCTCCTACGCTAAATCAATCCCCGACGATTCTAAAGGCCTTTGATGGCCGTGGGTTTCATCCTTTTGGCATTCTACAGGATTTAGCTATAGGGGTTGAAGGCAAAATTGTTAATCTAGATGTGGAGGTGGTTGATGCCCCTCTAGATTACAACCTTCTCTTGGGTCGTAGTTGGTCTTACACTATGACAGCTGTCGTTTCATCAGTCTTTCGGCTTATAAAGTTCCCTCATAATGGAAAGATCATAACTATAGACCAGCTGACTTACTTTTCATCTGACCCAGCCTCTTCTGAAAGTATTCAGCATGTCGGTAAAACAACTATCCCGTATAAGGATGTTGGAGTAGGACTAGTTAAAGATTCTGGTTTACTGGGAAATTTTCCTTTTCCTCCTATCAACGCATCGCCTTCTACTGCAACCATTCATATGATTTCATCAGACGCTATTGTTTATGATGATCCTTGGATTGTACCTTCTGAATCTGAGATAGACTCATTTGGTGATGTTATGCCTTTGAGTCCATATGAAATTGCGTATCAGGCCGTGCAGTTGTTTTCCGACCTTTCTTCAACCAAAATTGACTTAATGAATGTGGTCCATGAGGAATCACTTTCAACATCAAACTCGGATTCAACAATGTTTTCCGAACTTGTTCACACTGATGAGCAAATTCATGAAATCCTATGTGTCGATGATTTACCATGGGAAGATATTCATCATAGATCTTCGTTTTTACCCAAGAGTGATCGTTTTGAAAATGATTTTTCATCTATTTTTACGACTGAAAATGTCAAGGAACCCCAAAATCCAATGAAAAATCCTGATTCAGAGTTAAATTTGGGAAACATTTCTCGAACTATTCCTATTGATATTTCAGTTAAGCTTGGAATTGTTGAAAACATTCATATAGGTGCCTCTTGTACGGAAGATGAAATTCAAACATATAAGGCCCTATTTCAAGAATTCTGCGACGTGTTTGCCTGGTCATATGAGGAAATGCCAGGAATTGACCCAGCAATTGTTGTTCATGAAATCAAAACTTACGCGGATGCTAAACCCGTTTGGCAACGTTTGCGTCAGATCCACCCGTGAAAAGCTGCTGCTATTAAAGCAGAAGTTGAAAAATTACTCAAAGCAGGTTTCATTTATCCAATTCCGTTAACGGATTGGGTATCGAATATTGTTCCTGTTAACAAAAAGCAAGGGAAAATAAGAATATGTATCGATTATAGGGACATTAATCGAGCCTGTCCAAAAGACAATTACCCAACTCCCTATATCGATCAAATCATTGATGATTGTGCCAACAATGAAATATTCTCCTTCATGGATGGTTCTTCCGGATACAATCAAATCAATATTCTACCTGCTGATCAACCAAAAACGGCTTTCATTTGTCCATGGGGGACATTTGCTTATTTCAAATTACCTTTTGGGCTCAAGAACGTCAGGGCAACTTTTCAAAGAGCCATGTCTTACGCGTTTCATGACATCAAGCACATTGTGCAACCCTATCTTGATGATTTGCCTGCTCATTCGTTACATCGAGCTGATCATCTCATCCATTTACGAGCAATCTTTATGAGGTGTAGGCATTATCAAATTAGGTAGAATCCACGCAAGTGTGTTTTCTGTATAGAAACGGGTCAGTTACTGGGGTTTGTTGTTTCGAAAGCCGGCATTCGCGTTGATACCTCGAAGGTTGAAGCTATTGTCAAATTGCCTCCTCCTTCGAGTCTTCGCCAACTCCAAAGTTTGCAAGGGAAAGCAAACTTTTTACGTCGATTCATTCCTAACTACGCTGAGATCACAAAGTGTTTTACCCGGTTGTTGAAATAGGATACTCCATTCTTTTGGGATGAGATAGCTAACAAATCTTTTGATGCACTAAAACACGCGTTGACCCATGCACCGTTATTACATCCTCCCAACTACAACTAGGACTACTTCTTGTATCTCGCCGCCTCCCATTCCACCATCGGAATGGTGTTAGTTCAGGAAGACGAATTCGGTACTGAATATATGATATATTACCTTAGTCGAACTTTAAATCCAACTGAGCTAAAATACTCACATGTGGAGAAATTGGCATTGGCAGCTGTTCAAGCTGTCCAACGTTTTCGTCATTACATTTTACTACGTAAAACTACAGTAATTTCCGATTGCAACCCTATGATCTATATTTTGACCAAACAATTGCTAGGGGCAAGTACTCCAAATGGATTTTCATCCTGTAGGAGTTCGAATTGGAATTTGAAAAGTCTAAGTCGAAGAAATCTTTAGTTTTTGCGGAGTTAATGTCTAACTTCTCGAGTGCTGACACGGAAATTGTGATGGAGGAGCCCATCGTGGACGAATCCTTGTTTCTAATCAGCACTTTAGATCCATGGTATCGGGATATCATCGTTTATCTCCAGACCCAATCCTTTCGTCTAGAAATTTCAAGGTCATAACGTTGAAAAATATGATTCCAGTCCCAACAATTCAAAATTATTGGAGATACACTTTATCGTCATGGGGAAGACTCTGTTTTTTGACGTTGTTTAACTCATGAGGAAGCTGAAAGGGTTCTAAATGACTGTCACTCTGGAGCGTGTGGCGGTCATATGTTTGGGTTTGCCACAGCCCAAAAGATATTGCGCGCTGGCTATTTCTGGCCATATTTGTTTAAAGATTGTATTAACGTGGTCCGAAAATGCCACAATTGCCAAATTTTTGATCGAAATATGTGCGCTCCACCTGCTCCTCTCCACCCTATAATTGTCGTCGGTCCTTTTGCAAAATGGGGTATCAATTTTATTACATGTAACCCTCACTCGGCCGGGGGGCATGTGTATATCATCCTTGCGGTAGATTATTTTACCAAGTCGGCTAAGGCGATGCCTACATTTGAGGCAGATGGCAAGAAAGCTGTGTTAGAAAATTATATATTACGGAGCAATGGAACACATAAAATATTGCAGAAATATAAACACAGAAAACGCACAAAACAAGAGAGACACAGATATACGTGGTTCACCCAGTTTGGGCTACGTCCACCCCGAACAGCCAGTCCTTCCTTTCTATTATCCAGAAAAATGAAGAGATACAACCTACAGCAAAACCACTGTAATATCCTCTGTTTTCTCTCACAGTCTCACCTCTATGTTTCTCGCTCACCGAATACACATCTATATACAACCTCAAATACAATGCCCTCATATAAAGAGAGGGGTTGCCTTCTAGGGCAAAAAAACCCTAAACTAAACATAAGTTCTACCGTCAGATCATCCGCCTAATGAACGGCCCAGATTGACTAGAAATTACTATACTTTTACAAGGCAATTTTACAGCTGTTTTTAGCTTCGGGGGCGCTGCCCCCGAAACCCGCCGCCAGGGGGCGGCAGCGATCATTTTATGGGCGGCATTGCAGCCCCATTTTGAATTGGGGTCCAAAATGCCGGTACTATAGAATATAATCAGGCTCCACACCCAACAAGCTGCGATTTTCATTCTCAATCATATAGTTTCTAGGTTTGGTGTTCCACAAGCAATTATCACTGATCATGGGTGTCATTTTCGAAACATTATGATGACTGAACTTACAGACTAGCTTGGCTTGCGTCACGATAGTTCAACTCCATATTATCCACAAGCTAATGGTCTGGTTGAAGCCATCAACAAAGTTCTAGTCATCATGATCCAACGAATCATTGGGATTCATAGGTCAAATTGGCATAACATGCTATTTTCAGCACTTTGGGCGTATCAAACCTCAGTAAAAACGTCAACCGGGTTCACTCCTTTCCAACTAGTTTATGGTCTGGAAGCTGTGTTACCCATTGAATGTGAAATCTCGTCATTGCAAATGGACATCGAGTTACTTCCAGCCACTTCCGAAGAGGAAAAACATTTGTTATACTTGGCTCAGCTAGATGAGAATCGACGTGACGCTGCATTAGCGATCGAAACTCATGGAAAACGTATTAAAGCTCAATATGATCGAAATGTTACCCCTCGAAATTTTTCAGAAGGAGACCTAGTCTTATTGTACGATCAAGCAAATGATAAATTAGGCGCTGGGAAATTCGTACCCATGTGGCATGGTCCTTATGTTGTTAAGCGAAAGCTAGCAAAAGGGGCCTATGAATTGGTAGACTTTGACGGGGTCTCTTTAGGTAAACCCAGAAATGGTCTTTACCTGAAGAGGTATTATGCTTAAAATTTGGGTGTGGAGATTTTTAGTTAGGTTAGTTTTCTTTCTAGTTGGTGTGTTTTAGTTTAAAAAGTGTGCTTAGCTTAGAGAGTTTTTTCGTCATTATTCCTACTTATCTTGGTTTTACTCTTGATATTGCAGATGTCGACGCCTCTCCAAACATACATTGGTTTTGCTGATGGTGCTTGTCGTAATACACGGAACATTTATTCCACAGATTGGGTTATCTATTCGCCCTCTGACGAGTTGGTATCTATGCATGGGGTAAGCCTCGGTCAAACAACGAACAACATTGCCGAGTATGGTGCAGTGATTGAGTTATTATCTGAATCTATTTTATTTGGGATTCAGAGTTTGATAGTGAGGTTAGATTCTGAACTCGTTGTATTACAACTTAATAGAGTATATGCCATTAGAAATCTAGTGTTATTGAGAGTGTCTCTTGGAACATGAATTTGATTATATTGAGTATCAGAATATTCCAAGATATTTAAATACATTAGCAGATGCAATTGCTTCTTGAATGTTAAATAGACATTTGCAATAATCATACAAGTAAATTTAAAAACATTCCATAACATGTTTTGCAAGATAAGCCGGTAATAGTGATATAGTATAATATAGGCGTGTGTCAAAATATACATCGTCTTCGATCATAGGTTGAAAAACACCTTATGATCGGCAAAAATGATAGTACAAAAATCAAAAAATGTCATATGTGTCTACAACAAGCAATCATCCTATCACTGGTGATGATCTCGATAAGAAACCACTGTACGGGCCACCTTACAAAGGAACCTCCTAAAAGGTTCTGGGACCCCAATCACATAGCATTGTAGCCTAAGAGGAATGTCATCTATGCCAGTCTCTGGAATGTCTCCTGTCAAACGCTCTAGATGGATCTCCAATTCGGCCAAGGTCTCTGTTGATTCATCCTGTGGGGCTGGTGCCGCTGCAGCTAGTTGTTTCCTCTCATAGGGTTGGAGAGCGGCTGGTCGCCGTGGACCTATATCTGCATTTGAAACTTTTACTATCAATTTTGGGACAAGATAAAAACAAAAAAAAACTAAATTAGGAAAATGTTGAAAATGATTTTACCTGAGTCATCCCATTGCTCTCCTATTGGAAGAGCCATGTCTGGGTCACCATGAAAATCTACCGCAGCGTAAGGAAAGTCCTGAATAGCAAAAACTTGGTTTTTCAACCAATGGAAATACTCAGGAGTGAATCGAACAACCTCTGTCCCCTCCTCAGTGTGACGGGCCATAACTGCAACCCATTGCATCAGTTTGGGCTCTCGAGGAAGTCCAGCGCCAACAGTGAGGTGCTGTGGGACCAACATTGGGACCCTCTCTAGACCAAAGCTCACGACTAAAGCACCATATCCAAAGGTCTTCAGTTGTCTGTTCTTTGCTATAGTCAGTTGGCCTTTTATATTAGCCAACACAGCATCGCACCAGTTGAAGATGGTGCCTCGAAAGTAGTCTACTGCCATCCGCATTTGGGATCCAGTGGCTACATGTAGTGCTGCGCTCCTGTAAAACCTGGTAACAGTAAACACAATTACGATATGGTTTTGATATCTATCCCTTTGTCTCTAGTCTGGTTGTTACAAATTTCTAGCCGGAGGCTATCGACAGACTGGCCACCTGGCCTAGTCCCGAATAAAGTCAAGTGTTCACCTCTCTTAGGCAAACCAGTCAAAAAGTAAATGTTTGCCGACTCCATTTCGAGCTGGTGACCACCAATGAAGAAGCACTGGTCCTGTATGCTCCACCTGTCTACCAGCCACTGCAGAAAGTCCACCTGGGCCCTCATGCCAGGTATGGCCCAGAATTTGTATAAGCCGCATGCCTTCAATGCATCAATCGAAGGTTGATGATTTATCTTGGCGAGATCTACATCCTCATGCTCCCGTTCTCGCTAATCAAGCATGATGTATACTCTACATTCAGCAAAAAGGCGAATTAGAATGTCTAAAAGCAAAGTTTTTGGGTGAATTTTGAGAAATTTAGGTTTAAAAACCCTTGTTGCGGGGACCGCACCCTCTCTATTAGAGACAGTGCATGGGTGCGCACCTTGCCTTCACGGCAGGTGTGGACCCCTGACTTTTTTCCTGTTACGAAAAAGTTGGGATCCGCAGGTTACCTGTGATGTGCCTGCGGGCCCCCGCACGTGGGTTTTGAACCTAAGAATCCCTTAAAAAATGAAATTAAAACCTAAAAACAACTTTGAAAAGGATGAAATTAAAGAGTAGGATGATGTAGATTACCGGGAGGAGACAACGTTCAATTCCAACGGACAGATTTTCCACAATCTTCACGGGAAGTTTATGACCAAAAGCTCTATTTTCTCACCCAGAACTCAAACGGTAAAAATGAATTTACGAAAGCCCTTTTTATAAGTTTTTTGAATAAATGAGTTTTTAATTTGTTTATGTTTCACTTTGAAGAGATAACTTTTGTAGCATTTTTATCCATTTTAAACAGGTATGAGTAATGTTTAAGTTTTTTGTTCAGGATAACGGATTTTTCAGGCGAAATCGGTCATTTTCGATGAAAAAACTTTAGAGTCACCTTTAAGCTCCTTTCTGACTCATAAAACATGAAAAGATCGCCAAGTTTTTCTTTTTAAACTCCTTAAAATGGAACTAAAAAGACGGTCCACTTACAACTCTTTTTTTGACCGTAAAAACATGAAAAGATTGCCAGATTTTTGTCGTTTCAAATTCGATATTGGTCATAAAACGACATGTCATTGATCACTTTTTTACTTTTTCGGATCAGAGGCACTAATTATGAAAAGTGCTTCTTGGTCGTAATGATCAAGCAGTTCTCTCAAGTGTTATTTTATACTTTTTTGGGCTTGGGAGACACAAATTTATGAAAAAGGACAACCATGGAGTGTCCTTAAGTTTTTTCAGACTCTCTAAAATTGAAAAATGCCGAGTTTCTCCTATACTGGACTCGTTAAAATTTAACAGTAAAGGACCTGTTCAATTACAAATAGGAACGGACCACTCCTTCTTAGGGTTCGAATTTAAACTAAGTTGGACTCATCTAAAGGATGAGCTTATAATCAAGCAAATGTTATCCTCCTCAAGCTTGTCAAAAATAAAGAGGTACTTGCCAGAAATGGTGGGGGAAAGAGAGAAAAATGAGCCTGTTTGTCATACTTTGTAACCACTCTTGAACACGACACTTTTATTCACCTGGGTTGGGAAATCCTTTGCCTAACAGTTGATCAAACCATATTGAAAGTCTTCAGCCGGTTTCTGGGTATTAACTTTGGGTCAATTGTCACCAAACCATATGCTGTGTCGTTATGTGTTCAAGAGGTCAGTGCAAATAAGCCATTCATCTGCAAAATATCTATCATCCATTTTTACCATCCCTGAGTCAGTCCTTGCAACTAAATTTCTTCAAACTTGATCTATGATTTCGTGTTGTGGGCTTGCCTACGACCGATCACTTTCTATCGACTTCAGCTCATTATCTAGAAAGATGATCTAGAGATCGTCAGTACCTTGGGATCTGCATGCCTCAATGGCAGGTTTCTCACCTTCGACAATAGGTTGCATCATTGACCTTCGATCAAAGGATTCCGTGGCATGTTTGCCATCAACACATCTATTCACATCTCATGGATTGTACTGAGTAATTTGAGAGCCATTGACATCACTGGTGGTTTCTCTCACACTTGTTAATAGTTTACATCATTGACTGGTAATCAAGCGGTTTCTACCATGTTCGACTTCAACACATTCATTCGCATGGATAGAATCATACTATTTCGGGAAGTAGAAATGAAGACCCTGGACCTAGTTTCCACCATCTAGGCTGCGAGGAATGTTGTATTCATTATACTGTGGACTATTCATAAATAGATGGTTGCGTCCATACTGTGTCTACATGTCTCTATACTTGTGATGTATTACAAGATCATTCCTATATCAGAGCAGTAGTTAGTTTTCTAGTCAGTTTTGATCTGAGTATGGGAATTCCCACCTCAGCGATGATATGATCTCATATATATATTTTGCATTGAATGTTTTTACAGGTTCCAACCAGGCTCTCCACAAGATGATCCTCGAAATGATAAAGTACTTCACTCTTCCTAGATGATAAATGAAATCCTCATCTACTAGAGACTTCGCACTTTAGGGGGCAATCTGTTACACAAAATATTGTCACCATGACTAGTTGCAGTCAATATGGGTCTATCATCATTCATACTGTCATCCTAAGCAAGTCTCAAACCTCAACTCTTCATGTCAAGCTTTGAAAATGAGAGAAAGACCTTAAAAATCATTAAAGCTCTGGTTCCGCACTTTTCTCTCACTATTGCTTGCGGTCCCACACCCTTTGTTCGTGTTACCTGCGGACCTGCCCACTCTATCTCTAAAGGAGTGGGTGCGGACCCCTGTGAAAGTCAAAAAGGCGCAAGTTTATTCTAAAAAACTCACTTTGGGTTAATTATAGATGATTCTAGAAGGAATTTTGACGTGGATGGTTCGCTCTTAGGTGGTTCATGCATCCCAAAAGAGAAGGAGCTAATCCCTTGATGAGAGGAGCTATCCCTTTGAAGGAGGGCTTTATCCCTTTGAAGGTGGACCTAGTAACTTCCCTCCATTGCACTATAAATTAAGGCATTGGGCTGGTTGCTAGGGAGGTTAGAAGCTGAACATTTTTGAGGGTAAATGCTAGTGGAATTGAGACTTCCTAATTAAGCTTGAGAGGAGAGATCACATACCTTTTGGCTTCATTGGGAAGAGAGTGAAACTTGTCAAAGTAGAGGAGACTTCTTGTTGGAGCCTGGGAGGAGCTTGTACAGCATCAAGGCACAGGTTGTAAAGTTCTTCTTTGATTTGAATTAATACAATCGGATTCATTTTTCTCAACAAATTTGTTATCATTGTGAATTCAATCAATCCAAAACATATCTATGAACTATCAAACATCATGTGAAAGTTCTAATGCATCATCAACTATCCATGCCATTATTACTCATCTATACTAAGTCAATCCAATAAGTCAAATCTTGTCAAGTCCTTGCATCTGTTACCAAATACTGTCATATACTAGCTCAAATGATCAAGTCAAGGAAAACAACATACTAATATGCATATTTCAGTCTCCTGCAAACACAATATTAGCCAAGAAATTCACATTCTCTATTATAAGTAAAACATTATGTAGATTTTAAAAACTTCCCTTCTTATAGAACTCTTCTTCATATGTTCCATGTATTTAGGTATGTCATACTCCTAGTCTCATAAGATTTTAGTTTTACAGGCTCAACTGCACACATAGGCATTCTTCCATGTGGTTGAGAGGCTTATAACTTCACCCTTGAGCCTTTCTCCCAACATTTGGGTCTTGGACTAGGAGAAACATTTTTTTCTCAGATTAAAACCAAAATTTCTTTAAAAAAATCATATGGTTATTCATGTTCAAAATACTTTCAACAATCAAGTTTTTTCTATTCCCTTTCTACAAATAATAATAGGTGTTGAGATATCATAGGTATTTTCTCCCTCTAAATGGGGAGCCACTTCATTCATCATCATTTAGTACATCAACCTGTTTATCATAATGCTATCATGCATCAACAAAATTGTTAGATCATAAAATCAAACTATATTAGGTTTTCAAACATGTATATTCATAACATATCAACATCAGCTACTTCATCATCACATATGAACATGAAATTAAAAATTCATCAAAGGTTAGTGTCAAATATTTGACAGGTGTATACTTCAAGGATCATAATCACAACATCACTTCTTTATCACATTACTCAACCATCAAGTTAGGGTATCCAGATTGACCACATTGTCAAATTTACTAAGCATATCAAAACCTAACCAACAAGAAGATCCTTAGTATCAATATTATTGTCATACTTTTATCATCATGGTTATCATGCTTATCACAAGCATTATCAATAGTATCAAGTCATCATATATCAAAAACAATGTATCTAGCTTGCTTCATAAAATCAAGAAATCCATTATGTAAGATACTTTCCAAATATCAAGTGTATCATAAATCAAACTTACTTTCATATGCATATATGAGTCATTTATGAAAGTGATATTCCCATCATACCTTAGGGCTTACCTTTCTATCCAAAGTTGTAGCTAAATCATAATATTGAAACAACACACTATACATACCTTGAAGTATTCAGATACTTGTGCAACTTGTAACTCTTAATTGTCATTGGGAGTTGTAGCACTTGTAGTTACATATTGTATTTATGGATGCCACTTTGAAACCTTTTCATCAAGTACCACTAGCTCTTTTCTACATGCACTAGCTTTCTTTTCCTGCACGTTAGATGATCCTTAAGAAGGATCTACTTATCACATATAATATAGAGGTTAGAAGTATTTCATACTCCATGTAGGAAGTATATGCAATAATCAAAACAATAAATCTAAACAAGAATAATATCATAAAGAATTAACATAAATCTAAAAGATGTGTATCTTTAATGAGAGGTTATCATATCCCTCTTGAACCAACCTTCAAGAGTCATTACCGTTTATTATCCATATAACAATGTTGCCTTCAATATTTCCAATCATATTCATAAGAAACCAAGGCCTAATTAAGGTTGGCCCATCTAGGGTTGAATCTATCACAAGTGATAGGGAAACTCCTTATTGATCATGCTAGGAGTTGAAGACTTCATAACTCAACTCTTTATCATACTTCGGGGTTTCTTCCAAACCCTAACCTCATCATATCCATCAAACCATAATAACCAAATTGCCTAGGGTTTACTTTAAACCCAAGTATTCTTTTAGGTATCCTCCATCTTCTCTTGTTTCCACTAATGGTGTCTTTATAAGGGTGATCTTAATCATTTACATATTGAATTCACCCCACATCATCATAACATCATTCAATTTTACAACATTATTTAGTAATATATGTGATTCTATAGAAAGAACAATATCATCATCAATGCAGCAAAACTTAAAGGAAAAATAGAAGAAAATAATTCACACATAGAGACACCAGGATTGGTCAGAGATCGGGCAAAAAACCCACAAGGGGGAAACCCTTTCAAATTCTTCTTCTTATTAGATTGTCATTGAATGTTTTAGCAAACAGAGAGTACAATGATCCATATATTCATCCATAAAACTATCTAGGAAAATCAACTAAACAAAATTCAATAGATGAACCCAACAATGTTGTAGGCTTTAACCCCATTCATAAATTACTTGCATACGAATTCTAAAACATAGAAAGTAAACAATGTAAGAGCATAACACATAAAACACATATACATAGAGATTTTCCCCTGGATACCAAATACGGTACTACCAGCTGGATTTTTCATTACATTCATTTCAATGTTACAATACATATTTATACATGTCGAAGCATCCAATACCATGGACCGAAAACCATCGTGTCCAAAACCATGGACCGAAAACCATTACGTCCAAAACCATGTGCGAAAAATCTTGCACAAAACCATAGGTAGGTCCGCCCAACCTAATATAGGGTCCAAAAAAAAATTTCCGGGGCGCTGCCCTGGACCCCATAGAGTGGGGTTACCTGTTCCCCTCAAACCCCTTGTGACCCCCCCCCCTGCTACGCAATCGGCGCAACGAAGGGGGGGCTCCACCCCCCTTCTAACCCCCCAGTTAACTACGTGGGCTAGTCGTGGAAAGAATATAACACAACCCAACATTCTCCCACTTGTTGTTTTCTTTCCACAGGGGGCCACAACAGATCTTAGTCATTTATCCAGCCTTGCAACGCCCATTGTTTCTCTACACCAAGAGAACTTCTCAGAGCTCACAGATTTTGTCAATGCATCTGCAGTGTTCTTCAAAGTGTTCACCTTTACCAACAACACCTTTTTTTCTTCTATCATATCCCTCACAAAGTGATAATGAACATCAATGTGCTTTGTCTTTGAATGATATGTAGGGTTCTTTGACAAGGAAATTACACTTTGGCTGTCACATTCTATCCTTATAGCTCCCTGTACTAACCCCATACTTGAACCCAATCTCTGCAACCAAAGTGCTTCCTTGCTTGCATGAGTGGCTGCCATGTATTCTGCCTCTGTAATTAATAGTGCCACTACAAATTGTTTCTTACTCATCCAACTGACTACACCTCCAAATAGGTTAAACACATACCCACTTGTAGATCTTCTTTGATCCAGATCTCCAGCCCAGTCTGCATCGACAAAGCCACGATTATCCAACACTCGGTCCAATCCTGGTCTTCCTTAGTAGCACAAATCATAATCACTAGTGCCATGAAAATACCTAAAAACCTGCTTCACTGTTGTCTAGTGCTCCTTCCCTGGTTTTGACATAAACCTGCTCAATACTCCCACTGCATGTGCAATTTCTGGTCCAGTACAGACCATTACATACATCGGGATACTGACTGCACTTGCATATGGAACATGGGACATGTCCTCTTCCTCTTCTTGTGTCTTGGGACACTGTTTAGTAGATAACTTTACACCTACATGAATAGGGACCTTCATCGGTTTACTATCCTGCATATTAAACCTCTGCAATATTGTCTCGACATGCTTCCTCTGGTTTAACCAAAGCTTCCTCTTTGTTCGATCTCCTTTAATTTCCATGCCCAAAATATAGTTTGCAACACCAAGATCTTTCATGTCGAATTCAGAGGACAAATGGGTCTTCAAATCTTGGATAATTTCTTTGTCATTTCCAACCAGCAACATATCATCCACATACAAGACTAGACAAATAACACGATCACAAATTAATTTAAAATACACATAGTGATCTGCTTTTCTTCTAGTGAAGCCAAGTCCCTGTATAAATGTATCAAATTTCTGATACCACATCCTTGGTGGCTGTTTTAACCCATACAACGACTTCTTTAATTTGCATACCAGTTCTTTCTTACCCTTCACCACAAAAGCTTCAGGTTGCTTCATGTAGATCTCCTCTTCCAGATCCCCGTGAAGAAATGTTGTCTTCACATCCATCTGTTCTATCTCAAAATCAAAAGCAGCAGCAACAAATAAGAGTAATCTAATAGAAGTTACCTTGGCAACAGGAGAAGAAATATCACCAAAATCAATTCCCGACACCTAGGAATAACCTTTTGCTACCACCCGAGCTTTGTATTTCTCCACCTTGTCTTCTTCTTGAACACCCATTTGTTGCTAATGGGTTTCCTTCCAACTGGCAACTCCACCAGATCCCAAGCCTCATTTTTGTGCAAAGATTCCATTTCATCAACCATGGCCTCTTTCCAAAGTTTTCCATCCTCTGAATCTACTACTTCCTTCACAGTTCTGGGATCATCATCAGTAATAGATAAAGCAAAATTTGAACGAAAAGTAGATGGACTATACCTTTATGGCTGTCTTCTTTCTCGAACTGATCTTCTCGCACCCGAAGTTTATGGCTCTTCATCTTCTGATTCCTCCTTTGTTGTAGAGTCTAATTCTTCCTCCTTTAGCTCAAACTCTATCTTCTCAGGTTCCTTTGGTTGGACTTCATGTTTAATAACATATTTCACCTCTCTGAACACCACATCTCGGTTGTACACAACCTTCCTTGTTACTGGTTTCCAAAGCTTGTAACCCTTTAAACCATCCTTATACCCAATAAAGATGCACTTTTTAGATTTACTATCCAAGTTGGTTCTTTTCTCCTTTGGAACATGTACATATGCATCACATCCAAATACCCTCAGATGTGAAAGAGAAGGTTTCTTACCAGCCTGTACCTCTTATGGAGTCTTATCTTCCAATGCTGATGAAGGCGATCTATTAGCTAGGTAACATGTAGTCTCCACTGCCTCTGCCCAAAATTCTTGTCCTAACCCGACACCACTGAGCATGCTTCTTTCCCTTTCCATCAGCGTCTTGTTCATTCTTTCTGCAACTCCATTTTGCTGAGGTGTATATGGAGTAGTCTTCTGTTGTGCTATACCACACTTCTTACAAAATTCTTCAAATTCCTTAATGAAAAACTCTCCACTGTTATCTGTCCTCAGCACCTTTATCTTCTTCTATGTCCGGTTTTCCACCAGAGCCTTAAATTCTTTAAACATGTCAAAGACTTCAGATTTCTTCTTAAGGAAATATATCCATGTATTCCTTGAGAAGTCATCTATAATGATACATAGTACACAAACTTACCTAGTGATGGAACCTTCACATATCCAAACACATCACTGTGCACAAGCTCTAATATATGTTTCGCCCTCTTAGCACCAAAGGGGAAACTCACCCTATTCTACTTCCCATATACACAATTTTCATAGAAATCAAAATCTAGAGAGCTATTACTCATACCTTCTACCATACCTTTACCATGAAGTATTCGAAGGCCCTTTTCTCCAATATGTCCAAGCCTTTGATGCCACAACATGGTCTCTCTCCAGAGACCACTAGATTTTCTGCTCCACTTTTAGGAACCACAGAACTGTTGCAACCATCAATAACAGTGCTACCTTGCAGCTTGTATAGAGTTCCAATCCGAACTCCCCACATCAATACCAGTGCTCCTCGAACCATTTTGCAGGTATCCTTCTCGAACACTATTTTTACACCTACATCATCCAGCTTGCTTAGAAAAATCAGATTTCTGGCTAATGCAGGAATATGCAGAACACCCGGAAGTGTTCTAACCCTTCCACCTTGCAACTTCAACTTTACTTTTATGTGACCAACGATTATAGCCTTCTTGTCATCCCCCAATAAGACATCACCACCATCGTATTTCTCATACTCGCAGAACCACTCTCTATGGGGAGTGAAGTGAAAGGATGCACCTGAGTCAATCAACCATGCCTCATGATTGATCCAGGCCAGGTGTGACGAAGGACCCTTCCAAGACCTTTTACTTTCATGATGTGTTAAATTGCATTTTTAAAAGAACATAAATGAATACATCAGCATGCTGTAAAGAATAGGAACATGGCAATCATCAGCACATGAAAATATAAGACGTTGATAATGGAGTTTGTCCAGGAGGGACTATGTCTCCGGGCCCTGGTGTCAAGATGGTGTAGGCCATTGCATTAAGTGCTGTCAATAGTGATGATGTACACAAGAGATGATGTCGCGATCATACAAGGAAAATTCCCTCACGCAGGAGTGGATCTAAGATATGTTCCACTACAGGAACTCTCAGTCAAAAGACTCCCATCAGTATGACACAAAAATCATGCACGATGAGCATCCCGCCAACATGGCATAAAAGGGATCTCAAAACAAACATGCATGGTGACACATGAGTATCCCATCAACATACAACAAAGGGATCTCAAAACACAACATGATGAATCATGACAACAAGTACATCACATAGGTGATTCCGCGTCACATCAAGCAGGAATCATAAAAATGAGTAAGAAACAGGATCCCACATCAAACATCAATCAAGGACCTGTGCAGCACAATGCATAGCAAAATAAGTACATGAACACTGCATATACCTCACAACCAAGGGCCATCTGAAGAAGCGGATGTCAAACTGCTGAAGTTGTTCGGACCATTGATCTCATGGCATCAATCGCATGACTGCTCACACATGGATGTTGACACCTACATTCCACTTAGAAAAGTGGCTGAAGAATAGAATGAGAGAATGAGAAATTTGAATGCACCATCAGATTTATGACGTTGAATAGTGCAAAATCGACTGTCCAATTTTTGAATTCTGAGAAGTTGAGAATCTGGGGCTCAAGGAATCTTTTAGATTCCCCCTAGATTCCTCAAAGATTTTTCTCCATGGGTGGACTAGAAATCTGCAACTCCAAAGGTGAATCTGACTTCGCCATTGCGATCTCTACGGAAAACCATGAAAAACAACTGTAAACTTGACTCTCCACTCAAGGCTTTGATTGCTCAGGCAAGGCAATGCAAGAAGTTATCCAAGCTTTTAAATTTTCAGGTGATATTCACAAATCTGAAGCCCGCCAATAATTCTGTACAAAACATCAGCTTTAAGGTGAATACCAGTGAAAAATGCGCAGTTGAATGTAAGCCCAGCAAGTTAAACATCATAGTTAGGATGGATGACAGCGGAATAATTAACATCGGTGATAGTCCAAAGGATGTTAGCTCTGGGGATATCAGCATTAAAGAAGGCGTAGTTGAATGTAAGACCAGCAGGTTGAACGGCTCAATAATGATGAATGACAGTGTAATTTTTAACATCAGCGATAATCCAAAGGAAGTCAGCATTAAAGATATTAACATTAGAGAGGGCGCAGGAAATATTAACAACAATGGGCTTCTGGTTTCAGATTCAATAAAATACGCAAGTAATATAAAACATGACATGTTACACGGTGCAGATCCAATTGAGATGGAGAACATTGTTGTAAAATCCCAAAACGCTGGCAATACCAGCATCGGAAAAGGCAGTAATAAGTGCTGTGGTAGTTTAAATGATGTAAACCTTAGATATCACGCAGGTAATAATCCATCTTCACAAGAAATCAGCATTAAAGAAGGCGCAGTTGAATGTAAGACCAGCAGGTTGAACGACACAATAATGATGAATGACAACATAATTTTTAACATCAGCGATAATCCAAAGAAAGTCAGCATTAAAGATATTAACATTAGAGAGGGCGCAGGAAATATTAACAACAATGGGCTTCTGGTTTCAGATTCAATAAAATACGCAAGTAATATAAAACATGACATGTTACACGGTGCAGGCATTGAAAGCCTTAGAAACTGCGCAGATTATTCAAGCACCCTTAGAAACTGCGCAGATTCATTGAAAAGCAGTGTTATCAGTCACCAAGATGGCATTCATGAGAATTCAAATAATGATAGCGTTGGGGATAATAAATGTGCAGAGGTTATTAAAAATGAAGAGTTACTTAAACCAGAACTAATGAATAACAACGGCACTGGTAATGACAACACATTGATCAGGGCGCAGAAGGATGAAAACAATTACAGCACAGTTGGCATGGATACTATGGATAGAATGCAGGTTTCCAGGGAAGGTGCTCATGACCTAGTCAACAATTTCTATGGTGGTGCGAAAATTCATAGATTAAACATTAAAAAGGACAGATTTATCCAACATGAAAGGGTAAAAAGTAATGCGCCGAGCAAGGGTGACCAGGAGGTTTGTGTTGACAATGAATGCAAAAATAATACCCCAGATAACAAAAGCAATCAGGATTTAGTGAACTCCAAAGATAGCACGGGAGTCATTAGCAATCAAGACTTAGGCATGAGTTTCCAAGAAGAAAAAAGTATGTCTTCAGAAAACACATGTGAGTCAATATCAAAAAGAAAAGTGGTCAACCTGTCTTCCCAGGAATTAGACCCGGTAGCCATTAATGTTCTCAACAAAGGTATGGGGTTTGCGATGGCTCCTAAAAGCCTCCCCATTGAAAAGATGATTTGTAGCATAGAATATGGGATTAGCAACCTCCCTCTGGAAGACAAAGAAACATTAAGACAAGAGTTTTCTCTCATCATGAGAAAAGCCAAAACTCCCAAAAGCAACTTGAGTAAGGAAGAACAAAAAGCTTTCAAGTCCTTGCGAAATAATTACAAGGTAGTAGTTCTTAAAGCAGATAAAGGAGGAGCAGCAGTCATCTTGGATAAAGAAGACTATGTACGAAAAATGAATGATCACCTAAATTGTGGCAGTTATAAGAAGCTGAGCAGTAATCCCATGCCCAAAATCATGAAGGATGTAAAAAAGATAATCTCAGATTCCAACCTTGACGAAAAATTAAAGAAGAAATTAACCCCCTCTTGTGAAACCATCCCTAGAATCTATGGATTACCCAAGATCCATAAGGAAGGGGTCCCCCTTAGACCGATAGTTAATACTATTGGCTCCCCAACCTATGAGCTTGCTAAATACGTTGCTAAAATTCTAAAACCCCTTGTCGGAAATACTGATTCCTTCATCAAAGACTCCCAGGACTTTGTGAATCTTATTAAAAATGAAAGGATGGAAAGTGATGACATCCTTGTAAGCTTTGACGTGGTTTCCTTATTCACGAATATTCCTCTTGATGAAGCCATTCAGGTTATAAAAGATGTTACTGATCCAGGGACTGCAAAGCTGGCTGAAGTCTGCTTAAGGTCAACTGTGTTCACCTTCCAAGGAACATTTTATGAGCAGACATTTGGTGTAGCAATGGGATCACCCCTCTCGCCAATCGTGGCCAACCTATACATGGAATATTTTGAGAAAAAGGCCCTGGAATCATATCCTTTAAAGCCGCCCTGGTGGAAGCGTTTTGTCGATGACACCAATATAAAGTGGACACATGGTAAAGCAGAACTTGACAAGTTTTTCATTCACCTAAATTCCATCTCCCCTGAAATAAAATTCACAATGGATCTTGAAGAAAACATGAGCATCCCATTCTTGGACATTCTTATCATCAGAAAAGAGGATGGCTGTTTGGGCCATAAGGTTTTCAGGAAGTCAACCCACACAGAAAGTTACCTCCATGCGGATTCCCACCATCACTCAGCCCAAAAGTTTGGTGTTCTAAACACTCTTGCCATTAGAGCCCTTCGAATTTCTGACGCAGAGCATATAAACGAAGAAAAGAGACATTTAGTTTTAACTTTTAAGAATATAGGCTACAAAGATCATGAGATTAAAAAAGCCATGGAGAAAGCTGAAAGAAAGTTGTCATCTCTCAAGCCTAAGGATCAAGACCAACCTCAATGTGGTAAGGTTTTTCTACCTTATATCCATGGGGTTACAAACAAAATCGCTAAAATCCTAAGAAAGAAAAACATTATAACGCAATTCTCAGCTCCTGGTACTATCAGGCAAAGTTTGAAGTCTGTAAAAGATGATATTGACAAGCATCAACTTAAAGGAGTCTATAAAATAGACTGTTCGTGTGGAAAAAGCTACATAGGTGAAACAGGTCGCTCCCTCCAGACAAGACTCAAGGAACATGGCGCTGACATCAGGAATGGAAGATCTCGTACCTCAGCATTGGCAGAACACTCCTCGAAGACTAAGCACCACATCTGCCTGGAAAACGCATCAATTATCGCAAGGGAAGAGCAGCATCAGAGACGAAAGATCAGAGAAGCACTTGAAATTATTAAGCATCCTTGTAATCTGAACAGAGACAATGGTATGGAGATTAGTGGGAGCTGGCTTCCCCTGACCAGGGAAATCAAAAAGCGTCAACCCATCCCCAGGTAAGCCTTCAGCAAGTAAGTTATCCCTATCCTATTCTATTGGTCAGTACTTTTTATTTATATCATAATTAGAATTATTAACATTAAAATACTTTAATATATTAATTTCTACATAACTATTAATTAATATATTAATTAGTTATAAATATTATTTATTTATAATTGTTAATATAATTTGGTTCAAATATATTAATTTATTTTTTATATAGAAATTGATATATTTCCCTAGTATTTCTATAATAATTAATCATCCCTTCATTTTATTAAAATAGCTCCTTTAACTTAATAATTAACTTTTTATGCTAGAATATAATAATTTCTATATAACTATTAATTAATATATTAATTATTATATTGATCAATTATAAATATTTATTATTTATAATTATTAATATGAATTGGTTTAATATATTAAATTAATTTATATAGAAATTAATATATTTTAGTTCAATCTATTATCTAAAATTTTTTTAGTATCAATTCTATTTCCTTTTTAATCTATAGGTTATAAACCTAGTTATTAAAAATTTAAAAAATTTAATAAAATTTCAATAAAACAAAAGTAATTTATTAAAATGAAAAATAAAATAAAAATAAAATTAAAATAAAAATTGAGATTCAAGCCGACCTGTGCATTTCCTTAAAATTTTTATCCTCATGGGTATTTATTCTATCCATTCTGCTCTTCTTTTATCATCATTCTCAAACCCTGATGATGGATCCCATTTGGGATTTGAAACGTTGGTATAAAAATGTTCATACTGTGGATTCTCCGGTCAATGGTTCAAAAGATACAAACCACAGATCTCTTAAATCCAAAAAGTATAAATATCTATGTAAAGATGATAATAATATTTTTTATATAAAAATATAATTTTTTATCTCTATAAAGATGATAATAATATTTTTTTATATAAAAATATAATTTTTTTGAAAATCTAATATGAATGGTATATTTTTAAGTTAAAAAAAATAATTGGGGTGGAAAGAGTAAGAGGTTATTTTTAATTTCGATGGAAAAATTGAAATTGAGTACAATTGGAGGTTAGGCAATTGCATAAATAATGCGATAGGGGCATATGTATTACTGCAAAAGCTCCTTATGGCCAATGAAAGAAACATTGAAGATTTGGTGATGTGGGGAGATTCACATATGGTTATTCATCACCTTGTTCATGGACCTTTGCCTAAGGATTGTAATTTGCAAAGCATTATTGATCGAATCAAGAATCTAAAACTATCCTCTACTATTAACTTCTTTCATGTGTTGAGAATGAACAATTATATTGCAGATGATCTTGTCAAGAAAGGTGTAAATGTGGATGCAAAAGTTGTGGTGCCTGCTCTGGATGACTTACCCTCATATGACATTAGCCTTGATACATTATTCTTTGAGGACCCCAGGTTGAGGATCTGGATATTTGACTCTTACTATGAGTGAATGTGATAATAATTATTTTTCCAATTTGATGTTATGATGATAATAATTGTGATGGATGTGTTTTATGACTATGTCTAATCGTATGATGGATTCATTATGTGTATGTTTACATTAGTTCTTGCTCACGGTTACAAAGATGTTAATGATTATGTCATGATGATGATTTAACATGTAAAATTATAATGGTGACTAATATTATGAATCAAGTATTATTGATGATTATTGAGTGTGGCAGGAGACTATGCACTTGGATGTGATGAGTCAACAACCTTTGGTTTGGTTTGAATTACATACTATTGTCTCAAAAAAATTTAAAGTTCAATCTAAAATCCTGCTATGAATTTTGATGACATGTTAGTGGCTATAGGCACAAGTCAGTTGCTTAATTGAATGACTTACACATGAGTGATGGGAAGTATAGATAGATGGAATTTCATGGGAGGGGTGGGACAGTGTCCATCATTCCACCCGCTAGCACTCTCATCGTGACTTGGGTTGAAAGATGTTCGGATATCTTTGCCTTGAAGATCATGAGGTCATGGGGATAGACCGTGAATCAGGTCACTCATGAGGATTTTAATGGGGGGCATGCATCAAGGTAGATTCCTTGATTCCTAGCACCATTAGACTCTTATAGAGGGTGACATAGGAGGTGAGAGTGGTATCCATCGTCGAAACCTAGTTTTCCCCTCTTAGTCACTGGATGCCCAAAGGGAAAGCGACGTGGCACCATTGGAACTTCAAGGGAAGTTCTTGAAGGGCACTTCTGACTTGGAACCCTTGGCATAAAAAAGAAACTGATTGGCATGACACCCTTGGAATTTCAAGGAAATTTCTTGAAGGGAATGACTTATTCAACACCCTTGGCATCAAGAAGAAATTGTTGAAATAAAATTAAGATATGATAATCATGCTAATTCACATAATGTAGTAAGTGAGGTTTCAGAACTAAGTTAGCTAAGTCAAGAGTAAACCTTGGGATAAAGGGAGAATATAAAGAAATAAAAAGGTTGGACCAATTGAGAACTCTACCCTCCCACACTTGGAAAATATTATGTAAATATTGTGCATATAAAGCAAATCCAAAGTATGCAAGTGTTTTAATAAGCAAGGGGAAGGGGACATAGAAATAATTAGAAACTTAATCCTATAATAGTTTAACCTCATTAAGAAAAGAGTGTGGTGAATGAAAATAAATAATAATAATTTAAATTAGATAAATTTAGTTTCGCGAGAGAACCTCCATGTAGCAAGAGCTAACATAAGGATATCCATCTAAGAGTAAATTTGAGTTAAACTAGGTGTAGTTGGGGGACCAAATATGAGACCTACTATTTAACTTCACTAATGATCAGGAGTCAAATGTGTGCAAAATCAAGAGAGAATTACATGGTCTCAAATAGGCACCCCAATCATGGCACACTCGGATCGACAATTATCTCAGTGGATTTGGCTTCACCAAAAGTGAAGCAGATGCAAACCTCTATCACATTTTGGTATATGATAAGTTGCTTATTCTTGTTTTTTATGTTGATGATTTAATATTGATATGTGATGAGAAACTAATATACTCTTGCAAAGAGGATCTTGCAAGGGAATTTGAGATGAAAGATATGGCCCTCATGCATAACTTCCTCGGGCTAGAAGTATGGCAAGGCGATGGTAAATTTTTGTGTCTCAGGGGAAGTATGCCTCTGAAATACTTTAGAGATTTCACATGGAGATTTTTAAGCCTGTGGACACACCTCTAGATACAAATTGGAGGAAGGAGAATGCCACTTCAGGTGAAGAGGTTGATGCTACCATTTATAGATAACTTCTGGGGTCTTTGATGTATCTTGTGAACACAAGACCCGACATGTGCTATGCAATAAACCAACTTAGTCAAGCTATAGTGAGGCCTGCCAAGTTGTATTGAAAAGCAACAAAGCATATGTTACGGTATCTCAAAGGCACTACCGAGTATGTATTATGGTTCAAGGGGACAGAGAAAGTGAAGCTCCCAGGATTCACTGATGTATATTGGGCAGGGAGCCAATCAAACAGGAAATGTACTTTAGTTGTTATATTTAGTGTTGGGTCTGTATCTATTTCCTAATACAACATGAAGCATAGGTATGTGGCACTCAACCCAGCAGAGGCTGAATACATGGTTGCAAGTCAAGCAACATGTGAGGCCATATGGATGAGGAAAATACTTAGGGTAATTTCTGGCTAGGAGATAGATCCGACAATGATATATTGTGATAATCAGAGTTGCATCAAGCTCTTTGAGAATATGATATTTCATGATAGGTCCAAGCACATTGATATATGGTATCATCATTTGCAATATTGTGTGCAGAGGAGAATTATTTTGCTACAATACATTCCAACTAAGGAGCAAGATGTTGGCATCTTGAAAAATAAATTTGTCAAGACGTAAATTTGAATTCCACAGGTGTAGGATATGGGTGGTGAAAAATCCCTTTCTTTCTAAGAGGGAGTGAAAAAATGTAGCAAGAAAGGCTCAATTTGACTTTAGCCTTAGTCAAATTGAGTAAATCAAATTTCCACATCAAACATGACAAGTTGGAGGCAGTAAACTAGCGTGACATGGATCTTGTCACTTAGTTAGGTCAGTAAATTCAAGTTGGAGGGCATGGAGTTCAGTTATGCATGCGTGATTACTAAATTTTAGTACTCTAGTTTAGTTATTTTCAATTGTATTCAGTTAACTAACCTTTAACTATTGATAGAGTCAGTTGAAGGCTAGTTGTGCAGTGGGACAACCGTCTAACTCAAAGATCTATCAATTAACTGATCAATTAGCCAAAAATAGTTAATGCATGCAAGGAATTCGAATTCCTCAGCTGAATTGGATATGACAAGGCAATGTAACATTAGTTGTAAATTAGTTTGAGTGTAGAGGTGTTGCATGAGGTCAGGTGATCCATCCTTGGGAATTGTGCAATCAATTTGGAGGAAATTCCTATTTTTTAGGGGTTAATTTCCTCAGGATTTGCGCAAGGAAATAGGAGGCTTAGTGAGCAAATAATTGGCTAAGTGTTGTCTAGAGTTTGTTATTAAGGAGAGAAAAAAATTATACTTTTGCAGGTTGAGCGTAGAGTCAGAGCTACCAATTGTAATAGTTTCTCTATTCAAATGATTAATGCAAAGAGGCTCGAGGGGTTTTTCCTAGTTGGGTTCTCCTATAAATCACTGTGTATTTGTGGTTTTGCTTATTGCATATCTATGCATGTTGTGCTAATTGTGGTTTTCATTCCGTAGATTAGTAGAGTAGAATTGTGTCTCTTGGTTTTCAGTTGAAATCTTGAGTAGTTGTGATTTCTATCAAATTTCTACACAGCTCTAAAGACCATGTATCCTTTAGGATAGTAAAATGACTAATAGATATTGAGAGACCATGGTGAGATTACATGTATAATTGACCTCAAAAGATTTTCATTGTACTCACCTGTTGTACAGGCCGCAATCCAAGCACAAATTTTGATTTAATACAATATTGTCATCACGATTAAAAGAAAAAAAAACCAAAATAAAAGATTAATATTATGAATTTTTAAAAGCTTAAATTAATTTTTAAATATAATAAATTATTAAAAAACAAATTAATATACATAATATGTGATATATGAATTTGAATATGTATAGCACAACTTAAATAATGTAAAAAAACTAAATTAGAATATAATGTTAGTTTATAAAAATATGTAATTAAGAAATTTTATATTAAAAAGGGGAGATTCTTTTCTTTTTGTACACTGGTGCAAAGCATTTCCATTAATAAAAAAGAGTTTACATGGACTTCATAAAAACCAGAGGTTGCAATGATACTCGCTTGAAGGAGGGGGTTTCCATAGTAGTGCATCAAACATGAACACAATAGCCCTCGACACTAACTGAGGCGTCAACACAAAGAGACTAAAACCAAACTATAAGGAGAGATCTAATCCATGCCTTTCATAACCACGATGCAGAGGATTTCCACACTTTCCATATTCAAATATCACAATAGTAAATTTGCACAAGAAACATAATTTCCAACATCATCTGACCGTCGTGCCAAAAATGAACGAAGACCAACATGCAAGCTTCTTCAATCCTGCAAAACAAGATCCACTACTTGCCACAATACACCATTTCTTCAACCATTCAAAACAAGGGTCATTGTCTGTTGCAATACATCATGAGCCAAGGAACCACAACAAGAACTTGAAGTAGTCCACAATGAACAACCCCGAGTTGAAGAGCTTTGAAGAAAATGTTGTACTGAGCCTAGGACCATTACCCAATAAACCAGAGATTGTGTCATCGTACCCAATTGCCAACCCAAAGCCATCAAGGAAAAAATGCAAGAAGCAAAATAAATGTAGGCCCAAATTTTTTTATCCCAACTAAGAATTGTCATATATCACGAACAAGTGGACCATGAAAACGAACAAAAACCTGAGAACTATGGAACACCATGATATCAAAACTATAAAAGGAGAAACCCACTTTAATCAGAGGAAATAGTTGTAAAGTCATGAGTATTGTCAAGACAAGAGCTAATAGGGTTTGCTAGAAGATCAATAAACTCTCTTGACTTTAAAAATTAAAAATATAGTATAGATATGAGATAAAAAAATAAAAAAATAAAAAATAACATAAATTTGAAAAAATAAAATAAAATAATATTAACTTAATGAAAAAAAAAACCAAATATTATCCCTCTATTATATATTTTTATAACTAAAATTTATTTAATCATGTTTATATATTTGTTTTAGATACTCTAATTGATATCATCATAAAAATTATTTAATCATAAATATGGATAAGTATATATCATTATAAAAATTATTTAATTATAAATATAGATTAGTTTTAGATAGGATAATTTTTTAAAAATATATTATTAAAATATTTATATCATTATAAGAATTATTTAGACATTTTTTCCCTTTGAAGATAGCATGTGAAATAAATTAAATTCTTCACATTTCAAAACCAATTCATAGTGAAAACTGATACATCAAATATGTCAAAACTATTTTTTCTCACAATAACTTAACTTACACCCTATAACATTAAAATCAACTTAATTTATTAAATATACATTAAATTCCTTTAATAAGAAAGGAAAGCTAGCTTTTAAAAAGTTTAACATTTTCCCTATACAATCAGACTTATTAAAAACACCGAAGGTTCCACGGGATTTAAATTTTTAAACTATAACAAAATTCCATCACAAGTTTAACAAGTGTTACATGGTAGCTAGTCCCTGCTGCTTAGTTTAAATATAGCTAAATTAGATAAAAAGAGTTGCACACATTAATAATAAATAATTAGATGTTCAAATGTGGTCGATAAGAAAAATAAACACAATGTGAAAGGGCAGGGTCACCGCTAATTAAATCTTGGTTGACTGTTGTCGATAAAAAAAATATACAATTCAATATGTCCTGGCAAATATATGCCTAGTAAAGAGATATACAAGTTGTCGAATGTGAGATAGTTGTCTAAAAGAAAAATATGCTAGTTGTGAAGGATTAATAAAATGTCTACATTGACCTAAGAATGTCGATATCCAAGTCAATAATTAAATCTATAGTTGCAAACATTGCCATCTATGTTAACATGGATTGGATTTCAATAATATTCATCTTATGTATGTATTTTATGTTTAAAAACATATAATTATTTATATATTAACGTATATTAACATTGGTTTCACTACAAATTATTTAAGTGGAACTTAAATAATTGTTAATACAATTTTTTATAATATAAAAAATTTAAAAATTATAAACTTTGAGTATTAAATATTATCAATAAGTGTGGTTAGATTTTATGTCATGGTATTAAAACTTTATTTATTCAATAATGATTTTTTAATGGTTTTCTATTATATATTTAATAAGACTTGTGAAAGTGTAAAATTAAGATTTTTAATTTGTGGTTTTTATTAAATGATTATGACATTGTCCTATAGACAATATATTTATTAAAGGATTAAATGATTCTTCTCAATTTACCTTGCAATTCTCAATTTAATGTGTAATTAGTCTTTTAACTTTTTCAAAATATGTTTTTAATTAAACAAAGTCTTTCAAAGTGTATCATATAATTAGTCTTTTAATTTTTTCAAAATATGTTTTTAGTTGTCATTTCAAGTTGTATGTAAAAAGATTTGCTCAAATTAAAAAATGCTTATGTGATATTTATTAAAATACTTAGGTTAGCATCAATGTTGTACAACCGATTTTTTGACCAGTTTTGACTAATGAATATGTTTGACTACATGCTAAAATTAAAAAATACTTATTTAATATTTATTGAAAGGCTCGGACTCGTATCAATGTTGTACAACCAAAGTTGTCTATGTACAAAGACATTAAAAAAGACAAGTCATGAGGACAAGCCGTGAAGCATTAAACATTGGAGCTTTTATTTTTTTAAGAACTCATAACAATCCTAGGATATAATGAAATAAAATTTTATAAAGTGATAATAAGTACAACACCATTATCACAAAGGTTTATTAAATGAAGTAATGAACAATAACATATTCAATTTGGTAACCAATCAAATTAAAAATAAATAAATTAAATTATTATTTTTAATAATAAATATACCTCTAAATTATTATTTGATAGGACCTTTGTACTTCTGTCTCATTGATTTATGCATTGAGCAACAACATATTACATATGATAAACAACCAAATTATAGAAAATTAAATTAAAATATTATCAAAAATATTAAAGTTCAATATACAAAATAAAACTATAAAAAATTTACAAAATTTTTTAATCTACCCTAAACTAATATAAATTTAACCACAAACTAAATACAATATCCCATACTTAATAATAACATACTTTTAAATATTTATATATCCACTCACATAATTTTTTAACAAAATCCCATCACAAGTCTAATAACATGCTTTTAAATATTCAAGTCACATAATTTTTTAATGTGAATTCAAAAAGAATAGCTTATCCATACATTCTAATACATATTCCTATTGATGATGTGATTTGAAAAGCTTTCTTCGCATGTTGTTTCCATATGTCATGTCAGGCATAACCACATGGTGAAGCAATCCGTCGTGTTAAAATATCCATTCAAGCCCACCGTAGTAAAGTGAAAAGATTATTCTAATTATAAATGGTCAACTATTCCTATCACTTGGGTTTCAGTTTATGGACGGACACTTTACGTTTAACATTTTGCGAGTGAATATTTTTTTCAATAAAATAAAATTTTGTGATTAACTTATAAGTATTAATATTATTTTTCTGACGAGGTTTTGAATAAATGGTAAAATATTTTTTGTTTTGTGATTAACTTATAAGTATTAATATTATTTTTCTGACGAGGTTTTGAATAAATGGTAAAATATTTTTTGATGTGAAATTCTTGGTTAATTTTTATAAGATCAAAATGATATATTAGATATGGAAAAAATATTGTGCTATTAAATTTACAAAAAAATATTAATATATCTTTAATATTTAATTAATAAATTATTAATAACAATAAAATATTACATTCGGATTTTTATTCATACAATGTTCTAAAAATATATTGAAAGACTTGGTGGGCGAAAGGATCATTCCAACACCTCCCCTCAACCTAAAACTTTATATAATGTGTATATATAAGGGTTTTGTTGTCAAAGCTTTCTAACCAAGTTTAAGTTGAGCATTAAATTTATAGTAGTTTCTTGAGATTAGATATCATAAATGTTATTTCTTTTTATTATGATTTTTTTAGTCTGAAGATGGAGGTTGTAATGGCCAATCTCTTGAGTTTCATAAAACTATCATCCATCTTTGAGACATTGAATTAAGGTATTGCTTTGTGTGGAAACAATAATTATACATCCTTGCATTAAAACAATTGAATTTGTTTTAATGAGCTTGCAATGTGTTGATATTATCATCTATATTTTTTTAACTTTTGACTATGTAAGGTGCTTTTCCAATCACATTAGCATGAATTTATGATAGACATGATAGAAATTTGACTCATTATTCAATAATTATACATTTATTACCTTGTAGATGTGAGAGGTTTGGTATGTAAACTATGTATTTTATATAAATAGAAATTATATTTGGCTTTGGCTTATTGATTCCTCTTATAAGCTACATCCTTAAACTTGAAAGTGACTACAAATCTTTGAATTTAACACCATATAACCATCCTTTCATAATATCAAACAAATATCAACTACATTAAAGAATGTCTCAATATGTTAAATTCAACATCAACAACATTATAAATATACTACAACAAATAAATTTAAAATTTGCATGCCATGCTACATTGCTTTCCATTCTCCATATACTCCTCTATTGCAAACACTTTCTATGTCTCCATTTTTACTTGTCACAATTATTTGTTGAGTTTATTCACTTCATCATGAAACTCTACCACTCATGATCATGGGTTTTTGAATCATTGGTACAAAGGTCATGTAACCATATTAAAGTTCAGAAGTTATATTTATTCAAATCAAATTGATAATTGTATATATAGTGTCATATTTGATGTATTAGTAGTTACATAGCCCATATTTGTGAAGATGTCTCTTCTTAGTATGAGTAAAGGGAGCACCAATGCTAGACTAACAAATATGAGATCAACAATAGCTACTAAAGAAACATTGTCTTCTTTAAGACCATACCTAGAGTTAGAGGTGTAATAATTGAGTCTTTTTTTGTGCTAATTAATTATTTAATTATAATATTCAGTCAAAGAATATGATGGAATCAAATTCTTTTGTAAATAACTAAATATTTGTGTTGTTTGTTTTTATTAATGTGAATGCAATGTTGTGGAGGGAGAAAGAGAGATAATTGATAACATGATTGAGAATTATGAAAATGAAAGGTAGAAGAGGCCATGGAGAAGGAAAAGAATGTGATATATGAGGACAAGGATAGACTAAGGGTGTAATCGAAGAAGCCCACTAGAAGATTAAGAAATAAAGGAGAAATATTGAGAGAATGTTGAAGGGCTTGGGAAATGAGCTAAGGAAAGTTTCAGTCAGGTGAATGACTTAGGTCCAATCCATTGAAAATCAAGAAAATCCATACATGAAAAGTTATATAATTGATGCTCAACAAACTCCCTTTATTAAGAGAGAACAATAGAGGCCTCACTAAACTCTAGTTTCTGAACATGCCACCAATCTCCTTATTTGCTCTTCATGTTTCCAAATGGTGTAGTATGACTGTTAATCTGAGGCAATCAACTAATTTTTCTAACATACAGACTTTTCACTTTGACTCACATGCATCTATCCACCAAGGGAGACATATTGTGATCATTTTCTTTTCCATGTCCATGCATGACCTACCTTCTTATGATACCACATATCTTTGAAATATTTTCTATCATAAACTACCTTCCTTGAGTTCCCCCACCTTACCTTAGGTGTATGATTGTTGGTGGTCTTCTATAGCAAGGGTTAACAAAAAATGCTACTACAAGTTGTTAATAGCCCCACAAACAAATTATTAGATTTAAAATATTCAAACCCTAAAGTGGCTACACATTCATATGCAATTATTACAAATCTAAAACATGACAACATAAAAAATTGCAGAAGTGTAACACATACAACATGTAGTATAATCAATAACACCCAAGGATGAAATTTATTGAATTGGTGACACATGTGGAGAGACCTCATAGTTGTGCTTAGTAAGACTCCTCCTTAGGAGGGTTAGTGGTGAATCCCATACCAACAAGTGAATGGTTCGTCTCTCTAAAATTGGTAGATGGCACAAAAAGAAAGAAACAAAAATAAAAGATTGAGCTCAATTAGTGGGGAGAGGACAAATCTCATGGGATCATAAGTTTGACGATGATAATGGTCATGATGAAATGAGGAAGAAAACCTCTCCAATTTATAATAAAATGTTTGCTAGATTTGTTGGACTAAATCAAGATCTAACTAATTTGGTGTTTTATTATCTTTTGTGAGAGGAAAAGGTCAAAAATAATTATTAATGACTTTTATGTGAAAAAATAATGATTTATTGAGTTAATTAATAAACATCTTCGACAAATGAATAATTTATTAGATTATTTCCATTTGACTGGGTGAAATTGTTAGAAATAATTAATAAATTATTTATTTATTGAATTATTTCTAGTTGAAAGAGTAACTTAGTTGGAGATAATTCATAGATAATGATTTAATAAATTATTTCCATGAGAATGTTTAGAATAATAAATAAATATTTTATTATTTATATGAGAATAAACAAAATGAGTGAAAATAATTATATTATCTTCAAATAAATGAGTAAAGTTACGAGAATAACATAAATTTAATGAATTTATGGGTTATTTTCATGTGAAAAGGTAAATTAACATAAATAACTTAGAAAAATTGGTTCTTTAGTCTATTTCCTTAGGTGAAAGTGGGTTTTGATGTGTAAAACCCATACTTACATGGCATATTTCAATCCACCTAGTGATTTTGGTTAGGTAATCACTTTTTTTTTAATAATAAATTACCCACCAATATATGAGTGTTAGGAGCACATCATATGACTGAAATACACTATACAGAGAGAGAGAGAGAGAGAGAGAGAGAGAGAGAGAGAGAGAGAGAGAGAGAGAGAGAGAGAGAGATCATTGCAAGGGTTCAAACCACTCGAGGAGGAGCTTGTTACCACACGTTAAGAAATACTCTCAAATTGGGCATACATGATCTCAATGAGGTGAGAGAGGCATACCCGTACCGACCGAGATAACTTAGTAAAAATAATAATGATGTGCCCAAAAAAAGTGGTTATAAGAAAAATAATATATAGTACATCAATGGGATAGAAAATAGTATAATGAAATACATAGTCCCATATACATGTGCCTAGAACAAAGGACCAAGATTGATAAAATAGCTATTGTTGATATGGGTGCATAAGACCAAATTCCCCCATGTTGATGGGAGGGGGTGGGCACAACTTGAGAACACATGTTGAATAGGAAGGAGCTCTTAAGATTTGAATAATCCAACTAAAGGGAGGCTCATACTATGGGATCTAAGAATCACGAAAACCAAGCTATTCAAATCTATTGAACTACATCTTAGGTTGGATCATATATTGCTAAACGTTAGGTATGCGGGGGAATACCTGAAGGGAAACCACCTCCTGAGGCTTAGGACATCTCACACATGCTCGATGAATGTCAGTACAATCTACTAAAAAATTAGACCATTGGTTATATGAATCCAGATAGTGCGATAATGAGTTGAAGTTGAGCACGTGAGAAACAACCAAGTTAGAGAGCAGTAAGGTCTCCCTTTTCTTCATTTGAGGCACCCATCAATGAGGAAAATGGATCCAATGTACACAGCCCTCTAGGCCAATCCCATGGAATAAATGTGCTAAAGTCAATAAAGAAAGGTCTACCAAAGTTGAGGGAATGATGAGTCCACAACAATGGCATGAGGTACATAGTATGATGTGACAAACTAGGATTGAAAACATTAGGAAATGATGGTCTGATAGGTGGGATTATGATCTCCCTTGTTTAGAGAACAACATGCAAGGTTGACTTGGAAACAACTAAAATTATTCCATGGGGAAAATTCAATTGCTAAAAACATTCCATGGGGTCACTAAGGTGACATATGTTGAATGGTAGGAAAATTCAATGAACAAGGTGATGTTGCTTACATGTGAAATTCCACAGGGAATATGCCCAAAGGAGACCTTATAAACATGAATAAAGGTGACATACTCATGAAAAAATTCCACATTTGAGTCAACATGTACAAATACAAGGTGATGTCAAATTAAGAGAGACAAATTTGAAGAAATTCCATTTTAAAGGAAGGCTTTGATACCTCATGGAAAAATATACATGTGGGTGAAGTATAGAAGTGGAAAAAATTAATGAAGACCCATTTGAGGGCTCAAAAAGAGATTTCCAACAATGTTGACGGTTCATTGAGTGGAGCTAGGATGAGCTCATAATGGCTATATGAAAAAAATGTGTGTTTTTTTTTATTATATAAAAGGTATTTTCCATCAAATTCCAACTCAATTTTGTATTACCTTGTGGAGAGATTGGAGAGGAGGAGAAGGCCCTAAATCTTGGTGAGTTCATTATGGGCAAAATTGACTAGTGGATTTGGGAATGGTAACTTTCATGTTGGTGGCCTTATTTTTCTATGAATGGTGTAGAAAAATCCAAAGCATCTGATGGGTCTTTAAATTACCTCATAATTAATTACCATACAACTAAAGAATTGTAAATTTAGTTATCAATTTTAGGTTCCTATGGAAATTGTGGATTATCATGCACCATATATGCTAATATAATTTATTATGTGTTATTACAGTTGTTGTATTCTAAATGAATGTCATAGAGAAAGATATTAAGATGCTTTCACTAGTTATTAGGGGAAAACCCCACCACAATTTCAATAAAAAACACTCTTGAAAGAAAGTAAGAGCACACTTGTAGGAAATTAAACACACTTGAAGGAAAGTAAACACTCTTGCAAGAAAGTAAACACACTAGCATTAAAGGGTGACTTGTTCAAGCATGCAAATGATATTGAATTATGTAACATGAATGCACATGAAATTCAATGGCTAACAAATGTGTAATAAATCACAAGATATAAGAGATTCAAATCATGTTATGCTACAAAGAATTACACCATGAAAATAATTGTAATTTCACGATGTTGACATGACGAATTTTCGTTATACCAACAAGGGGAACTAACCCGATCACAGACCCCAATTAGATCTACTTTCGTTTGGGATGGCTAGCTCCAACGGGTTTTAAAGGATCCCACAAACTGTTAAAGGTGTTGAGAGATTGCTTCCTTCTGGAATACTTCAATTTAAATTAACAAAAGAAACAACTAACCTATATGTATCAAATCCTATATACACAACTTCTAACTACTCTAGTCTAGTCCTAACTATCATAATCTATCCTGCAGGAGCATAACAAAACGAGGTTAAACATCATATATAGATTCCACGTCCAAATGAATCAAATACTAGTTCACATAAGAACAAGGTTGTATTAAATCCTAATTGCAATCCAATTACTTATATAGGAATACACATTCCTATCCATACAAATAACACTTCCAACTGACGTTTAACATAGTTTTGAATCAAAAACCTTTCATGAGTTAAGCATGCTATTGAATTATATTTGAATAACCAGGAATAACCATGAACTATATGTTATCAATATGCACAAAGCAAAACACATTTATCTTTATGCCAACAACAACACTCTGATTCTAAACACATGAAAGCAGAAAAAATAAATCTGAAACAAAATTCTCTTTCTCAACCAAACAATCTTCTTTATTCACAATAAATCAAAGCCGTTCTACCCAAAAAAAGTCCTGATCTCATCTCCAGAGGTAATACTTATGTAGCCGGGAATGACTTTCCCTCTTCCCCTCTTTTCACCTCCCCTCTTTTCATTACATAGATCAAAATATATATATGAGAACGGTCGGTGAAACTACTGACATGTCGATGCCACCTTTGCTGGAGCGTTCTACTTCCTGGCGGAAAGAATGGATGTCGATCGAACAGAAAATGACTACTTATCATTTCTTTGCACCTGTGTGGAGTGGCTATCATTCCTTGTCATTTCCTGAAGGAAACTGAATATGTTGCACTCATCATCTCACATCTGGCATGCTTTGAGGTGTATCTGGAGGAAATGACATCTTGATGGATCAGCGCTGCAATGAGTGCTTCAATTTTGCCTCTCATCTCTTGATCCTCGCCTGCAGAGATATTTAATCATTAGCTATGGATATAAAAAATATAACAAAAATGCTTAAAAACACAAGCCTTGTCTTTGTTAAAACTTTCATAAAATCGCAAGGAATAATTGTGAAATAATCGACTCCTGGTTCAACTAGGGTAGCGACGCGATCAAGTCGCAATTGCACATTGTAGTGGTCATTCAGAATGCAACATCCCCTTGGTTTCGCCGATTGCGATATGTAATGGCTAGAAGCAGATTTTCCTTTGGAGACCCGGCCCTCAACATTATATCGAATGCACAAGAAAACACAGAAAAACCCGCGGCCGGGCCATAAGACTAGACTTCAAATGATATATACCCGGGCCTATAGTTATCATTGGGTCTGCCACATCGCATTGCAATGCTTCAATGGCGAGTGAATGGACCTTGGGGTTTCACTGAAGCCTGATTGCGATATACGATGGGGCTCCAAACCCGAAATATGTATATGTTGTGCTTAATAGCTCCGGCGGGTCCGCAATGTAAGACTTCTCTTTGAAAACCCCGGGCCTCAATACTTTATCGAATACACAAGAATACATGGAAAACTCACATCCAGTCATAAGGTCGGACTTGAAATATTATGCAACGGGGTTTAGAGTTATCATCATGTCCGGAAGACAGAGGTGCGCCTTATATATAAGCCCCGGACCCCGCTGTTGAGCTTTGAAATTACACCTCTCCTACACATTTTCCCAGACTTTTTCCCCTCACCAGTACTCCATAAGCTATTAGAAATCATTGCATATAGATTCTAAAAGAGCATTTAAGTGGTTTTCTAACTATGTTTTTGTGTTTACTGTTTGACTTAGATTTTGCTCATTAGCTACGGAATGCAGCCACTTTCTGCAGCTGATTCAAATTTCCGCAACTGTTTTTGTTAAACTCCAGGTTGCAAGTGTCATCAGGAAAAACGGGATACGTGGGCAGATCAGGAATGACCTGGACATGGATCAAGTCCTATTGGTTCAGTCGGATTCATCAAGGAAAGTCGTGGTCAACGGTGGTCAAACAGAGGAATCCTACAGCAACAGGACTCCGTCGTCAAGCACGTGAAGGATTCGTGGCCGTTCCTAGATTCTTGGGGTCATGTTGACAGCTATAGACTTCCCCACGATGCGAATCCAACAGTCGCTTTTGATAGATTGAATAATCTCAGCAACCATTATGCTAAATTCATGGACGTTGTCTTTTACGTGTCCTCTATTGACGTAGTTTCACAGGAAAACAGTTATGAAGCTTTTGTTATAAATAACACGTTTCCAAACGCATAGAGTTAGTCTTTTATTAATGTAATTTTGCTGTTAAAGTTTATTGTGCCGTGACACTAGTTCCATTGTGGTAACGAGAGGATTCTTCCTCTGTTTTGAATTATAAAAGAAGACTCTGTTTTTATATGACTGCATGCGCATAAGTTTGGATTGATAGCCTGTTGACCGAGGCCGTGCAGAGGGCCCCTGCACGCTGAGGTTTTTTTTCCTTATTGTTGTACATTGTTTATGTATTGTTTCCTTATTTTCACTGCACATGTTTCATAGTTATCCACATGTGTATATATTTCATCTGTTATGATATTAGCATTTCATTCCTGTTTATGATTTTACAAGCTTTGTATATTGCTATTAACGCTGATCAGTGTGTGTATGTTTCAGGATAGAGTAGGCACGGGCATTTTCATATAATTTTCGCAATAACTAGTGACATGGGATTAACCTCTCTGCTGAATTTTATTTTCTTAGTTTTTTTTTAATTCCAGTTTTGTTTTGTTGATTTCAGTCTTATTCACTTGCTTTGTTAGTTAGCTTAGATATTAACTCACTCATATCATTGACGTTATCTCCGAAAGCCATAGCTTAGACTACATGGCAAGGTATCGGACTATGAATGATGTGATTTGATTTTAGTTTTACTTTTCTGCAATTAGACATCAACTTGCTCATATCATTGACGTTATCTCTGAAAGCCATAGCTTAGACTACATGGTGAGGTATCGAACTATGAATGATGTGATTTGATTTTAGTTTTACTTTTCTGCAATTAGACATCAACTTGCCCATATCATTGACATTATCTCCGAAAGCCATAGCTTAGACTACCTGGCGAGGTATTGGACTATGAATGATGTGAATTGATTTTACTTTTACTGGATTGCAATTTTTTATTTATCTGAGTGCAGTAGCTTAATTCATTTTTTTGTATTTAGACAGCAGCAGAGATAATGGTTTCGTGATCAGCAGTTCATTATTTGCTTGATTTGAATAGCAGCACATTTTTGTTCAAGTATTAATTTCATCACTAGTATGTTCTAAGACCCTCTGAAGTATTAAGTTCTGGAAATCATTATAGAGGACATAATTGCCTCAAAATCTATATCCATACTTGCCTTCTAAAGTATTCTTAAAACTCAGGAATATGATTTCCATTCATATTAGGAGATAAACGAAGATAAAAACCCCAAAACAAAATAAAAATTGACAAAAAGGTAAGAAAGGGGTTGTCTTATACATATAGTGTGCCACACTTCATCAGTCTATGACTCCCGGATTGATAATTAATGTAGAAATTTAGGACACACTAAATTGACTAAACATTTTGGCTCCATTGTTGGGGAAGTGTAACTAGGTAGCCAATCTCTTAAAAAAAAAAGAAGGGAAAAATTGACAACTTCTTGAAGTATGCTCTCCTCTTGCACCTAGTGTGACCTAGAGGATCAGAAAAGAGATTTGTTAGTTTAATAATTTCTTGATTGTGCTCCCTTATTGCACCTAGTGTGACTTGGAAGATCAGAAAGAGAATTATTAGCTCGACTTGAAAAAATAAAAAATAAAAATGACATGCATAGAGCAAGAGATTCTAGGGGAAGGTTTATAGCTAGGGCCAAAAGTTCGATTTTCACAACTCTAGCTACTTCAAGGCATAGACAAGATACACCTCCATCATCTCCGACTCACACTCCCAACCTTAGGATTCCTGGAATTCAAGGGGCAGCAACTGAATTAGGAGACTCTCCCACACTATTCATTAAATCTGACCTAGGAGAAGAACCTTTCTTCACTTCTATAGGGGAACATATTGTAATCAAAGAAGTAAAATCACCTGAAGAAGAGGAGGGAGAAATTCTTCCTTGTTCACCATTAATAGAAGAACCAGAGGACTCTGAGAACTCTGAGGAAACTATCATGACAGAGTAAGTAGTGAATGGATTTGGAGGGGGGGGTAGAGGTAGAGGTAGAGGAGGAGGAAACAATGGAGGAGGTAGAGGTAACAATGGAGGAAATAGGGATGGAGATAACTCATTTGGATTCCCTATAGCCGATGAGGAAACCCATACAAAAATGAAAAACATTTCACCATCTGTCCTCCCATACTTTTATGGGTTGCGAAGTGAGGATCCTGAAACATTTCTATTTGAGTTTGAAGTTTTGTGCCGAACCTATGACTATATGGAAGACTCTCAAAAACTCAAACTGTTTCCTTCAACATTGAAAGGAGATGCTTTGAAATGGTTCATGGGATTAGTCACTCAATCTATTAGGACTTGGAATGATATGAAACAAACATTTTTGGATAGATACTTGGATCATTGTATGCCCACCAATCATAAGGATGAGGTATTCAAGATGATGATAAAAGAAGATGAAAACTTGGAGGATTTACTTGAAAGATTTCAATACAACTTAAAAAGAGAAAAAATGAGTAATTTAGATGAGGAAACCTTGAAATCCCTTCTATTAAAAGCCATTAGAGATGAATGGATAGATATTTTAAACATGATGGGGAAGGGAGATATTTCTCAACTTCCACTCCATGACATAGCAGAACTATGTGTCCATCTCTCAAGGGGAAAATCTAAAACTGGAAAAGGGCCTAGATATCCTTCTCTTATTAGAGTAAACAAATCTGCAACTGGATTAGTAAGCAGGGAAAAGATTGGCAATATGCTTGATGAGTTCAAAACTGATATTCTAGGGAGCCTTAGTGAACAACTAGACACCCTTAAAATACAAAACAAATAGAAAGCAGAAGCCGAAGCCTTAGCCATCTTTTGTCCAAAATGTAGAAAGAAACATGCTTTAAGGGAATGTCCCTTGGATGCAAAAGTTGTAGAAACATGTGTGATTTGCTCAGAAATCCATGAGACCAAGGATTGTCCTTCAATTCAAAGCTGTCTTTCAGGAAGATCCAAATTCAGTAGAGTCCCTTTGTTTTGTTTCAAGAAGACCATGGCAGGGGCCACAAAATCAAGGATTTAACAATCCTATGAACTTTCAGCTCCCACCAAATTGGAATTCTTGGCACAACTTTGGCCCCAATCTCAAAATCCATACCAATCATGGGCACAAGGGATGCAAAATCCTTATGGGAGATTTGCTCAATTTTATCAATATCCTCCATCTTTTCAAAATCAGAAAAATCCACAAATTCCAAATCAAAACCCACAACTTTCATTACCATTTCCGCAACAACAACCTTCTCAACAAAATCCAAATTCTCAAATCTTGCTTCCATTTCAACAAAAGACAAATCAACTACCAGCCCAGCCATTGCCAAATCCCAATAACAAAAATCCTCAGAATGCTTACATGGTAGAAGGACAACAATTTCCTACCTATATGATTGTTCCTCTCAATGATGTACAGCTCAGGTTTGGTAGAGTTTTAGAAAAACCTGCTATAGATGTTCAAGAGCAAGATACCTCTGAGGAGGATTCTCTTAAAGTCAATAAAGGTTATGAGGAAGCATCTCTTCAAGACCCAAACATTCAAAAAGAAAAAGAAAAAGAGTCAACCCCCACAACTCCTATAGTTGAGCAACCTACATCTTCATCCACACCTCCTTTCCCTAAAAGATTACAAATTGACAAAGGGGTGGAAAAACAAATCTTGTTGCCTGACTATGATTTTCTAGATGAATTAAAGAATGCCTGTATCAAGATTCCCTTGCTACAAGCCATTATAGAGATTCCTATTCTAGCAAAGAAAATAAAGGAGTTGAGTCTTAAAAGACCGGGAAGGAAACCAAGAGATACAAGAAGAATCCACCTGGTAGGAAAAATTGCAGATATCATGATGGGAAAAATTACCATGCAGAAATATGTAGATCCAGGTAGTCCAATTGTCAAGACACATATAAATGGGATAGAAATTCCAAATACTTTGATTGACTTAGGGGTTGTTATCAACATTATGAGTAGACAGACTATGGAACAGCTTAAACTTCCTAATCTTCTTTTTACACCCACCTTACTACAACTTGTAGATAGATCAATAATCAAACCAGACGGTGTATTAGAAGATATTTCAGTCTCCTTATATTCTTGGGAATATCCAGTAGATTTCATGATTTTGACTCCCAAGAGTAATTTAGAAGGGCACCCACTCATCTTAGGAAGACCTTGGCTAGCCACAGATGATGCTTTCATTAGTTGTAGATCTGGAGATATGTACATTTCTGATGGTAATTCAACAAAGAAATTCAATCTATATCCTCCAGCAAAAGCAATTACAGAAGTAGGAGACAATGAATGGGTCGATGATGAGGACAGTATACAACCTGTCTTTACCATTTCTGAAATTAGTGAAGATAGTCAAATTCTGAACACATTAGAAAATTTTGAACCATCTTCAGAATATGACCACACACAATTTTAGTTAGATTCTGATATTAAGTACTTATCATCAAGACAAATGTATCTTTACTCTATGGAAGAGTTCGATAGTTCTACCATTGAGATTCTTCTAGGTAAAACATTGAATATCAACAAAAATTTGGAAAAATCACAACAGGAAGAGCTAACCAAAATCTTGTAAAAACATTCTACTGCATTTGCATGGGAGTATACTGATATGAAAGGTATTGACCCTAAGACTTGCATCCATAATATCTATATCGAGAAAAACAGTAGACCAATCAGACAACCTCAGAGAAGGATGAATCCAAATCTTAGGGAGATAGTGAAAGAAGAGCTCCAAAAACTACTCAATGTAAACTTCATTTATCCAATTTCAGATAGCCGATGGGTTTCTCCTTTGGTTATAGTACCCAAAAATAATGGTAAATGGAGGGTATGCATTGATTACAGGGAATTAAACAAAGCAACTTTGAAGGATCACTTTCCTTTGCCCTTTATCGATCAAGTATTAGATACATTAGCAGGCAAAAAGTACTTTTCATTTCTAGATGGTTTTAGTGGTTATAATCAAATTCAGGTAGCACATGAAGATCAGGATAAGACCACATTTACCTGTCCATGGGAAAATTTTGCTTATCGAGTGCTTCCTTTTAGATTATGTAATGCACCCGCAACATTCCAAAGAGCAGTACTAGAAATTTTTTCTGATCTCATCCATGATTGTGTAGAGGTTTATATGGATGATTTTACAGTTTGTGGTAATTCGTTTGAAGAGGCATTAAAAAATTTGGAAAAAGTCCTTATAAGATGTAAAGAAACAAACCTCTCACTAAGCCATGAAAAATGATTTATAATGTTTACTGAAGGTATTGTTTTAGGACATCATATTTCAGGGGATGGGATTAAAGTTGATAGATCAAAAGTTGAAGTTATCTCCAAATTGCCTATTCCAAATTGTCAAAAAGATGTTAGAAGCTTTCTAAGATTTACTGGATATTATAGAAGATTTATAGAAAACTTCACTAAAATAGCATCTCCACTCTTCAAACTGCTTACAAAAGATTGTGAATTCAAGTGGGATCCTGATTGTCAATCAGCGTTTGAAAATTTGAAAACAAGAATATCTGAAGCGCCTATCTTGAGAGGACCAAATTGGAAACTTCCTTTCCATATTTCTACAGATGCTTCAGATACAACTTTAGGAGCTGTATTGGGTCAAAATGATTTAGTTCCTTATGCCATTTACTATACTAGTAAAAATTTAACTCCCACTGAGTTCAACTATACTGTGACTGAAAAAGAGTTCTTAGTTGTTGTTCATGCAATCAATAAGTTTAGACATTATATAATAGGCTATGAAACTTTTATTCATACTGATCATTCTACAATTAGATATCTAATGAACAAACCTATTACTAATGGCAGAGTTACAAGGTGGCTCCTACTTTTACAGGAATTCAATATTACTGTGTTGGATAGACCAGGGAAACAAAATACAGTAGCTGATTTCTTGTCTAGGATTCAGAATACTAAAGAAGTCTCTCCTATAGAGGATAAGTTTCCTAATGAATATTTATTTGTAGTAACTACTAAGACCCCTTGGTATGCAGATATAGCTAACTATTTGGTTACAGGGAAACTACCTCCACATTTATTTCCTGGTGAAAGAAGAAAGATTATTCAGGAGAGTTCAAAATATTCATGGATTTCTAACGAATTGTTTAAAACAAGGCCAGATCTTGTGATCCGAAGATGTGTTAGGGAAGATGAAATGCCTGATATCCTCAAAGCATGTCATGATGAACTATGTAGCAGACACTTTGCTGACAAAAGGATAGCCTATAAAATCCTCTCTTTAGGATATTATTGGCCATCCCTCTTCAAAGATGCAAAACAATATGTCAAAAGGTGTAACAGTTGCCAAAGAGTAGGGAAACCTACCCTTTCAAATGACATGCCATTGCAGCCACAGGTACTCATCGAACCCTTTGAAAAATGGGCTTTATATTTCATTGGACCTATTAACCCACCATCTAAAAAAAGAAAGTATATATTGGTATGTACTGATTATGTCACTAAATGGGTAGAAGCCAAAGCATTATTTTCTGCTACTGAGCATTTAGTTGTTAGTTTTCTTTATGAGGATATTTTTACTCGCTTTGGTGTTCCAAGAGAAATTGTGACAGATTAGGGAAGTCAATTCACATCCAACCTGGTGGAGAAGCTGATGGAAGAATACAAAGTCAAGCACAAAAAATCTACTCCTTACCATCCGCAAGCAAATGGTCAAGTGGAGTCTACAAACAAAGTTATTGAAGGCATCATCACTAAGACTGTTCATCTACACAAAAGAGATTGGGTAGAAAGGCTTCCTGAAGCCTTGTGGGCCTACAGAACTACATGGAGAAATACAACAGGACATTCTCCCTATGAACTTGTTTATGGGAAAGAAGTCCTGCTCCCCATTGAGTTCCAAGTCAAAACTTTCAAGATGGCAGTTCAGTTGGGAATGAATCTATTAGAAGCACAAAAACATAGAATGGAGCAGTTGAATGAGCTAGATGAGATCAGACAAGAGGCAATCCTAAGAACTGATCTAGTTCAATATCAAAGAGCTAAGTGGCATGACAAATACATCAAGGAGAAAAAGTTTCAAGAAGGAGATTGGGCATTGCTATTTGATTCCAAGTTTAAAGATTTTAAAGGAAAATTTCGAACTCATTGGCTTGGGCCATATGAGATTGACAAAATCTTTAGCAATGGAGCGGTAAGAATCAAAACCATTGATGAACATCATACTCCTCTTATTGTGAATGGACACAGATTAAAGTTCTATCATAAGCCACTCTCAAAAGAGGAATTTGTCAAAATCTTTCAAGATAGTTCTGCAATAAGTCTGGTGAAGAAGAATCCTTCTTCTCCACCAGCCTAACCTTTGTTCTTTTCTATTTTAAAATATATATATATTTGTGTGTGTGTATAAGCTTGAAAACCAATCACTGAATGACAGTCTTATACAGAAAATACACGGTGAAAATCAAGAACTCCTGATGCCCTATATTTTCAAAAAAAAAAAGAAAATCTTCTCTCATTGTATTCATAGTTTCATGACATCTCAGTTCACTTCATTTCACCTCATTTCACTTCACTTCATTTCATTTTAATTTCATCATCTCATTCCGCCAATAAAATTCCTTTTATGACCATTTTCATTCACTCAGCCATTATTTATCCATCTACATTCAGTCATATGATCACTGTGTCAGTTTCCGTAGCTGAACCCAGTTTCCGCAGCTAGAAGCTGATTCCGCAGCCACCAATCTATTTTTCAACACTGATAATCAGATGTTAGTTAAATGATCATGAAAATCAAATGTAGGTATGGCAAAAGGAAGATGAAGATATAAAGCACCTAGAAGCATCATCAGGAAGCAACCAATCAAAGGTCAGTGGACGGAAGTGGTAAGTTCCAAGGTACAAGCAAAGTTCATTTCAAATAGCATTTTAAAACAAATTTTACATAGTTATGAAACCACCAGCTCCATTATATGTAATGATTCACCTTGATAGCTTCCATAACTGCTCCATAGCCTTTACATAATTCCACCACGAACCTTGCATTAATTCCTAACGGCTTTATGATCCATCTCCGAACTTAACTCGTGTTCAATCGTACTTTGAAATTCCATCTGTTAAACCGGGTAATTATGAGGACGTGATCGATTTGGTCACGGATCTTTCCTAACGCACAAATTCCGCAACATTTTGTGAGCATGCTAACGTCTATTCCGCAATCGTCTAGTTCAAAACTTTCCCGGGTTCACTCTATTTCCATACTGCCCCATCGAAGTTGCATTAATATTTCTAGTCTGCTCACATAAGCCTCCATTCGGTGAACTCATTCTAGCCTTCGTTCTATGAACTCATTCTCGCTACCTATTCTCTGTTCCTCCATTTACGACTACTGGTTTTTATCCACAGTCCTTCTTCATTCGCCGCAAGCACAACCGTCTCACCTCCGTCAGTCTATCATTCATGCAGACATATTTTAAAATAGGGGAAGGAATGGGTCCTCTATTGAGAGTAGAACTGGAAGGGCCCAAATTTATGGAAGGATATCCGCAATTGAAAATCATGCTAAGGAAGCCTAGCACGGTGGCTACAATTTATTCAAAAATTCAGAGGCTACAACAAGGAAGTTAGGAAGAATTTTGCGAGGTATTTTGATGGCGTGGAAGCTGAGGTTGGAGACCTTAAATTCTCAGTCACAGAGGCGTCCATAGCAGCCACAACGGAACTCCCACAGGTGGGAGAATGGTGGTTCAAAAATAAAAGCTTTGACGAGAGAGCATGGAGGGTTATCCTACAAAATCCAGGTATGGATATAACCATCTTCAAACGTGGAATCCCTGTCTCTGCTTTAGAAGAAAAGCGGGCTAGTCTATTATTGATAATCCAAAAATTCATCACATGTGAGGGACGATTTAGATCGATGTATATGTACCACACTCGGTTGCTGATGAATTTCCTAGAAAACCAAACTATTAATTTTCCCTACTTCTTGTTAAATAGCCTGAAGAAAATGTCCATCACCGTCCAAAAGAATCTAGGGGATGTAGAACCCCACTTGTATCATCATGGCCTTGTGAAAACTTTGATTGAAATATAATTAAAGGACAAGAAGGACACCTGGGAGCAGTTTTTAGTTAGAAATTTCTTTCAAGATCCACATAAAACCCCTAAAAGAAACTCATCAAGGAGAAGAAGAAGAAAGAAAACAAGTGTTAGAATTCAGGATACTCCTACTAACATAGTTAAAGAAACTAGTAGGGAAGAAAAATTGTCTGAAAGTAGGAAGGAAAGAACTGAGGGTAAGAAGCCAAGAAAATCAAAAGGGAAAAGAAATATTGAGGCTATCTATCAAACCCCAGAACCTTCCTCAGAAGAGGACCACCAAATACTGTCTGAAAGACTAGTTTACCTTCAGGAACAATCAGCTACAACAAAGAGAAAAGGGAAAGAAAAACAGAGTGTGGAGAAAGAAGACACTAGTTCACAAAATTTAAGGAGGAGCTCCAGACTTAAAGGAAAATTGAGGAAAGTACAAATGAAAGGGCCCCACTTTATTGATTTAGGAGGGGAAACACCGGAACAACCTTCAACAATCCCTCCTGGCCGTGGCCCACACCATACTCCTATTCCTCAGCCAGATTTTGAAAATAGTCCTTCTCAGCTAGAGTTTGAGATCAGTCCTTCTCAACCAGATTTTGGGGATAGCCCAAGGAAGACTACAACTGAGATAGATCCAATCCAGCAATAAATGTATGATTATATTGAGACGTTGGAGAAAACGGCCACAGACCAAGGCACTTCATCTGCCCAGCCTAATACAGCTCAAGAAGCTCAAATCCAATCACTAAAATAGGAAGTTTTTGAGCTAGAGGTCTTAAATAGACACATCAAAAGAGAAAATGAAACATTGAAAGAACAGGGCAGGTTAGATAAGATTATTCACGACAACACCATGTTGCATCTTGGGTTATGGCAGAAGAAAAATATAAAATTAAAGAAAAATAACAGGAGGTTGAGCAGGGCTCTCATCAACCTCAAATTCAAGTGTCTAATGAGGAAGACGAGGATGACAGTGGTCCCAAGAAAGAAAAAAAGAAGGCTGGATGTATTGGCAGAGGTTTCATAACATATGAACTGAAAGGAGGATGATCAAAGTTTTGGTTGCATGGGGAAATGCAACACCTTCACAGTGGGGGTATGTTGAGCTTTGAAATTACACCTCTCCTACACATTTTCCTAGACTTTTTTCCCCTCACCAGTACTCCATAAGCTATCATAAATCATTGCATATAGATTCTAAAAGAGCATTTAAGTGGTTTTCTAACTATGTTTTTGTGTTTGCTGTTTGACTTAGATTTTTCTCATTAGCTGCAGAATGCAGCCACTTTCTGCAGCTGATTCAACTTTCCGCAATTGTTTTTGTTAAACTCCAGGTTGCAAGTGTCATCAGGCAAAACGGGACACGTGGGCAGATCAAGAATGACCTGGACATGGATCAGGTCTTATTGGTTCAGTTGGATTCATCAAGGAAAGCCATGGTCAACGGTGGTCAAGCGGTGGTCAAACAGAGGAATCCTACAGCAACAAGACTCCATCTTCAAGCACATGAAGGATTCGTGGTCGTTCCTAGATCCCTGGGGTCATGTTGACAGCTGTAGACTACCCCATGATGCGAATCCAATAGCCACTTTTGATAGATTGAATAATCTCAGCAACCATTATGCTAAATTCATGGACGCTTTCTTTTACGTGTCCTCTGTTGACGTAGTTTCACAGGAAAACAATTATGAAGCTTTTGTTATAAATAACGTGTTTCCAAACACATAGAGTTAGTCTTTTATTAATGTAATTTTGCTGTTAAATTTTACTATGCCGTGACACTAGTTCCACTGTGGTAACGAGAGGATTCTTCCTCTATTTTGAATTATAAAAGAAGACTCTGTTTTTATATGACTGCGTGCGCATAATTTTGGATTGATAGCTTGTTGACCAAGGCCGTGCAGAGGGCCCCTGCACGCTGAGGTTTTGTTTCCTTATTGCTATACAGTTTTTATGTATTGTTTCCTTATTTTCACTGCACATGTTTCATAGTTATCCACCTATGTATATATTTCATCTGTTATGATATTAACATTTCATTCCTGTTTATGATTTTACAAGCTTTGTATATTGTTGTTAACGCTAATCAGTGTGTGTATGTTTTAGGATAGAGTAGGCCCGGGCATTTTCATATAATTTTCGCAATAACTAGTGACATGGGATTAGCCTCTCTGCTGACTTTTATTTTCTTCGTTTTTTTTTAATTCCAGTTCTATTTTGTTGATTTCAGTCTTATTCACTTGCTTTGTTAGTTAGCTTAGATATCAACTTGCTCATATCATTGACGTTATCTCTGAAAGCCATAGCTTAGACTACATGGCGAGGTATCAGACTATGAATGATGTGATTTGATTTTAGTTTTACTTTTCTGCAATTAGACATCAACTTGCTCATATCATTGACGTTATCTCCGAAAGCCATAGCTTAGACTACATGGCGAGGTATCAGACTATGAATTATGTGATTTGATTTTAGTTTTACTTTTCTGCAATTAGACATCAACTTGCTCATATCATTGACATTATCTCCGAAAGCCATAGCTTATATTACCTGGTGAGGTATTGGACTATGAATGATGTGAATTGATTTTACTTTTACTGGATTACAATTTTTGATTTATTTGAGTGCAGTAGCTTAATTCATTTTTCTGTATTTAGACAACAACAGAGATAATGGTTTCATGATCAGTAGTTCATTATTTTCTTGATTTGAATAGCAGCACATTTTTGTTCAAGTATTAATTTCATCACTAGTATGTTCTAAGACCCTCTGAAGTATTAAGTTCTGGAAATCATTATAGAGGACATAATTGCCTCAAAATCTATATCCATACTTGCCTTCTAGAGTATTCTTAAAACTCAGGAATAGGATTTCCATTCATATTAGGAGATAAATGAAGATAAAAACCCCACAACAAAATAAAAATTGAAAACGACAAAAAGGTAAGAAAGAGGCTGTCTTGCACATATAGTGTGCCACACTTCATCAGTCTACGACTCTCGGATTGATAATTAATGTAGAAATTCAGGACACACTAAATTGACTAAACACCTACCGAATGCGATATGCAATGGGTCTCCAGACCCAATATACATATAATATGGTTAATAATGTCATCGGGTTTGGAGTATAGTGGTGCGCGTTATATACAAGCCCTGGGACCCGGCCAATTGTGATATGCGATGGGGCTCCTGACCCGAAATATATATGGTGTGGTTAATAATGCCATCGGGTCCGGAAGGCAGGTGCGCCTTATATATATATATATATATATATATATATATATATATAGCCTAGGAATCCTGCCGATTGCGATATGCGATGGGGCTCCGGACCCGAAATATATATAATGTGGTTAGTAATGCCGTCAGTTTCGGTGCATTATGGTATGTGTTGTGTTGATTGCAATAGGCAAAAAAAGGGTGATTTATGCATTTTTGTGAAGCATTTCCATTGTAAAGGGTTATAAATGAAATAAAGGTGTGGTAGAAGGTTTTTGAGGGTTGAAAAGGTCCCAATGGAGGATATGAATGAAGGGCTGGAAAGGGTTATAGATGAATCATGCAGTAGATATTTATAAAGGGGGCTTAACCATTAAAAATTGGGGATTTGACTCGACACATAGTTTAAATCCTTGGGATAAAAACAGATCATTCGGGGAAGTGAAAAATCAAACTACTAGGGGACCCATTCAAATTTGCTACCAGAGCATGTTTAAATAGGGTGGAGGTTGTGGCCACAAAAAAGGGCAAACTGTTGGGCGAACCAGTTATCTCTGTTTCCAAATAAACCTTGGATTAATAGAACATCAGGGTGTTAAGATAAACTTGAAATGCAAACTGTACAGATGGGAAAGAATGGGTTCCACTTCAACATTAATTGCTTCATGTGGGATAAAGACAAATAACTTCTACTTACTGATAGGGTTTTGACAGGCATTCTCCAATGGTAGTATTATGGGATTTATTGACCTTCCTTTACCTGTTTCCCACTTTCAAAAATCCTTTCGAGTCCATCATTGGTCTGTCAATACATGTTTAGGTGTGTACCTCAGCTCTTTATTGCTCATCAAACTTGATGTAGATATGTTTATCTGCAATTTATATAAGAGTCTAAGTGCTATATTTTCATATGATTGAATGGGGCACAGTCATGGATCATGCCATATTTTTACACCGCTTAAGCAAGGTTGGGCTTGTTGTATCAACCGGTACTTTGAGCCCAGCAATAGTCCCTACTCTAACTGGCTTCCCAAACAACCTGTCCTTCCAGATTGGCACAAGGACTTGACACTTCATTTTCTTTTAAATAATTCCTTCTAGTTTCAGGCACAAGAACTAGAGAATAATTGAATTTGCCACAAGGTATATGACAATGAGCTTAGCCGATGAAAGGAGGTATACTTGTAGATGACTGATATTGGAGAATTTAGTGTGGTGGATGGGAAAAATGGAGAATAACTGTAAACCTTATAGGCAAGTATGGGCTACGTCTAAGTAGGATTTATTTAAAATACAGCGCTACTCCATGCCAATCCAGTTGTAGTTACACATTTTTTGTTTTATAAATATGCCCTACATGCTCCAGATATCCAAGTTATCAACAGATCCTACCTAGTTCCCAACATATGCCAATGAGTGGATTTGGTTTGAATTCCATCGCTAATTTTCCATTTCTCATGGGCTCATTGAAAATTAGTTTGATTTGCAAAGTAACGATGGATTTAGAATTAGCGGACTCATCAACAGGTTAATGAAGAAGGGAGAGGCTAAAGGTGGTGAATGAGGGCCATCTGAAAAAGGTAAAAACAAGATGGGAGGACTGAAATCAATTGCATAAGAAGGGCTAAAATTCAAAAGAGAAGGAAAATAAACTTTGCAGAAAAATAAGAAAGGAAAAGACAGAAATGTAACTAAACTAACAGCAGGACTAAAATGAATTCTAACCTACTCAGGAGGTAACCACCATGTGGTGGCTATTGGAAGTATCTCTTTAGATGTTGGCCATTAATAAGGAGTTTTTCAGTTTCTCCCTGTAAATTTTTCAATTTGTAAGTTCCCTGACCAATTTTTTCCACAACTTGGAATGGGCCCAGCCATAAGTGTTAGAATTTCGCGTGTTTACCTTTTGGCTCATTCAACTTGTCCCATTTCAGGACTATCTCTCCTACTTGGTAATATTTATCACCTGCCAGATGGTGATCAAACCATCTCTTCACAATCATTTGGTGATTTCTAAAATTATTTCTGGCTTTATCTCTCAATTCCTCCAACCTCATCAGTTGGTTGATCCTCTCTTGAAGTAAGGTTGAATGGGTTCCTCTTGAAGCTTGGGAGAGTTGTAGAGAGGGAATGGTAATGTTGGGAGGTAACATGGCCTCCTGTCCATAGACGAGGAAGTATGGGGAGTTTCTAAGGCCACTTTTGGGGTGACCTTATCAGCCCAAAGGGCGTTTGTTAGAGCATTGTGCCAATTCCTCTGGTTGTTGGGGACAGATTTACGGATTATGCAGATGAGGTTTTTATTCAAGGACTCTGCAACTCCATTTCCCTAGGGGTAATCATTTAATGCATGCCTTATGTGAATTGATTTATCAATAGCAAATTCAGTGAATTTCAGTGATGAAAAGTAAGAAGCATTGTCAAATATGAGAGCGTCACGGATGCCAAACCTGTTAATAATGAATTTCTCAACAAATGATATTACCTCATCTTCATTTAACTTCCGAAGCGGGATGGGTTTGGTCCATCTGGTGAAGTAGTTGGTCACCGTGAGTATATACTTATGCTGCTGCGAAGAGTTTGGAGTGATCTCGCCTATGACGTCTAGGCCCCATTGCTAGAACGGACGATAAATCATAATAGGCCTGAGGGGAACAGCTGGCTTTCTTTCTCATCTTGTGACTGTTTGACACACCTTGCATTTGTGAGCGTAGACAAGTGAGTCTCTAAACACCATGGGCCAATAGTATCCAACTCTTAATATTTTGTGAGCAGTGGTCTCTCCACCATAGTGACTACTGTTAGGACCTCATATTGTCCCTTTTTGACCATACATTTTGCCATGATATCATCCTTTTCAACCTATATTTAAAAGTCCTTGTTAGTATTTTAAACCAATTATCCCAAAGGTATGCAATGATTCTTCTCATCACTATACGTTTAATTATTTAGCATATAATCACGATATCTTCATAGTTAATCTTTAAATTGTTAAGTTGCTGAACAGTTAAAGAATGATGTGCAGTCCGCGTTGCTGAAACTGCCTGGAGTTTGCAAGACTATTTTTGCAGTTGCTGAAACAGTAAGAACGACACACAAATCTCGAAGCTAAAACAGTTGAGATTTGCATTCTAAATTTGACAAGCAATAGAGGAACCAGACTGATCACCGAGGAAGCTGTTGCACTGGATGGAATGCCCATAATCTAAAGACAATATTACTGTAACAACATTTGGTTGACGGGAAACTGATTTCCCTATTTTTGTATAATGGGTTAAAATAGAATTTATAATGTAAATCTTTTGTAATAGATGTCTCCTCTTTATAAAGAAGAGACATCTACATTAGAGGGGGGAACAGATTGTGGAAAAAGGCTCAGTTGAAGGAACATGACTAGAATCCATTTTTTGTAATATGACATGTTGACGGATGAATAAAATTTTGTTCTGAACATCTTTTTCTAGTTCTTGTCTCCTAGGGAATCTTGTGAGAAGGACAGGGGCCACCTTCATCACAAGATTCACCCATTATATTTCTGCAGTGTGTCAAGTGTGTCTTTTATTCATACCTTGTTAACAAGTATTGTTTACTGAATATTGTTTATAATACCTTTGCTGAAACTCTGTTTCTTTCTCAATTGATTATTGTTCAAAGTTAATTCATGAGTGTTTCACCGGTGATTAAGTTACAGAGTGAATTGGCAAGCTAGATAATCAGAGGCAGGTGCTGAAGATTCCCGCTCTGGGGATAGGGTCCTGATTCTCTGTTACAACATAGCCATTGTTTTCCTTTGCAGATTGATTCTTTTCCATTATATGACTCTTTGAATGAAATTAAGCATTCTTTGATAGTTATCTGCAATAGAGTGTATTTGTTGTAATTCAGAGTGGAGCTTTAGTTTGTTAAATTGAGGTGTGATTTGTTTGTACTACAAATTTTGTTGTTTTTAGAATTGAGTACATATAGTACGCAGTTGCCTTTGAAATAACATGACTTCCCTGGGTTGACAATTTATGTAGCACTTTGTTGTTTAAACCAATAAGCAATTAAAGTGACCAACATTTTGGTGCCGTTGTCGGGGAAGGGAATTATAGATTTTAAAAGCACTGATGATTTTCTTGTAGATATGCAGGGTGCATGAGAGGACGAAAGAAAACTAATCCAATAGGTGGCAAGGGAAAAGGAAGAGGAGGAAGAAAAACTTTCATCGATGAGATTATTTCAAAATCTGAGACATCCTAGAGGCTAAGCTCTCGGAGGCCACAAACTCAACACTCTCTCCAAACGGACTACCAAACAGAGGAATTAGTGGGACCTGAAAGGGTTGTAGAAATAGTAGAACATACCAAGGAATGAGTGGAGGAAATTGAAGAACCAATAGAAGATATTGAAATTGAAGAACCAATAGAGGATATTGAAGTTGAGGAACCAGTTTAGGACATTGAGAGTCCAATAGAAAACACTGAAGACTGGGCAAGTGCAATAGGAAAGCAACCAATGGATGGGAACAATGAAGGAATCTTTGGTGGAGGACGTAGAGGCGAAGGAAGAGGCGAGAATTCTCTCTCCACCTTGGAATTCCCTATTGAGGAACTTCCCAGAGGTACAACTCCTATGAAGAATATTCCACTCTCAGCCCTACCTAACTTCCATGGTTTATCCTCTGAAGACCCTAATGAGTTTCTTTTTGAGTTTGATATATTGTGTAGAAGTTATGATTATGTTAGCAATGCTAAAAAATTAAAGTTGTTTCCAGCAACATTAAAAGGAAATGCACTAAGATGGTTTATGAGCTTGGGAGGTCATGTGATCACAACATGGGATCAGATGAAGGAGAAATTTATGGCCAAATACCAAGACTATTTCCAGACAAGAGAAAAAAGGGAGGAATTATTCAAGATGGGTCAGAAGGTGGATGAAAATCTGGAGGACTTTGTGGAAAGACTCCAGTATAATCTACAAAGATCTGAGCACCCTGATGTAAGTAAAGATATTCTTAAAACAATATTATTGAAAGGGGTAAGGGATGATTGTTTAGATATGTTAAATATGCTTGGTAAAGGGGATATATCTAAAGAATCGTATGATGAAATCGTTAACCTCTGCAAGAGGTGTTCAAGAGGAGCTGCAAATAAATCAAAGAGCAGGGATAATACTTATTCAAGGGTCCAGAAATCAGCTAGTGGAGGAGCAACAAGAGCTGAAATAGGTAATCTACTTGAGGAATTCAAGACTGAAATGTTAAGTTCTTTTGCTTCACAGATTGATACCTTGCAGGTTAAGAAGAAACAAGCAGAGGCAGAAGCCGCTTTGGCCATATTATGTCCTAAATGCAGAGAAAAACATCCGTTAAGGGAATGTCCACTGGAAAAGGTACCATTCTGCACCATTTGTGAGAAGGACCATGAAACTCAACAATGCCCCTCTTTACCTGGGATAAAGGCAGCATTACAACCAATGGAGTAGGAAGCTGAAGCAGTTTATCTACTGACACAAAGGAGGCAATGGCAACCACGAGGACAAGGTACGAACTCTAGTATGCCATTTAATCGTTGGAATAATTATCCTTCTTTTAATCAAGAAAATTACCCACCCTTTAACCAAATGTAATACCCACCCTTCAATCAAATGAATTTCCCACCCATGCAGCAAACAAACCCTCCCTTTGTAGACCCTGCAATGTGGACTCCTTGGCTTCTACAGCAATCCTATTTTAACCAATGGAACCCAAACTGGAGAGCTCAACAAACTCCATTCACAAACCAATTTCCTCAGTTCCAACAACAACTTTCTCTCCCGTCAGGTACCCCACCGAATAATCAAACCATGAAGCCTCAGCTGCCTGTACAACCAAACCCTAACCCTAATAATAATAATAAAGTTGTGCAAGTCATCGACATTCAGAACCTACCTACATCTCCTGTGCAATGTAATGATATTCATTTACGATCCGGGAGAATAGTTGAGCCGATCATTGATGATATTACCTCTTCTGACTCTGATAAGGAAGAGACAGAAAAGAATAATTTACTGAATAAGGGTGCTGAAACAGTCAAGCCATCCTCTAAAAAAACTGCTAAAACAGTTGAGCCATCCTCTAATAAAATTGCTGAAACAATCGAGCCATTGTCTAATAAAATTGTTGAAACAGTAGAACCACCATTCCCGGAACGTCTAGCTCTTGCTAAGACACCTGAGCCGCCTGTTTTTGATCTTCTAGGGGAACTACAGAATCTTTACGTTAAAATTCCACTTTTACAAGCACTCAGAGATGTGCCAATCTATGCCAGAACCATCAGAGATATTTGTATCAAGAAACCTGGTAGGAAGTGTTGGTAAGGTAAATCCCCTCTGCGGACAGAGGCGATCCCACTAGCCTATCACAGAACTAGCCACAAACAAACCACGCTGCTACGCAAGTTCCTAGTTATGCATCAAAGGTGAATCAAAAAGACTAACCTGGAGTCCAACGCTGTGATTGAAGCAGAGTTGATATCCTCGCTCCCTCGATCCAACAGATCATAAACGAACACCTGCACATGTAAAGGAAGAGACAGATACCAACATAAAAACTACCAAGGCACAACTATATTTCAGTCAGAAAGGAAATAAATCAACATATCACCATGATAGATAATGAGATTGGAACTATAATAGCAGTCGCTCATCAATTAATAAACAGGAAAAGTTACAACCATTGTTCTGACGTCGACCCTTCTCCTGGCTGGGCGAATAACTATATGTGTCTTGACATGCATCTCCTCTCCGGCAGCATAACCTCTCTAGCACTCACTAGCATTCCTCCAAGAACTCAACATCTAACACTCCATGACCAATAATCATCACTACTATCACTCAATCACCAAATCACTAGCACTAACACTAACACCAACACTAGCTTGTCCAATGCATAATGACAAGCTTATATAGATGGAGAAGGGAGGAGGATGCGATGAACCGGGACACCTTTCGCGGATTAGAAAAAGCCATAAAGATGGATAAAGCTCGACAAAAGACTGATTTTTTATTCTCAGAAAAGCTCCATGTAATGAAGGAAACAACAGTTGGACGTGCATTAAGGCAAAAAGCACGACTAAATTTGGTTGGCGCGACCGTTGCTCTAAGACAGAGCACCAATGGTCGCGCCCTCTTTTGAGGATCTCCATCATTGGCGCGGGTAGGATACTGTGGACTTGCGCCAATGGAAAAATATCACTTTTTAGGGATGATCTGCAGAAGGTGTCTTCAGGGAACATGGAGTACATACTCAGGGGAACATAATGCAAGTGTTTTTAGACTTTGTCACTTCTTATAACTCCCGGAATGAGTCCTCCAAGGTACGACAAGAGGAGTAACAGGGATGGTGACAAATTACTGTGTAACAGATGCCCCCTAAAGCATGAAGTCCGAGAGGTGGAGAGGGGTGAAATGCTTTACAAGAACACACATAAGAGCACATACAAGAGCACATATAGTTACTGCCGCCGAGGAGCTGTATTAAGAGACATGACTGATAGTTCAATTACATGATGTACATGGTATGGTCGCAGCCATCCATAAGAGAGTACATAAATAATCTGGATCCATAGTATAGACGCAGCCATCTGGTTAGGATCAATGAACTGACTCAGGTATGGTTGCAGCCAGCCAGTGAATGAGTCAAGTACTAAGAATCACGCCTGGATTACAACAGACACAATCCAGGGTCTTGTGTTCCATCTCGACCCGAACAAGAGTACAAGTCCAAGCATGTGAATATATGAGCTGAAGTCGAACATGCATGAACATCGTCTGATTACCAGTCAATAGTGGAAACTGTTAACAGACGCGAGAGGTACCACCAATAATGACAATGGCCCTCAAGGTACTATAGGTACAATCTACGGCGTGTGAATCAATGGTCTGAAGTCGAACACCCGTAGAATCATTCGATCGGAGGCCAATGATGAAAACCTCACGTCGAACACGAAGAACCTGCCATTGAGGCATGCAGGCTCCAAGGCACCGGAAGGGAGTCTCTAGGTCAACTTCCTGGATAATGAGCTGAAGTCGACAGGGAGTGACCTTGATCGAAGGTGGGCCATAATGTTTCCCACATCATCGACACGAGACAGAGAGATAATGTCGTGAATCAAGATTGTGCGAACTATCAGAGGGAGGTTGTTTTGCAGAGGTCAACTTCTCTTGAACATATCGGCGGCACATTAACGGAATTGGCAGTATTTGACATCAATGTATCAAAGGTCATGATGACGAGGCAATGAGTGAATGAGAGGTCAAATAGGGTACCCAAGTCCATGGAAGCAACTGAAAGATATGAGATGAAATATCCCCACCCCGGACATGAAAGCAAAAAGTGCCATGTTCAAGAGCGACATACTGCCGTTACGGTAATAATTATGGTTCAAAAATTTTCTTTTCCCCCCGCCATTTCTGGCGAGTACCCCTGTTATTTTTAACAAGCTTGATGGGGATAGCATATGCTTGTGTTGTGACAAAATCCGATGTCATTAAGTTTTAACGAGTCTGACAAAGGAAGAACTCGGCGTCTTTTCATGTTTAGAGAGTTTGAAAAGACAACAGAAAAGGAAACTCCAGGGATGTCCTTTTTCGTAAAGTTGTGTCTCTCGGGCCCCAAAAAGTATAAAATAATACCCAAGAGAACCGCCCGATCATTACGATCGAGGAGTACTTTTCATGATTAGTGACTTTGACCTGAAAAAGTAAAAAAGCGGTCAAAACCACGTCGTTTCGTAACCACTAACGAGTTTGAAACGACAAAAACCCGGTAATCTTTTTATGTTTTAACGGTCGAAAAAAAGAACTTAAAACGACCGCCCCTTATCACCATTTAACGAGTCAAGAGGAGGGACTGGGCAATCTTTTCCTCTTTAAATGGTCAGAAAAGAGCTGAAAGCGGACCTCCATTTTTATTTTCTTTAACGAGTCAAAAAGGGAAAAATACTCGGCAATCTTTTCATATTTTACGAGTCAGAAAAGAGCGTAAAGGCGACTCGTCCTGAAGGAACGAGTGGTATAAGGGATAGCAACTGGTTCCGGTAATGGTGGAACTCACTTGAAACACGTAAAGGTTAAGAGGCTGGCTAATAAGACCACTCATCGCTGCGGTTCCTCAGGAAAGGAGAAACAACCAAGTGAAAGCATATGATCGGCCAAAAAGATGGTGGCGATGGAATGAAACAAGCAAGGCTCATCTAGCAGAATTTTAGCGGATAAAAGGCAATCACGGGATGTAAATGGGTTCATTTTTACACAAGCTTGAACCGTGGAGAACTTTGCTTGTTAAAAAAAAAATTTTTTTGCATGCCCCCAGCATGATTATACCAATCGAGGTACATGCCCCCCAAGCTTCATGGCATTCACGGAGTGGATGGAATGAAGGTTTACTTGGAAAGACTCGATTGGAGGATGCATCCCCCCGGGCTTCAGTCACGCGCCCGGGTGAGCTTCCGTCATCAGAATGACGGGGTGGGTACTGGGGCATTTCCTGTGGAGATAAGACCATTTAGGAATGGCAGATGGCTATATGTGAAGTGTGAACCGGGGAAGGAAAGTTGGTCTACGACTTTGATCGTTCTTCCTTCATGTGGAAAACAAATCACTCTGAAGAGTGAGGACACAATAGCACGTATGCGATAAATATAGTCTCGTCCAAGGAGTAAATTGTAATCTAACGGACCTTGGACTACCATGAGACCCATTTGGATAGTCTTCCCTTCTAACGTGATAGGTACATTGGGAAGAATTCCTAAAGGTCGAGTGATTTCTCGATGGAAACCTATAAGGTTTCTCATCTCAGGCAAAAGCAGTGGGGAACCAAGTGCTTCCCAAGCTGTTGAAGAAAGGATACTCACAGGAGATCCTTCATCAATAATTGTACCAGCCATAACCATGCGAAAGACTTGAACTATAATTCGAAATGGTATGGAGGCTGGTAACCGAGGATTGACTAGTTGATCCCAATTAAAGGAAATAACTAGGTTGCTTGGAGGTGGGACTGGATAGACAGCCGGATATGCCTCTAATGGACTTTCTTCCTGGTGTGAAGAAATGAGAGGGATGCTCACTTGATCATTAACATCTATGTCAATGAATAGAATTTGGACGGTGGGTTCGTCATTCTTGGCAGTGATAACATCATCTGAGGAGGTTAGTTCTGAAGGCGAAACCGGGTCACTTGTAATCCGGACCGTTTGACTGTTGTTTGGTTTGGATTCAGATGTAGGATCATCTAGGGGTGGAAGTTCTGAAAGAAAAACCGGGTCACTTGTAAGCCGGACCTTTTGACTTTTGTCTGGTTTGGATTAAGATGTAAGAGCAGCTAAAGATGGAACTTCTGTAGGCAAAACTGGGTCACTTGTAAGCTGGACCTTTTGAAAGACCGGGTCACTTGTAAGCTGGAACTGTGGAATTTCAGTTGGTTTGGACTCAGGGAGTTCATCTTTGATGATCAAGTGGTGCGTAGATGATGAACATAAATCACTTGTTCCGACCAGGGACTGGTCTGGAGCATAGGTAGGTTCAGGAAGAGAAAGTTGGCCCAAAGAGGAATCATGTTTGATCACTTGGTTAGTGGAGAGACGCTCTGCAGATGTAAAAAGACGCTGATATCCAGTGGGTAGTTGGGGTAAGGGATCCGACAGACTTGCCAAAAGACGGGAAGCTTCATCCAGAAGTGGACAAAGGCGAAGGAGATGATTACCTTCACAAAGTCGACAAGGGAAACGAACCTTCCCTTTTCTGTTACCAACTAGTAAGGTATCGTCGATTTGCGACAGTAAGGGGTGAGTCGAGTCACGGGACCATATGTCTAAGATCCTGGGAATGCCAGGACAATCAGAAAGAAAATGGTCCCCTTTGCATAATCGACAAGGAGACCGAAGCTTCCGCGGAGGAGCAGAAGGTGGTTCTATTTCTGATAGTTTCGTGGTAGATACGACCTTCCCCTTAGAAGACTTCTTCTTGTTGGTCTTCTTCTTCTTCTTCTTAGTCACCTGGTTAGTGAAATCCAAGGTTTCACCAGGCGAGGTAGAAGATGAGGACGCAGAAATAGGCGAAGAAGGGAAGGGGTCCACCTTAGAATCAACATGGTGTTGTCCGGGTGGAGGAGGTGGTGGTGGGACAAGAGTCATCACACTTGAGACCACCGAGTTTGAAAACAACCATACGGGTAAACCAATGGTCAACCCAGGCAAAGACAATGTTGCGATATACTGAACGCCAACATTTCCGACAGAAGGAAATGGGCGAGGGTTCCCATCAGGAGGAACACCTTGGCCGGTGGGCACCGGAAAGGCTGCCATTGAACGAGAAATAACCCTACTCAAGCTAACGCAAACAAAATCTAATTGGGTAGATGTTATCGTGGCCAATAATTTTTAAGACACTGAACTTAACCTTTTCATTTTTTAAGAGTCGAGAAAAGGGTAAAAGATGACTCTAGTCTCCTTCAAATATTTAATGAGCACGAAGTGACAAGACGCTCACAGGCACCTTTTCGTTTAGGGAGTCCGAAAAGGATCAAAAGTGACTGCTCTGGAATTCTAGGTAGAGGGTGTGCCAAACTTTTCGCAAAACCACAGAATACTTTTTAGGGTACGGGTGGTCGATCTTCGTGAATGCTGTGTTCACTGCATTGCGAATTGTAGGGCGGCTGACACGGCTTCCTATGGATAAAGGCTTTATTCCTATAGGGGTCTCCCAATATATACTCGACGGTACGTGGGAGCACAGTCCGTATTGGCAGCTACCGTTTCACCGTGGAGGAATCACCCAACCACTCGACGATAAACTACCAGGTTTAACGACGCCGGAACACGTCTCTAACCTAGACCTCTAGAGTGTTTGCGTTATGTTCCAATGCGTTGTTATGTTCATTGGGTTCATTTTAAAGTTTATCTTTGATTATGTTTCATTTTTTTGGTCCTACCGTATGTGATATCTCGAAAACTTCTTACATGCAAACTATATGCCGAAATTAAATCATTTGATTCGATGAATTCTATCTACAGGAAGGTTGAGATCTTTTTCACAAACGAAAACACCACTTCAACAAACAGCAAAGATCCTAATGCAGCTAATAACAAGAAACGAAATTTTGTCTTTTTCTTTTTAATAACAACAAATAACAATAAATGCTAACTACTATGATGCAAGAGATTTTTTTTTTGTTTTTCTTTCCTTTAAGATGACATGATGCATGTAAACAAATTCTAAGAGATATGCACAATCCAAGTTCAGTCAATGAAATAGAACCAATCCTAAAACACAAAATGAACCATGCAAGCAAGGAAAAACACAAAGACTAGTGAAATCCAAAGAAGCTAGAAGTGAAGTATTCAGAGTATAGAAGATCAAGCTTTAACAAATCACTGGATAAGTGCAGAACACAATCAACAAGCTGACTGGATAATCAAGAGACCGAAACTTCCCACAGAAGGCTAGACATGCAAAGTCACTAGAAATAAGCAAACAGCTGAGGGATACAGACTAAGACCAGTCAAGCAGAGGTTCAACACAGGTCCAGACGCTGAAAGAGATATATAAAGAGACTGAATGAGCTTTCCACCCACACACAGGCAAAATTTACAGAGATGGCGCGACTGTCAGCCTGCAACTTGCGCTACCACAGAATTGGCGCGAGTTGCTTTTGAGCAACGTGCGCCAACTGGCGTGACTGTTAGAGAAATAACCGCGCCAATTAAGCTTTGCCAACTAAAAAGATAAATGATACAACCTCAGGTCGGGTTGACAGTGCTCAGATGGGTCAAACAGTAAAAAATCAACTCAAAACTGACTCAGGAAGCTCATGCACTGAAGCAAGCAGAAGAAAATTAACATGCAAGACAGAAATCAAAGAGTTACTACCCAGCGGAGTCACCAATTTGTTGGTAAGGTAAATCCCCTCTGCGGACAGAGGTGATCCCACTAGCCTATCACAGAACTAGCCACAAACAAACCACGCTGCTACGCAAGTTCCTAGTTATGCATCAAAGGTGAATCAAGAAGACTAACCTGGAGTCCAACGCTGTGATTGAAGCAGAGTTGATATCCTCGCTCCCTCGCTCCAACAGATCATAAACGAACACCTGCACATGCAAAGGAAGAGACAGATACCAACATAAAAACTACCAAGGCACAACTATATTTCAGTCAGAAAGGAAATAAATCAACATATCACCATGATAGATAATGAGATTGGAACTATAATAGCAGTCGCTCATCAATTAATAAACAGGAAAAGTTACAACCATTGTTCTGACGTCGACCCTTCTCCTGGCTGGGCGAATAACTATATGTGTCTTGACATGCATCTCCTCTCCGGCAGCATAACCTCTCTAGCACTCACTAGCATTCCTCCAAGAACTCAACATCTAACACTCCATGACCAATAATCATCACTACTATCACTCAATCACCAAATCACTAGCACTAACACTAACACCAACACTAGCTTGTCCAATGCATAATGACAAGCTTATATAGATGGAGAAGGGAGGAGGATGCGATGAACCGGGACACCTTTCGCGGATTAGCAAAAGCCATAAAGATGGATAAAGCTCGACAAAAGACTGATTTTTTATTCTCAGAAAAGCTCCATGTAATGAAGGAAACAACAGTCGGACGTGCATTAAGGCAAAAAGCACAACCAAATTTGGTTGGCGCGACCGTTGCTCTAAGACAGAGCGCCAATGGTCGCGCCCTCTTTTGAGGATCTCCATCATTGGCGCGGGTAGGATACTGTGGACTTGCGCCAATGGAAAAAGAGCACTTTTTAGGGATGATCTGCAGAAGGTGTCTTCAGGGAACATGGAGTACATACTCAGGGGAACATAATGCAAGTGTTTTTAGACTTTGTCACTTCTTATAACTCCCGGAATGAGTCCTCCAAGGTACGACAAGAGGAGTAACAGGGATGGTGACAAATTACTGTGTAACAGGAAGGCTAAGGATCCCCTTACAGTTCAAGTGATGGGTGATCTAGCTACTTTAATGTCGGGAAAAGTTCCTCCTGTAAAATATGGTGACCCTGGTCACCCTATGGTCACAATACAGGTCGGAAAAACTATTGTTCACGAGTTCTGGTAGACCTAGGTGCTGCTATAAATATTATGACCCTTGAAACTGCACAGCTGCTACAGTTGAAAAATGTAATTAGAGAGACATCAACTATCCTGGAATTAGCTGATCATTCCACAATCAAACCAGAGGGGGTCATTGAAGACCTGATCATTTCAGCCAAATCTTGGAATTACCCAGCTGACTCTATTGTATTACAGACTAAAGCAAAGTTCAGGGGGCATCCTCTGATTTTGGGGAGACCCTGGCTGGCTACAATAGATGCTTTTATCAGCTATATATCAGGCTCAATGACAATTTCTAATGGATGTGAAACTAACCAGCTTACGTTGTACCCTCATGCCACACCTATGATTAACAATGATGATTTTGTATGGTTAGACTATGAGGATAATGATACTCAACCCATTTTGACCATTGGACAAGCCTTAACTCTTAAAGACACCACAGAAGATGAATTAATTAGTAAGTTTATTTCTGAACCTTCTTTAGTTACTTCTGGAACATATAATCAGTAAACTGTAATTCTGGATCCTAAAACACAAGAAAAGTTTAAATTTGAAAATCTACCTCAAACATCAACTGCGATCTCGTCTAAAAGCATGACAATAGAAATCGAACCTGGCAAAACATTGACCATAAACCCAATTTATCAGATGCTGAAACAAAACAGCTAATGAAGTTGCTCCGTGAAAACAAGGAAGCATTCGCATGGGGCTACACAGATATGAAGGGGATCTCTCCTGAATTGTGTACTCATCGTATCTATATTAAGGAAGGGGCCCGACTAGTCTGTCAACCCTAGCGGCGAATGAATCCCAATTTGAGGGAAATTGTTAAGGAAGAACTTCAAAAGTTGCTTAATGCAGGGTTTATATACCCCATATCTGACAGTGAATGGGTTTCTCCATTGGTAATAGTACCTAAGAAAAATGGGAAATGGAGAGTGTGTGTAGATTATAGAGCCTTAAACAAAGCCACTCAAAAAGATCATTTCCCCTTGCCATTTATTGATTAGGTGTTGGACAGCTTGTCAGGAAAGAATTTCTTTTCCTTTTTAGATGGTTGTAGTGGATATAACCAAATCAGAATTGCACCCCAAGATCAAGACAAGACCACGTTTACTAGTCCTTGGGGGACTTTTGCTTATAGAGTTCTCCCATTTGGACTATGTAATGCTCCAGCAACGTTTCAAAGAGCAGTGATAGGAATCTTTTCTGATATGCTTAATGATTCTTTGGAGATATTTATGGATGATTTCACTCCCTATGGTGTGACTTTTGAAGATGCATTACAAAACCTTGAGAAAGTACTTAAACAATGCATACAAGCTAATCTTTCCTTGAGTACCAAAAAATGTCATATGATGATGAACGAAGGAATTGTACTAGGACACTTCATTTCATTCCTTGGGATTCAAGTTGATCCATCCAAGGTACAGGTAATTCAGACCCTTCCCATTCCTAAAACATAAACTGATGTAAGAAGTTTTTTAGGACATGCTGGATATTGCAGAAGATTTATCAAATTTTTTTCTAAAATAGCTTCTCCTTTGTTTGTGTTACTTATGAAAACTGTTGAATTTAAGTGGACTGATGCCTGTCAGAAAGCATTTGATGAACTTAAGCATCAGTTGTCGACAACTCCTATTCTGAGGGGACCTGATTGGGAACTTCCCTTTCATATATCCTCTGATGCTTCAGATACTACAATTCGAGCTGTCTTGGGACAAGAAGAGAATAATCTTCCTTATGCTATCTATTTCATTAGTAAGAATATGACCCCTGCTGAGCTCAATTACGCAGTTACTGAGAAAGAATTTTTAGCAGTTATTTATGCTATTAATAAATTTCAACATTGCATTACTGGTTATCCTACTTTTGTTCATACTGACCACTCGGCTATCAAGTATTTAATGAATAAATTTGTTACAAATGCTCAAGTTACCAGGTGGTTATTGTTACTACAAGAATTTGATATTAGAATTGTGGATCAATCAGGGAAAGAAAATGTAGCTGCTGATTTCCTTTCTCAGATAAAAACTGATGATAATACTCCAGTAGATGATTCCTTTCCTGATGAATACTTGTTTGCAGTATCTGCTCACTCACCATGGTATGCAAACATTGCCAATTATCTGGTTGCAGGGAAGTTACCATCACACCTATCACATAGGGAGAAAACAAAGATCATTCAACAAAGTGCTCGGTATAGCTGGATAAATGGGTGTCTTTTTCATACAGGAATTGATCAGGAAATCCGAAGATGCATTAGAGAAGATGAAGTTTATGATATACTGAAGGCTTGTCATGATGGCCCTTGTGGTGGGCATTTTGCTGATAAGAGAAAAACACATAAAATTCTCAGGATGGGTTATTATTGGCCCTCACTTTTCAAGGAAGCAAAGAAATATGTCAGGGCCTGCGACAATTGTCAGAGAATGGGCCAACCCAATCATAGAGATGAAATGCCACGGAACCCCCAGGTAATACTTGAACCCTTTGAAAGATGGGCTCTAGATTTTGTAGGGCCCATCAATCCTCCGTCCAAGCAAAGAGTTTATATATTGGTTTGTAGAGATTATATGACTAAATGGGTGGAAGCTAAGGCACTTATTAAAGCTAATGAAGAATCTGTTTTAACCTTTTTATTTGAAGAAATCTTCGTTAGATTTGGAGTGCCTAGAGAACTAGTCACAGATGGAGGACCTCCTTTCAATTATCATCGTTTTAAAGCTACATTTCAAAAATATCATATCAATCATAAAATGACTACACCTTACCACCCCCAAGCTAATGGTCAGGTGGAAAGTACAAGTACAGTCATAGAATCTATTTTAATAAAAACAGTGAAGGAGAATAGGAAAGATTGGTCTCAAAGATTTTCTGAGGCATTATGGGCTTACAGAACTACCTGGAGAAACACTACAGGTTTTTCACCCTATGAATTGGTTTATGGTAAAAGTGTTGTTTTCCCTGTGGAATTTGAAATTAAAACCTTAAGAACTGCTTTAACTGTTAACCTTGATTTGACTGATGCACAGACAGCTAGGTTGCAACAGTTGCAGGAATTGGATGAAAAAAGGTTGGATTCCATCCATCAAACAACTATGATTCAGCAGAAAAGAACCAGGTGGCATGATAAAACTATTAAGCATAAGCAGTTCCAAAAAGGCAATTGGGCTTTATTATATGATTCCAAGTTTGAAAAATTTCAAGGGAAACTACGAACAAGGTGGTTGGGACCTTACGAGATAGATACTGTTTTTCCAAATGGTACAATAAGGCTCCTAACAATTGATGTTCCAGAACACCATTGTTAGTGAATGGGTATCAGCTCTGTTTGTACCAGCAACCTATTTCTAAAGAGGATTTTAAAACCACTTGTATGGCAGATTCACATTGTATCTTTTTGGGGGAGTTTGTGATCCAGATTTAAACATGAACACAATAGATTACAGAGATAACCATAAATACAGAGATGAGATAACCATAAATACTGAGATGCAGCAGAAATAATACTTCATTTCATTACTGTAAAATACTGAAATATGCTTACAAATAGAAATGGAAAGAAACCAGCTAGGGTGATGGTAGCTTATCTCTGAGAAGAGATGTGGCGGCTACATGCCTCTGAACTGTTTCGAACTGTCTTACAATGAGGCTCGAAGGCCTATTTATTGTTGAGAAACAATGGAAAACCCTTCACATCCCGAAACCTAACCCTAGAAGATGAAACGCCAAATTGTGGGCCCCGTTTGGGTAAATTGGTACATCAATTTCCCGGGGTCGTAACTTTGGCATACGATCTCCGTTTGACGCGTACGATAGCTCGTTAGAAAGATCTATCCGAGAACTACCACTTTGGGAGGCAACATGGGTCCATGCAACATGGGTCCATGGACCCATGTTGCCCGGTCCATGGACCCATGTTGCCCCAGATTCCCAAAAAAACGTCGTTTAGGGCCTCAAAACGGCTCCGGAAGTTCAGGACCCGAAAAACTGCTAAAAATAGTAAACTGTGCTACAATTTAGGAAACTGAAAAAGCTGAAAGAGACAGTTGTGGGGGTCCAAATGGGATAGGTGGGTGGCCACCAACATCCACCTAGATCATTCCTCCCCCCTTAGGAAGCAATGGTCCCCATTGCGTGGAGTTCCTCCATCTGCTGAACTTGTCCTGCAGTCTCTGATGTGTCCAGTGATGGTGGGAAGCATGGTCGACGATGGTCCACATTGAACATTTGGTGCAGGCGAAGGAATGGAGGAATGATGTGCTCCAAAGCATTGTTCCCCATAGCCTTGGTACTGCTGTAAGGACCATGTCGGAGTGATCTGAGCTTCTGATGGGTTCTGGTAAGGCGTTCTTTCTGTCGATGCAACCAGACTTTGTTGCCCACCTGAAACTTGTGTGGTACCCATGTGGGTGAGGAGAAGTTGTTCCTGTGTTTTGTCATGACCGTATTCCTTTGCTGCTGCTGCTGCGTAGAGGAACCCTTTGTAGGGGTCATGGATGTAGCAACGATCTTCCCCTTACTTTGGGAGTGAACCAGACAGATGAATTTCCTGGTCTGTGATATGAGCTTGCTGCCTATCTTGGTAGTGATCAAAGATGTGGCGGTAGGTGGGGCTACCTCCGGGATCCTGTATAATGAATTATTCAAAGAAATAATGACAGCACGAGGCCTTGACTCATACACAGCATGTCGCCTCCACAAGTATGGTTGGCCTAATAATACATCACAAACATCCAGAGGTGTAACATCACACAATACCTCGTCTGTGAAGGGTTTGATGCTGTATGGAAGGCGGCACTGCTGGCGAACTTTCAGATCTCGTCCTTCGTGAAGCCACCCGATACTGTACGGCTGCGGGTGTGGTGTAGTCGGTAGGCCCAACCGCTTCACGACCTCTGCTGAAACCAGGTTCTTTTGGCTACCACTGTCGACAATGAATTGTAGCGGCGAACCCTTCACCCACATCTGTGAGTGGAAAAGACGCTCTCCCTCTTCTGGATTTTCGGGCTCATCTTTCTGGATCTTGGCAGTGGCAACAGTGGCGCTGGGATCCGTATCAATGATCTGCTTCCCTTTTCCATTACCCCTGTCGGGTTCTGGCTCAGGGTCGGAACATGCATCTGATTCGAAAGCCTTCAACTCAGCCACCAGCGACTGCTTGGTCCGACACTCACTTGTGTTATGAGTGGGACTCTTGTGGAACTCACACCACTTTCCTGTGTCCTTCTTCGGCTTCGTGGTGTTGTTCTTTTCTTGTGGCTTCGACAGGTTGTCTTGGGTCACCCCGCCTTGGCTTTGTCCTTTGGGCTTTGGATTTGCAGATCCAAAGTCTCGCTTCTTCTGTTTGAACTTTTGCTCGATTTTGACAGCGTATCGGTATGCTGTGCCAAGTGAGGAGATGTTCAAGAACCCCATCTCTTCCTGGATGTATCTGTGTAGGCAGCCGCGGTATTTGAGTACCAGATGCAGCTCAGAATCTTTGATACCCAACTGTGTGCGAAGGGTATGAAAAATGTTTGTGAACTCCGGCACATCTTGGTCTCGTCCCTGCCGCAGTGTGGTCCATTTGATGTATTTGTCCTCATAGCTTCCGACAGGGTAGTACTGCTCCTTGATGGCATCCCGGAAGTCATTCCAAGTGGGTGCGGCTGAAAATAGTGAGCCTGTACTTTCATCCTTCTGCTCGCAGTAGGTTTCCCACCAGTCCTTGACATGGGGGGCTGCTTTGAGAAGAGCGAAAACAATCTTTTCCCGACTTGAAAATTCGTGAACAGAAAAATACCCATCTAGCAGATTTAACCATTTATCTACGGCATCTGCTTCTATTTGACCCTCGAAGATGTGGATTTCAAAATTAACTTGTACCTTGAAGGGTGTGGCATTTCTAGAGTTGCTGTTGGAAGCTGATGCGTCGCCTCTGGGTAGCCGCTGAAGGATCTGCGCAAAGCTATCCATCATCGCGTTCCTTTGCCGCTCGAGCGCTTCTTCGAGCAAGATTTTGATAGGATCTCCTGCCCCCTCGTCTTTCTTCTCATCCGCCATGGGAGGCCGTCGAGATTTGCGAGGCTGGTCTTGCAAAGGTTCGACCAATTCAAGCCCTAACTCCTTATATCCCGACCTCGTTGGGGACATGCAAAGAAAAACAGAGAAAAAGCAGACCGCTCTGATACCACTGATCCGGATTTAAACAGGAACACAATAGATTACAGAGATAACCATAAATACAGAGATGAGATAACCATAAATACTGAGATGCAGCAGAAATAATACTTCATTTCATTACTGTAAAATACTGAAATATGCTTACAAATAGAAATGGAAAGAAACCAGCTAGGGTGATGGTAGCTTATCTCTGAGAAGAGATGTGGCGGCTACATGCCTCTGAACTGTTTCGAACTGTCTTACAATGAGGCTCGAAGGCCTATTTATTGTTGAGAAACAATGGAAAACCCTTCACATCCCGAAACCTAACCCTAGAAGATGAAACGCCAAATTGTGGGCCCCGTTTGGGTAAATTGGTACATCAATTTCCCGGGGTCGTAACTTTGGCATACGATCTCCGTTTGACGCGTACGATAGCTCGTTAGAAAGATCTATCCGAGAACTACCACTTTGGGAGGCAACATGGGTCCATGGACCCATGTTGCCCTAGATTCCCAAAAAAAACGTCGTTTAGGGCCTCAAAACGGCTCCGGAAGTTCAGGACCCGAAAAACTGCTAAAAATAGTAAACTGTGCTACAATTTAGGAAACTGATAAAGCTGAAAGAGACAGTTGTGGGGGTCCAAATGGGATAGGTGGGTGGCCACCAACATCCACCTCGATCAGTTTGCTACCCCTCATTACACCTAATTTTTCTATTATACATTTTTATTAGATTAGATTTCTTAACTAATAATCCCTGTCAAGGGCTGCTATGTTACAATTTATTATTTTGCAGGTCTTAGACTCGGAGGCTGGCTAAAGGAACAATTGCATTGCAAGCAGGATCAGGTTTCAGTTTGGGAAACATTGCCATTCCACTTCAATTCATAATCCATCCCCTCATACTACCCTTCAGCAACATTTCCTATTTTTCCTTAACAGCAACATCTCTTTTTCCCGTTGCTGAAACACCAATCTTTGCCCATTTCCCCCTTGCTGAAACACCAACTTTTCCCCCATTTTCTCCATTGTTGAGACACCGATTTCTCCATTGTCGAAAGACCAACTTTTTTCATCTTTCCGAAAAAGCATCAATTTTTCCATTTTTCCGTAATTGAGGCATCAATTCCTCTCAAAAACGACCAATACATATCACTTTCCATTGAGAGAATCAGCCATTTATCCTAATAATTGTGTTCCTTCACTATTACCTCCTGTGAATAGAGAAATCCTTTCATATAAATACCCTCGTATCTTACAACCCCTTTTTCATAACCATTGGTGATCTATTAATGACGAAATTATACTTTCAGCACAACAATCGAAGGTAAAACGTGAGGTATGCTCGTTTATGTGTGAATATTAAACTATAGTTAATGAGAAGATTCTGATATGATTGTCGAAATCGCCATACATTCAAACTTATCATTTTAGCCGCAGTTGGGGGGAATATCAAAATCTTGCAATCATTACCCGATATGCCAATCACCATCGTTTTTACTATGACCGTGTCTCGTCACCCCATCTCTGTCTTATTATGTCATAACCTCATTTGCAATATCTTACTCTGTCTCGGCTGCGGTAACTCGGCTCTGTATTGTGCATTTTACTGAACCGGTAACTATGGGAGGTAACGCTGTTCGAAATGAACCTGGTTCAACGGCTCTATTGGAATTACACCCAGAAGCATATCAAATTTTTCTGCAAGCAGGCTGGGTGGACTATTTCCGAAGGCTCCAGGAATTTGATTCTCAGCAAGTCCTGGAATTCACACGTAATTTAAAGGAAGGTTACTCTACTGTTCAGGGAGTGCGAATTCCAGTAACAGAGGAAGATATAGTGCAGGTTTCAGGATTACCAGCCGATGGCATTCGTTGGTTCAGTCGTAAACACATCATTCTGAACACACAGCAAGATTTTCTTCTACCTGGGGAACAGGTCGAACCTAAAGGCAAGGGTGTTGCACTGCATTCGTTACCACCTCCATGGCCAAAGGTTGCAGAGTTTGTCAAGCACTACCTCACCTATGAAGGACGTTACCAGGTAGTGTACCAGCATGACTTTGTGTTGTTGAATCATTTAAGACATGGTCATTTATTAAATATGCCATACTATCTGCTTGGGTGTCTAAAGAATATGTCACATTATTCCATGAATGCAAAGTACCCACTCCTCTCCCTCACTCACCATCGCTTGGTTCAACTTCTAATTCAGAGGGGCTTTGCCCTGCAGAATCCTCCTCCCCTTAACAACCCACCCCAGGAAGCTGCTGAAGTTCCTCAACCAGCAGCCGAAAACCCTCAAGAAACTGCCGAAATTTCTCAAGCAGCAGCCGAAACTCCCTAATTAAATGTTGAAAATCCCCAGCCACCCATGACAGTTATTCCAATTGACCCCTCCATTGCATCAACCCCACCCCATAATTTACCTGAATCATCCACCCCCACGGTCCATATCCCCAGTGATGATTTAGACGACGACATTCCCCTTGCTAAGCTGAAAAGGAAAAAGCAAGAAAAGGTTGTGCCCCCATCAAAAAGATGAACAAGGGCCTCAATTAAAGAAGCTATCACTTCTAATGACCCTCCTACCCCAAAGAAGGCTACCCATAAGAGAAAAACCATTGCTTTTCCTACCTCCTTACCTCGAAGACGAAGGAGGACGTATTTTGAAATAGCAACTGAGACTGCCACCCCAAAATTCTCCACCTATTATCCTAAAACCCCATACCCCACCAGACCCTGAATCCTTACCTTCCTCACCCTCGGGTACCGAAATGAAAAATGTTCAGGATTTTGTGACATTATTCCTTTTAGAAGACACAGCTGCTCCACAAGAACCAACTGTTGATTTATCAAAAGTAGACACCCAAGACGATGTACAACATGTAGCTATCCCACAAGAACTAGCTACTGACTCAACAGGTGTTACACAAGAACCACCTGTTGAGGAACAAAAGATAGATGACCTAGAGGTAGCTGCCCCACAAGAACCAGCTACTGACTCAACAGGTGTTACACAAGAACCACCTGTTGAGGAGCAAAAGATAGACGACCTAGAGGTAGCTGCCCCACAAGAACCAACTACTAGTCCAGCAGGTGCTACACAAGAACCACCTGCTGATGATCATGATCAGGAAACAGATCAGGACGTAGCAGCTACTGACTCAGCAGGTGTTACACAAGAACCACCTGTTGATAAACAGGAAATAGATAATCAACATGTAGCTGTCCCACAAGAACTAGCTACTGGCTCAGCAAGTGTCACAAAAGAACCACCTGCTGATGACCATGACCAGAAAACAGACCAAGACATGGCTGCTACTAACGCAACAGTTGATACACAAGAACCACCTGCTGATGAGCAAAGTGTAGATAACCAGGGTACTACTCGAATTGTAGCTGTTGCAGAAGAACCAGCCACTCAGTGGGCTAACATGCAAAATTCTCATGCTCAAGAGGATATAGCTGTTACAGAACTAGTTGATGACCCAACAGTTGTCACACAAGAACCACCTGCTGAGGATGCAAATAATGAAGCTGCCACCAAACAACGATCCTCCCATCCACTTGAACTAGCTATAGAGACTGTAACTGCTACAAAAGGCCCTGTCATGTTAGCTTCCCTTCAACAAGAAAATGAGTTTCTGAAATCTGAGATTGAGGTTTATAAGCAGGAGTTAATGAGGGCAAGGGAAGCCTATGAAAAAGAACTTAATCTGTATACTTTAGCTCAAGTAGCATCTGTAGCTGAGAAAAGTGCAGAAAAGGATCGATACAATGAATACATGTGCAGCCAATGTGGTGATCTCTATTCTCGAGCTGGTTATAAGATAATCGAAGTCCCATTGCCTAGATCCACTCCTACAGTTACTCCTGTTATAGTTAAAAAGGAACGCCTTGATGTTACACAAGAACCAGCAGGGCCTTCAAATATTTCTAAAGAAGAAGTGAAACCGCAAGTATCCCAGCCTACCCTAGTCATTAAAGCTGAAAATCCTGCACCAAAGTCTGCAAAGACGATGTTTACCTAGACTGAACCTCGGTGTGCAGAGACTATCTTCACTCAAACCTCAAGCATTCAAGAACTCAGGGATATATGGAAGAAAGAGTATGCCCTGTCACAAGAAAAGGCATTGCAAGAACATAAATCATTATGGCAGAATCATGTATATAGAAATTAGGAAGTCCTGGAACAGTTCCATGCACAGCATAAGGAAAACAAGGAGTTGAAAACTAGACTGTCTCTTATCTTTGAGTTGGTTCAAAGACTTTTGGACACCAGGAAACCATCTTTTAACTATTCTGTGTTTCTAGCAGAATGCCTAGCATTCTTCCAAGTAAAAGTAGTCAGAGATGGACGACCTCATGAGGTGTCTACACCCCAGCAGTTTATTGAAACCTTTGCAGCAGCATCAGTCAGTGAACATAATCTATTATGTGAACTCTATCTCCATAATGAAGCCATGCCGGAGGATAGAAAGCTTAATTTGATTCCTATGGCTGGTGACATTCAGATTAGAGCCTTTGTCTCTTTCATGGCCAATCAGCTCACGTGGCAAAACGCTTTCCTTTCGGCGAAACATAACAAAGAAAATCGCCTTTTGTGGATCCGAGCTGAACCATAGAATGCTGCTGTTTTCGTTGCTGAACATCATCGAGTTATAGGAGAACCAAGAATGACTGAGAATATCAGAGAATTACAGGGAGAAGTGTTAAAGGAGTGTCAAAAGTATGTCAAAAAGAAAGGACCTCTTGCCATACATGCAAACAATCTATTTTGGGAACATTGCCCTAGGGAGAGAAGGGAATATCATCCCTTTAACCCTCTTAATCTTCAGGCAGTAATTTCATGAATACCTAATTATGTTAAATGTGTTCAACAGTGTGGCGAAAAGTGGTTGGGTTATCATTTTCATTTCCCACTTCTCTGGTTGCCAATACAGCAATATAAGGCCTACTTCAAGGTGTCCAAAAAGGAGGAGCTTGCAGCATGGCAGAGATTACAGAGTGTCCAGGGCTTCAGAGATTCGGTTGATAGCACCTTCTATACTTACTGTATAAGTAATTTGCACTGTACATCCCAGTACTCCGACTCAGACTCAGAGTAAATGTTGCATGGGGACATGCAACTGCTTCAGTTGGGGGGGATGTTAGGACCTCATATTGTCCCTTTTTGACCATACATTTTGCCATGATATCATCCTTTTCAACCTATATTTAAAAGTCCTTGTTAGTGTTTTAACCCAATTATCCCAAAGGTATGCAATGATTCTTCTCATCACTATACGTTTAATTATTTAGCATATAATCACGATATCTTCATAGTTAATCTTTAAATTGTTAAGTTGCTGAACAGTTAAAGAATGATGTGCAGTCCGCGTTGCTGAAACTGCCTGGAGTTTGCAAGACTATTTTTGCAGTTGTTGAAACAGTAAGAACGGCACGCAAATCTCGAAGCTGAAACAATTGAGATTTGCATTCTAAATTTGACAAGCAACAGAGGAACCAGACTGATCACCGAGGAAGCTGTTGCACTGGATGGAATGCCCATAATCTAAAGACAATATTACTGTAACAACATTTGGTTGACGGGAAACTGATTTCCCTATTTTTGTATAATGGGTTAAAATAGAATTTATAATGTAAATCTTTTGTAATAGATGTCTCCTCTTTATAAAGAAGAGACATCTACATTAGAGGGGGGAACAGACTGTGGAAAAAGGCTCAGTTGAAGGAACAGGACTAGAATCATTTTTTTGTAATATGACATGTTGACGGATGAATAAAATTTTGTTCAAAACATCTTTTTCTAGTTCTTGTCTGCTAGGGAATCTTGTGAGAAGGATAGGGCCCACCTTCAACACAAGATTCACCCACTATATTTCTGCAGTGTGTCAAGTGTGTCTTTTATTCATACCTTGTTAACAAGTACTGTTTACTGAATATTGTTTATAATACCTTTGCTGAAACTCTGTTTCTTTCTCAATTGATTATTGTTCAAAGTTAATTCATGAGTGTTTCACCGGTGATTAAGTTACAGAGTGAATTGGCAAGCTAGATAATCAGAGGCAGGTGCTGAAGATTCCCGCTCTGGGGATAGGGTCCTGATTCTCTGTTACAACATAGCCATTGTTTTCCTTTGCAGATTGATTCTTTTTCCATTATATGACTCTTTGAATGAAATTAAGCATTCTTTGATAGTTATCTACAATAGAGTGTATTTGCTGTAATTCAGAGTGGAGCTTTAGTTTGTTAAATTGAGGTGTGATTTGTTTGTACTACAACTTTTGTTGCTTTTAGAATTGAGTACATATAGTGCGTAGTTGCCTTTGAAATAACAAGACTTCCCTGGGTTGACAATTTATGTAGCACTTTGTTGTTTAAACCAATAAGCAATTAAAGTGACAAACAACCACCTGCTAGGCCATCGTGCATTTCTTTCAAGACATGATCAACATCATCCTTTTCCAAACACCTCAGCCAGATTCCATCATAATTTTTTCTGTATAATGTGTCATTGGCCAAGTGATACTGATTAGATTTCAATCTGAGCGCTCTCCTTTGTGATGCATCCATGTGTTCATGACATGATCCCTGTGTTAGATAAAAGTGTATGTCGTAATACCACGACTCAGGATCTAAAAAGGCTCTTGACGTTTCACACTCACACATCAACGTCTCATTGATCCATAGGGGCTCCTCCCTAAGTTCTACTTGTTCATTTTTCATGTTCTGCGCTTCTGGTTCTTCGGATGCCCCTTCTTTATCCGCTAAGGCTTCTGCTGCTAGCTTGCACAATCCCTAGCCTCGAACTATCTTTGTTGGCTTAATCTTGAGGTCGAACTCTTGAAGTGTTGTTATCCAATTCCTTCTCTATTCACCCATTTCCTCTTGCACGAAGAGGGCTCTTATAGTAGGATGGAGAATGATTACTTTAGTCTTGGCCTTTAATAAATAAGGGCGGAAGTGTTTTACGGCTTTAAAAACTGCAAAGCCTTGTTTCTCCACGTTTGGGTAGTTCAGTTCTGCTCCCTGAAGATTAGAGCTCATATAAGAAATAGGGACTTCGTTGCCATCATCATTTTTTTGAGTGAGGATTGTGACATATGAAAGATCAGAAGCAAAAGTGTACAAGAATAATTCCTTGTCAAAATTGGGGCTAACCAATGCATGAGCTTCTACGATGGCTTCCTTGATTTCCTGAAACGATTTCTTAGCTTCATCGCTCCACTTATACACAATGTCCTTTTTCATCATTAGCTGCATGGGATGCACTATTTCTGCGAACCCTGAAACAAATTTCCTAACGAAATTAATCTTCCCAAAGAAAGATTGCATTGCCCTTTTATTTGTAGGGGGTTGTATTCTCATGGTGTTCTCTACTCTTTCAGGATCAATAACAATCACTTCTTTAGAGAGGATATGACCCAGTAGTTTCCCTTCTGTGACTACGAAGATGCTCTTCTTGGGATTCAACAATATTCCATATCTTTGGCATCTTTCGAAAATTTGTTTCAGGTGATAAATATGATCCCTTATGTGATATGAATACATAGTGATGTCATCCATGTAAAGCACTACTGATCTATTAATCAACCCTCAGAAATATATGTCCATAGATCTGTGGAATGTGGCACCCGCATTAATAAGTACAAAAGGAATTTTACGATATGCGTAGGTGCCCCATTTAGTGTTGAAGGTTGTCTTAAGCTGATCCCCATTAGATACCAACACTTGATTATATCCTGAAAACCCATCTAATAGGGACAACATTCCAAACCCAGAAATGCACTGAAGAATGTGTTCCATAGAAGGGACAGGGTAGTTATCCTTTTGCGATGCTTTGTTTAGGTTTCTAAAATCGATACACAGCCTGATGTCTCCTTTTTTCTTTCTTACTGGCACGAGATTGGCTACCCAATAGGTGTGTTTGACCGGAAAGATGATTTTAACATCCAATTTTTTTTTTAATTCTTTCTTCACCAACAGTTCTAGGCTTGGATGCATCTCACGAAGCTTTTGTTGGTAGGGCCTAGCCTCCTTTTCCAAGGGAATTACATGCTGCATAATGCTGGTATCAAAGGTTTTAGGTATCCATATGTCCATGCAAAGACGTCCTTGTATTCTTTAAATAGCTTGACAAATGAAACCTTTTCTTGTGGAGAGCACCCTAAGCCCCAAATTGACATTTTTTGGGTCTTCTTGGGTTCCAAGGTTGACTGGTTCATACTTCATGGATGAGCTATGCATTTTGCAGTTAGTCGGATTTTTGAATTTATCATGCAAGTCATACAAGTGCTCCATCTTGACAACTGACTTGGGAATCATATTGAAATGATCCTTTTCCTCATCTTCCCTCTCATTCATAAGCCTGCCATGCTCTTTTTCATCAATGACTACATTCTTAAATGTCTTCTCGTAGTGTAAGAACTCCAATATTTTCTCGTCATCTTCAAACACCTGTCAATTTGAGATGTTATCAGGCACGAATGGTCTAAAAATCAATTCAACATAACATTTGTTCTTCTTTAATCTAAAATCAGGCAAAAGTTTTGCAGCCATATCAGCAATCAGATCGGCATATTGGTTTTGTCCTCAAGTTATGTATGTGATATTAAAAGAATAAAAAATGTAAATTAAGTTCCATACCTCATGTTGGTATCTTACCAGGTGTGGCGAATTGCAGTGTATCCTCTTCCTTACCTAGTCCACAATTATCTGCGAGTCACCAAAAACTTTAAGATTTTTTACCTTCATATCAATGGCCCTTTTCAAGCCATGCAGCAAGCCTTTGTATTCTACCGTGTTGTTGATGCACATGAACTCCAAATGACTGGCCATCAGATGTTGGTTCCCTTGTGGATCAACGAGAATTCTCCCAGCACCTACACCTTCAAGGTAGTTAGAGCCATCAAAATAAAGTGTCCAAAATATAGAATCTAGTGTTACATCAATTGAATTGCTTCCTACGAACCTAGTTCTATCATCTACTATATTACAAGGTGGTTCATCAGTTGAACTACAGGGGAGAGATTCCAACTGTGTGTTTATTAGAGTTTCTTCAATTGTTTCTGCATGGAATTCTCCAAAACAGGTTTCCGTGGCACAAACATTGAAACTATAATTCCCAAGGATAGAATTGGTAAACATTACAGGTTCATTTAGGGCCATTTAATTCCATCACCACATACTTCATGTCTCTTTAATGATCAACTCTCATCATATCAACCTTCCCCTTCTAAGGCAACAAGAGATGGGACCAATCAGTTGAGAAATATCCATTCAGTTTTGCTGACCAGTCCCTACTAAGCAGCATTCCATAAGCCTCGGGTATATCGACTACCACTATATCAATTACTTGTGTGTATTGTGGTTTAGCAGCCATCCGAATCAACACATCTTTCAATTCCCCAATTACTTTCACATTTGTCCTGTCCAATTGCATAATTCGAATCCTAGTTTTCTCGAGTATCATATGTAGTCTTTTAGCAACAGCGTAAGGCATCACAGTGGATGAGGCACTGAAATCTACCAAGAAATTGTGTACATTCATGTTGAGGATTTCAAATGTGATAAGGAAGGGTGGAGTCATGGATTTTGATTTCCTCCCTATCATGACTGCATTTCCATCTTAGGGGTTTCGATTCATTTTAGACAGAGTGGCTTCCATAGCTGATGGTATTTGGGCTGTACTAGGAGTACTAACAGGTCTGGACACTGACTTCTTGGTTTGGTTGCTCGGGATGGTGGGAGGTTTGCAATTCCGTTCATTCATAGCTTTCAAGAGCATATCTCTTTGCTGCATTAATTTTAGCAAATCGAAGTATGTTATATTAGCCCTAGATTTCTTAAGATCATCCACAACATTGTAATCAATGTTATAAATAGGATAGGGCAGAGTAAACATACCGTTTTGCCGTTCTTGGGTGGGAGTTTACCATTTTGAGTCACCTTCATTGCAGTGGGAGATGTGTTATCTTTCTCTGGATGGTTTGCAACTGAGTACTCTTGGGATCACCACTAGGTCTACCTTTCTCAACAGGAAATTTGGGAGTGGATGGCTTCAAAGGGTGAACATCTTTCTTTGTCTGGTCTATAGGCTCATCACACTCGCAAGTGGCCCCTTACTTCATGTGTGGATTTCATTAGTGTGGATTTCTGTCGTATTATCTCCTTCATCATCATCGTTCTCATTTGTATAGAAATCCCACAGTACATTGATTTGAGATTCTTCATCCAAGGGCTCTTCTACTTGGTATTCTTCCTCATTTTCTTGTTCTAGCTCCAGCTCCACTATAGGTTCTTCGTTGTTAAGGAGCGATCCGATAAGAGCCAACTCTTCCATATTTAAATTCCCTTCATTGGGTGGAGTAGGCAGTGCAAGTTGACCCTGACCACTTTCTGTATTCTTACGATAGAAAGGTTTGTACGATTTTCTGTTGTTATAATCTCCTCCATTCCCGCCCGTACTCTCTCCAGAATTCCTTTTCATATCGATAACTTTGTTTGTCAACTTCTTAATGATCCAATGCAAACCTTCCACATCTGTGGTATCATTTTCTTTGCTTTCAACCCCTTTGTTATCACTCCCATTATGCTTCTTGGATGCTTGAGAGGCTTTCTTTTCTCCGGTTGTATGATGGCATGTTGTGAGACTGATCATTTCATTCTCGACTTTTACTGCTTCATCGATAGCACCCCGTCAGGTTTGTGTGTTACTCCATTTGACCCACATCGCAGTCGGGACAGGGAGAGTAGTGATGTAGAATTCCATGAGCACCTCCTCAGTAGGTCTAGCGTTAGCTGGGATTCTGTTGAACAAAGTGTTGAACCGGATGTTAAAATCCTTGACCTTTTCTTTGGTTTCCATTTTCAAATGGGATAGTTCTAAAACTAAGGCCGCAGGTGTTTTGTCATCGCCATACTTGTCTAAAAAGGCATGTTGAAAGGTAGCCCATAAGGTGATCGATCATGTTCTCAAGCTAAAGTACCATGTGGAAGCCACACCAATCAGGGTGAAAGGGAATAGGGACATACTATATCTTCATTGGCTACCCCCAACATGCACATGGCTAGGAAGAAAGAGTGAATATGGTTATCAGTAGTGTCTCCCTTCTCAGGGTCAAATTTCGGTAGTACTCTTTCTGCATTCTTGGGTAAGGGATGCTGCTACCCAGGTACCGCTACAACGTCTTGAGCGAGCTAGGGAGGAAGTGCTCCCAGAGGAGGTGGGAGTTGGTTCCCACCCGGTTGAAGCTGATTCCCACCTAGAAGGGGAACGTTAGCCATATTATGGATAAGGAGGTTCTGGTTGAAGGTTTCTTCGAGGTGTTCTTTATTAGGACTTCCCAAATTGAGCCAGGGATTACCTTCAGAGAGTGGATCCTCAGGAATTTCTTCCCAAGGAGTGTCGATACTTTGCAAGGACTCTAGCACAATATCTTCAAGAGACAGGGCTACGGAGGTCTCTTCGTTTATGGAACAGATCCTTGGCTTTCTTTTAGTTTTCAAAGGTAAATATTGAAAGATGGGGAGCTAAGAGAGGGAATGAGTGTAAGCCCAAGTAAGTACTCTGACTGGTTGTTCCTGAGTGACAGGTACTCCCACAGTGTCTCTTCTTCGAAATGAGGCTTTTCCAAATGGGAGGAAGTATCTTTTCGACCTTTACGATCCATGCATTAATCTTTTTGAATCCATGAAATTTATAGATGAAATCATAAAAAGGTGTGGACGACAGTTCAGACCCTCCTTCTAGTGCCAATTTGTTGACATGGAAAATTTTCGCTATACCAACAAGGGGAACTAACCCGACCACAAACCCCAATTAGATCTACTTTTGTTTGGGATGGCTAGCTCGAACGAGTTTTAAAGGATCCTGTAAACTGTTAAAGGTGTTGAGAGATTGCTTCCTGGGGGAAGAATTCAATTTAAATCAACAAAAGAAACAACTAATCTATATGTATCAAATCCTATCTACACTACTTCTAACTACTCTAGTCTAGTCTTAACTATCCTAATCTATCCTACAGGAGCATAACAAAAAGAGGTTAAACATCATATATAGATTCCAAGTCCAAATGAATCAAATACTAGTTCACATAAGAACAAGGTTGTATAAATCCTAATTGCAATCCAATTACTTATACAGGAATCCTATTCATGTCCATACAAATAACACTTGCAATTGATGTTTAACGTAGTTTTGAATCAACAACCTTTCATGAGTTAAGCATGCTATTGAATTATATTCGAATAACCAAGAATAACTATGAACTATATGTTATCAATATGCATAAAGCAAAACACATTTATCTTTATGCCAGCAACAACGCTTTGATTCTAAACACATGAAAGCAGAGAAAATAAATGTGAAACAAAAGGCTCTTTCTCGACCAAACAATCTTCTTTATTCACAATAAATCAAAGTTGTTCTGCTGAAAAAAGTATTGATCTCATCTCTGGAGGTAATAATTATGCAGCCGGGAATGACTTTCCCTCTTCCCCTCTTTTCACCTCCCCTCTTTTCATTACAAAGATCAAAATATATAGATGAGAATGCTCGGTGAAACTGCTGACATGTCAAGGTCACCTTTGCTGGAGCGTTCTACTTCCTGGGGAATGAATGGATGTCGATGGAATAGAGAATGAATGCATATCATTTCTTTGCACTTGTGTGAAGTGGCCATCATTCCCTATCATAACCTGAAGGAAATTGAAGATGTTGCACTCATCAACCCACATCTGGCATGCTTTGAGGTGTATCTAGAGGAAATTACATCTTGATGGATCAGCGCTGCCATGAGTGCTTCAATTTCGCCTCTCATCTCTGATCCTCGCCTGCAGAGATATTTAATCATTAGCTATGGATATAAAAAATATAACATAAATGCCTAAAAACATAAACCTTTCATTTGTTAAAACTTTCGTAAAATCGCAAGGAATAAATGTGAAATAATAAACCCCTGGTTCAGCTAGGGTAGCGAAGCGATCAAGTCACAATCGCACATTGTAGTGGTCATTCACAATGCAACATCCCCTTGGTTTCATCGATTGCGATATGCAATGGCTGGAAGTGGATTTTCCTTTGGAGACCTAGCCCACAACATTATTCGAATACACAGGAAAACATGGGAAAACTCGCGGCCAGGCCATAAGGCTAGACTTCAAATGATATATACCCAAGCCTATAGTTATTGTCGGGTCTGCCACATCGCATCGCAATGCTTCAATGGCGAGTGAATGGACCTTGGGGTTTCATTGAAGCCCGATTGCGATATGCGATGGGGCTCCAGACCCGAAATATGTATATGTTGTGCTTAATAGCCCTGACGGGTCCGCAATGTAAGACTTCTCTTTGAAAACCCTGGGCCTCAATACTTTATCGAATACACAGGAATACACAGAAAACTCGCGTCCGGCCATAAGGCTAGACTTGAAATATTATGCAGTGGGGTCTAGAGTTATCATCGGGTCTGGAAGACAGAGGTGCGCCTTATATATAAGCCCTAGACCCTGCCGATTGTGATATGCGATGGGGCTCCGGACCTGAAATATATATGATGTGGTTAATAATGCCATTGGGTCTAGAGTACAGGTGCGCCTTATATATATATATATATATATCTATATATATATATCTATATATATATATATATATATATATATATATATATATATATATATATATATATATATATATATATATATATATATATATATATATATATAGATATATATATATATCTATATATAGATGTATATAGATATATATAGATATATATATAGCCTTGGAATCCCGCCAATTGCGATATGCGATGGGGCTCTGGACCCGAAATATATATAATGTGGTTAATAATGTCGTCGGGTCCGGTGCCTTATGGTATGCATTGTGTTGATTGCAATAGGCGGAAAAAGGGTGATTTATGCATGTTTGTGAAGCATTTCCATTGTAAAGAGTTATAATGGAAATAAAGGTGCGATAGAAGGTTTTTGAGGGTTGAAAAGGTCTCGATGGAGGATATGAATGAAGGGCTGGAAAGGGTTATAGATGAATCATGTGGCAGATATTTATAAAGGGGGCTTAACCATTAAAAATTGGGGATTTGACTCGGCACAGAGTTTAAATCCTTGGGATAAAAACAGATCATTCGGGGAAGTGAAAGATCAAACTTCTAGGGGACCCATTCAAATTTGCTACCAGAGCATGTTTAAATAGGGTGGTGGTTGTGGCCACAACACACGAATACAAGGTAAAGTAAAAGGTAAATCTGAAAACAAAGTAATTAGCCAAATTTGCAAAAAAGAGCATTGTAATGTTAAATGTAGAGTTGTAGTAAACTAAACTAGAAACTACAACTATGATTGCACGCGAATGGCAACAATAGTCAAGTCATGAGTGTTAAATGCAAAGTTGTAGCAGTAACTTAAACTACAGACTACAACTGTGATCACATGTGAATTGCAGCAATAGTCAAGTCACGAATTAGAACAGTATGAGTTACAACAATATACATGATAAAGAGTTGCAACACTATGTGACTAATGAAATTAAATGTCAGAATTGCAACAATATGTAAATAATAGAATTAAATATCATAGTTGTAACACTATGTAGATAACAAAGGAATTGTTGGAAATAAAATATTGTAAATGAAGCTACAATTGCACTAAATAGTTACAGAGGCCAAGGAGGGGAGCCTACCTCTTTAGGTGAGTCACTCATTAAAGAAATAGAAAGGATGTAATCAATCAAAACACCATCAATGAAAATTGGAATAGAACATAAAATTATATTGCAAAAGTTCAAATTAAAATTATAGAATAATTGATTTTCTAATTTTGTATAGATATCTTGTTGTTATATTATCATGACATTTTATGCATGATATCAAATGTCTAAATTAAATAAAAGATTCAATGGAAAAACATGAGAGATTGACTATTCCATATAGTTAAAATGAATTCATTATAAGATAGAAAAATTGGGAAAATTGTGACTTTTTCAACCGTGTGACAATTGGCAACTATGTCATACTTTCTTCCTTGAGCAACCAATTTTATTTATCAGTTTCTTTATTAGGAGATTGATTGGTTGACTGATCTAGGTGATCTGTTGGTGACAACTATGTGGTTGAGACAATGCACTATACCATATCTTTGGAGTTGTAACACCTTTCTAAAATGGTCAATTGATTGAGAGTTGCAACAACAATTCTTAGACTAAGTTGTATTAATGGCACATAAAAATAATGCTATGTGAATTGCAACATCAAGGATTCATAGCTTGAGTAGTGAGACATCAAATTTTTAGCATGAGTGAAAGCATTTTAGAGTTGCAACACTTCGTCATTGCATCAATACACATGGAACAATGAGTTGTAGAAACCAATAATAGGGAGTTGCAACACTTATTTTTGAACAATGAGTTGCAATAACTATCCATGGTGAGTTGTAGTGCATGTGTCCTACTAATGTTTAAAGGAACCTATGAAAATCTACCTCATGAATAGAACTGGTTAGCATAAAAGTAATTATCTCCCTAAATGCATAAGAATGAGCAAAAAAATGACATGTTAGGAAGATAATTGTGCCTTGAACAAAATACATCTTCATGGGAAAAAGAGATTGTTGCGATGAGATGAAAATGGGAAAAGACTGAGAAAAATGGTCTTAGATGGGTGCTAGAAAGATGCCGAATTGGGTGCATGTCATCTACCCCAAACCAAAAATGTTGCATGTTCCTATGTCACCAATAGCCAGTTTGAGTCTGAGTGATTGTGGTATTTGGTCCCCCTATCCTCTTTCGCTTTCTCCCATTTGTATGGGAGGTTTAACATATAAATACCTTAATTCTTTATTTGAACAACCTTCTCTTGGGTTTCTTTCTTATGTAATTCTACTTGGGTTGTTTCCCTTTCCTTTGGAAGAGGTTCCCATATTTCTTTTGCACCAAGGAAGCTTGCTCCATGAGCAAGGAAATCCAACTTTTTAGAGGGCATATCTTCCCTTAGTCCACACCTTAATAGTTTCATTGAGGTTTGAATCTTTTTTATTTTCCTTTCAAGAACTTTATTTCTTCTAAAAATAAATGTATACAAAGGCATAAAGGAAAAATTTCCTATGATTTTCCTTTATCTTTTGACCTTGAAGGTTTTCTTGAGCTCTAGGGTAGCAACAACTTCTTGTACTACTACTATGTGCTAGGTATTTTAGTCCCATCTTCTTTTACTTGTTGTTGCATATCAATTTCCAAAGTTGCAACAAGGCCTTCTTCTAGATTTCCTCTTGTTGGTTCTTATGTGGAAATAAGGTTTTCAACTTGTTTTTCCTTTACTAGTTCTTCTGTTGTAGAAAGGGTTTTAGCTTCCACATTTCCTTCCATATTTGGTCTCTCAAAGCCCTATTTTCTCCACATTCCATCTATTGTTTCTTGTATGAAAGTAGGAGTTTATTCTTCCATTCCCCTTGTTAGTTGTTTAGCTTCCATATTTTCCCCCAACTTTGGTCCCTTAGAGCCTTATTTGCCCCCCATTCCCTCTACTGTTTCTTGTATGAAAGTAGGAGTTTCTTCTTCCATTTTCCCTATTAGTTGTTGTGTGACAGGGGTTTCCTTTTGTAACAATTTCCTTTTCTTTTTCCACCACTATTGTTGTTCTTGTATGACTATTGTTGTTATTGCTTTATTGATCCTTGTTGTTGCAAGGGTAGGTTTTGTGAAGCATATAATTTATTTTGATCTTTTGTAGTATTTGTTTCTTTACAAAGGTTGACTAACTCTATGTGCTCCGCCAAACCATTTTTGACTTCAATCCCCTTATGTTTTATTGTGTTATATTGTTTGTTGGTTTATTCTCCTATGCTTATTCCTTATATTGGTGGGAACTTAGTTGTCAAGTTGACTGTGGTTGCCATTAATTATTTTGTCCTTGGTTTCCTTACTCAACTTGACTTCCCTTTACTAGCTCTTGCCAAGAATTCTCTTGTTAGATTATGTGTTTGACCTATAGTTTCCTCCTGTTATGCCTATTTTCCTTTTCCTATTCCACCTGCCTATTTTTCTTGAAAGTCTTAATAAATATTTCCTTTGCTTGTACAAGTACTTCCAAAATTAGAGGCCCAACAAATGAGCCCATCAATTCCTTTGTCATAGTCTGTCGTCAGGTCAAATTGACCTTCAAAGTTGTTCCTTCCAACACTTTTTTAATTGTTTTTTCTAACTTTTTATGTAGCTTGGGGTCATCAAGGGATATGTCTTGCAACAATTGTTTCTAATTTATACCAATATCTTGTTCTAGAGCCATGACAAGATATACTAGCTAACATATCAGCTTCTTTGTGGTTAATTATGTTGGAACTGACAAGTCGACTTTGAAAGGGATGGTATATAATTTTTCCTCCCTTACCTCTTCCTTCTCACCATCATTTAATGGAAGAATGATCCAAGTGGATATTGGTGGCCACCCTCCTATTCCACTTGCGCCCCCAACATTGTCTCTTTCAGTTTTTCAGTTTCCTTAATTGTAGCACAGTTTACTATTTTTCGTAGTTTTTCGGGTCTTGAACTTCCGGAGCCGTTTTGAGGCACTAAACGATGTTTTTAGGGAAACCAGAGAGACCAAAATTTGCATTAACATGGGAGCTTGTTTATTCTTTTCCTACCCTTCAAGATATTTGAAATGAGGTATTATGATAGGCAAACAGATATCATATGCCAAATTTACGAACCCGGGAAATTGATGTATCAATTTACCCAAACAGGGCCCACAATTTTGGCACTTCATCTCTTATGGTTAGGTTTCTGGATGTTTATGGTTTTCCACAATTTCTCAATAATAAATAGGCCTTGGAGCCTTATTGTAACACAGTTCAGAGGTATCCACCACATCTCTTCTTAGAGATAAGCTACCATCGCCCGAGCTAGTCTTATTTCCATTCTGTTTGTAAACATATTTCAGTATTTGATATTAATGAAATGAAGTGTTATTTTTGTTGCATATTTGTATTTATGGTTATATCTGTAATTTTTTGTGTAAATTTAGATCAGTGGTTTCAGAGCGGTCTGCTCTTTCTCTATTTTTCTTTGCATGTCCCCAACGAGGTCGGGATATAAGGAGTTAGTGCTTGAACTAGTCGAACCTTTGCAAGACCAGCCTTGCAAATCCCGATGACATCCCATGGGGGAAGAAAAGAAAGGTGAGGGGGCAGGAGATACTTTCAAAATATTGCTTGAAGAATCCCTCGAGCAATAGAGGAACGCGATGATAGACAACTTTTCCCAGATCCTTCAGCAGCCACCCAAGGGCGAAGCATCTACTTCCAACAGCTACTCTAGAAGCGCCACACCCTTTAAGGTACAAGTTAACTTTGAAATTCCCATATTTGATGGTCAAATAGATGCAGACGCCATAGATAAATGGTTAAATCTGCTAGAAGGATATTTTTTTGTTCATGATTTTTCCATTTAGGAAAATATTACTTTTTCTCTTGTCAAAGCCGCCCCCCTACATCAAGAATTGGTGGAAACCTACTATGAGCAAAAGGATGAAAGTACAAACTCACTATTTTTTACCACACCCACTTGGGATTCGTTTTGAGACGCCATCAAGGAGCAGTACTAACCTATTAGGAGCTATGAGGATAAATACATAAAGTGGACCACACTGTGACAAGGAAGGGACTAAGACGTGCCCAATTTTACCAATGTTTTTCATACCCTTCACACAAAGTTAAGTTTCAAGGATTCTGAGAAACATTTGGTACTCAAGTAGCATGGCTGCCTACATAAGTACATCCAGGATGAGATGGATTTCTTGGACATCTCCTCGCTCAGCATGACATATCGATACGTTGTTAAGATCGAGTAGAAGATTAAACACAAAAAACGAGACTTTGGATCTGTGAATCCAAAGCAAGGGAAAGGTGCCCCCAAATCGTAGAGAAAAGGGCAAGGCTAAGGTGAGGTGACCTAGGAGAACCTTCCAAAGTTGTAAGCAAATAACAAAACCACGAAGACAAAGAATGACACATGAAAGTGGCGTGAGTTCCATACGAGCTCCACTCACAACACAAGTGAGTGTCGGAAAAGCAGTCACTGTTGGCCGAGATGAAGGCTTCTGAGTCTGACACATGTTCCGACTCTAAGTCAGAACCAAACAAGGGGAATGAAAAAAAGAAGTATGTCATTGACATGGATCCCAATACCATTGTGGCCACCAACAATATCGAAGATTGAGCCTGAAAATCCAGAAGATGGTGAGCACCTATTCCACTCACAGATGTTGGTGAAGGGTTCTCCGTTGTAGTTCATTGTCGACAGCGGTAGCCAAAAGAACCTCATTTTAGTAGAGGTCGTGAAGTGGCTAGACCTAAAAGCTACAACACATCTATAGTCGTATACCATTGGGTGGCTTCATCAAGGACGAGATCTCCACGTCAGCCAACAATGTTTACTTCCCTACAACATCAAGCCCTTCACGGATGAGATACTATGTGAGGCTGCTCCTTTTGAAGTTTGTGATGTATTATTAGGACAACTATACTTATGGAAGTGGCATGTTGTATATGAGTCTAGACCTCACTCTATTACTATTTCTTTGGGTACTAAGTTATATAGGATACCGGAGGTAGCCCCACCTACCGCCATCTCTTTGATCTCTGCTAAGCAATGCAGTAAGGTTGTCTCCCAAACTGGGAAATTTCTATTCTTTCTTATTCTCTCTCAAAGTAAGGGGAAGGTCGTAGCCACATCCATGGTCCCAAGAAGGGTTCCTCCACGCAACAGAAGTAAGTGGATACAATCGTGGAAGAATATAGGGACATCTTCTCCTCACCAACAGGGGTACCCTGGCATGGTCAGCTCAAGCATTCAATTGATCTGACTCCCAGAGCACCTCTACCTAACGGGTTGATATATCGTCACTCCATTATGGAAAATGAAGATATAAATCAGAAAATCTAGGTTTTTTTGCATAAAGGGTACATCTGACCAAGTTCCTCACCTTGTGTGAGCCTAATTGTACTTGAACAGAAGAAATATGGGACCTAGAGGCTCTGCATTATCGGGCAGTAAAAAAAATCGATGTCAGGAACAGGTATCTAATCCCATGTATTGATGACCTATTGGACCAACTCAGCGGGGCCAAGTATTTCAGCAAGATCGATATGAAGTCTGGTTATCACTAGGTTCCAATAGAGCCCACAAATGTATGGAAGACCACCTTTAAATCCAAGGAAGGCCTTTTTGAATGGTTGTTTATACCCTTCAAATTGAAAATTTCCCCTACTACTTTTATGAGGCTAATGGATGACATCTTGCGGCCCTTCACCAACTCGTTTGTGGTGGTTCATTTGGACGACATCCTCATTTTCAACAAGAGTTGGGAAGAACACTTGCAACACATTCGACAAGTCCTTCAAACCCTTCGACAACACAAATTGTGTGACAACTTGAAGAAATGGACCTTTTGGCATGAGCCAGGTCCAATACTTGGGATTCATCATAGATGAGTGTGGTGTGCATGTGGACCTGACCAAGATCCAAGTCATTTAGGATTGGCTAGCCCCGACCACTCTAATGGAACTTCACAGCTTTTTGGGCCTTGCAAATTTCTATCAGAGGTTCGTGTTTCAATTCTCCCATATCACTTGGACTTTGAGTCAAATTACTAAGGGCGGGGCAAAAAAAAAAAAATCTTGGTCTGAGTCCCAACAGAAGGTGTTTGTTGATTTGAAGCATTGCCTCTGCTTTGCACCGGTATTAACACTGCTAGACCCGCAACAACTATTTGAAATCAAGAGAGACACCTCAAACTATGTTATTGGTGTAGTCCTCACCCAACACGGGCATATAGTAGCCTATCATAGTGAGACACTTTCCAATATAATTCAGAATTACCCCACCTATGATAAAGATATATATTCCATCGTGCAAGCTTACCGACAATTGAAACACTACATTCTATGGAAGTAGACGATCATCCACATGAATCACCGACATCTTCGGTTTATACAGACACAGGGGAAGTTTTAGAAAAATTGTCATTAGAAGTGGTCTACATATCTACAACAATTCCACTTGAACATTAAATACAAAAAGGGTAGCACCAATCATGTTGCAGACTCCCTCAACTGATCCCCAGTTGCAGCATTGACTATTCTTCTCAACTCTTGTGGTCACGAGACGTTTGGATGACCACAACTATACAAAAATGATCCAAAGTTCACCTCGACATACTAGATGCTAGAAGTTGGCAAGAAAGTTCCTAATTTCCACCTCCAGGATGCATTATTATGCTACTTGGTCCACCTTTGTTTTCCTTCAAGCAAGCATGCCAAGTTGATTTGGGAGGCGCACTACAGTCGGGTCACAGGACAGTATGCTGTGGAGAAAATTGTGGTTGTACTACAAAAGTAATTTTATTGGCCCGCACTCCGATTGGATGTTGGGAAATATAACAGATCCTGCACTCCCTGCACCATCGCCAATCCAACCATTAAGAAGTAAGGTTTGTACACTCTTATGCCTACTCCCAAACATCCATGGGAATCCATCTCCATGGACTATATGTCTAGCCTCCCTTCTACCAAGCATGGTAATGACTGTGTATTTGTGGTCGTGGACAAATTTTCTAAGTTGGATATATTGGCGACCTTGTTACAGGGAAAAGTGTCTATGCAGAACTGCTAATCCCACTAAGGTGTGGTAGCTACCTTAGAAACAAACAAAGTAAAACTACTTTCCTTTTCCTTTATGAAAGATAGATGAGAGAAGAATAAAGGAGACCAACCTCTGTCTTGCGCTTGGCTCCTAGTTCGATTCCTCTCCCTTCTGATAGTCCTTTGCTACTTGCTTCCTTGTACACCCAGCTTCACAGAGTACCTGTAGAATCAAAGTAGCATAGCACTATACAAGAACATGGATCTATTATCATAAACAATCTAGGATCAGATGTAAATTGACCATACAAATGCATAAAACATAAATGACACAAGAGTATGGAGGAAAACTTGAATAGCTTTATTGATAATTAAGAAAGAGCCAAGAGAGTTACAACCAGTTGTTATGACCCAGCATCATCCTCTCAACAAGTAAGCCCTTCTTCACCTCATGCAAAGCTTAGATCACCCAACACTATGATGTTGCCTCAAGAACCCAACAGCAATTCCTTACAAGATGCAAAATTCCAGCCTCTGGATCTCTGGGATGAGGGATCCATATATAGATATATGTAAGGGAGATGAGTCAGCTTGTGATTTGACTAGTGTCTTCCCTCTGATAGTTCTTGCTTCCACTTGGAGATTGATGATCTCTTACTCATCCTTGGTCGAATTCAGAGAGGCAAGTATCACAGGAGAAGTTTCTGGAAGATTCCATGCCTCTCCACCTCGTGGATTGACACTGCCATTTGTCACTTCTCGCCCATCGCACCCCATAGAAGTGATTTTTGAAATGAAACACACCCACAGAGTGTACTTAGGTGAGATGCAACACACTTTGCCTATGGAGCAGGTGAAATGATCCCGTTTTGACCAGTTCTGAGTAGTTTTTCATGGAGAACTTCTGGGAGAAGCTGTAATCAGTTGACCTTGTTCCTTTAGGGGTTAGAACAACACTTTTAGGGACTTAAGAGCCCTTGGTTTATGGACATTTTATGCATTACAGTGCCCAAAAATGTCTATAACAGTTGCCCCCTAAAGCACGAGGTCGTTAATCTTTTTTGATGTCGGGTGAAATACTTTATCATGAGGATCGGAAGTTCTTTCAAGCTGAGAGGAGACCTGTAATAAGATACAATACAATACATAATCTTCATAATATTTTCATGATCTAGCTGAGGTGGGCATTCCCATGCTCAACTTTATAAATTCATTTTCATGTACATAGGACAGACAATTGTCTGAGTGTAGACTGATGATTCTGGTAGAGCCATCATCCCTTTGATTGAATGATTATCTGTGCAGCAACGATGTACATTTGATGTCTTTATTTCCCTGAATATATATCACAGCCCAGATGGATGAAACTAGATCCGGGGTCTTCAATCTCGTTCGATCTTCACTCGAAGTACAAGTCAATCCATGTGAGAGATGTTCTGGAGTTGAACATGGAAAGACATCGCCTGATTACCAGCCAATGATGTAAGCTGTTACAGGCGCGAGAGGAATCACCGATAATGATAATGACCCTCAAGGTACTGCAGTACAATTCACATGGTGTGAATAAAGGATTTGGCGTTGAACACCACACAAAATCTTTCGGTCGAAGGCCGTTGATGTAAACCTGTCGCTGGAAGTGAGAAACTTGCCATTGAGGCATGCAAGCTTCAAAGTACTGAAAGGGGTGTCCCTAGATCGACTTCTTGGATAATGAGCTAATTTCGACAAGAAGCGATCTGTCATAGGAGGGCCTTAATGAATCCCACATCAATGACACAGAACAGAGCAAATGATTTTAATGGAGGTGAAAATGATCTGGTGATATAAGGTTCAGGGTGGCGGTCATGAAAGAATGGAGCGTAAATGTATTGCAGCGGGTGAGACACAGTGAATTCTCTGAGTGACTTCTCTTGAACATATCGGCGACACTGACGTGATGGATTGGTAGCATTAACCCCAAATGTGGATGGTGTGATGGGACCATGGTGATGTGACCGGTGAATGAAACAACCCAACCCAACTTGGATGCGGAGTGAAAGTGTCATGTTCAAGAGCGACTTGCTACCAACAAAGTTTCTTCAAGTTTTCTTCCCAATTTTTCCCCAGTCATTACTGACCAGTACCTCTTTATTTTTGTCAAGCTTGAGGATGATAACATATGCTTGTTCTATAATTTGCCCTTTGGGTAAACCCATCGCTATGTTTTAACGAGCCTAGCGATAGTGAAACTCGTTCTTGTCTGATATGGACAAGTTTTTGCTATTAGGTTTTAACGAGTTTAACGACAAAGATAACTCGGTCCTTTTCAATTTTAGAGAGTCAAAAAAGGGACGTAAAGGAAACTCCAAAATTCCTTTTTCGTCGTCTAATCCCTTAAGTCTGAAAAAGTATAAAACAATACAGAAGGGATGAATTTTTGATACTTTTAACGAGCCGAAGAAAACAAGCACTCGATCTTTTTGTGTAATAATCCCTCAGGTCCAAAAAGATTAAAATCTAAAGGAGGGATAGCACTTCCGGTCCCTTTAACGAGCTGGAGAGGCCAATGGCTCAGAAATCTTTTCATATTTTACGAGTCAGTTGAAAAGAGCTTAAAGGAGACTCATCTTTGAGGAACGAGTGATAAAATTGGTAGTAGTTAATTCCAGGTAAGGTTTGGAATTTTCCAATCACGGCAGTGTTACAAGGATGGCTAGCGGGATCACTCTTCGTAGATGTTCCTCAAAAGGGTAAACAATCAAATGGAGGTGAATGATCGGTCGATACAGAGTGGAGGTGATGATGGGAACACGACCAGGGCTTTAAAGGCTGAAGTATTACATTCACGATGATTATTTACCGGGAATTGGTTCATTTTTTATTGAGCTTAAATGCTGGGGGAAACATTTGCTCATTGCTTATGTTTATTTTTTAACGAGCATGAAGTCCGCATTAAAACTACTCGATTAATCCAGTCGTATAATAAGAATGTCTCATATATGAAATGGCAATTTTTCAAATCTTTGCCCCACATCCTTTCTTTATGCAAGTTAGGAAACGACCAATCCTACGAGTTTAAAGGGTTAGAGGACCTACAAATTTAAAAAATAAATGGTTGCTCTTTGCTTGCATGCCAAAAGGTTTGCATGCCCCTAGGTATAAAATAAAGCTTCAAGGTCACCTTTTATTCTACCGACAAAACATTTGTTTTATCAGGAAAGGTCTACCTCTTTCAGGTTACCAAAGATTGTTTTATCTGGACCGCAAACAAAACACTTCTTCGGCGATGCCTACCGAAATAGACAAAGGCGAGCGGTGCAGACGCCTCCACTCACATAACTTTGACGAGGGAATCTTATTCCAGTCTAACCCCCTTTTCCAATCATGGATGGGAGTATAGACTAGTCATATATCTCTCGCGGAAACCTACCCTATACCCGAAGTTTTCCTACCGAAGCAGACCAGGGTGCATGCCCCCTGGGTTTTAGTCATGTCCCCCGAATCACTCGCGCTCATCAGGTGGACGGACTGGGGATTGATGAGACATTCCTTGTGTGAAAAGACCATTCAGGGATGGTATATGACTATTTGCTATGTGTGATCCGGGAAATGAAAGCTGGTCTACGAGCTTGACCACTCTTCCTTCGTGCGGAAAACAAATTACTCTAAAGAGTGATGAGACAATGGCTCCCATGCAATAAATATAGTCTCGTCCAAGGAGTAGATTATAATCCAGGGGTCCTTGGACTACCATTACGTTCATATGAATGGTTTTCCCTCTCAATGTTATGGGCACATTGGGAAGGATCCCTAACGGTCGACTGGTTCCTTTGTCAAAGCCTGTTAGATTTCTCATCTCAGGCAAAAGTGATGGCGAACCAAGCGCTTTCCAAGCAGTCGAGTAAAGGATACTCACAGAAGCCCCTTCATCTATGATGGTACCAGCCATAACTATTCTATATATTTGAGCAATGATTCGGAATGGTACAGTGGCCGATAAACGGGGTCTGCCTAGTTGATTCCAGTCAAAGGAAACAACTAGGTTGCTTGGAGGTGGGACCGAATAGACGGTCGGGTACGATTCTAACGAACTTCCTTCCTGCGGTAAAGGAATGGGTAAATTTCCCCCATGTTCATCGGAGTCTATGCTTATGAAAAGAACTTGGACGGTGTCATCCTTGTTCTCTTCGGTGACTGTATCATCTGAAGATGGAACCTCTGAAGGCAAGACCGGGTCAACTGCCGTCTCAACCTTTTGACTTTCGTCTGGTATGGGTTCAGATGGTTCTTCTTCAATGATAGATGCTTCAGCCAACCACCTGGGCGGGTCAGTTGGATTTTCAACTAGTGACGGACTCGGCAAGAGTTTTTTATATCCAGGAGGAAGTCGTAACGGTGAAACTGGACGATCGTCCAAAACTCTTTTAGCCTCGTCTAAGAAGGGACAACGGTGGACGGCATGATCGCCTTCACACAGTTTACAAGGAAATCTATATTTTCCTTTTTGTCCTGGGGCTTCACTTTCACTAGTCGACGGTGTGTTTTCAACATGATCATCAGAGGTTGACAACACCGGGTTGTGAAAACGAGGAGACCAGTCCCTTAAGATCCGAGGGATGCAGGGACAATCTCTATGATAGTGGTCTCCTTTGCAAATGACACATGGTGATTTAGGCCTGGTCGGTGCAGTGTGTGGATTTTCGCTAGACGACGCTTGGTTGCCCCCTTTCGCTTTTGACTCCTTCTTCTTCTTCTCTTTCTTCTTCTTTTCCTTCTTCTTCTCAAATACTTGATTTTTGGCCTTACCAACCCCATCAAGCGAAGAGGAAGGAGGAGAGGAAGAATTGGAGGAAGTAGAGGGTTGGGGGGTAACTCTGGAATCGTCTAGTTGCTAACTCGATTGTTCAGGAATTGCGGTGTTCTGAACGACAGAGGTTGAGAAGAGCCATACGGGCAAGCCGATTGTCAATCCTGGAAGCGACAATGTGGCCATATGGGGTGCACCAACATCTCCCCAAGAGGAGAAGGGACTAGGATTTCCTCCAAGAGGAATTCCTTGGTTGGTGGACTCCATTCTCTCAACCTAAGACCAACGTAGGAAAGGTGATGATTATTCTGTTTAAAATAAATTTTAGACGCTTTGACACAACTTGTTTTTTCAATTTTAAAGAGTCGAGAAAAAACAAAAGATGACTCTAGTCGCCTTCGATTTCTAATGAGCCTGAAGTGACAAGTGCTCAGATGGACCTTTTCCGTTAAGGAGTCTGAAAAGGAACGAAAGGGACTGCTTTGGAAATCTAGGCAGAGGGATTACCAAACCAATCGCAAAACTGCAGAATACTTTTTACGGTACGGCAGTCAATCTTCCCGAATGCTGTGTTCAGTGCATTGCGATGGATAGGGCGGTAGACACGGCTTCCTATGGATAAAGGATTAAGCCTATTATGGTCTCCCAAAATATACTCGACGGTATGTGGGATCACAAGTCCGTACTGGCACTTATCGTCTCAAAGTGGAGGAATCACCCAACCAACAGTGAAAATAACAGTTACCAGGCTTTACGACGCTGGAATACGTCTCTAGCCTAGACTTCTAGATGTTGTGCGTTAGGTTCCAAAGCATTGTTAGATTCATTAAATTTATTTTATAGTTGATCTTGCTTAAGAAATTTGCCTCTCAGGTTCACCGCGTGATGTAGATGTACAATTCCTAAAATGCAATCTAAGATGATAAACAGTCTTTTATCTTCTTTGTGCAATGAAAATCCTAGCTACTAAGGAGAGAAAGACAGAATTCTTTCAACAAAGAGCAAAGAGCACACACTATATGCACTGTCCTAAATCAAACCAATCAAACAGTCTAAATGCAAATGCACATGCATGTATTTGTTTTCAGCCTTCTTAATATGTGAATGATAAAAAGAAAGCTAATGCGCAAATATGAATTACTTTCAAGCGACAATTACTAACAAGTTTCTTTTCAAATTCAAAATGAAGACTTGCTTTTGACACTAGAAAGACTACTAATTCAAATCAAATACAACAGTAACAGGGTAATCGACTATCAAGAGCAATCAGACTCTCTTCTATGACTGAAAACGACATTTGCGACACTTTCAAATCAAGAAACGACAGTACAATTATGTTACTTTTTTGCAAAGGAGAACTGAAAATGACTCAACAAATACACAAAAACACTTACAGTTCTTTACACAATGGAGGCGGAATATTAGCAAGGAAAGGGGTTTCAAACAGAGGTATACTGACTATAGGTAGCAAAATTCATGAATAGAACTGAAAAGAATGAACACGGAAACAAAAATGCAGGAACAATGCCTAGTCTGATCAGCGCACTTGTAACACAGTGAATTTAAAATGCAGCGCACCTACTACACTCGGGAAGTGCGTTGAATTTCAGATTCACAGAACAGAGACTGCGCTGGGCCAGAGACGAGACTTTGCTTGGGTTCCGGGTCATATTTTGCAGTTCAGTTCAGGGATTTTGGCCGAGCAAGTGGTAATCAGTAAATCAACAACAGGAGTAGATCTAAGGAGGTTACTAGAGCCACCACAAGGGCAATTAGAGAGTTTGTAAATCAGTTGTTTAATTCATAAACAAAACCCAGAGATTGACTGAAGCAACATTTATCTACTTTGCATTTGCATAGCAAATGCAGTTCGAATCTACCTGGCTCGACTTCAGGCTTCGTATGTAAGTTTATAAAGTAAACAAAAATGTAGATAAACAAACAACCTAGTCGCTCCCCAGTGGAGTCACCATTTTGTTACAGGGAAAAGTGTCTATGCAGAACTGCTAATCCCACTAAGGTGTGGTAGCTACCTTAGAAACAAACAAAGTAAAACTACTTTCCTTTTCCTTTATGAAAGATAGATGAGAGAAGAATAAAGGAGACCAACCTCTGTCTTGCGCTTGGCTCCTAGTTCGATTCCTCTCTCTTCTGATAGTCCTTTGCTACTTGCTTCCTTGTACACCCAGCTTCACAGAGTACCTGTAGAATCAAAGTAGCATAACATTATACAAGAACATGGATCTATTATCATAAACAATCTAGGATCATATGTAAATTGACCATACAAATGCATAAAACATAAACGACACAAGAGTATGGAGGAAAACTTGAATAGCTTTATTGATAATCAAGAAAGAGCCAAGAGAGTTACAACCAGTTGTTCTGACCCAGCATCATCCTCTCAGCAGGTAAGCCCTTCTTCACCTCATGCAAAGCTTAGATCACCCAACACTATGATGTTTCCTCAAGAACCCAACAGCGATTCCTTACAAGATGCAAAATTCTAGCCTCTGGATCTCTGGGATGAGGGATCCATATATAGATATATGTAAGGGAGATGAGTCAGCTTGTGATTTGACTAGTGTCTTCCCTCTGATAGTTCTTGCTTCCACTTGGAGATTAATGATCTCTTACTCATCCTTGGTCGAATTCAAAGAGGCAAGTGTCATAGGAGAAGTTTCTGGAAGATTCCATGCCTCTCCACCTTGCGGATTGACACTGCCATTTGTCACTTCTCGCCCATCGCACCCCATAGAAGGGCTTTTTGAAATGCAACGCACCCACAGAGTGTACTTGGTGAGATGCAACGCACTTTGCCTATGGAGCAGGTGAAATGATCCTGTTTTGACCAGTTCTGAGTAGTTTTTCATGGAGAACTTCTGGGAGAAGCTGTAATCAGTTGACCTTGTTCCTTCAGGGGTTAGAACAACACTTTTAGGGACTTAGGAGCCCTTGTTTTATGGACATTTTATGCATTACAGTGCCCAAAAATGTCTATAACAGACCTGCAAGAAGAGTATCACAATAGAAGACATTGCCAAACTCTTCTTTGAAGGAGTATGGGTACATTTTGGGATCCCGCAGACCATTATATCAGATCGAGATATTAGGTTCCTGAGCACATTCTAGTCAAGGCTCTGGACACTATTGGACACCAGGCTCACCAAATCGACTTCATTCCATCCCTAGACTGATGATCAGAAGGAGGTCATCAATAGGATGATATTGCACCTACTCTGCGTGTACAACTCCAAGCATTCTCGAACCTGGGATGAGAGTCTTCCATATGTGAAATGCAGTTATAATAGAGCTCTCCATAGCTTTGTTGGTTGCAATCCCTTTCAAGTGGGTCTAGAATTTGAACCATTGTATCTGATTGATGTTTCCATGCCTCGTGTGACTACGCAAACAAAATCCACACATGTACTGTCTGAGGCTAATAAAGCAACCATATTTATTGAATGCATCCAACACATCTTCCAACAAGTTCACAACATCCTGGAGAAGTCAAATTCCAAGTACAAGTAGCAACATGATCAACATCAGGTTCCACACAGGTTTTAGGTAGGCGAAAAAGTCTGGTTGCATTCGTAGAAAGAATGCCTTAACGGAGCCCATCAGAAGCTCAGACCACTTTGATAGTGTCCTTACACCATTACCAAGGCTATGGGAGACAATTCTTTTGAGATTAGCATTCCCCCATTCCTTGGCCTACACCCAGTGTTCAATGTCGACCACCTTTGACCATACTTCCCCACCATTGTTGGACACATCATAAATTGCAGAACAATTAACACCAACATAATTAAACCTTGACTGCATGGAACATGCCACAACTGATCGAATTACGGACACATGGTTCAAGAACACTTGCTAGCAAAATATCCAACTGTATGAGGTTGTCAAAGCTAACCAACTTCTCCACCAAGAAAAATTTCTCTCCAAGGACCAAGTTCAACAGAAGTTTCCCCATCTCATGGAGGCATTCAATGCAATGGGGACCATTGCTTCCTAAGGGGGGAGGACTGGCCTAGGTTGATATTGGTGGCCACCCTCCTATTCCACTTGGACACACAACAATGTCTCTTTTAGTTTTTCAGTTTTCTTAATTGTAGCACAATTTACTATTTTCGGTAGTTTTTCAGGTTCTGAACTTCGAGAGCCATTTTGAGGCCCTAAACGACGTTTTTAGGAAAAGCAGAGAGATTGATAAATTTCCTAGGAGGAAGGCTTGATTTTTTTTGGCCTACTCTTCTACACCTTTTAAACGAGGTATTATGATAGCCAAACGGAGATCGTATGCCAAAGTTACGACCCCGGGAAATTGATGTAACAATTTACCCAAATAGGGCCCACAGTTTGGGCGCTTCATCTCCTAGGGTTAGGTTTATAGATATTTGGGATTTTCCATTGTTTCTAAATAATAAATAGGCCTTGGAGCCTCATTGTAACAGAGTTCATAGGCATGTAGCCACCACATCTCTTCACAGAGATAAGCTACCATCACCAAAGCTAGTCTTATTTCCATTCTATTTGTAAGCATGTTTTAGTATTTGATGTTATTGAAATGAAGTGTTGTTTTTGCTGCATATTTGTATTTATGGTTATATCTATAATTTTTTGTGTTACTCTTTAAATTCAGATTAGAGAATAAGCTCAAACAATGTCTAAAGAATTGGCTATGGGATGGTGAATATTATGTTGGACTCTACCTTTCCTCACTTGTTATTAGTAAAACACTTGACATTTATCATTAATGGAATGAGTTTTTTAGTAAAATAGGTATCTCTTATCTGGGTCACCTAAGACATGGCTGATCGAATAACTAAGGATGGGAACTGGATCAACTTACCTTAATTTTAGTTTTCTTTAATACAATTGGTCTTCAAAATGTCGATGATGTGGTATGCCCAATTGTACTACTTCCATGTGTTCACTATATGTTCAATAACTTCAAGCATATTTAGCTTCACATCCAATGCACAAATCACCAAAGTAAGGCACATGGAGACTATAATGCATTCCCAATTGATCTATGGATTCATTATTTTTCGTCAGCATGCCTATAACAAACACCCTTAACCATGTATTGGAATTAACTTTTTTGGGAATATTTACTCCTTTGTGTGACAGGCTTGTAATTGTATAGATGTTACTTGTGCATGATGGGTAATGTGTTTTCTAGCCATAAGACATCGTTGTGAAACCAACTGATGATGAACTTAGCAGATTATTCTTTCAAACCCTGAAAATATGCAACCATGGTACAGAAATAATCTTAGATTTTTGTGACATAAAATACCATGTTTCCAAATGCCATTTATTTTTTACCAACACCCACTTCTTCAACATATCCTAGTTCTTATCCCATGTTATTTCCTCAATTTTCACTTGTTGAATGTTGTGGAGGTCAACCTCAAGATCTATGGTAGTAGACTTATCAAATCAAAATTTTGTTCTATGCTCTATGAGGGTCTCTTCAATTTGAATTTGTCCTGACCTTTGCATCATTCTAAAATATTCTTCAAACTCTTCTCCTTTCAATAAGTCCAATAGGTCAAAATCAGAAAAGCTAGGATTCAAAATCTCATAAAATTTAGGGAGCTCTGCAAGTATGTGAACAAATATTGGATGCTCAAGTGTAAGGATGGGTGAAATGTAAACTTAGTGAGTGTTTATTTCCGTTAAATTGATCTGTGACTTCCAAATATGGTTGTCCCATTAGTTTTAATTGAGCACTTATGTTTAAGTATATTAGCTCATATGGAGTGGGTGGTCGTGTTGTTGTGGTATTTTTGGAAATTAATTTTTTTAGTGGATTGGTCAAGCCATTGGTACCACAATTCATGTCACCTTTGATAGTCATGTCAAGTTTAGAATGTTAGTCAAGTCATGGTGCTTTTTTTACTCTAAACTTATAGTTAGCTTGAAAACTTCGGTTAGGTATTCTCATTGAGTCAAGAGCACCATCCATTTTGTATTGTTCTTGATGTCTTCATTGCCACTCTTTTCTTCTTTCATATTGATGTCCTTTGTTTCTCTTGGGAATTTTTGAATTATGATGTAGTCTTTGGTCCAAAATCATTCTTAAATATTCAACTTGTTCCATGATCCTTGCATGTGTTTGTTGTGATGACATTTTGACTAGTATTTATACGTTGGAGCAGTATATTATGATACCAACTTTTAATAACCAATTAGTTTATTACTAAAGCTTAATCTTAATATTAATTTAACTAATGAACGTGGATATTTTTCTATTGTACAAATATCAAGAGGTTATACTTCCGCCAAGAGGTTTTCAGCCTAACCCATTCCCATTGACGCCTCAAAGAGATTTTCACCAGTGGACTGTTAGAATTATGATTACACTAAGAGGGGGTGAATTGGTATAATGGAAAATTTGTCAATATATAAACAATTCAAACCATATAAACATCAATCACATAAGAAACACATGAGAACATTAGATGTATTTGGAAACCCTTAAAGGGAGAAAACAACAAAACTTATTTGTCTGAATACTTTTTTAGGCACCAACCTACTATTACATAAGTTTACCAGCACCAACCAGAAGGAGAAATCCATCCCTTAATTTACAGGCACCAACCTTAAGGGGACACCTATCCCTTGGTTTACATACACCAAACTGAAGGAGACATCAACCCCTTGATTTGTAATGAATTTATGTGCTTTTCTTCTTCGTTCTTCTCAAATATATAAACTACTTACTGCTCTATATTGTACAATTATGAACACAACACTAACTTCGATCTTCACAACCCTCCACATTTCTCTATGCTTTCTACTTATAGTTCTACCAATGCACTTTTTTCACTACAAGCCTTTGATTTGTTGCAAGAATTAAACATTTTTCCTCTCACTTACTACAACAATCATCTTCAATTTAGCACTCAAGCTCATTTTCTCTACCTAGTATAACATCCTTTTACTCAACCATAGATTTCACTACTTGACTTGGCACTATGTTCTAGATGAGTTCCCTATAAAAATTACAGGACTTGTCAGGCCAGGAATTGGTAATTCCATGAATAATTCATTCTATTAGCAAAAATATTAATATATACAAGGAGACAGAGAGACTATTGGAGCCCATATTCCAATGTCTCTTCATATTCTCATTTTTTTATTTACAATATTTTCCTAATCCCTAAATATTAGGTGTCAACATTCCCCCCCTTAATATGAAGGGATGTTGGTGAGTCCAAGCATCATTTTGAATCTTTCAAATTTTGATCTTTGAAGCACTTTGGTGAAGATGTCTACAATCTACTCATATGTGGAACAATGGCATAGGCAAATAGTCTTGTCCTCAACATGATGTCGAATAAAATGCTACTTTGTATTGATATGCTTAGTTTGATCATGGAACTTTGGGTTCTTGGCCAATTTTATTGCAAAAGTATTGTCAATCGAAAGATGGGTAGAATGCACTTGTTTCTCCTGCAAATCTTCAAGAATTTTCCTAAGCCACATAATTTCCTTGGTTGCTTCTGCAGTTGCCACATATTATACCTCTATTGTGGAATCTATTGGAACATATTGTTTGTGCAACCTCCTAGAGACAAATACTAATCCAAGACTCATAACATAACCTGAATTAGATACTCCATTTTCTTTATCTCCATAAAAATCTGAATCATAATATCCAATCAAGTTGAAGTCATCCACCTGTGTATACTTGAGTCCAAAGTCTTGAGTTCCATTCAAGTACCTTAGAACTCTTTTTGTAGTAGACCAATGACCCTCGCAAGACTTTTGCATAAACCTGGAGAGCATTCCAACAAAAAATGAAATGTTTGGTATGGTAGTAGTTAGGTAGATAAGACTTCCTACGATTTTTCTACACTTGGTTGCATCCTCAAATTCATTTCCTTCATTGGTTGGTTTAGTTCCAAATGGAGGGTCCACCAGCTTCCAAGTTCCTTTCTTTATCAAAGCATCATACTCTTTCTACTTTTCTTCTTTCTATTCATAATGAGAAGTAGCTTCTTTAAAGGAATTTGGTTCAAAATATGTAGATAAAATTAATTCACAATCATAAGAAACATCCCATTACATAGTTGAATCAGAATCATCTACATCACCTCCATTCTGTCTAGTAGAACTTCTCGTTCCCGTCTTTCCAACCTCATCAGGATGAACACTTTCAAGTGTATTTGTGAGCCATTTTTAAGGGCCTTTTCTTGATTGGACCAAGTTGTTAAATTGACTGATATGGGGTTGAATCAATATTTAGATTTCCAACTCTCTCAATTACATCACTCAAAGTGTCTTCTTGATAAATGATTGGAGCTTCATGAGGGGGAAAGAGTGCTTCGGAAGGAGATTCCATAAATTGATCTAGGATAGCTACCCCCCCTCAAGATGTGGAATCTCATTATCAAATTCTTGAAAATATTTTTCATTCTTGAATGTATTCAAACGATCAAGATGTCACTCAATAATATTGTTAGTCTTGGAAGATTCAAGAAAGATCACATCTCTAGATAGTATAGACTTCTTATTTGATTCATCATAGAGACAATATGCTTTGTAGGTATTTGAGTACCCCAAGAAGATACATTTTTGGCTTCTTGCACCAATTTTTTTTTCTCTATTCCTTAGGTATCAAGGCATAACAAGTGGAACCAAAAGCCCTAAGATGCCTCACTGAAGGAATGTTTATATACCACATTTCATAGGGAATCTTGTTTTTTAGAGCATGATATGGACACATGTTCTTAATATACAATGGCACATAGAACTGCATCATCCCAGAACATCAACTTTACATTTTTGAAAAACATCATTGAGCATACCATATTTGAGATTCTCATGTTCATTGTTTTGGCTACACTTTTTTGTTGATGATTATATGGCATTGTTGTTTGATGTTGGATCCCATATTGGTGAAGATAATTTTCAAATTCATTTGAAGTATATTATTTTCTATTATCAGTATGAGTAGAGCCAATATGAGATTGTGTATTGTTTTCAATCCATGCATGAACGTTTTTAAAGTTTCAAAAGCTTCAGATTTGTTCTTCAACGAATACACCCAACGCATTATAGTGTAGTCATCAATAAAATTCATCATGTATTTATTTTTGTATGCAAAAGAAATGGGAATAGTGCTACACAAGTTAGAATGCATCAATTCAATCTTTCTATGTGCTCTCGAACAAGAATCATGAAATTATTGTTTGTTGTGTTTTCCTAAGATTCAAGCATCACATTGCTTAAGTTTCCTAGGAATGGTTGGCAAACCATTAACACAATTTCTCTTCAATAAACAAATACTGACATAGTTCAAATGTCCAAATCTAGCATGTCATAAGAGTCTGGATGGTAGTGTACCTTCATCATATTAAGAACTATGTGCAAAGTTTTTTGCATGAGCAGGGGTTCCTTGTAGCTTCAAGATTATTTCTTCTTCTATCACAATCATGACAAGTGAGTTGTCTGATGCTTTTCTCAACTCAACATTTCCATTAAACATGTGAATGGAGTGCCCTTTCTAGCGAATGTAAACCAAGGACAACAAGTTTCTCTAAAAATTTTGGAGGTAGATAACATCATGTAGAATAAATTCAAGGAGTCCAGGTAGTTTGAACTTGATGGTGCCAAGTTCAAATGACTTTATTTTTGACTTGTCTGCAAAGTAGACTTCTCCATCTACATTTTCACTAAATTCTTCAAAGATAACTCTTTGAAAGGTCATCTGGCAGGTTTCTCCTTAATCAAACAACCATGCATATTTCCATAAAGCAAGTTAAGAATTAAACAAGTCTTTAATTACTCCAATATTGCAATGTGCCACAATATAATGGACGGAATCAGGTTCTTTACCTTTCCTTGGATCTGGTGATTTGACTCTCTCTTCATTCCTTTCTTGTTTCATTTTTTCCTAAGAGAGATTTCATGCGTAAGCATCATGTCCATTTCTATTGCAGCGTATACAATGAAGAACAATTCTTCATGCTTGGTAATGTTTTCCCCCACTGCCCATGTTATTCTTCTTTCCATGTCCTCTTCTCCCATCTCTTCCTCTAGAAGAATATTGTGCATGATTATTCTCTTTCTATGCAAGGCACACAACTTCTTCAAAATACTGAGTAGTTGTATTCTTCTTCCCAAAATCTTTCTCTATTTCTACAAAGTTATCCACAAGAGAGTCAAAGGAAATATCCTTAAGTTTTCCACTAGGCTTCTCTAATGATTCAAGATAATGAGAACAAGTGGGATGCAGTTCCTTGATGAAAGTTGTGAGAGGAACATCTATTTTAACATTGTACGCTTCTAGATCATGAATAATATCTATGAATTCATAGGCTAGGGAAAGGGAACCATCATATTTCAATTCTAGATTTAAGAGTTTGATCATAAGTTGGACTACTTCAAGTTTAGAGTGTGAGTCATATCACTTTTAGATTCTTTAAAGCTTCAAAGGAATTTGTAAATGGTGCGATGTGATGAATCACCTCTTCATTGATTGATGTTGCAATCAAATCATATGCATTTTTGTTCTTGTCCTCCCATATGGCGAGATCTTTGTCAAATGTGGTATTTTTAGGTGGATTCACAGCTTCTCCTTCACAAACACATTTCCATAATTCATTGAAAATGAGGGTATGATTTATCTTTCTGGAACATTCATGGTAGTTCTCTTTGCGAGTGAGAACTACTCCAACTAGGAGATAAGCGAATGCATTATTAAATGGAATTCTGAACTTTGATATAATACCATGTCAGTCCAACCATTGGTAACTCCACGAATAATGCATTCTATTAGAGAAAATATTAATATATACAAGGAGAGGGAGGCTATTGGAATTCATATTCCAATGTCTCTTAATCTTCTGATTTTTGTATTTACAATATTTTTCTGATCCATAAAGATTAGGGATGTCAACATGTATTCGTCAGAGTTTATCTTTATATTTCTTTGTGTTCGACCCATAGACTTTAGTCTTCTTCACACCTACTTTCTATATCAAATCGCTACACTATCACATCAAATTCATGATTTTTCACTTCCATATTATTTATTTATAGTCAATTTCTTGATTACGTCAACACAACATAGAAGTGTGATTCAGACATAAACCCATGTAAATTATAATGGTATTGAGCCATTTTGGAGTTAGTACGAAGGTATACAAGAAACATGGGAAAAACCATGGGGCTTATGCTTAATGCACAATACACTAACTTCCACATGGACAAATTGCAAAATGATAGGATATCTAGATTCCCATAATCCTAGCAACTAATGTTATACTTGAACATAACATATTTGGTGTTGTACTTGTACTAGGTATCATCACTATCAATTAATGATTGCTACACTTTCTTGTCCACTAATAGCATTTTCCCCATCATTACTAGAACAACACATGTCATGATGCTCTAGCATGTTATCCATTTTGGTACCTTAGTAGCTATTTAGGGGACCCACCATTTCCATGTCATACCAAAACATTTCAAAACATGTCCCCTATGTGGAACCATGATAGGATGTAACTACAACCCTCTGTACTAAATATTGGGATTTTCGTCCATATTGGAAGGATTATGATATCACATGGCCTAGTATAATATGCACAAGACTCCATGATCTAATCCCTTGGATCTTTTTGACCATGCCCTCTACAACAAAATTTTGACCTCTCGACCAAAAACATCAAAATGGGAAAATCGTGTCGAGCTCAATCCTAGTGCGATTACTGGGACCTCTGGGTATGCCACATCAAACCATCACGGACCAATTTTTTTCTGGCACATGGTACATTTTCCATGTCTTCTACCACATCATTTTCCATGCATAAACTTTTAACACTACCACGTGTCACTTGTCATTGCCCTATTGGCTAACCATAAACTTCATTTTTTCCTTCCACATGTCACTCGTTATTGCAGCCATATTAGTTATACCATCTACCATCCATGTGGGAGTTCCATTTCATCTCCTTTACACATCATCTTTCTGCCACATCATACCAAATACTAGCCTATCCTTTCCAAATTTTATACAATATGGCATCCTGTTCCAGGGACCCTAGTATGTGACCTACCATTGTTGTGTCACACTAGATCTGTTCCCTCATTATCCCAGGACACTCAATCAACAAAGCATCTGGTTCATGACATGCTTAACATTGTTAAACCTTTCCAATATATGGTAATGGTGTTTACTAAGTTAATTACCCATACTAGTACAATATAACATCTGGTATCTAGGTCTTTTAGGGGCTCAATACTTAGTCGTTTAACTATGTATCCAAATGCCCAAATCAATGGTCTTTCCAAGGCCTAGATAGAAATGTACTCTAATATAATCATGTTGGGTCCTTCATTTTTTAAAGGATAACGGGTGCGAATGAAATTTTGGATGAAATTGTAAGAAACAGAGCATCAGAAAATGAAAACAACAGTGAAATGGCTTGTAATTCATACAACGGAAAACAAGGGAGTGTGTCGAAGAACTAGGAGTTGATTTTTTTATTTTAATACAGTTAAACGGAAAACCGGAATGGTGGCCCTAGGTATTGAAAACCATGGATCAAGCGAGCAACATACCAGAGCAAGCAAGTGTGGTTATAAAAAAAACTAGAAGGTAGAACGAAACGAGTTTAGTCAGTGCTGCAAATTTTTGATCGATCCTGAAGCTTAGATAGTGTTGAGCATCCATAGTTGTTTAACTATGTCATATGGATTTGTAATGTTTTGTTTATGCATTCCTTATAAATATTGATATATTGATATTGTTTGCAAGTTGTATTATTTTTGTTTGTAATGGAATTTCTCTCTAATGGTGATTAATATAAGAAAGACAGGATTTCTCGCATTTCTCTATGTAATTTATGGGGCCCTTTTAAAATTTTATGCCTATGTTAAATTTCTTGTTGAATACCTATTGTGAATAGTTAAGAATGAATGTTGTGATAGTTGTGTAATTCATATAATAGGAAGATCCAAAACCCCCTTATCTTTCCATGGTTCTGGCTCACCTCAGGTGAGACTCTTCTTTCTTTTGGAAGGAGTGAATATCCCAGTGAAGTGCTAGACTACATGGGCTTTTTTCGGCACTCTCGGTCAAAACCTGGGTGAGTTTCAAAGCAAAATATTCTTGCCAACAAATGGTTCCGTTTTCGGGACCTCGAGTTTCTTGAAGGGGGGTTTAGATCATGTGATCTCGGTATGTTCATCAGAATATCCAAACATGGTGGCATGAACAAGTCGACTGCTTTATTTTGCAACAGGCACAACTAAGGCAGAAGAATCTGGATTGGATTAAAGAAGAGACGTTGTATGCTAAACTTGCATGCAACTAGTGCAAAACATTTTGGTGTCAATTTCTACAAAATTTCGAAAATTGGCTGACTCAATATCATCATAAATCAAGGGTTCCCATACAACCATGGCTACATAGGGATTAGACAACAACAAATCTAGACGATCTTCATCGGATAGATACATAACTGACAAGAGTCATTTATTTCTGGGTTAACACAATGCTTGAAGGATTTATTATTAAGTTTGCAGCTGAAAAAAATTAGTTATTTTCCCGCGTAGAGGCTATATTCAAATTTGGAATACGAGGGTGATTGCTTAAGGAAATCCCACTTTGGATCACAACACTCTTAGTTGAAGACAACCTATTGGAGTTTCAACCAAATCAAATGGAAACTTAAGTTACTCGTACTGGGGGAATGGATTAGAGGAAAGGAAGGTTGTGTCATTGAGGGAGGATGAAGGGATTCCTATAATGAATCAAGAAGTGTTGCGAAAGGAAAGGTACTATAGGGCATCGCGGAGGACAGAAATTTCTAAAGAGTGGCATGAGAATAAGTTGCGGAAACTTAGATCTAGGCAGAGAGAATTACAACGCATAGGCAACAGTGTGAGGAGTTCGACAAAGCGCAAGAAGGAAACGGAGACTCTGGAGCAAATGAAAGGGAGCAAGGTAGAGAGTTATTTTTCTATCATGATGGGAGAAGTGAGTGAAATAAGAAGTGAAAGTGGAGTGAAGGGATTAGGAGAGGTTAGATGAATGAGGATAAAGAATGATATAAGACACTTGAGCCAGTTGCTCGACTAACCAGGACACCTGAGGATGATACATCAGTTGATGATGATCTACATTTCGTAATGAGGCGAATTTTCTTTGAAAATGAGTCAAAAATAGAACACATAATCCCACAACATAGCAACATGATTATTCCTCCTCCCCCTGACCTTCCCCTGGTACTATATCAAAGTCTGGATTTCCTCTTTTCAAAAGTACACAACTTCGTTAAATTTCAGTCGTCGCTTCAAGGTAAAAGTAGCTCTAGAGGTGTCAGTTATTCAAGTTCAGTTAGTTATTCTCAACCAGGTTCACAAGGGTTCATACTTGTTTCTACAACGCAACCAACCATGGTTGGAGTTGTAGCCGGATCACTTACAAGATATCCCAATTTTGTAGGAAAGAGGGGAAATATGTTGAGCAACATTGGCATTTGTGTGAAGTTGTTTGGAGGGCTCGTCAAACCCCTGATTCTAAGAAGCTCATAAAGTTTCAGACTACATTGCAAGATAGGGCTTTGAAGTGGTTCATAAAGTGGATTGATGATAACCCTAATGCTGGTATTAACTAGGTTAAGCAGGAATTTATTCATGAGTTTAAGTTACCACAATCAAATCAACAAGGATTGGCATAGCTGCTAGAAATTCAGCAAAGGGAGGGGGAATTAGCTTGGAAATGCATGCAACAATTCAAGTATCCTATTAGTAAATTATCTTATGTCACAAGAGACTATTTTATCAAGGCCTTCTTACCTATGACCCATGTTCTATTATCTCAGTAGAAGGTCAACATGCTGCAGGATTCCCTAGAGAAAGAAATGCAAATAGAGGCTATGGCAGATAATCCACAAGATCACAAAGTTGGGGGACCTTTGATAGATCCTGCTATTATGGGCCTCCACAAACAAATTACCACATTGACAGAAAGGCTAAAAGATCTAGTGCATGCACATCTAGCGAGACCTCTTGTTTGGTGTACCCACTGTCAGGTCGAGGGGAACCATGCTACAAAGTGCTCATGCTCATAGTACCAAGACCATGCAACGTGCCCATGCGACCACAACCACTACACACTCTAGGAGTTGTAGAAATATCGTCCGCACTTCCCTATCAAGGTCATACTCAATTCCATTTGTTTCCCAGTCTGCCGGGTATTTCTGCAAATGATTATTGTGAAATATGTCGAAGTTTTGGGCATCTGCCTCACTTGTGTCCTATTTTACATAAGTATTCAAATGTTTTGAATGACCTGTTTTGTGAATTTTTTGGATCTCCTAATCATCATATGGATCAATTTTCTTCCTTGGATGCCTTAGTACACCGCCTTGGAGGGCAAGGAGGAGAAGCTCCCGGGAGGGGAAGAACAGGTGGAAGAGGCCCAATTAGATGTTATAATTGTGACAAATAATACCATGTGGTGTGATAATTTTATTTGTCGCAAGGACCATGGTTTTCATACTATTGAGTAAATAAGAATGCAACAGAAGATTTTCCCGAACTTGTTGCTCGATGGGAAGAGTGAAATCAAGCAAAGGGAGCTAATTAGTCCGCACATAACCTCGGGATCCTAGTCCTTCAACACAACCTAATATCAATGTTGCTATGAGAGGAGGAAAGAGGACAGGAACTAATATTGGAGTCCTTGACCAGTCAACTATTATAAAGCCTGCATCTCCAAAAAAATCATATGACCCAAACTAGAAAAATGAGTATTACATGGATGCGACTAAATTTTTTCATTAGTTAATGTCCTCATGGGGATCTCATAGTGAGTTGCAGGAGCAAGTGAAGGGATGTCAAGAGAAACATTTTGCAGAATCTTCCTAACCTATGATGGATTTGTTTAAGTTATTTTTACATATTATGAATGATGAGAAGCTCACTGGTCAGTTACAGAAGAGATTAAAGGCTATGGTCAAGGATATTGTGTTTTTGAGGAACCAATTTATAAAAATATACCTGAAAGGAATTCTAGACAGATGCAAAGGAATAAGAAGAGGACTGAAAGGGATTTTCGAGTCAATACTCAGATTATAGGGTTCCAGATCAAGGAATCCATGCTGGATTTGGGATCGAATGTTAATATTTTTCCAAGAAAGACTTGGGAAGATCTTGGAAAACCGAAGTTGGTTTATTACCCTATTCAGTTGTGGATGGAAAACCAGTACTGCATTCTTCCTATTGGTAGACTGGAAGATGTTGAGGTTGATATAGATGGTGTTAAGACTTATGCAAATTTCTTGGTTGGGTAAAAGTACCCATATTAGTCTCTAATAGGCATTGATTGGGATTTTGATAATTATGCAGTCATTGATTTAAAACAAGAGACCATGACTTTTTAATTGGATGGTATGCGTGTTATACAACCTCTTGATCCATACCAAGGTCTGAGGTTTACTGAGCCTTTGGATGATGTGGAATCCTCTAGTTTAGTGAATCAGATGTATCAGTTGACTGTTGGAAAGCGAGAGTATTAGATTAACCCCACCAACAGCTGGGTCTATTAGTTGGAGGAGTATTCAAAACACCGAAGTTGGTTTTGAAACTGCATTGGAACACTGGAAACAGGGTGCCCATGAACTCCACTCCCGTCATTGTGCCACTATTCATTGGATTCATTAGATTGGTACTAACATACACAAGTATCCTACTTTTAATGGTACTAATTTTGTTGAAAATTTTATAAAGGAGAATGCTTCTTTCATAGAAAACCATTAAAATATCCCTGTAATGAGTGTTTCTTTGCAATCTACTCCCACAAGGTGGTGGGCACCACACCGAAATCAGTTGCAATAATGGAGCATTGCTAAGGCTATTTTTTTATATCGGTTCTCTCCACTAAACAAGATGTTGAGAAATATTCCTATTTATAACGGTCATACTTCACCACATGATCATGTTGTGCATTGTTCTTCTATATGGAGGGTTGATGGATTAGCACTTGAGATGTGGCCTCATCTATTTATTCATTCTTTGGGAAATATGCCACGAGCCTGATATTCATAGGAGGAGATAAAATGCCAGACAACAGATTGGGATGCTTTAACAACTTAGTTTTGTAAATATTTCTCTTTTTCTGTTACTAATGAGAAGATAGCATAGGTTCTTAAATATATTAGAGGCATATTATTTTTGGGAGAGGATGCGCTAGAAAAATGCAGAAGGTACTAAGACTTTGAACACAAGTATGAATTAGGATTTCATGAGGCTATTATTTGTTGTAAAGTCAACAAAGACCTGGACGACGATTTAGAGGAATTAAGGCACCTAACTTTCAAAGAGTCTGAAAGGGAGTGGAAAATTAAGGAGGATCCTCTATGTGATTCCCCACACCTGTAACCACTTAAATTGAAGAAGATGAATATTGGGACTGAAGTAAAAATGAAGCTTGTTTATATAGGGGACTACTAGGATGAATAGGCTAGACGAGAAATCTTCGACCTACTCAAAGAATATGAATATATTTTACCCTATTCCATCTCAAAGTTAAAGGGAATTAAAGGCGATCTGGGAGAAATGAAAATTTCACTAAAGTCATATGCAAATCCTATTAAGCATCAATCCTACAGATTGAATCCACAAGTAAAGGAGAAGGTCAAGAAGGAGATTGATAAGATATTAGTTATCGGTTTCATATCCTTGTGGATGAAGCTGAATGGATAAGCTCCATTTTCATTCAGGATAAGAAGGATTCGAATTATATCTAGGTATGTGTTGACTATCGAAGTCTCAGCAATGCATGTGTGCATGATCCATTTCCCACTTCGTTCAACGATGAAGTCTTGGAAAATGTTGGGGGAATGAATAATATTCCTTTACTGATGGATTCTTGGGTTGTCATCAAGTCCATATTGCTAAGGAGGACAAGAAGAAGGCCACATTCACCATTGAATGGGGTTCGTATGTGTATAATGTTATGCCTTTTGGTTTGAAGAATGCTCTATATTTTTTCTCTCGCACTGTCATTGCTTCTTTTCACGAGTATATACATAAGTTCTTGAAAGTTTACATGGATGATTGGATAGTTTAAAGTTTACTAGAGAATCATATGAGTTTGTTAAGGGTTGTGTTTGATAGGTGCAGGAAACTTTAGATGTCCTTGAACCTAAACAAATGCATCTTTGTTGTACCTTTTGGAATGCTTCTAGGGCATATTGTTTGCAAGGAGGGGGTTTGTGTGGATCCTACTAAAGTTACAGTGATATTGAATATGTCTCCACCCACTTTGATTCGTTAGTTGCATTCTGATCTGAGACACACTAGTTACTATCGAAGATTCATTTGGACTTACGCTTCCATTATGGCTCCATTGGAGAAGCTCCTAAAGAAATTCGAGCATTTTGTGTGGTCTACAGAGTGTAATGTTGCATTTGATATACTAAAAGAGAATTTTGCTAGTGCACCAATTTTGGTCTATCCTAACTGAAACAAACAATTCCATATCCATGTTGATGCCTCCGAGATCGCTTTGGGCACTATTCTGATGCACCGTGCGAAGGCAACTTAGATCACCCTATTTATTTCACAAGTAGAAAACTTTTTAATGTAGAGAAGAATTATACCACCACAGAACAAGAAGCCTTAGCGATGGTACACTCTCTTCAGAAGTTTCACCATTATTTGTTATGGGGGGCGTTTAAGTTTTTCACAGACCATTCAGCGCTGAAGTACTTATTTTTGAGACATGTTTTCAGCGATAATCACATCAAAATTCATTTGTCAACATGTTTCGAACCATCCAGTGTGGTTCATCGGCAAGACAAGATGAAGAGGAAGATCATGGCATGAGTATAATTACAGAAATGTAGAGACTCAATGTTCAATTAATGGCTATAATAAATGGGTAGTTCATAAATAATAAATATTTATTTTATAATTTCAATAAAAATGACTAGTTAATAAATAATATTTTTTGTAATTTAATAAAAACAAATAGTTTGTAAATAATAATATTATATTATTAGCAATAATCATTAGGAACAAGATAATATTCTTGATTAGCTTTAATGAATGCATCCAAGACCATAGGTTTATTTTGGTGAAATATCACGTTATATTTTTACTTTATCCAAGCCCATGTTTTTGTTTTTTTGAACGATCATGTTATATTTTTCTGGCTCGTTAAAAGGAACATAGAAATGATAACAAATTATTTTAAATAAAAGAATAAATATCTCTATAAAGATGATAATAATACATAATTTTTATATTATATATATATATATATATATATATATATATATATATATATATATATAGATATAGATATATATATATAAAACTAATATGGATGGGATATTTTTAATTTAAAAAAATAATTGGGGGTGGCAAGGGTGGAGGGGCTATTTTTAACCCGATGGAAAAATTGAAATTGAGTACAGTTGGAGGTTTGGAAATTGCATAAATAATGCGACAGAGGGATATGGACATGGATTACTTCAAAGGCTCCTTATGGCCAATGAAACAAACATTGAAGATTTGGTGGTCTTAGGAGATTCACATTTGGTTATTCATCACCTTGTTTATGGATCTTTGCTTAAGGATTGCAATTTGCAAAGCATTATTGATCGAATAAAGATTCTAAAAGTATCCTTCTCTATTGTTAGCTTCTTTCATGTGTTGAGAATGAAAAATTATGTTGCAGATGATCTCGTCAATAAAGGTGTAAACGTGGATGCAAAAGTTGTGGTGCCCACTCTGGATGATAGACCCTGATATGACATTAGCCTTGATATATTATTCTTTGAGGACCTCAGGTTGAGGATTCAGATATTTGACTCTTAGCATGAGTGAATGTGATAATATTTTTTTTCTAGTTTGATGTTATGATGATAATAATTATGATGGACGAGTTTTATGACTATGTCTAATCATATTATGGATTCATTATGTGTCTCTTTACATTAGTTTTTTCTCATAGTTATGAAGATGTTGATAATTATGCCATGATGATGATTTAGCATACATAATTATATTGGTAACTAATATCATAAATCAAGTATTACTGGTGATTATTGAGTGTGGAAGGAGACTACTCAGATGCACTTGGATGTGATGAGTCGACAACCTCTAGGTTGGTTTCAATTACATACTATTGTCTCAAAACAATTTAAAGTTGAATCTAAAATCATCTTGTGAATTTTGATGACATGTTAGTAGTTGCAGGCACAGGTTAGTTGCTTGACTGAATGACTCACACATGAGTGATGGGGAGTATAGATAGATGAAATTTCATGGGATGGGTGGGACAATTGTTATAGACAATTTTGTGCCTTGCAGCATCAGGCATGAATTGTCAATAATCCAAGGGATCCAAAGTCCCTAAACATGATGTTCCTACCCCTAGAGGAACAAGGTCAGCAAACCAACATCTCTCAGATCAGTTCTCCACCTGAAAACACTCAAAAACAAGCAATCCTGAAATCAAAGCAGGTGCTCCACTAGGCTTCTGCGCTGAAACTCAACTCCTCCATGGTGTACCTGCGTTGCAAAGCAGGTAGAACAAAGGCCACCTGCGCTGAGCGAGATGGGACAAGTGGCACACTGAGTCATTGCTCTGGAATCTTCCAAAAATGACACTTGGATCAGGGATTTCGCCTTGTGATGAGTCAGAGGCTCTGTTTCTCCAAGTGGAAGCAAGGTTCTCCAAGTGGACTCAAGAACTGAAGATCAACTGAAGAGAGAGAGGACACAAGGCAGCTACACATCAGTTGCAAGCTGACTCATCCTTTCTCAATTCATCTATATATTGAGCTCTCTCCTATGAGCTCAGGAGGCTGGAATTTGGTGCAAAGTAATGATATGCTGTTGGTTTCACTATAGAACTATTGGGTGATTGCTTGAAGGAGGTGAAGAGGAGAAATTCTTTCTGCTGGGAGGTGTTGCTGGATTGGGGCCTTCAACGGTTGTAACACTCTCAGAACTTTACTTCTTCCATTAATAAAAGCTATTGAGGTTCTTCTATATGCACTTGTTTCAATGATGTATTGTGATAATTGTATATTTGATTTATGCTAATCCTTGAATCAGTTATGATTGCATGTTTCTTGTAGTTTCCTTCTTTGTTATTTTGCAGGATCTCATCGTAGCTGGGCCAGCAAAAGAGCAAGGAGCTGGAAGCAAGCAGCAAAGAGAAGAGTTTGGATTCGACATTAAGCGCAAGGCAACGGTTAGTGCATTTCTTCATTCTCTCTTGCTTTCGTAAAGAAGTAAACCTTAAGTAGTTTTCTTTACAGTTGTTGCTGAGGTACTATCACCCTTAGAGTGGGATAGGGTCATCCGAGTCGGATACTTTTCCCTACAACAAACTGGCGACTCCGCTGGGGATCATATCTGTTTGATTGTTTGTGGTATTTTGCTATTCATTTCCTGAACAAAAGAGTACCAAATCGAAAAGCTTTTGACTATATCAAAAGCGAAGTAGAGGGCAGCTACTCTAGCTCATTTCTGAGCATGTTCATGATTTGAAGAGCTGATCTACAAGGATCCTTGTAAGCTCTTAGTGATAGCTTTTCATCTTCCTTGTCATCCCTTAGTGTGTGCTTGACTGATAGCTTCTGATTTGAGCAAAAACTGTGAATTTTTTAGAAAATTGTGACCCGGAAACTGAGAAAACGCAACTTTAGTTTTCCAAAGCAGGTAGTACACAGGCTACCTGCTTTGCAACGCAGGTCCCGAAGGGGCTACCTGCACTGAGAGCCAGACTGGCTGTGCAGCACCTGCGTTGGCCCAATTTTGCCTTGTGCATTTGGGGTTTCCTCCCTTTTTCTTGCCTGTTTTCACTATAGATTTTGCAGCCAGTTACCAGTCTTGTACCTGTTCTGAAACCAACCTTACTTGCCATCATTCCGCCTCGGTTATATAAAGAAATTGTTCTTGTTCTTTTGTATTTCTTACATCAGTTACAGTTTCCCATAACGAAAAGTGAACTAGTCTTGCTGTGGCCTCTTAGATCTGAACCTGTGTTAGGTATTTTTGCTGATCTTAAGAGTTAGCTTGTTTGTTGTTCATAGCTGATTGGTCTTTTGCTTTCGTCATATGGTTTGATTTCAGATATTTCTAGTGTCGAAACAAGTAAATCTTAAGGTGTCTTTGGATTTTGGACAAGCTTGTTTGCTTTCACTTGAAATTGAAGTCAAAGTTATATAACAGCTTTCTTTCTGTAATACATCAACATTAAGAAAGAGAAAAGAAATACTTGCATTGTGCATTTTGCATTTGAAAAGTTTGCATGTTGATTTAGGAGAAAGTGCATTAGTTTGTGCTGTATGATCTGTGTGAAAAGATATGTCTTTCTTTTCCCTCAGTAGTTAAGATTTTCATCAGTCAAAAAGATTTGAAAAAGCTTGCTTCTCATCTTAGGCTGCATTTAGGAATTTGTCATATACATCTCGTGGTGAACCTTGAAAGGAAAACTTTAAAAAGATCAACTTAAAATATACTGAATGAACCTAACAACGCTTTGAAACATAACGCAAACACATAGAGGTCTAAGCTAGAGACGTGTTCCGGCGTCGTTAAACGTAGTGACTGTCGATCTCGAAGAAGGTGGGTGATTCCTCCTGAGAGTCGGTGGCACTAATACGGACTTGTGCTCCCACGTACCGTCGAGTATATATTGGGAGACCCCTATAGGCATATATCTTTTATCCTTAGGAAGCCGTGTCGGCCGCCCTACTGATCGCAATGCAGTGAACACAGCATTCACGAAGATTGACCACACGTACCGTAAAACGTATTCCGTGGTTTTGCGAAAGGTTTGGCACACCCTCTGCCTAGATCTCCAGAGCAGTTTCTTTTGGCCTTTTTCAAACTCTATAACTGAAAAAGTCCAACCGAGCATTTGTCACTTCGGGCTCGTTAATACATCGAAGGAGACTAGAGTCATCTTTAGCTTTTTCTCGACTCTTAAAAAATGAAAAAGCAAGTTGTGTCTAAAGCGTCGTTAATAAAATTATTTTAAGCGGAATAATCATCACCTTTCCCTCGTTGATCTTCGAAGTTAGTCTACCACAAGTGTAAGTTCTTGTAGAGTCGCGAGAAAATCTCTTGGATAGACTAGATATGTCTGAACAACCATCGACATCCAGGACTGTGTCATCCGACACAGCAGCGGCAGAGCCTCCTGCTGCTATCCCAACAATGTTCGATGGTATACCATCTGTCCCGGCAAGTTATCAACAACAAGCCGGAGTCCCATCAGGGACGATGACATGGTTAGTTCCTATTTCTTCGTCCGGATTATCATCTGGTATTTCTTATGTTGAAACTCAACAAATCAATCCAACGTGTCTTCAAAGGCCAATCTACCCTTTAAGTACTGGATTGCCACCATATGGAGGACAGTATGCCTTTTCATTGTTCCCCCCTGGAGAACAACCATATGGGAGTTTACAACAAAATTCAGGTCAAACTGGAAATACATCCAGCGGATGGGTACCAATACTGCCTCAGCAACCAAGAGTTGCATATTCAATGCAACCAGTCCACCCTGTGTCGAATGTTGCCACTATACCTGGTATGGTGATTGCGTCGCAAGTACAAGCGCTGCCTACTGTATGTCAACCCCAAGTTTCTCAGGTTGCCATACAACAGCCTCTTGTCTCGACATCTCAATCGCAACCTCAGGTCAGTGCCTCCTTATCTGGAGCGACTCAGGATCAAACAAGTACTGTGACTCCTCATCTTGGTCAATCATCTAGTATTGGGCATCAGCAAATGGTCCAACAACCAGAGCTGGTTCGAACTCAACAACCGCAATTCCAGCAATCATATCAAGGACCTGAGCAACAAGTCTTTGTAAGTAATGGGCAACCATACTATAATGGTTATGCCCATCAACCTTGTCAAAGTTGCCAACATTATGCTGGTATGCAAAGACCCACTGCTCAGGCGATTCCATCTTATCCTGGATATGCTTCACCTAACCTGAATCAACAGTTGCCCTTTGTAGCAACTCTAGAATTACCAGATCTAAACCGGCTGACGAATGATCCAATTGCTTATGCCCTTTGGTGGCCAGCGATTCCGCATAAACTTCCATCAGACATTCCTAAATTTAATGGAAATCCAGGTGAAGACCCGTCGAATCATGTGATGACATTCCATCTATGGTGTTCATCAAACACCCTGAATGATGATTCGATAAGACTTCTCCTTTTTCAGAGGACGTTAACGGGTCCAGCGGCAAAATGGTACATTGAATTGCCTAGAGCTTCGTTCGACAACTTCAGTGCCTTAGCTACAACCTTTTTAACCCATTTTCAATTACCGATAAGGTATGAAACGGGAACAGAACTCCTCACCAACTTCAAACAGACGACTGCCACCCACATATCTGATCATATACATGAGTGGCGATGTCGTCGTAGGATGGTAAAAATGTACGTTCCCGATCAGCTATTAGCTGAATGGTTTATCAAGTCATTACTTCCTGCCATCACGGAAGATGTGGCAAAGGGGGGGGTCGTAACAGAAGAGCAGGTTATCGCTCGTGCGCAATATCTGGACTTGGTCTATACTCAGTCCGGCACGCTCTACGACAAAATACCTGACGCCCCTAGACCGGAATTCTCAATTCCTCCTCCTCCTAAATCAAACAATGACTCTCACGCCGGCGATGACGTGATTGGCAAGCACAAAATTTACAGTCAAAATGCAAATGAAAAACTTCTTGCCTCAGAAGTAAATGCCATGTCGACCGACAAGGGCAAACAACTGAAGCAACCAGGGGGCAAGAAGAAAAAGACAGGAAGAAAAAGGAAACCCCCGGCAGGGTGTCATATATGCGATGAGGATCATTGGACGAAATATTGTCCACATATAGCTGAAGTTAAGAAACTCTTCAAGAGTTCAAAAACCCCAGCAGTATTGACTGATCCGTTTCCTAATCCAAGTCAAAATCTGGTTGCTAATCAAAATGCTTCCAGATTCCAAGTGCTTATGTTGTCTACCTCAAAGCAACAGAATAATGCTTTGACAAGGAATAAAGATTACGGGAATCCAAAGCTGTCGAACAACAAGGTTAATGAACGACCTAGTAGTTCAACAACAACTTTGACCGAAGTTGTGCCACCCATCGTTCCTGAGCCAATGATAAAGTCGCCAAAGGGAGTAGTACACAAATCGACATTTAATCCTCGTGCCAAAGAAGCACAGAATTATAATATAGTAAAGGACCTGGCCCAATCGCGTCCACTATGTCGACACTTGAGGTACCACAAAATTACCCTCCCAAGAGCAAGCTTTATTATCAGCAATAGGTGGGATTGGCCCAATGGATTCCAATCTTGTGGCCTTTGATCATAAAGGATATGACCCGCAATTACCAGCTCAACTAGCTTTCCTTATTCAAGTGAAAGCCCTCAACAAAACTGTTCATCGAACAATTATTGATGAGGGGGCATCTACATGTCTTATGTCGATGAGTTGCTGGAAAGATTTAGGCTCACCACCCTTGTCGAAATCGTCAACGACGTTAAAAGCATTTGATGGACGATCATACACTTCGTACGGGATTTTAAGTAACTTGCAAGTTGAACTGGGGGGCGAAACAGTAGGAATTGATGTTGAAGTAATTGATGGAAACCTCGATTACAACATCCTACTTGGAAGACCATGGATCTATGCCATGGCCGCAGTTGTGTCGACCTACTTCAGGAAGATTGCATTTCCCTTCCAAGGAGGAATTACAATCGTCGACCAACAAACTTTTCTCCACAACAGTTCACAAGTTACAGGAAGCATTCCAATGATCCATGGAAGGAATCATTTGCTCCAAAATATCGGAGTAGGTCTCCTAAAAGACCCTGCCTTAATGGGTACTTTCGCCCTACTGCCTCCAAGTAATCTGGCGGGAGTGGCCACAGTGGAAACCTACAAAATGAAATCTAATCCAATCTTCTGGTTGGATTCGGAAGATTCCTAAATATTTTGTCGGCATGGAGCATCGCCCTAATAGAAATACTACAATGGGCACCGAGGACGGTTCTTATCTTGTGTCAACCTCGTTAAAAAATGAAACAAGGAGTCGAGGATAGTTCCTATCTTGTATCAACCTCATTAAAAAATGAAACAAATCCCCGAGGTAAACCTTCATTCCAACCACCGAGTTGGATGCAATGAAGCTTGGGGGGCATGCACCTCGATTTGCATTATTATACTGGGGGCATGCAAACTTATCTCCGAGCAGTTTTAGCACATAGTTCATGCTCGTTAAAAAATAAACATAAGTTGTGAGCAATCTTCCCCTAGAGTTCAAGCTCACCCAGAAAAAATGAACCGGTAAATAACCTTGGTAAATGTAACCTTTGACAGCCATATTAAAGCCCTTGGTCATGTTCTTGCAGTCTCACCTCCATCCGTTCATTTGGCCAATCGTTCATCTCCATATGTTTGTTTACCCATTTTGAGGAACAGCTGCGAAGAGTGATTTCACTAAGCCATCCTTGTGACACTGCCGTGATTGGAATATTCCAACCTGTACCTGGAATCTGCTGCTGCCCTGTTCATCACTCGTTCCTCAAGAGACGAGTCTTCTTTGAGCTCTTTTTCACTGACTCGTAAAATATGAAAAGTTTGCCGAGTTTTGGCCTTCCAGCTCGTTAAAGCAACCGGAAGAGCTATCCCTCCTCTAGATTTTAATCTTTTTGGACCTGAGGGATTATTGCACAAAAAGATCGAGCGCTTGTTTTGTTCGGCTCGTTAAAGCAATCGAAAATTCATCCCTTTTGTATTGTTTTATACTTTTTCGGACTTAAGGGATTAGATGACGAAAAAGGAATTCTGGAGTTGACTTTATGTACCTTTTCAGACTCTCTAAAAATGAAAAGGACCGAGTCATCCTTGTCGTTAGACTCGTTAAATTCATTAAATAGCGACAAACTTGTCTTTAGACGAGAACGAGTTTCCCTATCGCTAGGCTCGTTAAAACATAGCGATGGGCTTGCCCGAAGGGCAGGTTATAGAACAAGCATATGTTATCCTCCTCAAGCTTGACAAAAATAAAGAGGTACTGGTCAGCAATGACTGGGGAAAAATTGGGAGAACCTCACAGCTTTAATGGTAGCAAGTCGCTCTTGAACATGACACTTTGTCCTCTGTATCACATCGGGTTGGGTTGTTTCATTCACCGGTCTCATCACCATGGTCCTCGCCACACCATCCACATTTGGGGTAATGCTACCGATCCATCACATCAGTGTCGTTATATGTTCAAGAGATGTTGTTCTGCAAAGAGTCAACCGTGTCCCATCCACTGCCATACATTGTCCTTCATCCATTTCATGACCGCCACCCTGAATCATACATCACAGTTTGTTTTCACCTCATCACAATCACTAGCTCCGTTGATGTGGGATTCATTAAGGCCCTCCTTTGACGGATCGCTCCTTGTCGACATCAGCTCATTATCCAAGGAGTTGATCTAGGAACAACCCCTTCAGTACTTTGAAGCTTGCATGCCTCAATGGCAAGTTTCTCACTTCCGGCGACAGGTATACATCAATGACCTTCGACCAGAAGATTTTGCATGGTGGTCGACGCCAAGTCCTTTATTCCCACCATGTGAATTGTACTGCTGTACCTTGAGGGTCATCATCCTTATCGGTGATTCCTCTCGCGCTTGTTAACGGTTTACATCATTGACCGGTAATCAAGCGATGTCTTTCCATGTTCGACTTCAAGAAATTCTCACATGGATCGACTTGTACATCGAGTGAAGATCGGAAGAGATTGAAGACCCCGGATCTAGTTTCATCCATCCGGGCTGCGATATATATTCAGGATATAAAGACATTTGATGTGTACATCATTACAGCAGATGATCATCCTTCTCAAAGGATGATAATTTCAGCAGAGAATTATCAGTCTACCATCAGACGATCGTCTGTTCTATGTACCAAAATGAATTTATAAAGCTGAGCATGGGAATGCCCGCCTCAGCTAGATCATGAAAAAGTATGAAAAATAATGTATTGTATTATATCTTATTACAGGACACTTCTCAGCAGATTGAATGAACTTCGGATCCTCCTAATAAAGCATTTCACCCGATAAACGATCTCATACTTTAGGGGGCATCTGTTATAGACAATTTTGTGCCTTGCAGCATCAGGCATGAATTGTCAATAATCCAAGGGATCCAAAGTCCCTAAACATGATGTTCCTACCCCTAGAGGAACAAGGTCAGCAAACCAACAGCTCTCAGATCAGTTCTCCACCTGAAAACACTCAAAAACAAGCAATCCTGAAATCAAAGCAGGTGCTCCACTAGGCTTCTGCGCTGAAACTCAACTCCTCCATGGTGTACCTGCGTTGCAAAGCAGGTAGAACAAAGGCCACCTGCGCTGAGCGAGATGGGACAAGTGGCACACTGAGTCATTGCTCTGGAATCTTCCAAAAATGACACTTGGATCAGGGATTTCGCCTTGTGATGAGTCAGAGGCTCTGTTTCTCCAAGTGGAAGCAAGGTTCTCCAAGTGGACTCAAGAACTGAAGATCAACTGAAGAGAGAGAGGACACAAGGCAGCTACACATCAGTTGCAAGCTGACTCATCCTTTCTCAATTCATCTATATATTGAGCTCTCTCCTATGAGCTCAGGAGGCTGGAATTTGGTGCAAAGTAATGATATGTTGTTGGTTTCACTATAGAACTATTGGGTGATTGCTTGAAGGAGGTGAAGAGGAGAAATTCTTTCTGCTGGGAGGTGTTGCTGGATTGGGGCCTTCAACGGTTGTAACACTCTCAGAACTTTACTTCTTCCATTAATAAAAGCTATTGAGGTTCTTCTATATGCACTTTTTTCAATGATGTATTGTGATAATTGTATATTTGATTTATGCTAATCCTTGAATCAGTTATGATTGCATGTTTCTTGTAGTTTCCTTCTTTGTTATTTTGCAGGATCTCATCGTAGCTGGGCTAGCAAAAGAGCAAGGAGCTGGAAGCAAGCAGCAAAGAGAAGAGTTTGGATTCGACATTAAGCGCAAGGCAACGGTTAGTGCATTTCTTCATTCTCTCTTGCTTTCGTAAAGAAGTAAACCTTAAGTAGTTTTCTTTACAGTTGTTGCTGAGGTACTATCACCCTTAGAGTGGGATAGGGTCATCTGAGTCGGATACTTTTCCCTACAACAACAATGTCCCTAATTCCACCTACTAGCACTCTCATCGTGACTTGGGTTGAAAGGTGTTGGTATATCTTCACCTTGAAGATCATGATGTCGTGTGGGCAGAACCCAGCTTAGGTAGCTCATGATGGTTTTACTAGGGTAATGCATCAAGATAGATTCCTTGATACCTAGCACCATTAGTCTCACTATAGAGGGCGACATAAGAGGAGATAGTGGTCTCCATCGATGCACCTAGTTTTTTCCTCATAGTCACTAGATGCTTGAAGGGCAAGTGGCATGGCACCCTTGGAACTTCAAGGGAAGTTCTTGAAGGGCACATCATACTTGGCACCCTTGGCATAAAAAAGAAACCTATTGGCGTGACACCCTTGGAATTTCAAGGGAAATTCTTGAAGGGAACAATCGATTTAAAACCCTTAGCATCAAGAAGAAACTGTTGAAAGAAAATTAAGATATGATAATCATGCTAATTCACATAAAGTAGTAAGTTAGGTTTTAGAACCAAGTTAAGTAAATCAAGAGTAAACCTTGGGATAAATAGAGAGTAGGAAGAAATAAAAATATTGGACCAATTGAGAAATCTACCCTCCCATGTTTGGAAAATATTATGTAGATAATGTGCATAGATCAAATTGAAAGTATGCAAGTGTTTTAATAATCAAGGAGAAGGGTACACAGAGTTAATTAGAAACTTTAATCCTATAATAGTTTAACGTCATTAAGAAAAGAGGGTGGTGAATGAAAATATAGAACAATAATTTAAATTAGAGAAATTTAGTTTCATGAGGGAACCTCTAGGTGACAAGATCCAACATAAAGATATCCATCTAAGAGTCAATTTGAGTTAAACTAGGTGTAGTGGGGGGATCAAATGTGAGACCTACTAGTTGAATTCACTAATGAACACAAAATAAGGAGTATAAAAGGGAGATAAAGAGACAACTAGGAGAAGTTATAGAGAATCATGTTGGGGTGAGGGAAAATATTATTTTTAAATGAGAATCTAAGTAAATAATTTTGGAGAGTCTCAGTGAGAGGTTGACACATGAATGGGTGAATAATCTAATAAAATTAATTATTTTTTCATGAAGTGACAAGTGTCACCTATGAAATCTCTTATAAAAGAAGAAGCAACCTATGGGAGAGGGATCACTTTTTTCCCTACTGTTGGATGGATTACATAATTCCATTGTGAGTGATTACGAAGCCTATAGAGAGTTTAGTGAGGTGGAGGTCATTATGAAGGGGACTCTAGAGCCAAGAGTGCTCTCCCCCATCAACTAGTATTCTTCCTCTACTTTATAGCCCCATTGCAGCTTGGGGGTCCATGGGGAAGAAGAGCAACCAAGGAGTAAGCTGGGAGGTCAACCAGAGAGTCAACAATGTTCGGTTAGGATGCAACATCCTTCACATGTGTATGTGGATAGAAACAAGGGAGCGCAAGAAGCTACAAATTCGAGATTGAATATCCACCTTTGGTTAACGATACCATGTGTTTCCATAAAGTTATATTACATGTTATTGTTGTATATGATTATCAAAATGTAAAAGTAAAGGACATGACATTGAGCTGTAAATTTTGAACTATGGATGAATGATTTGAAAAGAAATATTTATGTTTCATTTTTACTTGTATTATAGTAACTTAGATATTTGCCTCTTAGTTCATTAATAAAAATGTGTGTATGGTTTCTTGCATCCAATAACTTGTTGGTATTATCTATGTTTGATTGTATAAAAAAAATTGTTAGTACATATAATTGAAATTAGCATCATAGGTTTGGTCCCTATAAGAGTCCTAATGAGAAATGGTAATCCTTCCCTCACAACTATTCCTTAATAGCAGGTTTGATATGCAATGTAAATTTTGTCTATATCTACAAGTATTTTGGAGAATCTACCCCTTATTGAAAAATGTAGTAAGAAAGGCTCAATTTGACTTTAGCCTTAGTCAAATTGAATAAATTGAATTTCCACATTATTAGGACAAATTGGAGGCAACTAAATAGTGTGACATGGTTCTTGCTACTCAATTAGCTCAGTAAATTCAAGTTGGAGGGCTTGGAGTTAATTTATGCATATGTGATTATTAAATTTTAGTAATCAGTTCAGTGATTTTTTGTTGTATTCAGATAACTAACCACTAACTATTGATATAGTCAGTTGAAGGTCATGTAGTGGGATAGTAGTCTAACTTAGAGATCTATGAGTTAACTTACCAGTCAGCCAAAATAGCTAATGCATGCAAGGAATTCGAATTCCTCAACTGACGTGGAGATGACAAGCCAATGTAACATAAGTTGTAAACTATTTTGAGTGTATAGGTGTTGCATGAGGTAACGTGATCCATCCTTGGGAATTGTTTAATCAATTTGGAGGAAATTCCTATTTTTTAAGGGCTAATTTCCTCAGGATTTGCGCAAGGAAATAGGAGGCTTGGTAAGCAAATAATTGGCTAAGTGTTATCCAGAGTTTGTTATTCAACATAGAGAACAATTATTCTTTTGCAAGTTGAGCTCAGAGTCAGTGATAGAAATTATGGAAATCACTATGTAGAAAAGGGGTTTTTCCCAATTGTGTTCCCCTAGAAATCATTGTGTACTTGTGGTTTTTCTTATTGCATTTCCATGCATGTTGTTCTAAATTGTGGTTTTCATTCCACAGATTAGTAGAGTAGAATTGTGTCTCTTGGTTTTTAGTTTGAAATATTGAGCAGTTGCAATTTCTATCAAATTTCTACATGGTATCAGAGACCTGCAATTACATTACAACCAATAATTCAAACTTGTCTCTCAGGATTTCGATTTGATAGCTTTAGTGCGACAATTTTCCTTTAGTATTGGGAAAATTTTATTTCAACAGACTGAGATTGGAGTATTCTCTAGAGGGTAGCTCAAATTTCATAGCGTGGAAGGATCAAATGGAAACAGTGCTTGATGACAATGGTGTGTTAGAATATGTTAAAACTGACATTGTAAAACTCCAGTAGTCAGATACACAAAAATAATCCCAATGGAAGAAGGATGTTGCAATTTCTGAGAGAATTATTCTGGAAGGTGTGGGAGACCATGTGGTCTCAAATCTCCATGGTAAAGAGAAACCATTTTCTATGTGGAATAAACTGAATAAGTTATTCATAAATAGTAGTGACCAAAGGAAATTGGCCTTGAAAGACAAATTTTGAAACATTAGAATGCAAAAGAATGATATTATTCCACATTATCTCTCCAGGTTTACACATGTTCAATATGATCTTGGAGGGGTTGTTGTGAATGTTGCAGAAGATGACCTAGTGAGCCTAGCTCTTCTAGGCCCTTCAAAATACTAGCATAGCTTATAGGACTTTGTGAATGGAAAGGAAAAATTACCTAACTGGGAAAGGTTGTGGTTCGATCTGGTTCAAGAAGAGTTTAGGAAAAATAACAGAGGTGGGACACTATTTCAAGTTGAGGATGAACAAAAATTTTCCTTGGTTGGAAAAGGGGAGAAGGGAAAAGGAAAGAAGACCTAGAGAAAACCTGAATCCATCCAAAATAATGGAAAGAAGAAATACTTGAGCAAGATAAAATGCTTCCACTGCCATGAATTTGGGCACTATGCAACAAAATGTCCACACAAGAAGTCTACCACGAAGCCTTCGAGAGGAGTAGGAGGTGAAGTGTTGGCTTCATAATTTAAATTAGACTTCACCATAATACCATGCATGACCAACACTATTATGGGGATTGTGTGGTACCTTAATTTTTGTGCCTTGTTCCATATGACAGGGTCCAAGGAGTTTTTTAGTAGCTTGGAGGAGAAGGATCTCACTATTCATATCAAAATGGGGGATGATGCGAGGTAAAGTGCTAAAGGAATTAATATTGTCACCTTTGAGAGGGAGAAATCTTCTCTCTGCCTCAAAGATGTTATGCTTGTACCTGGGTTGAAGAAGAACTTGATCTCTATTGCAGTATTGGAAGATCGTGGCTATGTTGTTATGTTCAGTTTAGGGAAATCCTTTATGAGACACATAGCTACTAGGAAAGTGAAGTAGATCGGGATTCGTGTGAAGAACCTATACAAATTTGAGGTGGAAGATTGCACTGCATTAAGCAGTAAGGCTGAAAAAGTGTAGAGTCGAGATGTTGGAGAAATATGGCACATGAGATTGGGTCATCTACACCATGGTGCCTTAAAAATAATGCAAAAAATTACCACCGACATCCCTAAAGGCTCCCTTGATCAGTAGGATCTCTGCAAGGGTTACACATTGAGGAAATATGTCAAACCCACTTTCAATGGTTAAGATAGCAGGATAAATGCAATCTTGCAACAAATCCACTATAATGTCTGGGGATCATTTTCTACAGCCTCCACAACAAAACGTAAGTACTATGTTATTTTTATTGATGATTTCTCTAGAAAATGTTGGATCTTCTTCATGCGGAAGAAGGATGAAGTTTTCTCAAAATTTATTGAATTCAAGGCATTGGTTGAGAAGGAGACTGGGAAGAAGGTGAAGGCTCTTAGGAGCGACAATGGAGGTGAATTTGTTTCACATGCCTTCAAGGATTTCTATGTGAAAGAAGGTATTTGAAGGGAACTAATAGCACCCCATAACCCACAACAAAATGGGGTAGATGAGAGGAAGAACCAGAGCATATTGGGAGCAACAAGGGCCATGTTACATGGTCATGGGCTTCCATTGCATCTATGGGAAAAATAATGCAACACAACAGTCTTCTTACAGAACCAAAGTCCTCGTAGAATACTTTGCATGATCACACCAGAGGAAGCTTTCTTTGGGAGAAATCCTGATGTGTCTCATTTCAGAATTTTTGGAGCTTCATTTTATTGCTGTCTCTAAGAATTCGATTAATAAAAATGATCCTACAATAGAGTTGGAAATTTTTGTAGGATACACCAAAACTACACACAATTACCGAGTGTATTTTTCTTCACTGAGGATGATAGTGGTGAGGAGATATGTCAAGTTCGATGAGGAGAAGGGTATGAAAGGATATCTAGAATGAGAATTAAGTATCCCACCAGAGTAGGAGCTTCTAGCTCCAAAGGAGGAGCCTCATGATGAGCTTCAGGAGGTTGTGGAGCATCCACATGCAGTGGAGCAAACAGGAGGTAGAGTAGGGGCACCCACTCAACCATAGTATTCTAGAGAGGAGAGAAAGAGAAACAGATAATTTGATAGTTTGTTGAACGATGCAAAGGAGAATGTGGGAGCCCCCATATCATAGCGTAGGAATAGGAGGTCACCGATAGGTACACTGGTTATATGGCTCTCATGACATAGCTCATTGAAACAGAGCCTTCCTCATTTGAGGAAGCAGTTTCTCAACCTATTTGGGTTGATTCCATGGTGGAAGAATACAAATCTATCATGAAGAACAATGTATGGGAGGTGGTGCCGAGACCAGAAGGGAAATCAATGGTTGGTTTGAGATGGATCTATAAAGTGAAGCATGCAGCTGATGGGAGCATCAAGAAGTACAAGGTCATATTTTTGGCCAAAGGATTCTTTCAGATAAAGGGAGTGGAAAATGAGGAAAAGTTTGCACCAGTTGCAAGATATTCCTCAATCAGGTCCATTCTAGCATTGGCTACACAAATAGGGTGGAAAACCCACTAGATGTATGTTAAGACTGCCTTTATCAATGATGTTGTTGAGGAGAAAATTTACATAGAGCATCTATACGGATTTGAGACATATGATCGGGAGTTACATGTATGCATACTCAAGAGAGAATTGTATGGTCTCAAACATGCACCTTGAGCATGGTACACTTGGATCGGAAGTTATCTCAATGGATTGGGCATCACCAAAAGTGAAGAAGATGTGAAACTATAACACAATATGGTAGATGGTAAGTTGATTATTCTTGTCCTATATGTTGATTATTTAATATTTACAAGTGATGAGCAGTTAATCCGCTCTTGCAAAGAGGATCTTGCAAGGGAATTTGAGATGAAAGACATGGGCCTCATACATTAATTCCTTGGGCTGGAAGTATGGCAAGGTGACGGTAATTTTTTTGTGTCTTGGGGAAGCATTTCTTTGAAATACTTTAGAGATTTCATATGGAGAGTTACAAGCCCATGGACACACCTCTAGCTAAAAACTAGAGGAAGGAGACTACCACTTCAGGGGAAGAGGTTGATGCTACCATTTATAGGCAACTTGTGGGGTCTTTGATGTATCTTGTAAACACAAAACCTGACATGTGCTATGCAGTAAAATAGCTTAGTCAAGCTATGGTGAGGCCTACCAAGTTGTATTGGAAGGAAGAAAATCATGTGTTACAGTACCTCAAAGGCATATCGAGTATGGATTATGGTACAAGAGGATAGAGGGATTGAAGCTCAAAGGCTTCACGAATCAAGATTGGTTAGGGAGTCCATAAGACATGAAAAGTACTTTAGGTGTTATCTTCAGTGTTTGGTTTGCAACTATTTCATGGTACAACAAGAAGAAGTGGTCTATGGCACTCAGCTCAATAGAGGCTGAATACATGGTTGCAATTCAAGAAACATGTGAGGCCATATGGATGAGGAAAATACTTGTGGGACTTTTTGGTCAAGAGATGGCTCCGACAACGATATATTGTGATAATCAAAGTTGCATCAAGATCTATGAGAATTTGGTATTTCATGACAGGTCTAAGCACATTAATAGCTGGTTTCATCATTTGTGGGACTGTGTGCAAAGGATAATTATGTTGCTACAATACATTCCAACTGAGGAGCAAGGTGTTGACATCTTGAAAAAGGCATTTTCAATAGGTGAGTTCAAATTCCACAAGTGCAAAATAGGGGTGATGAAAAATCCCTTTCTTATTAAGAGGGAGTGTTGAAAAAATGTAGCAAGAAAGGCTCGATTTGACTTTAGCCTTAGTCAAATTGAGTAAATCGAATTTCCACATCAGCAAAACCAATTGGAGGCAGTTAACTAGTGTGAAATGGATCTTGTCACTTAGTTAGCTCAGTAAATTTGAGTTGGAGAGTTTGGAGTTTAGTTATGCGTGTGTGTTGCTAAATTTTAGTAATCTAGTTTAGTTATTTTTAGTTGTATTCAGTTAACTCACCTTTTACCATTGATAGATTTAGTTGAAGGTCAATGGTGTAGTGGGATAGCAGTCCAACTGAAAGATATCTCAATTAACTGATGAATCAACCCAAACTAGCTAATGCATGCAAGGAATTTGAATTCCTCAACTGAAGTGTAGATGACAAGGAAGTGTAACATTAGTTGTAAAATAAATTTGAGTGTACAGGTGTTGCATGAGGTTAGGTGAACCATCCTTGGAAATTGTGCAATTGGTTTGGAGGAAATTCCTATTCTTTAGGGGCTAATCTCCTCAAGATTTGTGTAAGGAAATAGGAGGCTTGGTGAGCAAATAATTGGCTAAGTGCTTGATTCGAATTGGATCCATCAAAGACTGGCAAAGAACCATGATTGTATCAGGTCGGGACGAATCTCTAAAAATTCCAAAAACAGCGATAAAAAACACCCTAAACCAGTGGCAATGGCAGCCAGCGTGGAACTACGAGGACCTCAGTCAAAGCGCGCTGACTGAGGCCCATGGAGACTGTGCAGGAGGTCAAAGTAGCCCCTGGGAGCCCCGGATTGGGAAAAGGAGGTGATTTTTGATGGGCGCACAGGGCCGAAATGAGGGAAGCCCGAGCACTTGGACACATGGCGAACCGGAGAACCATGGGCGGGAAAGGAAAAAAGCACTAATTGTACAAGGCGGGACCCGCACTTTGGAAACCAGCGGTATTGATCGGGGCACCCTCAAACGGTAAAAAATTTTGGATAAAGCGGAGCGATCCCACTTAACGATCGACACGTGGTGGGGGAGGTGAGAAAAAACCGTCGTTGATTACGTGTTATCGATCGAACAGGTCAACCGCGTGGGACGTGTGAACGACGTTGGATCTGGGGGACCCAGATCAGATGGTTGAGATTGCACTTGATGGAGGAAGTGAAATTGACGAAGGATTAAGCCACGTTTGTAAAGATTTGAGGTCCGTTTGACCACCACGGTGGAGGAAGAACGCATCCACGATGTAACTGAAGAAACGAACTGACGAGCAGGCTGGCGCTGTTCAGATGGGGACACGTGGCCACTCCCTGAGTGTTTATGTTGGCGCCAAATAGGGGACTCCAAGCACAGCTGCAGAAGGTGAATCGACAGAGGCAGAAGAGGAACTGAACAGGCATGGGGATGAATGGCTAAAATCCATGAACAGAGACAGTCGAATAAGGAGGGAAGTAGACACAGTTGAACATGGAGAGACAGAAACCAGAGAAGAGGAAGTTCAGTGAAAGCAGAGATAGGCAGAGGGCCGAGCTTACCAGTGGCAGCATCGAGCACTAGAGAGCTTGAGAGATTCAAGCCATCCCATAGAGGAATCTGTCTGAATCGAGCATCCCATTTGGATCCTTCCACTGTAGACTAGAAGGTCACAGAGTTGGTAGGAAGAAGAAGAGTCTGTGTACTCCAGTGGCTTGGGGAATCCAAGTACCACCATGCCAAGCAAACATGCTTCAGGAGAACTCACATTGAGTCCCTGCATTGTAATTCTCTGCTCAAAGACCCAATTAAATAAGGCCACCATTGAAAGCTGGACTGGAGACATAGCCCTGGAGAATAGGGTGAACTCCTTATTAAAATTGCTTGTGTCTTTGTGGTTGATTACTGTATTTCTCTGTTGTATTTCCATTTAAAATGTTTGTGTATTAGAAATCTAATTGATCCGTTGCTTAAATAACACAGAACACACACCAGTACATGAGTCTGTAATACCTTTGTTAAATAAATCTTTAACTGTTGTCACTCGTAGGGTGAATATCAGATCAAGTGGTATCAGAGCAGTAGGCTGTAAGGTTAGACAAGCTTGTGTTGGTTTAGTTGTGAATGCTCACTATATGAAAGCTCAAATTAGGAGAAGTAGAGTTGGTGGAAACTAATCCTGAAATTGGGAGAGTCTCCTCGGAAGACAATGTCAAAGGAAGGTTCTATGGGGCCAGATCCTCAATTCATAGAAATTTTCCTAGCTATAAAGTCTATGGTAGAAGAAATGTATAGAGACTTTAGAAAGCATAAGGATGAAGATTCATCAGGTTCTAAACAAGATAAAGAAAAAGATGAGTCTCATTCCAATGACCACTCGAAAGGAAAGGGGAAAGAGGAAAGCTTTCTCACACCTCCTAATAGCCCTGTGCATAATAAGAAATCATCTTTGATTAAGTTAGATGTTAAATTCGATTTGCCTATATATGATGGAGAGCTAAATGCTGAAAAGTTGGACAATTGGATTAGACAAATTGATGTATATTGTAGGGTACAAAACATAGACTCGGAAAATAGTAAGATTTAGCTGGCAAGCCTACGCCTAGGAGGCACTGCCTTGGTTTGGTGGGAAGGCAGAACCCAAGCTGATATGAAGAAGCATGGTAAGACCATCTCTGTCTGGAGTGAATTTGTTACTACAATAAAAAAATAGTTCTATACATTGGCCTACATGCAACAAGCCATGATGAGTTGGAAAACTCTTCGGCAGTCGAAAGGGCAAAGTGTACAAGGGTATACTCAAGAGTTCAGAAAGAGAGCATTGATGTTGGGTATCTCATTAGACTCACCAGAAACTCTTTTGAAGTACATTGGTGGTCTACACAGCTACATGAGGCATACCATCCTCATGTTTAATCCCACTAGTATAGATGAGGTATCTGTACAAGCTACTCATCTAGAAGCTATAGGAAAGAATGGAAATACAGAAGTTGGGGGACCATCCCAACCCACTGTAAGCAAGAGCAAGGAGAAAAGAAAACAGAAGTGGAAAGCAAGGAAGGCTAACACTACACAGAAAAGAAAATCTTCATGCACTCACTGTAAAAAGGATGGGCATGATGATGAGCATTGTTGGATTCTGCATCCAGAGCTGAGACCTAAGAAGTCCGAGGGCAAGAAGAAGAAGACTGCTGCAACTATTCAGAAAGATTTGGGGTCAGACTCGGGAGATGAAACAATCATTGCAGCCACATGTATAAAAGGTAAGAATTCTAAAGCATCTACTAGTAATTCTGCTCAATCCATTATTGATGAAGAACATGAGAGAAAAAGACATGAGCTTTTCCATATTCGAGTTGTTTCCAAAAATCAAAAGATTGATACTTTGTTTGATAGTGGCTCACAAGTAAATCTTTTCTGAATCAATTGTAAAGAAATTAGGATTAGCAACTACACCTCATAAGAAATCATACCCATTAGGATGGTTGAATGATAAAGCACAACTACAAGTGACTAGATAGTGCAAACTCAAGTTTTCTTTTGGGTCAGCATTTGTAGATGAGGTTGAGTTAGATGTAATTCCTTTAGATATATGTGGAATTGTTTTAGGAAGTCCTTACTTGTATGATAGAAAGGGTATTTTCTATAGAGCTGAGAACAAGTATCTACTTGTTAAAGGTGGAATCAAATGCTTTGTAAGATCTCACAAGCTCAAGAATAGTTATACTCTCATAAACTCAGGACAGATGAAAAGATTGATAAATTCATGCAAACAATTCGTACTAATGATTGTAAAGGAAAATAAACCTGATAAAACCAATGTATTTGAGGGCTGTAATACTGATCAGCAAGCTAATATAGAAAAGATTGTTTCAGAATATGATGTCTTGTTCCATGAACCTAAAGGTCTACCACCCAAAAAGGGAATAGCACATGATATTATTTTGCAGCAAGATGTTATATTGCCTAACATTGGGATGTACAGGTTGTCTGCTTTAGAGAATGTTGAAATCAAGAAGCAGGTGCGGGAGTTGCTCGAGAAAGGGTTCATCCGGCCTAGCACATCACCATGTGGGTCACCAATCGTTTTGGTGAGAAAGAAAGATGGCTCGTGGAGAATGCGCATTGACTACCGAGAACTGAATAAGATAAAAATAAAAAATCGTTATCCCCTTCCTCGAATAGATGATATTTTAGATCAATTGAAGGAATTTGTTTATTTCACCAAGCTAGATTTGCACAGTGGATACCATCAGGTCAGAGTTGCAGAGCAAGATGCATGGAAGACTGCTTTCAAAACAAAGCAGGGATTGTATGAATGGTTGGTTATGCCTTTTGGCTTAACCAATGCTCCTGCTACTTTCATGAGATTAATGAATGATGTACTCAGACCTTTTCTTGATGATTTTGTTATTGTGTATCTAGATGACATTCTGATTTTTAGTAAAACGTGGGAAGAAAATTTAAGGCATGTTAAGCAAACATTAGATGTTTTGAAAAGAGAAAAACTTTATGTTAAACTCTCCAAATGTGAATTTGGAAAAACCTCTCTAAATTATTTGGGTCACATAGTAGGGGAGGTGAATTGAAAATAGATCCCTCTAAAGTGGTAGTCATTGTAAACTGGCCTAAACCCAAGCCTGCTACAGAAGTGAGAAGCTTCTTAGGAGCAGCACAATATTGGAGGAAGTTCATTTCAAAATTTTCCTCGATTGCAGCTCCCTTACATGCCTTGACACGATTGAACAAGGTGTTTCAGTGGGGAGGCAAACAACAGAAAGCCTTCGACACCTTGAAAGAAAAGATTAGTACATCACCGGTACTAGCACTGCTAGATCTACAAAGGCCATTTGAGATCCAAACTGATGCCAGTGACTATGCCATGGGAGCAGTGTTGACACAACATGGTAAACCCATATGTTATCATTCTGAGACTTTTAATCCTGCAGTAGTTAACTATCCAACATATGATAAAGAATTGTATGCATTAGTTCAGAGTGTGAAAAAGTGGAAACATTACTTAATGGGCAAAGAAACAGTAATACATACTGATCATCAACCACTTCAATATTTACACTCCCAAACTAAGTTGCAATAATCAAGACATTACAGATGGATGGGTTTTCTACAACAGTTTCATTTAGTCATCGGATATAAAAAGGGCATACATAACAAGGTTGCAGACATGTTATCTAGACCCATTATAAATGCATCTACCATACTTAAGCATAATTTTGTGCTGCATGAAAGCTACATAGAACAGTATGCTCAGGACATGGACTTTAAAGATGTATATGCAACTTTGAGTCAAGGCAAAAGAATAGAAGAATTGGACTATCACATGAAGGACCAACTCTTATATCATTGTGGGAAACTCTGCATTCCACAAACTAAGAGAGTAAAGATAATTAGGGAAGCACACACTTCTCTGATATCAGGTCACTTTGGGGTAAGTAAAACAGTTGCACAGCTACAAAGGTTCTACTATTGGCCGAGAATGAGTGAGACAATTTATAGATATGTAAAGGGATGTGCTATGTGTGCAAAAAGCAAGCCCAGCAACATAAAACTAGGCTTGTACACTCCATTGCCAGTTCCTTCTCACCCTTGGGAAAGCATTTCCATGGATTTTGTTGGAGGACTACCTAAATCTAGGAAAGGTCATGATTATCTATATGTTGTTGTGGATAGGTTCAACAAAATGTGTATTTTGATACCCTGTGGTAAATAGATTACAGCTGAACAAACTGCAAAATTGTTCTTCGAACATGTATGGGTTCATTTTGGATTACCCACTTCTATTGTATCTGATCGAGACGTCTGATTTGTGGGGAAGTTTTGGTCAAGTCTGTGGGAACTAATGGACACCAAATTAAAGAAAAGCACATCTTTTCATCCACAAACAGATGGCCAGACAGAAGTAGTTAACAGGACGATGATCCAGTTACTGAGAGGATATTGCAGCAAACACCCTAAACTTTGGGATGAACACTTGTGTTATGTGCAGCATGCTTAAAATAGAGCCAACCACTCTTCTACACAGAGATCTTCTTTTGAGACATGTTTTGGTTTCATACCAAGGTCTCCTTTGGATTTTGTCTTTGGTAAAGATACCATGGTTGATAGACACAGTGATGTGGACAAGGCAACTAGGTTCATTGAACAGATCCAGGAGATCCACGAGGCAGTACAGGAACAGTTGGAAAAGAGCTAGGCCAAGTACAAGGCTAGGCACGATAAGCATCGGATGGAGCATAGTTTTCAAGTTGGAGACCAAGTCTGGCTGTATATTAGCAAGGACAGGATGCAAGGTGAAGGTAAAAAGCTAAAACCTATCAGGTATTGACCCTTGACCCTTCAGGATACTTGAGAAGATTGGTGAAAATGCTTTTTGCCTTGATCTACAACTTACATGCACATCTACTTAGTCGTAAACACAAATTGCTTGAGGTTGTTTGAACCTTCAATGATTGAGGACCCTGAAGAGCAGAGTCAATTACCTTCTGTTGATGACCTGCTACCTGAATATCTTAATGAATTACGAGAAGACACAGTGTTGGACACGAAGGTAAGGATGACGCGTAGTGGACAAGTGGAATACCTCAGGATTGGGCTCAAAGGTTCAAAGCCAATCAGTGCGAAGTGGATTGAGATTGGACAAGTGAGAAAGCAATACCCTCACTTAGGCAATGCTTGAAAACCAACTTTTGGTGGTCCAAAAGCTCTTTCAGTGGGAAGGCCGTGATCTGAATTGGATCCATCAAAGACTGGCAAAGAACCATGACTGTATCAGGTCGGGACGAATCTCTAAAAATTCCAAAAACAACGATCAAAAACACCCTGAACCAGTGGCAATGGTAGCCAGCATGGAACGACGAGGACCTCGGTCAAAGCGCGCTGACCAAGGCCCATGGAGACTGCGCAGCAGGTCAAAGTAGCCCCTGGGATCCCTGGATTAGGAAAAGGAGGTGATTTTTGATGGGCGAACAGGGTCGAAATGGGGGAAGCCCGAGCACTTAGACACATGGCGAATCGGAGAACCGCGGGTGGGAAAGGCAAAAAGCGCTAATCGTACAAGGTGGGACCCACGCTCTGGAAACCGGTGGTATTGATCGGGGTGCCCTCAAATGGTAAATGGTTTTGGATAAAGCAGAGCGATCCCACTTAACGATCAACACGTGGTGGGGGGAGGTGAAAGAAAACTGCCGTTGATCGCGCGTTATCGGTCGAGCAGGTAAACCGCGCGGGACGTGCGAATGACGTTGGATCTAGGGGACCCAGATTAGACGGTTGAGATTGCGTCCGATGGAGGAAGCGTAATCGACGAAGGATTAAGCTGTGTTTGTAAATATTTGAGGTCCGTTTGACTGCCACAATGGAGGAAGAACACATCCACAACGTAACTGAAGAAACGAACCGACGAGCAGGCTGGCATTGTTCAGATGGGGACACGTGGCCACTCCCTGAGCGTTTATGCTGATGCCAAATAAGGGACTCCAAGCGCAGCTGCAGAAGGTGAATCAACAGAGGCGAAAGAGGAACCGAACGGGCATGGGGACGAATGGCTAAAAGCCATGAACAGAGACAGTCGAATAAGGAGGAAGTAGACATAGTTGAACACGGAGAGACAGAAACTAGAGAAGAGGCCGTTAAGCGAAAGCAGAGATAGACAGAGGGCCGAGCTGTCCAGCGGCAACATCAAGCACTAGAGAGCTTGAGAGATTCAATCCATCCCATAGAGGAATCTGTCTGGATCGAGCATCCCATTTGGCTCCTTCCACTGTAGACCAGAAGGTCACAGAGCTGGTAGGAAGAAGAGGAGTCTGTGTACTCCAGTGGCTTGGGGAATCCAAGTACCACCCTGCCAAGCAAACATGCTTCAGGAGAACTCACATTGAGTCCCTGCATTGTAATTATCTGCTCAAATACCCAATAAAATAAGGCCACCACTGAAAGCTGAACCAGAGACGTAGCCCTAGAGAATAGGGTGAACTCCTTATTAAAATTGCTTGTGTCTTTGTGGTTGCTGTATTTCTCTGTTGTCTTTCCATTTAAAATGTTTGTGTATTGGCAATCTGATCATTCCATTGCTTAAATAACACAGAACACACACCAACAAATGAGTCTATAATACCTTTGTTAAATAAATCTTTAACTGTTGTCACTCCTAGGGTGAATATCAGATCAGTGATGGTCATAGTTTGTTATTGAGCAGAGAGAACAATTATTCTTTTGTAGTTTGAGCTCAGAGTTGGAGCTAGCAATTGTAATAGTTTCTCTATTCAACTGATTAATGCAAAGATGATTGAGGAATTTTTCCCAGTTGGGTTCCCCTAGAAATCTCTATGTATTTGTGGTTTTTCTTATTGCATGCATATGCATGTTGTTCTAAATTGTGGTTTTCATTTCGCAGATTAGTAGAGTAGAATTGTGTCTCTTGGTTTTAAGTTTGAAATCTTGAGCAGTTGCAATTTCTATCAAATTTCTACACTCCTCTAAATGCCATGTATCTTTTAGGATAGTAAAGCTAATAGATAGTGAGAATAAATACCATCGTGAGATTACATGTATAGTTGAGCTTGAAGGATGTTCATTATACTCATGTTATACTCATGCGTTGTACAGGCCACAATCCAAGCACAAATTTTGATTTAATACAATATTGTCATCACGATTAAAAGAATATATATATATATATATATATATATATATATATATATATATATATATATATATATATATATATATATATAGATAGATAGATAGATAGATAGATACAAATTTTGATTTAATACAATATTGTCATCACGATTAAAAGAAAATAAATAAATATATATATATATATATATATATAATTATTTTTTTAATTAAATTATTTTTTAAATATAATAAATTATTAAAAAAACAAATTAATATAATATGTGATATATGAATTTGAATATGCATAACACATCTTAAAAAATGTAAAATAACTAAATTAGAATATAATGTTAGTTTAGCAAAATATGTAATTAAGAAATTTTATACTAAAAAGGAGAGATTAATTTTTTTTATTGTAAACTTGTGCAAAGGATTTCCATTAATACAAAATAGTTTACATGGACTTCATAAAAACCATTGGTTGCAATGATACTCACCAGAAGGGGGGGTTTCCACAGGTTTCCATAGTACTGCATCAAACATGAGCACAGTGGCCATCAACACCAACTTAGGCATCAAAACAAAGAGACTATAACCAAACTATAAGGAGAGACCTGAGCCATGTTTTTCACAACCACGAGGTAGAGGATTTCCACCCTTTCCATATTCAAAGATCACAACAACAAATTTGCACAAGAAACATAATTTCCAACACTAGCCATCCGCCATTCAAAAAATGAATGAAGACCAACATGCAAGCTTCTTCAATCCTGCAAAATAAGAGCCATTGCTTGCCACAATACACCATTTCTAAAAAAAGGGTCATTGTCTGGTGTGATACATCATGAGCCAAGGAACCACAACGAGAACTTGAAGTAGTCCACAATGAACAACTCCGAGTTGAAGAGATTTGAAGAAAATGTTGTATCGAGCCCAAGAATATTACCCAATAAACTAGAGATTGTGTTACTAGACCCTATTGCCAACCTAAAGCCACCAAGGAAAGAACACAGAGAGAAAAACAAATGTAGGCCCAAGAAAATGTATCCCAACTGAGAACTATCATATATCACTACCAAGAGGACCATGAAAAAGTGTAGAGTCGAGATGTTGGAGAACTTTGGCATAGGAGATTGGGTCATGTACACCATGGTACCTTAAAAGTCATGCAACAAATTACCATCGATCTCCCTAAAGGCTCCCTTGATGAACAGGATGTCTGCAAGGGTTGCACATTGAGGAAATATTTCAAATCCACTTTCGATGACCGAGATATCAAAGCATATGAAAGCTTGGAATGAGTCCACTCTGATGTTTTTGGACCCTTTTCTACAACATCCACAGCAAAACATAAGTACTATGTTATTTTTATTGATTATTTCTATAGAAAAATATCTTCTTCATGCGAAAGAAGGATGAAGTTTTCTCAAAATTTGTTGAATTCAAGGCATTGGTTGAGAAGGGGACTGGATAGAAGGTGAAGGCTCTCAGGAGTGAAAATGGAGGTGAATTTGTTTCACATAAATTCAAGGATTTCTAGGCGAAAGAATGTATTCGAAGGGAACTAATAGCTCCCCATAACCCATAGCAAAATGGGGTAGCGCAGATGAAGAACTAGAGCATAGCGGAAGTAGCAAGGTCCACATTACATGATCAGGAGCTTCCATTGCATCTATGGGCATAAACATGCAACATAACAATCTACTTGCAGATCTAGAGTCCTCATAGAATACTTGACATGATCATACCAAAGGAATATTTCTTTGGGAGAAAAACTAATGTGTCTCACTTCATAATTTTTGGATCTTCAGTTTATTACCATGTCTCGAAGGATTCAAGGAAGAAAATTGAACCTACAGTAGAGTTGGGAGTTTTTGTAGGATACACTAAAACTCCACATAATTACTAGGTTTATTTTCCTTCACTAAGGTTGGCAGTGGTGAGGAGAGATGTCAATTCAATGAGGAGAAGGCTATGAGATGCTCTTTGGAATGAGAGTTGAGTATCCCACCAAATAAGGATCTTCTAGCTCGAAAGGAGGAGCCTCAGTCTGAGCTTCAAGAGGTTCTGCAGCAGCCACAGGAGATAGAGTGGAGACACCCACTCAACCAGAATATTCTAGAGAGGGGAGAAAGAGGACCAGAGAAGATGATAGATTGTTTCAAGATGCAAGGGAGAATGTGGGAGTGCCCACATCACAATTCAAACAGAGGATGTCACCTGATAGGTACACTAGTTACATGGCTCTCATGATAGAGCTCATTCAGACAAATCCTTCATTATTTGAGGAAGAAATTTCTCAACCTGTTTGGGTTGATGCTATGGTGGAAGAATACAAAACCATCTTGAAGAATAATATATGGTAGGTGGTGCCGAGACCAGAAGAGAAATCAGTGGTTGGTTCAAGATGGATCTACAAAGTGAAACATGCATCTAATGAGAGCATCGAAAAGTACAAGGGAAAATTTGTGGCCAAAGGATTTTGTCAGATAAAGAGAGTGTACTATGAGGAAACTTTTGCATTAGTTGCAAGATATTCCTCAATCAGATCCATGCTATCATTGGTTGCACAAATGGGGCAGAAAATCCACTAGATGGATTTGAAGACTACCTTTCTCAACAACGTTGTTGAAGAGGAAATTAACATAGAGAATCCATAAGAATTTGAGACATATGACCAGGAGTCAAATGTGTGCAGAATTAAGAGAGAAGTATATGGTCTCAAATAGACACCCCAATCTTGGCACACTCGGATCGACAGTTATCTCAGTGGATTGGGCTCCACCAAAAGTGAAGCAGATGCAAGAATCTATCACATTCTAGTAGATGATAAGTTGCTTATTCTTGTTTTTTATGTTGATGATTTAATATTGATATGTGATGAGAAACTAATCCACTATTTCAAAGAGGATCTTGCAAGGGAATTTGAGATGAAAGATATGGGACTCATGCATAAATTCTTCATGCTGGAAGTATGGCAAGGCGATGGTAATTTTTTTATGTCTCATGGGAAGCATGCCTCTGAAATACTTTAGAGATTTCACATGGAGAGTTTTAAGTCCATAGAGACACCTCTAGATACAAACTAGAGGAATGAGAATGCCACTTCAAGTGAAGAGGTTCATGCTACCATTTATACACATCTTCTGCGGTCTTTGAAGTATCTTGTGAACACAAGGCCCGACATGTGCTATGCAGTAAACCAACTTAGTCAAGCTATGGTGAGGCCTACCAAGTTGTATTGGAAAGCAACAAAGCATATGTTATTGCACCTCAGAGGCACTACCGAGTATGTATTGTTGTTTAGGAGGACAGAGCAATTGAAGCTCCCAGGCTTCACTGATATAGATTGGGTAGGGATTCCATCAAACAGGAAAATTACTTCAGTTGTTATCTTTAGTGTTGGGTCCGTATTTATTTCCTAGTACAATAGGAATCATAGGTATGTGGCACCCAACCCAGTAGAGGTTGAATACATGGTTGCAAGTCAAGCAGCATGTGAGGCCATATGGATGAGGAAAATAATTATGGTAATTTTCGGTTGGGAGATGGATCTGACAATGATATATTGTGATAATTAGAGTTACGTCAATGTCTTTGAGAATATGATATTTCATGATAGGTCCAAGCACAATGATATCTAGTATCATCATTTGAAAAACTATGTGCAGAGGAGAATTATGTTTCTACAATACATTCCAACTTAGGAGCAAGATGTTGACATCTTGAAAAAGGCATTGTCAAGATGTAAATTTTAATTCCACAGGTGTAGGATAGGGGTGGTGAAAAATCCCTTTCTTGCTAAGAGGGAGTGTCAAAAAAATGTAGCAAGAAAGGCTCGATTTGACTTTAGCCTTAGTCAAATTGAGTAAATCAAATTTCCACATCAACACATGAAAACTTGGAGACAATAAACTAGTGTGACATGGATCTTGTCACTTAGTTAGGTCAGCAAATTCAAGTTGAAGAGACTGGAGTTCAGTTATGCTATGTGATTGCTAAATTTTAGTACTCCAGTTTAGTTATTTCCAGTTGTATTCAGTTAACTAACCTCTAATTATTGATAGATTCATTTGAAGGTCAGTTATGTAGTGGAGTACTGTCTAACTCAAAGATATGTCAATTAACTGATGAATTATCCCAAAATAGCTAATGCATGCAAGGAATTCAAATTCCTGAAATTAAGTGGATATGACAAGGCAATGTAACATCGGTTGTAAATTAGTTTGAGTGTAGACGTGTTGCATGAGATCAGGCTTTTCCATGCTTGGGAATTATGAAATCAATTTGGAGGAAATTCCCATTTTTTAGGGGCTAATTTCTTCAGGATTTGCGCAAGGAAATAGGAGGCTTGGTGAGAAAATAATTGGATAAGTGTTGGCTAGAGTTTTTTATTGAGCAGAGAAAACAATTTTTCTTTTGCAGGTTGAGCTCGGAGTTAGATCTAGAAATTGTAATAGTTTCTCTATTCAAATGATTAATGCAAAGAGGCTTGAGGGGTTTTTACCAGTTGGGTTCCCCTAGAAATCATTGTGTATTTGTGGTTTTGCTTATTGCATGTTGTTCTAAATTGTTGTTTTCATTCCACAAATTAGTAGAGTAGAATTGTGTCTCTTGGTTTTTAGTTTGAAATCTTGAGCAGTTGCAATTTCTATCAAATTTCTACACACCTCTAAAGACCATGTATCCTTTAGGATAGTAAAACAACTAATAGATATTGAGAATAAAGACCATGGTGAGATTACATGTATAATTGACCTCAAAGGATTTTCATTGTACTCACCTGTTGTACAGGCTGCAATCCAAGCACAAATTTTGATTTAATACAATATTTTAATCACAAATAAAAGAAATAAAAAATAAAAGATTAATATTAATAACTTTTAAAAGATTAAATTAATTTTTAAATATAATAAATTATTAAAAAAATTAAATTAATATACATAATATGTGATATATGAATTTGAATATTCATAGCACAACTTAAATAATGCAAAACAACTAAATTAGAATATAATGTTAGTTTAGAAAAATATGTAATTAAGAAATTTTATATTAAAAAGGAGAGATGATTGTTTTTGTAAACTAGTACAAAGAATTTGCATTAATAAAAAAGAGGTTGCAATGATACTCGCTTGAAGGAGGAGGTTTCCACAAGTATCCATAGTAGTGCATCAAACATGAACACAATAGCCCTTAACACCAATTGAGGTGTCAAAACAAAGAGATTAAAACTAAAATATAAGGAGAGATCTAATCCATGTCTTTCATAACCACGAGGCAAAGGATTTCCACACTTTCCATATTCAAAGATCACAATAGTAAATTTGCACAAGAAACATAATTTCCAACACCACCTGACCGTCGTGCCAAAAATGAACGAAAACCCATGCAAACTTCTTTAATCCTGCAAAGCAAGAACCACTACTTGTCGCAATAAACCATTTCTTCAACCGTACGAAACAAGAGTCATTGTCTATTGCAATACATCATCAACCAAGGAACCACAATAAGGACTTGAATTATTCCACAATGAACAACCCCGAGTTGAAGAGGTTTGAAGAAAATGTCGTATTGAACCCAGGACCATTACCCAATACACCCAATTGCCAGCGCAAAGCCATCAAGGAAAAAATACAGGGAGAAAAACAAATGTAGGCCCAAAAATATATATCCCAACTAAGAATTGTCATATATCACCACCAAGTGGACCATGAAAATGAACAAAAGCCTGAGAACCATGGAACACCATGATATCAAAACTATAAAAGCAAAAACCCACTTTAATCAGAGGAAGTGGTTGTAAAGTCATAAGCATTGTCAAGACAAGAGCCAGTAAGGTTCGCTAAAAGGTCAGTAAACTCCCTTGACTTTAAAAATAAAAAATTAAAATATAACATAAATTTGAGATTAAAAATTAAAAATATAACATAAATTTGAAAATGTTAAAATAGAATAACATTAACTTAATTATTAAAAAAAAACAAATATTATCCCTCTATGATATATTTTTATAACTAAAAATTATTTAATCATATTTATATATTAGTTTTAGACACTCTAATTTATATCATTATAAAAATTATTTAATCATTAATATGGATGAGTATATATAATTATAATAATTATTTAATTATAAATATAGATTAGTTTTAGATAGTCTAATTTAAAAAAATATATATATATTATTAAAATATTTATATCATTATAAGAATTATTTAAATACTTTTTTCCCTTTGAAGATAGTATTTGAAATAAATTAAATTCTTCACATTTCAAAACCAATTTATAGTGAAAAATTGACACATCAAATATGTCAAAACTAATTTTTCTCACAATAACTTCAGTTGCACCCAATCAACATCCTTTAATAACAATGGAATGTTAGCTTTTAAAAAGTTTAACATTTTCCCTACATAACCAGACTTATTAAAAACACCAAAGGTTCCATGGAATTTAACTTTTAAAACCATAACAAAATATCATCACAAGTTTAACAAGTGTTACATGGTAGCTAGTCCCTACCGCTTAGTTTAAATATATCTAAATTAGATAAAAAGAGTTGCACACATTAATAATAAATAATTAGATGTTCAAACATGGTCGATAAGAAAAATAAACAGATTGTGAAAGGGCAAGGTCATCACTAATTAAATCTTGGTTGAAATTTGTCGATAAAAAAATACGCAATTCAATATGTCCTCGTAAATATATACCTAGTAAAGAGATATACAAGTTGTCGAATGTGAGACGGTTGTCCAAAAGAAAAATATGCTAGTTGTGAAGGATTAATAAAATGTCTACATCGAATTAAGAATGTTGATATCCAAGTCAATAACTAAATCTATGGTTGCACACATTGCCATCTATGTTAACATGGATTGGATTTCAATACTATATCCATTCGTTGGAGGAAATAGTGTACATAACTCCTTTTACTCTAATATTCATCTTATTATTTTTAAAATACTTGTATATGTATGTATTTTATGTTTAAAAACATATAATTATTTGTATATTAATGTGCATTAACCATGGTTTCACTACAAATTATTTAAGTGGAACCTAAATAATTGTTAATACAATTTTTTATAATATTAAAAAAATAAAAACTATAAACTTTGAGTATTAAATATTTTTAAAGAGTGTGGTTAGATTTTATATCATGGAATTAAAACTTAATTTATCCAATAATGATTTTTTATTGGTTCTCTATTATGTATTTAATAAGACTTGTGAAAGTCTAAAATTAAAATTTTTAATTATTAACACTGTGTTTTTTATTAAATAATTATGGCATTGTATTATGGAAAATATATTTATTAGAGGATTAAAGGATTCAATTTACTTTGTAATTCTCAAACTATTATGTAATTAGTCTTTTAACTTTTTCAAAATATGTTTTTAGTTGTGATTTCAAAGTGTATCATATAATTCGTCTCTTAATTTTTTAAAAATATGTTTTTAGTTGTCATTTCAAGGTGTATGTAAAACAAAAAGACAGGTCCTTGTACATGCTATGAGATTATGTATTTTATTTAAAATTGTCTTTTGATTTAATATTGTTTTAGTGTTTTTTCGCTCTGTAACCCTAGAAGAACCATGATAGCCATGAACTAAGTTTACCCATGACCTAACTCTCTGACGATAACTGCAAAGCTGCACACTAGGGAGATGCCCACCAAGCCGGGATGATAGAGGAAGCTAGGGGGGAGAGATACCCACTACTGGGATGCGGCGACAAGGGAGTCCCGCCAGAACACAAGCACAGGAGACGAAAAAAACGTCAAGACATGTCCTCGGAGCACGGTGGCAGGCTGGGCGCATGGGAAAATGCCTACCATGTGCAACAAAGGAACAGAGACTCATCATTCTGATGAATAAATTGGAGAGATAAAGAAGCTTCATGAAGGACCACGTGTTGATCTGCAAATTCATAGGAGTGTGGCCGATGGAGAAAGACCTTACCAAGTGGATACAACAAAAATGGCAACCCAAGGGCCATATCGAGCTCAAGTTGGGAGCTAGAGGCTTCTTCACGGTAATATTCTCAAACCTGCAAGATAAAGAAAGAATATTTGAAAATGGCCCTTATTTCCATTATAATTTTAGTCTGTTCATGAGATATTCGGAAGAATGTTATGACCAGAACAAGGAGAAATTCTTGGCAGCCCCAGTATGGGTAAGATTGTTTGGCCTCCCAATGGACTTTTGGGACCTAGAAATATTAGAGGGTATTGGGAATACGATAGGAAAATTTGCCAAAATAGCAGAAATGACAAAAAGAGGCAGATACACATCCTATGCGAGAATATGTGTGTATATGAACATAGCTGAACCCATACCTGAATCTGTGGAGTTAGAATACCATGAAGAGGTTTGGCAACAAACCTTAGACTATGAACACATTCCGTTCAGATGCCAAAGGTGCCATGAATATGGCCATTTATTTAAGGAATGCCCACTGAACATGGAGGAGATGGAGAATAAGTTCAAGCAATAGAAGAAACCTCAGGACGACAAGGAAGGGTTCCAAGAAGTGAAAAACAAGAGGAGGAAACCAAAGGAACCCCACAACCTAGGAAAAGAATACCAAGCCCAGTCGAATGGTAAGAACATATTTGAAGCATTACAGGTAGAAGAAGATGAAGAAAGCGAGATCCAACTCATGGATTATCAGGATAAAGTAAAAGAGAGTAGCTCAAGTCAAGGCAAACCAACACCCAAGCGGAAAGCCCAAAGAGATTTGGTAGACAAAGAGGACAAAGAAGAACGGGTTGGGATGGAAACCACTATAATGGAAATTGACCCAAGCAAGGGAGAGGAACTTAGCATGGAAGAAGAAGTTCTAAAGAAGTTGCAGAATGAATGGAGAAACTTAGATGAAATATTTATTCCAGAAGACCAAAAAACATTATACAGAGAGACTTTCCAACAGTATCAAGCCAAGCAAGGACAGGGACAGGTTGATATTACAGAACAACTAGGGATGCATCAGGAAAACCCCCATGAGTATCAAAACAAAGAAAAAGGGGTCAGATAAACTTACAGGAATCCACACAGATCATGGGAGAAATGCTGGTGAACACAGGTAGGGTGGTACCGCTATCAGTGGTATACCAACAATTAAATAAAGTTTCCCAATGATAGTAACAACCTGGAACATAAGAGGCCTAAATAACTGAGGAAAACATAGATACTTAGCAGAGAGACTGAGAAAAGAGAAACCCCAATTAATGTTACTTCAGGAAACTAAGATCACAGGAGGGAAACTAGATGAAATCCTAAGTAAGAAGAAATCGAGGTATGAGGGTATGTCAATAGACGCATGAGGAAGCACAGGAGGGATAGCAATTCTGTGGAATCCAGCAGAGGTGACTGTAGACTACTGGATAGGCATGTAGCATATCCTCACAGGGCCGTTCTGCCTCATAGGAAATAAAAGATGGTTCTTACTCTCCGTAGTTATGGCCCACACATCCTAGTCGAAAAGGAAAACTTCCTTCAAAGGATAAAGATTTTAAACCAAATGCATGAGGAAAAGCTATGGTTACTAGCAAGTGATTTCAACTTGATAACATCGCTGGAGGAGAAAAAAGGAGGAATCCGAAGGGAAGAGCCAAAAATGGAGAAATTCAGGGATATATAAGAAGAACTACACCTGGTGGATATCCCAAAAATTAATGGAAAATACACGTGGAACAATAGACGGGGAGGAAACAGGAAAATAGCATCTCGTCTTGACAGATTCTTGGCAACAGAAAATCTCATAAGCAAAGATGTTTACTATGAGGCATCTATACTACCTTACCTGGGGTCGGATCATTGGCCTATTAAATTATAAGTGGAAATGAAACAAGGAAATTCAAATAGACCCTTTAGGTTTGAATCCTTCTAGCTAAGAGAACCAACCTTCATTGAAAAAATGAAGGAATTGTGGAATGGGAGTGAGAAATAAGGTACAAATATAATACATACTTTCCAACTCCAAATCAAAGAATTAAAGGGTAAAATAAAAAAAAGGAACAAGGAAGAGTTCGAAAACATTCAACAGGAGCAGGAAATGATCTAGGCCAAGATGAGGAAAGTACAATGCCAGATCATCAATGAAGGCAGAACTAAATTTCTAGTGGAAGGGGAAGGACAGTTGGTAAATAAATTGCAGGAAAGGAGACAACAAGAAGAAATATTGTGGAAGTAGAAATCAAGAATCCAATGGTTAAAGGAAGAGGAAAAGAATTCTAGGTTTTTTTATAAAGCTATGATCCAACACAGGCAGCAGAATAGGATATTCTCCCTAGTCGATCAGCAAGGCAGCCAACTTACTCAAAAGGAAGACATGGAGAACCTGTTAGTTCAACATTTTCAAAGGATACTAACGGAACCCAATCTAGACAGAGAGGAGAATATAAACAAAATCACTTGGAACATTCCCCATGTGGTGAGCAGGGACCAGAACATGGCTCTGCTAAGGGAAATCTCTAAGGCAGAGGTAGAAGAAGTCATCAAAAGCCTAGGGAAGAACAAAGCACGAGGCCCAGACGAGTTCACAACTGAATTCTTTCAGGCTACTTGGTCATTCATGGGGGGTGATATTGTGAAACTAGTGGAGGAGTCTAGATACAATAAAATAATGCACCTGAACCTAAATTCCACCTTTTTGGCCCTCATTCCCAAAACGGATCACTCGGAAGAACTGCAAGGTTTTAGACCTATAGCACTTTGTAATGTAATTTACAAAATCATGGCTACAATTATGGTAAATCGCCTCAAACCTATCCTACCTAGTCTAATCTCTCAAGAACAGACAGGGTTTGTTAAAGGGAGACAAATAGTAGATGGTATTGTGATGGCACAAGAGGCAATACACTCATTAAAGACTAAAAAAACCAAAGGGATGCTGGTAAAACTAGACTTATCAAAAGCCTATGACCGCCTGAGCTAGAAGTACCTACAGGGAATTTTGAAGGCATTCGGATTTGATGCAAGATGGATAAGTTGGATAATGTTGATGATGTTGACCCCAGTTCTGTCAATCTTACTTAATGGGATGCCTACATAAGTGTTCAATGCAACCCGTGGGCTCAGACAAGGTGACCCAATATCCCCGTTCTTGTTCATACTGGCCGCGGAATGAGTAGGAAGGTATGTAAAAGAGAAAATACAAAGGGAATAGTACACAGGTCTCAAATTGTGGGGGAATTATTTACTTTTAACTCACCAACAGTTCGTCAACGGCATAATGATGTATGGACAAGAAAATATCAGGGAAGCCAGAGGGTTGATGGAGATCCTAATGGACTTTACAAGCACATCGGGGACATATATAAATAAGGAAAAGTCTGATATCTTTTTCTTCAATATGACAACCCCATCACAAGATTTTCTAGCAAGAATAATGGGATTCCGCATTGGTAATCTCCCCTCGAAATACCTCAGAATTCAACGAAGTGATCAACAAACTAGAGAGGAAAACTGGAAACCCTTGTTGGAAAAGATCCAAGGGAGAATGTAGAATTGGACATTTAGATCACTGAGTATGTCGAGTCAGGTTATACTAATGAGAGCAGTGCTTTAACCGATCCCGATTTACCAATTATCCAGCGAAGTGATGCCAAAAACATTTTTCCAAAGGATGATTTACATTTTCAAAAAGTTATTGTGGCAAGGGCCCAGAACAGAAAAAAATGAGCTCTGCTATCGTGGAACTGGCTCAGCAAACCTGTAAAATATTGTGGGTTAGGGATCAGAGACCCGTACATTCTCAATCAGGTCATGGGGGCAAAGCTCTGGTGGAGATGGATCTATGGAGGAGCAGATCTATGGAAGGAAATATGGGGGAGAAAATATGGAATGCAGAGCTCGATTGAAGGAAGGCTGAGAGTCCAGGATAATATTAAGGGATCTGTCATATGGAACTTAGCCTTAGAAAATGGAGATATGTAAGAACTCATAGTTTCTAGGAAAATAAGGGGAGGACACAAAGCAAAATTCTAGGAAGAAGCATGGAAACATAGAGAAAAACTAAACATCAGACCTGGGCTAGGAATAGTATGTAAATATACTAATAACCCTAAAGACCAGACAGTAAAAAAATTCTGGAGCTTGGACCCAAGAGAGTACTGGAGAAAATGGAAACAGAAACAAGATTGGCCAGGCGCCCCAGAAACCACCCAATGGGAGGTATATGAGAAAGAGATGGAAACCCAGAAAATTGCAAAAATGGAAGGGTCGAACATAATAAGATGGGGGTATAAAATTAAAGGGATGTTCATGTTTAAATAGGGCTATCAATTGCAAGCAACACACCACCTGCAATAGGGGACATAGATATGGGACAGATTTGGCAAGAAAAGTCATGGTCGAAAATCGTTTTCTTCATGTGGATCTTCCGACATGGGCAAGCACTTACTTGGGACCAACTTTAGAAAAAAGGTCTGCAGGGACCCTCGATCTGCAGTATATGTACTGAACAAGCAGAAACAATGGAACACCTAACCAATGCCTGTAGATACAGTGAAAACCTGTGGAGAAACCATGATCAACTCTTTGGAGTCAATGATAGGAATCAATCTAGTATCAAAGAAACAATGGATAATTGGCGAAAAAAGCCTTACCAAAACCCCATTCTAAATCGTGCCTGGAGATTATCATTAGGGTTCATCTTATGGGCAATCTAGAAAGAAAGAAATAGAAGGATTTTCAAAGAAGAAAAAAGATTAGAAGAAGAACGATGGAAAATGATACTCCAAAACATAAGAGAAACGATCCTTGCTGAGAAATGGTATGCAGAGGACTAGGAAACAAATCCATAGGAAGAACGAATAATGATGGGCCTAAGCTTGAAGCCAAGCATGTTGTACCCCACCGCGTGGAAACAACATCCCCCCATTATGAGACTATGAATAGCTTCACATGACCTCAGAAAGATTTCATTAAACTCAACTTTGATGGAGTTGTGAAAGGGAATCCTAGGGCGATGGGGACTAGAGGAGTGTTCAGAGATGACAAAGGTAATATGATTTGACTATTTTCCATGGATTGTGGTACTACGAGAAATAATGAAGCAGATCTCTAGGCATTGAAGCGGGGATTGGAAATCGTAGCAAGGGAGAGGTTTCATAGGCTAGAGGTGGAAGGAGACTCGAAACTAGCAATAGGCTTGATGAAAAGACTCCAACAAGGGATATCACGGGAGAAAATCAGCCAAAACTGGAGGACGGAAAGGCTTGTCCAAGAGATTGGTAAGCTAATTCGACAGATTGACTAAATTATCCTGACACATGTCTGTAGGATGGGTAACGTAGCAACATACAATCTTGCCAACTGGGGGTGCGGGCAGGTAGGTAGAAACTTGGATATAAGAGGAGAAGAGTTAAGACAAATGGAAGGGATGAGAAGGCTAGAGGAGATTCTAGAAAATGATAAGGAGAAGGGAGAAAACCCCCTATCTAGCTGTGGCAGGGGAGAAGGGGAGACGCCAGAAGAGGTGGGCTAGAGGGGATGGGAGGTAGAGGTGTCAGAAGCCAACCACCTGGGCCCAAGGATAGACAGGGCATTGGGATGTGTGAGGATGAGATGGCAGGTGGGACAGCACGCAGGACAAGGCAGGGTAGAGGATGGTACCGTGAAAGTACAGGTGTGGCCGAGGATGGAAGAGAGTGACAAAGGATTGGGGGCAAGCGAGAGGGCGGGAAAAAAGAGATGGCAAATGGGACGATGGCAGAAATAAAACCAAAATAGGAGTAGCTGGAGGCACGAGTAAAGTAATGGGAGGAAATAATGGAAGGGTTAGGTGAACCTCATCCCAAGGAAATGGAATGAAAGAATGGGCGGCGGGAGGAGGAAGAGAGCACGTGGGGGGATGGATGGACATAATTGGGGCAGCTGGACAAAATAACAAGAGGCAAAGTCGTACGAGAGAGGAGGTAGTTGCATGCAAAGGGAGAAGGCGAAAGAACAAGAAGAGGAAGGTGGTGGACGTAGGCTGGAGGACGTTGCAAGGATATCGGGCTTCGTCGCAAAACATTGGTATGTTACTCCAGTAGCCTTTCTCGCTAGCATTGTGAAAATGATTATTTCAGAGGAATTCGGGGAGGGGGCTGAGGGAAGTCAAGACTCAGAACGAGTCGAGACCTAGGCAGCCTGGGATTCTAACCCAGCCAAATGGAGAGTCTATGCCTGGAATGCTGTTGGAGAGAGGGGGTTTAGTAAATTTATAGTGTATCTCTGGGTAGATGAGAAGAGAGGGAATGAGGCAATATGGGATGAAAATTGGGATTTATTTAATGGAGAGCGTAGGAAGCCTGCAGTTCCGGCTAGGTGATACCTGAGGCATTGAAAGGAAGAGATAATTATCAGAGGCAGGGAGGCTGGAATCACCACGGCTAAAGCAGCAAACCTGTGGCTAGCTTGACTCAATTTGAACCCGAACCCGACTGTCGGATGCGGCACTCAAGGGATAACCAGTGGAAAAATTCGGGCGAGGATACCTGAGAGGAGAGAATCCTGGACTGAAAACTCGAAAGTGACCCTGAATACTGATAAGGGAACCCAAATTTGGGACTCCTGCAAAATCGCAAAGGCGGACCCGCATGCTCTAGTTTGCTAGGGAGGGATCAAATAGAGAGGAGAGGAATTGGGAGGCCGAAGCTTGTTATTCCAAGATCAGGTGGGGGGGATTGGGGGAGAAGGAGGGCAAACCCAAGTTGCTAGGCCCGGAGCTAGTGGCCAAGCCCGGGGCAAAGAAAATTACGATCACTCTGTGTAAATGTATTAAGACTGATAATGAAATTTCTTTTGTTAATGTTTTAGGTATTAAAATAATCAGGGTGTAGCACAGCCTGGAGGCTCGGACCCTACATTGTGTTCCAGTAAGAAAGCCAAATTTGGAGAGCTGCTCGGGAAAAGCAAAACAACGTAGGGACGAAGACAATATGGAAAAAGAGGGAAAAGAGGTGATTAAAAGAGGAACTAGAAGAACAGGGAAGGCAAGAAAAAGGACCATGGGGGGAAGAAACCTCTAACAGAGGTCCTAACAAAAGAGGCAGAAAGTCTGGAAAGGAGCACATGAAGAATCTCATCAGTGCATACATGGCTGGAAATCCACCAGAGGTAAGAGCTCAAATTGCAGAGTGGGAGAGGGAACTTAATGACAACACAACCAAACATGACATAGAGACAGAAGAATGGGAAGCTATGGTGAAAGATCTAGGGAACACCAGAGGCTAACATAAACTATTTCGGCAAACAATCCAACAATACTCGGTTATGAAGAACATAATAGCCCGAGAAATGACACTATGCAAGGAACATGAGGTATAGGAGGAGGCCAGAACAACGGAGCCCAGCATGAAGGCTCTTCATAGAGAAATCGTTGCAGTCTAGATACAAGTGTACCAAAACAATCTCACACTAAACATGATAGAGAAAAGTATACAGGATATGAAGAGAAGTGATATTTCGGGGTCTAGTGCGAAAGCCCCAGTCCTGCTGGACTCCTCGGACGAGTGAAACATGTTTCTAATCATAATTTTGTTATATGTCGATTAGCCTTTACATTTCTAAGTTGAAGTTAATAATAGATAGAACATCAAATGTTGCCTGGATGGTGGAGAAAGACTTATTTAAATTTTGGACATCATTTAACGCAGACAAGTGGCCAACCTGGTTTCCTACGGGCAGGTTGAGGCCACCTACACTTACTGTTAAAGACATGTTTGTGGTCTAATAATATTAATAGAGAAAGTACTACCAAGTTTACAAAAGAAAAAGGTGTATGTAAAACTATTTGCTAAAATTAAAAAATACTTATGTGATATTTATTAAAAGACTCACGCTAGCATCAATGTTGTACAACTGACCTTTTGACCAATTTTGACCAATGAATACGGTTCACTACATGCTAAAATTAAAAAATACTTATTTAATATTTATTGAAAGGCTTGGGCTCATATCAATGTTGTACAATCAACGTTGTCTTTGTACAAAGACATTAAAGATGACAAGTCGTGAGGACAAGCAGTGAAGCAATAAACATTGAAGTTTTTATTTTTTATTTTTTACGCACTCATAGGAATCCTAGGATATAATAAAATAAAATTTTATAAATTGATTATAAGTACAACACCATTATTGCAAGAGTTTATTAAATGAGGTAATGAACAATAACATATTCAATTGGGTAGCTAATCAAGTTAAAAATAAATAGATTAAATTATTTTTTAAAAATAATAAATGTACCTGGATTCTTATTTGATAAAACCTTTGTACTTCTGTCTCATTAATTTATGCATTGAGCAACAATATGTTAAATATGATGGACAATCAAATTGTAGAAAATTAAATTAAAATTTATCAAAAATATTAAATTTCAATATACAAAATAAAACTATAAAAAATTTACAAATATTTTTAATCAACCCTCAACTAATATAAATATAAATATGAGTACAAACTAAATACAATATTCCATATTTAAATAATAACATTCTTTTAAATATTTATCTATCCACTCCCATAGATTTTTAACAAAATCTCATCACAAGTCTAATAACATGCTTTTAAATATTTATATATCCACTCACATAATTTTTTTTATGTGAATTAAAAAAGGAATAGCTTATCCATACATTCTAATGCATATCCCTATTGATAATGTGATTTGAAAAGCTTTCTTCGCATGTTGTTTCCATATATCATGTGAGGCATAACCACATGGCGAACCAATCCGTCAAGCCACATTAGTAAAGTGAAAAGATTATGCTAATTATAAATTGAAAAGTGAAAAGATTATGCTAATTATAAATTGTCAACTATTCCTATCACTTGGGTTTTCTCAATGATTCCAGACATCATATTATAATTTATGGACGCTTTACGTTGAACATTTTGCGAGAGAATAATTTTTTTCAATAAAATAAAATTTTGTCATTAACTTGAATATTATTTAATTAATTTTTTTTGTTGTTTACGAGGTTTTGAAGAAATGGTAAAATATTTTGTGATGGGAAGTTATTAGTTTAATTCTTTTTCATTCGACATGAAAAAAATATTGTCCTCCTAAATTTTAAAAAAACATTAACATATTTTTATTATTTAATTAATAAATTATTAATAACAATAAAATATTATACTCAGGTTTTTATTTATACAATGTTCTAGAAATACATCATTAACATATTTTTATTATTTAATTAATAAATTATTAATAACAATAAAATATTATACTCAGGTTTTTATTTATACAATGTTCTAGAAATACATTGAAAGGGTTGGTGGGCGAAAGGATCATTCCAACACCTCCCCTCAACCTAAAACTTTATATAATGTGTATATATAACGGTTTTGTTGTCAAAGCTTTCTAACGAAGTTTAAGTTTAGCATTAAATTTATAGTAATTTTTTGAAATTAGATATCAAAAATGTTATTTCTTTTGATTATGATTTTTTTAGTCTGAAAATGGAGGTTATAATGGCCAATCCCTAGAGGTTCACAAAACTATCATTCATTTTTGAGACCTTCAATTAAGGTATTGCTTTGTGTGGAAACAATGCATCCTTGCATTAAAACATTTGAATTTGTTTTAATGAGCATGTAATGTGTTGATATTATCATCTATATTTTCTAACTTTTGACAATGGAAGGTGCTTTGCCAATCAGATTAGCATGAATTTATAATAGACGTGATGGAAATTTCACTCATTATTCAATAATTATACATTTATTACCTTGTAGATGTTAGAGGTTTGGTATCTAAACCATGTATTTTATATAAATAGAAATTATATTTGGCTTTGGCTTATTGATTTCTCTTATAAGCTACATCCTTAAACTTGAAAGTGACTACAAATCTTTGAATTTAACACCATATAACCATCCTTTCATAATATCAACTACAACTACATTAAAGAATGTCTCAATATGTTAAATTCAACATCAACAACATTATAAATATACTACAACAAACAAATTTAAAATTTGCATGCCATTGTACATTGCTCTCCATTCTCCATATACTCCTCTATTGCAAACACTTCCTATGTCTCCATTTTTACTTGTCACAATTATTTGTTGAGTTTGTTCAATTCATATATCATGAAACTCTACCACTATCATGATCATGGGTTTTTGAATCATTGGTACAAAGGTCATGTAACCATATTAAAGTTCAGAAGTTATATTTATTCAAATCAAATTGATAATTGTATATCTAGTGTCATATTTTATGTATTAGTAGTTACATAGCCCATATTTGTGAAGATGTCTCTTCTTAGTATGAGTAAAGGGAGCACCAATGCTAGACTAACAAATATGAGATCAACAATAACTACTAAAGAAACATTGTCTTCTTTAACACCATACCTAGAGTTAGAGGTGTAATAATTGAGTCTTTTCTTATGTTAATTAATTATTTAATTATCATATTCACTCAAAGAATATGGTGGAATCAAATTCTTTTGTAAATAACTAAATATTTATGTTGTTTGTTTTTATTAATGTGAATGCAATGTTGTGGAGGGAGAAATAGAGATCATTGATAGCATGATTGAGAATTATGAAAATCAAAGGTAGAGGAGGCCATGGAGAAGGAAAAGAAGGAGAACCTCAGCCCAACTTTGAAACCTTATTTTTGGTTTAGGAGATCAAAAAGGTAAAATTTTGATGACAGTTGCAAAACCACAGTGAAGGGCTTCTTGCGCTTTCCATATGCAGATTTTGACAAGTGTGGGATAATGAAGTTGAAGGTTTTTGTTGTCATAAGGAAGTTATATAAAGATTCCAGCACTCATTTTGGTGTTCCCAACATTTCATATTGAGGGAAAGTCATCATGTGTTTCAGTTTTGGAGGCACTACGAAAACATACCAGCACACTGCAAAAACGGAGTACAGGTCAAAGGGGTGTCTACAGACATTTTGAATCTCGTTCAGGAGGACTAGCACCAGGACAAGGACATTTGGAGAATACCCATTTTCTTCTTTTTGATAGACAAGGGATGCAACCGTACAAATCTTGGAATCTACCTCAATGGGCCGCGAGTTTGTCTAATACATTGCGAATCTGAACAATTAAATCTTCTGATTTCAAATTTCAAATTTTTGATCTCTACTAGTAGTTTAAGTTATCTAAATAAGTTGAAAAATTATCTTAGATGGTGTGTTTAATGATTATTGGACAATATTTGAAGTTAATGATGTTTTAGGCTTGTATTGGTTATTAGGAAAATTGTTCCTATTTTTCAGTATATGCACTAGCTTTTGAATGTATTTGGTTGAAAGTTGGTTTTGGTCAATGAATTCGACCACCTAGGATAGGAGATTGAATCTTTGATAATGTATAAAGATATCAAAAATCATTGTAAGCAGGTTGTTGTTTGGGATTAGAGGATAAGACTTTGTGCACTATATTTTTGAAGATTTTTTCCAGTGAATGAATGACAATGTAGAGGAGAAAATTGCAGGGATTCATGAGTTAGAAATTTGGTGCTTTTTGTTCTCTTTTAGCCTTGTAAATTTTTTTTATGTGTCTACATCTCTTTTATGTATATCTTCTTGCTTGGAAAGTCAAATGATTAATTCATAATTCATCCTAAACAAATACTTTGTTTTAGTTTTCTAAGTTATCAATGTTTTTAGCTAAAACAACACTTTAGAATTCATCCATGTTTTGATGCTCTAATGTGTTCGTTTTTCACCTTTTTCTATGTTCACCTCCTTCAGAAATTCGATATAAACCCACCACCATAACTACCTACCTCGCCTCTGTGAAAAAAACCCTCTCTTTTCCATCATCTCACTGGTACAATCAGGTTTGTGATGACTCCATGCCTAATGGATCTGCCACTTTTCTTATCAACAGAACTTTTAAAAACCAAACTTTGTTGAGCCTATTACCTAGCCTAATATCCTATTCGTTGAGTGACCTATGTGAGAGAGCCCTCTCCAAGTCAGAAGGGATATATTTTGACCTAGAAGTGGTTTGTGGTTACCTCTGAGATTCCTTTCTCAACCTAGGGAAACCACAAAGTGCTAACATTCTGGAGTCGTTTCCAGGGACTCGAAAGATAAATATTCCCTGGTAAAAATCTAATTTGAAAAATTCAAACCTAGTTCTTGTGGGTGACAATGAGTTAGGAATCATTAAGCTGAAATTTTCATCTAAAGATTGTGTTTAAGCCTAGCTGTGATTAGTTTTCTTGGAAATATGGCCTCTAGAAAGATCCATACAAGATCACATCCAGATCCTAATCCCCTTGAAGTTGTAAGTGATCCTGAGAAGTTGGTTAGAAAAAAGAAGTTTGAAGAATTTAAAGCAAGTAACAGTCCTTTACCAAGATCTCACACCCTTCCGAAAGCATTATAATAGTTGAGGATATTGAATTTGATTTTCCATTTGAGCATAGCCTTTTTAGATCTAAATCTGAAACCTTTATTTCTAAGACAGTCATTGATGAATCTAAATTAATACCACTTATCCTTGCACAAAAACTTGGTATTTCAAAGTCTGACAAAGATATTTTACAACAGTTCCATAAACTTGAGGACTTAGTTCATCAATTGCACAAGGCTGTAGAAAAATCATCCACATTTCAATAGACTGCTACTACATTTTATGCTCCCTCTGTTATTGTGCCGTTAATACCTTCTCATTGTTCTAATCCTATTTCCTTTTCTTTCTATACTCCTCCCTTTACAACAACTCAATAGATCATAGTTTCCCCACCTCTTCCACCCTCATCATCAAGCACAGTAGTGAGTACATCCAGCTCTCATACCATAATCATGGTAGCTCGTTATGCCCCATTGGTTTTGCAAGCACCTTTGAATGTCATGCCACAAAATTATGGACAACACATACCTCAATTTGATGGTACTGGGACAATTACAACACAACAACACATAGAAAAAATGAATGATTTTACAGACCTTGAAGAAGTAGATGATGATGATGTGAAACTGAGGCTTTTTGCCCAAATCCTAGTAGGGGAAGTTAGGAAATGGTACAGAGGTTTGGCAGCAAGTAGTATTGCAAATCTTCAACAGTTTCATCAATTTTTCCTTTCTCGTTGGGAGGTCAAAAATAACCCTCTTCAAATTTTAGCAAAATATGAAAGCTTGAAGAGAGCTTCGGGAGAGTCAGTCCAAGATTATTCAAACAGATTCAATAATGTTTACAACTATATCCCTGCAGAAATAAAGCCTCCACCAGGTTTGGCCTTGCTTCGTTATCCAGATGGATTCGATGCTGACATGGCCTACCAACTAAGAGAAAGAAGCCCAACTACTTTGGAAGACATGCAGAAGATTGCAGTCAATGTAGAAGAAAAATTACTAGCCAAGAAAGCCAAGTTAAAGTCCGAGAAGAGGGTAACTATCAAGGAGGAAACTTCAACATCATCAAACATTAAATTGGATAGTTTGGTGAAAACTATGGAGAAGATGATGGAGAAAATGACTTTTTCAGACAGGGTAGTTGTAAGAGAGCCTAAAGGAGGTCATCCAATAAGAAATCCAAATTTTAGAAGACAACGTATTCAAATCAAGCAAAGGGAGCAAAGAAATCCAGCAAACCAACAACAAATTAAACCTCCTTTTCAACAAAATTATGCAGAAGAAGAACAAGAAGCAGTGGAAGAACAAGAAGAAGGTCAGATTAATCTCTTTGGTGAGGGAGAAGTGGATAATATTTTCTTGAAAAAGGAGGAACAAGAGCTATTCTTATAATCACAAGAGGATGACATGCTTGCAGAAACAGAAGACTAAAAAAAGGGGTATCATAATGCTCTTATGGAAGTCCATAATCAATATAATTTGAGGAATAGGAAAGTCCCAATAAGTTCTTCAAAAAAGGTCTAGGATGATGCACCTTCTACTAGCCAAACAAAGGTTGATTCTACCAAAGACATTCCTAAAAAGAAAGATGCAGTTGTTAAGGAGGTAGAGAGGAGCTCATCATCTTTTAGTCTTGAGAATTAAATATCAAAGATTAAAATTTCCATCCCATTAGTTTAATTGAAGAAGAAGGATGCGTATAAAGGCAAAATTTTGAAGACATTAAAGGTAGGAGAAGTGTCAGATATTGTCAATATAAATGATGATCACCCAGCATTGATTTTCGTTCCAGAAGTTGAAGGAGGTTCACAAGAAGGTAATGTGCCACCATTTTATGTCAGCCTTAACATTCATGATTTGATATTATATAATGCCATGTTAGATTCAGGTGCTTCACACAATTTAATGCCAAAATTAATCGTGGACAAGCTTGGCTTGGATATAACAAGACCATATAGAGATTTGTTTTCTTTTGACTCCAACAAGGTAAAGTGTCTTGGTTTGATTAAAGATTTATGTGTCACTCTATTGATGGTGTCGGAAATCTGTCAACCAAGGGGATCTCCCCAATATGGAGTCCCAACTAGACCTCACACCATTTGGTGTAGGATTCACATCTAGTATAAAGGCCTGGTTTCCATATACTTAGAGATCTCCCTTGGCTCTAGCTGTCAGCACATGAGAGTGTTACGCTGGTATATTCAAACAATAAGGTAAGTGTGCCTGGTGAGTGCGTAATGTAACTGTGTCTAGGTTCTATTATTGCAAAGGGGGGAAAGCCTCTAAGTGAGAGGCAATAGTACTACCCAGGAAGAGACACACACGAACCAGAAAGGTATGTCTAGCATCCAATGGAATAGTCCACAACAGATGTAGTAGTCATTAAAACCAAAGTACAAGGGAAGATCGTCCACCATCCAGCAGAGTAGTCCACAATGGATGTGACAGTCGTTATAACCAGTATGCGAGGAAGGTATGTCTAGTATCCTGCAGAGTAGTCCATGAGGATGAGACAACACTGATAACCAATACAGCACATTCCCAACAAGGTAAGTACTAAAACAATCAAAATAGTTCAACTATCTTAGTACATGTGAAACAAACATGAATTACAAATGGAAAAAGAATAGTCTTACAAACATCCACAAGATATGCATGAAAACATGCTGACCTGAATAGGCTTATGTATTAAGCAAAAGTTCCAAGACACATATGTACATCATACATCACTAGCCCCAGTAGTGGAAGATTGGAGCCACTCATTTCTTTTCGAAGAATTGACTAAAAACTCTCTATTCTTCGTGGGAGGAGCCAAGGTAAAAAGTCCTTGCTCATACAATGGGAGGGGTATATATAACCAAGGGTGATGCTTGACCCTTGTAACTCTTTGACTACCCTCATGACCATTCAACTTCCTATTACTTTTCAACTGACATGACTCTTCATCTTCATTGTGTGTCCATTGGGCTTTCACTTTTCATTACATTCGGTTATAACATATATGGCCCATAGTAGTGACGTGGCCTCGACAACTCATGATACAACTTGACATGACACTGTTTACATGGATTGGCTGGCTGTGGTGGCAATGTCAATACACTATTGTTGTTGAGTGATGGATGTGTTATTGGATGCACTTTCTCTTCTCCTCTACATATCTTGATGTTGCAGGGTCTTTAATGATCTTGGTCTTTTAAGATGGTTGTATGCATGTGTTCCCTTCGCTTGTTCTTTGATGAGCTTCTTTCGTCCATCCAACTGCAAATAAGTCTTCTAGCATTTTTTCTCCTTCTCCATCTCATTCATCGTCTCACCATGATCTATCAGTGTACTTGTTCCTGCAATTCACTCATGACGGGATGACATCAAATCCAAAACCTCCTAGTTTAACATGATGCATTGTTTTCCATGGACCGGGCCTAGGATAGATGATAGGTTGGGGAAGAGAGCCCAATAACTATGCACTGTGCAGTTCCAGGTGACAGGGAGGGAGACTGGTCACTGAGACTCCACAAAGCACAGGTCAGGCTTGATTGAGGAACTCTGAGGCACAGTCTTCACTGTCATAGAAAACTTTGTTGTGGCCACTGGGAGGCAGGATTGTGTAGTTGAGGTCACCAGTGGCAGCTATAAGGTGGGACCCTGGGGCACCTCTACGCAGTTTTTTGAGGGAAGACAAGATAGGGCAGCAGAGGTATTAGAGTGGATAGTTATGCCATTTTTTGGGAGCAGTGAGTCCCAGCTGAGGGAAGACACTGGGAGGACACCTCTGCGCGGTTCTAGGAGGAAAAGTAAGTTCAAGTCTTTGCGCATTTTTGGGTTCCAAAGGCATGGAGGAGACTTGATGACTAATCTTATGAAGTGTGCATTTTAGGTCAGGTTTTGAGGCAGTTTTTGCGCAATTCTAGGAAGGAAGGCAGACTGCTCACCTCTGGGATTTCGCAGTACAATTATCCTAGGGGATAGCCTCAAGCATTGCATATTTCCAGGAAGCATAGTAGAATCACTGAGGGCTGATACTACGCAATGTAGCTCAGTCAGGGTCCGGTGAAGTGGAGTTGTTCATTCAAAAGGATTTTCAAGAAAATGGCTAAGTGTGGGAGGCAAGTGAACTTGTGAGGACTCGACATTGTGATCACACACTTAGCATACTTTGACAACATGAAAAAATAGACCACCAGAACAATAAGACAAAGCATTTCCCTCTGTGAGACTATATAGAGTTAAAGGCGACAAGTGTGACACTTGGGATAGACATTTAGACGACCGTGGTGACACTTGTGCGACAATGCTTACAACTTTATGGATGAGTGTGATAGATGCTTACATGGAAAGGACAACTTGTATACACAAATACCAACCTTCAAGGTCAACATAACGGTTCACAAACATGACATAACAACCAAACATCTCAAAAGATGACAATTGATCCAACAAGTGAAAGGGAGAAAGACACGTAGAGGAAACACATGGAATGACTTTTAGTGCTTGTAACCATGCATGTCATTGAAGACAGAATGATATGAAAATGATAAGAAGTCCTTCAAGCTACACTAAGAGGTGTATTTCAAAAGATGTGCTTTGTTTTCCATACCTACCCTCCAAAGGGTTATGCATTAGATGGAGTCTTCATGCAATTCTGATATTCTATCATACATTGTCTTCCTTGGTCTGCTTATCTTTCTCCTCAACTCCTTGAGAGTCATATAGCATGTCATCCTTCTTCTTGGCCCTTGAGAGACAAAATTGTGTAGTTTTAATGGTCAGTGACTACTGCAGGATGAGGCCCTGGGAGGACACATCTACGTAGTTTCAGGATGCAAGGCAGACTGGGTAGTTGAGGGAAAAAACTGCGCGGGTTTAGGATGCAAGGCACTGTTGTGGGATGAGGCCCTAGGAGGACACATCTATGCAGTTTTAGGATGCAAGGTGAACTAGAAAGTTGAAATGCCTGAGGGAAAAAACTGTGCAATAGTATTGGTGTTGCATGAATTGGATCCCTTTTATATGAGGGATCAATTTCCCTAGGGAGGTAGAGGACTTTAGAATTTCAATATGTAGCTCAATTGTGAATTAAATTAACTAAAGTAAGCTTTAATAATGTTGAAGAAGTAAATATGTCACATACTTCTACTTTTTTTGTGGGGGTGGGGGTTCTAGAAATAATTAATTATTAGTGATTTTTTGTGTAAATCATGTAATTTGTAAGTGTTATTATGAGAAAATGGCACACTCATTTGTACACGAAAGGAGACACTCAAAGTCAATGACCATTATGGACAAATGATACAGTTTCAGCTGGAAACATTATGGAAGAAAAAAATAAAAGACTTTCCTAAAGTTGACTTAAACAATGAACCCTCATGGGTGCTCTAAAGGTAGTAATTCAATACCTCACAGTTTTTCTTTCAATAGCCACAAGACTCGTTATAAGCACAGCCAGCACCTTGGGACATGAACTTGCTTGAAAAATACTCAATCCCTTGACATGATGGACTGGCCATTTGAGCCTTGAACTCTGGGAAGCCTTAATGGCAAGAGGATAGTAGCTCTCATCTCATTTATGAGATAAAGAACCTCATTGATGAGCCAAAGGAGGGAATGAATGTTAAAAAATTCTATAAATGCAAAAGCATGGAGTGCCAAAAATAAGAAGAAGTTGTGCATTGTTATGTTGGAAAATTACTCTAAATTAATCTAGTATACCATTGTGAGGAGAATTCCACGAATATAGAGAGTTGTATTTGCTTATTTGAGAGAGAAAGAGATTGCAAAAGAGATTGAGAAGGGGACATAATCATTGAGAGTTATTAAGCACCATTTCTCAATCAAATTTCTTCAAGTGTCTTTGATATTCATTTGCAACTCTTCCACTACCAACAGGCAATAAAGAGGATCATTTTCCTACTCAGTTGATTTTTTTTCTTCATTGGCTTGTTTTTAGTTGTTTTGTTTTGTTTTGTTTTAATTTATGTTTATGCATTATTTCCATTCAGTTCAATTCTTTGTCAGTCCATGTGTAATCACTAATACCACTCATTGTTCGTATATTTCCTTATTTCACTAACACCTCTAGGTAGCTAAATCTTAGCCAACAACTTGCACACAACTCTACTTTAAGCCCACAAACTCGAATTGACTAACTTAACTGAGTGATTTTTCCATGCCACTCCTGCCAACTTCCTTCCAACTCATTTTGTTGAAGTGGAAATTCAAATTTCCTCATTTGACTAAGGCACAAGTCAAATAAATAATTTTCTTGCTATAATTTAACACTCCCTCTTAGCAAGAAAAGGGTTCTAAACAACCCCAATCCTTTTCTTGTGGAACTTGAACTTACCTCTTGACAAAACATTTGTCAAAATGTCTGCGTCCTACTCCTATATAGGAATGTATTATAACATAACAATCATCCTCTACACACAATCTTTGAGGTGATGGTACCCAATGTCTATATGCTTGGACCTACCATGAAAAACCATATTTTCATAGAGTTTTGTACAGCTCTAATTGTCACATTGAATCAATGAAGGCTCCATCCCCTAACTGAAGAGACCCACTAGGATCTTCCTCATCCAAATAGCCTCGCATGTTTCTTGACTAGCAACCATATACTCAACCTCTGCTAAGATGAGTGATAAAAATCTTTGTTTACTATTGTACCAAGAAATTGGTGTTGACCCAATGCCGAAGATTGTTCCCAATGTGCTCTTCCTATATGAGGGACTCCCTACCCAATCTGCATTTGTGAAGCCTTGGAGATTCACTCCATTGGTATGCATGTACCATAAACCTATGTTTATTGTGCCTTTGAGGTATCTGAGAACATATTTTGTTGCTTTCCAGTGAAGCTTGGTTGGCTCCACCATAAACTGACTAAGTTGGTTAATTTCAAAATAAATACCAAGCTTTGCGTTCACCAAGTACATCAATGATCCCACCAATTATCTGCAGATAGTGCCATTTACTGCCTCACCTATATAAGCACTATCTTTCCTCCAGTTACTACCAAGAGGAGTGTCCATGGGTTTGAAATCCTTCATATGGAATCGCTGAAGGATTTCAAAGGTGTACTTCCCCTATCCAAAAAAATATCTTTCCATCTCCCTATCACACCTCCAATCTAAGGAAGTAGCACATCAAACCCATAGCATTCATCTTGAAATCTCTTGCAAGTTCCTCCTTGCAATACTAGATCAACCTATCATCTCCTTTCAATATCAAATCATCCACATAAAGGACTAATATGAGCAGACATCCATCTACCATAATGTAGTAGAGATTGGCATCTGCTTCACTCTTAGTGAAGCCCAATCCACTGAGATAAGAATCTATGCGAGTGTACCAAGCACGAGGTGCCTAATTGAGACCATGGAGAGCTCTCTTGAGCCTATAAATATGTGTCTCCCTACTAAATTTCTCGAACACCTTAGGTTTCTCAATGTAGATCTTTTCCTCAACCACTCCATTGAGGAAGGAAATCTTAACATCCATTTGGTGGATCCTCAACCCAAACTATGTTGTCAATGCAAGTATGGTCTTCGTAGTTGAGTATCTTGACATAGGGTAAAATGTCTCCTCATAATCAATCCCCTCCACCTGTGAGAAGCCTTTGGCCACAAATATGGCCTTGTACTTCTCAACACTACCATCAAATGCATGTTTCACCTTTTACACCCACCTGGAGCCAATAATAGATTTTCCCTTGAGTCTAGGCATAACCTCCATAGCATCATTCTTCATGATGGAGTCATACTTCTACACCATGGCATCTACCCACACCTATTGGGAAACAACCTCTTATGGTGAAGTAAAATTATAAGTGCGGACATGAACGAATTCCTATAGCCTGATAATGGGTCTAGCCACAACAGATACATTCTATGGACTATTTCCTTAGGTTAGAATCAATCAAGAGGGCCTAACTCTTGGTCGCTTATCATGTTTTATGATTTCCTCGCTTTCTTGCTCCAACAATCTCTCGCTTCCTTCTTCAAGCTTCTGAAACAAATAAACAACAACAACACACAAACATAATAATAGACAAATTACGATTCAACCTACTTAACAGTCAAGAAACATTAAGCCATGAATATGTAATATTACAAAACATGTAGGAAATCAATCGATAGTTGCATATATTAATATCAAGGAGAGATTACAACCATTTGTCTTGATGTTGCAGTCTTCCTCTAACAAGACCAGGATCCCACACACTTCTGCTAGCATTCCACGATGTCTTCAAACAACAATATTTTTAAAGCTCTTCCCTTTAGGCTTCACTCCATACCAAAACACACTTCTCCCTCACAAAACTAGATAGCTACAACTAGTAATAGCTTGCTTGTCTTCTCTAAACCAAAATAACATCAACACTCAACCAAAACTCTGCAGCCATAACACTCACACTAGCTTTTGCTTGAGAAGAAGAGAGGTTTATATAGGAAATATGGATGGGAGATGGATCCTCTTCTCATGGGAGAAGGACTTATCCCTTGATTTAGTTCCATCATTATAGGGGAAAGGAGCCCAAACTATCATCCTAGACCCCATCCGGTCAAACCATTTACCAGACTTCTGTTATGAAGCTTCTAGAGTTGGAATCTTTGGCTCTAATTTAAAAAACTTTCCATAACAGGACCGGCACGACTAAAACACAGCTCAGCCACTCCGGTTGGCGTAAGGAGTAGTGCTAATCTCTACACATCAGCACGGGGGAGACAAAGGCCATTAGCATCAGTCTTGTAAACTATGAAAAACAGAAGTTTCAGGGGAAATGGTGCAAAAGGGAAATGATCTGCTCATGAAGAGGGACACAATGGGAGTTTCTTCATGAAGGCAAAGCATGCAGGGTTCATTGTAGAGGTCCTCCAGGATCAAGGAACAGGGAGTACAGGGACAGTGACAAAATGTTGTGTAACAGATGCCCCCTAAAGCGTGAAGGTCGAGCTAGAGTGAGGGATGAAATGCTTTATAAATCAGTGTGGGGAACCGTAGTCTATCGTCGGAAAACCTACAAGAAAGTACAGATACATATACATAGACTGAGATCTCTATCAAATGATACATGAATTGTGGCATGGACGCAGCCATCCAGAGAATGATCATGTAAATGGATCCAAGTATGGGCGCAACCATCCATCAAAGAGGATCATAATGAAACCAAGGTATGGTCACAACCATCCAATAATGAGAAGGATCACATATGATAACTCATGGTCTGGTCACAACCAACCATCTGAAAGAGACATGCATATCATCATAACCATGTCACATCACTTCGCAACCTCGACTTCTGTGATCTGATCCCAAGGTTTTGTGCTCCAACATGACCCAATCCAAGTACAGATTCTAGCATGCGAATAGATGTGTTGACGTCGAACATGCTAGAAAGTCGCTTGATTACCAGTCAATGATGTAAATTGTTAACAAGCGTGAGAGAAACCACCAATAATGACAATGGTCCTTAAGGTACTATCAGCATAATCCACAGAATGTGAATAGAGGAACTGAAGTCAAACACCTGTGAAATCACTCGATCGAAAGCTAATGATGTGAACTTGTTGTCAAGTGCGAAGAACTTTCCATTAGGGCATGCAATCTCTAAGGTACTGGAAGGGATTCTCTCGATCAACTTTCTGGATAATGAGTTGAAGTCGATAGAAAGCGACCGTGTCTAAGGAGGGCCATAATGAATCCCACATCATCGATGTGAGACGAGAGGATGCAAAAATGATTTTGGATGATACAGAGAATCAGAGGTAAGTGTAACTGCAGAAGGACAACTCTTGAACATATCAGCGACACGACTAGAAGTTTGGAAGCTTTTGGATCCATAGGATCAGTGGTCATGATGACGTGGCAGAGATCAAATGGAAGGAAAAAATGAACAGCCCAACCCAGGAAGGTCAACGATACAAAGGAGGATATCCCAACCTGACACGAAGCAGAAAGTGTCATGTTCAAGAGTGAGCTGCCGACACAATTGATAGATTTCCAAATTTTCCCCCACCATTTATGGCAGGTACCCCAATTATTTTTTAATTGCAAGCTTGAAGGGGATAGCATATGCTTGCAATGTAAGTTCATCCGTCAGATGAATCTGACCTAGTAAGTTTAACGAGCCCTAGGAAGGAGAAGCTCACATTCGTCATGGTGACGAATCCGATGTCGTTTAATAGTTTAACGAGTCCGAAAAAGGTGTAACTCAGTATCTTTTTCATGTTTAGAGAGTTTGAAAAATACACAAAAAAGAAAAATCTCCATGGTCCCTTTTCGTACATTGGTGTCTCTCGAGCCCGAAAAGGTAGAAATCAATACTTGAGAGAACTGCTTGACCATTTCAGTCAAGGAGTACATTTTTCATAAATAGTGCCTCCCAGCTCGAAAAAGGGGTAAACTTATATTGGGTGCACAACATTTCGCAACCTTTAACGAGTCAAAAAGGGAAAAATACTCAGTGATATTTCATTTTTTACGAGTCAGAAAAGAGCTTAAAGGTGACTCATCCTGGAGGAATGAGTGGTATAAAGGGTAGCAACTGGTTCCGGTAATGGAGGAACTGCTCAAAACATGTAATGGTCAAGAGGTTGGCTAATAAAACCACTCATCATTGTGGTCCCTTAGGAAAGGAAAAACAACCAAGTGAAAGCATATGATCGGCCAAAGAGATGGTGGCGATGGAATGAAACAACCAAGGCTCATCTAGCAGAAATCAGCTCATAAAAAGAGCAATCACGAGATGTAGATTGGGCATGGGTTCAAGTTTACACAAGCTTGAACCATGGAGAACTCTGCTTGGATTCAGTTTCATGTTTACACAAGATTGAAATGAAAAACTATGCTTGAATAAGTTCGCATGCCCCCACCATAATGACTCAAACGAGGTACATGCCCCCCAAGCTTCATGTCATTCAACTAGGTGAATGGAATGAAGGTTCACTTTCAAGATCCAGGAAAGAGTTGACTAGAATTTTACGAGATCTTAATCAAAGACTCAATTTCGAAAAGGGAGTTACTTCATTTTTTAATGAGGTTGACACATTAAAAGAACTATCCTCAAAATCAGTTTCATTTTTTAACGAGGTTGATACAAAAAAGAACTATCCTCGTGGCCCTTGTTTCATTTTTTAACAAGGTTGATACAGGAACAAACTATCCTCATAACCTTGTTTCATTTTTTAACGAGCTTGACACAAGACAAATAACTATGCTCACCCCTTGTTTCATTTTTTAACGAGCTTGACACAAGACAAGGAACTATGCTCATATCCTTTGTTTCATTTTTTAATGAGGTTGACACAAGACTAGGAACTATCCTCGTACATTTGTTCATGAACCATATGAGAACATGGATCCCAAGAGGTCTTCACTAGACGGAAGAACCATGCTCCAGGAGGAATACATGTCATTTGGTAACAGATACAAATCGGGTTCCAATGCCCCCAGTACATAATGTACAATACCATCTATGTGATCATCAGCAGATGTAGAGATGGAACGGTTAGCCACATAATTGACCTGTGGAGGGGAAGCTACTGCTTGCAAACAAGAGTCGATAAGGGACGATGGTTACAAAGGAGGCTCCGGTGAATAATGAATGACAATTGATCAAGAGTCACAATTCTCCCTTCGTGCAGAAAACAAGCCACACGGAAAAGTGAAGAAAAAAGAGCTCACGTGATATAAACATAGTCATGTTCAAGGAGAATATTGAAATCTAAGGGACTTTGGACTACCATCACGTCTATATAGACGATCTTTCCTCCCAAAGTAAGAGGAAACTTTGGAAGGATCCCTAAGGGTTGACTGGTTCCTCCGTTGAAGGCCAACATATTTTGAGTGACAGGCACAAGTTGTGGGGAGCCCAAAGCTTTCCAAGTAGTGGAATAAATGATTCTAACAGACACCCCTTCATCTAATATAGTGCCAAGTACTACCATATTATAGGCTTGTGCTGTAATCTGGAAAGGCACATAAGATGGGAGGGGGAAGCGGTCAAGTGACTCCAATCGAAAGAGCTGACAGAACTACTTGGTGGGGGCATCATATGATTGCCCCTGTGCTGTATAGGAATAGGAGAAGGACTCTATTGAACAACTGGGATGGGAGGGTCACTCTTCAATTCATGAGAATCTGAGGAAACGAGAAGAACATGAGTAGTATGATCACCACTCTCTTCGGGAACAGAGTGAACAACAGAAGGCGGAGCCAAGTCAACACTCTTTTCGACCAATGGTTGGTTGGGAACAGACATAAGAGAGTCTCGCTCAAAAAGAGCAGGGCGGGCAAGAGATGAACCCAAGTCAATATCTTGACCAACCGGGAGAGGGTCAGAAGAAAGCCTCCAATAACCAACAGGAAGTTGGGGTTGAGGAGCTACAAGGTTTTCCAAAACTTTGGAAGCTTTATCCATAAGAGGGAAAAAGTGAAGAAGATGCTCTCCTTCACATAACATACAGGGGAATCTAATCTTCCCTTTCTTCTTACCATCACTAGCCGAGAGTGTAGCATCGACATGATCTCTAGAGGTTGATGGGGATGGTCGGTTCAAGCTTTAAGACCATACCTCTAAGACTCTGGGAATTCCAGGGCAATCTCAAAGGAGATGGTCACCCTTACAGAGCCTACAAGGGAATTTTACCTTCCGGGAAGGATCAGAAGGTTTGTCAACGGGGGGTGCATTTAGAGTAATAGTTGCACAGTTGGCCTCTTGCTTATTTGACTTCTTGTTCTTCATCTTCTTCTTCTTCTTCTTCTTAGCCTCCTGGTTACTGGATTTCAAACTTTCACCAGGCGAAGTAGAAGAGGAAGAGGAAGAAATAGGGGAAGAAGGGGAGAGCTCAACCTTAGAATCAACGTGATGTGATTCAAATGAAGGAGATGACGGGGCAAGAGTTGGGACACTCGGGACCACCAAGGTCGAAAATAACCAGACAGGTAAACCAATGGTTAACCCAGGAGGGACAACGTTGCCATATAAGGAGGACCAGGATTCCCATACGAGGGGAACCCTTGACTGGTAGACTCTGGAAATGTCTCCCTTGGAATCGACCCTAAAGAATCACTAAGGAAGATAACTTTAACTAGGAATATTTCATGGGTAGTTAATTTTAAGACACTGAAACAAAACTTTGCCTTTTCATATTTTAAGAGTTGATAAAAGGAAAAAAGGTGACTCTAGTCGCTTTTGGAATTAACGAGCTCGAAAGGACAAGTGCTCGAATGATCTTTTAAGTTTTAATGAGTCAAAAAGATCAAATGACTACTCTAGATGACCTAGGTAAAAAGGATTACCAGGCAACCGTGAACTGTAGAATACCTCCCAGCGAACCAAGAAGTACGAGCAGGCAATCTCCCTGAAACCTGTGTTCGGTGTTACACGTTTGCAAGGCGGCTAACTCAGCTTCCTATGGATAAAGGATTGCAGCCTAGAGGGGTCTCCCATTATATACTCGATGGTACGGGGAGCACAAATCCGTACTAGTGTTGTCTAGTGTCGAAGCGAACGAAAGCTGCTAGGTTTAAAGATGCCGGAACACGTCTCTAGCCTAGACCACTAAATGTGAGTGTTAAGTTTCAATGCTTCCTTAGATTAATTCAATAAATTTTAATGGTTGATCTTGAATTAGGTTTCAATTACAAGGCCCTACCACTATCATCTGACAAAATCTCCTACATGCAGCTATATGAGAAAAGAGATCTTGGTCTTCGATGAAAGTTATCACTAATTGAGAGATAGAGAACACAAAATTAATGCAACAATCGAAGAATGAAATCTTTCACTAATAAATCTCCTAAATGCACTTAATCTTCCTATAACAACATAAGAATTTTCATTTCATTTCCAATGCTTATGATGATGCAATTCTAGCTTCTCAATAACGCTACTAATGCAATATTTTCGCTTGAGTAAACTAGAATGATGTTCTTCTTTTCATAAGATGCAAAATGAATTTTTCACATAAAGCACTTTAATGAAAATTTCGCAGTTCCGAACAAACAAGCATCAATTAAATCCAAAGCATGATAAATGAAACTAAAAGAAACTTCTTCCTTGAATCGAACAAACCAAACACATAAATGCTTCAATCAAGAAACCAAGCAATGTAATCTATGCTTGGAAAGAGAAAAGAGACACTTAAAATAAGAGAACAAATGAGACTCTTTCAATCATTCAATTGAAAACAAAGCATCCTAGCCACTTTTGGGAGGAAGTAGAGAGTCTAAGGGTCAAGACACACTGGCACTGGAATGAGAGAAATTCTTATTTTTTCTTACCCCTGAGACCGAAGTGACTTTTGGGCCAAAAGTAGCACCAATTGGCACGACTGACTAGTACTACAACTAGCGCTGAAGGCTGATCAACACCACTTTTTGGCTAAAAATAGTGCTGATTGAGGGATTCAAGGAAAAAAAAAATAACTTCACACAGGTCCAGACTTAACACATCATAGGGTGGGCCAAACCAAGCAAGCACACAAATCAAGCTAAATGAAGCTTTCTAGTAAGGGAGAAAAAGGTCTAGAAGGCCTACAAGGTCAAAATCACAAGAGCAGAACACACTGGCCAAGATGGGATCAGGCCCTAATCTTCACCTACAGGCATCGGCGCAACTGCCTAACTGACAACAAGCGCCATAGGTTGGTCAGCGTGACTGTCAGCGGATTAAGCGCGTTGATTGAGGTAGCTAAGGAAAAATAAAATAAAAAATTGGAAACAGGGACCAGATTTACTACTATGAATTTTAGACTCAAACTAGTAAACAGGAGAAAAGAAACAGAACCAAAGGGAAAACACGAAACTAGAAAAGTTCTCACGAAATCATGAAATCCAAGACAAGAAAAAGGATTGGGATCCCCAGCAGAGTCACATATTTGTGGTGAATTAAAATTATAAGTGCGGACACGAACGAATTCCTCTAGCCCGATAATGGGTCTAGCCACAACAGATACATTCTATGGAAGATTTCCTTAGGTTAGAATCAATTAAGAGGGCCTACCTCTTGGTTGCTTATCCTGTTCGATGATGTCCTCGCTTGCTTGCTCCAACAATCTCTCGCTTCCTTCTTCAAGCTTTTGAAACAAGTAAACAACAACAACACACAAACATAATAATAGACAAATTGCAATTCAACCTACTTAACAAGTCAAGAAACATTAAGCCATGAATATGTAATATTACAAAACATGTAGGAAATCAATCGATAGTTGCATATATTAACATCAAAGAGAGATTACAACCATTCATCTTGATGTTGCAGTCCTCCTCTGACAAGACCAAGTTCCCACACACTTCTGCTAGCATTCCACGATGGCTTCAAACAACAATAGTTTTAAAGCTCTTCCCTTTAGGCTTCACTCCAAACCAAATAGCATCAACACTCAACCAAAACTCTGCAGCTGTAACACTCACAATAACTTGTGCTTGGGAAGAAGGGAGGTGTATATAGGAAATATGGATGGGAGATGGATCATTTTCTCATGGGAGAAGGACTTATCCCTTGAGGTAGTTCCATCACTATATGGGAAAGGAGCCCAAACTGTCATCCTCAACCCCATCCGGCCAAACCATTTACCAGTGATATCCTATGTCTGTGTAAGGAGCTAGGAGCTCCAACCTACTCCTAAGCCTCCTGCACCAACCTATCAACCATATTGGTCCTCTTCATCCCTTATCTAGAAGGCTCTATGTGAGTGGGTGCCTCCACTCGGTCTACTCGTTGTTCCTCTACATGTGGCTACTCCACATCATCCTCCTGAATGTCCTCTTGCATTTTAGCAAGATCTGACTCTATGGATCTAGTTGAGGATCCTCCTTTGGAGCTATAAGCTCCTCCTCTGGTGGTATGCTCAACTCTCGCTCTAGAGAACTCCTCATGGATTTATCCTCATCAAATCTCGCATCCCTCCTCATAACAGTGATCCTGAGTGAGGTCATGTACACCCGGTAAATATGAGGTGTCTCAAAATAGCCCACAAAGGCCCCCCTCTATATGGTGGGCTCCAACTTTTTCCTACTATATTTAGAGACATGACAATAAATTGTGGATCCAAAAATGTGAAAGTGGGAGACATCTGGCTTCCTCACAGTGAAAGCCTCTTCATGTGTAATCATTCCAAGAAACTTTTGGGGGATCTTGTTCTACAAATAAACAGTTGTGTTGCAAGCTTCTTACCACAAGGATAGTGGCAATCCTTGGTCATGTAACATTTATCTAGCAGCACCTACAATACGTATATTTGTCCTCTCTGCAACCCCATTTTGTTGTTGGTTGTAGGTGCATTCAACTCCCTTATAATACCCTCCTTGGCACATAATTATTTGAAGGCATTAGACACAAACTCTCCTCCCTTATCACTTCTTATGGATTTAATTTTCTTTCCAGTCTCATTTTCAACTAAGGCTTTAAATTCAACAAACTTTGAATAAGCCTCATCTTTTTTCCTCATGAAATAGATCCAACACTTGCGGGAAAAATCATCTATGAATATCGCATAATACATGTGCTTTGCAGTTGAGATTATGGAAAATGCTCCACACACATATGAGTGAACTCGCTCCAAGATGGCTCTAGCTTGCTATATTGGCCTTGGAAGGAGGATTTAACATATTTTACAAGATTGCATCCCTTGAAAATATCATGTTTATCAAGGGTGCATTTTTGAATTCCAATGGTGATCTGTTGCATTATTTTCAAAGCTCCATGGTTTAGGTGTCCCATGCACCTATGTTAGAGCTCTCCAACATCTTAGCCCTAAACATGTTATGCCTTGCTACTCAATGCAGTGCATGCATCCACCTCTATATTATAGAGATTTTTATCCCAAACACCAATTTGTTTTACTTATCTAGTAACAACATGCTTTAGATATGCCTTCCCTCTACTGAATACCACATCATATCCTTTGCCTTCAAGTGCAACTACAAAAACTAGATTTTTTCTTCATACCAGCAACATACATTACATTCTTTAGGTGAATATGGGAGCTTGACTCCCTCTTAAAGGTAAAAATTCCAATCCCTTTGGTATTATACCTTCCATCATCTCCAAGCTCTATGTGTAAGTGTAGATCCTTCTCCTCTAAGTTGCTGAAGAAATCCTTATTTCCTATCATATGAAATAAAGCACCAGGGTCTAAAGACCATACACTACCTCATACACTACTTTCCATACAAGAAATGAGGGTGAATCCAACTCGAATTGTGATGTAAGAGCATCTCCTCCTGTTTCATACTTCTTACTAGATTTCTCGTGTGGACACTTGGTTTCATAGTGTCTATACTCATGGAAGTGAAAGCATTTAATTTTACTGAGATCTTTCTTCTTGTCATGGTTCTTCCTGGATTTTGTCGTACCTTGGGCCTTATTTCCTTTGGATTTCTTTCCTTTTTCTTCTAAAGAAATTTTTTCTTCCTCTTCAGTTATGGATGACACTCTATCTCTTGTGTTTCTTCTAATCTCCTCCTACACCAATTCATACCAAAGTCTCTCCCAATATGGGAGTTTGTCTCTTCCATTAATTGAATCTTGATAACTATGTCAGGAATTTAGAAGACCAATGAGCATTAAGCTCACAATTTTATATGGTGGCACAATCACTCCAACTCCTCCAAGCTTATCTCTCACCTGAGTGAATCTGGATAGGTATTAAACAATAGTTTCATTTTTATTCATTCGTACATTCCTAAGATTATCTCTCAGTGCCATATTCCTGGCATCATTATTGCTTTCAAATAGGTCTATGGGAATTTTCCACATTGCAAAAGAAGTCTCCTTTCCATGAAAATTCGAAACCACATCGTCTCTGACTCCCTCCAGGATAATCCTCCTAGATTTTGCAGTATCTTTATTCCACTTATCCAATTGTTGATCATCTGATGTTGTTGGTTTTGGAATATCTATTTTTGTGTATTCTAATACTCCATTGTCATCCAACATAGCTTCCATTATGTCTTTCCAATCACAGAAATTCAAAGTTCCCTCCAATGCATACTCAAGCCTCAATCCATTGAAAGAAGTTTTTCCTGCACTAAAGAAATACCTGCACCACAAATCTTCTATTAGAAATTTCTTTGCGAGATGATCAAGAACCTAGTTTCTATGTAGTTTGCAATAGCTCTGGTACCATGTAGAAATAACTTGAAATTTTTAGTTTCTAATGAATTTAGACTTAAATCACTAGACACAAATTTCTTCTACTAAATTATGTGGAAGGAAAACTAACAATAAAAACACATGCAATCATTAAATCACAATGAACACGATTTTTATTGGGGAAGCCACCTAGGAAAAACCCCTCCTTTGTTTGTATTATATCAAATGAGAATAATGATCTATTACAATGATAACTTCAATGCTTGAAGCTCAAACAGCACTGCAATATTGATCTCCGCCTGAGTCTGCTCTGGTCAATGCTTAGCCAAAATAGGTCTCCCACTTCCTCCCATTTCCTTGCACAATTCTTGCTCCTAAAGAATAGGGAAGCTCTTATTTCCTTGCACAAATCCCAAGAGAAATGGCTCACCTACTACATGCAAACTCTGTACACTCACTAGTATACAATAATGAATACAGCTATGTATTTTTCCTCCAACTCACTAGGAAATTCGAATTGCATGCATGACTAGGGTTATTTTTAGTAAATTGACTAGTTAACTAAGATATCAATGAGTTAGCAATAGTTACAACTACTCAACTAAACTCATACTAACTCTATTTTATACTAGAGCTCAAATAATTGACTTTCACTAAAGATACTACCTCTAAGTAGCTAGATCTTAGCCACCAACTTGCACACAACTCTACTTCTAGTCCACAAACTCGAATTGACTGACTTAGCTGAGTGTTTTGGCCATGTAACTCCTGCTAATTGCCTGCCAACTCATTTTGTTGAAGTGGAAATTCAAATTTTCTCACTTGGATAAGGCACAAGTCAAACGAAGTATTTTTTGGCTACAATTTAACATAGGCATCTTAGCATTTAGCTTGGTGTCTCATGCCTTGGTTTGGTTAAAAGAGGTTTGATTGAATTAAAAAAAAGGTTACCTCAATAGTCCTTATGAGAACATTTTATTATTCCCTTACATATCATCAATTTCAATGTAATTTCAAAGTTTATACTTCATCCTATATATATTTGTGTGTAAACAAGAGAGGTCTTAGTTCTCCATGATTGAATCATTGGTTTATCTAGCCAATGGCTATCAACATAAATATTATTGAATTTCCTACTTTCTTTATGTCAAGCTTAGCTACGACCAAGTAGTGGTACATAACCCTGCATTCTCCCCATCATTGTGCATTGCTACAAAGATCAAATACATCAGAATTGTTGGACATTATTCCTCATATATAAAGCACAATAATCCTTTATTGGCTACAATGATATAGTCCCTTTGTTAGTTCATTGGTATTGGGTTTACAACTTTCCATTTGATTATATTCAAGGTATTTATTTAGGTAGGAAGTTAAAGTCTTTACATTGAGTATATTAAGAGATATATTTCACTTGGATATTCATGTGCAAAGGAGTTGCATTGAGATATAGTTCTTAGTGATAAAGTAATTGTAGAGTCTTAATTGCTATTGGCATTGTTAATAAGTTATTTTTACATAGGTAAAAGGTATTGGATTCATACCACATTGCTAAAGACTCATGAAGAGACCTTGCAAATTGAATAAAAAATATAAAATAAAATCTTTATATTAAATACAAATAAAAATGAAAAGTTAATTCTACCAAATATCTCTCAAAAAATAAATGGATTATACTCTCTTATTTATAAATAAAAAATTATAAAAACTTTTTATTCTTAAATGTTTAAGTCATTCAATTGTTATGTAATGTTATTTTAGGAGTAATCAAAATTAAATACCTTTGATAGCTAACAGTTGTGTATCATCTATGGGTGACTTTTAGATAATTTTAGATAATAAGACTTTACTCTTATGTTTGATATTTGAAATTAGCATATATTTAATGCACAATACCCTTTATCCAATAAGAGCTCAAGACACATTTGTGATACTTGGAATTATTATAGGTTTAAAGTTGTTTGTGCACCTTTCTTGATGTAACGGTCCTTTGGCCCCACCGCCTAATAAGACATATCCAAATAATTTTCACTATTCGAAATTCTTCTAGCGTGCAAGAATGGTTTCCCACAAACCAATTTTTCAACGTGTTACTTATCTTACCAATGTTAACCTGTTACTTGTCTTACATGCTTCTATGTTGCCAATGTCAACATGTTGCTTTCTTACCTAATACTACGAACTGATATGTCAAGCAAGTTGCATATAAACTCAAAACATGGAAGAAATAGGTGTAGGCCAATGAGTCCAATAAACGATTTGATGTGCACTTTTATGCTTTCAAGTATTATAATAACGATTTGATGTGCACTTTTATGCTTTCAAGTATTATAATAACGATTTGATGTGCACTTTTATGCTTTCAAGTATTATAATAGGATTGCTTAGGTTTGAAATTTGTTTTCTTAATTTGAAATCTTGTAAATATATTTGGGAGGTTTTTGTAATTTTGTATATTATTTTTAGGATTATTTGTATATAGCAAGTTATTAGTTATTCAATTAAAGAGTTAAGTGTGGTTAAAATTTATAGTTTATATGATATAATATCTGTTAAGTTTTTGAAAATGGAGTTTAAAACTAAGTGGGCGTGTAAGTATCAAAGATGATGATTGATACTATCTTATTCATTTTTCAATTCCATTTTTCACATTTTTGATCATCACATAAACTAATGCCAAACGGATGCTTAAGGAAGCAGTAATATCAAACGAAGTGGTATGATAGTCAAATCTCTTGCATGCCCTCGTCAAGTGAAAGCAAAAAGGTTTGAAGTTTATTGAGTTTTTCTCAAAGCTATGATGTCCTAATGAGTCTATGGATGTGTTTATGGTGCTAGAAATCCGTCAACCAAGGGGATATCCTCGATGTGAAGTCCCAACAAGACCTCACATTGTTTGGTGTAGGAGTCTCATCCGGTATGAAGGCCCGGTTTCCATATACTTAGAGATTTTTCTTGGCTTTAGCTGTTAGCACATGAGAGTGTTACGTTGGTATCTTCAAACAACAACGTATGTGTGCGTGGTGAGTGTGTAATGTAACTGTGTCAAGGTTCTCTTACTACAAAGTGGAAGAGTAAAGTGAGTCCCTAAATGAGAGGTAGTAGTACCACCTAGGAAGAGACACACACGAACTAGAAAGGTTTGTCAAGCACCCAGTGGAATAGTCCACAGCGGATGCAGCAGTCGTTAAAACTGAGGTGAAGGGGACAACACATACACCACCTATCATAGTAGTCCACACAAATGTGATGGTCGTTATAACCAGAAAACAAAGATGGGTATGTCTAATGTCCTGCGAAGTATTCCACAAGGACAAGACAGCAGTGATAAACGATACAACACATCTTCAATAATGTAAGTACTAAAACAACTGAAGTAGTTCAACTATCTTAGTACAGGTTAAGCAAACATGCATTACAAATGTTTAAAGAGTAGTCTTACAAACATCTACAAAACATGTGCGAAAACGTGTTGGCCTTAACAGGCTTCTGAATTAAGCAAAATTCCCAAGACACATTTGTACACCATACATCACTAGTCCCAGTAGTGGGACGTTGGAGCCACTCCTCGCTCCTCAAAGAACTGATTGTCTACTCTCAAGGCTATGTGGGAGGATCCAACATGAAAATTCCTTACTTATACAAAGGGAGGGGTATATATAGCCAAGGGTGATGCTTGACCCTTGTGACTCTTCAACTACCCTCATGACCGTTCAACTTCCAATGACTTTTCAACTTACATGACTCTTCAACTTCTTATGTGCGTCCATTGGACTTCACTTTACATTACATTGAGTTACAACAGATACGGCCCATAATGGTGATGTGGCCAAGATAGCTCATGACACAACTCGACATGACACTGCTGACATGTACTGGTTGACTGTGGTGTCCTTGTCAAGCATTTTCGTTGCTAAGTGATGGATGTACTCTTGGTGTGCTTTGTCTTCTCCTTTGCACACAATAGTGTTAAAGGGTTTTCGATGGTCTTGGTCTTGCATGATGGTTCAATGCATATGTTCCTTTCGCTTGTTGCTTCATGTGCTTGGTACATTCGTCCAACTACAAGCAAGTCTTCTAGCATGTGTGCTCCTTCTTCATCTGTTCGTCATCTCGCCATCAATGTACGTGTTCTTACAATTCACTCATGACGGAATGACATCAAATCCAAAACCTCCTAGTCTAGCATGATGCATTGTTCTCGTGTTCTGGGTGACAGGGAGGGAGGACAACTCACTGAGACAGCGCAGAGCGTAGCTCAAGCTGGAATGAGGAATTCTAGGAGGACAGCCTGCATTATCAGGAAAAATTGCGGAGTGACCACTGGGAGGCAACATTGTGCAGTGAAAGACACCAGTGGCAGCTGCAAGGTGGGAACCTGAGGGGCACTTCTACATAGTTCCTGGAGGGAAGGAAAGACATGGCTGCAGGGGACCTGCTAGGAAATTCTACGCAGTTTTCAAGAGCAAGGCATGACAGGGTGGAAAGGGACCTGTTGAGCACGATTGCACAATTTTGGAGAATAGTGCAGGACAGACAGTAGAGGGTCTACTAGACATGACTATGCAGTTTTGTAGAACAGTGTAGGACAGGCAGTAGGGGACCTCCTAGACATGACTGTGTAGTTTTGGAGAACAATGCAGGAAAGACAACAGAGGGATCAGTTGGGCATGTCTCCGAAGTTTTGGAGACTAATGCAGACCCAGGTCTCGGTGTAGTGCAGGGTTCCGGCAGACTAAATGGAGGCTTGATGACTGTGCATGAGAAATGTGCACTTCAATTTGGCATGAAGGTAATTTCTACGCAGTTCTGGGAGGCAGATAGGTTGTTCACCTCTGGTATTACGCAGTGTAGCTGACCTAGAGGACATCCTCAAGCATTGTGCAATTCTGGGTAGCAGAGCAAGGTCGTTGAGGGCTGAGACTGCACAGTGTAGCTCAGTTGGGATCTGGTGGAAGAGGGTTGTCCAGTCAAACAGATTTTCAGGAAAATGACTACGTGTTGAAATCAAGTGAACTTGTGTAGACTTAACATTGTGACCATACACTTAGCCTACTTCGATGACGGGACAACATAGACCACCAGTACAACAAGATAAAACATGCCCTCGGTGGGACTGTCTTAAAGCTGAAAGCGATAATCGCAGCACTTGAGATAGACCTTCGGATGACCGTGACGACACTTGTGCGACAATGCTTACAACTTTGTGTGTGAGTACGATGGATGTTTACATAGCGAAGACAACCCAAATAGACAGAGACAAACCTTCAAACTCACCAGAACAAGATCGCAAGCATGACAAAGCAATCAATAGTCCAAAAGATGATAGTTGGTCAAACAATCAAAAGGGTGAAAAGACTTCACAAGAGCTCATTGGTGAGCTCAATTGTTTGCAACCATCAAGGGAAAAACCAAGGAAGGCTTCAAAATTTGGATGTAAGCCAAAATTTTGGAGGGTGTTTCAGTCGCTACAACACTTGGCGACACGCTGGTTGAATACCAACTTCTCTGTTTTGGTTTGTTTACATTTCAGGGCCTTGGCCTTTCAGGGAGTATTGATTCATTGTGCAAATTACTTCACCTTCCCCACTTACCCCATTGACAAACACGGTTCACCTTGTAACAACTCAGTTGAACACAACACAAAATTCAACGAGATCACAATGTTTCAAATCAGGAAGGGTAATTTGGCTAGCAAGATTAAGATTTTCGAAGTATAGGTTTTCATATTTGGTGTTGCTCCGCTGCCACTAGGCTGAACAATACCTTGGTGAAGTCACGCAGCAACAAAAGCATTGCTCCACTGCCAACGAGTCTAGACAATACCCCGTTGGAGTTGCCTGCGTCACCTCTCTGCGCAGGAATCATTTCTCTTCTTTCGCGTTTGTTATTTTTTTAGAGAGAATTGCGCATAGGAACCTACTTATTTTTGGGGCAGAAGAGGGGTCCTAACTTATTGAAAGCAAGAGAGGTTGTTCCTTTAGAGAAGCATATAACTACCTTTGATTCAGGTTTGCTCGTTTAGATGTTCCCCTTCTCTGTTCTACTAGTTGAATAAACTTGAACACACCAGAGTAGAAAACTGAGTATAGGCATGAGGTTTCCCAGACTAGACATGGGTTCATGGTTCGACCAAAACTTTCCTTATGTACAGATCGTATTTTCTGTCAAGACTTCATTGGTCAGAAGTTACAAACAAGCATAATTAATACTAACACAGGACAAGCCAAACGCTACAGTGTCACACGACTCTTTTAACTTCAGCCACATACCCATTCAGAAACCAGAACACAGTGTAGGCACAACACTTATTCGCGTAATGGAAACAAATGGAAAACTCAACATGAAAGGAAAAACAAGATGAGAGGAAATTTGTACACAATAAGGAAATAAAACCAGAATACAAGAAAGCAAAATGACAAAATCAAATAGGATGTAAAATAAGAATAAGAAAACCATGAAAAACTACGAGTGTAAAATGAGTGCAAGGAAGGGAAAACTAATATGCAACTAATCCTACTCCTATCCTAACAGCTAAATGGTCGGCGTGACGTGAAATGAAATTTCCATTGAACCCACCGAAGTCGCTCCCGACCTACATCTACAAAGATACAAATGATTAAAACAGATAAAAAGTAGTGTGCAACAAAAAATGCAAAAACTTGAACAAGTTGCACATGGAAAGGAAGGTCTTTCCAATGGGCAGAAATATGTATCACAACCGCCCAATACATGTTCTTACCTTTTTTATGGATACCCTTTATAAAAAAACCTCGAAAAATTCTTGCGGGTGCGTCCTCATCTGCACTGAGCTTCTCAACAAGCACGAGGAAGGATTGAAGCTTGTTGCCTGCAACATGGCTTGCCAAGTAAGATTGTTCTAGCCATTTAGCGATTGGATCATAAAATTCATGATGGTTGTTTGGAAAGCCTCGTGATCTTTGAAAAGATGGATTTCTGATTCGAGAGATGGGATCACGATGGGAATCTGGTAAGGAAAGATAGATCTAATCATTCTCAACAATCATGCCAAGACAGTGAGGACCTGCCATAACCATCAGCGAAGGTTGAAGTGCCTCACCTGCTTGACAAAAATCTGAAGAGAAAGATGGTAAACAATGAAGATCAGAGAGCATGAAGCCACTGTCATCGGATGTGTTGAAGGGAAAATGATAAGTCAAATGAAAGTCACCCAAGATAAAGCAATGATCAAATGAACTAATTAAGACATCAGATTCCAATTTTTCAATGAACAAAGAAAAATCCATGTGAACAATCTTGTGAACGCTTCGAATAATGGAACCAAGTTCACTGTGAGCTAGATATGATGGACAGATTTGTAGTGCAAGGTTCACAAGAAGGCCGAGGGGCTGATCATGAAGAGGGAAATTCGATAAGTATGATTGTGGGCAAAGAGAGTCTTTGAGATGATCAACTTCACAATCTCATGATTTCATGATAGATGAACATTACCAACCCAAGTTTGACGTGAGATATTTCCACGAAGACGAATGTGCTGTGACAAATTCATGAATTTGGTCATAAGTGAAATTTTGAAAAATTTAAGAGATCACATCTGGAATACCAAACATTTTTAACATGTGAATTCACATCAAGTGAAACCATGCATATAGATGGATTGTGCGTGTGAAACCAGATTTGATTTGGTTCTAGGGGCTTACCAAACTTGTGAAGTCCATACATAAACATCAACGGGCGTTCAAGTGCCTCGACTCCATGGCACATTCCGAAACTTTCCAGACTTACAGAATCACATTTTGAAGTGTGAACTAGATCATGTATGGCTTGAAGGTGGTTGAAGTTGTTGATTTCAAGATGGAAACCATCTTTGTCACAAGTTGCTACATATTTTTCAGCTTCAGCAAGCTGACTTGAAGAGTTGTCTTCATGCAAGAGAAGAGATGACGAGGAATGGGAAGAACGCTTTGTGATTAGACTGTTTTTAACTTCATCATGGACAACCTCACTACCTTCTGTCAATTGAGGAGATAACTCATCAGATAAAGAAACAAGAGAACACGAATTATCTTTGATGCATGTCAATGCGTTGTCAATGGAAGGACACACGGGAAAGTAAGGTGAAGAGGAAGTTTCGATATGAATGTCTTCTTTGACTAGAGCACATTCCAAATTTGAGTTAGAGTCTTCATGAGAAAACGAAATATCACATGATGTGCTTGGGCGTTCATCAAAGAATATGGAAGCATGGGAGTGATGATTGCCCAAGACTGGGGGTTGATCGAAAGAATTAATTGTATAGGATGTTCCAATGAGATTAGCGGATTGATAATCCTTCAATAATGGAAGCTCATTTTTTTTATGTGCATAATTTTGAATCGGAGAGGGAAGATTGATAGTGTCCTCACCTTTTTGCTCCTCTGCCTGTGTAATATGACTGCCTTGCGCCTGATCGCAATTTGAGCTAGCAATTTTAGAATCAAGAGAATGTGAATAGCTAGTTGATGAAGTGGGTTGATCAAGTGAGTCATGGTACAAGGATTCATGGCTTATAGATGATGGAGTATGGTAGAGAAGCAGATCATATTTAAGACTTGAGTTATGAATGGTGATCTCCTCTTGTAGAATGGAGGAGTGAGTCTTCACTATAGGATTCCTGAGCCATTCCAAACTTCCTCCATAGAAGCAGGAGACAAATGAGAAGATGGGATGGGGACATGGTGCACAGACTTCTCATCTTTGCAATCATCACAAGGGGGCACCCACATCGGGACCGGAAAAGGAGGAGGACAAGGAACAAATGGGGTGTTGGGCTCCTCCTATGCAATCTGAGGTGCCTCATGATCCACAAGATTTGGGGAAGAAGGGATATCAGGAGGCTCACCATATTGGGAAACATAAACCAGACATTTAAACTCATGTCCAAATAAATATGAGTTCAAATTTTTTTCAGGAATTTCACAACAGAGGTGAAGGAATTGATCATCAAATTCCTTGACTGATTCGTCAGGCTTCATTCTTAAACAAGAGATTCTTTTACAGACATCTTGGTGGTTGTACTTATCAAAATATTTACACTAAACCTTGGCAAGCTGGGCGATCGAATGGATAGAATCAACGGGTAATGTATGACACCATTTCTTAACACAACCTTTGAATGTGAGGGTGAGTAATATATCCATGACATCTTCAGACCCTACTCTATTACACAAACATAGACAGGTAACTTGAAAGAGATGTTTACGAAAAGTTGATTCACTGTCACCATCGAACTTAAGTTCGGACAGGTCGTGAATGAGTTCCACAGGGATGGTATAATTAATATCTTTGGAAAAACATGCCAGGATTATGATTTTAGGAAGAGTCATTTTAAATAAGAGATTCAACTAGACTCTATGGGCACAGCTTATCATTTGACCCTCCTTCTAGCGCCATTTTGTTGACAGTACTAGAAATCTGTCAACCAAGAGGATCTCCCCCGATGTGAAGTCCCAACAAGACCTCACATCATTTGGTGTAGGAGTCCCATCTAGTATGAAGGCTTAGTTACCATATACTTAGATATCTTCCTTGGCTCTAGATGTCAGCACATGAGAGTGTTATGTTGGTATCTTCAAACAGTAAGGTATGTGTGGCTAGTGAGTGTATAATGTAACTGTGTCAAGGTTCTCTTACTAGGAAGGGGAAGAGTAAAGTGAGCCTCTAAATGATAGGTAGTATTACCACCTAGGAAGACACACACTCGAACTAGAAAGGTATGTCCAGTACCCAACAAAATAGCCCACAGCGGATGCGGCAGTTATTAAATCGAGGTGAGGAGGACAACACGTACACCACCCAGCGGAGTAGTCCACACGGATGTGATGGTTGTTATAACCATAAACCAAAGATGGGTTTGTCTAATGTCCTACGGAGTAGTCCACAAGGATGAGATAATAGTGTTAAACGATACAACACATCTTCAACGATGTAAGTACTAAAACAACCAAAGTAGTTCAACTATCTTAGTACAGGTTAAGCAAACATGAATTACAAATGTCTAAAGAGTATTCTTACAAACATCTATGAAACATGCATGAAAACATATTGGCCTTAACAGACTTCTGAATTAAGAAAAAGTCCCAAGACACATTTGTACACCATACATCACTAGTCCCAGTAGTGGGACGTTGGAGCCACTCTTTGCTCCTTAAAGAACCGATTATCTACTCTCAAAGCTATGTGGGAGGACCCAAGGTGAAAATTCCTTGCTCATACAATGGGAGGGGTATATATAGCCAAGGGTGATGCTTGACCCTTGTGACTCTTAGACTACCCTCATGACCATTCAACGTGCAATGACTTTTCAACTCACATGACTCTTCAGCTTCTTATGTTTGTCCATTAGACTTCACTTTACATTAGATTGAGTTAGAACAGATATGGCCCATAGTGTTGATGTGCCCAAGATAGCTCATGACACAAATCAACGTGACATTGCTGACATGTACTGGCCAACTGTGGTGTCCGTGTCAAGTTGTTGCATTGATGAGTGATGGATGTACTCTTGGTGTGCTTTGTCTTCTCCTCTGCACAGAATAGTGCTGCAGGGTCTTCGATGTTCTTAGTGTTGCATGATGGTTCAATGTATATGTTCCTCTCACTTGTTGCTTGATGTGCTTGGTACATCCATCTAGCTACAAGCAAGTCTTCTAGCATGTGTGCTCCTTCTTCATCATGTTCGTCATTTCACCATGATCTATCAGTGTACGTTTTCCTGTAATTCACTATGACGGGATGACATCAAATCCAAAACCTCATAGTCTAGCATGATGCATTGTTCTCGTGTTCTAGGTGACAGGTAGGGAGGCCAACTCATTAAGACAGCACAGATCGTAGCTCAGGCTGGAATGAGGAACTCTAGGAGGACATCTTGCACTGTCAAGAAAAAATACGCAGTGAAGGACACAATTGGTAGTTGCAAGGTGGGACCCTGAGGGGCACTTCTTGTGCAATTCCTAGAGGGAAGGCAAGACAAGGCTACAGGGGACTTACTAGGCAGTTCTGTGCAGTTTTCAAGAGCAAGGAATGATAGGGTTGCAAGGGACCTGTTGAGCATGACTGCACAGTTTTGGAGAACAGTGTAGGACAGGCAGTAGAGGTCCTGCCAGACATGACTATGTAGTTTAAGAGAACAGTGTAGGACAGGTAGCAGGGGGCCTTCTAGACATGACTGTGTCGTTTTGCAGAACAGTGCAAGACAGGCAGTAGAGGGATTAATTGTGCATGTCTGCATAGTTTTGGAGAGAAGTGAAAACCTAAGTCTCGGTGTAGTTCAGGGTTCCGACAAACCAAAGGGAGGCCTGATGACTTTGCTTGATAAATATGCTCTTTAGTTTTGACATGAAGGCAATTTTTGCACAATTCTAGGAGGCAGACACACTGCTCACCTTTGGGATTGCATAGTGAAACTGACATGGAGGATAGCCTCAAGTACTGCACAGTTTCAGGTTGTAGAGCAAGGTCACTGAGGGTTAATACTATGCAATGCAGCTCAGTTAGGATCCGGTGGAAAAAGGTTGTCCGGTCGGACACATTTTTAGGAAAATGGCTAAGTGTTGAAAGCAAGTGAACTTGTGCAGACTTGACATTGTGATCATACACTTAACATACTTCAACGACGAGACAACGCAGACCACCAGTACAACAAGACAAAACATGCCCTCGATGAGACTGTCTTAGATCTGAAAGCGACAAACGCAACACTTTAGATAGACCTTCAGATGACCCTGACGACACTTGCGTGACAATGCTTACGACTTTATGTGTGAGTATGACGAATGTTTACATAGTGAAGACAACCCAAACACACAAATACAAACCTTCAAACTCACCAGAACAAGATCGCAAGCATGACAAAGCAATCAATATGCCAGAAGATGACCGCTAGTGATCTGAAATCACTCGTGAATGATCTCAGTTAACTAATGAAGGTATTACAGACTCATGTGCTGGGGGTGTGCCTATGTTATTTTATGCAACAGATCTATAAGATTGCAAAATACACAGGCACTAAAACAGTAAGAGAACACAGTAAGCAAACACATAAACACAGCAAATTTAATAAGGAGTTCACCCAATCCTCCCGAGCTACGTCTCCTGGTTCGGCCTTCAATGGTGCCCTTTCTATTATGTCTTAAAAAGCATAGTTTTACAACAGTGAGCTCAAATTGAGTCTCACTTAACAGATAATGATCAGTAGGACTATACTTGGATTCCCCAAGTCTCTAGAGTACACAAACTCCCCTTACCGAATCTCGACCTCAAATAGTCTCAGTGGTATGAGTCCAATTTGGTACTCAATACCTGACAAGTATACACAAAGGAGTTGCTTGAACCTCTCAAGCCTTCTCTGGAGTTCACAGACTCTCGATCTCTCTCTGTCTCTGTTTGTCGATGCTGCCTTTGCTCTGCAGGTCAACTCGGATTCTATATTCTCTACAATTTTCGCTTTTCTCTCTCTTCGTTCTCTTTCCCTGCTTCTCCTCCTCTTCGCTTTCTCTGTCTCTTTGTGGCTTAAAGCCAATCTGCTCCCTGACTGTTTTTTTCCACTTCCCAACTCTCTAGATTGCCTGCCTCTATCCGCTGGAATTCCCCTGCTCTACGTCATCATCGCTATGTAATGCTTCACAGAGAGGTGTCCACTTGTTTTCCTCGCGAACTGAGTGTCCGTTCTCTTTGAACGGTCGTTATTTCTATTGCTCCAAGTTTGCCCGCGAAATTGTTCCCTCTGCCAACTCATCGGTCATGTCAGACCTCAAATTGCATGTACCTCAGTCTATTTCCCCGTCAAATCTGGTCTTCCATCGGGTTGATTCTTTGTCGTTGATCTGGAGCCTCCAAATCCTACGGTCTCTGTCTATATCATGCGGGTAAGTTGCTCGACCGTTACTCACGCGATGTAAGCGGTTTTCTCTCACATCCGTTGGACACGTGTCACCCGGTGTGTGGCATCACACTGAACTCGGACAAACCCTCTTACCACTCGAAGTGCACGTGATATCATGTCGGTTTTGGGCGTGGGACCCACCTTCTAATGGTTTCCACATGGTTTTCTTGTTTTCCTCGTGACCGAATGCTCGGAGCTTTCCTTCACTGAGAGTTTTGCCCTGCGATACGCAATCAGAAATTGCCTCTGTTTTTGGATCTAGGCTTCCGATTTCCAATTTGTGTCCATGCATGGTCTCCATGGGCCAACGGTCAGCATGCTTTGACCGAGGGTCCTCATTGTTCTGTGTTGGTCACAAATTTCCATTGTCCAGAGGTCATATTTGATAAGCTTGTCATTCATAAGATTTTGAAGCCTAACATAATTTAAAATAGTCATGGAAATGTTTAAGGATCCAATTTGGATCACGGCCTTCCCACTGAAAAAGATTTTGGACCACCAAAAGTTGGTTTTCAAGCATTGACTAAGTGAGGGTATAGTTGTGTCACTTGTCCAATCTCTATCCATTTTGCACTGCTTGGCTTTGAACCCTTGAGTCCAATCCTGAGGTACTCAACATCTCCATTGCGCGTCGTCCTCACCTTCCTGTCCAGAACTGTATCTTCCTGTAATTCGTTGAGATATTCAGGTAATAGATCATCAATAGAAGGAAATTGGCTCTACTCTTCAGGACCTTCAATTAATGAAGGTTTAAATAGTCTCAAACTTTCTGCATTAATGACTGAGTAGATGTGCATGTAAGCTAGTAAATCAAGGCGAAAAGCATTCTCACCTATTTTCTCAAGTATCTTGAAAGGTCCATACCTTATTAGCTTTAGCTTTTTACCTTCACCTTGCATTCTGTCTTTGCTGATATACAACCAGACTTGATCACCAACTTGGAAACTATGCTCCATATGATGCTTTTCATGCCTTACTTTGTATTTGGCTTGGCTCTTTTCCAGTTGTTCTTGTACTACCTGGTGAATCTCTTGGATTTGTTCAATGAACTTGGTTACCTTGTCCACATCACTGTTTCCATCAACTTCTATGTTTTTACGAAAGACAAAATCCAAGGGAGACCTTGGTGTGAAACCAAAACAGGTCTCGAAAGGAGATCTCTGTGTAGAAGAATGTTTTGCTCAGTTGTAAGCATGATGCACATAACACAAATGTTCATCCCAGAGTTTGGGATGCTTGCTGCAATAGCCTCTAAGCAACTGGATCATTGTCCTGATGACCACTTCTATCTGGCCATCTGTCTGTGGATGAAAGGTTGTGCTTTTCTTCAGTTTGGTGTCCATTAGTGCCCACAGACTCGACCAAAACTTCCCAACAAATCGGGTGTCTCAATCAGATACAATGGAAGTGGGTAATCCAAAATGAACCCATACATGCTGAAAGAACAACTTTTATGTTTGTTCAGATGTAATCTATTTATTACAAGGTATCAAAATACACATTTTGTTGAACCTATCCACAACAACATATAAATAGTCATGACCTTTCCTAGATTTAGGCAGTCCTCCAACAAAGTCCATGGAAACACTTTCCCAAGGATGAGAAGGAACTAGTAGTGGAGTGTACAAGCCTAGTTTTCTATTGTTGGGCTTGCTTTTAGCACACATGGTACACCCTCTTACATATCTAGAAACTGTCTCATTCATTTTTGGCCAATAACAAAATCTTTGCAGCTATGCAACCATTTTATTTACACCAAAGTGACCTGATATCAAAGAAGTGTGTGCTTCTTGAATTATCTTTACTCTTTCTGTTTGTGAAATGCATAGCTTCCCACAATGATGCAAGAGTTGGTCCTTAATGTGATAATTCAATTCTTCTACTTGTTTTCCTTGACTTAAAGTTGCATATACATCTTTAAAATCTATATCTTGAGCATATTGTTCAATGTAGCTCTCATGCACTACTGAGTTATGCTTAAGTATAGTAGATGCATTTATAATTGGTCTAGATAACATATCCGCAACTTTATTGTGTATGCCCTTTTTATATCTGATGACTAAATGAAACTGTTGTAGAAAACCCATCCATCTATAGTGTCTTGATTGCTGCAACTTAGTTTGGGAGTGTAGATATTGAAGTGGTTGATGATCAGTATGTATAACTGTCTCCTTGCCCATTAAGTAATGTTTCCACTTTTTCACACTTTGTACTAATGCATACAATTCTTTATCATATGTGGGATAGTTAACTACTACATAATTAAATGTCTCATAATGATAACATATGGGTTTACCGTGCTGTATCAACACTGCTCCCATGGCATAGTCACTGGCATCCGTTTGGATCTCAAATGGTCTTTGAAGATTAGGCAGGCAGTGCTAGTACTGGTGTTGTACTAATCTTTTCTTTCATGGTGTCGAAGGCTTTCTGTTGTTTGCCTCCCCACTGAAACACCTTATTCAATCTTGTTAAAGCATGTAAGGGAGCTGCAATTAAGGAAAAGTTAGAAATGAACTTTCTCCAATATTTTGTTGCTCCTAAGAATCTTCTAATTTCTGTAGAAGATTTGGGTTTAGGCCAGTTTACAATGACTGCCACCTTAGAGGGATCTATCTTCAATTCACCACCCCCTACTATATGTCCCAAATAATTCAAAGATGTTTTGCCAAATTCACATTTTGAGAGTTTTCTCTTTTCAAAACATCTATTGTCTGTTTAACTGCTTTAAATGTTCTTCCCACGTTTTGCTAAATATAAGAATGTCATCCAGATATACAATAACAAAAACATCAAGAAAAGGTTTGAGTACATCATTCATTATTCTCATGAAAGTAGTAGGAGCATTAGTTAAGCCAAAAGGCATAACCAACCACTCATACAATCCCTGCTTTGTTTTGAAAGTAGTCTTCCATGCATCTTGCTCTGCAACTCAGACCTGATGATATCCGCTATGCAAGTCTAACTTGGAACAATAAACAGCTTCTTTCAATTTATCTAATAGATCATCTATGCGAGGAAGGGATAACAATCTTTTATCGTTATCTTATTCAGTGCTCAGTAATCAATGCACATTCTCCGCGAGCCATCTTTCTTTCTCACCAAAATGATTGGGGACCCACATGGTGATGTGCTAGGTCTAATGAACCCCTTCTCGAGCAACTCCTGCACCTGCTTCTTGATTTTTTCATTCTCTAAAGCGGACAACCTGTACATTCCGATGTTAGGCAATGGAGCATCTTGCTGCAAATTAATATCATGCACTATTTCCTTTTTGGGTGGCAGACCTTTAGGTTCTTGAAACAAGATATCATATTCTGAAACAACTTTTTCTGAATCAGCTTGTTGTTTAGCATCACAGCCTCAAATACATTGGTTTTATTAGGTTTCTTTTCCTTTACAACCATCAGTAAAAATTGCTTGCATGAATTTACAATTCATTTCATCTGCCCTGAGTTTATGAGAGTATAATTATTATTGAGCTTATGAGCTCTTACAAAGTGTTTGATTCCATCATTAACGAGTAGATACATGTTCTCAGATCTATAGAAAATAGCTTTTCTATCATACAAGTAAGGACTTCCCAAAACAATTCCACATATATCCAAAGGAACTATATCTAACTCAACCTCATCTACAAATGTTGACCCAAAAGAAAACTTAAGTTTACATTGTCTGGTCACTTGTAGTTGTGCTTTATCACTTAACCAACCTAATGGGTATGGTTTTTTATGAGGTGTAGTTAGTAATCCCAACTTCTTTACAATTGCTTCAAAAATTAAATTTACTTGTGAGCCACTATCAAAAAAAGTATCAATCTTTTGATGCTTGGAAATAACTCGAATATGGAAAATCTCATGTCTTTTTCTCTCATTTTCTTCATCATTAATAGACTGTGCAGAATTACTAGTAGATGCTTCAGAATTTTTACCTTTTATACCTGTGGCTGCAATGGTTGCTTCATCTCCTGAGTCCGACCCCAAATCTTTCTAAATAGTTGCAGCATTCTTCTTCTTCTTGCCCTCGAACTTCTTAGGTCTTATCTCTAGATGCAGAACCCAACAGTGCTCATCATCATGCCCATCCTTCTTACAGTGAGTGTATAAAGACTTGCTTTTCTATGTAGTGTTGGCCTTCCTCTCTTTCCATTTCTTTTTTATTTTCTCCTTATTCTTGCTTGCAATGGGCTTGGATGATCCTCCAACTTCTGGGTTCCCATTCTTTCCTCTAGCTTCTAGATGCATAGCTTGAACAGATACCTCATCTATACTAGTGGGATTAAACATGAGGATAGTGTGCCTCATGTAGCTATGTAGACCACCTATGTACTTCAACAGAGTCTCGGGTGAGTCTAATGAAATTCCTAGAATCAAAGCTCTCTTCCTAAATTCTTGGGTGTAACCTTGTACACTTTTCCCTTTCAATTGGCAAAGAGTTTGCCAGCTCATCATGGCTTGCTACATGTAAGCTAGTGGATAGAACTACTTTTTGATTGCAAAAACAAATTCACTCTAGACATAAAGAATCTTACCATGTTTCTTCATGTCAGCTTGTGTCCTACCTTCCCACCATACCAAGGCAGTGCCTCTGAGGCGTAGGCTGGCCAGCTGAATCTTACTCTTGTCTGAGTCGATACTCTGCACTCTGCAATAAACATCAATTTGTCTGATCCAATTATCCAGCTTCTCTACATTCAACTCTCCATCATATATTGGTAAATCAAATTTAACATCTAATTTAATCAAAGATGTCTTCTTTTTATGTTCAGGGTATTAGGAGGTGTGAGAAAGTTTTCTTCTTTCCCTTTGCCTTTTGAGTGGCCATGGAGGAGAGATTCTTCTTCTCCTTTATCTTGTTTGGAGCCTGATGAATCTTCATCTTTATGTTTCCTAAAGTCATACATTTCCTCTACCATGGACCTCATGGCCAGGAAACTATCTATAAATCAGGGGTCTGGTCCCAAGGGACTTTCTTCTGACATTTTCTTATGAGGATAGACTCTTCCAATTTCTGGGTTAGTTTCGACCAACTCTCCTTCTCCTAATTTAAGCTTTGATCTAGTTAACATTCAACAACAAAATCCAGCACAAGCTTGTCTAACCTTAAACAACCTAGAAGCTCTGATACCACTTGATCTGAAATCACTCGTGAATGATCTCAGTTAATTAAAGAAGGTATTATAGACTCATGTGTTGGAGGTGTGCCTATGTTATTTTATGCAACAGATCAATAAGATTGTGAAATGCACAGGCACTAAAACAGTAAGACAACACAGTAAGAAAACACATAAACACAACAAATTTAATAAGGATTTCACCCAATCCTCCCGGGCTACGTCTCCTAGTCCAGGCTTCAATGGTGGCCTTTCTATTGTGTCTTAAAAAGCAGAGTTTTACAACAGTGAGCTCAAATTGAGTCTCACTTAACAGATAATGATCAATAGGATTGTACTTGGATTCCCCAACTCTCTAGAGTACATAGACTCCCCTTACTGAATCTCAACCTCAACTGGTCTCAGTGGTATGAGTCCAATTTGGTACTCAATTCCTGACAGGTATACATAGAGGAGTTGCTTGAACCTCTCAAGCCTTCTCTGGAGTTCACAGCCTCTGCGACTCTCTCTGTCTCTGTCTATTGATGTTGCCTTTGCTCTGCAGGTCAGCTCGGCTTCTCTGTTCTCTGCAATTTTTGCTTTTCTCTCTCTTTGTTCTCTTTTCCTGCTTCTCCTCCTCTTCGCTTTCTCTATCTCTTTGTGGCCTAAAGACAATCTAGTCCTTGACTGTTCGTTTCTGCTTCCCAGCTCTCTGGATCGCCTACCTCTGTCTGTTGGAATTCCCCTACTCTGTGTCATCATCGTTGTGTAATGTTTCACAGAGAGGTGGCCACCTGTTTTCCTCGCGAACTGAGTGCCAATTCTCTTTGAACGGTCATTATTTCCATTGCTCCAAGATCGCCCGTGAAATTGTTCCCTCTGCCAACTCATCGGTCATGTCGGACCTCAAATCTCATGTACCTCAGTCTATTTCCTCGTCAAATCTGGTCTTCCATCGGGTTGATTCTCCAGCGTTGATATGGAGCCTCCAGATCCTTCGGTCTCTGTCTATATCGCGCAGGTAAGTTGCTCGACCATTACTCACGTGATGTAAGCAGTTTTCTCTCACATCTGCTGGACGCATGTCACCTGATGTGTGGCATCACGCTAAACTCGGCCAAACCCACTTACCGCTCGAACTGCACGCGATATCCTGCCAGTTTTGGGTGCGGGACCCGCCTTCTGACTGTTTCCACACAGTTTTCCTATTTTCCTTGTGACCGAGCGCTCAGGGCTTTCCTTCACTGAGAATTTTTCCCTGCGATACGCAATTAGAAACTGCCTCTGTTTTTGGATCTGGGCTTCTGATTGCTAATTTGCATCCATGCGAGGTCTCCATGGGCCAACGGTCAGCGCGCTTTGACCGAGGGTCCTTGTTGTTTTGTGCTGGCCACAAATTTCCATTGTCCAGAGGTCATCTCTGATAAGCTTGTCATTCATAAGATTTAGAAGCCTGACATAATTTGAAACAGTCATGGAAATGTTTAAGGATCCAATTCGGATTAGCTAGTAAAACAAGAAAAATGGTGAAAAAACTTCACAAGAGCTCATGGGGTTAGCTCAAGTGTTTGCAACCATCAAAGGAAAAAATAAGGCTCTGAAATTTGGATGTAAGCCAAAAATTTGGAGGGTGTTGTAGTTGCTACAGCAGGATGGTATTGTTGGATAGTCCTCTTAGAAACCTTTCCAACAGTATATCACACTTGGACAAACTCCTCTTGAATGAGAAGTCGTGATCATTTGAATTTGGCAATTGTAATGAGGACCAAAAACACCAAATTTGTTAAACAACAAGCATCTTCTAGGTGGATCTATGGTTTTGTGTTGAAACCTATGGAAAATGTCACATAAACATGCACACTATTTAATGTTGTTTAATAGCATGCACTTGTCAATGGATCCAACTACAATAAAAAGCATGTAACGTGGATAGTATGTAAAGATATCCATTATTTTAACCTCCCTTATTGGACCAATGAAAGTTGACACATGGTAGGCATCCAGTGGTTGTACAAGTCGTAGATCTGAGTAGAAGTTCAAGGACACATGGCGACTTCTGACATGTCCATGTAGTAGTGAAGGATGACGTGATGAAATGATGAAGATGTGGCATCCAGTCATGGTGCCATGTGGCATGCCAATAGGGCACATTTGGTCATACAATAAGCATAAATATTGATGACACATGGCCCACTTAAATTGAGCCATGCGGTATGCATGACATCATAATGATCTAAGCAGATGGACATCTAATGACCCTTAACCCCTTGATCTTACGGCACAGCCACATGGGTAAAAAGGGATAAGCCCATTGTTCAATTGTTTCGTTGAGGGAAATGGTCACATTGATTGTTCATATGGTTAAAAATATTTGAGCACGTTGGCATGAAGATCAGCTCACACATATTTTGAGTCCACACTAAGTGTATGTATTGTTCACTTGCAGGGGCCTGACCCAGGTTCAGCATTAATTAGCCAAACAAATCCCTACACCACTAGCCCTTTTGGCATCATCCCGTAGAGTGTGGACCGAAGTCTCAACCAAAGCAGTATGGGGTGATGCTGGAACCAAGTTCTACACCCTGAGATGGTTATGGTGTCGGTTTATTCCTTCTATTCCTACCTTCACACAAGTCACTTAGCTTTAGGGATTGCCTGTCTAACCCACTATTTCGCCCTTCAGTACCTTCACGAAAGGGTACGATTGACCTTCGTGCAGCCCTAAATTGTGACTCGGGTACTTTCGCACTGCTATGGTAGTGTACCGTGCAGATTCCCTAACTAGTTTAAGTGTCTTACTTATCTTATCAGACAATCATAGTTAGCACTGTGTAAATAGATGTTCTTACTTGCGTTCACTTAACCAACGTAATTACATACATTCGCGCATCATATAAGAAATATAAATGAAATTCATACATAACATGTCAAGATGCAGTAACAGGAACAAAGACACAGAACTTGCAGAATAGTTCTCTTTATTGATATCTTCCAAGTGAATATAGACTCTATCCACCCTACCCACACAGCTGTAAGGGTCTGCGCACTTAGCTACGGACTTCTACCCTAGGCCTTTGTGCACTCAATTGTAGAGCCTCTACCTACGCTACGACCCGTAACTTAGACTTCTATTTCAGATCTATTACTATCTGAATCATATCGTTGACTCCAAAAGTACTTAGAGCTTAGCTCTTTTTATACAATCCCATGGTCCATGGACCATGGGTAGATCTTTTATAGCCGACTTTACTTTACAAAACTAAGGACAGACAACCCTTTATGACTTATGACACCTTCACGCTCCGCGACCACAAAATGCGGAGTCTTTACAAGTTTATTACAAAATTTGACCAAAACATGGGCTTTTAGCCCCAAAACTATCCTTGGGGGATCTCGTTCCCAACAGGCCCCCAACACAAACATCGTGACTCACCCTCGAGTCACTCGGAAGGCATGGAGATATTTGCACGAAGCCCTTCCATGTTCACTCGTACGACCGCAACCTCAACCATGCACTGTGCAGCCGCCTGCTTCGCATCTTCCACCGTCTTCTCGATAACTACTCTTGTGCTGTCGGCCTAGAGATTTTGTTGCGTCACTTGTAGAGTCGCAAGCTTGCCTTCGATAGATCTTGTCACTACATAAGCCTCATCCAGCTAGGGCTTTAGTCGTGCCTTCAACACTGCTTCCTTTTGCAGCGCAACATCCACATGTTCCTTCAGCTGCTTGGCCTCCTGCAGCTTGTCTAGTCTCTATGTCAGCGCGACGATTCGCCCTGTGCCCTTAACCTCATCATAGCACCATTGTAGCTCACGCGCTTCCATTTCTAACTACTATACATTGGGGTCCTCTTGCAAGCTGGTCAAGACCTCAAATGAATTTAGAGAAGAATCTTCGGCGAAAATCACATAGAGATATTTTTTGTGGACGAGTTTCGAACCAACCAGTGTGGTTCATCGTCAGGACAAGTTGAATGAGAAGATCTTGCTATGCCAGATCTACCTTCAACTTAGAAACCTGCAAGCATGCCCGTTCAAAATGATGAACTTTAGTTGCAGTGGCTCCTCCGTGCAGGGATTCAATTATTGAATTTAGGCTTCTGTGATCCATATCAATTTAGAGAAGAATCTTCGGCGAAAATCACATAGAGATAATTTTTTGTCGACGCGTTTCGAACCAACCAGTGTGGTTCATCGTCAGGACAAGTTGAATGAGCAGATCTTGCTATGCCAGATCTGCCTTCAACTTAGAAACCTGCAAGCGTGCCCGTTCAAAATGATGAACTTTAGTTGCAGTGGCTCCTCCGTGTAGGGATTCAATTATTGAATTTAGGCTTCTGTGATCCATATAAATTTAGAGAAGAATCTTCGACGAAAATAAATGAATGTTCAAAAAATTGCGTGCAATATGCTACTACACTGTCCACCGTCACTACTGCTTCTGTGACTATGGTCACCCGCTGCTCCTTTACTTCTGGTGGATTTGAAGGTTGGGCCTTTAGCTGTAACTCCATGATTTGCAGGTTCAACTCCAATTGAACATGCACCATCTCAGTACAAATGTCGCGCACCCCTGTGACCAGCTTGCGGATGTGTACCTCGACTGGCTCCTCCTCCGAAATGGCCAACTCTCGGACCATTAAGCATGCCTCCTCAACGACTAACATAATGCGCTTGCTATGATTAGTCACCTCAGTCTTAGCGGTGATGGAAGAATCTCGTTGTAGTGTCATCTGTTTGTTGTTTATTTGTTGTTCACTAATCACCTGGAGGGCGCAGTGCTCTCAGGCCCTCAGCTCTGCAATCACTCCATCCTACAAGAGGTGGAGTGCTTCACGTGGGAGCACTGCTAGGTTCAACCCTACTCCCTTTAGGGCGCTAACAGTGGCCCTATTAGCCTCATTCTCTATGGCCAGCGCTCCATCAAGCATCACGATTACACTAGAGGCCTTCACACGCAGCATCACGGCAGCCTCTGAACTATCGATAGCTAGGCTGGTAGACACCGTGCCAACCTGCGATGTGTAGGTTTGCAGCTCCTGCAACCCTGTCTGTATAGCCCCCAAGATGATCTACTACTACTGCTCAAATTTTTGCAGGGCCTCTGTGGTGACATCCCTCATTGTGTCACTAATATCATGCTAGTCGCCCTCTATTAGTGTAATGGGGTCCAGTGATGTCTTGGTAGCCTTTGATTTCTTCCTAGACCCTCCTTTCTCCTGCTCCATTGGGTCTATGTTGTGTTGTTTTGTCTCCTCTTCTATCTCAGGTGAAGGCGACCTCACGCCTTTGTCAGAGCCCTGCTCTGTCCCACCTGTCTGCTTCCCTGTCTATTTTGCAGCCTCGTGCTCTGCCTAGGCCTTATCAGTGGCCTCCTTTTTCCTCTTTTCGGCCAACTATGCCATCTTAAGCTTGGCCTCCTTCTTCTTCTACGCGGAAAACTTGCTCCCTCCCACCACAAATTCTATTGTAGCGCGCCACTCTATTGGCCATTGATCAAGTACTGCATCAATGGCATCATCCGCTGCCAGATACGACAAGTCGTACCATTTCTACACAGGGTCCTTCCACACCCTGATGGATACACGATGGAAGTCTGCTTTAAATTTGGCATAGCCCTGCAGGTTGGTGTACACCATAGACGACAATCACGGTTTGCAATTGATCGCCATGTGATGTTCACCTCCATCAAGATCCAAAAGATCTTGTTGTCCCTGAATCATTGTGCATCCTTGGTCACCCACAGCGAAGCATACTTCGCTGCTTCTGGGAGGTCTGGTGTGACCGAAGGGCATTGGTTTTCCTCTAGCAGCTCCCACGCTTCTAGCACAATTGACAGCAAGAGCCACGTGTAGTGGAACGTCTTGCTGAGCACTTGTGCTACATGACAGTTCTCCAAGAACTCTCTGTGAAGGTAGTCCAACCAGTTGAACTGGAATCCTTCAGCACACTGGGCTGCTAGCGCAATGACAGGCACCGACACCTCATCGGATCGACACTTCCTCATCACTTTCCCTACTAAGATCTATGTGGCTACCTTCACAACAAGGTCGCAAATGCTGGATATAGCATACCTGCATGGCTTCTTCACTAGTTTAAATTTTTCTTTCGTGGATTCTACAAGAGCCTGCTGGCCACCTTTTCCGCCAAATATCATGGTCGGATTCCCTCCTGTGTACGAAAATCGTGTTATCAGGTGAATCAATCTATCCGTGATGGATATCGACTCCTCCAACCATAGACACCCATCATGCACCAAGCACAGCAGCTGCTTGATGACCAAAATTGTCAACGACGTGCTGTTGTAGTGCGGCACCCAAAGTAGGTTGAGCAACCCTGCCTTGTATACTCCCTTGAGCCACCTCCGCGGCTCCAATGTGGTCATTATGGTATTGGTATCAGCGATGTGGTGCATCAGCTGCTTGGTTGCCAGGTGTGGGAACTTCTCGTGATCGGCCAAGTTCCAGTCTTCAAGTTTTAGCAGCGGCACTCATTCCAGGCGCGGTCCATCGAAAACAATTTCATCCAGCATCATAGGGGTTTGCAAGGGGATCTTGCTCTCATCGATGTCCTTTGGTACCTTGGTCCTAGACTTGCGTGGAGGGACATACTCCAGCAACCGAGTAATAGGGTCCCCACCTTGGGCTTCAACCTCCTCCACTTCAAATCCCACATCCTCATCATCCATCAGGATGTCTTCAATGTCTTCCTCCTCCGCCTCCAAATTTATGGCCTTGCCTTTCTCCTGGGTGGTGGGTTTTGGTTGGATTCTCCTTGGCGATGCGTGCACTGGTATGGCAGGCTGCTTGCCCTTTTTATCCTTCACAGTCTTTTTGGTTTGGGTCGACTTCAGTCTTCGTGTTCTTGGTGATTTAGGGACTTCAGCGACCTCTAGTGCAGCTACTTCTGCCTCCATCTCAACTTCCAGCATTGATTCGTCTACTTCAATATATCTAACTTCTGTGGGTGTTGACATAACGCTTTCTAAAAGTGCTTGTGACGTCTCTCACAAGTTTGCAAATGATGGAGTCTCTTTCAAAGCCTCGAAGAATTCTTGGTTCATGAGTGCCTGAGAGCTCGACAACTGAATTCTCAAAATGCCAAGTGTTTTTCCTTGGATAGCCACTTGTAATTTATAGGGCATTTTGAATTCAAATTCAACCGTTACCCCCAAAATCGGTTCATAAATTTCGGATTGGCAGTAGATTTTCAAGGATTTGAGCCATAAATTTCGTCTTAAATGTCGATCGCCCACTCCAGTTAGCTGCACTTCTACGATCAAATCATGAATAGTGACTTTAATGGTCACTTTCCGGCTGATCTGTGCAATTTCTCCATGGGTAGTGCAGCTCCCTTCGCGCTACCGAGAACCTTGTGACACTTCCTTGCTTTGCACAATCATCCAATCGCATAGCTCCCCAACCCGGGTAGCGTAGTTTATAGTCCCGCACCTCCTTTCAGCTGCCTGGAGTGCTAAGACTGCGCTACCTTCATCTAGTCACATGGCCGGACCACCAGTGTATGGCTTCAATCAACTGCCATTCACCTTTTTGGGGAAGGGTTCTCCATGCAATTTGACTGGCTGTACCGCTCCTTCATCGGTAATTTCCTTAATGACATAGGGCCCTAACCAGTGCATTCTAAATTTCCCTAGGAATTTATCAAACTTACTGTCATATAACAAAACCAGGTCATTTACCTTAAAAGTGCGCAGCTTAATGTGTCGATCATGCCAGGCATTTTCGCGTTGCTTTTGGACCTGTTGGTGAAATCCACCTAGAAATATTTCTTCCTCAAGCTCATCCAATTGTGCGAGCCTTTCCTCCAGGGCTCCGCAATCCATCATACCTGTGAGCACTGATATGCGCAGACTAGGCACAATATATTCCATAGGAATTACCGCTTCAATACCATAGACAAGCCTAAAGGGGGTTTGTCTAATCAACTTCTTGCATGTTGTTTGATAAACCCATAGTACTGTAGGTATGCATAGTTCCCAATCACTTCGTTGAGCATTGCAAACCTTGGTAAGCACGTTCTCTAGCACCTTATTGAATGCTTCCACCGTCTCATTAGCCTTCGGGTGATAAGGCATGCTCTTCTAGTGATATACCTGAAATTCCTCCATAAGCGTACTGATCGTCTCATTCAGAAAGTGTGTACTGCAATCACCCATCAAGATCTATGGACAGCCAAATTGTGTCAATACATGCTCAAAGAGGAACTTTGTAGTGGTCGCGCTTATGCAACCCTTCATAGGTTGTGCATCTGCCCAACGAGTCAAATACTTTGTCGTAATGATAATGTACCTCGCTCCCATCTTTCCTTGGGGCTGAATGGGTCCCACAAAATCTATCGCCTATATTTCAAAGGGTTGTAATGTCATCTATGGATTCAAAGGCATCTCATCCATCCACGATGGTCTACCAGTCCTTTGACATACATCACACACCTTGCAATGCACTTTTGAGTCCTGATGGAGGGTTGGCCACCACAACCCTATGCGTAGAATCTTCTGCGCGGTCGCTCTTCCTGCATAATGTCCTCCAGCGGCGCCCCCTTGAGCATCCGCGAGGATGCTGCTTTTTTCAAACTCAACTAAATACGTCACAATATCTCATCGGAGCCCATTTTGTACAGATGCCCAGAAATGACAGAGAAATATGTTGCACGGACCACTAATTCCTTCTTTTGTTGGACGGTGTATCCTTCCAGGGCATTCCCTATTGTTAGGAAGTGTATTATATCCTCAAAATGACCATCCGCAGTGCGCACTACAAATAGTTGCACGTCAGGAAATCCTTCTTCCAAATTAGTCAGCTCTTCCCCTGTTTCGATGTGCGACAGATGGTTTGGTCCCACGTTTAGTCATCCAACCCTCACAATAACTTCAAAATCATACTCCTGGAACAATAATAGCCATATGCAGATTCTCCCCCCAACACAGGCTTACTGACCAAGTACTTAAGCGGAGAGTGATCTATATACATCTTAAAATGGCCACCCAACAAGTAGTGCCTAAACTTTTGGAGCGCATACACCATTGCTAACCCTTCGTGCTCATTGGTGGAATAGTTCTTCTCTGCTTTAGATAGTTTTTAGCTTGCGAACACAATAGGATGGTCCAAGTCTCCTCCGCCATCCTATGTCAGTGCTTCTCCCAGTGCTATACAAGATGCGTCAACATGTACATGAAACTCCATCTTCCAATCCAAGAAGACTAAAATCAGTGTGGTGACCATCTTCTCTTTCATTATATCCAAGCTCCTCTTATAGTCCTTGTTCCAGCAGAATGTGACATCCTTCTTCAACAATTTATCCATAGGCATGGTGATCTAGGCATATCCTTTAATAAACTTTCTGTAATATCCCGTATGTCCTAAGGTAGCGCACAACTACTTCACACTCCTCAGCGCTTCCGAGTTCAGTATCACCGCTATCTTCGCCGGATCTACCATCAGTCCATGTTTGCAAACCACATGGCCCAACAGGGTCCCAAAAGGGACACAAGACAAACACTTCTTTAGATTGAGTGCGATCTGGTATCTTCAACAAGTATCTAGCATCAGGTGTAAACTGGCGACATGGTGTTTCACTAGCCCAAACACTTTCCAGTCATCAAAGTATACTTCCAGGAACTTATGAATAAATTCCTTGAACGTAGGAACAACTACGCGCAAGAAAATCGCAGGCTCATTCTTCAATCCAAACAGCATTACAGTGTAGTGAAAACAACCCAACTCAGTCACGAAGGTTGTATTTCTCGTATCCTCTGGCACAATTTTGATCTAGTGGTACCCCCGAGAACCCATCAGTGAAGAAATATGCTTCCTGTCCATCTACTTTGTCCAGCACTTCATCAGTGAACAGAGTCAGGAAAGGATCATGTACACAAGCATCATTCAACTTTCTGAGATGCACGCATATCCTTATTTCATCCTTCTGCTTTTTCTCATGTACCACCATCAGGCTTACCCAGTCAGATTCTTCCATAGGCTCAATGATACCTGCCGCAAGCATCTTGTCTAGCTCTAAGTGGACCTTCTCCTTATACTTCACATTGAGACGGTAAGATCTTTGCTTAACCGGCTTTGCGTCGGGCTTTAATGTGATCTCAATAACACCCAGGTCCCCGATTATCCCTTTTAGATCTGTAAACTTGGTAGGGAATAAATTTTGGAATTCGCGAAGCAATTCAGTGACCTTATCCATCGTCACGTCGTCCGAGTAATCTCCAATATTCGCGAATTTGGGTTCAGCCTCCGCACCAATGTTTAATTGTTTTGTTTTCAGCGGCATGGCTATATTGGGATTCTCAATCTGTGGTTCGTCAACCTCACGGTGACCTTCTGTTTCAGGGATGTTAATCTTTCATATATCCTCATCCTCCTCTTTAGCAGTTACATTATATCATTCCAACGTGTGACTCAGCTGAGTAGCCCACTCAGGCTGAATCAAGTCCAAAGTATCCTGTGGTATCCTAAATATTGTTGCTTTCACTCTTGTAGCGCCTCATCAATATAGTCAAACCCGTCTTCAAAACTGAATGTCATTATGACTCCTTCGCACAGAATATCCCATTCACCTATACCATGGTGAAGCTATATTTCTATGTACCAATTCATCGGGACAACGTCCAGGGTGTGACAGAACAAGTACACCCATTCAGGTTGAGACTTCTCTCCATAAGCCTGAGCCCACTTGGCCAAATGCACGCGCGGATCATCCTACCCATCATACTTTTCTATCATTCACACCTTCGACTTTCCAAATCGTGTTCTCATCATCCACCTACATTCGCGCCAATCATCAAAGCTTCCCTTATGCGTACCCCACCATCTTGCGAGCATAGCGCGCAATGCCCATTCCAACGGCTAGAAGAGCTTCTTTTTTGGTACCTCCCTATCAAATGCATCCAAATATATATCTACATCATTCAGGCCATCATAAGTAGGTAGATTTCTTATCTCTGACGACACACAGCACAGCGACTGGGTAATCATGTTGCAGCTTAGTGTAGTCACCTCATGTAACCGATTCTTCCAGTGCTCTAACTCTTCATCTGAATCTAAGGTGCAGGAACTCTCGCGATCCTGTGTAATTTGTCCATCCGTTGTTGGATTCACCCAATCTTGGTCTCATGGATTATCTTATAGATACAATCCATATCGTCATCACTCTCATAATTGCGAACTGGTTTAGTATAGCGCAATCCCTCAATAGGATCTAGGGGTACTATTATGCAGAGTGACTTCTTCTCAAATATCATCTTTCGCTTCTTTAAATTGATTACCCCGTTCGTATCAGTAGCCCAATCAATTCCCAGGAGCGTAGGATAGGGGTTGTTGTCATCTGCAATTTCTATTGCTTCAAAGTTAGCCAGCGTGCTCGCACCTTCAATATCCGCAGTCACCCCCTACAGCCGCCCCATGGGGATGATCTTTTGTTGGTTCGCCATCCTTAGTTGAATCGGAGACCATTGCAGCGTGGGTCCCCCCATTTGTTCCCAAGTCTGCATCAGGAGGACGTTCGCGTCTGATCCCAGGTCCAAGATAACCTGATCCATTTCACACTCTCCTATCTGTGCAGTCAATCTCATCTCCCATCCCGTCCTTATTTTATGCTTACCAATCTTTCGTACTCCGCGCCGCTTACCCAGAGTGTTTCCGGCGCATCTGTTTATTAGCTCCTGTATCCCCTTCACAGCTTTTCTATCGCACAGTAACTTCATGTAGGTCTCCAGGAAAGTTGTAAGCATAAAAGGGTCCATCTTCTGATCAGGATTATCCTTGCTCCCTATAGTGGAAGCCTCAGCGAAGCTCTTCTTTGCTTCCATGAAGGTTTCACGTGCGCGCTCCAAATCAAACTCAGCCTCCTTCGTCAGAGCTTTGCAAACCCATGTATTATCTTCAGGATGTTTCCCCTTGCCATTTACTGTTGCGATTCCACCTCGAAGCAATATATTCACGTTTGGATCCTCTTCACGTGGCTCAGGCCTCATCATCTGCAAGTTCTGATTCGGTGGAGGTGGTAGCATCCCTTTGTTACGTATCCTGGCTATCAGCGTAGGACAATCTTCCATTTCATGATCAAACAGAGTGCAATACTTGCACAACAAACATGTTGGGTTAGTGCAATCGCGGGCATAGTGTCTTGGTCCTCTGCAATTGTAGCAGATCAATTGTCCCTGACCCCTGTCAAGTCCTCCTCCACCTCGGCCTCATCCGCGCCCCTGAAATCCTATTCGTGCCATCCTCATGCTCTGGTTAGGGGGTCACGTTTCTGCCTGAACCCTATAGGTGGGAGTTATATCCATCATCAATTCATAACTCCTGAAATTACGCTCATCATGCCCTACCGACCTACAAAAGTTACAGAACAGTTGTTTTGGTGTCTGTACAAATTTTTGCAGCAAATGACAGTTATCCATGGCATGTTTTCCTGCTACCTCACATATAGCACACCATAATGCAGGCCCCGTGCTTGGTCCTGTTTGAGCTTTCGGCCTCAAAGGCACCAGTCCTCCTCCTGCAATCTAGCTCACAAAGACTGGTCGAACTGTTTTGTCTTGGTTCAAACTTTGCATTTCAAGGCAAAGTTTTTTCAACTGTGCATGGATCTATTGAACCCCCAAATTTCGATCTTTCATCGGGGTTTCATGCAGTCTCATTGTAATCTCCAAGGCCTCCCCATGAGTCATTATGTTTTGTTGTGACAACACAACCCTTAGGTGTGGTAGTAGCAAGGCCACAAAAAATTTGTGATGCTACCCATCTATTAAGTTCATATTAGCTTCGAGGATCTTACACTTCAACCTCTGATCTAATTCCCAAGGTGTCTCGCCTGGCTACATCGCGATCTCCTTGAACCCCACAATCGACTGTGCCTCAGGTTAAGACCTACTAAATTCTCTATTCAATTTGTCTAGATTTCTGCCACTCCAGCATTCGAGTTATCATTAGAGTATTTTATATACCAGGTTGGTGCGCGATCTTGCAGAGCACTAACCAGTGTTTCCTTCTTCATGTGATCATCTGTAACAACCTATCCTTCCCATACAGCTTTCACGACGAACTAGAACTGGTCTGGATTCTCATTTCCCAAGCCTTTGAACAAAGGTAGCTTCATTGAATCTTCCATACTAAACTATGGTGGAGGTGGAGGTGGTACGGGTGAAGTTGCAGGCGATGGTGGTGAATTTGGAGGTGGTGTGGGTGGAGGTGGAAGTTGCAGGAATTCTTGTCTTATCAACTGAATAGCACTTCATGGAGAAGCTTGTGCTATCCCTTCTTCTTCACCTTGCGAAGGTGAAATCAATGGACTATATTCAGGACCCTTTTTTCCTTCATTCATGTAATTTTTTCCGCTTCGCATAGCCGTGAACATTAAGGTAGTTTCATAACCTGCTTTTCGCACAATAGAATTTTAATCCAGGTATTCAAATATTTTACGTACTTACCTCGTGGTCCTTTGAAAAAGCGTTGCTCCACCTCGCTATAGCTAATTGAGGTATCGACTGTGAATTCAATCACAAATCCTCCTATGATGTGATTGAGCCAATGATCAACAACGTGGGCAATCTTATCCTTAGATGCTTCCAATTTCTGTACTAGCTCCAGGGTCCTAACAATAGGACCGTCAAGTTTCTGCCTTCCTTGGCTATCTGTTAGCTTCGCGATCCACTCGTATAGCTCAACCGGAAAGGAACAGAAAATATCTTGTGGATCTTTGTATATAGGTATTTGTCCAGCCATTGTACCTTTGTTAGTCGTGGGTTTTTGTTCTCCTGCGCCACGAATTTGTGGATCTTCTTGTCCAACCAGTCTCTGATCTCTTTCTTAGTTGGATTCCAGTGATACGACATCACACATCTCTTATGCAGATTCTAGTCCCAGCAATGGAACCATTTGTTGGCTTGTGGGGACCTGACCCAAGTTTAGTGTTAATTAGCCAAACAAATCCCTACACTACTGGCCCTTTCAGCATTAGCCCACGGAGTGCGGACCGAAGTCTCACCCGAAGCGGTATGGGGGGATGCTGGAACCAAGTTTTCGCACCCTGAGATGGTTGTGATGTCGGTTTATTCCTTCTATTCCTACCTTCATGCATGTCACTTAGCTCTAGGGCTTTCCAGTCTAGCCTGCTATTCCACCCTTCGGTACCTCCGCAAAAGGGTATGATTGACCTTCGCGCAACCCTAAACTGCAGCTCAGGTACTTTCACGCTGCTATGGTAGTGTACTGTGCAGATTCCCCAACTAGTTTAATTGTCTTACTTATCTTATCAGACAATCATAATTAGCACTGTGTAAACAAATGTTCTTACTTGCATTCACTTAACCAACGTAATTACATACATGCGTACATCATATAAGCAATATAAATTTAATTCATACATAACATGTCAAGATGTAGTAACAGGAACAAAGACACAGGACTTGCAGAATATTTCTCTTTATTGATATCTTCCAAGTGATTACAGACTCTATCCACCCTGCACACATAGCTACAGGGGTCCGCGCACTCAACTGTGGACTTCCACCCTAGGCCTCTGTGCACTCAGCTGCAGAGCCTCTACTTACACTACGACCCGAAACTTAGACTTTTGTTTCAGAGCTATTACTATCTGACTCATATCGATGACTCCAAAACTACTTAGAGCTTAGCTATTTTTATACAATCCCATGGTCCGTGGACCATGGGTAGATACTTTACAGCCGACTTTACTTCACAAAACTAAGGGTGGACAACCCTTTATGAATTATGACACCTTCATGCTCCGCAACCACAAAATGTGGAGTCTTTAGAAGTTTATTACAACATTTGAACAAAACATGGGCTTTTAGCCCCAAAACTATCCTTGGGGGATCCCATTCCCAACATATATACCCAACCGTCGAAGAAGGGAAGTTGGAGAATCAAGAAAATCATGATTAACAGAAGGAGGGTGTAGCCTTAGTGACCAGTCTAAGGCAGTCTGGTTTGGAAGGTTTCAAGGTCGAAACCCCATGGCCTATTTTTGGTTCTATTATGAAGGTGCTATGATTGGTCACATATGTTTTGATGTGGCTTGGAAGTTCTATGATTGGTTGTAGCTTTGGGACTGTATCGGTTATGGCAACAAAATATTTTTGATGCAGAACCTCTAGGATTGTTCATATATGTTTTGACATGGCATGGAACTTTTGTGATTGGTCTGACATGGAAGTTTAGTTATTGGCCTTATATATTCTAACATGGCATGGAAATTTGTGATTGATATGATGTGGAAGTTCAGTGATTGGTCGTATATGTTCTTACGTGGCATGGAATATTTGTGATTGGTCATATATGTTCTTACGTGGCATGGAATATTTGTGATTGGTCGAACACGAAAGCTTTGTGATTGGTCATATATGTTCTAACATGGTGCAGGAGATATATGATTGGTCTAATGTGGAAGTTTAGTGATTGGTCATATATGTTCTAACATGGCATGAAGCTATGAGATTGGTCTGACATGGAAGTTCAGTGATTGGTTATATCTATTCTAACATGGAATGGGAGCTTTGTGATTGGTATGGCATGGAAGTTCAATGATTGGTCGTATATGTTCTGACATGGCATGGAAGATCTATGATTGATCAGACATGGAAGTTAAATGATTGGTCATATATGTTCTGACATGGCATGGAAGCTTTGTGATTAATGTAATATGGAATTCCAGTGATTGGTTGTATATGTTCTAATGTGGCATGGAAGATAAGTGATTGGTTTAACATGAAAGTTCAGGTATTGGTCATATATGTTCTGACGTAGCATGGAAACTCTATGATTGGTCTAACATGGAAGTTCAGTGATTGGTTGTATATGTTCTAACATTCCATAGAATCTCTTCTAACATGGATGCTTCTTGACTGGTCAAGACACATCAAGTGACGAGTTCAATAATTTTCCCTGGTTGTAGACATGTAGTAATGAAGTAGAGTAATCCAATGTGGCGAGCTCATCAATGATTTAAGCTGCAGCATTTTAATCTCAACTTAGCAACATAGTATCATAGTTTGTTCGTTGATATCCTAGCCACCATGAGGTCTATAGTTCAAGCTTAGAGGTAGGACTATTTATGTATTTTTATTTGTGCCAAAGAAATACCAAAATATTGAACATTTAACCAGACAATGATTGTGATTTTGTAGAACACCTACCCGAATCTGGCCAATTTGTACAATACGTCCTGGAAGGGATCAATCTGTCAAATGGTAGAGATTTCTAATGCTTATATGGATCAAATTAGTGCAAAACTAACTTGTGAAAATTGGGTTTTGGATGGATTCTTTTGCAATTTGATAAAGGGAAGCTACAAATAGTTGTTGAGCAAAGAGAGGTCTTAGTTATTGGTTATATGAACATGTGAATAGGTATCTAACATATGAAGAAAAGGAAAATTGGTTTAGTTATAATTTGAACTTGTGGATCCTATCCAAAATATTGTGAAAAGTGGTCCACACCAGTTGAAGGAGGTGGGTGACTTAAATGAGGTTGGTGCCTCAAGCAAGTTGAAGCCTACAGCAAGTTGAAGCTTGCATATTTTCAAGGTTGGTGCCTCAATCAGGTTATAGCCTATTGCAAGTGGGTGCTTTCACATTTTCGAGGTTGGTGCCTCAATTAGGTTGTATCCTATTTCAAGTAGTTTTTTGCACATCTTAGGGGTGGTTGCCTCCAACAAGTTGATGACTGGAAATCTATGTAATTTAATTGAATAAGAATAATAAAAATAATTTGTGGTTTTCTCCCGGAAGGGTTTCCACGTAAAATCTTGTGTTGATGTGATGATGGCTTCTTGATGCATAGTTTCATTCATTGTTATTGCTATGTGTTGTCACTATGGAAAACACCCTACGAAACTTTTCCAATACTTGAATTTTAGAGCCTACTGTGGATCTTGTGATTAGTATTTCCATAGTCACTTCTTGGTCAATCGATGCTTTATTAAGTCTTTAAGCTTGTTTCTGGATCATAAGTGTCGAAGTCACCTCCTCACACATGCTCAATTTGTAATGGATTCATGAAAGCATTCCTTCATGCAAGCATGAACAGGCATCGCACAGTGCACTAAGATAGTTCCAGTGCAATGTTCAACTCATTTGGGAAATCAATGCACATTTTCATTAATAGTCCCTCACTTTATTTACGATTGTATTTCTATTTCGATGACTTTATATAAATTATCGCCTTTTTCACACTTTCATCTTTGAAAGTGTCATTTTCATGCTTACGAATGTCATTTTTTATTTTTTTCACTTTAATTAGTGTCACTTTCATGTTATCCTCGTCCTAGCATGTCTTGTTTTTACCGTCGCTTACATATCGCAAGTGTCATTCACACTTTTTTTGTCATATCGCAAGTGTTGTCTTCTAGCGTGGGAATTGTCGCTTATCTTTTTTTGTAAGCTTAGGTGGGACCTTCTCATTTTCGAGTTTTTACATGTCCGTTATTCACCCCATTTCCAGGGAGGGTAGCACAAGAATCGAACCCAAGATCTCCGGTTCGGTGAGACTTCATTTCCACGGCCATTGCCACTTGAGCTACCCCATGCGGACAGCGTGGGAATTGTCGCTTATCACATAAATTGGATTTTTGAATTGTTTAAAGTGGAAATATTTGTGAAAATGTTTTTTTCTTATCATGTAGACATGTTTTTCACTCATTTCCAAAGTTTGAAGCATTTTCGGACAAGTGTCACCACTTTCGTTGCAAAGTGTATCTTTTGTGTCGCATTTGGTAGGAGTTATCGCAAAGTTGTTGCATGGAGGAAGGAATGTTGTTCATATGTTCTGAGTTTTCCTTGTTGTGTCATCAAGTTATCTAAGTGTGTGATCATGCTCAGAGTCTCTCTTTTACTCATCTTCAACTCATAGGTCCAACACTCAGTCAAACTGGGAAAACTCCCCGACCGGGCCACTAAACCTCATTCTACAAAGCCTGAACTACACACTGTGCAGTCTCAGCCCTCAAGAAACACCCTTGTCCCTTATTACTATGCAATTCACAATATCTACCTTGCAAGACTACGCATTGCGCAATCACAGTGCTCAAGCCCAGCCTCTAACCTCCAAAACTATGCAATCTCTCTCTCCTTCCCAACTAGAACTGTGCATTGCACAATCTCAAGGCTCAGGCCTCAACCTTGAGCTCTTGAATGGCAAAATTTCTTAATCTCCTAGCCTCCTCTACCTTCCAGAACTACGCAGTAGGAAAAATCAATGCTCAAGCCCTCAACTTGGCTCCTTCAACCCCTCAACTACGCAGTTGACTTGTCCATCCCAGCTTGAACTACGCACTGTGCAGTCTCAAGGCTCAAGCTTGGCCCTTGAACTCCTGAGCTACACAATTGTGTAGTCACTGAGCCCCTCTCTCGGCCTTCCACCCAGTCATAACTTATTCAGTGGACCATCGTGCGACGTCTTAGACTAGGGGTTTTTCGGATTGATGTCATCTTGTCATGAGTGGATTGTAGACACGGGTATTTTATCATGCCATGACAGGATGAGGATGAAGGATATGGATAAGGAGACCATGCTAGAAGATACCCTTGTAGCTGTAGAGACAAGTTGATGCATCAAGAGAAGACAAAGGGACAACGGTTTGCAACAACAACTGAGGACCAAGACCGCATTGGGGACTCTTATCTTCAAGTCATGAGGAGGAGGAAGAAGAAGAGCACGTTCCATCTTTCAAGAAGATTGAAAGGAAGTAGCAGAAAAGAGTGACTTGACACTGCCATGTCATCATGTAGTCCATGTCACCAGTGTCCATGTCATGTCTTGTCATCAGTCATCATGTGCCACATCATTTTGTGGAATATGTAATTCAACATTAGCTAATGTATTGTAAAAGTGGAAGTCCAAGAGTCATCCATGTAACGTGAACATTCATGTAGGAAGTCAAAGAGTCATGGAGAAGTCAAACAGTCATGAGGGTAGTTCAAGAGTCACAAAGGAGGTGAATGGTCACCTCATTTGTTATACATACACCCTCATTGTACAAGCAAAGAAATTTTTCACCTTGGCTCCTCCTACCACACATTGGAGAGGAAGATAGTTTTTTTGGAGGAGAAAGTGACTGCTCTAATGCTCCACTATTTGGGCTAGTAGTGTTCATTGTCTTGGTGTATATTTGAACTTTTACTTAATTCAAAAGCTCATTGAGCCAGCGCGCTTTCATGCATATGTCGTGAATATTGTAATACTATTCTTTGAATGTTTGTGATGTGTGTTGCTTTCATCTGTACTTATGAAATTGAACTATTTTGGTGGCTTTGGTACTTATCTTGTTGAAGGTGTGTTGTATTTTATTTAAAAATCGTTGCTTCCTTGTTGAAAATAGTAACAAGAAATGTTAAAAATAACATCAAGAAAAAAAAATCCTAATTTAATTTGTCCTTGAATTAAATTAGGAATTAAATTGTAATTCTATTCTCATAGCAACTTGTAACAGTTAACTAATTTAACTTGACTTAGTTGGCTCACTAAATTCGATTTGGAAGTTTATCTAGAGTAATGTAGAGTGATTCCTAAATTTTATGTGTCCATGTTGATTTCTTTTGAGTTGTAATTAATTAGCTCAGTATAACTGAGTTATAGTTTGTTAAACTAGTTCAAATGGTCAGAAGAACTAATAGGAGGTCTAGTAGTGGGGAGCAGCTTCAGTGCAACTTCATTGCTCCACCAGTTAATTGAAGATTCACTCATAAATAACTCATGCATGTCAGTTCAGAGGAAGACTTAGTTGAGATTAGAGTTCAGGGATAGTGTATTATCATTTGTATAATTTTCTGAGTTGTACAGATGGTGCATGCAATCAGTAGAAGGCCTATGATGGATTGAGCAGTTATGGTGAGGGATTTTCCCAATTAAATATGGGCTAATTCTCTCATGAATTGTGCAAGAAAATAGGGACTTGGCAGGCAGTAGAATTGGCTAAGTGTTGGCTTGAGCTGGTTTTTGAAGCAGAAATAAATATTTTACTGGTGCAGAGATTGTTTGGGTTGAACAAGAATTGTATTTTCTTCTCAGATCTTCTGGTTAATGCAATATATATAGTGGTTTTGAGCAGTCTCTTTCCCCATAAAATTATTTTGTTATGTGTGATTGAAATTCTTTTTTTAGCTTAGCGTTTTCATTGATCAATTTTTGTTTCCGCCGATGAGTAGAGTAGATTCAAGTCTTTTATTTTATCATATTACATAAGAAGTTTGAATCTACATGTAAATAACTACATTCCTTGTGAACTATTTCACTATTTTATCAATGATTCATTCATATGTATATGCTTGTGTGTCTTTTCTAAATTAGTACTATTACTTGTCTTAAAAGGACCCACTTTTCTCTCCCTTTCGTTAGAAGGACCTTGATACTTTCTGCAGCTAAACATTTCACAATGAATACTCACTTGTTGATCTCAAAAATACATGTGTATTACTCTCTTGTGTTGAACTTTGTAGCTAAGGAAAATCTATAAGAATATATGACGACCAGTTTGATACTTTGGATGGGGCTCCTATTCCAAACAGTGTGAGGTTTAATTGGGACTTCACATCAGGGAGACCCCCTTGGTTGATGGATTTGTAGTCAAGGAAAATCTATAAGAATTTATGGCAATTGGGTTGATACTCTGGATGGGGCTCCTATTCCAAACGGTTGAGGTATAATTAGGACTTCACATCAGGGAGACCCCCTTGGTTGATGGATTTGCAACACCGTCAACAAATGGCGCTGGAAGGAGGCCTATGGCAGGTTGTACCTATTCAGTCTGCTTTCAATCTCTTTTCCAAAATGGCTTTTCCCCAAATCATAATCCCGGGATGTTTTTCTAAAGAGCTTAACCTTACCATCCATAACCTGTCCCAATTTAATTTTGATAGCGAGGGTGAATTAACTCTTTATGAACATTTGTTTCAAGTTGTCTATTTTCTCCTTTCTAATGGAATACATTGCAAGTATGTCATGGCTAGATTTCTTAGCCTCACATTTGAAGGTTGTGTTAAGAGATGGTATTATACATTACCCATTGCTTCTATCCATTCATTCGACCAACTTGCGAAGGAGCTTCATAAAGCATTTGATAGGTATGATTACCAGAATGTTCTTAAAAGAATCAATCAACTAAGAATGAAGCCTAATGAATCAATTGAGGATTTTTCTGATTGATTCCTTCACCTTTGTTATGAACTTCTGGGAGAAGACACAGATTGGGATTTCTTTAAACAAAATTTTAAGTGTTTGGTTCATATCTCTTTGCACGGTGAATCTGAACCCCCTGATGTTTTTACTTCCCCAACTCTTGTAAATCATGACACCTCAGATTTTAGAGGAGGAACCTACTACTCCTTTTGTTCCTTGTCCTCCTCCTATGTAGTCTTGATGTGGGTGCCTCCTTATGATGATAAAAAGTTGGGAAATCTACAAATCAAATTCCTAATCCATCTCTTCATCCTCCTTTCTCTTTTCATGATTCAAATCTAATAAAAGGAACCCCGGAATGACTCATGTATCCTAGGGTGAAGGTTAATCCTTTCATTCCTCATGAAATTAGCACTCTTAACATCATCCTTGAATCTGGTTCCATTGAAATTATTACTTCTTCAAGGGACATTTGTCATCCTCTATCATCTACATGTCATGACTCTGCGTATCATGATTTGCTTAATCAATCTTCTCTACCAACTAACTCTTCATTCTCTCTTGATTTTCAAGTTTCCAATTCAAAGTGCGATCAGATACAAGGCAATCACATTACACTGGTAGAGGAAGAGGAAAGTGAAGAAACTTTTGTTCTCTCTTTCCTTCTTCAAAGTCCCCCATTTAAACATGATGTGCTTCCATTCTTTGATGATTTTCAATCTACTAATCTTGGTAGTGAATCAAACGTAATCAATTCTTCCAATCAAATTATAGCCTTGGGAAATGATCATTCTGATGATGATGACTTTGTTTATGTGTGTGATCACGAATGCCTTGGTGCATCAACTTATATTTTAGTTTCTCATAGATATTTCAATTTAAATCTAGAATCTAATTCAGTCAAAGAAGATGTTCTTAGCGAAACTTCCTCTTCATCTCACTATCCCTTATGCTCTACTATTTGCAATGCATCTATTTGCAATGAAGATGCTTCATGCTTTTCAAGTTCTCCATCTGATGAGTTAACTTCCCAATTGACACAAGGTAGTGAGATTATCCATGACATGAAAGGAAATAATCGAATCATTGAGTATTCTTTCCATCCCTCATCATCTCTTGTTTTGCATGAAGAAAACTCTTCAAATCAGCTTGCTTATGAAATTTATCTGATTCATACATCTCCAAATTTGCGATCAGAAGAATATTTCAATCTGAGTAATCTGGTTGTTGAAGTTGTAAAATCTGGTCAAATCAGTGACAAAGATGGCTTCCATCCATTTAGTAGTGGTCCCATTGAAATTGGAGGAAGTAACTATCCTCATGCCATGCATTATCTGATTCAATCATTAGAAAATGATTTTACAATCCTTGAAATTTCTAAGACTTGTCATGAATTTGAGGCACTTCAACTTCTATTGATGGTTATTTCAGGATTTCACGACTCTGGTAAGCCCCCTGAACTTAGTCAAATCCGGGTTTGGAATGTTTTTCTATCATAGAGTCATGGAATTGCGAAGTTAATCATTTCAAAGACTATCTTTGGATGAAGGAATCAATGCTATCAGGTTCATTTCTTAATAGTCAACTCTTGGTTTTTCTTGCAAATGTCATCTTATGAATATTTCCCTTCACCACACCTGAAATCCTCTTGAGTGATAATGAATGCACAAGTTATCTGGCGAATCAAATTCTCCTTCACTCATTGTATCTTGATTGGTTTCATATGCTTGTTGTACTAGAATTCATTTTCACTTATTTCGATGATTACAATGCTAGTTCAATATGTTATCGGTTATAAGGAAATGGGTTGTCATATATATCATGCGAGTAAGATGATTCATTTGTTCAAGGCATTCGTAAATATGTTCAAATTGATCCATCTTTGAAATGGGAATCTCATGCCAGAAAAATTCCATTCCATCATAATATCAATTGTCATTCATTTTATCATTTTCCCACCAATATATCCAATGACAGTTGTTTTACATCCTTTTATCTTCATGGTTTAGCATTTCATCCTTCGAGTACTATTCAAAGGGTTGAGGCACTTCAGCCTTCGCTGATGGTCATAGAGGGTCCTCACTGTCTTAACAAGCCGACTGAATATGATCAGATCAATTGTCTCTCACAAGATTCTCATCATGAATCTATGCTTCTAATTGAAAATTAATGTTTTCAAGAATTTTGGGGTTTTTAAGAGGATTGTTTCGAATTTCACGATCCAATCTATGATTGTGTGGAAGCATCTTTATTAGCAATCTATTTTTATAATAACAAGTTTCAGTCTTTTCTCATGCTTTCTAAGAAGGATAACACAGATGAAGGTGCAATCACAAGAATCTTTCATGGTTTGTCTACTTATAATGATCAATGTGAACTGGTTAGAAGTAGTGGCTATGTCCTATCTTTCTACTAATAGGAAATACATTTTACTTGGTGTGCAAGTTATTCAAGCTCTTATCTTTCGTGTGGCACACTATTTCATATCTATTTTAATTGCTTGTATCTTTGTAAATGCATGTCAGAAGCAACTACAGTGGCTTCATTGGAAATTTCATTACACGTGACCCCAACCTTCTAGCTGGTTAGGTTAGGAGTAGGTCTAGTTGCATATTATTTTACCTACACATTCACCCTACATTCATTATTTGTAGTTTGTCTTGTGTTTTCTCATTTTGGTTTCACATCATCTTTTTTATTAGCCTCCTTTTGTTTAGTCCTCCTAGTTTTATTTCCTTGTTGTGTTTTGCCTTTTGTGATTTATTTAATGAGACTTTGCATGAAAGGTGTCCTATTTAGGCTCAAAAGACAGTGTGGTAAAATAAAAAAGGACTTTGTGACATTGCAACTTTTGGCTAACTCTTCGTCCCTCTTCCTTGTCTTGGTTACACCTTTTGGTTGATGATGTTTCAATGGAAAATATAATCCTTGCATAAGTAAATCCTTGTTTCAAACCATGATCTTCGTATCTATTCTAGAAACCTCATGCCTACACTCAGGTCTTTATGTTTCGGTGTTTTCAGGCTGATCCAATGAAGTAGATGGACAAGGGGAAAATATAAATGAGAAAGCCAATATCAAAGATCTTATATATGCTTCTCAGAAGGGACAACATATTCTACTCTCAATAAGTCGAGATCCCTCTTCCACCCATGAAATAAATAAGTGTCAATGCATAGTCCTATAAAAAATAAATAAATAAAGGTGAAAGAAGAGAAAGGCTTTGTAACACCCTCCTCCCATATCTACCCAAGCAATCGGTCAGTCGGGGTAAACATATACGATGAGAGGCCACTATGATATGATTCAACCTTCTAAGTCACATTAAGGAAGTATAATCGATGGAAATACACCATACAAACATCCAACATCATCAATAGAACCCTCAGAAGACAAGTCATCCACTCAGACAGCTTGTCCCTAGGTCCCACTATTGTTTTAGGTCTCTTGGGCCATAGTCACTCTCATGTTATGGGAAAGGGAGCGACCAGCAACCTAAAGTCACTCTCATAGGCCTGTGTGCCAGTGTCTGTGGACCAGAATTATCAGTGCTGTGCCAACAACTCTGGGATTTGGGCCACTTTTTTAGGCCCAAAGCCTAGGTCATTGCCCAAAACTTAATCATCTCCTCATATCAATAATTTAACATGGAAATGATATCATTAAATTAAATATGTTTTCAAGTCCTTGATTGGACCCCTACTAGCCATGACAGGCATTTCATCAAAACTATCATCGACATGTAATCTACGCGTGTAAATAACAAAGTTAAGTGCAGGGATCTCATACTTATCTCATAATCATTATGAGCCTTTTTTATCTCATTCCATTTGCTGCATTATCATCTATTAGGTCATAGGCACATTATCCATTCACATACAAGTACAAACATGTTGAGAGCCATACATAGATATTATCATAAAATGTGCATATAACCAGCATAATAGGAACATGAATATAATAAACATATCAGCCATCAAATCCATAAATACATCAGTACCTTTAACACATGAAAATCAAGGGAATGGATTTCTCATTAATGAATGCAATGAACCAACCGAAGATGGGACTACCACATTCCACCCGACTGTAGAATGGATGAGCCAAATCACTCTTCGGTCATTCACCCCCATGCCATATTCCAAGCATGAATGTGGGATCTCATAGAACACATCAATCGAAACTCATCTAGGGCTTCCAAAGGCCATCCACCTCAACCCATCAAATAGTGATTCCACCTCATGATCGGACATCACCAAAACCATCACCAGATTGGTCTCCATCCTAGCCATCCAGGGCTCCAGAGCGTTTGTTCCAACCAAGGCTCCAGGACTAGTAACTCAACCCACAGCTACTGTCGAGCTCCAGAGCATTTTTCCAACCAAGGCTCCAAGACTAGTAACTCAACCCACCAAGGGCTCCAAAGAATTTGTCTAGCCAAGGCTCCAGGAACTAATCAATCAACCCAAGCTAAGGAAACATGAGAACCAACCAAAAAAAAAATGCCCACAATCACCATGGTTATCCAATAAATGGCAAGGTTAGGCAATCCATTGTCAATCCAGGCAATCCTCCATGCCAATGATAGATCATGACCAAGAATCCACATGCATATGCCATGCATGTCCAAACTAGTGAAGAAATCATACATGCAACTTGGTATCTGCAAGAAAATCTTATGTATATATTGATGTTGATGCCTTCTTTCACTTTCCTACTCTTCCTTTGCCTTTTTTCTCCAAAAATTTAAGTATGCCACACCCTCCAAGAGTGCTCCAAGAAAACTCTAAGCATCCAGGAGTCTGAGATAAAGAGAGAGAACAATGAGAGAGATCCAACATTGAACTAACAAAAGGTTACCAACTGATCCTCACAAGCCTTTTTATGAATGAGGCCTCTATTTTCTTAATTTTCCATTATTTTCCTTCATTTTCCTCCTCACATGCAACCTCTAACCTTTCATCTCCTTTTTCTCCTAATTTCCATTATTTTCATAAATAATCGTGCCAAAATGCCTTTTAATTCCTTAGCCATTTCCTTTACCAATTTCCTTAGCCATAAACAACCAAATGAACACCCCCTAGGATGTCTTGCCCAACATTCATCTTGGAATAAGTGTCCCAGACATCCATGGTTATTGCTTTTAACATTTATTACATAGAATTTTCATAAGGGATGTTACAGAACCCTCCCCCTTGGGGGACACTGTCCTCTTTGTTCAATCCCACCTATACCTCAGCAACCCGCTGAAGAAGACATACTACTTATTGAGCTTTATAACACAGCTCGACGTAGTATTTACAATGAAATATGTTCTCAAGAAAAAAGAAAAAAAAAACATCATGACAACATACATACCGCATAGTGGATCTTTGTAGCATAGCTCATTATGGTATTTACAATGATCATCCAAGTTCCAACTGATAAAACATCATGATAACATAAAAACATGACAACATAATAACATAACACCCATACCACATAGTGGAGCTTTATAACATAGCTCGTTATGGTATTTACATCCATACAAGTGTACATATAGCAACATCATCAAAATATAGATACCAAAACATATGTCAGATCATATACCAAACCATATATCAAAACATATACTAACATCATATCTAGGAATATATCAAAACATCATAAATCATATGTCAACCATGATAAAGCATATATTGATCACCATAAATCATATACTAAACCAACATAAATCAAATATTAAATCACTATGAAGCATATACCAAGCCATCATAAGCAAATACTAAACCACCATAAAGCAACTACCAAACCACCATAAGTAATCACCAAACCACCATATCAAGTTGTTTTGTCTCAACTAGAAAACAAGGAATGATACATGGCCTGCATCTGATCTCTCATCTCCCATGTAGCTTCATCAGGCCCAAAGTGATTCTGTTGCACTTTAACTTGCTCTATTGCTCAGTTCCGGATGAGGAGCACCTTTTTATGCAATATATAATGAGGTTTCGGCTGGAATTCTCCATCTGGTTCCAACTTTAATACAGACCAGTCAATTACATTGTTAGAAAATTATATATTACGGAGCAATGGAACACATCAAATATTGCAGAAATATAAACACAGAAAACGCACAAAACAAGAGAGACACAGATATACGTGGTTCACCCAGTTTGGGCTATGTCCACCCCGAACAGCCAGTCCTTCCCTTTTATTATCCAGCAAAATGAAGAGACACAACCTACAGCAAATCCGCTGTAATATCCTCTGTTTTCTCTCACAGTCTCACCTCTATGTTTCTCGCTCACCGAATACACATCTATCTCACAGCCTCAAATACAATGCCCTCATATAAAGAGAGGGGTTGCCTTCTAGGGCAAAAAACCCTAAACTAAACATAAGTTCTACCGTCAGATCATCCCCCTGGACCCCCCACGGCAGCGATTATTTTACGGGCGGCGTTGCCGCCCCATTTTGAACTGGGGTCCAATATGCCGGTACTATAGAAGATAATCAGGCTCCACACCCAACAATCTCCCACTTGGAGACTGATTGTAGCAACTCCACCGTTGCTCCATTTGCTGGACAATGACTCCTCTTTGGACCTGGCTGTTTCTCATCTTCATCGTCATCCTTGAAGACCAACTGAAACTGAGCATATTCTCAGTTTCTCCCTGGTTACAACTTTTGTTAGCATATCTGCAGGGTTCTGGCTAGTGTGTATCTTTTCCAGCTTCAACTCTCCATCTTCCAACACTGATCGTATGAAATGGTACTTGAGCTGTATGTGTTTTGTCCTGGAATGAAATGCTGAGTTCTTTGCAAGATGAATGGCACTTTGACTATCACTGTATAACGTGCCCATATCATGCTCCTTACCCAATTCACCCATAAACCTTTGTAACCAAATCATTTCTTTACTAGCCTCTGTAGCAGCAACATACTCTGCTTCTGTTGTTGAGAGTGCAACAACACTTTGGATTTTTGAAACCCAACTGACAGATGTTCCTCCAACAGTAAATACATATCCTATAGTGCTCCTCCTGTTATCTCTATCACCTTCCATATCTGCATCAACATATCCTTGTAGGGAGATGTTTGAACCACCAAAGCATAATGCTTGATTTGTGGTACCTTTCAAATATCTGAGAATCCATTTCACTGCCATCCAATGTTCCTTTCCTGGATTGTTCATGTACCTGCTTACAACTCCCACTGCATGTGCAATATCAGGCCTTGTGCAGACCATTGCATACATTAAGCTTCCAACTGCTGATGCATATGGAAGTTTAGACATATAATCCATGTCTTCTTGGGTCTTTGGGCACATTTCCTTGCTAAGTTTGAAATGGCTAGCAAAAGGTGTACTAACTGGTTTTGCATTGTGCATGTTAAATCTTTTCAACACCTTTTGTATGTACTCATACTGAGACAATGTTAATTTATGATTTTTCCTGTCTCTAGTTATTCTCATACCAAGGATTTGTTTTGCAGCTCCCAAATCCTTCATTGCAAATGAATTTGCCAATTTTCTTTTGAGCACATTTATTTCCTGCATGTTAGATCCTGCAACAAGCATGTCATCTACATACAGTAACAATATAATATAGCTGCCATCATTTTGCTTTTTCAAATAAACACAATGATCAGAGTGACATCTAGTATAACCTTGTTCAGACATAAACTTGTCAAATTTTAGATACCACTGCCTTGGAGCCTGTTTTAAGCCATACAAGCTCTTCTTCAACCTGCACACTAGTTTCTCCTTCCCATTCACCTCATATCCTTGTGGCTGCTGCATATATATCTCTTCCTCCAAATCCCCATGGAGAAAGGTTGTCTTTACATCTAACTGCTCAAGATGCAAATCTTCAGCTGCTACAAGACTTAAAATAGTTCTGATTGAAGTCATTTTAACAACAGGAGAAAATATTTCATCAAAATCAATACCTTTCTTCTGTGCAAACCCCTTCACCACAAGTCTAGCTTTGTACCTTTGCTTTCCTCCATCTTCTTCCTTCAGCCTGTAAACCCATTTATTCTTCAATGTAGTTTTTCCTGTAGGCAACCTGACTAAATCCCAAGTCTGTTTATGCATTAAGGAGTCCATCTCTTCTTCCATGGCTACCTCCCACTTCTTCTTGCTTTCAACCTGCATTGCTTCTTCATAACATTCAGGTTCACCGGAATCAGTCAACAATAAATAATATAATGAAGGAGAGTATCGTTCAGGAGGTCTACTTGTCCTGGTAGATCTTCTAACACCACTTTCAGGTGTTTGGGGTGCCTGTTGTTGTTGTGATGGTTGTTGTTGTTGTGGTTGTTGATTATTATTATTTTCAAGCACCTTTACTTTTTCAGTAATTTCATCAAGAACTGCGTATTCCTTGTTTTCTTTTTCTTGTTTCTTTTCCTGCAACTGATTCTTATACAAGACCTTTTCATTGAATATTACATCTCTGCTCCTAATGATTTTGTGATTTTCATAATCATATAAGCGATAACCAAAATCATTAACACAATATCCAATAAAGGTACATTTCTTTGACTTTGCCTCAAGCTTTGTTCTATTTTCTTTATCAATATGGACAAAGGCCTCACAACCAAAAGGTTTTAAAATAGAGTAGTTTACCTTTTTCCCTGTCCATGCTTCCTCTGGAACACCACCATCCAAGGAACTTGAAGGTCCTCTGTTTATTAAATAAACAACATTATCTACAGCATCTGCCCAAAACTGTAAAGGCAATCCTGCATGCAATCTCATGCACCTTGCACGCTCCATGATTGTTCTATTCATCCTTTCTGACACACCATTTTCTTGTGGTGTTCTTGGAACTGTCTTCTCTCTGCGAATTCCATGCTCTGAACAGTACCTATCAAACTCTTTGCTGCAATATTCACCTCCATTGTCTGATCTAAGACACTTCAATTTCTTTCCTGTCTCAATCTCAACCAAAGCTTTCCATTTCTTGAAAGTATCAAATACATCAGATTTATTCTTAATACAATAAATCCAAGTTTTTCTAGTTGCATCATCAATAAAAGTAACATAATAACGAGAGCCACCGAGAGATGATACCTGAGCAGGTCCCCATACGTCTGTATGCAGAAGCTCTAATTTTTCGTTCTTCTTTTCTTTCCCAACTCTGAGAAATCTGACTCTCTTCTGTTTTCCATAAATGCAGTTCTCACAGAAATCCAAATCAACATTCTTCAAACCTGGCAACAAATTCCTTGAGTGAAGAATCTTCATACCTTTTTCACTCATGTGTCCGAGCCTATGATGCCATAATGCTGCATCTGCTCCTCTGGAAGTTAAAGCATTAAATGAGTTAGAAATACCATTGCATAAATACAATGTACCAACCTTTTCACCTTTTGCTATTACCAGGGCTCCTTTAGTGACCTTCCAAGCTTTATTTGTGAAAGTTGTCACACAACCTTCACTGCCTAACTGCCCTGTTGAAATCAGATTTTTCTTTAGATCTGGAACATGCCTTACCTCCTTTAGTAGCCATTGGTTTCCATTCTGCTGTTTTACAAGAACCTTACCCATTCCAACGATTTTACAGGGTTTATCATCACCTAGACGAACTTGTCCAAAATCTCCTTGAACATAGTCATGAAAGTATTTCTTATCAGGTGTGGCATGGAATGAAGCCCCTGAATCTACCACCCAGGAATCAGTAATATTTTCGAAAGAAAGAATCAAAGCATCTTGTAACACCTCACCTGTCACATTTGCTTCATGATTGTTTTCTTGTTGTGCATCTCCTTCTTTTCCCTTCCGAGATCTACAGTCTTTCTTTAGGTGTCCTTTCTTTCCACATTTCCAGCACACTATCCCCGATCTGGACTTGGATCTGCCTTTCCTTGATTTACTACGATATCCTGAGCTCTTTCCTCTTTCCATTTTTCTTCCTCTAGACTCTGCACTCAAAGCATTTCCCGATGTCTCACCGGAGCTTTTCCGTCGCATTTCCTCGCTAAGGATAGCACCGACGACATCATCAAACTTTAAAGTACTAGATCCAGAAACGGAGTTACTAATGGCCATTACCAAACCATTCCAACTTTCTGGTAATGAGCACAAGAATAACAGAGCTCTAACTTCATCATCAAAGTTTACCCCTACAGAACTTAACTGACTTGTAACTGTATTAAAATCATTTAAATGGTTTGCAACAGATCCACCTTTCGACATATTCATATTAAATAACCGTTTCATAAGAAATACCTTGTTTGAGGCCGAGGGTTTTTCATATAGTTTCGACAACGTCTGCATCAAACCCTCTGTCGTGGTTTCCTTCGAAATGTTGAAGGCGACTGACGCAGCAAGGCACAACCGTATTGTTCTGAGTGCCTTTCTATCGAGAAGGTTCCATTCTTCGTCTTTCATACCCCTCGGCATCTTTGTTTTTCCGCCCAATGGTAGGTATAGATCTTTCTAATACAGATAATCTTCCATCTGCATCTTCCACAGCGAGAAGTTTTGGTCGTTAAATTTCTCGACCCTAAACTTACCATCTTCCGCCATTGCTCCCACTCGAACCAGGAACCCTTCTTTCCTGCGAGTTTATCAGCCAAATAGACCTTCGGCTCTGATACCAGTTGTTAGAAAATTATATATTACGGAGCAATGGAACACATCAAATATTGCAGAAATATAAACACAGAAAACGCACAAAACAAGAGAGACACAGATATACGCGGTTCACCCAGTTTGGGCTACGTCCACCCCGAACAGCCAGTCCTTCCCTTTTATTATCCAGCAAAATGAAGAGACACAACCTACAGCAAATCCGCTGTAATATCCTCTATTTTCTCTCACAGTCTCACCTCTCTGTTTCTCGCTCACCGAATACACATCTATCTCACAGCCTCAAATACAATGCCCTCATATAAAGAGAGGGGTTTCCTTCTAGGGCAAAAAACCCTAAACTAAACATAAGTTCTACCGTCAGATCATCCCCCTGGACCCCCCACGGCAGCGATTATTTTACGGGCGGCGTTGCTGCCCCATTTTGAACTGGGGTCCAATATGTCGGTACTATAGAAGATAATCAGGCTCCACACCCAACATACATGATTAGCATCTTTAACATACTTCTTAAGCAATGAGACATGGGAAACATCGTGGACTTTCATTGTCATAGGCAGTGCAAGTCGATAGGCTACTAGCCCAATGCACTCAATAATACTAAAGGGTCGACAAAACAGTGGTGTGAGCTTGGCACATGACCCAATCCAAAGGAGCTCTTCTTCGGTTTGATGCACAAGTACACCTATTCCCCAACCTCAAACTCCTTGAACAACCTATTCCTGTCTGCATAACTCTTATGCCTATCTTGTGATGCCTTAAGATTCTTCTTGATCACCTGCATCTCATATTCCATGTCTGCCAACCTATCTGGTCCAATCAATACCCTGCTAATCGGATCACTCCAACTAATGGGAGTGTTACAACTCCGCCCACATAATGCCTCAAAAGGACTCATCCTCAATGACTCCTGATAACCGTTGTTGTATGAAAACTCTACCAAAGGGATATACTCTTCCCATTTTTGTTTTTGATGCATCACATACATCCTCAAAATGTCCTCTAATATCATGTTGAGCCTCTTTGTCTGTCCATCCGTCTGCGGGTGATAAGTTGTGTTGAAGGCAAACTCTGTGCCCAAACCTGCAATCAACTCCTTCCAAATCTTGGAAGTGAACTTCGCATCCGTGTCTGAAACAATCTTCTTTGGAACACCATGTAGTATAACCACATCTCTGATGAATGCCTGTGCCACATCACTAGCTGAGAACATATACTTCACCGAAATGAAGTGTGCAACCTTCATTAACATGTCCACAATGAACATAATGGAATCATGCTGTTTCATTTTCCACAGAAAACCTATAATGAAATACATGGAAATAATCTCCCATTTCCACTCTGGAATCACGATCTTCCGTAGTAATCCACCTGGATGTTTACACTCTGCTTTCACTCGCTGAAAATCAAAACATCTATCCACGAACTCTGCTACATCTCTCTTCAGATTCGACCAATAATAAATTTCTTCATTGCAGTTAATGTATTCTGATAACTTGGGTGACCTAAATATGGTTTTGCATGAAACTACCTTAAGATCACCTTCTTGAGGTCACGGTCATCCGACACATATATCAAATCTCGAAAAATGACAAATCCATTTGTTGTAATACAATAGTCCAAGTCCTGTGCACCTGCACCTTTACCTATAACACTACCTGTACTTGTACCTATGCCATTACATGTACATGTACTATCACCTGTACCTGTACATGTACCCTGTTGCAACCTATGCACAATTTCCATATATCTGACATCCTGTTATCCTACCCGCAAGATCCTGCCTTGTAAATCTTTCTCATAAAAGCTCATAGCTGCCAAGTGATGGACCTATATCCATCGATTAAGAGCAAATACCACCCTATTCTCCTTACCTTTGATGTACCTGATCTCTAAATCAAACTCACTAATTGTGGCCAACCATCTAGCCTACCTGGCATTCAGATTCGGTTGGTCAAACAAATACCTCAACCTATTGTGATCGCTCATAAGCACAAACAGTCAGCCAAGAAGATAATGTCTCTACATCTTCAATGCATGCATAATTGCTGCCAACTCGAGATCATGTGTGGGATAGTTCTGCTCAGGCTCATTTAGTTTTTGGGACTGATAACATACCACTCATCCATCTTGCATAAGGACTCCACCAAGCCCTCTCTTGCAAGCATTTGTACACATTACAAACTCTTTGTCCAGATCTGCAATCTGTAGCACTGGTGCATGTGTTAGCAGTTGCTTAATCTTCTCAAAGCTAGCTTCACACTCTTCAGTCCATTCAAACTTCTTACCTTTCCTCTACAAGGTTGTAATGAGATAAGAAATCTGCGAGAACTTCCTGATGAACCTCCTGTAATAGCCTGCCAGATCCATGAAATATCTCACCTCATCCACACTCTTAGGAGCTACCCACTCCATGATGGCCCTTATCTTCTCTATATCTACTGCAATGCCTTCCTTGGAGGGAACATGTCCTAAGTAGTGTACCTCAGTCTGAAAGAAGCTACATTTGCTGAGCTTAGCATACTATTGATGCTCCCTCAATAACCTCAAAACTGTTGCTAAGTGCTTGGCATGCTCTTCCTCATTTTTAGAATATACAAGTACATCATCAATGAACACAATAACAAACTTATCCAAATATGGATGCAACATACTATTCATCAAACACATGAATGTAGTTGGAGCATTCATTAAGCCAAATGGAACAACAACAAACTCATAACACCCATACCTGGTCCTTAACGCAGTCTTGTATATATCCTCCTCTTTGATGCGTACCTGATGATATCCATATCTCAAGTCAATCTTTGAGAACATCGTTGCTCCCTTCAGCTGATCGAACAAGTCATCAATCCTCAGCAAAGGGTACCTATTCTTGATAGTCACTTTGTTCAACTATCTGTAATCAATGCATAATCTAAGAGTACCATCTTTCTTCCTCACAAACAAGACCAGTGTGCCCCAAGGTGATACACTTGGCCTAATGTATCCCTTTTCCAACATTTCCTTCAACTACAACTTTAATTCAACCAACTCAGGTGTGCTCATCCTGTAAGGTGATTTCGATGTTGGAGATGCCCCTGGCACTAACTCAATAGAAAATTATACCTTCCTGTGAGGTGGCAACTTTGTAATGTCCTTAGGAAATACATCCTTGAACTGCTGAAAAATCGGGTACTTATACAACACATCTACATCCTCAACCTCCTTACCCTTATTACTAGAAATTTGTACTGCAAATAGCTTGCACCCTTTCCTGCAGCTGCACTTTGCTTGCATAGATGTCACCATCCTAAGTGATGTGGCTTTCTTCTTACCTTGCAATACTCTTGGTTCTCCATTGTCATCAACACCATCAATAGCTTTTTCATATCAGTCAACCTTGGTTCTATGTAGGTACAACAAATCCATGCCCAATAACATATTGTATGAACCTAATGGTAATGCATTTAAATATGTTGTTGTAGGCCTACCATTTGAGTCAAATGTGCAAGCTCTTACCCAATGATGAACTCACTTCTTCGTACCTGTAGCCAACTGCACTAACCAAGACTCTACATGTAATTCCTTACTCAAACCACACTTATCCACTAAGTTAGGACTAACATAGCTATAATTAGATCCAGGGTCAATAAAAATAGAAATAAATTAATCATAGAGCTTACCATCCATCTCAATGATAGATGCCTGATTCTCGACTTGCATGTTGTCCATGACTGGATAGATATGAGGAATACTCTGGCCTACATCCCCAACAGTCAATGCCTCCTGTGTACTGTATATCTAAGGTCTAACACTCTAATGTTGTGGACAATCTCTCATAAGGTGATCTTTACCACAAGTCCAACAATGCACAGGCTCTTTACACTACTCCTGAGGTCGATGTCCCTATCCTCTATCCGATGCATTGAACTTCTTAGGTTGTGCAACATTCTCCTTGTTATTTATACTTTGTGGCCTTGCTCACTTTTTATCCCATTTTCCTTTGTTCTTTACATCACCTCTCCAGTTTGAATTAGTCTTAGTTTTGCGCTTCGATTGTTCATAGCAATGTCTTAGCTTTCAAATGGCCTCCTCTAATGATCTAGGCTCATCGAATTCAATCATGTATTTGAATGCAACCAGTAATCCATTAATGAACCTCTAAATCTTAGACTTCTCCTTTTAAGATAAGGCACATACCTCAGTAACTCCAAGAATCTACTTGTGTACTCATCATTTGTCATGGAACCCATCTTTAATTTATAAAATTATTTTGCCCTGTCATCAAAGTACCTTCATGACAAGTACTTCTTCTTTAATAACCGCTCAAACTCACTCCAAGACAAATATTCCTCTTGAATACACCTGACATTCTTCAAATCTTCCCACCATATGTTTGCTTTACCTTTGAGACTGAAGGTAGCTACTCTAGCTTTCATGTTCTCTGAGTATTCATGCAAACTGAGGAACTTCCTCATGCCAAGCAACCATGCCTCTACATCCTATGGTTTCTTCATTTCCCCATCAAAATTAGGTGGCTTCTCTTTCTTAAATTTATCCGAAAAATACCCCCTATCACTCCTCCTGTAAGGATGATAAAAATGATGATCATAGTGCTTATCTGAATCAAAGCTAGAGTCATACATGTGTCTATCCCTTCTCCTCTCTCGAGTGTCCAACAATCTACCATATCAGATGGTGTAAAATATATTTGACCTATGTCTACTATGAGACCTATTTCCATATGCCCCATTGGTTTTGTCCTCCTTCTCATGACTGGTCTGGAGCGGTCCTTGTTGATGCAAATCCGACAAGCTCTGAAGTATGACTACATTTACCTCTACTAACTTTTCCTGTGACTGCATGATTCTGACATTATCCCCCTTACAATTCCTTATCTCCTCCTTTAAACTTCTCAATGTAACTACCAAGTCGGAAGAGTTCCCAACACCATACTACTCTTTGGATTCGTAGGGAGAGTCTCTATAGTCAACCATCTTGCTATCCATTTGATATTTATTCCTACAAGGCATAATATGTTAGATAAACCAAATAAAAATAAACCAACGTACCTTAGTATAGCTCGGGGAGGATACTTATCTGCAAGATTACCAAATCAGTGTGATACATGTATAACATAATAATAATAGCATATAGACATACGCAAGTAAATGTATCAACTCATAAATATTACTCTAACTAGGATTCAGTCATCAATGCAAGGCCATATCAACAATGCATGATATGACATGATGCATGACAACAACCATTATTCCATTATACACAATGCCACATGCAACTAGCAGTATGCATAAGCAATGCCAAGCCAACTACAAATACGCATAACCGCATGTAGTCGAACATACTCGATCAGTTCTTGTAATCAACCTACAAGACTAATGCATGTAATCAAAATATTCAAAATGTAACCTAACATACAAGGATGTAAGTAGGTACCATGAAATTGATATGTAAGCAACATGTAATCCATACACAGTCAGACACATATTCATTTAAAATACATTTCATGAAATCAATAACAAATTCTCCATGATAACCATACTACAACCCTAATCCAACATCAAGCAAATGTAATAAGTATATAAGTGTAAGAGACACACATGAAATTGACATGCATGCATGACCAACACATAGCCCATCCAATCTAAGGGGTGAACCATGCTCTGATACCACTCTGTAATGCCCTCCTCCCATATCTACCTAAGAAACTGGCCAGCCAGGGTAAACATGTGACGAGAGGCCACTATGATATGATTCGACCTCCTAAGTCACATTAAGGAAGTGGAACTAATGGAAACACACCATACAAACATCCAACATCATCAAACGAACCCTTAGAAGACAATTCAGCCACTCAGACAGCCTGTCCCTAGGTCCCACTATTGTTTTAGGTCTCTTGGGCCATTGTGGATCTCATTATATGGGCAAGGGAGTGACCAGCAACCTAAAATTTCTCTCATAGGCTTGCCTGCTAGTGACTATGGACCAGAATTGTTAGTGTTGTTCTAGCGACTTTGGGATTTGAACCACTTTTTCAGGCCCAGAGCCCAGGTCACTGCCCATAACTGAATCATCTCTTTAGATCAATAATTTAGCGGGAAATGACAGCATTAAAGCAAATACTTGTTCAATACCTTGATTGTACCCCTACTAGCCATGAAAGGCATTTCGTCAAACATATCATCGACATGTGATCTATAGGTGTAAATAACATAGTTAAGTGTAGGGATCTCATACTTCAGAATTGTTATGATCCATTGTTCCGTCATGCCATTTGTTGCATTATCATCTATTATGTCATAGGCACATTATCCATTCACATACAAGTAAAAACATGTTGAGAGCCATACATATGTGCATATAATCAGCATAATAGGAATAAAAAAATACAATAAACATATCAGCACTCAAATCCATAAATACACCACTACCTTTAACACATGAAAATCAAGGGAATGGATTTCTTAATGAATGCAATGAACCGACTAGAGATGGGACTACCGTGTTCCACCCGACTGTAGAATGGCTGAGCCAAATCTCTCTTCATCTATTCACCACCGTGCCATATTCCAAGCATGAATGTGGGATCTCATAGAACACATCAATTGAAACTCATCCATGACTTCCAAAGGCCATCCACCTCAACCCATCAAACAATGGTTCCACCTCACGGTTGGACATCACCATATCGGTCTCCATCCTAGCCATCCAAGGCTCTAGAGTGTTTGTTCCAACCAAGGCTCTAGGACTAGTAACTCAACCCACAGCTACCATCGGGCCCCATAGCGTTTGTCCAACCAAGGCTCCAGGACTAGTAACTCAACCCAATCTAGTACAAGGCTCCAAAGCATTTGCCCAACCAAGGCTCCAGGAACTAATAACTCAACCCCAGCTAAGGAAACATGAGAACTAACCGAAACAAATAATCAAAATAAACCCACAATCACAATTTCTATCTGGGAAATGGAAAGGCTAGGCAATCCACTATCAATCCAAGCACTCCTCCATGCCAATGACAGATCATGACCAAGAATCCACATGCATATGCCATGCATGTCCAAACTAGTGAAGAAATCATACATGTAACTCGTAACCTGCAAGAAAATATGATGTAGTTGTTGATGTCGATGACTTCTTGCACTTTTCTGCTCTTCCTTTAACTTTTTTCCCCAAAAATCCAAGTATGCCACACCCTCCAGGAGTGCTCCAAGAAAACTCTATGTATCCAGGAGTATGAGAGAAAGAGAGAGAACAATGAGAGAGATCCAACACTGAAATGACAAAATGTTACCAAAAGATCCTCAAAAGCATTTTTATGAATTAGGCCTCTATTTTCTTCATTTTCCATTATTTTCCTTTATTTTCCTCCTCACCTGTAACATGTGACTTTCACCTCCTTTTTCTCCTAATTTACATTATTTTCATAAATAATTGTGCCAAAATGCCTTTTAATGCCTTATCCATTGCCTTTGCCAATTTCCTTAGCCAAAAACAACCAAATGAACACCCCCTAGGATTTCTTGCCCAACAACCATCTTGGAATAAGTGTCCCAACCATTAGTAGTTACTTTTTTTAGCATTTATTACATGGAATTTTCACCACGGTTGTTATAGGCTTCCTGCTTAGAGAGGTGAGCAAGCAATTCCGTTGGGGTGCTGTCTAGGCTTGCTGGCAATGGAGAATTTTTTGTGTCCCTGAAGTGACTCTGTCGGGGAACTGTTTAGGCCTGTTGGTAATAGAGTAACACCAAACATGAAAAACTACACTCTGAAAATCTAAAGCTCACAAACTTCATTACACTTTCCTGATTCAAAACATTGTGTGATCATTGACCTTTTGTTTGGTTTTAACCGAGTAAATAAATGAAGGGGACTATGTTTATGCATAGGGTAAGTGGGGAAGCCATGGTAATCTAAATGAAGAATCAATAATCCCTAAATAACTAGACCCTGCACAAAACAATAGACCAAGGCAAAGAAGTTGGAGTTATACTAGTGTGCTGCCAAGTGTTGTCGCTACGAAAAACACCCTCCAAAATTGTTCCAATACTTAAATTTTGGAGCCTACTGTGTATCTTTTGATCGGTCATTCCGTAGTCACTTTTTTCTTTTCAGTCGATGCTTTGTTAAGACTTTAAGATTGCTTCTATATCGTAAGTGACGAAGTCACCTGCTCACACATGCTCCGTCTATAATGCATTCATGAAATAATTCCTTGACGCAAGCTTGAACAGACGTGGAACAGTCCACTAAGATAGTTCTCGTGCAATTTTTAACCCATTTCAGTAGTCAATGTGCACTATCATTGACAGTCCCTCACTTTGTTTGCGTCCGTACTTCAATTTCAATGAGTTTCTCCATCTGTCACCTTTTGTGCACTTTCATCTTTGAAATTGTCATTTTCATGCTCATGACTATATTTTTTGCTTATGTTCACTATAATTAGTGTCACTTTCATGTTATCTTCATCCTAGCATGTGTTTTTTCACCATCATTCACATATCGCAAGTTTCGTTCGCATTTTTATTGTCATATCATGTGTCGTCTTTTGGCGTGAGAATTATCGTTTATCGCATAAGGTGGAGTTTTGTCTTGTTTCAAGGGGAAATATTTGTGATAATGAGTTTTTCTTATCATGTAGACATGTTGCACTCTCATTTCAAAATTTTTAAGCACTGTCGCACAAGTGTTTCCACTTTCGTCACAAAGTGTATCTTTTGTGTCACACTTAGTAGGAGTTGTCGCAAAGTTGTTGCATTGAGGAAGGTATTTTTTTCATATGTTCAGAGTGTTCTTTGTCATGTCATCAAGTGATCTAAGTGTGTGATCATGCTCAGAGTCTCTCGCTTGCTCATCTTCAACTCACTGATCCAACACTTTGTCAAACTAGGAAAACTCCCTAACCGGGTCACTCAGCCTCATTCTGCCCATCCTGAACTGCACAGTCTCAGCCCTCAAGCATCACTCTTATCCCTTGGCACTGTGCAATGCATAGTCTCTACCTTCCAGGACTGTGCACTACATAATCACAGTGCTCAAGCCTAACCTCTGACCTCCAAAACTATGCAATCTCTCCATCCTGCCCAACCAAAACTGCACATTGCGTAGTCTCAAGGCTTAGTCCTTAGCATTGAGCTCCTGAACTGCACAATTGTGCAATCACCTAGCCTCCTCTGCCTTTTACAATTGCGTAGTAGGAAAAATCATTACTCAAGCCCTCGGCGTGGCTCCTTCAACCCCTCAACTATGCAGTTGACTTGTCCAACCTAGCCTGAACTATGCATTTTGCAGTCTCAATTCTCAAGCCTAACCCTTGAGTTCTTGAGCTGCACAATTACACAGTCACTGAGCCCTCTCTTAGCCTACCACCCAGTCACAACTCAATCAGTGGATCATCATGCAGAATCTTAGACTAGGGTTTTATCAGACTGGTGTCATCTTGTCATGAGTGGATTGCAGACACAGGTATTTTATCATGTTATGTGTTGGGCTTCATAATTGATATATTATTCTACTATATTTCCTTATATTTTTATTAGTTTTCTAATATTTTTATGTGTATAATAATTTGTGTAATATGGATTCTAGGAAGAAGTCAATAATATTTTTATCATTTATCCTTTAAAAAGTTGATTTAAACTATGGAAAGACGCAATACGCTTATGAGTTGAACTAATAATTGACAAGGATATCGGATGTTGTTCCCTAGAATAGTCGAAGGAGAACGAGTTATGTGGAGTTGTGTGGGTTTGTTATAACCTTATTGAACGAAACCAACTTCTATCATGGAAATATCAATTTAAGAAACGATCTTGGCCTGCTATTCCAGGGTAACATTAGAGATTTCGTAATTTGAATTAAGCATCCTGAGAATCTAAAACAAACTTGAATGTAATATAAAAATAAGGAATTGAACCTCGATAGTTTAGTTGGAATTACTGTCATTTTAATATATGTTATAAGTTTTATAGACATATTTTGTAATTTTCTCATATTAATTTAATGGATACTTTCGCGGTTTGACCTTAACCTATTGCACTGAATTAGCTCCAACGCAGTTGAATTCCATATATCTTGGGCCCAGTCCTAGAATGACTACTATCCTTTCTTGTGTTATTAAATTTACGTTTAGCTTTCATTTCTTTTTTTACAATCATTCAATTTATTTCTAGATCTAATCGTTGGTTATTGGATTTGTCATTACAGTATTAGTTTCTGCAGTAATTACAGTAAAAGATCATAGAATTGAATTTATTATAGTTGGCTCTTGAGTGCTATCTGTTATGTTGTTTCTTACGATTAATGAAGAGTTGTTAATCTTTAATATTACATATTTCTTTCATCAGATTCATTTATATTCAGAGTGTTGTTCCTTCCTGATAGATGCAATTTCCTAGGAAACAGCTTTGTGTTATCAGGATTATTTCAATATTCATGATAGATGATTTAATGCTTGCTTCATCATTTTGGTAAAATATTTAATGCTTTGATTCTTTTAGCAATCTCAATTGTTTATACTTAGAATTTGTGAGTGAATCGTTCTTTTCGGTAGATCCTAGTTGTTCCTTGTATTCACATGCATTTACCTTTTATTAAAGTTAGATATATTAGATAACATTAACACTATCTCTTTCACATGTTGTATGGACATCCTTGAAATAAACAAATGAAGCTTCAGATTGAAGACTTAATGTATAGATGTTAGTTGGTCTTTTAGGAACAACTAACCAACCCAACACTATGACAGGATGAGGATGAAGGAGATGGAGAAGGATACCATTCTAGAAGATACCCTTGTAGCTACAAAGACAAGTTGATCCATCAAGAGAATACAAAGTGACATTTGTTTGCAACAGCAGCTGAGGACCAAGACCACATTAGAGACTCCTTATCTTCCAGTCATGAGGAGGAGGAAGAAGAAGAGCACGTTCCATCTTTCAAGAAGACAAAAAAGAAGTAGTAGCAAAGAGTGACTTGACACATTGCCATCTCATCATGCAGTCCATGTCACCAATGTCATGTCATGTCATGTCATCAGTCATCATGTGCCACATCATTTTTTCGAATATGTAATTCAACATTGGAGAATGTATTGTAAAAGTGGAAGTCCAAGAGTCATCCATGTAATGTGAAAAGCCATGTAGGAAGTCAAAGAGTTATGGAGAAGTCAAGCATTCATGAGGGTAGTTCAAGACTCACAAGGGAGGTGAATGGTCACCTCATTTGTTATACATACACCCTCATTGTACAAGCAAACTTTTTCACCTTGGATCCTCCTACCAAACATTGGAGAGGAAGATAGTTGTTTTGGAGGAGCGAGTGATTGCTCTAATGCTCCACTATTGGGGCTAGTGGTGTTCACTATCTTGATGTATCTTGGAATCTTTACTTAATTCAAAAGCTCGTTGAGTCAGCACTCTTTCATGTATATGTCGTGAATATTGTAAGACTATTCTTTAAATGTTTACAATGTATGTTTTTTTCATTTGTACTAAGGAAATTAAATTATTTCGGTGGCTTTGGTACTTATCTTGTTGAAGGTGTGTTTTATTTGCTTTAACAACCATTTCCTCCTTGTGAACTATTTCTCAAGTTGATCAACAATTCATTCATATGTATATGCTCATGTGCCTTTTCTAGATTAGTACTATTACTTGTCTTTAAATGGCCCACTTTTCTCTCCCTTTTGGTAGAATGACCTTGATACTTTCCGCAGCTGAACATTTCACAAGGCATACTCACTTGTTGATCTGAAAATACCTCTGTATTACTCTCTTGTGCTGAAATTTTATAGCCAAGGCAAATCTTTAAGAATATATGGCAACTGGGTTGATACTCTGAATGGGGCTCCTATTCCAAATGGTGTGAGGTCTAATTGGGACTTCACATTAGGAAGACCCCCTTGGTTGACATATTTACAGCACCATAAACATTATGTTACACTACTACATGGTTAATTATTAAATAAATGTTTTAAAATGATAAATTTTCCATTACACTAATTCACACCCCACCCCTTAGTGTGATATTTGGTCTAATATATATATATATATATATATATATAGAGAGAGAGAGAGAGAGAGAGTTAATGCTTCCTTGAGAGATGATCTTAGTGATGTCATTTGTGGTGGGGCATTATGATACATCCCAAGTGATGTAGAGTTTTTTAAAATTTCAGGGCCCACCTCAGCGTAAGAGGAAAGGTGTTTAATACACCTAAGCGTAGGGAAAAAAATATTCATATTAGTTTGTAGTTTGGGTATAATATATAAAATAATTAAAGGTTGTGATCTTACCATTGTGTGGAAACATCATGGTGCAAAAAATTAATGAGATATTCGACTTCATGGCATAGTTATAACTACAACCAAGGAGATTATTTCAACTAAGTGGATTTTCCACAACCTATATATAAATCAAGATAGTCTTACTAGCTAACTTTGAAATGACAATTGGTTAAAATCCTTCAAGTTTGGGAGAACGTGTTAGGGTCCTACCCTAACCTCCCTCTTTATGCTACCTACATGTTAGTAAATTATTGTTTGCGGCCATCTTGTATGCATAAGGCACATTGGATAGTAGTTGATAGCTATTTATTGTAAAAGGGTCCAGTTTCTAAGGCCCATTAGATAGTCGATACCCATAAGTGATGGGATGAAAGTTGTTAAGGTTTATTATCTATGGAAAAAATATTTAAAGAGATAGGAGACTATCGAATGATTTGTCTTGTGTTGTGTACTTGGAGTTTTTCCCAATGAAAGGTTGCCCCAACTTAATAGGTAAGTGAGCAGTGTTTTCGTTATTTACATTATCAATATACAAACTTGTCTTTACATATTCCGTCTATTTTTATCTATTTTCTAGTTATTCTACAATTATATACTCTATGTACCTAGTTGTGTTTCAATTTTCGAGGGTTAAGGAACACTACAAGTGGTATCAAAGCTCTTTCCTAAGATATTAATGCTAATTTTAGTAAAAACAATTAGGTTATATATGTGTTCTAGAATATTTAAGTAACACAATAATCTATATTTTGGTGGGTGGGAAATAATACATGTAGGAAATACAAGTGGAATCACTTTGTAGGAAACCATTGTAACCCTTGTTGGTACCATTTCAAGTAGTATTGCATCATATAACACTTGTACATATAATATGCTTCCATATACCTTTAGGTATATTGCAACTCCCCTAGGTATACTTGAAACCAACTTTAGATGAATCAACCAATCATCTTGTTTCTATAGTAAGTCAAGAAAAACATTTTAGGTGATCACTCTCTATTACCTAGGTATTTAGTTCATATAACTAAGGGCATAATTGAGCCTCCTTAGTTAGCTCCTTGAGATATTGGGTTGATTATTACTACTAGACCCGATAAACATATCAATGTGCTATAACACTTGACACTCCTCTATCTCTAGGACCTTGCAAACCCTAGCCTTTGCATCCAGTTAGAGAGAGTCTTACATTTTTGCATCGAGAGGGATTTTGGAGAATTTTTCATTGTTTTAATAATTGGATAGGAGCAATACTCCCATACGAGTAGTACTTATAAGGGAAAAAAATTGATCTCTGTCAATACCATTATAAGAGACATATCTTAAACTATTATTGGTGTTATGTTAACCACTTGGATCTTCCTCTCAAGTAACCATTTTTCATGTGGTCCCAATAGTACATTGATTTGGGGTAATGTATACATAATCCTTTCAAGCTATTTATTGCACTGAGTTAAAGGGAAACCCCTTCCTCAAAATATTTCTAGTTTAGTGGCTTAAAATTACAACATACATGAATAACTTATAACAAACCTGGCCCACTTAACACCAAGGTCTAGATAGCAATATTGTTGGCATTGAGCCTATAGTTAACATTATGAACGAAAAATGAAATCATAAAGAAATTTCTTGAAAATGTTAGGTAACTACTTGAATCTCAAGGTAATGGATCCAAACAAGGAGGAATTTACTCAATAATCATCAAATGCACTTTGAGGATCACAATTCATGACATCATTTTCCAAACATAAACACAAAAAAAATTTATGGGTTTGATACTTTAAGGTGAGCTATCCAAATGGATCATTATTTCTCTTTCTATGAAATTATTGATGGCCTACACAAATTACATGCCACGGTCTTCTATTTAGATGTTGAACATTGTAGTTATGGAAATGTTATATGAAGGCTTATACATACCACATTTCATATGCTTATTTTGTGCAAGTAGGTTATGCTTGTTTTGAACATGACACTTACCATTTGGTATTCTTGAAAACATTATACCAAATAGCCATAGTTAAGGAATATATTACCTCCTTTGAGCAATTAGGAATTCGTAGAAAGTGTCAATCTAATCTATTTTTTTTATGTTTGGTAAGTGGTCTCAAGGAAAAAAATTAAAGCACACCTCATGATGCACTTCCTGCAAACATGTTTGGGAGTTTCTGATAGAGCTAAAAAAGGTAAGGTGACGATAAATGTCTAAACCATTAGACCTTTATTCACCACTTTCTCTACCCCTCTTATAGAAAACATGTCGAACTCATCCAACTAATAACTAATCCAAATTTACAAGTTATCTCCCAAAGAGATGATACATCATCAACACCTCCATCTTTTCCATAATTATGATTAGTGGCATTTCAAAGGGAATAAATGTAAAGAATAGAAATTAGTTCAAATGGATGTATCTCCACATGTCTACTTAGAGGATATTCTTGTTGAAGATACTCCTCAACAAGCTTTGGAAGACACCTCCCCATGGAAGATGACTTCCCATTTGAAATCCCCTAGGAACCCCAAATTTCCCTCCATGCCCATTAGGTTTCTCGACACCCAAAACCTTGAAATTGATTGGCTACTTAAAACATCATAAAGAGATTGTGTTGATTGACAATGCCAACAAGCACAACTTTATCCATAGAAAAGTGGCACAAGACACTCATTTATATGTACATCACATATCTAATTTTTAAATTATGATTTCCAATGGTGATACGATGAAAAGTGGAGCTAATATGAATATGTGAAACTACAACTTGGGGATTATGACATCAAAACTCGCGTGTTTTTATTGAAATGGATGTTTGTGATATAATTCTTTGGGTAAAATGATTATGCACTTTGGGACTAGTTACCATGGGTTTCAAAGAATTATACATGAACTTCATGTGTTAAGGAGAAAAGCATACCCTCAATGGAATTACATCCAATTCCCCTAAAATTATCACTTATCATTGTATAAAAAAAAATTGAAGAAAGGCCACTATAGTTTTATTACTGTACTTCAATGCCATACAAGTAGTTGATATTAAACTACAAGAGATCCACCCTAAATTGTAGTGTTTCTCTTCGAGCATTAATAGGTATTTGAATAGCACAAGGTTTACCACCCTCATATGGATAAAATGACCATGGTATTCCCTTTATTCCAAATAGTAATACATCAAGTGTGTGTCCTTATCAACAACCTTTTACATACAAACATGAAATTGAAAATATCATTCAATAATTGTTGGAGGTAGGAGTCATATATCCCAATACTAGCCCTTACTCGTCACTAGTGGTTATTGTATTAAGGAATTAATGTACTTGGAAAATGTATCTTAATATCCAAGATTTCACTAATTGGACCATCAAAGAAAAATTTCTTGTCCAGAATATTGATGACGTCTTGGATGAACTTCATGGACCCAAGTTTTTCACTAAAGTTTACCTTTATTCTGGCTACCACTAGATTCGGGTAAAAGAGCAATACATCCCTAAGAGAAAATTTCTATAAAAATGAATTTCATTATGAGACTCTAGTGTTTCCTTGAAGCCTTTGCAATGCTTTGTTAACATTCTAGAGCCTCATGAACAAGTTCTTTCAAACATTCCTACAATTTTCTTCTAACATTTATTTGATGATATTGATCTACAACAACATATGGGAATGTCACATAGAGCATGTTGATAAAGCCTTTCAAATCCTATAGAACCACTAGCTATTTGTAAAATTATGAAATGTACATTTGGGACTTTATTGGTTGAATAACCGGGCTACAATGTAAGGCGGGAGAGACTACAAGATGATCCCAAGAAAGTCACAACTATGCACGATTGGTTGCATCCCAAAATCCTGAAGATATTATATGGATTCTTAGGACTTACAAATTATTGCAGGAAGTTTGTGAAATGGAAAGAAAAATTATTTCTCCCTTAACCTCACCATTGAAAAATAGTGCCTTTGTTTGGAATGAGGTCACTAAACAAGCTTTCTCAACTTTAAAGATGCCATGTTTTATGAAATCAGCTCACAAATAGATAGATCAACGACTTAAAAATTATCCTCCTCAAGGGGGAAACCTCCTTTACATTACATAAATGAACAATTCTTCGATTTTTCAAATGAAAAAACCTCCTTTCTATATATAGGAGTCTAAGGGGTCACAATATAATCAGAGCCAACATAACAATAATAATATAAGGGCACAACAATAACAATAGTGGGCTTCTATGGGGCACAATAATAACAATATGGGGACTACATGGGCACAACAATAACAATAAGGGGGCTACATTGACAATAACAATGAGGGAATACACTAGTATTATAGGGACCTAACATTCCCCTCTCCTTCAAAAAAGTGTTGTCCTCAACGCTTGAGTATTTTTGGGTACTTTTGTATAAAATTCTCATCCTCCCATGTGGAATCTTCAGCGGGTAAGTTCTTCCACTTGATGAGATACTCTGAAATTGATCGATTTTGTAGTTGTCGAGTTCTTGTTTCTGTGACTGCTTCAAGATCCAATATGATTTTTCTCATCAAGTTCTCACAATATTGTTTGAACTGGGAGATTTTCACCTATAACCTTCTTTAAGCATGAAACATGGAAAACTAGGTGCACTCGGGAAGATGCAGGAAGCTCCAATTTGTATGCCATACTACCAATCATTTGCAACACCTTGTAAGGACCATAATACTTTGGTGATAATTTATTATCCTTCTTAGCTTGCTTGAGGGACATTTTTATGTATGGTTGTAGCTATAAAAATACCCAGTCGCCTACATCAAAACTTATTTTGATGCGATGTTGATATGTTTGTTGTTTCATTCTATTCTGCGACAAAGTGAGGTTATCATTTAAGAGTTGGAGAACTTGTTGTTGATGCTCGATGTGATCTTCCACTGCTTGAACCTTATAATTTTCTCTTAAAAATGATGTGATGGACGGTGGATTATATCCATAAAGTGCCATAAATGGGGTCATTTTTCCACAGTATGGAAAGAAGTGTTATACCAACATTCAGCCAAAGGTAACCTCTTGTCCCATTGTGTTTGTTTATCATATACAAAGCAATGAAGATATCTTTCCAAAAATTTGTTCACTATCTCAGTTTTCCCATCAGATTGAGGACGATAAGATGAGCTATGAGCTAATTGAGTACCAAGACAAGAAAATAATTCCATCCAAAAATTTCCAGTGAAAATGGGATCTCTATCACTTACAATAATATTTGGGTTTCCATGTAGCTTTTGAATTGTTTCCATAAATGTCGTAGCAACTATATTGGCTTTAAATGGATGAGATAATTCACAAAAGTGTTCATACTTGGTAAGTCTATTAACTACCACCATTATGACACTCTTTCCTTCGGACTTGGGTAAACCTGTGATAAATTCCATTCAAACCTCCTCCCAATGTTGACTTGGAACGGATAAAGGTTGTAACAGACCCGGGGTCTTAATTGTCTCAACTTTATTTTGTTGGAAAACCAAACATTTCGCCACAAACTTTTGAATATCATATTTAAGGCCATCCCAAAAAAATTCCTTCTTAACCCTGTGGTAAGTTTTTAAAAATCCTGAGTGCCCTCCAAAGGGAGAGGTGCGCAATTCTAGAAGATTTTTTGTTTGAGTTGGGAATTCTTACAAAGGTATAAGCGATATTTGTACCATAATGAATCATTTTTCCAGCTAAATGTATCAGATGTACTGGGATCTTGCTTAAACTTTTGAATGAGTGCCCACACTTCTTCATCATTCTTCCATTCATCCATTGCTTTGATTATCCAATCTAGTTGGATAATATAAATGGCACAAAGAAATGCTTCCACATCCTCATCCTTTCTTGAGAGTGAATCTTCAACAACATTTTGCTTCCATTTTTTGTAGATGATTTCAAAGTCATAACCCAAAATCTTTGTGACCCATTTTTGCTGCTCTTTTGAAGATAATATTTGTTCTAAAATTCATTTAAGACTATCTTGATTCATTTTTACCTTGAAGTGTCCTCCCATTAGGTAAGATCGTGAGTTCTTAAGTGCATGTAGTATTGCCAGCATTTCCTTCTCATAAATAGCTTTGTGTCAATACTTTCCTTTGATTGGATAAATTTAAAAAGAAATGGGTCTTCCCTCTTGCATTCAAACAACACTAATTCCATTTCCTGAGGCATCACATTCCACAATAAAGGTTTTTTTGAAGTCTGGCATAGCTAAGACCGGTACTAAGCACATTGCCTCTTTAAGATGTTCAAAGGCCTTAGTTGCTTCTGAAGTCCAAGAAAATGCATCTTTCTTCATTAATGTTGTTAGAGGTGCTACTATTCTCCCATAATTATTAATAAACTTGCGATAATACCTTGTCAACTCAAGAAATCCTCGTAGATGCTTTATGGATGTGTGCATTTTCCATTCCTTAATCGCTTTAATTTTGTTAGGATCTACCTTAACACCCTCATGAGATACCTTATGACCCAAATATTCCACCCCATGTACTCCAAAGAAACATTTGGAGGTTTTTTCGTATAATTATTTCTCCTCCAATAGTTTGAGAGCCCTGTCAACCTATTGAACATGATCCTTCCAAGGCTTGTTGTAGATTAGTATATCATCAAAAAATATTAACACAAATTTTCCAAGGAATGGTTTGAAAATGGAATTCATCAAACCTTGAAATGTAGAAGGTGCATTGGTAAGGCCAAAAGGCATTACCAAAAATTCATAATGACCCTCATGAGTTCTAAATGTTGTTTTCAAAATGTCTTTGGTCTTCATTCTTATTTGATGATATCCTGAATGAAGATCCAACTTGGTGAAGTAAATTGCTCCATGTAATTCATCCAATAATTCATCAATGACATGAATGGGAAATTTATCTTTAATAGTGAGCTTGTTGAGCTCCCTATAATCCCGATACATGCACTCTGATCCAAACTTCTTATGCACCAATACTAATGGAGCAGAGAAATAACTTTGATTAGGCTGAATTATACCAGCCTCTAGCATTTCTACAGCCATACGTTCAATTTCACTCTTTTGGGCATAGGGATATTTGTAAGGCCTGATGTTTTCAGGAACACTTCCTATAATCAAATGAATAGCATGATCATAATCATGAATAGGTGGGAGGCCTTTGGGACCTTAAATACCTTGGAATGATTCTCCAAGACCTTTTGGAGATCTGGAGAAATAGATGATTTCGATGTTTGAACCTCTAGTGAACATAATTGTGCAATTACACCCCATTGTTCTTTCTTTAGAAGCTTTGTCATGCCATTAGAGCTTATTATCTTTCATGGTTTCCCTACGATACCCCTTAATTCAACTTTCTTTCTTTCCCAAAAAAATCAAGAAAAGTTATTGAAAATTAAAAGCTATCATACCCAAAGATTGTAACCATTGGACTCCTAGTACAACATCAGCACCACCCATTGGAATGGAGAGCATTGGACTATTCAATACATATCTCCCCATGGCTATCTTGATATTATGGCACTTTCTAGAGAACTTTATAGTTCGTCAATTTGCAAAGGTCACTTGACTCTCTAGTGCTAGGTATAAGAAGCAATTCAATTCCTTGGTTATCTTACAATGAATAAAATTATGGGTACTACTCGAATCAATTAGCACTATTACATTTTTCTTCTTGATATGTCCTTCTATCTTGAGAGTTTGACGAGTGGTAATTCCTACCAATGCATTACAAGATATGGTCAGATTCATTTCTTCTTTCTCTAGGGTTGGTTCTTGGTGTACATCCTCTTGTTTTGAAGTTTCCTGTTCCTTTTCTTCCTCCTCTTCCTCCTCTTCACAATCTATGTAAAATAATTTCTTCTCAGCACACTTATCACTGTTGGGCCGTGCAACAGGTATAAATTTACCCTTAATTACATTACCTTTTTTCTCCTTTTTATGCATTTGTGCCATGATGTAATAAGGTTTGGATAGAATTTCGATAAGCAGTGAATGAAACTGCTTTTGATACGATTTGGCTATTAAAACTAACCTTCGTTGTTTTTATGCAGAAATTAGTAAATGGAACAGCTGTTGTTCAAACTATTGAACGACAAAGGCTAAACAAGGAGAAAAGAGTGTGTCTTGTGTAGTCAAATCAAGATGTGAATCAAGAGGATCAGTGCAAGATAGAAGACTGTTTGATAATAGCATTTAGTTGTGAATTCCTCAGGATCTCTTGATCTTGAGGAATCACATTTATCTATTTTCCTCTTTGACTATCAGAGGGGAAAGACGAATATAATAGAGCTAAACTTTCGTCTTTTACTTCAATTGTAATTCTGAGATACAGAGTGTTATTCTGAGGAACACCTCGTGTTGTAATGACATTTGGATTTGATGAATAATATATAATTTGTGTTGTTGTTCATTCACGATATTCTGAAGTAAATAATCAATAATCACTGGCGTCTTGGGCCCGATCACTGGTGGATTTCACTGCTGTTCCTTGTTTTATAGTTTACCTTTCTTTTACTACAAGTTTAAGTACTATGTTTTATAGCTTTATGATTGATTTACTTTCACTAGTGTTGAGTTTGTGTATTCACTGCATTAATTCTTAGTTCTGTTGATTGGCTTCATTTATTTATGTCGTGGATTGATTTGATTGTTAGATAAGAATCATTTCTTGTTAATTGAAAGCTAGAGTTTTATTGATAATATTAGGTGTATTACTTTTATGCATAAGTATAGATTCAGCTGAAAGAGCTCTGTTATCGCTACGGTGCACTCAGTTGATGTAATTGCAGTTAGAACTTTCAATTAATATTGAGTTTTGGTTTTGATTAAGATTGAGCTTTGATGTTTGAATAAGTTAATTTCCTTAAAGTTACAAGTTGGTAGTTTATGGTTTGATCCGTTTAATCTTGTATTGAAATCAATAAGTTATTTTAAAGAATTACTCTCTGTAGATTCAATGATTTACATCACTTGCACATATTGTGTACACTCTTGAAACAAAAAGACTTACCCAGGTTGATAATTAATGTGAGGCATTTAAGAGTTCTAAAAGACACCTTATTTGCGCCCAACATTTTGGCGTTGTTGCCAGGGAGAGTGTTTCCATTTCACAAAAGGTGATGTGTGTTTTATGTTTGTGTGCTGTGAAAGAACTGGGTATTAAAAATAGAAGGTAAGAACCTGTGTACGAGTAAGTAAAGTGCTTGCTCCCTCGCCCGCTTTTCAGCACAATTGCGTAGGAATAGATGTTTGATGTTTGTTTGTTGTGAAAGAACTGGGTATTAAAAATGGAAGGTAAGAACCTGCGTATGAGTAAGTAAAGTGCTTGCTCCCTTGCCCGCTTTTCAGCAAAATTGCGTAGGAATTAAAGTAGAAATAAATGTTTGAATTTTTGAGTGAATGACTAAGAAGAAAAGAGTAGAAAAAGATTTAATTCCTCTGCCCAGATCTGAAAAATATAAGGGATCGGTGCCCCTTGGACGATCAACCTTCATCAACAAAATCATAAGGAAAGTTGAGTCTCAGTCATCAGTAGGACCCCGAATCGTTTCTACAATAAATCCTACTATAACCCTTCAGGCTGCAGGATCACCATCTGCAGCTAATGCTGAGATTCACATCAAGACTAAGGGATCTGAACAGAGTTTTCAGAACATTGAAAATCTACAGTTTAGCCCTTTACAAGAAGGGAATTCTTGCAACCTCCATGAAGAGGAAGGAGAAACAGGTAGTGCTGAAAAGATTAATTTATTAGAACCCAAAACGCCTGAAGTAGTAGTTGAACATAGGACACCCAGTATTCTAGACCAAGGTAGTGCTATTAAAATCATTTTAAAAGTATCTTCTAGCTCCCCCAGAAACAGAGCTCCAACTCCAAAAATCCCTGAAGAATATTGGCATACTTTTGACCAAATCGCCAATAATCTGCGACAGCCTCAAACCTCTACATTACAATACCCTATTGTTGATATAGTTGTCAATGCTCCCATGAAAGCCATTCCATTATAGAATATTCCTACCTTCCATGGGCTAACTTCAAAGGATCCTAACGCATTCCTTCTCGAATTCGATGTTTTATGTAGGGGATATGATTACACTACCGACCCCCAAAAGCTAAAACTATTCCCCTCTACTCTGAAGGGAGCAGCTCTGCATTGGTTTACAGGGCTTGGTGGAGGTACTATTAATGACTGGGACCAAATGAAAAAATCCTTTCTAAAAAATTACCAAGATTATTGCCGAACTAGAGAACTAAAGGATGAAATCTTTCAAATGGTAGCTAAAACTAATGAGACTCTTGAAGAATATGTAGAACGCTTTCAATATAATCTTCAAAGATCTCCTTATGCAAATTTGCCTCCTGAAGTTCTTAAAACTATGATGATCAAAGGTATGAAATACCAGTGGGTAGAAACATTAAATTTAATGGGGAAGGGTGATATATCAAGAGGATTATGACAATATTATACAATTTTGTATCAAATGTTCCAGAGGCAGTACAAGGCTGAAACCAACTGGACGTGATGCGATCACTAGAGACAACAAAGCCTCAGGAGGAAGCATTACACGAGTTGAAATCGGCAATCTACTGGAAGATTTCAAGACTGATATCCTGGGGACCCTGACCACACAATTGGATATCATGCAAGCCAAACAAAAGCAGGTCGAAGCAGAATAGAATTTGGCTATTTTTTGTCCACGCTGCAGAAAGAAACACAATCATAGAGAATTTCCATTAGATACGATACAAACATGCACCATTTGCACTAAGGATCACACTACGGAAAGTTTCCCATCACTTCCTGGATTAAAGGCAGTCTTCAAGGAAGCAGAAGAGGAAGTGGAACCAGTATATCTGATGAACGAGTGTCGTTAATGGAAAACACGTCCGACAGGTATGCCTATAGAACCATCTTCGTTCTTTCCTTCTTCGCAATTTAGTCCTCAACAGTATTTAGGAGTAGCATGGCAGAACGAGCCACCTTTCTCTACTTGGCCACCTCAAGCATTTTCTATGCCACCATGGCCTAACCAATCAAATCCAAATAATAATTGACCAAATTCCTCTTACCCTCCACCTTTCTGGAAAAACACCCCCTATTCCTCTCAATGGTCTCCTTCTACCTCGCAAAATCAGAATTGGAAACCAAATTGGCAACGATCCGCAAACCATCCTATGGGAACAGTTCCTCTGCCTCAACCAACCTTACCAGTACCTTACAGATTGTAGCAAAATCCTCAACCTAATATACGACGCAACTCCCAGATCAACCCAACCTAAATCCTAACAATAGACCAATCCAGTCAATCCAAATTATTGAGAGTCTGTACCCTGAAGTTGAGATGAGAGAATGTAATGAAGTTAAGTTATCATATGGACACGTAATTGCTCCAAATGAGGACAAAAATCTGCAACTTGAAGTTAAATAAACATATCTGAATAAGCCTTAAACTATAGATGACCAGCAAATAAAACAAGGAGGAGATATAGTCAAGCAGAAAGATCTCGAGCAAGTTATAATTACTTATCCCCCGTTCCCAGAAAGATTGATAATACCTCGACCTATTGAATATCCCGACTTTGATCTTCTAGGTGAACTCAAAAATATCTGTATAAAAATACCCCTCCTCTAGGCCATTCAAGACATTCTGATATATGCTAAAACCATTAAAGAATTGTGTGCAAAGAAGTCTGTGAGGAAAACAAAAATAACACCAATTGTCCATGTCATCGAAACTTTGTCTGATTTATTACTAGGCAAAGAGACACCTGTAAAATACGAAGACCTAGGAAATCCCATTGTCACAGTACAAATAAATGGCCGCTCTTTTCCCAATGCTTTAGTTGACTTAGGGGCAGCCATTAACATTCTTACAATAGAAACTTGCGAAGTGCTTGGCATCATAACCTTAGAACCAACCACTACCTTGCTGGAACTAGTTGACTGTTTAGTAATTCAGCCAGAAGGAACATTACAAGATGTGATGTTTTCTGTGGACTCTTGGGAATATCCAGCAAATTTTTTTATTATTAACCCCAGAAATCAGCTAGATGGACATCCCTTAATACTGGGAAGGCCTTGGCTAACCATAGCCGATGCTTATATAGGTTGCCAAACAGGCAGTATGACCATAACCAGAGGGAATGATGTAAAGAATCTAGCTTTATACCCTCCTGCTCAGCCAAGCCTAACCATTGTAAAAACTAGGAAACAACCAACAGCATGTTTAAAAGAAAATATTTGTTCACCATTGACTATGGCATATGCGCTTGAATTCAAAAACCAAACAGACGATGATATCATTAACACCTTTATCAATCGCTCTGTTGCAGTGTATAATTTGAGATGTCACATGATTGAAGCAGTCCTTGACAATGAGATTGAAGAATATTCCTTGAGAGACATTAATGACCAACCAATACCAACAACCATTGTCTATAATAGCAAGCCTATTGAAATCGAGCAAGGGAAAATCTTGAACATTAACAGTGATCTGAGTAATGACCAGCAACAGAAACTTATCCAAGTCCTTAGGAAATATAAAGGGGATTTTTCATGGGATTACCCAGACATGAAAGGGATTGACCCTCAGTTATGTATGCACCACATCTACACTGAAAAAGATGCAAGACCCATTCGACAGCCACAATGTAGATTAAATCCTCATCTAAAGGATATTGTGAAAGAAGAGCTTCAAAAACTGTTAGATGTGAATTTTATTTATCCTATATCTAACAGTAAATGGGTTTCTCCATTAGTAGTTGTCCCCAAAAAGAATGGAAAATGGTGGATATGTGTTGACTATAGAGAACTCAACAAAGCAACACAAAAAGACCATTTTCCCCTTCCATTTATCGACCAAGTCCTAGACACACTAGCAGGAAATAAATTCTTCTCTTTCCTAGATGGCTTCAGTGGCTACAACCAAATTCAAATTGCCCCTGAAGACCAGGATAAAACTACTTTCACCTACCCCTGGGGAACATTTTCTTATAGAGTATTGCCTTTTGGATTGTGCAATGCACCTGCTACATTCCAAAGAGCCATACTTAGTATTTTTTCAGACTTGATAGATGAAGGATTGGAGGTGTACATGGATTATTTCACACCCTATGGAGATGACTTTGATCAGGCATTACAAACATTGGAGAAAGTCCTAGAACGGTGTATTGCTACTAGATTATGCTTAAGTCATGAGAAATGTCGTATGATGATGACAGAAGGCCTGATTCTAGGTCATTACATTTCAGCAGCTAGAATTCAAGTAGATCCAGCAAAGATATAGGCAATCCTCTTATTAGATACTCCCTGCACTCAAACAGAGGTACGTAGTTTTTTGGGGTTTGCTGGATATTATCGTAGATTTATAAAGAACTTTTTGCAAATTACTACACCTTTATATGCCTTGACAGGAAATGTTGATTTTATATGGACTGATAAATGTGACACCACCTTCACAGATCTAAAATAGTTAGTATCAATAGCACCATTATTACGAGGTCCGAATTGTTGAAAATGCAACAAGATGATGGAGCTTAGTGGAAAGGAGTCGCCTTCACTAAGTGGGCCTGCAGGCTATTTTTGGCACAAAGTCTATTTTTAGACTATGTCTATTTTTAGACATATGGATCATGGTCTATGAGTTGCAGGATGTTGTTTATGGATGATTGGTCATGTTGGGAAAAATTATATGGACTTCTATTTTTGGTTCACAGCGGAGTGATCAGAGTCTATTTTTTGACTGCCAGGCTAAAAATAGAAACAGTCAAATATTATTAGCCCTTAGTAATATTTGGACTCTAAACATTATCTTATTCTCTTGGAGCACTTCAGTTCGAGCTATGGATGTGGCACATGCAGCTGACAGAAGGAATCACGTGGTTTCTTATTTGTTAGTTGAGCTATTGCATGGAGGACTTCAGTTAGAACTCATGCATGTGAGTTCTGTGGAGTTGGATGTGGAGTTGATGGAGTTATGTTCAGTTTGACTTAGTTGAACTAGTTGTATTTAGTATAACTAAAGAATACACTAGTGATGAGTTGTGTGAATTGATTTTTAATTAATTTACTAATTATTAACTCATAAAGCAACTAAAGAATACATCAGTTAACTCAATGCATGGACAGTTCAACAGAGACAGGTGTTAGAGGTAAGTGAAAAGGTGAGTTGTGACTATCAGTTGTGAATGAGATTTGCACATGCATGGATTGAGTTATGCCAATGAGGACTGCGTAGTGTGGGCCAATACCAAGGCAATTGTAGCTTGTGCTCACGTGATTTTCACTTTGGATTGTGCAGTGGAGGCAGGCAAAGCAGCAGAGGAGATTTGAACCTGTGACTTGTTCGGATCTGAGCTAGTTTTCTGTGTAACAGGTGGAGATAGTACTGAGTACTTGTGAGGAGTATTGTACTATGTATTGTTACATGTTCTCAATCATTATAATATACAGATAGCGTGCGGTTTTCAGCTGTATGCTTTTCCCGGGTTACATACTGTGTTAATGTGTGCATGCGATTGATGTTTCATTGTTTTTGATGCTGCTAAATTGATGATCAATGTAGAGGAGGTTATGTATTATGCATGTATTCTGCAATAGGGTATAATCGGGATAATCTTTGTGAATAAGTGTTTATTATTCAAAATTTCTACACGAATTGGGATATACCTTTCCAGATTTCATCAAATGCATCAGATACAGCGATCGGAGCTGTTCTTGGCCAAGAAGAAGACAGTAAACCCTACATTATATATTACATCATCAAAAACTTAACTCCTGCTGAGTTGAATTACATAGTAACAGAAAAGGAGTTTCTAGTTGTTATTTATGCTATCAACAAATTTAGACATTATATAACTGGATACCTTATATTTTTTTACACTGATCACTCTATTGTTAAATATTTAGCCAATAAACCTATTACAAATGGAAGAGTGGCTCATTTGTTACTACTTTTGCAGGAATTTGACATAACTATAAGGGATCGACCAGGGAAGGAGAACCTCATGGCAAACTTCCTCTCCGGAGTGCCAAGAACAGACGATGCAGTGGTGGTAGAGGATCAGTTCCTGGATGAACATGTGTTTGTTGTGGCCGAAAAAACGCCATGGTATGCAAATGTAGTGAATTACTTAGCAGCAGGAAAATTGTCCAAACATCTGACATCCAAAGAAAGGAAATTGATTGTGCAGCGTAGCACTCATTTCTCCTAGATCGGAGGATACCTTTTCCACACGGGAGCTGATATGCACATCCGCAAGTGCATTAGGGAGGACGAAATTTATGATATCTTAAAAGCTTTCCATGATGGACCTTGCGGTGGACACTTTGTAGACCGCAGCATTGGACATAAAATTCTACAGATGGGCTACTACTGGCCCACTATTTTTAAATATGCTAAGAAATTTGTCCAAGCATGTGATAGTTGCCAAAGGATGGGTCGCCCTGGCCAATCTGATGAAATGCCCCTGCATCCACAGCTAGTGATAGAACCCTTTGAGTGTTGGGCATTATATTTCATTGGGCCGATCAAACCATCATCCAATCAGAAATTGTATATATTGGTTGCAACAAAATACATAACTAAGTGGGTGGAAGCAGTAGCATTACCAAGAGAAACAGAGGAAACTGTTATTAATTTTATTTTCGAAATTTTTGTGCGGTATGGCTTACCCAGAGAAGTAATTACTGATGGGGGACCACAATTCATGGGTCACGAGATTACTGCTACACTAAAAAACAATCACATCACACACAAAATTACTTCTCCATATCACCTGCAGGCGGACGGGCAGGTCGAGAGCACCAACAAAGTTATCGAAGCTATTCTAATAGAGACAGTCTCATCACATTGACGAGACTAGACTGCTCAACTTTTAGAGGCCTTGTGGCCATATCGTACAACTTGGAGAAACACTACTGGATACTCACCGTATCAACTGGTATTTGGTAAGGAACCCATTTTTCCCATATAATTTGAGATACAAACACTAAAGACAACCCAGGAGATAGGACTGGATTTAACTGAAGCCCAGGTTAATAGGTTATAGCAGATGAACGAATTAGATGAAACTCGGCTACTAGCTCTACAGTGTACGACACTTATTCAACAGCAAAGAGCCAATGGCATGATGCCCTGATTAAGAAAAATACATTTCATGAGGGCGATTGGGCACTTCTTTATGATTCCAGGTTCCAAGACTTCCTTGGCAAACTGCAGACTATATGGTTAGGTACCTATGAAATAAAGCAAGTACACGACAATGGCACTCTTACATTGGCCACCATTGATGGGTCTAATTCTTCTTTTAAAGTAAATGGGCATCGGGTGCACCTCTATAAAAAGACACTTACCAAAGAATCTTTCTATCAGCAGATGCGTGGGACCCCACCATGCAAGTTTTAGCTGCAAAAGGAAATCCTTCGGCAGCTTCATATTTATAAATTTTATTTCTTCTCTGTAAAATATGTTAATATGATTGCTAATTTGATTTTCTTTTCTTTATTTTTTTCGTTCTTTTTCTTTGCTTGTTTTTCTATTCAATTTATTGAACAGCTACTGTTCAATATATTTAACAGCACTTTCTTTCTTTTTGTCGTTTTGTTGTTCATTTAATTGAACAGCTGTTGTTCAATCTATTGAACAACACTTTCTTGCTTTTTGTCATTTTGTTGTTCATTTAATTGAACAGTTGTTTTTCTATCTATTGAACAACACTTTCTTGTTTTTTGTCATTTTGTTGTTCAATTAATTAAACAGCTGTTGTTTAAACTATTGAACAGCACTTTCTCTATTTTTGTTGTTTAGTTGTTCAGATAATTGAACAGTTGTTGTTCAATCTATTGAACAGTTGTCATTCAATCTATTAAACAACACTTTCTTTTCTTTGTGTTGTTTTGTTGTTCAATTTATTGAACAGCTATTGTTCAATTTAGTGAACCGTTGTCATTCAATCTATTTAACAACACTTTCTTTCTTTCCGTCATTTTGTTGTTCAATCTATTGAACAACACTTCTTTTTTCGTTGTTTTGTTGTTCAGTTAATTGAACAGCTGTCATTCAATCAATTGAACAGTTGTTGTTCAATCAATTGAACAGTTGTTGTTCAATCAATTGAACAGTTGTTGTTCAATCAATTGAACAGTTGTTGCTCAATCTATTGAATAGCACTTTCTTTCTTTTCGATTGTTTTGTTTTTCAATCTATTGAATAGCACTTCTTTTCTTTTTGCGTGGTTTTCTTGTTCGTTTAATTGAACAGTTGTTGTTCAATCTATTGAACAGCTACTGTTCAATCTATTGAACAGCACTTTTTTTCTTTTTGTGTTCTTTTTTTGTTCATTTAATTGAACAGTTGTTGTTCAATCTGTTAACACCCAGGTTGTTCCCTTTGACTCCCAAGGGAATACGGCCGGGGTAACCACTAACCAATCTTTGGATTACAGCTTCTAGCCAAACTGTAATCAGAGAGGGCTCTCTCTTTATGGTTTGTCTCTGTTTTGAGAAGAATTTTAGGCTAGCTATGATGCTCAAGGTTTGTTTTTGGACTTGGTTGGGTGATGGTTTCAATCAAGATATATATGTGTTCACTAATATGTTCTAGGCCATTGGGCATGGAGTCAGTGGTCCTTTAGTAGTTTGGTGTGCTGTGTTGATACAGTAGTGATGCTGCAGAGCTGGATAAGTGTCTGAGAAGCAATGCTTTGAAATTGTGATTAAGTGTGATGTGTCCAGTTCATGAAAGGCAGTTAAGAATCTTCCAATAAACTGATATGCAAAAGAAGTGAGAATATTATTTAGAAGCAATGAAGAATTTCTAGACAACATTCACATTATAGAATTAATGAAAAACATGAGAATTTAAGAATTCATGTCCATAGTTAATTCTGAAGAAAATGTTTACAGCAATAAAAGATTAAGCACAGGGTGTAACCAAACATATCATGCACTATCCCTTTTCTCTATTGCTAGATTAGTGAAACATGAGCATGATTTAGCAACATAAGAAGACAAAACAAAGATTAAGGAAAACTTATTATTTCATCAGACAGCACAAGAATTCTGCAACAGCACGTATGTCATCAGCAAGACATCAAAGTTCCAGGAAATCACTGAGCTGGTCCAGCCCTTTGTATTAGATAATCTGAAAGTGTACAATAGATTTGCCTCAGAGTGAAAATCACCAACCCCTTATGCATTGCTAAGGGGGGTTTATATACAAAATTTACATAAGAAAAATATCAAAGAAATGAGTTAATGGCTCATTGATGTTATGCCAACTCCTGGAGCCTCGTAGCTGAGAAAGTTAATGTTGTAATAACTTCTTCAGTGCTTTAGTTGTCCAAAATAGTCAGAAACTGTTGACTTGGTGGCTGTTGGAGTCGGTTGAGGGTACGCTGTCCAAAATTTGCGTATCTTCTTATCCTTTGGGCTAGCTGTCGTTCTCCATGTGCTTAGTCACCTTTCAGCTACCTTAAATGCTAACTTTATTCTGCTTTTTGTCTTCTAGTGAGTTGGAGCTGGCAGTGACCGAGCAATTGAGGCTACAGTGGCAAAATTTGAAGCATTTCCTGCCACCAATCTTCCTTAGGCATTTGATGTCTTCGAATCTTTATCAAAGTTTCGTCGGCCTCTGTATATCTGTAAAAGTTTGGAGGAATTTCAAAAAGGTGATTTACCTCATTTTCAATAAAAAACAGGCCTTCAAGTTTATCGTATAGGCTCTGTCCTGTTGGAGGCCCAGTTTCCTCAGATGTACTACCAGATGCAGTGATTTGATTTTCAATATAAGTTGCCATCATGTTGGTAAATTGATCTCGGGAGATCAGTCTTCCTGCACCGCTTAGCAGGCTGGGCAGTCCCTTTGCTTGCAGTACTGCCATTTTGACTTTATACTCCTCCACATCAGCCTGTATTTCGTAGCACTTCCTCTCCACAGTTTGTACATAATTTCTGAGAGTTAGCACCTTTTTAGCTGTGAGGACAGCCTCTATTCTATTGACAATGCCGATGGCTGCCAGTTCCTCCTTTTCTTGCCTGTTCAAAAAATCTATCATTCTGTTTGCCTGTTCAGGTTTGTCTCCCAGTACTGCCTTGGCCCTCTGAATTTCTGTCTGTGCTTGGCCAATTAAATCCATCTGCTCATGTATAGTTTTGATTGACCTCCATTGTTGAGTGATGGATTGGCCAATTTTGGCCCATAGAATTCTTTTTATCTCAGCCATGGCACTCTCCAGATTTAGCTCTTTCTCTAAGGCCTTTATCTTTTCTTTTAGGGCCTTTATTTCTCTACCTTGCTCTGCTACAGTCACTTTTGATTTATCATACTTGGCATCCAGTTCTGCCAATTTTTCCTTGGCCTTTTTTATCTCATTTGCCTGGAGCTCCATTTCTTTGATGGCCTTAGTCAATTCTTCTACGCTTGTGCTGGAATCTGGAGCTGTTGTTGTTGCTGTTGCTTCTGTTGTGGGGGCCACTGCTGCCTCTGTAGTTGTTGTTGTTGTTGAAGTAGTTGGAGGAGCTTGGGATGTAGATTCTCCCTGCTTGTCTTGTAATGCTCCTTCAATCTCTTTCTCCAAATCGAGGACCTTTTGGTTTAGCTGCATTATGAGGTCCAGTTGCTCATCGACCTGCTTTTCCTTTTGTAACTCTGCTGTTTGAGGGTGCTCTGTGGGTAGCAGCTTCAACCTCTTCTTTAATGCATTGAGGTCATATTCTTTTTTCTTCATAAGGGCCTTTACACCCTTTGGATCGCTAGGATCATGTCCTAGGTCGATAATGATGTCCTCAAGTGATTTTATTCTGTTATCTTTGGCTAGGGAGGACATTCTCTCAAAATCCAACTGAGTGTTGGTATTCTTCAGTGACTCTTTTAGTTCATGGGCCATGGTTGCCCTGTCCACCAAAGTTGCATAAACCATCTCTCCAGTCTGTTTGTGGAGTTCAATTTGGTCCATGGGATGGATGTCTTTGGCTAGGACCTCCACCCTTGTCTTCACATAATCTGCCCCTGATTTTGGATGGGGCACTGTAGGTTTGAAATGGCTGAGGATCATTTTCTCCTCTTGAATGTCATATACAGACATTAGCATTTCTTTTTGGGCTGGTGTTGCATTAAGAAATTGTTTATAAACTTCCACCCTCAGCAAGTCATTATGTGCCTTAATTTGCTTGAAAGAAGCCTTAGTGCTTTTGGGCTTCTTGCTCTGCTGAGAGGAGGAGGACACCTCCAAACCAAGTTGTAATCCTTGCTCCTGCTGAAAGGAGCTTGTACCTGTATGTTGGCTGCCCTCCCTGTCTTTCCTTGAACTATCAAGGATTTCTTCAGTGATGTCTTCTACCTCTAGGGAGTCAGCTCTTTGCCTTTTGGTCTGGGGTTGTTGGGAGGATCCACTTGCAGGAGTGGACTCTTCTCTATCTCTTTTTGTACCCCTCTCCTCCTGTGCTGGGGTCTGCATAATTGGAGCTATTTGTGGCTCAGTTTGTGGAGGGGGAGTCTGCTCTTGTTGTTGCTCTGGTTGCTGCCCTTGTTGCTGCTCACTTAAAGGGGCAGGTTTTTCTTTCACGGTTTCTTTTTCAGCACCCATTATCCCTTTCCCTTTGTCTGTTCCTGGTGCTGTTGTAGACGGTGCCTGTGTGGCTGGTGCAGTTCTTGAGGCCGAGGTCCCTTCTCCTGCTGAGTGCGGCCGTTTGAAGGGTACCTGCTGCACAGAATCTAGGTCAAGAGTCTTTTCCAGTTCCTTGACATTCTTTAGCATTGTCTCTTCTTCAGTTAATTTTTCAATTAAAGTATCCTGTTGCCATTCTTGTTGGTTGGCATATTTTTCAATGTGTGGATATTTGCAATGCTTATAACCTAGTAGCTTGTACTTGACTCTTCTAGCAGTAATGAAGCCTTCAGGGTCGTAAGGGACCCACCGAAAACTATGTGATAGCTTGTATTTGTTTCTGAGGATTAGGTCAGCATCTTCCCATCCTTATTTTTTATTCATGATGAAGGGGCCCACCTGGTGCTTGAACTTGAGATGGGCTTTCTTTTTGGAGTTGTGAAAGTGAGTGAGGTCAGATTGAATTAACTGCCTATAATACTCCAAGGAAAATATCCTCATAGGCACATATTTTGGGAGCCTGTATGGACAGAGCTCACAGCCATAGACTCTGATGATTGTATGCTCCTCATATAGGTACCAATCACCTATTTTGTAATTCTTGGAGAGCTGCAGGACTTTCTGTATTTCAGTTGATATTCTGGGAGGAGGGGACCTCATCAATAAGCAAGAGATAGGGTATACAAATTGGTCAATAAATTCACAATAAGAATAGGGTGAATTTTGGACTTTGTGATAGACAGATGTCCAGAAGATAACAGATCTTCTTTCCCCTTTATAATCTAGCTTTTTGATATAGCATGGAAAAACCTCCGACTGATAGTACATGAAAAGGTGATAGATATAGGATGAATACTTGAAGACACCCTGTTTGTCTACTTTTCCCAACTGATCATGAATCTTGTTAGCTATGAACTTGGAAAAGTTATATTTGCGGGCAGGGGGTTGGCCTGGGCTGTAAACAGCTAGCAATACCAGCATTGTTTCATCCACATGCTCACTGGTTCTGTATCCCAACACATAAGCAATCATGTCTAGCAACAGTCTGCCTACCTCAGTAAAATAGACATCCAAGTAGGGAGGTGGCCCTGTGGGCTGGCATTCAGGTCTCATAAATGTCCTGGTGACCTTCTGAATATCCTCACTGGTCATCTTGGCACCAGTGTCCAGCAGATAATTCATGGAAAATGGGAACAGCAGCTCAGTCTGATCAAAGCGGAGCATCTTATTGATGGATTCAAGATTAATGTGAAAGAGGATGCTCCGAGATGGAGACTTAATAGCTTTGTGCTGTACATCATAGTTTTCAGCACATAGGCGAATAATCTCAGGAAAGACATTGACAGAGGGGAGACAGTAGTATGGCAGGTTTGACTCCCATATCCCATATGTATCATGACCATTCAGGTAGTCATCTCTTAATTGCCTGAAGGTCTGCAAAAAGTCCCTGTTGCCCACAAAGTCTTCAATGAGGTAGTCCCTGTCAGCAAGAGGCAAGGACTCGAGGTCTTTGTTTGGTGCATTTAAAGGAGAAACACTGAGGGCTGAGGGTGCAGGAGCAGCCATTGTGTAATCTGATTTTGAACAAGGTGAGTGCAATGGTTTGCAAGGTTGTTCAGAGCTTGAGTGACAGGCTCATTGTAGACAATGCTTGAAATCTTCTTCACAGTGGAAAAGGCAGGCTTGGCAGACTTGTTTCTGTTGTTTTTGGTAAATTCACAGGGATTGTGAATTGATGGGGATGATTGCAGAGGGTGAGCTAGCTTCAATTTGGTGACATGCAGCCTTGGGCCTCCACCCGGCAAAAGGGAACAATGTCGGGCAAGTTCAAGGCCGAATTTGTAAATTTCAACCGTGAATTATCATTCTAATACCGAATTCTCGGGGCAAAGGGTAATGCAGGTGGATTTAATGGCAAATTAAGTAGCAGACAGTGTGCAATTTAGGATTTGACCAATGCTTATGGGAGAATTTGCATAAAAATGGCATGCATAGGGGCGAAACAAAGAACTTGCGGTGAATACCTGGAAAAACGCACAGAACGCCTTCGGGCCGAAAAGGGGGAGCTCGCTGCAGCTGAATTGACAAGTTATAGTGGCCTCAACTTCGAATTTGAAGGCTGGGAGGAAATTTCGCGGTGAACAGGTTGACAACGGCTGCGTCTTCTTCGCGCGAAAATGACAACAAACGGCTAGTTCGGGCGTTTTTAACGGCAAATTTGGAAAAAAGGGTCACTGGCGCTTTTTCCGCCAATGACGTCAGGCGGGCCCGGGTACGGAGAGTGACGTGGACGCTGAGGTGTAGGCCAGCGTGGCTGGACACGGTGGCGGGCGGATGCGGTGGCGGGGCTACGTGGAGAGCCACGGGGCGCGGGGGCGGGCGGAGTGACATGACATCATGGTGACGTGGGCGCCGACGTGTGGGAGGGGTGGTATCGGGGAGGCGGTAAGCGGTCTCCCCGCACCACCTTTGGTGATAGGCGGTATCGGGGAGGGGGGCTCCGAACAACCCCAGCGCATGCCACGCGTCCTGGGTACGGCCCCCAATACCGCCCTTCCCCGGACGTTAAAGGGAGGCAGGTCGGGATCTGAGATTGACCGCCCACCGTTGGATCGGGGGCGGCGGACGATCAACGGCTGGCGGGTACTGCCGTCTATCGCACAGCTTTGGGTTGGGCCCCGCCCGACCATTTAAATATTCGATTTAATATTTGGGCGCGGGACTTTGAGTTTTTGCATTTTTGTGGGTTTTTTCGGGTTTTTGGGTTAATCTGTGGGGGAAAAGAGGTTAAAAGGGTTTAAGCAGAGGGAAAGGGGTTTTTTGATGAAACTTTTGAAAAGAGGGGAGGTGAGGGCTTAGGGTGAGATTATTACTCTAACCAGAGGTTAGAGCAATCCCATGACAGGGTTGACCATAGTCCCTGGTGGACTAATGTCTCCCTTAGACAAACTTATTTAGCTATAGTGCTAAAAGGGAGGATATTTATACATTACTTGGGATTTATACACCATGGTGTTATAATAGTAGGGGGAAAGGAAACATAAGGGATTTAGTGTAGATATAGTCGGCAGTTAGTACTGAGGGGAATGAGAATGGGAAATGGTGCTTACTAAGCTTTTTGGAACTCAAACTTAGTTAGGAAGTAGATCAAAATGAAAAGAATTTTTAGACAAGAAATGTGGCTTCTTTTCCAAGAAATAAATCATTTATGACATCAAATTTGTATAAATGAAGAGCACAAGGAGGACTGGTCAGGCAGATCCTGCAATCCTCATGGGAGGTTAGTAAGAAACTTTGAAGGGAAATGAGGGAAGTTAGTGATGATTTTAGCACTTTGCTACTTAGGCCACTGCTCTTGCCTTTTCTGCTGATGGCCCCCTTGATTTACTCCAAGTGATGCACTTGGATTTAACTTTCTGCAACATTCCACTACCTACCCTGCCTATTTCCTAGCATTTTTTGTTACTTCAAGGAGGGTGCACTTGGACTTGCAAACCCCTAGGTGCCTTTTCTTTTGCTTTGGCTTTTCTTTTGATTTTCTATCTAAGGCTATCCTTATTGCTTCCAAGGCCCCAGATTAGACAGTTGGGAACCTTCTTTCTCTACCTAATTACTTTGTCTGCCAAGATTGAACTGTTTGGACAGACTTCTTTCCCTAATTTGTAACAAAAAATTGAAACATGGCCTGACCCAGCTTAAGTTGTTGGATCACCCATTGGGAGATAGGGCAGCATCAATCAAATGAAAATGTGTGTCTTCCATCAGAATATGAGATCTTTGCATCCCCAAAGTAGATCATATTGGCACTTCCCATGCCAATCATGAAAAATGAAACCTATTGGTATAGGTATCTAACACAATCTTTTGAACAACCGCGGTCCAACCCAATTGAACAACAAAATTTTTCTTTTGTGTGATTGCTCTTCGCTTATCTCAGCCCCATTTTTCTTTTGTTTTTCATTTTGTTTTCTTTTCATGGCATGAAGTACACTACTTTTATGAGGACAAAGAATTTATGGATTCTATTGAAAGGAGTTAATACCATTAACGTTATGATCTTTAACAGGACAGCTTCTTGATGATAGATTCTTTTCAAGAAAAGGGACACAGTTATTTATATACTACTTTACTGTATCGTTTTCTGTTGTACATGATACTGATTGATCATCTTAAAAACAACGCTAGTTCCACTCTTCCAGGTTATAATCTTCTTTGTCTGTAACAAATAAAACTATGGGTATGCTTTTTCTATTGATATGTTCAACTCCTTCCACCATCCCTACTCTTAAGGAGTATTGAGCCTCCCTCTATTTATCATAAAAATGTGTAATAACAACAAAATTTTGTCTTCAGATGGAGGATAGGGGGTCTCATTATGAGCCAACCTACCATGTTCATAAGGTTGTAGAAAAGTGACATTCCCACTATGGCCACCACACCAGGGTTATGATCCATTGGATAACCAAAATATCCTTGGAGCAGGAGGTCTCATCACGAGCCGGCCTGATCACTTTTGCTACATCCCAGTGAATGGCAGTATGGTTATCTGGTTACCACTCCAGCACACTGATCTCTTCTGTAGAACAACACTGGAACTCTCCATTTATAAATTGAGGATCTTGGCTCATATGGGTTAAAAAGAAACCCTGTCGAGGCTATGGACGCCTGCTTGCAGCAGAGGCTCTGCTTATGGTATTGAAGTTATATCTTATTGTCAATTACTACTATAATACCCTCTCCTTATTCTTTCTTTTTATCGGAGAAATTATTTCCTTAATTTTTCCTGTTTAGAACCGTTATGCATGAGATACTACTTTTCGATCAATCGTATCATTCTCGGCTAGAATACCGTCAGCAAAGCGTCTTTTTGGCATATTGATGTCCTTTTCTTTTTCGCATAACTTATCATCAATCCCAAGCGTCCTATCTCTTATTCATAACTATATTTACACACTCCGCTCTCATTATAACCATACCTCTTGTCGTCCTATTATTGATATGTGTACTCTACTTCATTTACTTTCGTATTGTTCATTCCCTTGCCTTGTCGTCAGAATAGTACTTTCCCTGTCTACTCGGTCGTAGGCGACCTCTCTTTCTAAGGAGGGGGAAGGATTTCCATTATGCCTTTGCATGCGCTATATTTATTCCGCTTATTGAACTTGATATGTTGCTATGATATCCCATGACCAAATGACATGTGGCAGTATGATAGTCCGGTAATTAATATTATTAATTATCATGGAAATTTCGCTTGACATTATGGAATTTAGTTGTCACGTCTACTTGTTGTTCCATTTTTACCAAAGCAATTATTGTTCTCTGCTACGTTTTCTTTTTGTGTTAATCTTTGAAATTGTAGGGCAAATATAGGAAGAATTCGAGCATTATGGGTGAAAAATCAATTCACTGAGAACCCTTAGTGTTGGAGATTTCTGCCAAAGCCAAGGAAATTCTGGTGCATGTAGGATGGATATCATATTTCACCAGACTTTAGGCCCCTAGCGAAGAAATTGCTATCAAGTTTTTACAGCACTTACAAGATGGGCAGTCCATAGTAAAAGGTGTAAGGATAACAGTATCGGAGGCTGTGATAGCTGAAGTTTCTGGTTTGACGGCAGAAGGAGCAGTATGGCCTAAAAATCACATAATGTTGCATGACACAGTGGAGATTTTTAGAGACGCAAGCGAGGAATTAACACGAAAATGCAAGGGCATTCAACCATCCTCTCTGGGAGAACCATGGCACAAATTTGCAAGTGTCATCCAGAAGTACATCACCTATGACGGTCGACGGGATGTGGTAAAACCGCGACAACTTAAACTCTTAGTCATTTTAAAGTAGAATCTTACCGTCAATTTACCATTTTTCTTAAATTCATTATTGCATGACACAATTGATAGAATAAGATGGGCTAGACATCCTGAGACTATAATTAGTCATCATGGTTTGATCAGACTGATTGTTAGTCACAGTCTTGCCCAGCAAAATTTAATTTGCGATAATTTTATAGCGATGCTAGAGATATGGACAAACCCTGTAGTCCAAACCCCTGCAACTGTGGAAATTGAATAGCAAAACCTTGTTCCAAAGAGGAAACGAACTGCTCATATAGCAATCGGACCCCATAAGCGCAGGCGTTTAGTGAGGCTAAACGCAGTTCAGAGGACTTTCGTAGATCCTCAAGGTAGCGTCGAACAGCCGGCAAAACCATCTAGTCCAATTACTATGCAGGACTCTGAACCAGAACTAGAGGAAGAAGGTAATTCTGAAGCAGAACAAGAGGAAGAACCTAATTCTGAATAGGAACAGGAGGAGGAACCCAACTCTAAACCTGAACAGGAGAAGGAACCCAATTTTGAACCAGAACAGGAATTTTAAAGCTGCTACAGGCCGTTTTGTCACATATAGTAATATTATCTTGAGGGAAGGACCATATTGGCTAGGACGTCGATTTATGAGTCCTATTATTTGGTACCCTCCTGAAGGATATCGTTCTGATTATGAGTTGCCTGAAGGTCATGAAGGGATAGCCTTTGCAGATTTAATACAAAAGCACGGTTTTATGTTAGATAAAGAAAAGTCTTTCCTACTTACTCTTTAATTGCATTACATAATAACTATTTATGTTCACGAGGACGTGAAAGAAGGTAAGCAGGGGAGTATCTTGGGTCGTGCAATACGTATAAATTTACCCTTGATTGCATTACCATTTTTTCTCCTTTTTATGCATTTGTGCCATGATGTAATAAGGTTTGGATAGAATTTTGATAAGAAGTGAATGAAACTACTTTTGATACGATTTGGCTGTTAAAACTAATCTTCGTTGTTTTTTATGAAGAAATTAGCAAATGGAACAGTTGATGTTCAAACTATTGAACAAAAAAGGCTAAACAGGGAGAAAAGAGTGCGTCTTGTGCAGTCAAATCAAGAAGCGAATCAGGAGGATCAACGCAAGATAGAAGATTGTCTGATAATAGCATTTAGTTGCGAATTCCTCAGGATCTCCTAATCCTGAGGAATTGCATTTATCTCTTTTCCTCTTTGACTATAAGAGGGGAAAGATGAATAGAATAGAGCTGAACTTTCGTCTTTTACTTCAATTGTAATTCTGAGATACAAAGCATTATTCTGAGGAACACCTCATGCTGTAATGACATTTGGATTTAATGAATAATATATAATTTGTGTTGTTGTTCATTCACGATATTCTAAATTAAATAAGCAGTAATCACTAGCAGCTTAGGCCCGGTCACTGGTGGATTTCACTGTTGTTCCCTGTTTTAAAGTTTACCTTTCTTTTACTGCAAGTTTAATTGCGTTATTTTATAGCTTTACGATTGACTTACCTTCACTAGTGTTGAGTTTGTGTATTCACTCCATTAATTATTATTTCTGTTGATTGGCTTCATTTATTTATGTCGTGGATTGATTTGATTGTTAGATAAGAATCATTTCTTGTTAATTGAAAGCTAGAGTTTTATTGATTATATCAGGTGTATTACTTTTATGCATAAGTCTAGATTCAGCTGAAAGAGCTCTATTATCGCTACGGTGCACTTGGTTGATGTAATTGCAGTTAGAAATTTCTATTAAGATTGAGTTTTGGTTTTGATTAAGATTGAGTTTTGATGTTTGAATAAGTTAATTTCCTTGAAGTTACAAGTTGGTAATTTATGGTTTGATCTATTTACTCTTGTATTGAAATCAATAAGTTATTTTAAAGCATTACTCTCTGTAGATTCAACGATTTACATCACTTGCACATATTGTGTACACTCTTGAAATAAAAATACTTACCTAGGTTGATAATTAATGTGAGACATTTAAGAGTTCTAAAAGACACCTTATTTGCACCCAACAATGACCTTTAGTGTATTTTCTATCACAACTCTAGCAAAGCCCTTTTTCTCTTTTTTCTTCCAATTTTTTTGGTGTCAGACCCCTGGGGTTGTGGAAGGCTAGGGGAAAAAAAACTTCTGTCTTTATGGTTGTGAGTGGTAGGCTTCCTTGTTACTGTTAGCGCTTGAAATTTCACCTCAGACTAAGAAAGGTAAACTTCAAGGCAACATCAAACCACTTAGCCTCGTAGCTAGCCCTACGGGGCAGGAGAGGGCTCTCTCTGGTCTATCTCGGTAAAAATCTTCAACGGGCGAGATAACCAATGAGGAAACACTGATTTTAGGATAGTAAACTGATAAAAGGTTTGATTTGAGATTTTTAGGATTTCGGTGGAAAATCGGGGAAAGGCAATTTTGGGTGCGGGGATTGGACACAGTTTTTGCAGGGGGTTCTTTGGGGCAAGATAGGAGACTGTATTGATGCCTTTGAAAGATTTGGATGGATGAGAATGACTGGTGAGGAGATAAGGAGAGCAAGAAATTCACCTTGATTTCTCCTTAAACAGATGAAAAACATTGATATTAAGCAAACTTAAAAGCAGAGCATGGCAATCATGAATTCTACTTTAACACTTCATTTGCCTAATTTGCAGAAGGAAAAGTAAGAAGATGATTCACATAAAAAACTTACAATTACAAAGAGAAACACACCATCAATACATGTAACCACAGGAATCCCAAAAAGGACTGCAAAACCCTGGTCTTTCTTCCTTTGCCAATATTGCAGAGATACAATGAGTAATACAATAGAAGCTTCTCCCTCAAGAGTCAAACCATGAAAATGACCAAGAAAGTACATAATATAGGAAATCTAACATCTTTCCTTGCCTCTAGGGGTCGAGCTCACTATCCTAGGAGCTGTTTCAACCAATTCTAAACTGAGCACTAAAAACTAGGCAATCAAAACAACTTGCCTCTATAAGCTAGGAAACCAATTCATTCATTAAATTTTTGCCAATCACATGAATGAATATTCTAGAAGAGATAAATAAGTGTCAAAATATCATAAAGTTACATCATTTACAACAAGGAGGGTCAAAATTCACTCCAAAAAGTCAAATCCAGTCAAAACTGCGTTTTGCTGAGTTGTAGGTACATTTCTGTGAAAATTGCCCAACGCGTAGCGCCCTGATTCTGAACACGTAGCGCGCCTTTGAAGCCACTTTGGAGGCACTTCCAGGTGTCCAAATGAAGCAAAAGTGGGCTTGTTGGAAAGGTCTGGATGTCTAATTTCCAGCCCAAGTGGAATTTCTACATTTGGTGGTCATTTTCCCCTCCACAATTTCAATTTCCCAAGACTGCTTCCTGTGTGTCAAAAAGGTGGCAGAAAGTCATTTTTTGCTTGTTTTTTGACCTTCTAGAGGCTCAAAACTTGATGAAATCTCTTGGTAATTGCTGAGCAGGTGTATCTTTGCATAAAAAATCCAAAAATGCTGAGTTTTCCTAAAATGGAGTTGCCCATCGAAAGGGTCGCGCGCAGTGCGCTATGCGTTGGTGAAGAAAACCTGTTTTTTACCCAAAAATTCACAAGTGACCAAAAATGCTCAAAATTTTTTGAAATTTGTGTTGGAGTTGAGTCATTTAGCATCATGCTCCTTCAAGGAAGCCTCAGCCAAGATGTGGAGGGGATCGGGCCTTTTTCTTCGTTTCAGTGCTTTGGCCAACCACCCTTGGAGCACCTTCATTTTCGCCTTGCATACGTGCATTCGGGCCCAATAGTGGTTCTTCATGTTCCGGAGTAGGTCCTTATCTTTATTGGCCTTGGCTAGCAACCTCTCCAAATGAGCATTGACCTGGAGAAGCATAGCCTCTCGCTCAACGGGTACCAAATCACCGGGTCTCTTGCGCGCCAAGTTGCGGTCTTCATGGATCCTCCGCAACTCATCAAGAGTGTGCTCATCTTCCAATTGCTTGTTGCGCTGCTCTAAGTAGGTGATTGTCCAATTTTCCATTTCCAACCTTTGCTGCAACAAGTCATTTTCAGCCCTTAAGTGCTAGATGATCTCCTTTGGCTCTAGCCTAGGAGAACTGATATCGAGGTCAACAACATCTATGCCTGGATCACCTGATAGCCCCTCATCAATTTTGGGCTGCTTGCCTCTCTCTGATACCTGTTCTGCTATCGGAAACGAGGCCCCTTCCACCTAATGTGGAGATAACACTCGCGGTGCTTATGAAGAAGGTGAGACCCCTTCCACCTGGTGTGGAGAAAATACTCGCCTAGTTGATGCAAATAAGGCCCTGTGGCCTCTCTGATATGTGACCAATGGAGGAGAGCTGACATGTCTGGTCTCAGGGATATCATGCTACTGTGATGGTCCTCCCTCCTCATGAACAACCTCAGGAGGTGGTGGTGGCGCTATGAAAAAATCACGAGAGATAAAATCCTCCCATGGGATACCCTGCTGAGCCAACTGATGCATGACCACAAGCTTAATCAAACCATAATGAAAGATGCTCCGGTGTTGCTGTGCTGGGCCCTTTTTCTGCACCAAGGGCACCATCTTCTCAATATTCCGACACATGAAAAATGGTATGTTCATCATCCGTACCCGTGTGAAATGCATCAACAAGCGGATATGGTATGAATACAAACGTGAAAATCTGCCCTCACAGGTAAAATAGCGCATGATGAGCCTCATCAAGGGATCATACTTATCCCTCAAAAATCTGAAAGGAAATACACTAGTCATGTACCTCATGTATGCAGGTTTAATGTAGGGCTCATACTGAAATCTATCCAATAGTTTGCGCTTATTCCACTCTTCTCCAACATTGGGTATCCCTTTTGCTTGAGCAACCATCTCAGGTGAAAATATAAAATCCACCCCTACCAGATTCACATGCCCGTCATGCAAATGCAAAACAAACAAGCGGACCAATTCCCTATGGTGCTGAATTTGAGAAATCCCCTCGCAAAATTCATAACATGATAGGTGGCGGAAACATGTGACTGCAAGTGGACAAGCCTGTAAATAGGTCAAAGAGGTGGGCTCCTCTCTCACATGGTGACCACCCTTACCACCCCTGTGAGGCCTCCTCTGTACCTCAACCTCTGGTGTTGACTCACGGTCATCACTTTGCTCATAGTCGGTTTCGGTTTCTGATATGGTTTCAAGAGCAAAGTGGCTAAAATGTACTGCTACTTCTCCTCAAATGACCTGTTGTTTTCACTGTTGAAATGCTGCTTCAAGGGGACAAATAACACAAGGGAGATGTTAGGGAAGGGAGACTTTTAAGGGGAATTAGGGAAAATACATGAAAAAGGGAATTAAGGGAAGGAATCATGACATATACAACATCATACCATTATAATTTGCAAAGGTTTTATGGGAAGTAGGGTTTAGGGTTATGTTATTGATTTTTAGGAATAGGGGTCTGGTTTTAGGGCTTTTGGTATTTTTGGTAGGGAGATTAGGTAGAAATGATATGGGAGGTGGTAAAGGGATGTGGGGAAAAGTGGGGGTGAAAAGGATGACCTTGAAAACAGCAAAACAAACCCTAGCTTTACTAGCACTTTGACATTCTTAAGCAAATACACATGGACTCCTCATTTGAAAATAATGGCTTTTAAATACATTCTCATGCTCTTTCAAGGTTTAGCAAACAATACATTTTGATGATTGGAGGCCTACCTGCAACCTTGAAGAAATTTGGGGTCTTTTTGCAGTTTACAGGCAATTTTCTGTGGATGAATCCCCAACATGTAGCGCGCGGGTTTGGACGGGTCGCCCATGCCCAATGCGTCGCACCGGTGCTTTTTTCCAACTGCGATGACTCCCTTGACGCGTCGCGCCTGCCCAACACGTCACGTGCAGGTCTGAACGGGTCACGTGCGGGCTCTGTCTGTAATTTCGCCCAGTTTCTCTTCAAATCGCCTTTCACTCTTGCTTTGAGGCAAATGATGACCAAATGGAGGGAGAGAGGGGCTTTATAAGCTTGATTTAAATTAATTTCCCCTCAAACCCTCTTTCTAATGTTTATAACATGACACTTTTTCAATTAAAATTTAAATGTTGCTGACTTTATGGTTTCCGTTTGTCCTGAAATTGGTTGAACTGATGCTTTTTCTTGAAAATTTTTGCAAGGATAGCTTCTGAGGAATCTTGGCAAAGGGGATCAGGGCTGCATGCTGACTTTCGAAGAATTTTGAATTTTTACAACTTTTTACAAAAATGAGAAAATGACCTTGTCTTTAAAAACAGGGTTTTTAAATCCAAGGTAAAAATTAGTTGTACAAGATGAAATCTTTTGAAGAAATACTTTGATAGTCATCCCTCTGGCCTGTTGGGCATTTATTGACCTTAAAGACATGACCTCAAAGACAAATTGGAGCTAAACCCTAGACCTAGGACCTTGACTACAAAACAAAACCAATGACCCTATAAAGAATTTTATTGACTGAAACAACTTGAACCAGCAGTGCCAAGAGGGGAATAAAGACACCAGCTCCTCCATCAGGGTTATGGCATGCCTAATGGAATGCAATGAGATGAAACTGATGAGACACCTACTTATGAAATGCAAAGAGTTTTGATCGCTGATGGAGGGCTACTAGACCGACTCTAACATTGGCTCCAATCGGGATGGTAGCTCCTTGGAGGTGCCAAGAACCGCAGATCTCTGTAAGAGCTAGATAGTGCATTTATGCATTGGGCAATGGAGTCAAAAACTCAAACTAAAATGCATGACTGAAAACTGATGACTTGAAAACACAAATTGACTCTCACTCAACTAAAAATTGACTCAATACTTTAAACACAACTGACAAACTGGAAATGATGCTCAAAGTGGAGCTTATTCATCACAACCTACTCTAACAGTTTCATTCATCACCTGATCAAGTGAAATGAAACAACCAATGCAACCAAGTAAGTATTCCATCTGCTATTCGAAGTCTCTGCAAGTGCTCACCTATTAACAACAAGAGAGAACTACTCAAAGGCAACTCCGATGGAAACTTGGGAACAGGTCCATTGAATGATGTGAATTTTCTATCCGCCTCCAAAAACACTGCATAAGGATCTTGAAGTTCAAGCACACTGGAACCTAGCTCATCCAATGGATTACTTCTCTCCTCCTCATACCATGAATGCACACTTTGATCTGAGCCTTGTAACGAGACCTCTGCTGAAAATGACAAAGAAATCGGCTGCTGGATCAAATTCATATCAGCACATGTTTCAAGCTCACATGTAGTCAATGGAGTAAGACTTTGACTGCAAACCTCATCCAAAACATCAGCTATTGGATCATGAAAAACTTGAAAAGACTGCTGTATTGTATCCATTAAAAATGTATGACATCCTTCTAGCTGTTCATCTTTTTCTTGAGAGATTTTACGAAGATTCTGCCTTATAAACTGAAATGCTTCGAAACAAAAGGGTATAGAATCTTCCTGCATCATCAAATCATGTATTTCATCCTCCACAGCTTCATCTGTAATCTGCCCTTCAACTTCATTTGGTGGCTGCAAATCTGATGCTACAGGCTGCTCAAGAATTTTGTTATCTGTCTCATCCTCAACATTAACACTGAGAGATTGCTGATTTGTGATAGGCTGTTCATTTGAAGATTTACTATGCAATCTACCCTTCAAAAACTGAAATGATTCAAAACAGAATGGTATGGAGTCACCTTGAATCATTAAATCATGTGTGTCCATTTCCAAGTCTTCAGCTGCAACTTGACAATCAATGGCTTTCGGGGGTTTCAAATCTGAATATGAGAAGTCTTGAACAAAATTTTCATTGCTCTCAAGATGGTCCAAATCAAGACTTGTTGACATTTGATTTCTGATTGCATGGTAGTTATCTCTGATGAACTGAAACGAATCAAAACAAAAAGGCAAAGATCCTTCACTTACTTAAAATTTTGTTGCACTTTCCTCATCATTGTCATAGCTGATATGCATCATTTGATCATTGTACTCGAGCTGCTGTAAGTGAACTACCTCCTCGCACAAACCAGCTGCTGATTTGTCTGCAAGATTAGCTTCTTTTTGGAGAACATAATCATCATCATACTGATCAAACTGAGGCAAACCATCGGTATAAAACATATCATCAAGCATGCAGGTCATATCAACAGTGCTTTCTTCGCCAAGGTGATCTACAAAACAATCATTATCAAATCTATGACAACTAGGATAAGAAACAAAATGTTTTGGATCAGCAACTTGTTCTTCTTCAATCAGCGAGCCATGAACATCATAATCATTCCTTGTGTTGATCTTGTCCATCATCTTTTCCACGGCACTTACCAAAATGTCAAGTTTCACCTCTAGAGATATTGATTCTTCCGGATCTATATTTTTCATCTCTTCTTCTTTCAACCTTGCCCTTCGGATCAGCAGATGAGCCTCTACATTTACTGCACTGTTTTGCATCTCGTGAAGTGTTGCAATATCCCTTTCTCTCAGCTGAAACTCCATCTCCGAATCAAAGGCACCCGGATAGTGCAAGAGAGCAGATCTAGGAGTAGGCCTTATATCAACTGGCATTGAATAATAAACTTGGTTAAATATGGCTGAAAACTGTTGTACTGTCTCCCCTGGCAATCTTTTCAGCTGGTTATACTCTTCTACAATCAAGAAAAGGTTTTGCCCGATCATCCACCTGTCGATAAAAACTTTGACAAACTGCTGGAAATCTGAAATGCTTGCATCAGGCAGGGCTTTGAACCAACTCTTCACTTTGGCTTGCAAAGAAAGAGCAAAAAGCCTAATACTGACATCTTCATCATCAACTTCAAAAAGATCTAGAAAAGTCTCAACATTCTGCACATGTTGCTCGGCATTGACATTCTTACATTCACCGTCAAACCTCGGCAAGTATAGATCATAGTTTTTGGGGAAGGATGGAGAATAGAAGGTAAAACAAGCGGTTTATACCGATCTGGAATTTTACAAGATGTAGGGGTATGTACAGCAGGTATAGAATCAGTCTTGGTTGCTTGGGGCTCATCAATTTGAAGATGGTCATCACAAAATTCAGAAAAAGGATCTTGATCAAGCTCAAAGGTATGCAAATCTTTGGTATTCACAATCTTCAAAGGGGAAGAATCAACTGTAGGCCGAGGATCTCTTCTCAAATACAGTATACTTTGCAAAGCCTTCTTGACATTCTTGGGAAAAGAGAAGAAACAATTTATGACAAAGAACAAAATGTCTTGGATGAAATTCCAACTTGAATACCTGATCTGTCCATGTTGTCCTTTCATGTTTTTGCTGGTCGGGATCATCCTCCAGTGGAGTCTTTGGATCTGATCTCAAAAATGATTTAGAGTCGCCAAGTGAATGATTTCAGCCTTTCAAGTGTTTGATCGTTGTCCACCATCAACAATCAGATCTGAACTTGATACATGTACTGGGGTGAAATGCAAATGAAGTGTTGTATTCACAAGCTCACGGAGATGGACTGAAGTAGCGTTTATCTACTTCCGCTTATGCAAAGAAAAAGTGTTTCGAAGGCTACCTGGCATAACTTCAGGCTCCGTCTAAGACTTATGAAACAAACACATCAATCAACAGAAAATTTTGTTCTCTCCAGTATGGTCACCAATATGTTAGCGCTTGAAATTTCACCTCAGGCTGAGAAAGGTAAACTTCAAGGCAACATCAAACCACTTAGCCTCGTAGCTAGCCCTACGGGGAAGGAGAGGGCTCTCTCCGGTCTATCTCGGTAAAGATATTCAACGGGCGAGATAACCAATGAGGAAACACTGATTTTAGGCTAGTAAACTAATAAAAGGTTTGATTTGAGATTTTTAGGATTTCGGTGGAAAATCGGGGAAAGGCAATTTTGGGTGCGGGGATTGGACACAATTTTTGCAGGGGGTTCTTTGGGGCAAGATAGGAGGCTGTATTGATGCCTTTGAAAGATTTGGATGGATGAGAATGACTGGTGAGGAGCTAAGGAGAGCAATAAATTCACCTTCAGTTCTCCTTAAACAGATGAAAACATTGATATTAAGCAAACTTAAAAGCAGAGCATGGCAATCATGAATTCTACTTTAACACTTCATTTGCCTAATTTGCAGAAGGAAAAGTAAGAAGATGATTCACATAACAAACTTACAAGTACAAAGAGAAACACACCATCAATACATGTAACCACAGGAATCCCAAAAAGGACTGCAAAACCCTGGTCTTTCTTCCTTTGCCAAAATTGCAGAGATACAATGAGTAATACAATAGAAGCTTCTCCCTCAAGAGTCCAACCATGAAAATGACCAAGAAAGTACATAATATAGGCAATCTAACATCTTTCCTTGCCTCTAGGGGTCGATCTCACTATCCTAGGAGCTGTTTCAACCAATTCTAAACTGAGCACTAAAAACTAGGCAATCAAAACAACTTGCCTTTATAAGCTAGGAAACCAATTCATTCATTAAATTTTTGCCTATCACATGAATGAATCTTCTAGAAGAGATAAATAAGTGTCAAAATATCATAAAGTTACATCATTTACAACAAGGAGGATCAAAATTCACTCCAAAAAGTCAAATCCAGTCAAAACTTCGTTTTGCTGAGCTGTAGGTACATTTCTGTGAAAATTGCCCAACGCGTAGCACCCTGATTCGGAACGCGTAGCACGCCTTTGAAGCCACTTTTGAGGCACTTCCAGGTGTCCAAATGAAGCAAAAGTGGGCTTGTTGGAAAGGTCTGGATGTCTACTTTCCAGCCCAAGTGGAATTTCCGAATTTGGTGGTCATTTGCCCCTCAAAAATTGCAATTTCCCAAGACTGCTTCCTGTGTGTCAAAAAGGTGGCAGAAAGTCATTTTTGCTTTTTTTTTACCTTCTAGAGGCTCAAAACTTGATGAAATCTCTTGGTAATTGCTGAGCAGGTGTATATTTGCATGAAAAATCCAAAAATGCTGAGTTTTCCTAAAATGGAGTTGCCCATCGAAAGGGTCGCGCGCGGTGCGCTACGCGTTGGTGAAGAAAACCTGTTTTTTGCCCAAAAATTCACAAGTGACCAAAAATGCTCAAAATTTTTTGAAATTTGTGCTGGAGTTGAGTCATTTAGCATCATGCTCCTTCAAGGAAGCCTCAGCCAAGATGTGGAGGGGATCGGGCCTTTTTCTTCGTTTTAGTGCTTTGGCCAACCGCCCTTGGAGCACCTTCATTTTCGCCTTGCATACGTGCATTCGGGCCCAATAGTGGTTCTTCATGTTCCGGAGCAGGTCCTTATCTTTATTGGCCTTGGCCAGCAACCTCTCCAAATGAGCATTGACCTGGAGAAGCATAGCCACTCGCTCAACGGGTACCAAATCACCGGGTCTCTTGCGCACCAAGTTGCGGCTTTCATGGATCCTCCGCAACTCATCAAGAGTGTGCTCATCTTCCAATTGCTTGTTGCGCTGCTCTAAGTAGGTGATTGTCCAATTTTCCATTTCCAACCTTTGCTGCAACGAGTCATTTTCAGCCCTTAGGTGCTGGATGATCTCCTTTGGCTCTAGGCTAGGAGAACTGATATCGAGGTCAACAACATCTATGCCTGGATCACCTGATGGCCCCTCATCAATTTTGGGCTGCTTGCCTCTCTCTGATACCTGTGCTGCTGTCGGAAACGAGGCCCCTTCCACCTGATGTGGAGATAACACTCGCGGTGCTGATGAAGAAGGCGAGACCCCTTCCACCTGGTGTGGAGAAAATACTCGCCTAGCTGATGTAAATAAGGCCCTGTGGCCTCTCTGATATGTGACCAATGGAGGAGAGCTGACATGTCTGGTCTCAGGGATATCATGCTGTTGTGATGGTCCTCCCTCCTCATGAACAACCTCAGGAGGTGGTGGTGGCGCTGTGAAAAAATCACGAGAGATAAAATCCTCCCATGGCATACCCTGCTGAGCCAACTGATGCAGGACCACAAGCTTAATCAAACCATAATGAAAGATGCTCTGGTGTTGTTGTGCTGGGCTCTTTCTCTGCACCAAGGGCACCATCTTCTCAATATTCCGGCACATGAAAAATGGTATGTTCATCATCCGTACCCGTGTGAAATGCATCAACAAGCGGATATGGTACGAATACAAACATGAAAATCTGCCCTCACAGGTGAAATAGCGCATGATGAGCCTCATCAAGGGAGCATACTCATCCCTCAAAAATCTGAAAGGAAATACACCAGTCATGTACCTCATGTATGCAGGTTTAATGTATGGCTCATACTGAAATCTGTCCAATAGTTTGCGCTTGTTCCACTCTTCTCCAACATTGGGTATCCCTTTTGCTTGAGCAACCATCTCAGGTGAAAATATAAAATCCACCCCTACCAGATTCACATGCCTGTCATGCAAATGCAAAACAAACAAGCGGACCAATTCCCTATGGTGCTGAATTTGAGAAATCCTCTCGCAAAATTCATAACATGACAGGCGGCGGAAACATGTGACTGCAAGTGGACAAGCCTATAAATAGGTCAAAGAGGTGGGCTCCTCTCTCACATGGTGACCACCCTTACCACCCCTGTGAGGCCTCCTCTGTACCTCAACCTCTGGTGTTGACTCACGGTCATCACTTTGCTCATAGTCGGTTTCGGTTTCTAACATGGTTTCAAGAGCAAAGTGGCTGAAATGTATTGCTGCTTCTGCTCAAATGACCTGTTGCTTTCACTGTTGAAATGCTGCTTCAAGGGGACAAATAACACAAGGGAGATGTTAGGGAAGGGAGACTTTTAAGGGGAATTAGGGAAAATACATGAAAAATGGAATTAAGGGAAGGAATCATGACATATACAACATCATACCATTATAATTTGCAAAGGTTTTATGGGAAGTAGGGTTTAGGGTTATATTATTGATTTTTAGGAATAGGGGTAGGGTTTTAGGGATTTGGTATTTTATGTAGGGAGATTAGGTAGAGATGATATGGGAGGTGGTAAAGGGATGTGGGGAAAAAGTGGGGGTGAAAAGGATGACCTTGAAAACAGCAAAACAAACCCTAGCTTTACTAGCACTTTGACATTCTTAAGCAAATACACATGGACTCCTCATTTGAAAATAATGGCTTTTAAATACATTCTCATGCTCTTTCAAGGTTTAGCAAACAATACATTTTTATGATTGGAGGCCTACCTGCAACCTTGAAGAAATTTGGGGTCGTTTTGCAGTTTACAGGCAATTTTCTGTGGATGAATCCCCAACATGTAGCGCGCGGGTCTGGACGGGTCGCGCGCGCCCAACGTGTCGCGCCAGTGCTTTTTTCCAACTGCTATGACTCCCTTGACGCGTCGCGCCTACCCAACGTGTCGCGCTAGTGCTTTTTTCCAACTGCAATGACTCCCTTGACGCGTCGCGCCTACCCAACACGTCGCATGCAGGTCTGAACGGGTCGCGCGCGGGCTCTGTCTGCAATTTTGCCCAGTTTCTCTTCAAATCGCCTTTCACTCTTGCTTTGAGGCAAATGATGACCAAATGGAGGGAGAGAGGGGCTTTATAAGCTTGATTTAAATTAATTTCCCCTCAAACCCTCTTTCTAATGTTTATAACATGACACTTTTTCAAAATTTAAATGTTGCTGACTTTATGGTTTCCTTTTGTTCTGAAATTGATTGAACTGATGCTTTTTCTTGAAAATTTTTGCAGGGATAGCTTCTGAGGAATCTTGGAAAAGGGGACCAGGGCTGCATGCTGACTTTCGAAGAATTTTGAATTTTTACAACTTTTTACAAAAATGAGAAAATGACCTTGTCTTTAAAAACAGGGTTTTTAAATCCAAGGTAAAAATTAGCTGTACAAGATGAAATCTTTTGAAGAAATACTTTGATAGTCATCCCTCTAGCCTGCTGGGCATTTATTGACCTTAAAGACATGACCTCAAAGACAAATTGTACCTAAACCCTAGACCTAGGACCTTGACTACAAAACAAAACCAATGACCCTATAAAGAATTTTATTGACTTTTTATTGACTGAAACAACTTGAACCAGCAGTGCCAAGAGGGGAATAAAGACGCCAACTCCTCCATCAGGGTTATGGCATGCCTAATGGAATGCAATGAGATGACACTGATGAGACACCTACTTATGAAATGCAAAGATTTTTGATCGCTGATGGAGAGCTACTAGACCGACTCTAACAGTTACCATAATTTTTTTTTCAATTTTTCTTGCCAACCTAAATGCCTTCTTCAATTAATCAGGTTCCCAAAGGTGAACCTCATGTTGGATGTTATTCTTTAAAGTCCCGATGAACACATCAATCCTATGCTCCTCTGGAATATCACTTACCCTTATATTCACTTTTTTGAAGTCCTCAATGTGCTCTGCCATTGAACCCTTTTGTTTTAGATTTATCAATTGGCTAAAGAAGGTCCTGCTCTATGTATCCTCATAATGTGCTATCATTTCCTCCACAAAAATTGACCAAGTGACAAGTGGTTTATGATAACAAAGCCATTGATACCATACAAACTGATTAGATTCTAAATATAAAGTTTAAATGTGTACCTTTTGTGTGTGTTTCACATTATGAAGATCAAAATATTGCTCCATTTGTAGTATCCATGTTACCGGATGCTTGCCATCAAACTTTCCCATATCGATCTTTGGAATATGGTGGATCTTCAATCCAATGTTAGAGTCTATAAAATCATGATTAACATTTATTTTTTTCTCATCATGAGTTTCATCTAATACCTCTTCACCATTAGGAAGCATTTCTTGTAGCAACTTTGTCAAACTTTCCTTCAAACCTTCCATGTTTGTTTTTAAACCATTCTTCAAATCTTCCATGTTGCCTTTAATTTTTGCTTCTATGCCATCATTCAAACCTTCCATATCTTATTGTAAACTATTCTTCAAACCATCCTTTCGAATAAAAGGGTAACTAGGTTCGGTATTTGTCAATGTAATTTTGATCTTTGTACTTGTTAAGAAAAAGAATTATTGTTTTTATAAATTATATGAATGACTTTCTTGCTCATTCTATAGGTCTAGGAAAGTCAAAGAGTCAAAATTATATTGAAGAGCTCTTCTTGAGCATTTATGTAATGAACATGAGTCAACCTAGTGTCAAGTAACCCTCCAAGGCAAGCATCATCCTTCAAAGAAGAATCCTGCAAGCAAAACAATGAAGAGAACATCATGTTGGCCTCAAAATATATATATATATATATATATATACTATCATGTCGGCTCAATAAATAGAAACAATATTTCATACTGTATAATGGCTCATTTATGGAAGCTTGACCATTATAAATACCCATATGGAGTATCCGCAAAACACAGAAGAAAATCCGTACACCTCTGAAATTAAGTTTGGTGCAGGAAGCTCTAAAATTTCAGATTGTGGATAAGTGCAAGAAGTACAGAAGGTACAGAATCTCGGATGTCTCAGGGATGATTGTAGTAAGGAATATCAGATACTTGCAATGATTTGAAGGATTTTCATAGTATGTATTTTGGAAGTCATTCCACCATATTCTTGGCCTCCTTACAATCTCTCAGTCATCACCATAACAACATATTAGTATCAGCATACTTGTGAATGGAATGGTCCTAAAGTAACACTCTTTGTCTCAACCTACTCTCTAGGTGTCACTACATTCATTTCGGCATACTTACCAATGATCTCGTTCCAGCATTCTAGACATACTCAAGATCAAGGTGAAGTAGCAATGATGGTCTCGGTCATGATCACTATCTCGGAGCAGCTCACATACAAGTATAAAATGCCTCGTTGATATGGTGATGAAACAATGATCTAGGAGGAAGTACAAGCAATGGTGCAACTACAAGAACCTTTGTGGTACTATTATGATGATCCCAGTGAAGCAAAAATAATGATGATGATGACCTCAGTGAAGCAGCAATAATGATGATGATGATCTCTACAGTAAGAAGAGGATTGATGTCTTGGTCTTGGAATGGCCTAGGAGGTCAAGGGTCAAGGTCTTGGTATTCGTCAATTAGAATCTCTATAAGAAGAATTATGTGTGGGTTTTCCTCTCCGAGAGGGAGAGGTTTTGGCCCTAGCAGAAAGCCAACATCTTGTGTTCCTGTCTCTTTGTTTTGGTAGCAGTTTGATGAAGCAAACACACACACTAATAATAAGAAGAACTTCAAGCTAAGATAAATTTTAAAAGCACTTCACAAATTGTTATCATGCTAGGAAGAATCACCCTAACTCTAACTACCCTAGATTCTTCAACATTGTATCAGAACTAAGGTTCAAAAGTCAATGGAAGGGAAGCAAAGAGACATACAAGGATCAGTATTTAAAGGCATCAAAGTAAGGTTAAGGGTTTTTTCAAGAATAAAGGATCAAGTATACAACAAGAAGTCTACATCAGCAAAGATTATCATCTTGGAGAAGGTCGAAAATCCAAGGAGCGGTCCTAATCTACACTACAACAAAAAGAAAACACAGTACCTTTCACAGTCTTGGTGCTAGCCACAAAATTTGGGTGTCATTACAACCCATGTCATACCACGGCAATAGTAGTGACTTAAGCTGTTTCTATGATTGGTATTGAACAATACTCGAAGGCCACAAAGATCATTGCTCATGCTAGTCAACTCAAGCAAGGTTCTACTCCAACAAGGAGCATTGCAACAAAGTTACAAAGATATACAGTCACAACATACATTACAGCAATATCACTTCAGAAGGAGAACACAATGCCACATCTCGGGTGGACATCATGACAGTTCTCTCAAAATTCTTGATTTCAATTCCATACCCTCACATTCAAGGAACCAAATAATCTCAGCATATCATAAAAGGCAGTAGTGCTTAGTGCTGAACAATGCACGGAAGTCGTTATGAAAGGATATTAATGATGGGAAGCTCAAGCAAAGGAAGCATCAAGGTGAAGATATCCTCTTCACACACCAAGTAAGTATCTTTCAATTTTATAATCAGATTTGGTTAAATGATTTCATGATTGCAAGGGGATTTATAAACTGGTTAGATAATCGAAACTCCTTGCATAGAATAAGGAGGATTGTCATAATCCTCTTAGAAAAGAGAAATCATTGATATCTAAAGTTCTATGAAGGTCAAATCATTATTTGAATGCATCAATAGATCCATAGGATTCATATGACATCACTCAAAAGTCCTCTTATACCTAAATAGCAAGAGAGGAGACATAAAGAGAGATATATGAAATGCCAGATATTCTCTCGAAAATTAAAGTAAAGAAGGTCACATCACTTAGACCAACACAATAGTAAAGGTATCAAAGAATGAAGGAATGACTTAATGAAGATCTAAGAAAGATGACAAGAAGGAAGTCATCATTGATGATCAAGGTAACAAATATCAATGAACAAAGAAGGTTACCTCAACTAGAAATGTGTGGTCTCTATGCTAGATAGAGAAAGCCAAGTTGCAATCTGTAGTATTAAAGGATGAAAGAATTCAACCACATGTAGAAAATATAGGCAAGGTTGGTCCTCAAGCAAAGACAAAAAAAATAAGTAGAGTTAAGATTTAATGCTAAAAAAAAAAACAAAAACAAAAAACTTTGGAAGTTCATATCACTGAAAGATGGAGGAAGCTAAAGAAAAGGGCCAAGGGAATAGGGAGTAACAAATCTCTCCTATGAGTAAGATAGTATCCCTCACAAAAGGGTCCTATAATAAGCTCCTAAATCTTGTGTTAAAAGATATGACAATTATTATAAGAGAGCTTTGAACACTCTGGTCGATCCCTCTCCATGATGTTGTTCTCTTTCAATTGTCAAGGGTTAGCTAGGCCTGATAAAAAACTAGCTCTTAGCAGACTAATCATCTTTGAATTAGTCGATGTCATTTTCCTTCAAGAAACCTTGTGCTCAGATGAAGTCATCACCCACCTGCTTGAATCTATGCTCACGGGCTGGTCCTTTCTAGCTCTTGATGCAAATGGATGCTCGGGTGGCATTGCAGTGGGTTATAACAATTGAGCCATCAATATTTTCAACAGCTGGGGAGGAATTGGGCATATTGGGGCGGATGTTTTCTTATCCGATCTAGGCATTGAGATTAGGCTGATAAATTTGTACAAGTCTTGCCATCACCGTCCAGACTTCTAGGACCATTTACTGAGCTATGATATCTTACAAAAGGATTACTTAATCCTTGGAGGGGATCTAAATTTCTCCATCGGCCTCTCTAAATCTTGGGGACATCATGCCCAGATTGATCCCCTAACAGCATACTTTGAGAACATCCTGGAAATCCACAGTCTTATGGACATCCCATCAACAAAATTGCAGCCCACCTGGAGGAACAACAGAGTTGGTGAAGACAGTCTCTCCAGAAGACTTGACCGCTTTCTTATTAAGGAGTGCCTACTGAACATGGGTTTTAATTATCGACAATGGGTGGGATCGGGAGGTATCTCAGATCATCTGCCGATATACCTAGAAATAAGAGGGGGGTTTAATAAGCCTAAAGGCCCTTTCAAATTCAACTCTTCTTGGTTAAAGGATGCATCTTATGCTCACATGGTTACAGATTTCTGGAAGTCCCACCCCCCTGCTGCTGGAGGGCATATAGCAGAAGGCTTTGCACATAACCTAAAAGAGTTGAAGAGACTCTCTAAAATCTGGGCTCACAAAAAGAGAGTGCAGGATGATCAAACCCTAAGGGATATCGAAGCAGAGATTGTTGATTTCGAAAATAATCAGGGAGGGGTCTTCACCTCGAATGAACAAAAGGAAAAGCTCACATCCTTATTATCTAAGAGATGAAAAATCCTAAAGGATCGAGAAGAGTCCTGGAGATTGTGAAGCAAGGAAATCTGGCTACTAGAGGGAGATGATAATACGAAATTTTATCACAAATTTGCAAATGGCCGAAAATCCATCAACTCCATATGGCAACTCACAAATGAGCAGGGGAACATAGTCAACACCTTTCCACATCTAGCAACCATGGCCACATCCCATTTTAAGCAGATATACAGGGCTCCTCCAAATGCCACTCTTGTTGAAGTCATTTGAGTGGCACAACTATTTCCCCGATTTGTGGATCAGGAGACTGCCATGGAATTGAACAAGGAAGTCACTCTAGGGGAACTTGAAGCCACACTAAAATGGTTCAAGCGAGACAAAATCCCAGGGCCAGATGGATGGTCAGTGGAGTTCTATTTGGCTTTTTTTGAGACTCTTGGAGAAGATCTCCTTAAGGTCATTGAAGATTGTAGGATCAATGGCAAGATGTATGAAGCTTTCAATACCACTTTCATAGCCCTCATTCCCAAATTCGATAACCCGACCTCCTTTGATGATTTCTGCCCCATATCCTTGTGCAACTGCATTTATAAAATCATTGCCAAAATCATAGCTAACCGCCTCCGCCCCATCCTATCCACCCATATCTCTCCTGAGCAATTTGCTTTCTTGCAAGATCGTCAGATCCATGAGGTGATCAGAACTGCACAAGAGGTATTGCACTCTCTACAGTCAAAGAAAATGAAAGGTATGATCTTAAAGGTAGATCTCTCCAAAGATTTTGATAGAGTAAGTTGGTTGTATATCAGAATGCTCCTAACACACCTTGGCTTCCCATATGAGTTTATTAAATGGATCATGTGATGTATAACAAATCTATCCTTTAGTGTTCTTGTAAATGGAGCGGCATCGCCTTTCTTTCACTCAGAAAGAGGCCTCAGGCAGGGATGCCCTCTGTCTCCCCTGTTATTCCTACTCATCATGGGAGGGCTTAGAAAACTTATTAAAGAGGAACATAATAGGGGAAGGCTCAAAGGAATCAGAATAACTGACAGATGCATCTTGACTCACTTATTATTTGTGGATGATGTGTTGATATTCCTCAATGGAGGCATAGGGGACCTGATTATAATGGAATACCTTCTCTTTATTCCAAACTTCCACTAGAATTACAACAAGACCACCATTATAGCTCTCGGATGCTCTCCCCATGAGATATAATTTTCTCTCCAAAGATTCCCTTTTACCCTTATGCGAATGGAGGATGGCCTTAGATATCTGGGATACAAGCTAAAGCCCCTGGGATATATAATAGCAAATTGGACATGGCTTATCTCCAAATTGGAAAGGAGGCTCAACATCTGGTACCATAAGTACCTATCCAGGGCAGGCAGATTAGTACTCATAAAAGCAGTTCTTGAGGCCACTCTGGTATATTGGATGTCCTTAGCATGGATACCCAGGGGTATCCTCTCTAGAATACAAAATCTATGTTGCAGGTTTCTTTGGAAGGGTAAACAGTTAGGGAGAATCTTTGCCTGGGTCAAATGGGAGGTGCTTACCCTACCAAAGAAATGGGGAGGATGGGGCATAAAGAAGTTGGAGGACTTCTCCTCAGCGCTGGCAGCAAAGCTTGGTTGGAAACTAATCACCACAAACAGCTTGTGGAGTATGGTGATCATTTCAAAATATATTGCACCTCTAAATCTGATGGACTGGCTACGACAGCCACACCAAAGTAACACAGGGATATCAGTCATATGGAAGGCAGTGCTAAAATCACTGACCATTATCCGAGCAGGCCTTACCTGGAGAATACAATCTGGCACATCTGTGCATATAGGGGAAGATCCCTGGATTGGCTGCGGGAACGCTCACAGGTTGTCTATAGAGCTTAAAAACCATCTCAACATTACAGGCATCACCCATATCTGTCATATTGTGGACCCTGATCATACCACCTTGTTTCAACAAGCTTGGAAATCCGCTCGCACCCTGCACATTCCGCAGCAATGGGCTGAATACATTGCGGCCTTAACTGAATCTCACATTAGAATTGTTGAAGGGGAGGACAAGATAATCTGGGCACTTGCAAAATTAGGGAAATACTCCCCCAAGGAGGGCTATCTTGTATTAGCTAAGACTCATCGACCACAAGCTATTGAGCTCTAATGGAAGCACATGTGGAAGCTCAAAGTTCCCCCCAGGACTCGACTTCTCATGTGAACAATCCTCAAATATAAGATCCCCACAGGTGATAACCTCCTCAAACGTGCACAGCACGGACCATTTTGGTGTTGTTTGTGCAAGAACAGCAAAGAAGATTTAGACCACATTTTCCTCGCTTGCCAAGCTGCAAAGGATCTCTAGAACTTGATCCTATTGACTTTTTCCTCCCAGAACAGATGGCAGGGCTTAACAGTAAAGGATGACTAGTCTACATGGTTGACTAATGCAGCCTCGACAAAGGCAAGCAACCTACCCCTCCTTATTTGTTGGGCAATTTGGATAGCTCACAATAAATACATTTTTCAGAATATTGCTCCCCATTGGCCCTCCATCATAGCTCGTATCCTAACAGACTACAGCATCATCCCTGAAGATGAGGAAACCTCTCTGCCCAGAACCATTGTCCCGGAATCCATCAATTACTTACAAACATGGGAATTGTTTTACGGTTCAGCACAGGAAGTTGGATGTGAGGGAGGTGTCATATTGTAGTTATCTGAATCCCACCACTTTCATATTCAAATGGGATTGGGGAGAGGCACAAAAAACTTCATTGTGCTAATCACAACAAAATATCTCATACATTTTGCATTGGAAAAACACTGTAGTAATCTATAATTGTTTGGTGACTCAAAAATTGTTTGTAACTAAATAAACTAAACATCAAATTGCTTTTCATATTCTCTTAGACATATTTTGGATGAGGCGCACTAACTCAATACACATTTTGACTCATTTCTATGCCGTCATATTTACAGGGAATGAAACACAGTTGTCGATCTACTATCCAAAGAAGCTACGGTCGGGCCTCTTGGCACTTCGTTGATTCGGGAACAGAGGGATGGTACTCATTACCAGTTTTACCATCAATCGTTTATGGACATCACAGACTAAATGGCTCAGCTGGAGCCTAGTTTTTTACATTTGCTACCATTTGTAAATATTTCATGCTTTTAAATTATCAAATGTATATGTAGCAGACATACACTTTCTATGTAGAGTTATTTTGTTTATTTTTGTTGAACTTCTTCGTAGAATAGTGCCTCCCTGCGTGGATGCAAGGCACTATTTTTTGTTAAATTGGATACTCCTATTTACGACAGGCAATCTTCCTCACATACAGCATACGCACTTTGCATATACAACATGTAATTTTCCTTCACATAATGAAAATTACGATTTTTCCAAGGGGAAAAAAGACAATGATAATAAGATGCATCATGGCATCATGAAAGAATTAGAAACAAGAGCTCGTAACATCTTCATAAGGATCATGAAGGACGAAAATCCATGGCAGACACCATGTAGGATATATAGCTCTTGGGAACCTCAGTGGACATTGAAGGAAAGAAAGGAGTCATCTAAGGCTCATCATACATCAATTCAAAAAGGAAACATCTGTCAATTGGGGGTATACAAGATCCTCAAAATTATCTGATGGAATATTCATCGTAGGGTTCACTAATCTAGAGAGGAAGAAAGTGTTTCAACAAGAAATCCAACGTGTGGAATCCATGAGATGATGATATGACATGAAGCAGATCAAGGGACTGAAGATCTTTTCAATCAAGGAAGTTATTGGAAGAAGCCTCGATGACCTTAAGGTAAAATAAGGTATGTATGATTGTGTTTAATATTATAATGTCATGTCATATGGTTGCAGGTAACATGGATCATTGCTTCTATCTTAAGAAGCATGATCAAGAGAAAAAGGATCTCCTCCTCTGAAAGGATGTAAGAAGGCATAAAGTCACACTAAGATGAAATCAACATAATATGTCCTCATATGAAGTATGAGGTGGTTGACTACAGTTAAGAAACTCTGATTAAAAGCTCGTGGAATGGAATGAGTAAGGAAGGAAGAGATCATGAGATATGCAACCATGATGAAGGAAATCAACATCCAATAGATCAAGAATATTTGACCAGGAAATCTCCCAGAAGGATATCAAGACTCTAATGAAAGTCTGAAAAAGATGGAGACCCTTGACAATGGATATCTTTGGGATATGTGTCAACATGAATGCAGGATGTTGATACCTATAGGAATATGTCATGATGAAGTGCCATCTAGTAAGGTACGATTTGATTTAATGTTATGTTTTGATTTCTTGAATAATAAATGGATGAGTGCATGCAGGGCTACTGGAACAAGAGTTGTAAGTACAAGTACAACTGGCATTCATGTGGTGGATGGAAATTCCTGAAAGAAGCACGATGGGAAAGAAGTAGCTATATGACAAAGGTTCCATATATGTATCAAGAAGGCCACTTTCCATAAAGAAAGGAATGACATGACGAACCAAGAAGGAAAGTGATCGATGGCTGACACCCTAAAAGAAAGAAGCTCAACTGATTTTTTTATGACATCAAGGAGAGAAGTTGATCAAATAGCTAAAGGACACACAAAGAAAAAGTTGTTGATATATAGAAGAGTCCCTGGCTAAGAGGGAGCTCTGACAGGTCCCTGATTAAGAGGGAGTTTAAATTAAGATCACCCTTGATTACAAAGGAGTGACAATTGTGTTTTTCCATGTCATGTGTCATGCACTAGACCATGACTAACAGTCGTAAGTCTAGATGAAGGCCATGAATGGAAATGTAGACACATGGTAGACACAACAATATTGTCTTCACTTGGGATGAAAAAATGGGAGGATTGGGTAATCATCTGACATCTGATACTCTTTGAGGATGTGTAGGGCATCCAAGACAAGAGTAGGCAAGAGGTTCGATATTCTTTTAGGGTTTGGAACCCAAGATAAGAATAGTCCTAGAAGGTCATACCCAGTGAACACCTAGGTGGGTATGTACCTTGAGAGACAATGATGAAGGTGCCTATAAATCATTGGTCTCACCAGCATTGTAGCTCATGGTCTCATGGAGAGATGGAGACGTTAGTCAAGGCCTTGCACAATGACAATTTTGATTGATATGATGTTATACAGATGGGATTACCAATCCGATTCTTCTTATGAGAAATTCTTTAGATTGAGAATAACCAAGTACCATTGTAAATACCACCCTAGTTAAGATGGAGTGTTGAAGAAAAGGGTAACTAGGTTTAGTATTTATCAATGTAATTTTGATCTTTGTACTTGTCAAGAAAAAGAATTATTAATTTTATAAATTACATGAATGACTTTTTCTCTCATTCTATAGGTCTAGGAAAGTCAAAGAGTCAAAATAATATTGAAGAGATCTTCTTGAGAATTTATGTAATGAACATGAGCCAACCTAGTGTCAAGTAACCCTCCAAGACAAGCATCATCCTTCAAAGAAGAAGCCTGCAAGCAAAACAATGAAGAGAACATCATGTCGGCCTCAATATATATATATATATATATATATATATATATATATATATATATATATATATATATATATATATATATATATATATATACTATCATTTCAGCTCAATAAATAGACACAACGTTTCACATTGTATGTCAGCTCATTTATGGAGACGTGACCACTATAAATACCCAACTGGGGTGTCCACAAAACACAGAAGAAAATTCATACACCTCTAAAATTTCGTATGGTGCAAGAAGCTCTAAAATTTTAGATTTCGAATAAGTGTAGGAAGTACAGAAGGTACAGGATCTCAGATGTCTCAGGGACGATTTCGGTAAGGAATCTTGGATACCTGCAATGATTTGAAGGACTTTTATATTATGTATTTCAGAAGTCAATCCACCATATTCTCTACCTCCTTACAGTCTCATAGTCATCACCATAACAACATATCAATCTCGACATACTTGTGAATGGAAGGGTCCTAAAGTAACACTCTTTGTCTCAACCTACTCTCTAGGTGTCACTACAGTCTCAGCATACTTACCAGTGATCTCATTCCATCATTCTAGACACACTCAAGATCAAGGTGAAGTAGCAATAATGGTCTCGGTCATGATCACTATCTTGGAGCAGCTCACATACAAGTATAAAATACCTCGTTGATATGGTGATGAAACAATGATCTAGGTGGAAGTACAAGAAATGGTGCAACTACAATAACCTTTGTGGTACTATGATGATGATCTCAGTGAAGCAACAATGATGATGATGATGATCTCAGTGAAGCAGCAATAATGATGATGATGATATCCACAGTAAGAAGAGGATTGATGTCTTGGTCTTGGAATGGCCTAGGAGGTCAAGGGTCAATGTCTTGGTATTAATCAATTGGAATCTCTATAAGAATAATTGTGTACGGGTTTTCCTCTCCAAGAAGGAGAGGTTTTGGCCCTAGCAGAAAGCCAACATCTTTTGTTCTTGTCTCTTTGTTTTGATAGCAGTTTGATGAAGCAAACATACACACTAATAATAAGAAGAAGTTCAAGCTAAGATAAATTGTAAAAGCACTTCACAAATTGTTATCATGCTAGTAAGAATCACTCTAACTCTAACTGCCATATATTCTTCAACACATCCATCTTAGCTTCCATTTCATTTTTTGTTACTCTATGTGGGAGTGAAATTTGTTGCACTTGGTCTCGTAATTTTGATATACCATGTTGCATTTCTTCCTCTTCTTCATGCATCATTGTAGAGCTTTCTAGTTTCTTACTAGGTGTTTCCATTTTCTTGCTTCGAGGAATTTTGAAATAAAGCAATGATATGTGTGCTTCACTATGCCCTTTGAATCACTTCAAACTGATTTTTCAAACAAACATTGTGCAATTTTTAAAAAAAAATACACACAGTTTTCTTGCTTTGAGGAGCTCGATCTTGAAACGATTGTAACTTCTTAATTTCGAATCTCCAATTTCTGAAATTTCTTCCTGTGGTACCTCTCTAAGTCCTCTTTCTAACCCCACAAATCTGATCAATATTGGGTTCTTCAAGAAAACTTTATGCCAAATATCCTACGATGACCTGATTATGGACTGGTTCAGTAGAGTGAAGTTGTACGGGATGCAATGTGTCACTATTTCAACCTTCGGCCTTGCAATTGCTACACGAAAAACTACAATCTATGCACTTTTAGCCACTTTTTACATAATTTAAATGTGATGCCTGAAACGAAAGTTATGATGATTTTTCCTAGGTCACGTATTTGAGATAGAATTCTGGAGCATGCAAAAGCCCTAACTTCCTCAGAGAATATCTCTGAACATATAGAGAACCAAGATCTGAAATTTTTACACAAAGTACTCTGAAATTTCGGCTCCATGTGGTAAAAATTTTAGTTTCTAAAGCCTCGTCGAAAAAAATTTATAGCAAAAATTCCAAGATGACTTGTTTGAAGAAGCGAAACCCTAGAATCCAAAGCTCTGATACCAAATGTTATGCAACCAGCTCGCAAATAGATAAATCAATGACTTAGAAATTATACTCTTCAAGGGGGGAACCTCCTTTACATTACATAAATGAACAATTCTTCTATGATTCAAATGACAAAATGTCCTTTCTATATATAGGAGTCTAAGGGGTCACAATATAATTAGAGTTGACATAACAATAATAATGTAAGGGCACAACAATAACAATAGTGGGCTTCTATGGGGCACAATAATAATAATATGCGGCATATATTGATACAATAATAACAATAAGGGGGCTACATTGACAATAACAATGAGGGAATACACTATTATTATATGGACCTAACATCATGAGCATATCTCTAGTATTGACAATATTATATTTTACTATGAATATTGTCTTGGAATGTGGTATGTCAAGTAGAGGTCGTATTCTGGTATTGATGTAAGAAGTGCACCCCTTTCCATTCACTAGTAAGAAGTTATGTGACTATAATCTGAGTAAAAATCCACATATGAGAAAGAGATGATGGACATCCTACATGTGGTAGATACTTGATACACATACCTCATAGGGCAATGTTTTCATATCAAGAGTGACCATAATAATTTGAATTACTTTCTCAAACAAAGGTTATACTCACACCAAAGAAACATAAATGGGTCGCCAAGATAGCAGGGTTTGATTATAATATTATCTATAATAAGAGTAAATAAACTGACGTACCTAATGCCTTATCTTGGCAATTTCAGGAAAATGAATCCCTCTTCTAATTATCTTTACCTATTCTAGGATGGCTTGATGAAGCCCATCAAAATGGTTGAAAAATGACTATATCGTTCAACTTATATATAGGATTCAAGAAGATCCAAATCCTCCCAAGGAGTAAAAATGGAAACTAGAAATATTTTGATATAAAGGATGCATTTTTCTAGTAAATAATTATTTATTAAAACAAAGAATCTTAGAGGAATTTCATTCATCACCTACAACATGTCACTTTGAATTTCATAAAACATATTATCAAGTTGAGTGTTGGTTCTTTTGAACATGTTAATGAACTAAGTGTTTGTTATTTTGGTAGGGCACATAAACTAAAATATTGGATTTTGTGGACACTTACGAGACTTGCGAAGGAAACAAAGGGAAGATAGTGAAGAAACTAGGTGCATTGCAACCAATACCATTCCCAACACACATGATCCAGGTGCATTTTGGTGGCCACCTACCTATCCCACTTGGACCCCCACAACTGTCTCTTTCAGTTTTTTTCAGTTTCCATAATTGTAGCACAATTTACTATTTTTAGCAGTTTTTGGGGTCCTGAACTTCCGGAGCCATTTTGAGGCCCTAAACGACGTTTTTTGGGAAATCTGGGAGCAACATGAGCCCAAAGTTGTAATGCTTCGATAGATCTTTCTAATGAGCTATTGTATGCATCACATGGAGATTGTATGCCAAAGTTACAACCCCGAGAAGTTGATGTACCAATTTACCTAAACGGGGCCCACAATTTGGCGTTTCATCTTCTAGGGTTAGGTTTTTGGATGTTTAGGGTTTTCCATTGTTTCTGAACAATAAATAGGCCTTCGAGCCTCATTGTAACACAGTTCAGAGGCATGTAGCCGCCACATCTCTTCTCAGAGATAAGCTATCATCGCCCTAGCTGGTTTATTTCCATTTCTATTTGTAAGCACATTTTAGTATTTTACAGTAATGAAATGAAGTATTATTTTCGATGCATCTCTGTGTGTATGGTTATCTCTGTAATTTTTTGCGTTCCTGTTTAAATCTGGATCAACACATATGATATGAAATCAAAATTTTACAATAGGACTTTTAAGGGTGGGCAACAAATTCATGATCATGGTGGTAGTCAACCATATCTCCATATATACTCATTTTTGTGTCCTAGCACATCTATTTACCCCATATTTCACACTTGAAATTTTAAGATACTTAAAATAATTTATGTATATTTCATGATATTCTTACCTTATTGTTATAATTATATTTTTCACTCCAATTTTAGTAAGAGGAACCATACATCAAATCCCATTAGTTGATGGTTTGAATACATTCCTTTTCACCCTTGTATGTTCCTACTTAGATAGCACGTCATTCCCACAACTTTTTCATCTTGTATACCATCACTTCATGCCAATATACATCATGTCACTCATCCCTAAAACTACATAGCATTCCTTTTTATAGGGAGAAATGGAGCTTATATTTTCTAGATATTGACCTTCCGAAGAGGATCACCATCAACAAGGATATCATGAGTTGGCTTGGGGTTAATAATTGAGGTATTTTTACTAACCTCTCTTTGCCTTAGGTGCCTAGATACATCATTCTAGATCTAGGAATGGTCCATATAATAAGACGCTCTCATGGTGAGGAAGGGAGGCAAAAGTAACTAGAATACCCTATTACGCTAGAGGAATGCCACTATGAATTCCTTGTATGCTTCATGAATGAGCGTTATTTGTCAGTAAGCCAAGGGAGGATAAATGACAAGGGTTTGAAGGAGAGCACTTGAAACCAAGAGGTATACTTTTGATTTTGTATTGTTACTTTATATGGAATATTAATATGGTTTCCCTATCTCTATGATATATTTTCATGAGATCATAAATTTCTTTATTATGATAATATCCTTTTGCAACGTAACCTGCCTTTCTTGGATGAAAAGACATCATCTTTATTTGTATGTGTGTAGGTGATTGGTTCAAGGAGCTAGAGCAAGAACTCTAAATAGGAGCATGATTTTCATCTATAAAATGGATCTATAACATGCATTAGCATGTGAGGGGAATAAGATATGCCACAATATTTTTTATTTACATGAAGAAAGGAGTAGGTTTAATTAAGTCTAAGGAACTTGACTATTTTTTCAATCCACTATATGGTATATCGTGAGGAAAGATATGTGGGACAATGTCCCTTTTTATTTGAGTAAATTACAAGAAAAAATAACTCGCGACTTCACTGTGGAAAAATCCTAGTGTTTGTGTTATCCTTATATTTTGCATATCCTTCGCTTTTTATTGTTTCTAGGTGGTTGTTTGTTAACTGTGATCTCCTCTAAGTCTAATACAACCCATTTCCATAGTTTATGACTCATATTTAAGTCTCTCTCTTCTTAAAAATACAATTTCAGGACCCAATCACTCCCTACCAATTCCTTATAGAGCAATTGTAGCCTCCCATCACTCCCTACCAGTGTATCACATAGAAACTACTACATGTTATACCTTCTCTATGGGATAGATGGCTGGTCAGACCTAGAATTGTTTTTAGATCTTATTTGAGTTTTTTTATCTAAGAATTAGATTTGTAATTTTCTACCTATATAGATTTATATCGGACTCAAAGTTGATCTGATCCTTAAGAGGTTTTCATTTGATAATGTACTTTCTCTTGGTTTGTGTAAGGTTATTCCATCTATTAATTTCCTTGTTTAGTGATTGATATTTTGCTTGTGTTTCTTACGTCATGAGCTTGATTTGATCTACCTAGATAGTATTTGTGCCCTTTATGAACAAAAAAATTTCAAAGAAAAACAAGTCTTAGGGTATATTACCTCTTGCTCATTTTTTAGGGAAATTTGGGTTTGTTTTCCCTTGTAGAAAATTATATGATTAGCTTGTTGGCCACCTGCATTGTATTACAAATCTAAATTTTATTTATCTTATATGTGAGCCTATTGTTCTTCTTATTTAGTAATCCATAGTGTTAAAAATATTTAACCACGGTCAATTTCCACTTTGGATAGATAAATTTATGGAGATAATGATTGCATTGAATTCCTATTTTCTAAAGGACCAAAATCGACCTAAAGGTCACTCAAATTGGATAAGGGAAAGTGTACTTATGAAGAAAAGCCCACATGTGCATATTTGTCAAGGTCGACCCTAAAGCAAAGTGGACACCCTTGGAAGGTATAAATATATGTGACCTCTACCTCATTTGGACACAATCATGAGACACTCTTCTATCTTGGTTTTTGGCTCGTACATGTCTAAATCTTGTCCGCGGAGGATCAGGACCACTCTGAGGTGAAATTGTAGGGTATAACACCCTCCTCCCACATCTACCCAAGCAATCGGCCAATCGGGGTAAGCATGCAACAAGAGGCCACTATGATATGATTCGACCTCCTAATTCATGTTAAGGAAGTGGAACCGACGAAAACACACCATACAGACATTCAACATCAACATTAGGACCCTCAAGAACCAATCCAACCTTTCTACCAACCAGCCCCTGGATCCCACTAATATTTTGGATCACTTGGCCTCTGGACGCTCTCATGTTATGGGCATACCAGCATGCAGGGACCTTTGGACACTCTCACGCACCTACAAGCCAACGTCTAGTGACTATTTTGCACATTGTTGTGCCAATGTCCCCGGGATTTGAGCCACTTTTCAAGCCACAGCCCAAGTCACTGCCCAGAATTGAATGACATCTTCAAAACAATAAAATAATAGAGAAATAATAGTACAAATGAAATTACTTGAATAATACCTTAACTGGACCCTACTAGCCATGACAGGAATTTCGTCAAACACATCACGAATATGTAATCTACTGGTGTAAATAACAGATCTGAGCATAGGGGTCTCATACATTGTTTCCTTGTTACGTTAGTTGTAGTTTCATCCATTAGGACATTGGCACATTGTTCATTCATGTACAAGTAATAACATGATGGGAGCCATACATAGCCACTGTCATAATACATATTCATAACTAGCATAACAACAATAGGTATACAAAGCCGATAATAGCGATATCATCCACATATAAACCAGTACAATACTCATGAAATACAAGGAGAAATATACCTCATATTGATGATGCAAAATCCAAACCAGTATGGGACTACCATGTTCCACCCGACCATAGAATGGTTGAGCCAAATCTCTCTTCAGTCATTCACCGTTGTGCCATATTCCAAGCATGAATGTGGGATCTCATAGAACACATCAATCGAAAACCATCCAAGGCTTCCAGAGGCCATACACCTCAACCCATCAAATAGTGATTCCACCTCACGGTTAGACATCACAAAGCCATCATCAAATTGGTCTCTATCCAAGCCTTCCAGGGCTTATAGAGCATTTGTCCAACCAAGGCTTCTAGGACTAGTAACTCAACCCACAACTTTTACCAAGCTTCCAGAGCATTTGTCCAACCAGGGCTTCCAGGATTAGTAACTCAACCCACCAAGGGCTTCCAGAGTGTTTTTCCAACCATGGCTTCTAGGTCTAGTAACTCAACCCAAGATGTTACAGGGCTTCCAGAGAATTTGTCCAACCAAGACTTCCAGGACTAATAACTCAACCCAAACTAAGGAAACATGAGAACCAACTACAAAAACAAAGAAATAAACCCACAACACCATGGTTATCCGAGAAATGGAAAGGCTAGGTATATCCACTGTTAACCCAAGCAATCCTCCATGCCAATGATAGATCATAACCAATAAACCACATGCATGTCCCATGCATGCCAAAACATACATGCAACTCGGTACCTGCAAGCAAAACCCATTGTAGTTGTTGATCTTGATGTCCTCTTGCGATTTCCTGCTCCTCCTTTGCCTTCTTGCTCCAAAACTCCAAGTATGCCGCACTCTCCAAGAGTGCTCTAATAAAAATCTAAGTGTCCAAGAGTATAAGAGAGAGAATATAAGAGAACTCCAAAATTGAACTGACCAAGCTTAACCACTGATCCTCATAAGCCTTTTTATTAATGAGGCCTCTATTTTCTTTATTTTCCATTATTTTCCTTCAATTTCCTCCTCACATGCAACCTCTGACCTTTCACCTTCATTTTCTCCTATTTTCCATTATTTTCATAAATAAATGTGCCAAAATCCCATTTTTCCTTTCTAAAGCCTTTGCCATTGCCTTTTCCAAATTCCTTAACCATAATAACCTAAATGAACACCCACTAGGATGTTTTTCCCACCATTCAGCTTGGAATACATGTCCCATGATCGTGGTCTTATATATTTTTACATGGATTTTTAACCAAGGTTGTTAAAGGACCCTCCCCTTTGGGGGAACATCATCCTCGGTGTTCAGTGACACCTATAACCAACAAGACTGCTGAAAACAAAACATACTTCCCATGGAGCTTTATAACACAGCTCATTGCAATATTTAAAATGACCATCTACTAAAACATGAAAAACATATTGTTTAATGGAGCTTTATAACATACCCAAATAGGGTATTTACAATAATAACCATATATACAGACATACACATTTGCTTCACCCAGAAATAATCATACTTTCTATGGATATATATAAATGTAGCTCAATACAGTGTTTACAGTAATACACACATATATACATATGCACATTTTCTCAAAGAGAAAATAAAAGGATACGATGTCTGCATCGGCAACAAAGGAATCCAGAGGCTCACACCTCCACCCTCAAATTAATACTAGGATTCACCTCCTTCCCCGCAAGTACAGAATCTACTATCAAATTCAAAGTTGCATCCATTGTCCAGCACTATAATCCTGCGCCACTTGTCCTCCTAGTGAACAGTTACTGACTCATAGTTCCAAGGCACACTCCCAATGTGCATCTAATTCCATCTGTAAATGCTAATGACCAAAACAAATCCATCCCCGTCCTTCCCTTCTCTGCTACACAGTCCCTCGAGAAATTTGGTCACCCCGTTCCATGCAGTCACACAACTTCCAAGTTCTGTTGACACCCGCATCCCAAGCAGTCCATCCCTTGGCAAGACTTCCTCACATCGGAAGATACAAAAACCAAGGCATATGCCTGCCTTAAAACCATCATATCGGTCATAGCATGATCTTGGCAATAAATGGACACTATTGGGCACCATTGTCCCACAATGACCCTTCTTCTGAAGTGCTTTGCCAGCATATTGTTGTCTATTCTAATTTCTTTTGTCGTTGTTGCTAATTCTTGCAGTCAATTTCGACCGCCCAACCAGGCATTTCATGCTTTCCTGTACCATTCACATAATTTCCATTAGATTCAAAATAAATTGAAATAAATTCACATCATACCTCATTGGTGGCTTGTCAATAGGGTATACTTGCAATTTTGTTCACTTCCTATCACAACAAGTCAAACTAGCATCTTGGACCAAATCATCATGTATAAACATATCACATTAGGTTAGCTCAAAACACAACCATCATAGACCAAAATCATAAATCACATGTAACCATCGTAAACAAGAATCATAGATCACATGTAAATAGACCAAAATCATAAATCACATGCATAATAAAGCTGAAACAAAATATTGATACTTATCCTTTAATCAATCCTTAGCTTCTACCTTTGTACTTATTTTGTACACACTCTAGATCAGTTTCCACACCCGACAAACACCCAGTGCCTTCTCCTTAACCATGTGCACATACACATAGTTTGTATCACACACATACAACCACACACGACATACAACACCATGAAATGATTGCATCTACACCTGACACACAACACATACACCTACACCTAGTGCACAACACAACACAATACATGTGCCTACACCTAATGTACGACACAACACAATACATACATACACCTACACCCAGTGTACAACACAACACAATGCATACACCTACACCAGGTGTATGACACAACACAATACATATATACACCTACACTTGGTGTATGACACAACACATATACGTACACAAAGTACCACACAATGAATACACATGTCATGATACCATGACTACACAATGTACATACATAGTACTACATGCCCAAAATACAACATGTACGACATGCGCACAATACCACATGTACACCAATACCATATGTACAACATGTGCACAATACCACCTATACACAACACCACCTGCACGACATGTGCACAACATCACATGTACATGGCAGCACTTGCACAACACGTACACAATGCCACATGTACACCACACCACATGTACACAGTACCACATGCACGACATGTAAATGACACCATATGTACACAACATCACATACACGACATGTACACAACACCATATGCACACAACGCCACTTGTACAACATGTACACAACACCACATGCACACAACACCATATGTACATAACACCACATGTACAACATGCATGCAACACCACATGTACATAGCACTACATATCCAACATATACATAGTATCATTTGTACAAAACACTACATATACAACATGCGCACAACACCATATGCACACAACGCTGCATATCCATCATGCACACAGTACAATATGTACACAGCACCGCATATCCAACATGTACATAGCACCATCTATACACAGCACTACATATGCAACATTTGCACAACACTATATGTACCACCATGTGCATAACATTGCATAAACAACATCTAGACACACTACATATACATAACAATGCATGCGCACAACATCACAGATCCAACATGGACAAAATGCACAATAGTAGTACCACACATTAAAGCCACACTGTCTCTACCAAGCAACCTTGCTTCTAGTGTCTCTCTTCCATCCATGCTTATCCCAACATGTTGTGCATCATGTTGTTTTCATTTTAGTGATGTATCTATCAATATTAGCATGTCCATGACATAAACATAGACATAGTATGATCACATAATATCAATTCATATCCACATGATACTGACCTTAGAGATCTGTCAAGCTACTATTTCCAATTGATTCCTCATGAACCAGGAATCTCTTCATGTCAATCACCTGCATAAGCAATCATTCTTCCACAAGAATGATCCCAAATAACCCTGTCAAACAGTGACATAGATACATGGATACATACATACATATAAATAAACATTAGCATAAACCATCATGATCTCGTCAGACAATGATATGCATCCATACACATACATACATATGTATATATAAACATTAGCATAAAATAATCATGATCCATGATGACCCTATCAGACATGACATACATACATACTTACATACATGTATACACATATAGACATCAACATAATCATGATCACAACATAATTACTAGATATCATAAGGTCAAGGTTAAGAGAACTCCCTTTATGCATGCAACACATGTGAAACATCAAGAACAACAATTCCCAACATAGCCAAGGCATATGACGCCTCAAATAAATTCACCTTACCTTTCGTGTTTACCTTTCCCATGATTGTCTCGTCATCATCTGATCTAGGTGGATGTTGGTGGCCACCCACCTATCCCATTTGGACCCCCACAACTGTCTCTTTCAGTTTTTTAGTTTCCATAATTGTAGAACAATTTACTATTTTTAGCAGTTTTTCGGGTCCTGAACTTCCAGAGCCGTTTTGAGGCCCTAAACGATGTTTTTTGGGAAATCTAGGAGCAACATGGGTCCACAGACCAATGTTTCTCTTTCTAAAGTCGTAATGCTTGGATAGATCTTTCTAACGAGCTATTTTACGCATCAAACAAAGATCGGGTGCCAAAGTTACGACCCTGGGAAGTCGATGTACCAACTTACCCAAAACGGGGCCCACAATTTGTCGTTTCATCTTTTAGGGTTAGGTTTTGGGATGTTAAGGGTTTCTCATTGTTTCTCAACAAAAAATAGGCCTTCGAGCCTCATTGTAACACAGTTCAGAGGCATGTAGCTGCCACATCTCTTCTCAGAGATAAGCTACCATCACCCTAGCTGGTTTATTTCCATTGTTATTAATAAGCATATTTCAGTATTTTACATTAATGAAATGAAGTATTATTTCCGATGCATTTCTGTGTTTATGGTTATCTCTATAATGTGTTGCGTTCCTATTTAAATCTGGATCATCGTCTATTTACAGCAATGGACTCAACCAGCCCAAATGGTTGTCATACTCTTACCTTCAACTTCCTTTATACATGCACTAGCTTCATTTGAGTCTTTCATTACCTGCTAGATTTTCTTTCAACTCTCTTTGAGATCCACTAACTTTCATCTTTCCCAACCAATTCCCAAAACTCAAAACTTAAAAGGCAAGCACAAGAAACAAACAATAAGAAAACCATGAAAACCAATAACAATATGACACCACAAACAAAGTGGCATGATCATGCACTAGACATAACAAAACTGAAAATGAAGCTTAACAAATCACAAAAGACGAAAATCAAAAGACTAACAACAGACACCATGACTCAATCCTCATGGTTCCTAGTGCTTCCAAAGGAAATCTAAACCTAAGACTTCTTCAATATTTCATGGCAGTCCCTTTGCCATGCAATCCCCTGCATCATATTTCCATAAACACATAACTATCAGTGCATAAATAAACATAAAAATACACCAGTTACTTTACCTTGTTTTTCCAAGCACGTTTCTTGCAACTGAACACATCCATGTCATCTCTCAAGGGACTCCAATTCCCTTGACAGATCCACTTGTAACTAGAGACTAGCTAATATACCTGCAAATACATGTGCTTGGCTATAGCACATATCCACATAATGTCACACAATATTAAGGTTAAGAAGATTTCATATATGCAAAGTACTCATTCATTTGGAATTATGGTTTCCAAATATAGCCAAAGGAATTCTTTTCCAATTCCTTTCTTATACCTTTTTACTTTGTTGGAATCGAGGCTTATTGTGTTCTGTCACATCACCCAATTGTTAGTTATACAAACACATCAATTTTCACCTTGTCATGCTAATACCAAGCATGTTTCCTGCAACTCTTCACACATGTCAACCACACATTTCAAATATCATGACAATCATATCTATCAATTTGAAATCAACCTTTACCAAATCTAACAATCATGTCATAATCCATAGTCAACTCATAGTCATTAGACATAATGATACAACTATCACCTACTACACTCAAGTACATATCAACTATCTCAACACATATGTACTAGTACAATCATCTTAAAACAGGATAATTTATTGATGCAACCTTATAGACACATACTCATATCATGTGATTAATCAAACATTCAACAGACTGTAAACATGCCATGTTAGATAATTCAACTAGATGACATAATCAAACACTCAAACACCAAATAGACGACATAATCAAACAATCAAGCACCAAGTATACTGATGAGGCTCATCATTGGGTAACTATATGGAACTTAATACACCCCCAAGCTTACTAAAATCAACTCTTCTCATAATTCCTTACATGTTTTAATTATATTTTGCTTAATGAGATGACTAAAACTGAGATGTTATGTCTAGTGGTCTAATATGCATTGATTGCAGGTTTTTGTGAGAAAATCATGGTAATTTTGGCTAATCAAAGTGTAGGAACTCGAATGAGACAAGAAGGAGAGATTATAGGAGATGGATCTTCCTCATTAAATCCTCACTCATTCGAATATCCCTCAATCAAATCACACTAGCTCAAAGTGCAGGCAGCCGAGTCATTAATATCATTGGCAGCCGAGCTAGTGATAGTTACGAATCAGTTCATCTTGAGTTTGGGAGCCAAGCCACCCTAGATTTAAGGAAGATGTTGGAGACTTCAGATGTATAAATAAGGAGTCCTAGAGCCTCATTAGGATTCGGAATTTTTAGGCAAGATAACTAAGCATTTTCGAGTTGAAGGATTGTGGCAAAACACTGTTATGTAATTTTTTATATGTTAAAGAAAATGAGCATTTCCTTGATCCAGCACTGAGTTGACTCAGAGGGCTGAAGCTCTTGGGTTAGGGCCCAGAAACTCTTATTGTACTTGTATTCTTAGATTATTTCATATATTACTTTTTGGATTGATTTTGGCATTATTTCATTGCAAGTATTGGTGATTTTGATTACTTTACTTCCATTTGTGCATAGCTTTAGCAGTTGCTTTAGAGAGATAAAGGAATAGCAAAAAGGTTGATAATAGGTGGATATTTCCTCACTCCTCCCTTCAGGGACCACGGTTTAAGGAAAAACTCATATTCAACCCCAAAAAGACAGAATTCTGATTTCTTATGGAATTTAGGGTTTTCTGCTAATTATGCCAGCATGTTTTCAGTTTTCAAGGATAGGTTGCAGTTGTTATTTCTGATATCTCCAACTTTGTATTAGATTTCATGGTGTTTCACAATATGCTACAATTATTTCCATGCATGAACTATGCAAATGAATGATGGAATTATGTTTTCTTATGTTGATTGGAAATCTTTCTTGTTTTGACATGATTCATGGATAAATGCCAATGATGTGTATTGTGGGAATTTCAATACTATAGGAAGACTTCATGTCAGCAGCCCTAGCCTAACCTCATCCATCCATGATCACCAAAATCCACTAAATCCATAAACCAATTTATCATTTCATAAGAACAGCTTTCCATGTTTGTTGAGAAAATCCAACAATCCTACAAACTTGGGTTTGAGTTATGAGGAAGTCCTAGCCACTCCCTTGCCTTATCCCTTCCATCATTCACCTTCCCTAAGCCCTATACCAACTTCCAAATCACTCTTTATGCTTTCGTCTAGATCCTGTAGGAATACAGGGGATCATGTAGGTCCATTAGGACATCCTGTAGTTCACATTAGGACATCCTGTAGAATGACCTGTAGTGGCCTATTTTGAGGCCGATTTGTGGAAAATGCATCCAGAAATATAGGAGAAGACCCCTACTTGCCTCTTAAGCCATCTGACCCTTCACAACCATCTCTCTCCACACCTAACCCACCTTCCATACAATCAAGAAAAATTAGCATTCATGTTTTCACGAAAAGGACAAAAATAAAAAGGTTATTGTGTTCATGTAAAGTGTTTGATCAGATCAAATTGCATGCTTAAGATAGTTAGGGTTCCACATGTGTTAGCTTAGAATTCTTCTGAAGCATGGTCTCTTAACAAGTATCTAGATTAATGGTGTGTTTAAAGAATTTATTTTAGTATTTCATTTCTGCAGTAGATAATCTTTCAATTTCCTCAATTAGGGTAAAATTCCCCTTTCTCTATTGGTAATCAAACTTCTTCTAAGCCAATAGAAGGATGGTGAGAAACCCTAGTGGTCTATCACCATCTCAGCAGTGACCAAGAGTGTAGCCATTGCATTTGCTTGTGTATATAGCGTTGTAACCTCCAAGTTTGTACGAACCCCTGGTTGATAAAGTAAAGTTGGTAGCCCCAGGAGTTGCAACATTCTTGCTGCACTATCGGTGCTCATCATATACAACATAAGCAAACTCACACCTTGATGTATCTCAAGGGAGGCTATCTTGTCTACACAATTAATCTAGTTAGCATGATATAACTTCACAACACATCAGCTCAAACACAAATAAGGTCATGATATCCATAACAATCACCAACTAACATGTTCACATCATAAATGCATAAACAAGTTTCATTCATGCATAACAATCACATATGCACTGTTAGTCTAGATTAGTATCACATAATATCACAACGTATGTCGACTCATATTTGAATGGCATAACCCTAACCATTTGCATATGCCAATCCAATTTATCATGATACATATAACATCAAGATATTATTGCTATAACCCTAATCATCAAGCTAACTAATAAATAGCGACAATAAGTTAACATATAACATGCTCGTCAACAACATATAGCCTAATAATCAAGTTAAATATCATATAACAACAAGTAGTTAACCTATAACATACTCATCAACAACATATAACATAATCATCGATCTAACTACAAGTTAACATATAACATATTCATCAATTACATATAACATAATCATCAAGTTAACTAACATAAAACAACAACAACAATGCATACAACCACATGTTACTATCATTCATGACTATCTGACATGTGTGCATGTAACTACACTAATCAACTAGCATCTATCATGTATGTAACCATAACATTAATAGAATGAAAGGCATACACATAACCATAATTCATATAACAATCCTTAACCTACATACTTGCATGCCCAACATACAATCCTTTATGACGCCATGTTCTTGCCTCAAGGTCCAATGCTGCAACTTCACTTTGATGGTCTCCATATATTGCTCTATCTCAGTCAACACATTAGCATCATAACATAATGATAGCATCATGGTGACCTAAAATGAATACAATGACCTCACAATGCATGTTTGACCTACTATACATGCACAGCCATAACCATGACAATGCATGCATATAGACACTTACATGCATAACAATGCATATACAGCCATACACTCATGACAACACATTCCACAACAACACCGTCAACCCTCACATGGTGACATCACTACAAATATGATCAATACCATGCAAATGCAACAAGCACATTGACTACAAGCATAAGGGACACACATGCAAACAACATGAATGCATGACCAACACACCGCCCATCCAGTCTGAGGGGTGAACCCTGCTCTGATACCAGTCTGTAACACCCTCCTCCCACATCTACCCAAGAAACTGGCCAGTTGGAGTAAACATGTGATGAGAGGCCACTATGATATGATTTGACTTCCTAAGTCACATTAAGGAAGTGGAACAGACGGAAACATACCATACAGATGTTTAACATCAGCATTAGGGCCCTCGGGAACCAATCCAACCTTTATGCCAACCAGCCCCTATGTCCCACTGAGATTTTGGACCACTTGACCTCTAGACACTCTCATGATATGGGAATAACAGCATCTAGGGACCTCTAGACGCTCTCACAGGCCTGCAAACCAGCATCCAAGGACTATTTTTCACTATGTTGTGCTAGTGTCCCCGAGATTTAAGCCATTTTTTCTGGCCCATAGCCCAAGTTATTTCTCAGAATTGAATGACATCTTCAGAACAGTAAAACAACAAAGAAATGACAATACAAATGCAATTACTTGAATAAGACCTTGAATGGACCCCTACTAGCCATGATAGGCATTTCGTCAAACATATCACGAATATGTAATCTACACGTGTAAATAACATATTTGAACATAATGTCTCGTTGGTGACGGACTCTGGTTTTGAAGCATTACAAACCTTGAAACAAACCCTAGCCGCATCGCTCCATGACCACCTTTGGGGGGGATCGACCCCCCCAGCCTTCGGCCCCTTCGTCTTCGGCAGCTTTCCTTCTTCGCCCGCCAATACCCCATCAGGCTCCCGATCTAGGGCCAATGGCAAAGATCCGACTGCAAACCATGCTTCAAAAGCCAATGGATCCACGGCCGCCAGGAACATTCCCAGCCAAAACAAGGCAACAGGCCCATCCCCCTGCAAACTGCTATCGGAGGAAACACCATCATTGATCATCGAAGACCCCTAGATCAAAGAATACAGAGATCACATGAGTAAACATTCCCTAATTTGTCGTTTCATGGGAGTGCGACTCAATGAAAAGGCTCTCTGCTCGTGGATAAACCAGAAATGGAAGCCCAAAGGGAACTATGAACTTTAGTTGGGGGCAAGAAGTTTTTTCACGGTCATCTTCGCTCACAGGGATGATAGAGATCGCACTTTTGAAGGAGGCCCATACTTTTACAACTCTGCGGGACTCTACATGACGTATTGGAGACCCAACTTTTCTCCAGAACAGGAAGACTTCATAAAGGGTTCCATTTTGGCTCAGACTCTACTCCCTGCTTGTTGATTACTGGAATAAGCGCATCTTGGAAGCCATCAGGAATCAGTTGGGCATCTTCGTCAAAACCTTAGAGTCTCACATCTCAAGGTAAATACACTGCCTATGCTAGAATCTGCATTTACATGGACGTCTCAAGACCACTCCCAGGTCATATTGATCTGATCCACAAAGGAATTCATTGGAAGCAATCCATCGACTATGAAAACATCCCTTTCAGATGCCGGAAATGCCAATAGCACGAACATCTCAGTCATGGGTGCCCCCTTGTTACAGGGAAAAGTGTCTACACATAACTGCTTATCCCACTAAGGTGTGATAGCTACCTTAGAAACAAACAAAGTAAAGCTACTTTCATTTTTCCTTTATGAAATATAGGTGAGAGAAGAACAAAGAATACCAACCTCTGTCTTACGCTAATCTCCTAGTTCGATTCCTCTCTCTCTTGATAGTCTTTCGCTACTTGTTCCCTTGCATGCCCAGCTTCACAAAGTACCTGTAAGATCACAGTAGCATAGCACTATACAAGAACATGGATCTATAATCATAAACAATCTAGGATCAGATGTAAATTGACCATACAAATGCAGAAAACATAAATGACACAAGAGTATGGAGGAAAACTTGAATAGCTTTTATTGATAAACAAGAAAGAGCCAAGGGAGTTAAAACCAGTTGTTATGACCCAGCATCATCCTCTCAGCAAGGAAGCCCCTCTTCACCTCATACAAAGCTTAGATCACCCAACAATCTGATGTTGTCTCAAGAAACCAACAGCAATTCCTTACAATATGCCAAATTCCAGCCTCCCTTGATCTCTGGGATGAGGGATCCATATATAGATATCTGTAAGGGAGATGAGTCAGCTTGTGATTTGATTAGTGTCTTCTCTCTGATAGTTCTTGCTTCCACTTGGAGATTGATGATCTCTTACTCATCCTTGGTCGAATTCAGAGAGGCAAGTGTCACAGGAGAAGTTTCTGGAAGATTCCATGCCTCTCCACCTCGCGGAATGACACTGCCATTTGTCACTTCTCGCCCATCGCACCCCATAGAAGGGCTTTTTGAAATGAAACTCACCCACACAGTGTATTTAGGTGAGATGCAACGCACTTTGCCTATGGAGCAGCTGAAATGATCCTGTTTTGACTAGTTCTGAGCAGCTTTTCATGGAGAACTTTTGGGAGAAGCTGTAATCAGTTAACCTTGTTCCTTTAGGGGTTAGAACAACACTTCTAGGGACTTAGGAGCCCTTGTTTTATGGACATTTCATGCTTGGGGTTGCAGTGCCCAAAAATGTCTATAACAGTTGCCCCCTAAAGCATGAGGTCGTTAATCTTTTGATGTCGGGTGAAATGCTTTATTATGAGGATCCGAAGTTCTTTCAAGCTGGGAGGAGACCTGTAATAAGATACAATACAATACATTATCTTCATAATATTTCCATGATCTAGCTGAGGCGGGAATTCCCATGCTCAGCTTTATAAATTCATTTTCATGTACATAGGACAAACAATCGTCTGACTGTAGACTGATGATTCTGGTAGAGCCATCATCCCTTTGGTTGGATGATTATCTGTGCAGCAATGATGTACATTTGATGTCTTTATTTCCCTGAATATATATCGCAGCCCGGATGGATGAAACTAGATCCGGGGTCCTCAATCTCATTCGATCTTCACTCGAAGTACAAGTCCATCCATGTGAGAGATGTTCTGGAGTCGAACATGGAAAGACATCGCCTGATTACCAGCCAATGATGTAAGCTGTTAACAGGCGTGAGAGGAATCACCGATAATGATAATGACCCTCAAGGTACTGCAGTACAATTCATGTGGTGTGAATAAAGGACTTGGCATCGAACACCACGCAAAATCTTTCAGTCGAAGGCCATTGATGTAAACCTGTCGCCGGAAGTGAGAAACTTGCCATTGAGGCATGCAAGCTTCAAAGTACTGGACGGGGTGTTCCTAGATCGACTTCTTGGATAATGAGCTGATGTCGACAAGAAGCGATCCGTCACAGGAGGGCCTTAATGAATCCCACATCAATGACACGGAACGGAGCAAATGATTTTAATGGAGGTGAAAACTATCTGATGACATACGGTTCAGGGTGGCGGTCATGAAAGAATGGAGTGTAAATGTATTGTAGCGGGTGAGACACAGGTGAATTCTCTGAATGACTTCTCTTGAACATATCGGCGACACTGACGTGATGGACTGGTAGCATTAACCCCAAATATGGATGGTGTGATGGGACCATGGTGATGTGACCAGTGAATGAGACAACCCAACCCGACTTGGATGCGGAGTGAAAGTGTCATGTTCAAGAGCGACTTGCTACCAATAAAGTTTCTTGAAGTTTTCTTCCCAATTTTCCCCAGTCATTGCTGACCAGTACCTCTTTATTTTTGTCAAGCTTGAGGAGGATAACATATGCTTGTTCTATAATTTTCCCTTCGGGCAAACCCATCGCTATGTTTTAACGAGCCTAGCGATATTGAAACTCGTTCTTGTCTGCTATGGACAAGTTTGTCGCTATTAAGTTTTAACGAGTTTAATGACAAAGATAACTCGGTCCTTTTCAATTTTAGAGAGTTTGAAAAGAAACGTAAAGGAAACTACAAAATTCCTTTTTCGTCATCTAATCCCTTAAGTCTGAAAAAGTATAAAACAATACATAAGGGATGAATTTTCGATACTTTTAACGAGCCGAACAAAACAAGCGCTCGATCTTTTTGTGTAATAATCCCTCAGGTCCAAAAAGATTAAAATTTAGAGGAGGGATAGCACTTACGGTCCCTTTAACAAGCTGGAAATGCCAATGGCTCGGAAATCTTTTCATATTTTACAAGTCAGTTGAAAAGAGCTTAAAGGAGACTCGTCTTTTGAGGAACGAGTGATAAAATTGGGTAGCAGCTGATTCCAGGTAATGTTTGGAATTTTCCAATCACGGCAGTGTTACAAGGATGGCTAGTGAGATCACTCTTCGCAGCTATTCCTCAAAAGGGGTAAACAATCAAATGGAGGTGAATGATCAGCCAATACAGAGTGGAGGTGATGATGAGAACACGACCAAGGCTTTTAAAGGCTGAAGTACTACATTCACGATGGTTATTTACCAGGAAATAGTTCATTTTTTAATGAGCTTAAATGCGGGGGAAACATTTGCTCATGGCTTATTTTTATTTTTTAACGAGCTTGAACTATGCGCTAAAACTGTCTGATTAATCCAGTCATATAATAAGAATGTCCCATTTAAAACGGCAATTTTTTAGAGTTTTGCCCCACATCCTTTCTTTATGCAAGTTAGGAAACGACCAATCCAAAAAACAGATAAATGATTGCTCTTTGCTTGCACACCAAAAGGTTTGCATGCCCCCAGGTATAAAACAGAGTTTCAAGGTCACCCTTCAAATCACCAACAAAACATTGTTTTTATCAGGAAAGGTCTACCTCTTTCAGGTTACCAAAGATTGTTCTATTCAGAGCGTAAACAAAACACTTCCTCGGCGATGTCTACCAAAATAGACAAAGGCGAGTGGAGGAGACTACTCCACTCACATAACTTTGACGAGGGAATCTTATTCCAGTCTAACCCTCTCTTCCAATCACGGACAGGAGTACAGTCAAGTCATATATCTCTCGCGGAAACCTACCCTATACCCGAAGTTTTCCTGCCGAAGCAGACCAGGGTGCATGCCCCCTGGGTCTCAGTCATGTCCCCCGAATCACTCGCGCCCATCAGGTGGACGGACTGGGGATTGATGAGACATTCCTTGTGTGAAAATACCATTCAGGGATGGTATATGATTATTTTCTATGCATGATCCGGGAAATGAAAGTTGGTCTACGAGCTTGACCACTCTTCCTTCGTGCGGAAAACACATTACTCTAAAGAGTGATGAGACAATGGCTCCCATGCAATACATATAGTCTCGTCCAAGGAGTAGATTATAATCCAGGGGTCCTTGAACTACCATTACGTTCATGTGAATGGTTTTCCCTCTCAATGTTATGGGCACATTAGGAAGGATCCCTAACGGTCGACTGGTTCCTTTGTCAAAGCCTGTTAGATTTCTCATCTCAGGCAAAAGCGATGGCGAACCAAGCGCTTTCCAAGCAGTCGAGGAAAGGATACTCACAGAAGCCCCTTCATCTATGATGGTACCAGTGATAACCATTCTATATACTTGAGCAATAATTCGGAATGGTACACTAGCCGGTAAACGGGGTCTGCCTAGTTGATTCCAGTCGAAGGAGACAACTAGGTTGCTTGGAGGTGGGACCGAATAGACGGCCGGGTACGAATCTGACGAACTTCCTTCCTGCGGTAAAGGAATGGGTAAATTTCCCCCATGTTCACTGGAGTCTGTGCTTACGAAAAGAATTTGGACGGTGCCATCCTTATTCTCTTCTGTGACTGTATCATTTGAATATGGAACCTCTGAAGGCAAGACCGGGTCAACTGTCGCCTCGACCTTTTGACTTTCGTCTGGTATGAGTTCATATGGTTTGTCTTCAATGATAAACGCTTCGGCCGACCACCTAGGCGGGTCAGCCGGCTTTTCAACTAGTGACGGACTCGGCAAGAGTTTTTTATATCTAGGAGGAAGTCGTAACGTTGAAACCGGACGATCGTCCAAAACTCTTTTAGCCTCATCTAAGAAGGGACAACGGTGGACGGCATGGTCACCTTCGCACAGTTTACAAGGAAATCTATATTTTCCTTTTTGTCCTAGGGCTTTACTTTCACTAGTCGACAGTGTGCTTTCAACATGATCATCAGAGGTTGACGACACCGGGTTGTGCAAACAAGGAGTCCAGTCCCTTAAGATTCGAGGGATGGAGGGACAATCTCGATGATAGTGGTCTCCTTTGCAAATGACACATGGAGATTTAGGCCTGGTCGGTGCAGTGTGTGGATTTTCGCTAGACGACGCTTGGTTGCCCCCTTTCGCTTTTGGCTCCTTCTTCTTCTTCTCTTTCTTCTTCTTTTCCTTCTTCTTCTTCTCTTTCTTCTTCTTTTTCCTTCTTCTTCTCAGGTACTTGATTTTGGCTTTACCAACCCCATCAAGCAAAGAAGAAGGAGGAGAGGAAGAATTGGAGGAAGTAGAAGGTTGGTGGGTAACTCTGGATTCGTCTAGTTGCTGACTCGATTGTTCAGGAATTGCAGTGTTCTGAACGACAGAGGTTGAGAAGAGCCATACAGGCAAGCCGATTGTCAATCCTGGAAGCGACAATGTGGCCATATGGGGTGCACCAACATCTCCCCAAGAGGAGAAGGGACTAGGATTTCCTCCAAGGGGAACTCCTTGGTTGGTGGGTTCCATTCTCTCAACCTAATATCAACGTAGGAAAGGGTGATGATTATTCCATTTAAAATAAATTTTAGACGCTTTGACACAACTTGCTTTTTCAATTTTTAAGAGTCGAGAAAAAACAAAAGATGACTCTAGTCGCCTTCAATTTTTAATGAGCCCGAAGTGACAAGTGCTCAAATGGACCTTTTCTGTTAAGGAGTCTTAAAAGGAATGAAAGGGACTGCTCTGGAAATCTAGGTAGAGGGATTACCAAACCAATCACAAAACTGCAGAATACTTTTTACGGTACGGCAGTCAATCTTCCTGAATGTTGTGTTCAGTGCATTGCGATTGATAGGGCAACAGACACGGCTTCCTATGGATAAAGGATTAAGCCTATTGTGGTCTCCCAAAATATACTCGACGGTACATGGGAGCACAAGTCTGTACTGGCACTTATCATCTCAAAGTGGAGGAAACACCCAACCATCAGTGAGAACAACAGTTACCAGGCTTTACGACGCCGGAATACGTCTCTAACCTATACTTCTAAATGTTGTGCGTTAGGTTCCAAAGCATTGTTAGATTCATTGAATTTATTTTATAGTTGATCTTGTTTATGAAATTTTCCTTTCAGGTTCACCGCGAGATGTAGATATATAATTCCTAAAATGCAATCTAAGATGATAAACAGTGTTTTATTTTCTTTGTGCAATGAAAATCCTAGCTACTAAGGAAAGAGAGACAGTATTCTTTCACAAAGAGCAAAGAGCACAGTCTAAATGCACTGTCCTAAAGCAAACCAATCAAACAGTCTAAATGCAAATGCACATGCATGTATTTGTTTTCGGCTTTCTTGGTATGTGAATGGTAAAAAGAAAGCTAATGCACAAATCTGAATTACTTTTCAAGCGACAATTACCAACAAGTTTCTTTTCGAAATCAAAAATGGAGACAATCACAACACTTTACGATTTGGAAATGAATACTTGCTTTCGACACTAGAAAAATTACAAATTCAAACCAAATACAATAGTAACAGGATAATCGACTATCTACAGCAACCAAACTCTTTCCTATGACTAAAAACGACACTTGCGACACTTTCAAATCAAAGGACGACAGTACGATTACGTTACTTTTTTCAAAGGAGAACTGAAAATGACTCAACAAATACACAAAAACATTTACAGTTCTTTTTTACAAAGGACGTGAAATAACAGCAAGGAAAAGGGGTTTCAAACAGAGATATACTGATCACAGGCAGCAAAATTCATGAATAGAACTGGAAAGAATGAATCACAGAAACCAAAACTGAACAATGCCTAGTCTGATCATTGCACCTGTAACACAGGGAATTTGAAATGCAGCGCACCTACTACACTCAGGAAGTGCACTGAATTTCAGATTCACAGAACAGTACATGCGCTAGGCCAGAGACGAGACTTTGCTTGGCTTCTGGGTCACAGTTTGCAGTTCAGTTCATGGGTTTTGGCCGAGCAAATGGTAATCAGTAATGCAACAATCAGGGGTAGATCTAAGGAGGATCTAAGAGCTACCACAAGGGGCAATCAGAGAGTTTGTAAATCAGTTGTTTAATTTATAAACAAATCCCAGAGATTGACTGAAGCGGCATTTATCTACTTTTCATTTGCATAGCAAATGCAATTCGAAAGCTACCTGGCTCGACTTCAGGCTCCATCTGTAAGTTTATAAAATAGACAACAAGGAAGATAAAAAAACAAACTAATTCGTCCCTAGTGGAGTCGCCATTTTGTTACAGGGAAAAGTGTCTACACAGAACTGCTTATCCCACTAAGTTGTGATAGCTACCTTAGAAACAAACAAAGTAAAGCTACTTTCGTTTTTCCTTTATGAAATATAGATGAGAGAAGAACAAAGAAGACCAACCTCTGTCTTGCGCTAATCTCCTAGTTCGATTCCTCTCTCTCTTGATAGTCTTTCGCTACTTGTTCCCTTGCATGCCCAGCTTCACAGAGTACCTGTAAGATCACAGTAGCATAGCACTATACAAGAACATGGATCTATAATCATAAACAATCTAGGATCAGATGTAAATTGACCATACAAATGCAGAAAACATAAATGACACAAGAGTATGGAGGAAAACTTGAATAGATTTTATTGATAAACAAGAAAGAGCCAAGGGAGTTACAACCAGTTGTTCTGACCCAGCATCATCCTCTCAGCAAGGAAGCCCCTCTTCACCTCATACAAAGCTTAGATCACCCAACAATCTGATGTTGTCTCAAGAAACCAACAACAATTCCTTACAATATGCAAAATTCCAGCCTCCCTCTATCTCTGGGATGAGGGATCCATATATAGATATCTGTAAGGGAGATGAGTCAGCTTGTGATTTGATTAGTGTCTTCTCTCTGATAGTTCTTGCTTCCACTTGGAGATTGATGATCTCTTACTCATCCTTGGTCGAATTCAGAGAGGCAAGTGTCACAGGAGAAGTTTCTAGAAGATTCCATGCCTCTCCACCTCGCGGAATGACACTACCATTTGTCACTTCTCGCCCATCGCACCCCATAGAAGGGATTTTTGAAAAGCAACGCACCCACATAGTGTATTTAGGTGAGATGCAATGCACTTTGCCTATGGAGCAGCTGAAATGATCCTGTTTTGACCAGTTCTGAGCAGTTTTTCATGGAGAACTTATGGGAGTAGTTGTAATCAGTTAACCTTGTTCCTTTAGGGGTTAGAACAACACTTTTAGGGACTTATGAGCCCTTGGTTTATGGACATTTCATGCTTGGGGTTGCAGTGCCCAAAAATGTCTATAACACCCCTGAATCAACCCCCACCTCAAACTCAAGCGGACAAGGTGGATAACCCGCCCCCAAAGTTCATCCATGTTTCAAGGAAAAACAAAAGGAAGAAGGGCAAAAATCCTCTAAAGCACTCCTCCAACTGGACCCCCACCCAGCCGAATATCTTTGAAGTATTGGGCAACCTTGATCCAAATGAGAACACTCTGGAATCCCCCGCCCCCAGTGCTCAAGATCCAACCATGCATGTGCAGTCATCAAACCCTTCAAACACCTCCATCCCAAACCCTGACTCACTCCAAGCCCAGCCACAGCAACAAAACCCACGGCCCAATACCATCCAGAATGACACAAGCCATATCTCATTACAAGCTCCTCCCTGCATAGAAACACATTCAGACCAGCCATTGTTATAGACATTTTTGGGCACTACAACCCCAAGCATAAATGTCCATAAACTAAGGGCTCCTAAGTCCCTAAAGGTTTTGTTCCAACCCCTAAAAGAACAAGGTCAACCGATTACAGCTTCTCCCAGAAGTTCTCCATGAAAAACTACTCAGAACTGGTCAAAACTGGACCATTTCACCTGCTCCATAGGCAAAGTGCGTTGCATCTCACCTAAATACACACAGTAGGTGCATTGCGTTTCAAAAAGCCCTTCTATGGGGTGCGATGGGCGAGAAGGGACAAATGGCGGGGTCAATCCGCAAGGTGGAGAAGCATGGAATCTTCCAGAAACTTCTCTTGTGACACTTGCCTCTCTGAATTCGACCAGGGATGAGTAAGAGATCATCAATCTTTAAGTGGAATCAAGAACTATCAAAGGGAAGACACTAATCAAATCACAAGCTGACTCATCTCCCTTGCAGACATCTATATATGGATCCCTCATCCCAGAGATCCAGAGGCTGGAATTTTGCATCTTGTAAGGAATTGTTATTGGTTTCTTGAGGCAACATCATAGTGTTGGGTGATCTAAGCTTTTCATGAGGTGAAGAAGGGCTTACTTGCTGAGAGGATGATGCTGGGTCAGAACAATTGGTTGTAACTCTCTTGGCTCTTTCTTGATTATCAATAAAGCTATTCAAGTTTTCCTCCATACTCTTGTTTGATTTATGTTTTATGCATTTGTATGGTCAATTTACATCTGATCCTAAATTATTTATGATATTAGATCTATGTTATCGTATAGTGTTATGCTGCTTTGATTCTACAGGTACTCTGTGAAGCTGGGTATACAAGAAAGCAAGTAGCAAAGGACTATCATAAGAGAGAGGAATCGAGCAAGTAACCAAGCGCAAGACAGAGGTTGGTCTCCTTTATTCTTTTCTCATCTATCTCTCATAAAAGAAAACGAAAGTAGTTTTACTTTGTTTGTTTCTAAGGTAGCTACCAGCCTTAGTGAGATTACCAGTTCTACATAGACACTATTCCCGGTAACAAAATGGCGACTCCGTTGGGGAGCGAGTAGATTGTTTGTTCATCTACATTTGTTTACTTTATAAACTTACAGACGGAGCCTGAAGTCAAGCCAGCTAGCCTTCGAACTGCATTTGCTATGCAAGTGCAAAGTAGATCAACGCTGCTTCAGTCAATCTCTGGGTTTTGTTTATGATTTAAACAATTGATTTACAAGCTCTCTAATTGCCCTTGTGGTGGCTCTAGTAACCTCCTTAGATCTACCCCTGTGATTGATTTACTGATTACCACTTGCTCGGCCAAAATCCTTGAACTGAACTGCAAATTGTGACCCGGAACCCAATCAAAGTCTCGTCCTTGGTCCAGCGCACTGTCTGTTCTGTGAATCTCAAATTCAGCGCACTTCCCGAGTGTAGTAGGTGCGTTGCATTTCAGTTTCACTGTGTTACAGGTGCGCTGATCAGACTAGGCATTGTTCCTAAATTTTGGTTTCTGTGTTCACTCTTTTCAGATCTATTCAAGAGTTTTGCTGCCTGTAGTCAGTACACCTCTGTTTGAAACCCCTTTCCTTGCTGTTATTCTGCCTCCATTGTGCAAAGAACTGTAAATGTTTTTATGTATTTTTTAAGTCATTTTCAGTTCTCCTTTACAAAGAAGTAACGTAATTGTACTGTCGTTTCTTGATTTGAGAGTGTCGCAAGTGTCGTTTTCAGTCATAGAAGAGAACCTGATTGTTATTGATAGTCGATTACCCTATTACCCTTGTATTTGATCTGAATTGGTAGTTTTTCTAGTGTCGAAAGCAAGTTTTCATTTCCAAATCGCAAAGTGTTGTCATTGTCTTCATTTTGATTTTGAAAAGAAACTTGTTAGTAATTGTCGCTTTGAAAAATAATTCAGATTTGCACATTAGCTTTCTTTTTATCATTCACATATTAAGAAGGCTGAAAACAAATACATGCATGTGCATTTGCATTTAGACTGTTTGATTGGTTTGATTTAGGACAGTGCATATAGTGTGTGCTCTTTGCTCTTTGTTGAAAGAATATTGTCTCTCTTTCCTTAGTAGCTAGGATTTTCATTGCACAAAGAAGATAAAACGACTGTTTATCATCTTAGATTGCATTTTAGGAATTGTACATCTACATCACGCGGTGAACCTGAAAGGCAAATTTCTTAAGCAAGATCAACTATAAAATAAATTTAATGAATCTAACAACGCTTTGGAACCTAACGCACAACATCTAGAAGTCTAGGCTAGAGACGTATTCTAGCGTTGTAAAGCCTGGTAACTGTTGTTTTCACCATTGGTTGGGTGATTCCTCCACTTTGAGACGATAAGTGCCAGTACAGACTTGTGCTCCCACGTACCGTCGAGTATATTTTGGGAGACCACAATAGGCTTTATCTTTTATCCATAGGAAGTCGTGCCTGCCACCCTATCGATCGCAATGCACTGAACACAGCATTCGGGAAGATTGACTGTCGTACCGTAAGAAGTATTCTGCAGTTTTTCGATTGGTTTGGTAATCCCTCTGTCTAGATTTCCAGAGCAGTCCCTTTCGTTCCTTTTTAGACTCCTTAACGGAAAAGGTCCATCTGAGCACTGTCACTTCAGGCTCATTAAAAATCAAAGGCGACTAGAGTCATCTTTTGTTTTTTCTCGACCCTTAAAAATTGAAAAACAAGTTGTGTCAAAGCGTCTAAAATTTATTTTAAACGGAATAATTATCACCTTTCCTACGTTGGTCTTAGGTTGAGAAAAATGGAGTCCACCAACCAAGGAGTTCCCCTTGGAGGAAATCCTAGTCCCTTCTCCTCTTTGGGAGATATTGGTGCACCCCATATGGCCACATTGTCGCTTCCAGGATTGACAATCGACTTGCCTGTATGGCTCTTCTAAACCTCTGTCGTTCAGAACACCGCGGTTCCTGAACAATCGAGTCAGCAACTAGACGATTCCAGAATTACCCCCCAACCCTCGACTTCGTCCAATTCTTCCTCTCCTCCTTCCTCTTCGCTTGATGAAGTTGGTAAAGCCAAAAATCAAGTACTTGAGAAGAAGAAGGAAAAGAAGAAGAAAGAGAAGAAGAAGAAGAAGGAGCCAAGGCGGAAAAAGGGCAACCAAGCATCGTCTAGCGAAAATCCACACACTGCACTGACCAGGCCTAAATCGTCATGTGTCATTTGCAAGGGAGACCACTTTCAACGAGATTGTCCTTGCATCCCTCGGATCTTAAGGGACTGGTCTCCTCATTTGCACAATCCGGTGTCGTCAACCTCTGATGATCATGTTGAAAACGCACCGTCAACTAGTGAAAGTGAAGCCCTTGGACAAAAAGGAAAGTGCAAATTTCCTTGTAAACTGTGTGAAGGCGATCACGCCGTCCACCATTGTCCCTTCTTAGATGAGGCTAAAAGAGTTTTGGACGACCGTCCGGTTTCACCGTTACGGCTCCCTCCTTGATATAAGAAACTCTTGCCAAGTCCATCGCTAGTTGAAAATCCGGCTGACCCACCCTTGTGGTCGGCCGAAGCATCTATCGTTGAAGAAAAACCATTTGAATCCATACCAGACAAAAGTAAAAAGGTCGAGGCGGCAGTTGACCCGGTCTTGCCTTCAGAGGTTCCATCTTCAGAAGATACAGTCACCGAAGAGAACAAAGACGACACCGTCCAAATTCTTTTCGTAAGCACAGACTCCGATGAACATGGGGGAAATTCACCCATTCCTTTACCGCAGGAAGGAAGTTTGTCAGAGTCATACCCGGCCGTCTATTCGGTTCCACCTCCAAGCAACCTAGTTGTTTCCTTTGACTGGAATCTACTAGGCAGACCTCGTTTACCGGCTAGTGTACCATCCGAATCATTGCTCAAATATATAGAATGGTTATGGCCGGTACCATCATAGATGAAGGGGCTTCTGTGAGTATCCTTTCCTCGACTGCTTCGAAAGCGCTTGGTTCGCCATCGCTTTTGCCTGAGATGAGGAATCTAACATGCTTTGACAAAGGAACCAGTCGACCGTTAGGTATCCTTCCCAATATGCCCATAACATTGAGAAGGAAAACCGTTCACATGAACGTAACGGTAGTCCAAGGACCCCTGGATTATAATCTACTCCTTGGGCGAGACTATATTTATTGCATGGGAGCCATTGTCTCCTCACTCTTTAGAGTAATGTGTTTTCCGCACGAAGGAAGAGTGGTCAAGCTCGTAGACCAGCTTTCATTCCCTGGTTCACGCAGAGCAAATAGTCATATACCATCCCTGAATGGTCTTTTCACACAAGGAATGTCTCATCAATCCCCAGTCCGTCCACCTGATGAGCGCGAGTGACTCGAGGGACATGACTGAAACCCAGGGGGCATGCACCCTGGTCTGCTTCGGCAGGAAAACTTCAGGTATAGGGTAGGTTTCCGCGAGAGATATATGACTAGTCTGACACTCCCGTCCGCAATTGGAAAAGGGGGTTAGACTGGAATAAGATTCCCTCGTCAAAGTTATGTGGGTGGAGGCGTCTGTGCCACTCGCCTTTGTCTATTTCGGTAGACATCGCCGAAGAAGTGTTTTGTTTGTGGTACAAATAGAACAATCTTTGGTAACCTGAAAGAGGTAGGCCTTTTTGGAAAAACAAATGTTTTGTCTGCGAAATTGCAGGGTAACCTTGAAACTCTATGTCTCTATACCTGGGGGCGTGCAAACCTTTTGGCATGCAAGTGAAGAGCGACCATTTATTTTTTAAATTTGTAGGTCCTCTAACCCTTTAAACTCGTAGGATTGGTCGTTTCCTAACTTGCACAAAGAAAGGATGTGGGGCAAAGCTTTGAAATAATTATGTTTTTATATATGAGACATTCTTATTATACGACTGGATTAATCGAGTAGTTTTAACGCGGACTTCATGCTCGTTAAAAAATAAACATAAGCAATGAGCAAATGTTTCCCCCAGCGTTTAAGCTCATTAAAAAATGAACCAATTTCCGGTAAATAACCATCGTGAATGTAATACTTCAGCCTTTGAAGCCTTGGTCGTGTTCTCATCATCACCTCCACTCTGTATTGGCCGATCATTCACCTCCACTTGATTGTTTACCCCTTTTGAGGAACAACTGTGAAGACTGATCATATTAGCCATCCTTGTAACACTGTTGTGATTGGGAAATTCCAAACCTTACCTGGAATCAGCTGCTACCCGAATTTATCACTCGTTCCTCAAAAAACGAGTCTCCTTTAAGCTGTGAGAGATTTTTCGGCGGAAATCACATGGAGTACCATTTGTCGACACGTTTCGAACCAACTAGTGTGGTTCATCGTCAGGACAAGTTGAAGAAACAGATCCAGCGTAGCATGCTAAATAGTCTGAGCGGAGCCTCCAACAGCTAACTAGACCAACGACTAGTTTGACAATAGGACCGGGGTCAAAATTATTATATTAGTTTAATTAGTAAGATTAAGGACTAGTATCTATAAAAATAAATAAAATATTACCGAGGGTATTCAAGAAATATTAATAAAAATATGAGTTAGTTGGAATTTAGATAAATACATGACCTTATAATATATGAAAAAAAATTTAAATGTCTAAATAAAAATACATAAAGCAATTATATTTAAAAGTATTATTAAAAAATTAATAATTAAAATGAAAATTAGGTGCATAAAGGACCTTATAATAACAGAATAAAATAAAGAATATCAAAAGATGTTATGCTAGTTAGAAAAATTAGTTAAAAATAATTAGATTAGAATTTAAATGGAAGATTAGTTATATAAAGGACCTCAAGGTCATAAAAGATATATATATAATTAATTGAGATGAGAGCTAATTTCTAAGAATTATCAAAGTTAAAAGCTAATTGGTAAAAAATAATAAAACTAATAAATAAACGCAATAAAAGGGAAAATTTAATTAAATAAAATAAAATAAATAATATTAAAGAAATAAAAATAGTTAAAAATAATGTTAAAAAATAATAATAATAATAATAATAGATAAATAATAAATAATAAAAATAAATAAATAAATAATAATAAAAATAAATAAATAAATAAATAAAATACAATAAAAATAAAATAATAATAATAAAAATAACAATAAAAATATAATAAATAAATAATAAATAATAAAAATATAATAAATAAATAATAAATAATAAAAATAAAAATAAAAATAAAATAACATAAAATAATAAATAAATAAATAAATAAAAATAATAAATAAATAAAAATAAAACAATAATAATTAAAAATAAAGATAAAAGAAAAAACTTAAAGAGGAAGGCGGAAGAACGACTAGGACGAGAGTGCAGGGACCCAACACCTACTGACTTTCCAGCCATCCTCTCTATTGAAATTGCTTGGTCTCTTTTCAATCTCAAGCGCTTCTCTAAATTTTCGATGATGGAAATGCGAGACCTTAGCAATAACCCTAGCCTCCTCAATACAAACATGATGATTGGTTTTCTCAACATGCTCAGCTAAGGCGGAAGACTTAGCTCTACTATGCCTAAGATTCGCTGCGTGCTCGCTAATCCTTTGATTAATGGAGCGACCAGTCTCCCCAATATAGGGGGTCCCACAAGAACAAGGGATCAGATAAACGCCCTTCATATCCTTAGGGTCGATCGGATCCTTCACTGATCTGAGGGACATACGAATGGTGTTCAGGGGCCTAAAGGTCACAGGGATACTATGCTTCCTGAGAATCCTTCCAATTCTATCGATGATCCCCTGAACATACGGAAGATGGACACCTGGAAATCGCTCTTTCGGTTCTCTTTTAGACCGAGAATTCTTGGAAGCTTTAAGGAAAGCCCTCTGACCCATGTATCTACTATAACCATTCTCAACAAAGACATCAAGTAAATGGGATTTTTCTTTCTCAAAGCTATTCTTGTCCGAGATCCTAAGGGCCCAAGTAGCAAGGGTATTGAGAACACCCATCTTTTGAGCTGGGAAATGGTGGGCACTGGCATGAAGATACTGCTCCGTATGAGTTTTCTTTCGAAAAACTTGATGGGCGAGGGAACCATCACTATTCTTAGAAATAAGAATATCAAGGAAAGGAAGGCATCCCTGTGACCTTTAGGCCCCTGAACACCATTCGTATGTCCCTCAGATCAGTGAAGGATCCGATCGACCCTAAGGATATGAAGGGTGTTTATCTGATCCCTTGTTCCTGTGGGACCCCCTATATTGGGGAGACTGGTCACTCCATTAATCAAAGGATTAGCGAGCACGCAGCAGATCTTAGGCATAGGAGAGCTAAGTCTTCCGCCTTAGCTGAGCATGCTGAGAAAACCAATCATCATGTTTGTATTGAGGAGGCTAGGGTTATTGCTAAGGTCTCGCATTTCCATCATCGAAAATTTAGAGAAGCGCTTGATATTGAAAAGAGACCAAGCAATCTCAATAGAGAGGATGGTTGGAAAGTCAGTAGGTGTTGGGTCCCTGCACTCTCGTCCTAGTCGTTCTTCCGCCTTCCTCTTTAAGTTTTTTCTTTTATCTTTATTTTTAATTATTATTATTTTATTTATTTATTTATTTATTATTTATATTTCTTTCTTTATTTATTATTTTATGTTATTTTTTATTATTTTTTTTAATTATATTTTTATTTTTATTATTATTATTATTATTTTATTTTTATTGTATTTTATTTATTTATTTATTTTTATTTTTTTTATTATTATTTTTTATTTTTTATTTTATTTATTTATTTATTTATTTTATTATTATTATTATTATTATTATTATTTTAACATTATTTTTAACTATTTTTATTTCTTTAATATTATTTATTTTATTAATTTTTCCCTTTTATTGTGTTTATTTATTAGTTTTATTATTTTTTACCAATTAGCTTTTAACTTTGATAATTCTTAGAAATTAGCTCTCATTTCAATTAATTTTATATATATCTTTTATGACCTTAAGGTCCTTTATATAACTAATCTTCCATTTAAATTCTAATCTAATTATTTTTAACTAATTTTTCTAACTAGCATAACATCTTTTGATATTCTTTATTTTATTCTGTTATTATAAGGTCCTTTATGCACCTAATTTTCCTTTTAATTATTAATTAATTTTTAATTTTTTAATATTACTTTTAAATATAATTGCTTTATATATTTTTATTTAGACATTTAAAAAAAAAATCATATATTATAAGGTCATGTATTTATCTAAATTCTAACTAACTCATATTTTTATTAATATTTCTTGAATACCCTCGGTAATATTTTATTTATTTTTATAGATACTGGTCCTTAATCTTACTAATTAAACTAATATAATAATTTTGACCGCGGTCCTATTGTCAAACTAGTCGTTGGTCTAGTTAGTTGTTGGAGGCTCCACTCAGACTATTTAGCATGCTACGCTGGATCTGTTTCTTCAACTTGTCCTGACGATGAACCACACTAGTTGGTTCGAAACACGTCGAAAAATGGTACTCCATGTGATTTCCGCCGAAAAATCTCTCACAATCTTGATATGGATCACAGAAGCCTGAACTCTTTAATTGAATCTCCTTTAAGCTCTTTTCAACTGACTCGTAAAATATGAAAAGATTGTCGAGCCATTGGCCTCTCCAACTCGCTAAAGCGACCAGAAGTGCTATCCCTCCTTTAGATTTTAATCTTTTTGGACCTGAGGGATTATTGCACAAAAAGATCGAGCGCTTGTTTTGTTCGGCTCACTAAAAGTACCGAAAATTCATCCCTTCTGTATTATTTTATACTTTTTCGGACTTAAGGGATTAGATAACTGTTGTGGCCAGCAACAACCCCCCCCTGATTCAATCTAATATCAGCCATGATGCTAGATTGAATGGGGACCCTTAGTTAATTTAAAAAAAAAAAAAAACAAAGATTTCTTTCGAAGTTGCGAGCATAAGCTTAGGAAAGGTCTCTTGGACAACTTAAGCCTAAACCTGTGTCCATAAAAGCAAATCTTAAGTTCGCATCACTAAAATTAAAGAAACGCCTTCGTTTCCCCTCTAAAAGCCAATATGCACATCACCTCGGTGTTAGTGAACAACATCGCATCGCAATACACCAGCATCCATAAAGAAAAGCTTACAAGTCCGTCGATCTGCGATGTTGCGATCGCGTGATCGCATATCGCAGAAATGAGGCAGGGTACGTTGGCAAACATTTGAATCGTTGCGATCTGCGATATGGCAATCTGCGATGTTGCGATCACTACCGTTTGCGATCGCGCGACATGCAGGTTGCGTTGGCAAGTCATAAAAGCACCTTGATACGACTCCTTCGAGCACGCCACCCAAAGAAAATCCACTTACTATAACCTAACTTGGAAATTATTGCGCTTTTAATGTTAGTAATGAATTAGTTGTCAGTTATTATGTGGCATAAAGACGCGTGCCTTAATGCGGATTTGCTTCACGTAAGGTGGCGTATCTGATTTATCTCTTGCATTTAAAACTCTCCCACCACCTTTCTGATCAATCTTTCCATTTTACTCATAACCTGCAGGAGCGAAGTGCGAAGGCAAAATCAAAAGGCACAGGCAAACAGGAAGACAGTTCAGACATTGGCTAGACTAAGCTGGGAAAGTTACTGGACTTACTTAGTTAAGCCCCACAGCCAATGCATGATAGTAAGGTGCATCATGAACGCGGCCGAGAAAGTAGCGCCAGCTCTTATGGATGCCGTTTTCACAGCCCAGTTAAACACAGAAGTCGGCCAACCGACTCTTCTCAAGCTCATGCTTGAAAACTGCAATTTCAGAGACCAAATTAAGAAGTAATTTCATTTAGAAAGTTGTTTTTTCTTGTTTTTTTTGTTTTACTGAATTAGAAAAAGGGCGGTCATTTGAGAACCGTGTCCTAAATTTTGTAATAATACTATTATTAGGATTAGATAGTAGTATTTCAACCCTTCTCATTGCATTGGAGAAGGGTCCGGAAATCTGTCAAAAAACTTGTCCTCAGAACATGCACTTCTGCACCCTCAGAGGAGGTTTTTGATGAATGGATGGATCGAGATTTATTTATGTTTGCATTTTTACATCTGCTACTGATGTTGCACTTCTGTACTCTTGGTAGATGTTAGAAGCAAGTAGAGATAGATCGTTATTGCTTGAATTTTGTGAGTAAGAATTAGTCATAAATGGTACTTTTATCTCTTGATTAATTCCTGTTTGTATTCCTAGAGCGATATACAGCTGATATTGTTTGCATGTTAATGTATGAACACACGGGTTATCATTTGGCACTTCTGTACGGTGGACTTATTGATTTATGCTTAACATGCTAATGATTTGATTATGCGATGTGCTTTTTCACAACTGTTTTGTTTAACTTCTTAGGCAGAACAGTTCATCTTACACGGTTTATATTCTTATAATGGCTTAATAATCTTTATTACCAGTTATTGTATGAAATCTTTCTAGATTGCATAATAGAAGAAATATATATCCCGGGTTAGCGTAGATCTTGTGTGTGTTATTTCCATTAAGTTATAGTAGCTTAGAGTCACTTTGCAAGTTAGATTTACATTATTTGTAGAATGCCTTCAGAACTAACATAATCAAACTTTACTCATACACACACATCCCATGCATCGGGAAGCTGGTCCCGTTATCCCCAGTTGGACCCGCTACTCCAAACGGGTAAGGAGCCGCCAACCAGGTTCCGGACCGGGTGGGTATCCCCTTTGTTGTTGACCCGATTTCGGGGCCCTCAACATTTCTGGCGCTAGAAGGAGGGCCTGAACATATTGTCTGTTGGGATGTTTTTAAACTAGAAATCCTGGAAAAGGATGTCTACTCACAGAATTCCCATTTGGAGTTGCATCCGTGTTCCTACCTCTTCCAACACTCCACCAGATGTGGTAAGACTATTATCTCAGGTAAAATTTAATGGTGAGAATAATTCTTCTGCATTTCATCACGCCCTGCATTTCATTCAAAGAGTTTTGAGTGCTGATATTCAAAAAATTGACGAAGGCGTTTTATGCAGGATTTTTACTCTTACATTCACAGCAGAAGCTAGAAGATGGTGCAGAAACCTCCCAGTTGCATCAGTCCACAGCTGGGACCAATTCGTTAAAGCTTTCATCTTGGAATTTGATTGCTATGAATACGACCAGGTATACGATGAAATCGGCGGAAACAAAACGAACCCGTAAGGGATTTCAATATACGATTTCATCTTAAGTGTCTACAATATGATCTTGAGGATGAACTCACAGATGAAGAATCTTCCGATTATGATGAGGATTCCCTACCTCCTGTACCTGACCAAACAGAATTTAGCCTAGGAGTTTTGCATGCTCTACCATCAGAAAACGAAGGCGAAAGTACTGAAAGGGAAAATACCCTGGCACCAGAAGACGACTTTAACATGAAGTCAGGCAATATCATCTCAGATCAACAAATGTTGATGCCAAGGTTAGATCCACCTACTGTTTCTCTTTCGAAAAGTATCGACGCAAAAAGGTATGATCTAAGGCCTAATACTTATTGTGAATCTGATGAACGAGATCTATTTAATGTTTTTAAATGCATTGTTCCAAATCCACATTTTTCTCTTTACCCCGATGTTTTTAGTAATGATGATCTTCTCCCTCATAATATCAAGTCTATTCCAACAGAGGGTTATTCAAATGAGACATCACTGGTTTTCCGAAATAAAGAGACCACTATGTCACAGCCTACGATTCACATCAAACAAGAGCTGCCTCATCTCCCTTATCAAAAAAAACATAATGAAAAAGAGGAACCTAGGGAAAATTGCAAAGTCTTTCGTGATAATTGCTTTGGTAATTGTGACTATGTTGGATTGTCACAAGCAACTCAACTAGGGTCAGATTATAAGAAACGTCTTAGATCAGAAACTGTTCCATCCAATCCTCGTCTCAAAGCAAAATCTCATTTGAATAATTTTACTATCCAAGACGATGCTCCTATCTATGACTCATATCCATAAGAGATCTCCATCCCTGATCACAATCGTGATTTAATTCCTGATTCACAGAACCCGGCCAGTTCTTGTGAAAAGCAGAAAGTTACAAATAACTCCCAGACATGCGACACCACTATATGTATAGATACCCAATCATTTCTTTTTCGCGTACCTTCATTTTGTACAAAATCGGACTTCTTTTTAAATTTTCAAAATTTTGATAGATTAGATTTTGGCGATTTATGTATAAAGACTTTCATTTCAAACGGAATCGCTAAGAACTCAAAGTTAACAATCAACGGGTTACAAGCCATCGAAGTTGAAAAAACTATTTCACAATTCGGCTTGTTATCCTTTCTATCGAAAGATCACCAATTCACAAAAGAAATTCATCCCAATTTTTGTGATCCAATAGGTACTCAGTTGGAAAAAACCCATCATGAGAGGATAAAATCAGACAAGATTCCAGCTAAGTTTATGGGTTCTTATTCCCTAGCCAACAATTTCGATCCAAGGGGAATTCGATTCTTTTTACTAATGCTTGGGAGATCCATGTGCCTAGAAATAATCATGAATCGTTGGTTCCATTGGAAATATCATTTTTCTTAGTTATTTCCTGTATATAATTAGAGTAGGAGTAGCGGTAATTTAGATAGGATATTAGTTTTGCTTCCAATAATGATAGGCAAAGTCAGTTGTATTCTCTACATGACCTTAGATAATAATTGCCTATCCCAAATAAGTTTGTTCTGGCTAAACAGTATTTGACGTTTACTGAAGAAACCTTGTCTCTGTTAAAGATTTTGGAATTTCGGCTCTTGTGAACAACTAAGCTTGTGGGAATTCAGTCTTTATTGTCAATAGATCTTTAACCCGGAGATGATGTTAAAGTTCAAACCCAGAAAATTTTAAAGAAAGCTATCTCAGTGGGGAATTCGTTTTAGATCAGCACAATAAAAGGTATCAATATTAGAATAAAGATTCTCTGTGAAAACAGCCATTATCAAAAGTAGCCCTATCATTGTCGTCCAGAACTTTCTTAAGGAAAGAGAATTTGACTTCCTCCCTGCTAAAGGAAAATGCAACATTCAGAGGAATGACCTAGAAAGATGCTATATCTCAGAGAATAAGAGGTCTCATCACGAGCCGACTTATCATAATCACAGATATTATAACTTGCTGACTTTGCCAAAACTGTCTACCAAAACAGGGCAACGACTCAAGATTGTTGCGATCAAAAGACAAGGGGTCTCATCACGAGCCAGCTTGTTCAGCAAAAGTGTAAATCAAGTGAATGACTGTGTCATTATTTGGCCACCAAACCAAGACATTGTTCTTTAGAGAATATATATAAAAAAAAAAAAAAAGCATCAAGAAAGGGATAATTCTTCTGAAGCAGTTGCGAAAACCTGAAGCAAGATAAAGGATCATTCCTGGATAATAGGTAACCCTGTCGAGGCTATGGACGCCTGCTGGCAGCAGTGGCTCTACCTACGACAAAGGAGCATTCTTAAAAGGGGTTGATACATAGAGAACACTTTATTTTTATGTTTTACAAGACCAAGTAATAACTGATCTAAACTCGAAAACAACCTGGGAATGCAAGTAATTGGAATGGAATGGGGCTAAAACAAAACATCATTGACGCTTTGAAGTTTTTTTTTGTTTTTATCTTTTATAATGAAGTTCGAATTCCCTAAGATAAAAAAAAAAAAAAGAGCCCGAAAACGTCAATAGAAAAAGAGCAGAGATAACTGGTTCTCCCAAGTGAATCGCCAATTGTTGTGGCCAGCAACAACCCCCCCTGATTCAATCTAATATCAGCCATGATGCTAGATTGAATGGGGACCCTTAGTTAATTTAAAAAAAAAAAAAAAAAAAAAAAAAACAAAGATTTCTTTCGAAGTTGCGAGCATAAGCTTAGGAAAGGTCTCTTGGACAACTTAAGCCTAAACCTGTGTCCATAAAAGCAAATCTTAAGGTCGCATCACTAAAATTAAAGAAACGCCTTCGTTTCCCCTCTAAAAGCCAATATGCACATCACCTCGGTGTTAGTGAACAACATCGCATCGCAATACACCAGCATCCATAAAGAAAAGCTTACAAGTCCGCCGATCTGCGATGTTGCGATCGCGCGATCGCATATCGCAGAAATGAGGCAGGGTACGTTGGCAAACATTTGAATCGTTGCGATCTGCGATATGGCAATCTGCGATGTTGCGATCACTACCGTTTGCGATCGCGCGACATGCAGGATGCGTTGGCAAGTCATAAAAGCACCTTGATACGACTCCTTCGAGCACGCCACCCAAAGAAAATCCACTTACTATAACCTGACTTGGAAATTATTGCGCTTTTAATGTTAGTAATGAATTAGTTGTCAGTTATTAAGTGGCATAAAGACGCGTGCCTTAATGCAGATTTGCTTCACGTAAGGTGGCGTATCTGATTTATCTCTTGCATTTAAAACTCTCCCACCACCTTTCTGATCAATCTTTCCATTTTACTCATAACCTCCAGGAGCGAAGTGCGAAGGCAAAATCAAAAGGCACATGCAAACGGGAAGACAGTTCAGACATTGGCTAGACTAAGCTGGGAAAGTTACTGGACTTACTTAGTTAAGCCCCACAACCAATGCATGACAGTAAGGTGCATCATGAACGCGGCCGAGAAAGTAGCGCCAGCTCTTATGGATGCCATTTTCACAGCCCAATTAAACACAGAAGTCGGCCAACCGACTCTTCTCAAGCCCATGCTTGAAAACTGCAATTTCAGAGACCAAATTAAGAAGTAATTTCATTTAGAAAGTTGTTTTTTCTTGTTTTTTTTGTTTTACTGAATTAGAAAAAGGGCGGTCATTTGAGAACCGTGTCCTAAATTTTGTAATAATACTATTATTAGGATTAGATAGTAGTATTTCAACCCTTCTCATTGCATTGGAGAAGGGTCCGGAAATCTGTCAAAAAACTTGTCCTCAGAACATGCACTTCTGCACCCTCAGAGGAGGTTTTTGATGAATGGATGGATCGAGATTTATTTATGTTTGCATTTTTACATCTGCTACTGATGTTGCACTTCTATACTCTTGGTAGATGTTAGAAGCAAGTAGAGATAGATCGTTATTGCTTGAAGTCTGTGAGTAAGAATTAGTCATAAATGGTACTTTTATCTCTTGATTAATTCCTGTTTGTATTCCTAGAGCGATATACAGCTGATATTGTTTGCATGTTAATGTATGAACACACGGGTTATCATTTGGCACTTCTGTACGGTGGACTTATTGATTTATGCTTAACATGCTAATGATTTGATTATGCGATGTGCTTTTTCACAACTGTTTTGTTTAACTTCTTAGGCAGAACAGTTCATCTTACACGGTTTATATTCTTATAATGGCTGAATAATCTTTATTACCAGTTATTGTATGAAATCTTTCTAGATTGCATAATAGAAGAAATATATATCCCGGGTTAGCGTAGATCTTGTGTGTGTTATTTCCATTAAGTTACAGTAGCTTAGAGTCACTTTGCAAGTTAGATTTACATTATTTGTAGAATGCCTTCAGAACTAACATAATCAAACTTTACTCATACACACACATCCCATGCATCGGGAAGCTGGTCCCGTTATCCCCAGTTGGACCCGCTACTCCAAACGGGTAAGGAGCCGCCAACCAGGTTCCGGACCGGGTGGGTATCCCCTTTGTTGTTGACCCGATTTCGGGGCCCTCAACAATGACGAAAAAGAATTTTCGGAGTTTCCTTTATGTCCCTTTTCAGACTCTCTAAAATTGAAAAGGACCGAGTTATCTTTGTCGTTAAACTCGTTAAAACCTAATAGCGACAAACTTGTCCATAACAGACAAGGACGAGTTTCACTATCTCTAGGCTCGTTAAAACATAGCGATGGGTTTGCCCGAAGGGAAAATTATAGAACAAGCATATGTTATCCTCCTCAAGCTTGACAAAAATAAAGAGGTACTGGTCAGCAATGACTGGGGAAAAATTGGGAAGAAAACTTGAAGAAACTTTGTTGGTAGCAAGTCGCTCTTGAACATGACACTTTCACTCCCATCCTAGTCGGGTTGGGTTGTTCCATTCACCGATCACATCACCATGGTCCCATCACACCATCCACATTTGGGGTTAATGCTACCGATCCATCATGTCAGTGTCGTTGGTATGTTCAAGTGAAGTCACTCAGAGAATTCACCTGTGTCTCACCCACTGCGATACATTTACGCTTCAGTCTTTCATGACCGCCACCCTGAACCTTATATCACCAGATCGTTTCACCTCCATTAAAATCATTTGCTCCATTCCGTGTCATTGATGTGGGATTCATTAAGGCCCTCTTATGACGGATCGCTTCTTGTCGACATCAGCTCATTAGCCAAGAAGTCGATCTAGGAACACCCCTTTCAGTACTTTGAAGCTTGCATGCCTCAATGGCAAGTTTCTCACTTCCGGCGACAGGTTTACATCAATGGCCTTCGACTGAAATATTTTGTGTGGTGTTCGACGCCAAGTCCCTTATTCACACCACGTGAATTGTACTGCAGTACCTTGAGGACCATTATCATTATCGGTGATTCCTCTCGCGCCTGTTAACAGCTTACATCATTGGCTGGTAATTAGGCGATGTCTTTCCATGTTCGACTCCAGAACATCTCTCACATGGATCGACTTGTACGTTGAGTGAAGATCGAACGAGATTGAAGACCCCTGATCTAGTTTCATCCATCCGGGCTGTGAAATATATTCAGGAAAATAAAGACATCAAATTTACATCATTGCTGCACAGATAATCATCCCATCTAAGGGGTGATGGCTCTACCAGAATCATCATTCTACACTCAGACGATTATCTGTCCTATGTACATGAAAATGAATTTATAAAGCTTAGCATGGGAATGCCCGCCTCAGCTAGATCATGAAAATATTATGAAGATAATGTATTGTATTGTATCTTATTGTAGGTCTCCTTCCAGCTTGAAAGAACTTCAGATCCTCATGATAAAGCATTTCACCCGACATCAAAAAGATTAATGACCTCATGCTTTAGGGGGCAACTATTATAGACATTTTTGGGCACTACAACCCCAAGCATAAATTTCAATAAACTAAGGGCTCCTAAGTCCCTAAAGGTGTTGTTCCAACCCCTAAAAGAACAAGGTCAACCAATTACAGCTTCTCCCAAAAGTTCTCCATGAAAAACTACTCAGAACTGGTCAAAATTGGACCATTTCACCTGCTCGATAGGCAAAGTGCGTTGCATCTCACCTAAATACACACAGTAGGTGTGTTGCATTTCAAAAATACCTTCTATGGGGTGCGATGGGCGAGAAGGGACAAATGGCAGGGTCAATCCCCAAGGTGGAGAAGCATGGAATCTTCCAGAAACTTCTCCTGTGACACTTGCCTCTCTGAATTCGACTAGGGATGAGTAAGAGATCATCAATCTCCAAGTGGAATCAAGAACTATCAGAGGGAAGACACTAATCAAATCACAAGATGACTCATCTCCCTTGCAGACATCTATATATGGATCCCTCATCCCAGAGATCCAGAGGCTGGAATTTTGCATCTTGTAAGGAATTGTTGTTGGTTTCTTGAGGCAACATCATAGTGTTGGGTGATCTAAGCTTTTCATGAGGTGAAGAAGGGCTTACTTGCTGAGAGGATGATGCTAGGTCAGAACAATTGGTTGTAACTCTCTTGTCTCTTTCTTGATTATCAATAAAGCTATTCAAGTTTTCCTCCATACTCTTGTGTGATTTATGTTTTATGCATTTGTATGGTCAATTTACATCTGATCCTAAATTGTTTATGATAATAGATCTATGTTCTCGTATAGTGTTATGCTGCTTTGATTCTACAGGTACTCTGTGAAGCTGGGTATACAAGAAAGCAAGTAGAAAAGTACTATCAGAAGAGAGAGGAATCGAGCAAGGAACCAAGCGCAAGACAGAGGTTGGTCTCCTTTATTCTTTTCTCATCTATCCCTCATAAAGGAAAACGAAAGTAGTTTTACTTTGTTTGTTTCTAAGGTAGATACCAGCCTTAGTGGGATTAGCAGTTCTACATAGACACTATTCCTGGTAACAGCCACCTTAACCCACTCCTTCCAATCCCCTGGAAGAGATCCTAGGTGACCTAGATCTCCAAGCGGTCAACGAGCAATGGTCCAAACAGGGAGTGGATGCCATTCCCCAGGAACACCTAGAGAAAATCGAAATGGCATACCTGCAGTTAGAATATATCAACCAGAATGCAGCTAAAAAGCAATGGGAAAACAGCAGCCAAACAGGCATCCAAGCCAACCTGGATCTAGACCAATACAAGCAGAAAGGTACATGAAGGAAAAGGGGAAGAAAATCGACAAAACAACAAATATAAGAACTCGACAAGCGCCTAATCAATGAAGGCAAAATTAGGGCTCTAGTCCTATCCACACCTAAGGTTACTCAATGAAGATTACAACCTGGAACATTAGAGGGCTAAATGGCACCTCCAAAAGACAAATCCTAAAAAACCATCTTTTCATGCAATCACCAGACCTTATCCTTCTTCAAGAATTCAAATGCTCCTCCAATGGTATAGAGATGCTTAAGAAACTCTTTGTAAAAGGCGATCATTGCATAAGCACAGAAGCCATTGGGCAGGCAGGAGGGCTTCTCATGTTTTGGAATAAAAACAAGTTCTTCATGCAGAATGCTCTATCCACTAAGCATTCATTGTCAGTCATCTTTAACATGCCAGAATCTAAGCACACGATATGCATTACCAATGTGTATGGACCTCAACGAATCCAGGAAAAATTCAAGATGTTGGAAGACCTAGACGAGATCTGACAACACCATGGAGCCAACCACTAGATCCTCGGTGGTGATTTCAATATGATCACCACCCTAGAGGAGAAGAAAGGAGGCTTAAGAAGACTAGATAAAGATGCGGAAGCATTCAACACCTTCATAGCTGCATCTAAACTCATTGATGTTCCCACAGTCAATGGTATGTATACTTGGAAAAATAAGCAAGGGAAAATAGGCAAGTTGCATCGAGGCTCGATAGGTTCCTTATCTCGAAATCCATCATGCTCCAAAATCTTGACATGGAAGCCAGCATTCTGCCTATTGGGGGATTAGATCACTGGCCAGTGCAGATGCACTTCACCAATATGGAAAAGCCTCAAAACAAGCCTTTGAGATTCGAAGGTTTCTGGATAGATCATCCAACCTTCATGCAAAATATACAGAGCTGGTGGACTCAAACCACAATAGAGAGTGATAACATCATGTACATCTTCCAGCAAAAGCTCAAGATCATCAAGGCCAATCTCAAACGTTGGAACAAGAACAACTTTGGTAACATTTTTCAAGCCAAAAGAGAGCTCGAGGGAAAAATGGCGGGCCTCCAACAAACAATGATCAAGGAAGGGCCCAATGAGGAAAGGTTAACTCAGGAATCAAACCTTCAAAAGTAATGAGAAGAAAGGCTAAGACAAGAAGAGCTAATCTGGAAACAAAAATCAAGGGTGCAATGGTTAAAACATGGGGAACGCAACACAAGCTTCTTCCATAAGTCAACCATTCAGCATAGAGCCAACAACCGTATTCTATCCCTTACAAAATCTGATGGCGCTAAAGTTTTTACCAGGGAGCAAATAGGATCTGAACTTCACTCATACTTCAATTCACTTCTCATTGATCCCAATCATGATAGAACCCAAGCTATTAATAACGTCATCGGTGTTATTCCCCCCTTAGTTACGAAGGAGAAAAATTCCCTTCTCTTAAGAGAGTTCACTGAGTAGGAAATTAAAGAAGTAGTCTTTACCATGGCCACTGACAAAGCCCCTAGACCAGACGGCTTTACAATTGAATTCTTCAAAGCTTGCTGGCCCATTATCAAAGCCGACCTCTTCACACTGATTAAGTACTTCCATAGAACCAAGAGAGTGTTGCCGGCCATCAATGCCACCTTCCTCACCCTAATTCCAAAATCTGATCATGTTGACTCCCCTGACAAGTTCAGACCCATAGCCCTTCGCAATGTCCTTTATAAAATCCTCTCAAAATTGATAGCCAAGAGACTCAAACCCATCCTTCCCTCAATCATATCTCCAGAATAGTCAGGATATGTTGAAGGCAAACAGATAACTGACAGCATAATTCTCACCTAGGAAATGTTGCATTCTATCAAAACACAAAGGATTCTAGGTATGCTCATTCAGCTTGACCTCTCCAAGGCCTTTGATAAAATTAGCTGGACCTACATCAGAGCAATCCTCTAGGCTTTCGGCTTCAGTCAGATTTGGATAAATTGGATAATGGAAATGGTCTCAGGAGCATTCTTTTCAATCATGCTGAACGGCGACCCCCTACAACCCTTCCTCCCATCCAGAGGTATTAGACAAGGATATCCCCTTTCACCTTTTCTCTTTGTCATCATGGCAGAGGGTCTGGGAATATCTCTATCCCAAGCAATCCAAAAGAATCAGCTCAAAGGCATCAAAGCTGCACATCAAGGCCCCATAGTAACGCATCAGCAATTTGTAGATGACACAATGCTCATGGGAACCCCCACAGTGAAGGAAGCTTGAACCTTCAGCAAGGTGCTAAGGACATTCATGGAGGCCTCAGGTATGGAAATCAATCTCACAAAATCCAAACTGTTTTTCTTCAATACTTCTATTCATGTGCAGAGAAATCTCAGCAAAATTCTCAAAATTCAGAAGAACTCCCTTCCAACCAAATACCTTGGCATCCCTCTTTTGGAATATGCCCCCAAAGCTGCAAACTGGGAAGACCTCCTTAACAAAATGAAGGCCAGATTAAGTAGCTGGACTCACAGAGCCCTAAACATGGCCAGCAGACTGGTGCTGGTCAAATCAGTTCTTCAAACAATGCCTGCCTACATGCTCTCGGCCCTAGCGATTCCTAAAACAGTGTATAAATCCATTTGAAACATCCAGTAGTCCTTCCTTTGGAATGGAGATTCTAAGAAAACCAAATGGGCCCTCCTCAACTGGACAGACATATGTAAACCAAAATTGGAGAGAGGACTGGACTTAAGAGATCCTGAAATCCTAAGCAAGGCTGTGGCAGTGAAAATCTGGTGGAGATGGGTGGAAAATACTAATTCTCTCTGGGGCACCTTATGAAAAGCAAAGTATACAAATCAAGTCCAAGACAAAGACCTTATTAGGCTCATTGGTAACACTCAAGGATCCCCCCTCTAGAACAAATTATGGGAAAATCGACATATTGTTCAGAAGCACAGCTTCTGGGAAGTGCACCAAGGCAACACCGCCCTCTTCTAGGAGGATGCATGGCAACAAATCCCCCCCTAGACCACCCAAAGTGGACTACTCTTAAAAGTGACATGCAAGAGGTAGGGTTGAGGAAGGTATAAGACTACTGGCAACCTCGAACATCGGCTACAACATGGCAAAAATGGCTAACTAAAGAGAAATGGCTAACCCAAGGCCATAATGAGAATATAAACCCTCTCTTACAAGAACTAGACCAGTGCAGAATCCTCACATTGAATAGAGAAGATATTCTTTGGTGGGGAAATAATACTAAAGGAACTTTCAGCCTCAAAGAAGCCTACAAAATCATAGCTGCTTATCCTGACTGGCAACCAAACCCCAAATGGCACGCTCTTTGGAATAGAGGTATTTGGCCCAAAAATAACCCTGTTCTCCTGGCTGGTCCTGCATAACAGAGCACTCACTTGGGACAATCTTCAGAGACGGGGTTTCATCGGGCCCTCCCACTGCATCCTCTGTGAGAATGATCAGGGAACTCTCAATCATATGCTCAACACCTACCCCATTGCTTGCTCTCTTTGGGATGAGATGGCCATTGTTTTCAAACAATCTGACAGAAATGGGAACTCTATCTATCTTACACTGAGTAATTAGAGATCCTCCATATCCTCCAACAATCTGGTCAATAGGGCACGGAATCTCATTCTAGGAGCCATAGCTTGGATCATCTGGAAAGAGCGTAATGCAAGAATCTTCAAGAACTCGGCGATGAAAGCGGAAAGGCTAACATGAAAGACGTGACAACTAATCACAGAATCGATCCATGCCATGGATATAATGCAACAAGAGGGGAACACGTCTCTGAATGACCAAAGGAAAATCCAGATCCTAAATCTAAAAGCCAAGACCACTCCCACAGGCAGGAACCAAGCCTCCGCTATGATGAAACAGGAATAATGGGGTATGCCTCCATTTCAATCATTCAAACTGAATTTCGATAGGGTGTCAAAGCAAAACCCGGGAAAAGCTGGTTATAGTGGAGCAATCAAGGATCATGCCGGGAAAATCCATCTCATCTACCATGGCAATCTGGGCACGAATACCAATAATGCTGCAGAACTAATCGCTCTCATCAAAGGCATCACCCTGGCTAATCGCTACAAATTTCTCCCTCTGGTGGTGGAAGGAGATTTGGAGATTGTCATCAAGATGATGAGAAAACTCCAAAACGGCACTCAGGTGGACAAGCTAACACCCAGCTGGAGGCTCTCAGCAATCCTGAAGGATCTACAGGGCCATCTCAGCAACATCCAAGGTGTCACCTTTCAAGTGGTTCGAAGAACAGCAAATAAGCTGGCCGATGCCATGGCCAATGTTGGCGTTCAATCCAATCTTGAAGATTATCACATCCTCTGGCAAGACCTGGAGGAGGGGGAACTCAAAGCAAAGTGTAACACCATAAACAATGCAAACCATCGAGCATAATGGGCGCGGTGTTCCTTTGATTCTTCTATGTATGCATCTATCGATAATTCTACAGGTTGTACATGTTCTAATAATAATAATAAAAAAAAACAGAGACTAGACCAGCTCAGCTGTATAAAGGCAGACACAGGGAGGTCCCCTCGACTCCCACTCTGCATCATATATTCTACTATATTCTATTAATATAAAGTCCTGTTGAACCTTTACAAAAAAAAAAACGTATATGAACATAGGGGTCTCATACTTAGTTGAGAATCGCTAAGAAACTTTGTTTCCTTATCACATTAGTTGCAGTTTCATCCATTAGGCCATTGACACATTGTTCATTCATATACAAGTAAAAACGTGATGGGAGCCACATAGCCACTGTCATAATACATATTCTTAACCAGCATAATAACAACAGAAATACCAAGGAAATAATAGCCATATCATCCACATATAAACCAGCACTATATTCATGAATTAACAAGGAGAAATATACCTCATATTAATGATGCAAAATCCAACCTGGTATGGGACTACCACATTCCCCGACCGTAGAATGGTTGAGCCAAATCTCTCTTCATTCATTAACCCTGTGCCATATTCTAAGCATGAATGTGGGATCTCATAGAACACATCAATCCAAAACCATCCAGGGATTCCATAGGCCATCCACCTCAACCCATCAAACAATGATTCCACCTCACGGTCAGACATCACAAAACCATCATCAGATTGGTCTCTATCCAAGCCTTCCAGGGCTTCCAGAGTGTTTGTCCAACCAAGGCTTCCAGGACTAGTAACTCAACCCACAGTTTTTACCAGGCTTCCAGAGTGTTTGTCCAACCAAGGCTTCCAAGGCTAGTAACTATACCCACCAAGGGCTTCCAGAGCATTTATCCAACTAAGGCTTCCAAGACTAGTAACTCAACCCACCAAGGGCTTCCAAAGCATTTGTCCAACCAAGTCTTCTAGGACTAGTAACTCAACCCAATATTTTGTAGGGCTTCCAGATCATTTGTTGAACCAGGGCTTCCAGGACTAATAACTCAACCCAAACTAAGGAAACATGAGAACCAACCAAAAAAACAAATAATAAACCCGCAACACCATGGATATCCAGGAAATGGAAAGGCTAGGCAAATCCACAGTCAACCCAGGCAATCCTCCATGCCAATAATAGATCATAACCAAGAAACCACAGGCATGTGCCATGCATGCCAAAACATACATACAACTTGGTACTTGCAAGAAAAACCCAATGTAGTTGTTGATCTCGATGTCCTGTTGCGCTTTCCTGCTCTTCCTTTGCCTTCTTGCTCCAAAACTCCAAGTATTCCACACTCTCTAATAGTTCTCCAAGAAAAATCTAAGTGTCTAAGAGTATGATAGAGAGAGAATAGAAGATAACTCCAAAACTGAACTAACTAAGCTTACCCACTGATCCTTAGAAGACTTTTTATTAATGAAGCCTCTATTTTCTTCATTTTCCATTATTTTCCTTCAATTTCCTCCTCGCATGTAACCTATGACCTTTCACCTTCCTTTTCTCCTATTTTCCATTATTTTCATAAATAAATGTGCCAAAATGCCATTTTGCCTTTCCAAAGCCTTTTCCATTGCCTTTGCCAATTTCCTTAGCCACAATAACCGAAATCAACACCCACTAGGATGTTTTTCCCACCATTCATCTTGGAATATGTGTCCTATGACCGTGGTCTTATATTTTTTTTACATGGATTTTTAACCAGGGTTGTTACATAGGGTCTTAAGCTCTCATCTCTGATTTAGGGTTTTTGGACTCAGTCGCAGGCACAACACGGGAAGTATTTGACTGCAGTCGCTCACATATAAGCCCATCCATGCGACTGGAGCCTTCAAGTCGCACGTACAACTCTCCATCCATTCAAATGGGAGTTAGAGTTTCTGTAGTCCACATCTGACCCCAATCGCTCACATGTCAAGCTTAAGGGAATGACTGGGAAGCTATAGTTGCTCACATGACATCTCCTCCATCTGACGAGGACATAAAATATGAAATCTCAGTCTTCCAAAGATTTCACTCTGTGACTGTAATGTTCAATAGTTGACCATAGATAGTGAGTTCATTACAAGTTTCTAAATCGGGGTTTTGAGTATATCATTGTTGGGTTCATTTCATGGATGTTATAATTTTTTTTTGAATAGTTACATAGATGAAGATATGGATCATTGTACTCTCTTTTGATTAATCATTTGATGACGATATAATAAGAAAAAGAATTTGAAATGGTTTTCCCCGTGGTGGACTTTTCCCTGGTCTCTGACCAATCCTGGTGTCTCTATATGTGAATGTTTTTCTTCTGTTGCTCCTTTATATTTCGTTGCATTGATGATGATAATATTGTTCTTTCTACATAGTTGCATATGCTGCTGAATAATGATGTAAATCTGAATAATGTTATGATCTTATGGGGTGAACTTAATGTGTTAATGAAGAAATGCAATTATCAAAGCAAAAAAAAAATATCCCTATGAAAAATTAACATGGTTTTAGATTTGGGTTGAAGAAAAGTCATGAAGATCACCCCTGTGATGACATAATTGATGGAAGCAATAATAGGATGGTGGAGACCTAAAATAATTCTAGGGTTTGAATATCACCTTAGGTAATTTTTGTATTAGGGTTTGATGTATATCATTAGGTGAGGGTTTGAGAGAAACCCTGGTTTAAGGAAAAGATTTGAGATATGAAATCTAGAAACCTTAGCATGGTCAAAGTAAAGTTGTTCAAGCACTTGTGATAGATTTGATGAAGCCTTGGATGGGATAATCTTTAGTAGGCTTGGCTGTTGATAAAGTTGATTGAAATATTTAAGTCAACATTGTTATATGGACAATGGACAATGATAGCTCTTGAAGGTTGGTTCAATAGGGAGAGGATCACCTCTCATTGAAGATAAGTATCTCTTGACTTATGATGCTCCTTTATGTCTTTACTTTTGTTTAGACTTATGGATCTGATTATTTTTTTGATCATTACTTATAATTCCTACATGTATATTTGAGTTTTTGGATGTTTCTAACCTCCTTAATGAGATAAGAGTATCCTTATTGAGGATCATTTGAGGTGTAGGAAAGAAAAGCAAGGGCTGGAAAAGGTAAGGAGGCACCTAATGAAAAGATGACAAAGTGTTACAAGTTGCCTATGTCAAATGAAAAGATGCACAGGTATTTGAATACTACAAGGTATGTATGGTATATTATTTCAATGTTATGTTTCAGTTGTAATATTGAATGGAAAGGTAAGCCCTAAGGTATGATGAGAATATCTCCTTCACAAATGGTCCATGCATATGAAAGTGATTTGGATTCATGGTTCTTATAATAAAATGGTGCACTTGGTAGTAAACAAGTATCTTACCTTTTAGACATGATGAACTTCTTGATTCTATGAAGCTACTTAATATTGATCTTTGATATAGTGGTATACTTGATGTTTGGCTAACATATATCATTTTGGATATATTGATCCCATAAAGAAGGCTAGCACCTTGATTCTAGAAAATGGTAACTTGACAATATTTGTTTGTGAAACGGATGATAGTCATGATGTTAGAAGTTTAACAATGAGATTGATATTCAAGACCTTTTATTGGACATGGTTATGGGTTATGTTTTGATGTGTTTATTAATTGTGGCATACGGTAAAATTGAACACCCTTACTTGATGGATTGAGTTATGTGACAAAGAAGTAATGTTGTGATCATGATTCTTGAAATATGTCATATTAGCTATTTGACGTTAACCTTTGATAACAGATTGATTCCATGATGAAGTAGTTGCTAACATGATATGATCATGATGAATACGTGATATAGCAATATAATGGATATGTTGATGCATGAATGAAGATGACTGAAGTGGATTCGCATTCAAAGGGAGAACCTATCCATAAAATCCCTTCTCCTATTGTCATTTTCATTATATACTCTTTAATCTTTAAGTATGATTTATGGGCATGAACCGACAAATATCTAACATGGTTGATCTGCAGTAAAGTTCTGATCTAAGGTTAGAGAGTTTTCCCTTACTCTAAGCTTCATTCGCATGGAAGCAAGGTTACAGGTGAAATTGTATCCTTTCAGTCCCACAAAAGCAAGGTCAAGGGTGCGTGTGTAGTCTCCCAATCGCACGCAGGAAGGCCTATGGGTGCGACTATGCCTCTTGGACACAAAAATGAAGTTTTGTGCATAAAATTGGATGTTCACCTGAAGTATGTCAGTCCTACATATGTGGATTAGACAAAAAAATGATATGTGAGCAGGAAATTTTGAATGTTTACTATAATATATAGACTCAACTTGTGTTTTCAGGTGACTGGGACATGCATATAGATATGTCATTATGTCAAAATTTTGTGCTACAAGGGTTTGAAATGATTTGTCTGATTGATATAGATGAGTAGTGTATGGAGTTCTGACATGATGCTTGATAATGACTTAGAACTTTGACTTGATGATTGAGATATGTTTTGGACTATAGATCACTATGCTAGTGAATTTGGGATTTGGCCTGATGACTAATGAATTGATTTGACATCTGATAATATTCCTTGATGGAAATGTGGGTATAGTGACCTTCAATGACTAATATTGGTATCTGAAAATGGTTTTGTATTGGCCTCCTCATTCTTAGCACATTAATTGAAGTATTGATAGTTGTGATTCAGTGTGAAGTAATCTGACAGTGAATGGATGGAACCTGCCTAACTTATTCTTGATGTATGCATTTGCATCTTGTAAATTATATTATGATCATGAGGATGACTTGACAAAATTTGGATTGATATTGTTTGATAAATGACAACTTGTTAACAAGACAATAGATGAAGTCATGACTTGATGAGAGCTATACCTGTCACCTGGTCTAAAGAATTGATATTGTGATGATCTTGATATTGGTTCTGATCTAGCATCTAAACTTTGATAAGATGAATTAGTTGATTTGATTGTATAATATTGAGCATATTATTTTGGGAAAGTGTTATGCTTGCAAATTGCATTGTATGAAGCAAGCTCCAAGTTATCTGATGAAGCCCACAAGATGTGTTGATCAAACCTTCTACTTCAGAAGTGTTCCAAGGTATGACTTTGATTTTAAATCTGATTTTATATGCTAATGGTCTACTCTTGACAGGAAATGAGCCTTTGATGATCAAAGTAAGAGGGAGATGGCTTCTGAAGTTCGAAATGATGAATCATGGCATGATGAATAGGTTTCTAAAGTTAAGAAAATGAAATCTATATTACGAAGCTATTTAAGAAGTATTGGAAAGTGTAAATGCAAATCCTTGGACAATCCAATTGAATTTCATGAAGTTGTGAAGAGATATTGTTGAGCTTGATTTGGCAACTGACATTTTATTGAAGCATTGATGTTTCGTTTTGAACATTCATCCATATCTATACATGATGTGCATAGAACCTGATTCGATTCATGATTGATCCACTTCATTCACATTGAGTTATTGACTAGCATCCTTAAAATTACTTGCATGGGACGATCATCCTGTGATATATGACTACTTGGATGCACTGGTGAGGATTAGATCGTTATTGATGAGATGAGCACATTTGGATGTTTCCTTAGTATGAGATATGCCATGATATCTTGGATGAGAGGTCCATAGTACGACCGAGGTTGAGTACTATGTTGTTAGCATGGCTAGCTATGTGGCAGGATGAAAAAGCTCCTTAGAGATTCATTTGAACAAGATCTGGATATGACATGGATACATTATGATGACAAAAAGTGGGAACCAATTTGCAGAGAATCTCGCATATAGTTGGGACTAAGTTATCTTCATATATTGAGATAGTGTTGTGGTTCGAGACAAGCTCAAGCTTTTCGTTGACACCTCCTTGAGAGGTATGATGTATATGGTATCATTTTGTGATGTATATGATTATTTATGTTCTAATATGATATTTGATTTGATGTCATGTATGAACATGAGATAGTTGTTATTGAGACATGATGATTACCAGATATGAGAACGATGATATGTTTCTGATCTACAGAGAGCAGGACTAATTGAGAACACGGAGCCAGCTCTTCCTCCCCTGTTTGAGCTCACAGGGTGTGGAATTGAGATAGGGAGCTCATGGGGTTGAGGGAAATCTAGAAAATAGAGTATCACCCCTATCTATTACCCATAGGGTTGGATTAGTAGCTCACCCTATCTTGGTCTTTACAGAGTATACCCCAGTTGGCATCATACCCACAAGAAGGGCTTCTTGGGATTGTTCCTCCACGTTTTTCCAACGGGTTGAGGAGGCTTGGAGGTGTGTGATCCTTACCTCTTAGTAAGTTGGGTATCTTATCCAAGCTCAGATTATGATGCAGGTGTTCTACCAAGGTTCATTGCTGGGAAGATTAGTAGGCAATAAGATGTGTTGAGTAGTATTCCCCCTATATCACTTATTTCTCGATATAGAATTGTATTAATAGCTCCCCCATGAGATTCCTAATTGATATATGCTCCCCAATATGAGTCCAAGTTGAGATGTGCACCTTGATGATATGCTCTTCGATAATGATGCGGGTCGTAGATTTGAATCCCCATCGATATTCTCGGGTCGTAGATTTGACTCCCCATCGATATTCTCGGGTCATAGCTCGCTGGTAGAGATTTCGAGTAGTGTCTCGCTGGCAGAGATTCCAGGGAGTAGCTCACTGATAGATATTTCAGGTAGCAACCCGATGAATAGAAGATGGTATCTTAGGCTCCCCTTCAATGAAAAATTCTTCTTCTTTTAGATTCGAAAATATTCAGCATATGAGCAGGGGCAATCAAGAGTCAAGTAGGAATGAGCAAGAGATGAATTGAGATGATGAGATACTTGAGATTGGATATGATTTGATGATAATATACATGAGACATGAAGTAGGTGGAATTCTCCCTAGTTGAGAGAGAGTGTTAAAAATATGCAACCACAATCAAACTCCACTTTGGACAACTCACTCGATGGAGATAATGATTGCATTGAATTCCTTTTAATGAGAGGACTAAAATCGACCTAAATATCACTCAAATCAGATAAGGGAAAGTGTACTTATGAAGAAAAGTCCACATGTGCATATTTGTCAGGGTCGACCCTAAATAAAAGTGAACACCCTTGGAAGGCTATAAATACAAGTGACCTCTACCTCATTTGGACACAATCATGAGACACTCTTCTATCTTGGTTTTTGGCTCACATGGGTCTAAGGCACGTCCACGGAGGATCAAGTTCACTCTAAGGTAAAATTGTAGGGTCCAAAGATTGCATCTATGATTTAGGGTTTTGGGCCTCACTTGCAGGCACAATACAAGAAGACCGTAGTCACTCGCACAGAATCTCATCCGTGTGACAGGGCCCTTTCAGTTTCACGTACAACTCTTCATCCATACGACTGGGAGTTATGGTTTTTGCAATCTAGATCTGACCCCAGTCGTTTGCATCACAGGCTTAAGGGAGTGACTGGGAAGCTATAGTCACTCACATGAAACCTCCTTCATGTGACCAGGACCTAAAATATGAAATCTCAGTCTTTTGAAGACTTCTCTCTATGACTTCAATGTTCGAAAATTGGCTGTAGATAATGACAGTTCATTACAGATTTTTGAATTAGGGTTTTGGGTATAAGCATTGTTTTATTAATTCCATGGATTTTATAGTTATTTTGTTGAATAGTTGCATAGATGACACTCTAATAAGAACAAGAATTTAAAAGGGTTTTCCCCATAGTGGGTTTTGCCCTGGTCTCCGACCAATCCTGGTGTCTCTATGTGTGAATGCTTATCTTCTATTGTTCCGCTACATTGATGATGCCGATATTTTTCTTTCTACATAGTTGCATATACTGTTGAATAATTATGTATTTTGAATAATGTTATAATGTTATGGGGTTAACTTAATGTGTTAATGAAGAAATGAAATTGTCAAAGCAGAGAACAATATATCCCTATGAAAAATAAACACATAGTTCATGTACTATTGTTTCAAAGCCATCTTTTGATGCTTTTGAATTTTTTTGTTTGGTGCTTTTTCATTTGCATCTTGGAATAATTGAATTCATTTGTGAGTTTATTTATGAGTTAGTTTCTTGTGAACATTTTGAGTATATTTTGTGAATATTGAGAGAGTTTGTGAAGCTTCATTTGTCACTTGGAAAAATAAAAATAACTCTCTACCCTTCCTCTAGCCAAATTTCATTGAATTGAAAAGTGCTTGCATTCTTCATATAGCTTGCATATTGGATTGATTTTGAGTTTATTGAACACCATCTCTATTGCATTCCATACCCCTAAGTAAACAACAACCATAAAATTAATTGCTAATAAAACAATCTAGACCTTTTGGTTATATCACACCAACATTAGCTTAGAGGTGTAGGGCCTTGAAATATGTTTGGAGAGGATACACTTCAAGGTTGCAAAAATAAAACTAGTTCCACTAAAAAGCATAAATCTATTATCACATAAAATGCTTGCTATAAATCTCCTCTCACATCGGAGTCAAGTATGTGGTCACATCTGGAACTTATGGAGATCTGCAATCCCTTACTAATAGTGTTCTTTATATTGTGCACATTCAAGGATATTTTGAGAAATAAGGCTCACTATGAGCAATCCCTCAATATTTTTTAGGCTTTGTTACCCTACTTACACATATGGTCCTAATCACACATGTCTCACCAATCATTTGGTTATGAGGTGGTCACCTCAGTGGCCTATTTTAGGGCTCTTAGCTAGGTGACTATGGGTGGGAAGTCCCCATATTACTTGAGGCATACATCATTTAGCATATTAGTGCTCCTAGGGGGTGACACTCAGCTACATTGATGTCACTTGGGTTGATCTAGAGAAAGAACAATCTTGACTAACCATTTGTTTCCCTGAGATCTTCCTTCCATATGTTACATTGCTACTGAAGGAACCTGCTTTAATACTAATTTATGGATTCACAATTATACTGAGAGGGGTGATGAATCAGTGTGATACATTTTTTACTTGTTTAAAACAATCAAAAACCATAAAATGTCAATCTCATAAGCATAAGATGAAACACAATATATATGTGGAAAACCTTTCAAGATAAAACCATAAAACCTTTTTAAATGATGGTTCTTTGTAGACACCAACCTATAAGAGACATCAATCCCATAAATATCTCATATTTATAAGCACTAACCTATAGAAGACACCAATCGCCTCCGATCTCTTCTCTATAATCCTTTCTTCTCTTTTCCACTTTATGCTTCTTAATTTTTGTAGTCTCATATGCATTTCCTTTAAAATGGGTGCTTCCTTCAAATACCAACTTCTAAAACTACATGTTGTGTTAACTAACTCTATTTAGTCACTTCACATTTGAAAACTATTCTTTACCAAAGCAATACCTTATGATTTGGAACTTCCTTCAACCCATGTTTCGACTCAATGATTTACCGGCATAACACATTTATAATTCAACGCTTCCTTCAATCCACCTTTCAAGGCTTGGCATTTACAAAGCTAGGCACTTTATGCTATTTGCAGTGCACACCTATAGCAACCCCATTGTTTAACTCTACTCCACATATAACTTTGAGTTGTGCTAGAGTGCTTACGGCACCAATGGCACACCTTTATAAGGTTTTAATATATAGGCACTTCCTTCACCCCAACTTTCTATACTTGGTGCTTATACATATTAGCATGACATGTAACCAAGAATTGTGTAGGTTCTTATTTCTCTTCAGAACCTTGAAGCTCCCTTCAATCCAAATTTCCATAGATTAGTGATTATGCAACTTAACACTACAACATATGCCTAACTAGTGCATGCAGGTGCTTTCATATCAAGATATTAGAGAAATTCCTAAAATATTTTAACACTAAAATCACTTACAAAACTTAACTTTTTGACCCTTTGGATAGGAATATTTTCCATAATATAAAAATGATTTTTCTATTACTTGGACCTATCAAATGGCGAATATTAGTATATCAGGACATTAGGAGATCTAGAAATATGGATACAACCAATAGCGCCAATATGGTGGCCTCATAGTGGACAAACTTCATTTATCGCCAATTTTGTTGTCAAACAATGTTATCGGGCTGAGGAGGGTTGAACCTCAAATTTTTTCCTTTTATACCATAATATTTGAAAACACTTAAAATCAATTAACACTAAATAACCTTGAAAACTTGGGGTTTTAGAGTATGGAGATGGGAAACATTTATGTCAGATGTTGTCAGACTTTTTGTCTATCGTGCCTATCAATTGACATACATCGAGATATCAGAACATCAAGAACATTGGAAATGCACTGCAATGAAAACTTTTGGTATGTTGAGGCTCTAGTATAACTAACAACATAGGATGGAAAATTTCCAATTACTTAGGACCATTAAATTACAACACCATGATATTAGAATATCATAAAAAATCGAATGAATTTGTGGTTTTCAGTATGCCAATATGTTGAGGGCTTAGGCCCTCAAGTGCTATACCTAAGCACCTTTGTGACCAGGGGTATGACCAGGAGCTTTATATATTGGAATACCAAAAATTCCACAAGCCTTCTCCTTCTGATATAACTTTAATATGGTGATATGCCTAGGGTATTTAGCCCTCAGGTTCTAAACTCTAGCACTCTCATGATGAGGGTCTGTAATCGAGAGCCAATATACCGAGATATCGATGAATCTGCATAAATTTTTCCCTGTAAAAGTATTGATATGTCAAGCATTTTGTAGATAGACTGCCAATATTTAGTATAATCCCATTCAATTTACTAATGGAAAAGGTTCGAAAATTTGGATTTGTGCGGTTTTCACATTATAAAATATTTTTGAGGTTTATTTAATTATTTCAAATATTTGTGCCTTAGAAGCTCCATGCTTCAGACCTCTTCATTCTTATGATCGTATCTTTGTACCTACTTTTTAGATCACATTGACGTTACTCACATGTAGAAATGGTTTCCCCTAACTTTGACATCATTGATAACACATTATTTAGAAAATGAAGCGAATTAAAGACCACCTTAGCCTCCCACTAGACCCAAGAAACTCCCCTTGGCATGGAAAGGAACCCATCTAGGTGGATCATTCGAATTTTTCTTAGCCTCGTGATTTATTGATTTTATAACTATATTTACTTCTAGTTTTATGTTTATTAGATAGATAGTTCTATTCAGATAGATACCATCTAATATCAGATGATAACATTCTTAGTTTTTTACTTCCACTTTGGTTTTGAAACTCAGATAGTTAAAAGTTTGAGGCTTTCCACTGGTCTAGTTTCCCAAGTGGCAAACTGGGGGAAACCAAAACTATGGTGTATGTATTTTTTTCATCAATAAATATAATTTTAACTTTAACAAAAAATAGTGGATTAAAAACTAAAATTTGGCATCTATTTCCTTGTTTTTTAAATTTTTGGTGCATATCAAGGATACAACATTTATTAGTGTATCATTACCTTCAAAGTGCACCAACAAAGCTATAAAATTAAAATACAAACATTTATGTAAGGAAATTATTTTACATATGTTTGATATGCATCATTTTTGTGCTTAAATCAAGTCAAGTGCAACATTTACGATGCATTTTTAAATTATTATTATTCTATTATGTAAAATATTTTTTATATGTTAAAATATTTCCTAATAATTTTTTTATTTGAAATAGGCACTTGTATTGTGAATAAATTTCTTTGATTTTTCACCTTGGAAGAACATAATATGGATTCATTGATGCATATTTGTCTTCTATTTGAAAATTACTACATAGAATAGAAGTTCATTATGTCTAAAAATATGCTTTTTATATATGTATTTCAATGATTCATTGACTTCTTTCAAATAAAATGCATTGTTTGTTGGAATTGGTTCATTATGTTGGAGTTAAAGTTCCATAAAATCACACAACAATTAATAGGTAAAATTGTAAATTTCACTTAAACAAAGTATACAAAGTGACTAAATGTATTATACTAGTTTTGTATTCTAGAACATATGGGTTATGGACCCACCATGCCCCCCCACATCATTCTAATTTTTTCTTGGCATGTCATTTTTTGGTTAAGTTAGCTAAAATTTATGTTAAGAGCATACAAAATAAACTATATAAAGGATTACATGTGGCTTGCCTCTTGGGAAAAGTAGGTCTGACAAGTCTCAACTTTGACCCATCTCATGCATCCATCAAACACCCTTTTTGACCCATTATCTTTTGTTTTTCCTTTTATTTCCTTATATTTTGTTAATATTCCTGTCAATGTTATGTCTTTGGAAGTTGCGAGTTACTAAGGTGATTATTCATCATTTCATGCATTTTCTCTTTAATTTGTTCTATATTTTGGGATGTGTACTCTACTTAATCACTTTGGGCATTACATCTTTTTTGTATAAGTTACAGGGTCAATAGTTGTTGGTTACCTGAATGTGGTGGCCATATACATCAAGTTGAGTTACCGGAAGCGGCTGCCAGAAGCAATTATTGGAAGTCCTAGTGAACATACATTCAAATTCTAGCATTGATATTCATGCCAATAACCAGTCCAACCAAGGTGACCAATGCCACTTAGGATGCATTTGTTTTTCTATAACAAAAGATCTTCCTATCAAAGAAAACATTTTATAAAATGCATAGTGTTGGTTGTATGGTTGCATCCTTTGTATTCTTTTTTTATAAGTTGACCGCATAGTTGTAACGAGTAGGTAGGACCGAAATCTCTATTTCAAGTCTCTCAACCTAAGTTGTGGCATATTTAATCTTATATACATCATTGCAAACATCTTAGGAAGTTAGCTACCATAATGAATTGAATTGTTGTTGTGGCCAATATTGTAAAATCATTATGTACTATGTAAATATTGATGACTTACTATAAATCTTCTCCTTGCCTACAGTGCTCCTAGTCAAGTAGGCCCCACTGATCTAGGACGCACTTACAGTTCTATAGATGTGTAGAAAATGCATTACTTTATCTTATTTTTAATTTGATAAGTTTATGGTAGACACATTACTTTATTTCAGTTACAGTCTTGTATATTACTTTAGTTTCTCAAGTTCTGCATTTACATTCCTACAAGTTGAGTGATTTTTCTTGCATGGAATGAGGGCCTAGTGTAGAGAGTTAACAACCAAGGAATCCACTGAGAGTTGCAAGAAACCCCGAGACTTGGATCAGTAACTCTCAAAGAGTTCAGTTTTCTTTTCGTTTCAAACACAGTGTGGTTTGATGCATTTACTTGTTTAGCTGTAGAAACTACTGAACCTGTTGGACATCCCTATGATGTTGATGAATGGAACAATATTTTAAAACCAATATTTGATTTCTATTTATGTGGAATACAAGTGATGAATCCATGTTCAGTGGAATATGTTAGCAATAGAATGATGTAATATTTTTTTATTGAGAACCAATCAATTCTACTTCTACATATACTTGGTGACTCATCATCATCTTATGTGTCGTGTTTGATAATTTAACATGCAAAAATTTAAGATATTAAATATCCCAACATTTTTGGCATCATTGTCGAGCAGGTGCCAAGGAACTACGTCTTGATTTGTTTGATGTTTGATTAGATATCCTTGCCTACAATATCTGAGCATCAAAAAACACAGAGAAGAAAGAACAGTAAGACATGAGGTAAGAACCTACGCGTCCACTTTAGTGGGTTTCCTGCCTCACTAGATTTAGATGATGTTGGTAGTGTATGAGCCAAGGAAGAGGTAGAAAGGGTAGGGATAAAGGAAATTTTAATACTCCAAATAGTGAAGAAAAAACCAAGAAAACCCTCAATATTAACTTGTTGATAAGTAACAATTTAGATGTGAGGAAAGGAGGAAGAACGTTGGAGAATCAAATGACGTTATACGAGACATTTATAACTAGGATCGTGATTAATACTACCACCACTTCAACTGGTCCCAGGGCTGAAATATCATAAGGAAGTCATAGTTTTTGTTCCAAAACAACCTCACTACTGAGCTTCCACCACTAGAGACTAAATTTAGCTTTCTCAAAGGAAGGAATATGGCTTACAGAGAAGGGGAAACAAACATGGGAGGAAATCAGGTGAAGGATGAGGACAAGATAACCTTCAACTTTCCAATTGTTGATCATGCTACTAATGTCCACATGAACAATATTACTCCTTCAATACTTCCAACATTTCAAGGACTAGTAAGCAAGGACCCTGACACTTTATTATTTGAATTTGATGTTTTATGTAGCCACATGGACTATCCAACTGACAGGTAGAGATTAAAATTATTTCTTGCTACTCTGAAAGACTCAACCCTGTGATGGTTTATGGGATTACCTGAAAATAGTATTACAACCTAGGAGCGTAAGATAAAATAATTTCTTAAGAAATATCAAAATTACTATAAGGCAAGGGAATTAAAAGAAGAAATATTTAGGATGATACAAAGAGAGGAAATTTTTTTAGAACATTACTTATAAATATTTTTATACTGTCTTCAGCATGAAAGGCAACATAAGTTAAATCCTAAGGCTAAAAAAATCCTCTTTCTAAAGGGTGTTTATGAAGAATCAATGAACATGCTTAATTTAATGGGTATAGGGGATATTTATATATTTTCTTTTGATGAAATTGTTGAAATTTGTTTGAGGTATTCCTGTGGAAAAGGATGAAATGGAAAGATTTCCCTGAAGGATTTCTCTAAAAAAACTTAAAACATCCTCTAATGGTGTGACCAAGACATCATTAGGGAACCTACTGGAAATTTTTAAAACTAGCATATTGAGAAATCTTGGTTTATAGCTCGATACACTAAATTTTAAAAAGAAATAGGAAGAAGAACATGTTTCCCTTGCCATATTTTTCCTAAGATGCTAGAAGAAGCACCTTGGGAAATATTTCCCTCTTTACAGTGTTTCCATTCGTATCATTTTTACACTAACATTCTACTGACAGTTGTCCATATTTACCAAGTCTTAAAGTAGTGTACGAGGGAGACGAATAGTCAGCGGAATGAATTTATTCATTGGAAACCAAAAAACCATGGATGACCCAACCTCAACGTATGACTTGTGATTTTTTTGCTGAAAACTTTTCATATTTCTTAATCAGTAATATACTCCTTGGAATTTTGCAGCATCATGGCAGATGTGGCCCCATCAGTCACCTCAAAACTAATTGTGGCAAAAAGGTTGGTTAGGATTTGGCTACATAACTACACCTCAATATCCAACACAACCTTAGTATCCTACACAACCACAAAAAGTTCCACAAACTTATCAGACACCAGTAGCTGCCAAAAAATAACCTCTGAACACTCATTTGTAGTTGTCATCCACCCAACCTCCTAGTTCAAATCAATTTCCTATTTATCATATCACTAACCCAAATAATAAGGAATCTTAACCAGTTTTGCAAGTTCGGTTGCAACCCTTAAAGGTGTACTAGTGAGATGAATAGTCAACGGAATGAATTTGTTCATTGGCAACCAAAAAACCATGGATGCCCCAACCTCAACGTATGACTTGTGATTCTGATGTTGAAAACTCTTCATATTTTCTTAATCAATAATATACTCCTTGTAATGTTGTAGCACCATGGAATATGTGTCCCCATCAATCGCCTCAAAACCAATCGTGGCAATAAGGTTGGTGAGGATTTGGCTACGCAACTACACCTCAATATCCAACGCAACCTTAGTATCCCACACAACCACAAAAATTTCCATAAACTTATAAGACACCAGTAATTGCCAAAAAATAACCTCTGAACACTCAGTTGCAGTTGCCATCCACTCAACCTCCTATTCCAAATCAATTGCCTATTTAACCTATCACTAACCCAAATAATAAAGCAAACTAACCTAAGTTGCAAGTTGAGTTGAAACCCTTCCCAACTTACACCATTATTGTTGAAGTGTAGGACATCCATTTAAGATCAGGGAAGGTGCTTCAAGATTCTAGCCCCATTATTGTAGAAGAAGAGAGAGAGGAAAATCACCTTACTCCTATAATTGAAACTAGTTCCCATACTACGCCTCAACAAGATGTTAGACCTCTAGAATAGCCTTCAACACCAATAAATCCACCTTATTCGAAAAGGTTTAACGCAAGTAAACTAGTAATTCCACCTGAGTATGACATGGTTAATGAACTTAGAAATATATGTGTTATGATCCCATCACTGCAAACTATTAGAGATATAATTGTTTACTCCAAAACAGTGAGAGACCCTTTTTTTTTTAACAAGGAGGAAGTGGAGGAATCCACCGGCCATACATCTTGTTGGGGAATGTGTTAATTTAGTCATTGGAAATAGTTTAGCCATAAAATATGCATATCTTAAAAATCATATTTTTTATGTTCATATTAATGGAGTATGCGTTCTAAATACTTCGATCAGCCTTGGAAAAACCATTAATATTATGACTGCACAAACCATGAAACAACATGAGTTGATAGATCTTTGTCCTACCCCAATTGTTCTTGAATTAGAAGTCAGAGATAGGATCAAGGAGGGATTTATAGATGATATAATTGTCTCCCTCAATTCATGGGAGTATCCAATAGATTTCATGCTTTTGTAGACCAAATCGACAGTTATAGGACATCATGCAATTTCAGGGAGGTAGTGGCTTGCTATCGGAGATGCATTCATAGGATGTGGATCATGTAGTATGTGTATATCTCATGGAGGAGCTGCAAAATAAATCACATTATACCCACATGCAAAGTCACTAATAGAATCAAAGTCCCTTGGTTCGATAATTTGATGAGCAACAAAGAAATGGATCAACCAATGTGCATGATAGACTAGGTAAGGAATTTTCAGGAATAATCTAGACATAATCATCTTAATTCATTCATGTGCAATTCTAATTCTTATGCTTCTAATGATCATCCATTGGAATAGGTTTTAAGGAATGATGTATAGGAATCTAATGATCTAATAGTTTTATCTTCGTTTTAAAATGTTATAATTTCTCCATGGAAATGGAACCATACTGTATTCCTATTGAATTCAATCCTAGTAAATTTATGAATATTGGTAGTGAACTTACTTATGATCATCAGAAGGAATAGATCCATTTTTTATAGGAATAGATAAAATATTTGGCTTGGGACTACAGAGATGTGAAGGCAATCAATCGTGTAGTCTGTTCACACCATATTTACTCATAGATCGATGCATGCCCTGTCCAACAGCCTTAGAGGCCCATGAATCCAACACTTAATGAAGTGGTGATGGAAGAGTTACAAAAGCTTCTTGATGCCAATTTGATTTACCTACTATATTATAGTAAATAGGTTTCCCCCTTAGTTGTAGTGCCCAAATATTTAGGGAAGTGGTGTATATGTGTGGACTTATGTGAGTTAAACAAAGCTACCATGAAGGATTACTTCCCTCTCTCTTTTATAGACCAAATCTTAGACACCTTAGTGGGAAAGAAATATTTCTCATTTTTAGATGGGTACAACAGGTATAACCAGATATAGATAGCTCTAAAGGACCAAAAGAAAACAGTATTTACCTATCCTTGGGGAACTTTTTCCTACCCAATGTTGCCTCTTGCATTATGTAATGCCTCTGCCACCTTTCAAAGGGTGGTGCTACAGATTTTCTCAGACCTGATTCATGATTCTGTGGAAGTGTAAATGGACAATTTTACTATCTATAAGGATTTGTTCAAGGAAGCTTTGAGAAAAAATAAGAAGCACTGATTAGATTTCAAGAAGCACATCTTGCCTTGAGTAACATAAAATGTCGAATGATCTAGACCCAGCCAAGATAAAAGTTTTATTTCAACTTCTAATTCCTACAACACAAAAGGAAGTAACAAGCTTCCTTGGTTTTGTTGGATATTATAGATGCTTCATTGAAATTTTTACAAAAAATTCCACGCCATTACTTAAGTTATTGTCCAAAGATGTTACTTATTTGTGGGATGATCGAAGTCAGTGTGATTTTGAGACCTTGAAGGAAAAAAATTAGTTGCATCTATTTTGAGGGGACTCAATTGGTCCCTCCCCTTTCATATCTCCACGGACACCTCAAACATAGATTTAGGGGTTGTCCTTGGACATAAAGATGCCCTGTGTTATTATACTATTTAATATTAAAAAAAATAAAAATCTAACCCATGTTGAGTTGAATTATATTGTGATAAAAAAAGAATTCTTAGCAATGGTGCATTCCATAAACAAGTTCGAGCATTATATTACAGCTTATGAGGTCTCCATCCACATTGACCATGCAACTATCTGATACCAAATGAATAAACTAGTAACTAATGGCTAGATCACGAGATGGATTTTGTTATTGTAGGAATTCAATGTCACAACTGTGGATCGGTCTGGTAAAGATAATGTAGTTGTTTATTGCTTTTCTATGTTCCAAAATGAAAATAATGATATTCTTGTAGATGTAGATTTTTCGAATGGACAATTATTTGAAGTATCTCCTCACCTACATCGATTTGCATACATTGCAAATTATTTAGCAAAGGAAAATTATCTCAACAATTGCCCACTCGTGAAAAGAGCAAGATCATAAACAGAAGTCCTCGTATTCATAGATTAATGGTGACTCTTTTTATATAAGTGTGGACCTTATTTGCAGGTGCATTCAGGAGGATGAGATATCATAAATCCTAAAATCTTTCCACAACAAGCCTTGCAGAGGTCATTTTTTTGACAAACAAACCACCTATAAAGTATTGAAGTCTAGTTATTATTGGCCCAAATTGTTTAAAAATGCCAAGAATTATGTGCAACAATGTGACAGTTGTTAGAGGATGGGGAGGCTGATTCAAGGAAATGAAATTCCATTACATCTACTAGTGTTGATTGAACCACTCAAGAAATGGGCCTTGTATTTTGTAGGCCCAATCATACCAATGTCAAGGAAGAAGAAGTATATCTTGATTTTCACTGAGTACATCACAAAGTGGGTCAAGGCCAAGGAGCTCGTTCGAGCTAATGAAAAAGCAGTTGTTGATTTTATTTACGAAGAAATATTCACTAGATTCAGTGTGCCTTGGGAGATCATCATGGACCATGGAACATAGTTCACATCCAAACCCATCAATTCCATCATAAAGTAGTACCAAATTAGGCACAAGACTTCCACCCCATACCATCCACAAGCAAACGATCAAGTTGAGTCCACCAACAAGTTAATGGAATCCATCCTCACTAAGACTACAAAAATTCATCATAAGGAATAGGTGGACGAGTTGAATATTGAAGCTCTTTGGCCTTACAGGATGACCAGGAGGACCAATTTGTTCCCTGTATGAATTGTTTTACGGGAATGAGATCCTTCTCCCAATTGAGCTCTAGATTCATACTTTTCATATTGTTGCCAAGTTGAGAATGGATTTGAGTGAAGCATGACAATAGAGGTTCCTATCTTTGAACTAGCTTGATGAGATCAGGAAGTATGTAGTTCAGTAGACTATGTTGGTACAGGAACACCAGAATAAATAGCCAAGGCGTTGGTTCGAGCTAATGAATAGGTAGTGGTTTATTTTCTTTGTGAATAAATATTCACCATATTTGGTGTTCCTTGGGAGGTCATCTTCAACCAAGTAAAGCAGTTCATGTCCAACCCCATCAATTCCATCATAGAGAAGTACCAAATTAAGCACAGGACTTCCACCCCATACTATCCACAAGCAGACTGTCAAGTTGGGTCCACCAAGAAGTTACTGGAAACTACCCTCACTAAGATTATGCAAATTCATCATAAGGACTAGGTGAACTAGTTGAATGAAACTCTCCATGCTTATAGGATGACCTAGAGGAGAACTACACTTTGTACCGCATATGGATTGGTTTACGGGAAATGGGTCCTTCTCCCAATTGAGTTCCAGATTCATACTTCTATGAATATTGCCTAGTTGAGAATGGATCTGAGTGAAGCATAAGAATATAGGTTTCAGCAGTTGAACTATCTTGATGAGATCAGGAAGGATGTAATTCAATAGACTGTATTAGTACAGGAATGCCAGAATAAATGGCATGGCATTTCATTCAGTGAAAGAAATTCCAGTGGGGAGACTGTGTCATCATTTTCGATTCAAGATTCAAGGATTTTAAAGGAAAATTCTGAACCTGCTGGCTGGTAAATTATGAAGCGGAGAATGTTTTGAGAATGGATCAGTTTGAATTAAGACTATCCATGGAATTGAGCAGTATTTTCTTGTGAATGGTCATAGGCTGAAGTTCTACTAGAAGTCGACGTCCAAGGCAGAGTTCATAATAGAAATTTGTTAAGACAATGGGATGGATACAATAAATCAAGAAGACCCTCTTCTTATGTGTGTGTGTGTGTGTGTGTACACACACACATATGTATGTGTGTGTATATGTACACGCACACACGTGTGTGTGTGTGTGTGTGTGTGTGTGTGTGTGTGTGTGTGTGTGTGTGTGTGTGTGTGTGTGTGTGTGTGTGTGTGTGTGTGTGTATATATATATATATATATATATATATATATGGGGCCTAATTTTTGGATGAAGTCTTCAATCTCAAAGCAGTGTTTAACACAACCTCTTATCATCATATATACAGGGAATACAATGAAGATGTTGACAGACTTTCCAAGGAGGGCTCGCTACTACCCCGAGGCATGTGGATAATCTTTGAACAGCAGGGAACAAATTTTTATTAGTACCATCATAGGCCATATATAGACCTGGAGTACAATAGGGTGGAAAGGCCATATCTATATTTATTTTGTTGTTATTTTATAGCTAAAACAACATGTGTATATTTATATTTCTATTGATAAATAGACATACAGTCTGAACATTGTACAGAAAATAGCAAGGCCATCCATTTTGATACAGCTACATTTTTTTTGACAAGGTCTTCGACCTACAATTATCGCATATGCCTTTGGCATCTACTACATGTAATTTTCCTCTTAATGAAATATTACGATTTTTCCTTGGGAAAAAAATCTGGGGCCTAATTGTGAAAGCTACCTTGTAGCATGGAAAGGTCAATAAGTTGTTGATTTTCTTTCTGTAATCATGAATATTCAAATATTTGTTTATTCTTGAGTTAGTTGATGAGGGATTTCTCAAGGCCCTCCTTTTAATGACCTTTTTCCCATCGACTTCAACACATTATATGGGATAAAAGGCTAGAGACTATTTGTAGTGCCTTGAGGCTTGCATTTATTAATGGTGAGTTCTCTTACCAATTATTAGTGGGAATACATCAATGTCTCTTATTCATTGGATCTTGCAAATTACTCGAATTTAGCACCTCTATTCGTACCTCGCAAGATGTAATGAGGTATCTTGGCTCTCATTGTCATTAAAGGTGAGTAGCCTTGCATCGATTAACGGAATACATTAATGGTTGTTAATATAATGAATTTGTCACATGCTCGACTTCAACACCTTCATTCGCATGATGAGATATTGTACCCAGGTTGGACGGGATGTGAGAAGACTTATGATTTCATTTTTCTACAACAACTATAGGTTTGACGGTTGTGATAGAAACTACTAGAACTTACTGTTGGATTCACAACCAACCCCTACTCTAAGAGAAACAGTCTATTTTTCTTTAAAATGTAGGAATCATGATCAGTAGTTGAACAAGAAGCGGTCAACAGAGTAGCAGAATGTGATAGGGCACAATAGAGTAATATGGTTTGGATTCATCTACAAAACAGAGCATTGACACTCTTTCCACTGGTAGTCAAAATGACTTTTCTTCCAGCATTGGATGGGTTACCGGATATAGGAATCCATTTTAGTAGCAAGAACCTTCATGTAACCTTGGAAAAGAATGAGGTAAGATGGGACTTTTCATTCACATAAATACCCTGCACACACCAGACAAACAGATGAAATTATATGAACCCACAAAAATGGTTAGTTCGACACTAGTGTTTCCACCTTATCCAATCATTATAAATCGCACGTGTGTAATTGTTAGGTCCCTATAATACTAGTGTAGCCCCTATATTGTTATTATTCTACACCATAGAGGCCCAATATTCTAATTGTTGTGCTCTTACATTATTATTGTTATGTAGGACCTAATTATATTTTGACCCTTTAGACTCCTATATATACCAAGTAGGTCTTGTCATTTGAATCATCCAAGAATTTTTCATTTATGTGATATAAAAGGAGGTTTCCCCCTCGAAGTTGCTTATTATAAAGTCATTGATCTAAATTTTCTTATGTTTCTATGTTATTTTGATCTCACAAAGAGCAACAAAAAATGAATTGGAAGTGATGATTATTGTTAAGATGAGTGGTTTAGAAGAAAAAAGAAGAAGGACATAAAAGCATAAATGGAAGGTTTGACAAAGTTGCTACAAGAAATACTTCCTAGTGGTGATCAGGTAATCCATGGAACTCATTATGAGAACGAAAGGAATGTGAATCATGAGTTTAGATACTCCAACTTTGGGTTGAAGCCCACCACATTCCAAATATCAATATGAGGAAGTTTGATGGCAAGGACCCAATAACATGGATACTATAGATGGAGCATTTCTTTTATCTACATGATATGCAACACATATAAAATGTATGCATTTCATCTTTGTATTTAGAACCCAAACAGTTTGTGTGGTATCAATGGCTTTTTTCCTCATAAATAACTTATCACTTGGACATTTTTATGGGGAATTGATAACACATTATGAGGATACAAAGAGAAATACCTTATTTAGCTAATTGATAAATCTCAAACAAAGGAGTTCAGTTGTGGAGCACATTGAGAACTTCCAAAGACTGAATATCAAGGTAATTGATATTCCAAAGGAGCATTTGACTGATGCGTTCATAAGGACTTTAAAGGATAACATCCAACATGAGATTTTCCTTTGGGAACCTAAGTCATTGGAGAATGCATTCAGGGTGATAAGAAAAGTTGGAAGCAAAATTATGGAAACAAGAAGGTCTACCACTCACAACTATAAAGATGGAAGTGTTGTCACTCCTAGCCTCCCACAAACTACAAGGTTGAAACCACAACAACTAGATGAAAAAAGAGTAAAAGGGCTTTGTTACAATTGTGATATAAAATACACTAAAATTCATAAGTGTGCTGAGAAGAAATTATTTTAAATATATTCTGAAGAGGAGGAACAAAAGGAACAAAAAACATCAAAACAAGAAGATTTACACCTAGAACCACTGTAGGGGTTGAAAAACAAAAAATAAATTTGACAATATCTTATAATGCATTGGCGGGAATTACCACTCCTTAAACTATTGAATTGAGGTTTCTGTGATCCATATCAGGTTTACAAGATATTTTTCGGCGTAAATCACAAGATTTTTCATTTGTCGACGCGTTTCGAACCAACTAGTGTGGTTCATCATCAGGACAAGTTGTCCTGATGAACCACACTAGTTGGTTCAAAACACGTTGACAAATGACAGATCTTGTGATTTACGCCGAAAAATCTCTCGTAAACTCCTTAAACTCTCAAGTTAGAAGGATATATTAAGAAGAAAAATGTAATAATGTTTATTAATTTGGGTAATACCCATAATTTTATTCATTGTAAGATTTCCAAGGATTTGAATTACTTTCTATATCCAACACCAGATTGTCAAGTGATGGTTCCAGATGGAGGAACTATAAATCGCTCAATAAAGTGCCAAAATATCAATATAAACATGGGGGAATATGTATTGAAGATTCCAATGCTTTCCATTCCAATGGGTGGTGTTGATGTTGTATTAGGAGTATAATGGTTACAGCCTTTGGGGACGATAGTTTTTAATTTTCAAGAACATTTTTTGAAATTTTTTGGGAAGGAAAGGAAATTGAATTAAGGTGTATTGCAAGGAAACCTGGGAAGATAATTAGCTCTATTTGCATGACAAATCATTTGAATAAGGAACAACAAGGCATAATTTCACAATTAAGCTCACTCGATATTCAAACATCTAAGTCATCCATTTCTCTAGATCTCCAAAGGGTCCTTGATATACATTCCAAGGTATTTGAGACTACAAAAGGTCTCCCACCTATTCGTGATCATGATCATGATTTTCACTTAATTCCAAGAAATTTTCCTCCAAACAACAAACTTCACAGATATCTCTATGCCCATAAGAGTGAAATTGAATGTATGGTAGCAAAATTGTTAGAGGCGGGTATGCCAGAGTTCTTTCTCTTCTCCAGTAGTATTGGCACAATAAGGATGGATTATGGTGTATGTGTCTAGAATATAGAGAGCTCAACAAGCTCACTATTAAAGAAAAATTTCCCAATTCCTATCATTGATGAATTGTTGGATGAAATACATGGAGAAATTTACTTCATCAAGTTGGATCTTCATACAAGATATCATCAAATTAGAATGAAGATAGAAGACATTTTGAAAACAACATTCAAAACCCATGAAGTTCATTACGAATTTTTGGTCATGCCTTTTTTCCTTACTAATGCACCTTCCACATTTCAAGGTTTCATGAATTTCACTTTCAAACCCACCCTTAGAAAATTTGCGTTAGTATTTTTTGACGATATGCTAATCTACATCAAGTCTTGGAAAGATCTTGTTCAACATGTTGACAGAGTGCTCAAACTATTGGAGGAGAAACAATTGTATGCAAAACCCTTCAATTGATTCTCTAGGGTATATGAGGTGGAAAAATTGGATCATATTGTATCTCACAAGGGTGTTAAGGTAGACCCTAACAAAATTAAATCCAACAAAGAATGGAAAATCCCCACAACTACTATAGCATCATTCAACAATCTTGTAGTTATGATACTCTGATATGGCCTTGAGCAACCCTTTACCATTCAGACTTGATCATTTATTAAAAAATAATATTTTCAATTCCATACGTGACTCTACCCTTTCTAAAGCGTGTACACACACAAGTACCATAATACAAAACCCACATACATAATTTAAAATATGAAAAAATAAAAATATTTTATATTTCTCGGGCAAGGTTTAAGGGTTTCACCGAAATCCCACCTACAGTAGCTCGTCCCCTGACTGAATGAATTGATTTCTGGTGGTATTTATACACCTCTAGGGAAGGACTAAATGATAGAAGGAGATAGGATATCGAAATTATAGTCCTTTTTGTCCCCAAATCAAGTCTGATTTTCCATGTGCCTCCTGCACTCCTAGTCATAGGAAACCTTTGTTCCTTGTAGAGATGTTCATCTTCCATTATATGACATCCTTTTGCACATGCTTTAGAGGTGATCTTTGAGGCTTGGGCTAGACAAATCTAGAGGAAGGCTTTGTTGGTGCAGTGATCGGATTAGGTTGTATTCTTCCACTACTATTTGTTGATATCACTATATATTCGCCAACTACTACTATTTTGCATGTTAAACATGTTACAAAATCTTTGTATCAGACATAAAGTTGGCATCAAGATTTTTTTATCTTCCTAATGTCTATCTGCATTAACCAATCTTGTGCCAATGTGGATATATATGTGTCCTCACCACTTGTACGTTTCATGCTAATAGGTTCATATCACCAATTTTCTTGTTCATTGCCAAATATAATTCTCGTCCTGCCAAAGCACATTCACAAAATGTCACAGAAACATTGTCAATAACCGTGATTAAAGTTAACTAGTATATATGATTAATAGAAAACAATGTTATGGGTAATATCAGTATTTTCAACATTCAATTCACTGAAATCATCTCCTTGCATATCGTTTAGATTGTATCAGTATTAAATTGCATTTACTCTGAAATGTTATGAAATGATGGTTGTTTTGTGAAACTATTAATAAGCCTTGTAGTTATAAACTAGCTACACAAGCCAAATGCATCATATAAAATGTTTAAATATTTGTTAAAAAAGGTAATGTTTACATATTTGCCAGAAAAGGTAATGTTTACAAATTTGTTAAAAAAGGTAATGTTTTCTGTTTCTCATCTTATAATGTAACAGCATCCTCTTGCAATGAAATTCAATATTAATACTAGCTTGAACTTAAAAATAAACTAAAATTAAAAAACGCCTATTAATTCATTAATATGTACTATTGTGCAAGACAAAGATCTATGGAAATGCATATGGAGATACGGAACATTACAGGGGGAAATTATGTTACTTGCTTCACATACACGTTCTCCTGCACAACACTTTTTCTTCACACACGTTTAAAAGAAACTTCATTTAATATTTGATAATAAGTATTTAATTCCCAAATGTAAGATCACAAACGCACAAATTATTCAAAATCCATGACTAATATGTATTGTCGTGCATGAGGGAGTTGTGCGAAAGAAATTTGCAGATGAAAAAATTATATGGAGGACCGGAACATTGCAGAAGAAAGTTTATGTTCCTTGCTCTACACACTCATTGTCTCACACAACACTTCTTCTTCATATGCATCAAAAAGACACTTCACTGAATATTGCATAATAAATATTTAATTCACAAATGTATTTAATATTGCATAATAAGTACTCGAGAACTTTAAATACCAACACTATATTTTTCTAGTTTTTAAATGATCAAAGCCATTGAACATAGTTTTGAAAACCGCACATCAAATCATCACGATATGAAAAAATAGAAATATTTAGCATTTTTCCTGAAACTTTGGTTAAAATTACAAAAGCTTAGCAAACTAATAGAGATTCAATGTGATTTAACCACGAAGTGAGTGTTACAGTCCCTGCCGAGGTAGGGATTAATGAGGAAGAGACTAATTAAAGAAGTGCATGTCGATCTACCCTTAAGAAGAAATGTAGTCGGAAATGCAAAACATTACGAATTAAAGTTTATGTTCCTTGCTCCGAACACCCGTTCTCCTGTATAACACTCTTTTCATTTAATATTGGATATTAAGTTTCTACTTAATTTTAAATAATTTCATTTTTTCAAAATAAGATTCCCTCTACACCCTCATTGTTCATTATTGATAGATTCATATGTACTAGTTGTGCAAGAGAAAGGTGTGCAGAAGGAGGACTGAAAATTTGTCGAAGAAAGTTTTTGTTCCTTGCTCCACACACCTGTCCTCCCACACAACACTATTTCACACACATTAAAATGACACTTAATTTAATAGTGCGTAATAATAACTAGTAGTGGCTAATAAAAGGATCGCATGTCGATATACCCTTAAGAGGAAATGTAGTTGCATATGCAAAACATTAAGAATTAACGTTGATGTTCCCAGCTCTGCATGTCCATTCTCCTAGACAACACTACTTCTTCACAAGCATTAAAAAGACGCTTAATTTAATAGTGCATAATAATAAGTATTCATTACACAAATGTGAAATCACAAATGCACATAATATTCAAAAAGCTTGAATACCAAGATTCTTTGTTTCTAGTTTTTAAATTGTTGTTTCCAGTTTTGAAAACCGCACATCCCATGTCGATCCACCCTTAAGGGAAAATGTATATAGAGATGCAGAACATTATGAAATAGAGTTTTTGTTCCTTGATTCACACGCCCATTGTTTCACACAACACTCCTTTCTCACACACATTAAAAAGAGACTTCACTTAATATTAGATAATAAGGTTCTATTTAAAGTTAAATTAATTTTGTGTCTGCATAACAAAGTTACCTCTACATCCCATTCTCCCGCACATATCCCCTCCTCCACACATCCTTCATTCCACACAAATTCACAACTCTATGAAACTATTCTCCTGCACAGCGAAATCTGTAAAAGTTTAAAATGGAAAAAAGTTTAAAGTGAAATAAGAGATAAACGCACAAGTAATACCTGTCTTATTATTAGTGTTGGAGCATTAACCGAAGAAAATCCTTGCATAATAAGAAGTATCCATTACACAAATGTGAAATCACAAATGCACATAATATTTGAAAACCTTGAATACCAAGATTCTTTGTTTCTAGTTTTTAAATTGTTGTTTCCAGTTTTGAAAATCGCACATCCCACGTCGATCCAACCTTAAGGGAAAATGTATACAGAGATGCAGAACATTATGCATTAAATTTTTGTTCCTTACTTTGCACACCCATTGTTTCGCACAACATTCCTTTCTCACACACATTTAAAAGAGACTTCACTTAATATTAGATACTAAGTTTTTATTTAAAATTAAATTAATTTTGTGTCTGCAGAACAAAGTTACCTCTACACCCCATTCTCCCGTACATATCCCCTCCTTCGCACATCCTTCATTCCACACAAATTCACAACTCTATGAAACTATTCTCCTGCATAGCTAAATTTGTAAAAATTTAAGATGGAAAAAAGTTTAAAGTGAAATCAGAGATAAATGCACAAGTAATACATGTCTTATTATTAGTGTCGGAGCATTAACCAAAGAAAATCCTTGCATAATAATAAGTATTCATTACACAAATGTGAAATCACAAATGCACATAATATTCGAAAACCTTGAATACCAAGATTCTTTGTTTCTAGTTTTGAAAATCGCACATCCCATGTCGATCCACCCTTAAGGGAAAATGTATATAGAGACGCAAAGCATTATGAATTAAAGTTTATGTTCCTTGCTTTTCACACCCATTGTTTCACACAACATTCCTTTCTCACACACATTAAAAAGAGACTTCATTTAATATTAGATACTAAGTTTCTATTTAAAGTTAAATTAATTTTGTGTCTGCAGAACAAAGTTACCTCTACACCCCATTCTCCCGCACATATCCCCTAGTAATAATGGATGATCATATCATAACTTTGCATACATCAACAATAGCGTATATTGTACAAAGTTATATTGATTTATAAGAGAATATGGGGAAAATAAAATGGAAGGCGTCCATTGCTTTCGATAATGACAACAGTATCAAAACCAATACAATGAATAAGTTCTCTCAACTTTACAATAGTGCACCAACTTTGATCCCTCGTTTATAAACCCGGTATACAATTGTTTTCAAGATAGAATTGTAACAATATAAGTTTATTTCATGTTGATGGCTCAGTCTTTAGTCCTCCAAAAATCTCCCTTGTAAGCTTGCACTTATCCTTTTTTTATAACCATTATAATTTGTTTCTTCTCTTGGATTTTAGGCTTTAAAGCTTCATTTTGATTTGCGATCAAAACAATAAACTACTTTTAAATCAAACATAATTTGTGAAAAAAAAAAACTAAAATATATTTGTCATTCAAAGAAATATCACTAAAATGTTGGGTTTTGAAAGATGTTCTCTCCCCTCCAGATATCTGGGTATCCCTATAGCAGACAAATATTTCAAAAAATCCAACTGGGAGGACCTTCTCAACAAACTTAGCAAAAGACTTTCTAACTGGACATTTCACTCCCTTAATTTGGTAGGAAGACTGGTCTTGGTTAAATCATTGTTGTAGACCATGCCTCTGTATATTTTTTTCTACTCTATTTGCCCCCAAGTCAATCACCAATGCCATTAGAAGTAACTTTTTATGGAGGAGCTCAGACACTAAGAAAAAATGGGCTCTTGTAGCCTGGGAGAATGTCTGCAAACCAAAAATGTTGGAGGGTTGGGTTTGAGGGATCTAGATATTCTTGGAAAAGCCCTAGGGGCCAAGACCTGGTGGCGTTGGCTAGACAACCCACAAACACCTTGGGGCCTCATCTGGATGGAAAAATATGTGCCTACTCACTCAAATGATGATCTCATCAGGCTTACAAGTGACATCAAAGGTTTGACGATTTGGAATCAAGCTTGGGAGAATAAGGCTATCATTCAAAAGCACAGCTTTTGGGAGATTGGTAATGGAGAAAAATCCCTCTTTTGGGAAGACACCTGGTAGCAACTACCCAACCTAAACAGGGACCAGTTCACCTCACTTCGCACTGCTTTGAAAGAAAAAGGCAAACATAAGGTGGCTCACACTAGAAGCCCAGCAACAGAACTAAAAGATGGCGAGAATGGGATTGGGAACCTCTGCCCATAGGATTTGATTGGAACACTTTTTCCACTACCATTCAAGAAAGACAAATCCAATTCGATAGAGGAGAAGATAAGATCAGATGGGGTAAAAACTCAGCAGGGAATTTCAATCTCAAAGAAGCCTATGGCTATATGGAAAACCATGATCAACTACAGCCTCAGCAAAAATGGAAAACTCTATGGAGCAGACAATTATGGCCCAAAATCACCCTTTTTCTTTGGTTAACCATGTAGAGGAAGATTCTAACATGGGACAATTTATGCAGAAGAGGATTCAAGGGACCTTGAATATTCCCTCTCTGTGAAGAGAATGAGGAAAAAATAAACCATCTCCTGAACAACTATGATTACACCAACAGACTTTGGGAATGGGTTGAGGTTGTATTCAGATCTTCTAACAAGGATAGGGCTTCCATCGTTGACACTCTAGATAATTGAAGAACTGCATTTTCCTCACACCTAATGGTTGACAGCGCCTAGAGCATTATCTCAGGTACCATATGATAAGCAATATGGAAAGAGAAAAAAGCATGAATTCAGAGAAGAAAAAAGGCTAGAAGAGAATATCTTCACCTCAATTAAACAAGTAATCTGGGAATTTGTCATCATCTCTAAATTGTCGAACTTCAGTGACCCCCCTCGTCTTGTTGATCAGAGGATCTTGCAACTCCTCGAGCTGCACCCTCCCCCTTGAAACAACATGACTCCGCGATGGTAAACCAAAGAGCTCCTTGTCATTGGCATCTTCCATATGAATGCATTCTCAAATTGAATTACGATGGAGTTGTTAATGGCAATTCAGGAGTTGTAGGCTTTGGTGGAATTTTCTGGAACTCAAAAGGAGAGATAATATGGTTATAAGCGGGCATCCTGGGCATAGATACCAACAATGCAACTGAACTCCATGCTATGTACATTACAAAATTCTAGGGATTCTGGCCGCTCATTGTGGAAGGAGTTTAAACTCTTGCCACCCAGGCCTATCAAAAGCTTCAACAAGGCACGATTGTCACCAAGGTCATGGACAACTAGAGGCTCAACAAGACCCTTCATCGCATCAACTAGCACGTAGAAGAGCTGAGTGGGCTCCACTTCCAGGCCATCAAACGGAAGGCTAACAACCTGTATGATAGGTTTGCAAATGGAGGTATAGTTGGCAACACAAGAATCTGCTCCCTTGCATGGAGGGCCTGGAGGACAGACCTCTCCTTCGGGTTTTGAGGATTTAAACAACACTGACAGAGTGTGGGAAATTCTCAATAATGAGATCACTTTTCAATCTCCAAAACAAGAATGGTACAATCCCTGCATCCCCTCATAATGAGTTCCTCAAACTGCAACTTTCCCAATTCTCTGCATGAGGTAGGAAAATCCTAGATCATAATGATCTTTCAGAATCGCCGCCTACTTGATCCCTCGACCAGTATTGTTTCTTGCTCTCTCATGACTGCTTTGTACCTCACACTTGCCATAATTAATGGCTCATTCATGGCTGCCTCTTTCCCTCCTAGCTCGGTTGCTCGCTCCTCCTATGAATACCTCAACTCGCTCACTCTTCCCCACTACTCTTTTCTACCTCGGACCTTCGCTTTCATCACCTTTGCCCTAGTTTTACCTCTTGATTCCCCTCCCATCCATATCATGGCTTCTTGCCATGGCTCAGCCCTTACCCCCCCTTGCGGCCGCAACAATGAAAGGTGGGATAACCCCATAATGCAACCCTGCACAAGATCTAAGACATCAGCGAGAAGAGCAACCCTCAAGTGCGATGTCTCTATTAACCCTGAAACTCAAGACCGCATTCATAATTTGGAGCTCCAAGCACGGAACATAAGAAGGCGGGTGACCATGGAACAGGCGGATGCTCAATTTGAGTGGATACCCGACCCAAGCCTTACCCAAGCCAGGGAGAATTTATACAGTCGAACCATAGAGATCTCATGGTAGCTCAAGACCATACTCGAACTCACATTGCAAGAATAGTCTGAAAATACTAAAGCACTAGAGGCAAAGTTAGACATGTTGAATGATAAATTCATTGTCTATGTGGAATCAGTCCACCACCAGCACTTCGTTACGAGGGACTTTCCCCACTACGATTTGCTCAAGCATCATATCGCCACCATGCAGGCTAGCTGTGATGGCTCTCCGAGCATCAAGAAAGAGACAGCAGGTGCATCCACCAATCATCAGGCTACAACGGACACCCCAACTGGCATCTCTCCTTAGAAGCCCATTAGGTTGGAGGACGATACCTAAGACGACATTGCCTAATGAATATGTTAATGATGTTTTCTACATGTCTTTGGAACTTTCCACATGTCTATGGCACTCTCAGTAGTAATGCTACTCTTTGCGGTTTTGTTCCCCTAGTCACTTACAATTTTCGCCCTCTCAAGTTAATGAGAAATTTTGGTAAATTTTGTAGAATTGACAAGCAAAACTTCCATCTTTCCTTTCAGCCCAGAAGAAAAAGTTTTTTTGTAACTATTGTAAAAGGAAAATTTGTAACTGGTGTAATAGCCCATACTCGAGACACCCCACTCCGAATGTAAATACCTCTTTTGAATTCATAAAATCTTTCTTACTTACAAAAAAATCTAAAATAAATTAATAAAATCTAAGATTACTATAACTAAATTCAATTAAAAAATAAACTAAGATTTATGTAAAACTAAAGTTAAATAACTATAAAAGAATGAACTTTACTAACTAAAAATTAAATTAAAATTAAACTAAAATTATTTACTTGAATTTTTAAAATATATTAAAATTCATGCTAAACGTAACTCAAAGTAAAGTAAAATAAAAACTATAGTAATTAAAAAATATATATAGCTGAACTAAATTAAACTAAACTTAAAGCCTAACATAAGAAACATAAATGAAACTACTTACACTCACACGATGAACAAATTTAAAGTAAAACTAAATCTACGGTCTAAAGCTATAATATAATCTACAATAAAATAAATCATAGCAATTAAATTAAAAAACAAAATCAAGGGGAATAAACTATTTCCACAGCTTCATTCATATCGTGAGCATTTCTTTGCAGGGAGAGAATTTATCATCTAGATTTTCCTCGTGGGATTTTCATCGAACTGCTAATCTTTTGTGATTCATGTAACCCCATCTCGCGTGCTGGTTAACATTTTCCATACAATTTCGTTTTTCGATTTGGTGTAATCCTCACATTTGTCATTTTTTGAATCGGTGAAAAAGAGTAGTTTTTAAGTGTGATTTTTTGGAAAGTTTTATGGTTTATTTTCCAATTTAATTTGTCTAGAATATGACAGGGATTTATTAAAATTACAAGTTTGACAAGTAAACTCTTCACAATTGAAGTACCCTAGGGGTTTTTGAAGGTGTTGAAAATGTCTATCCATAAATGCCACTTGTTCATCCCATGAAATTCCTTATACGCAAATTTGTGTCATCCATGAAACTTTTTATTGCAAACTTCTTAAGAAGTCAACCATCGAAGAATTTGGTAGCTTCTAGCCAAGATAATTAACGCACCAACAAGGTGAAACTTCATCCAACAAAGATGATTCCATGTTTTTATCTGGAGTTTATAGTAGTAGTCTTTCCCTATGGATAACCTGGAATCGTAGTGCCTGAGATATCATTGAGATTCAAATAATCTTCTTTGTGCTAGCTCGTCTTATGTGTGGCAGCAATGATAATAATTTCCGATGATTTGATGTCATCTTGATATGGTGAATTTACTCTATGATCTCAAGAGATTTATGCCTTATCTTTTTGCAATCTCTAAATGGTGAGCCAATGGCATGGATTTTGGCAATCAGATTCACTTCTACAAATAGACCCAACGATCTAAGGGTCACAATACTTATGTGATTTGGTTGAATTATATCGACGATCTCATGCTAAATTTGTTTCCCTTTTTATTTCAATTTTTTGGGGCATTTTTTTCACTAATTTGACAATATTAACCTTCTCAAACTATTCTCCGCAATTTTAGCTTTCCAATGAGCTACTTTTTGCTTAATTTGGCCTTCTATAACTCTAGATATGGCCTTTGACATTGACACTCAAACACTCTTGATCTAGCCCGTGGGTTAATCTCATACATTGATTTAAATACAAAAATCAATATCTCACATGCACTGCGGAAGAGAAGTTTTGGGGGTTTATAATGTATTTCAATATTATCATAATTTATATATAACATCATTTGAAGTGAGGAGTGTGGAGCCCATGCCAAAAGTTAAATAAATAAAACTAATGAAATCCCAATAGAATAAAATCATAAATAAATGATAAATGATTTCATCCCTTGCTAACCGATCTCGCCCAAAACATTGGTTTTCGGCTATCGAATCCATCGATTCTCGCCCATTAGACCGAAAGTGATGATGTGAAACAAAAATCTCAAGATTCCAAAAAATAAATAAAAACAAAAACAAAAACAAAAATTCAAAAATTCAAAAATAAATGAGAAACATTAAAATTTGACATAAATAATCTATGTGGGTTTTGTAAATTGATGGATCTCGAACCTCGAATCTCGAATGAATTAGGAAGGGATGAGGAAAAAACTCTGGACATATGATAGTCACCCATCAAATTATGTCAACTCACAGGAACAATTACCATTTATTGGGTTCAGTCAACTCGCAAGTATTGACACATTCAATATAATTATTTGCCATGTGGATTGCGAAACACATCATCTACCACATCATCAAAACATGATGATTATATAAAAACTTTTGAGGGCCATAACTTTGTGTTCTGAATCAGAATAAAAATAATAATAATAATAATAATAAATAAGATAAAATTAATTAATTAATTAATTAAATAAAATAAAAAATAGAAGATGATAGCACCCTGAAAATTAAGAAAGTTTTTTATTAAAAGAAACAAAACTTTATCACCTACTTAATGCATTGAAAGTAAAATATACACTAGTTCATGACCTCTTAAATTCAAAACAAAAGGAAATCAAAGATTTGATCCTATTATATGTACATGTAAAATCTAAGCCAATGAAATCAAAGAGGCCAACAATACTTAATGGACTCAAATGCACAATCATAGTGCACTTGATTTGGATATGAATAAGCCTTAATTGAATTATTTCAATTATGCCAAAATTCTCAACTCATACGTTCATGCACCAAAGACTAAACCTTATTGATATTCTCAAAACATCATGATAGTTCAATTTTAAGTAAATCGAGAGATGGAATTAAGTTGAATAAATTCATATGAGCATGTGTACTTATTGTCACTGCAACAAACACCCTCCAAAATTTTTCCTACACTTGAATTTTGGAGCCTACTAAAATATTGCGATTTGTCGTTCCTTGTAAACATAGTCACTTCATGGTCAATTGATGCTTTTTTAAGTGCTTAAGTCTTCTTCTTAAATTCGAAGTCTCAAATTCACTTGCTCATGCATGCTCATTCCTTAATGAATTCATATATGCACTTCTTTCTATGCAAGCTTAGATAGACATTATGCAACTCCTGAAAGTAATCCTTGTGCAATCTCTAGGAGCAGTTCTTACACAATGTTTTGTCGACGGTCAGTGGGAAATATCATTTGACAGTCCCTCTCACTTTGGTTGCAATTGTACTACTATTTCAGTGAGTTTTCTCAATTGTTGCTTTTGTGCACCTTTGTTTTCGTAAGTTTTGCTTTCAATTTCACGATTATTCCTTTAGCTTGCTTTCACTTTAACAAGTGTCATTTTCATGTTCTCTTCACTCTAGCATGTGTTGCTTTCACTTTCTTTAGCTTTTGCAAGTGTTGTTTTCATTTTTTCCTATTGTCACAACTGTCATTTTAATTGTTTGTACTTTTACATGTGTTGTATTTTACGCACCACTAGAGGTTGCTCTAGCACATTCTTCTACATTATTTGATCATATATATCATAATAATATGCACTAGACACTCTCGAACAACTTAGCACGCTTTCTAGTTGCAGTTGACACTTCGGTCGTAACTTGTATTCTAAGTGTCACCATGTGACGTTTCAACCGTCGCACTTAGAAATAAGTGTCGCTTTGTTGTCATTTCAAGGTATGCATGTGGATTTTTAGTTTTTGTATCCTCTTTGCTTGTGTTTCTATTATCTAAGTGTGATATAATCATTTTAGGACTTGTTTAGATGTCTTCTTCTCTCTTGCCTCATTGATCCCACACTTAGCCATTTTAGAGCTTTCACTGTCTTTGTAACTTGCTCAACCTTCGACCGATCTTTCTCCCTCCTAGAACTATGCCCTGTGCATTCCCAGGCCACAGTGAAGCATGTCTTGTCTCTTGAAATTTTGCACTGCGCAATCCTAGAGGACAGTCTCCCTTCACCAACACACTGAGCAACCTTGAAACCTAAGCCATCAATTCAGTTGCCTAGCCTTATCTACGTAATTCTTGATCTCTAGTGCCATGAATTGAGCATTGTGCATTTATAGTGGGCATTCATGCCTCTCAGTATCACTAACTTACCCAACTACACATTTTCCTAAGTCTTCCCCTCAGTCACTGCGCAGATCTAGTAAGCAACCCTGCCTCCTTGTCTCTCTGATTTGCCCAACTATGCAGTTCTCTTCATCATGTGAGCCTCTTATTATGCATTACACATTTCTAGTGAGCAAGGGGTCATCTTTGTGTCACTGAAGTCCTCAACTGCGCAATCCTCTAAGAACGTCCCTTAATAATTGTGCATTTCATAATTACAGTGACTAGTCATGCTCCTCCTACTGCCTAAGATCCCTCAATATGCAATTATTTGTCCTAGCTTTCTCCCTACTACACATTGCGCAAATATAGTGGATAGTGAGGGCTTCCTTCATCCCTTGTGATGCCCAATTGTGCAATCCTTTTCTCTTCCTTCTTGGGCACTCCTCACTGTAGATCATAAGTCAGCAAGCTCAGTACCTTACCTCTCAGACTCCCTCACCATGCAAGAAGACTTATCATCCCCTCCTATATTGTGCATTGTGAAGTTCCAGATAGTAGTGAGGCATCCCTAAGTCCCTACAACCCTAAACTGCGCAATTCCTAGCCTCCTACTCTCAAAACCCTTTCAAGTTGTCTCATATCAATCAACATCTTCCATGGATAAGAAGAGGTAGAATAGGTGGTTTATGGACTGATGTTGGCTTGTCATGAGTGGTCACCATTTGTAAGTATCATCATCACAACATGTCAGGGTAATGCTTAAGAGAGGCCATCAAGGAGAGGCTACAAGGGAGTACTTCTGAAGGAGCAAAGGAAGGGCCATCATGAAGTGCACAAAGGAACCTTGGATCAAAACAATAAGTTGACTTTGAAGGTTTCATCATTCACCAGACCCTTTGGAGCGTGAAAATGAAGAACAAGCAAAGATCTATCATGAAGATGTCAAAGTCAAAGCAACAAGGAGAGCAGCTTGGTAGTGTGACATCATCATGAAGTTCCATGACATCATTACCAAATTATGGCTTGTAAAAATGTCATCACAATGTCATATGTGTCAATGGGTCTTCCCACATGATGTGGAATGTCATTATGCATTTTCAAGAAAATGTCAAAATGTAAATGTGTGGAAGTTTGAGAGTCACATGTGGACCAAAATGTCAGTAGAAGTTCAAAGGTCACTTAGGGAGTACAACAGTCATGAGGGAAGTTCAAGAGTCATGGGGATATGAAAGGTCATTCCTCTTGTTATAAATACACCCTCATAACTCAACCAAAGGGATTCTGGAGGTTTAGGCTTTGGAGAGATAGCCTTGGCTTTTGTAGCTTGGCATAGGAGAGAAGATCATTCTTTAGAAAAGCAAGAAGTGACTTAATGTTCCACTATTGGAGCTAGTGTCTCACCGTTGTAACTGTGTACTTGGATCTTTCACTTAATTATCATAAGCTCGATGAGCCAACACATTTTCATGCATGTATTGTGAATATTGTAAGACTATTATTTAGATGTTTGTGGTATATGTTATGTTAATACGTACTAAAGAAATTGAACTAATTCATTGGCTTTGGCGCTTATCTTGTTGAATGTGTTTTTTATTTGCTTTAATGATCGTTGTGTCTATGTGAATTACTTCGCTAAATACTTAATGAATATTTTCTTGCTCTCACGTGCCTCTCTTAGGATAATAATATTACTTTCCTGCTAGAGACTCACTCTTTAATTCTCTCTCATGAAAGCCTACTTTTACACATTGCAATTAGTGTTTCACAGTGTCAACTTACTTGGTAATTTCAAAGGTTTTGTGCATATGCTCTTATGTTATTCATTGCAGCTAAAGAAAAAACCTTTGAGTTATGGTGGTTGGTCTGATACTTCGGATGGGGCTCCTACTCCAATCAATGTGAGGTCTAATTGGGACTTTACAGCGGGGAGACCCATTTAGTCGATGGATTTCCATAGCACTGCCAACAGTACCAATGATGAATAACCGTAGAGGAAGATTCAAATGGTGCATTTCAATCATGTGTGTGGAAAAATATGATGAAATGACAAGTTTACTTGATGCAAGAAATTCATCACTGAAATCATAATCATTGGGCTAGATGCATGCATGAGAACTCACTAATAATTATGTTAAGGTAGCATTAGATCGTCAACGGATCAATCTAGGAAGAAAATCCCAAACCAATTGATACAAAAAAAAAACACAAAAACATAGAAGGTGTAACAGCCCTGGTGAAAATTTCATGTAATAAAAATTAATAAAGGAAAAATAAGACCACGGTTAAGGGACACTTATTCCAAGCTAAATGCAAGGCAAAGATATCCTAGTGGGAATCACTAGATGTGTGTTTTGGCTAAGGAAAATTGGCAAAGGCATTAAAAGGAAAAAAGGCATTTTTGGCACATTTATTAACAAAAATAAAGGAAAATAGGAGAAAAGGAAGGTAAAAGGTCACAGGTTGCATGTGAGGAGGAAAATGAAGGAAAATAATGGAAAATGAAGAAAATAAAGACCTCATTCATAAAAAGGGTTCCGAGGATCAGTTGGTAACCTTTTGTCAGTTCAAGTTTGGAGCTCTCTCATTATTCTCTCTCCCTCTCACTCACACTCTTGGTCACCTAGGGTTTTCTTGGAGCACTCTAGTTTTGGATCAAGGAAGGAAAATCAAGCAAAGGGAAAGGAATGAAAGCAAGGATCAGGGAAGAAGAGCACGATCAAGTAGCTTCAGCAGGAATACTTGCAAGTAAACATTTGTTAATTTTTTGGGTAGCATCGGATATGCTCTAGCTCCGAAATTTGTGGAGGGGCTAGAACACATGAGATCTCCAACACCCAAAAATCGTTTGGTGAAATTACACCCAGGTTGTATTTTATTAAAATAATTAATATTTTTAATGGAGTTCCTAAGTCTAAAACTTAAGAAAATTAAAATATTAATGGGTATGAATAAAAATATGGGTCTAAAGCTTCTAAGAGATGAGGATCAAGTCTAATTTAATCTTGTTTGTTGATTGGAGACTTAATCTCGATCATTGATTTCTCAATAGGAAAAGTATAAATGGAGGTTTGGGGTTAGTTGGAGAAGACACATAGAAATATTGAGGAAATCAATTTTCTGAGGTGAGAAGTTCTTAGGAGAGAAATCAATTGGGGAGATCTTGCAGCTGAGTGGCAATGATAGTTCAGGAGTACAGACAGAGAGGCAAAGAGAAGCTTGTGGAGGTAGTGCAGTAGCCAGGAGAGTTGATGTTGGGCCAGTCTAGTTCCGTGCAACCTTGACATAGAGCCAGAAGGGCCAGCGTAGAGGGAGAGAGTTTCCTTCCATGCAGAGTGCCAAAACTGCTGGAAACTGTCAGAATAGCCGGGGAAAGCTGACACAATGGGCCGAAGAGCTGACGCGGAGCCTTAGAGAGCTTCATGCAGGCCCACGCAGTCACTGCAAAGGGGCAGTGCAGTTGTAGCCGGGGCCAGACAGTTTTGCTGCCGGATTAGCCAGAATCTATCGGGTGAATTGAGGTAAAACTCACTCAGGTTTTCCGCCATTGTATTTCTATGTCACTGGTTTGCCAAGAGGGAAACCAACATTTGTATTCAAAACTTCTTCTTAATAATAGAAAACCCTTAGAGCTGTTGCACCAGTTTTCCCGCATTGGGTTTTTCCAGGACGTCTAGTTCAAAAATAAGTGTGTCCTTTGCATGATTGTCTCATTTATTTTTTAGTAATTGATTTGTATATTGATGTAGGATGCAATGTATTTGCATTAATACTTTCTAAATATTTCTAAAAATAACTTCTTAAATGAAAAACACAAGTAGGTAATGCAAGTCATTTTACTGCAGTAGGATTTCTGGTTTGTTAGATTCATAATTTTTCACACCTTTCGCATGTGTGATTTCCTAGCTGGTTTGGACATGCATGTATTTGCATGTTGGCGTATAGTTCTCTTGTTGTTGGTGGCATGTTTTTTCAGGTTATGACATTGGTTTTTAGCCTTGCCTTTGACTTTTTATAGATGTCATGGTGTTGGGATGTTTCTTTCAGTTTTGAACTTTGGTTCGCCGGATGGATTTCGGAATCCGGGGCGGAGGTGGTCTCAAAATTCATTCCTAAAGGTCTAGGAATCCCTTGACCAGTTTTGGCAGGATACACGGTAAATATAGAGGGAGAAGTCTCAGTTTAGGGCCTAGTGATCTGGGTTTGGATTGCAGTAAATCCTGAGAGATTGGTCTCGGTTTAGAGCCCAGTGATTTGGGATTAGATTATGGTAAATCTTGAGAGACTGGTCTCGGTTTAGGGCCTAGTGATCTGGGATTGGATTGCAGTAAAGCTTGAGAGACAAGGAGACGGAAAATTCCTCAAGGATAGTGATGGATTCTGGATGGAATTCCAAGTTCAGTTCGGTTGTGATCGGAGCACCGGTTTTGGTGTGATCACGGTTTGGTGAGGGTGGAGGTGGTTTAACCTTTGGATTCCCTTGGTTGTTCTTGGATTAGTTTTTCTATGAGATCCCACATTCATGCTTGGAATATGGCATGGGGGTGACTGGCTGAAAGAGAGATTTGGTTCAGCCATGTCTATAGTTGGGTGGTATGTGGAAGTCTCGAACCTGGTCGGATTTTCCTATGATTAATAAAAGCTAAGTTCTCTTACTTTTGTACTTGTTTATATGTGGATTTAATGGTTGTCATATCTCTGATATTTATATGGTTTAATGATAGTTATAAGCATGGTTATGTGATTGGTTCATGTCATGGTTATTTCATGTATTTACTTGTAATTGTTAAATGGATGGATGCAAGACCTAATTGATGATGTAATAGTTCAATGGAGAAGGAGGTGATCCTTCTGGTTATGTTTCATAAGTTCTTTCAGTCATTTATGATATATCTTGTATCCTATACCAGTAGGTTGCATTGATGCCAAGTGTTTGATAGAATGTCAGTCTCGGTTGGGGAAGCTCGGGCCTAGTCTTGAGGTCAATTTTGATTTATCAACATTGTTAGCATGTCTTTGATAGATTTTGAAGGTTGTAACAAGTTCTAGGCAGAGGTCGGGATTATGGGCTAGAAAAGTGGCTCAAATCTCGAGGTTGTTGGCACAGGTTTGCTGAGAAAAGTCCACAATCATTGGCAGAGAGGCCTATGAGAGCGAATTTGAGTTGTTGGTCATTGTCTTGCCTATAACATGAGAGCGACTTTGGGTTAAGAGGCTTAAAACATTAGTGGGACCCAGGGATAGGATGAGTGGTTGACATGTCTCCTGGGGGTGTAATTGCTGATGTGGATGGGTTTGTTTGATGAGTTCTATAGATTCCATTCACTTAAGGTCACCAAGGAGATTTAATCCCTTATAGTAACCTCTCTCATAACATGTTTGCCTAATTGGTTGGCTGCTTGGGTGGACTTGGGAGGAGGGGGTGTTACATATTGGTATCAGAACGTGGTTGCGCTCTCCTTGGGTGAAGGTGCTTGGTCATGCATGCATGTCAGTTGCATGTGTGTCTCTTACACTTGCATTCCATGTGCTTGTTGCATTGCATCATGTTGATCATGATTGTAGTAAGGTTGTCATGAGGAGCTTGATGTGATTTTGTGGGATGCATCGTCGGAAGTTTATGACTAGTTGCATATGGTTATATGTCACTTACATGTTGATTATATGTCGCTTGACTACATCCTTGTATGTCAGGTGCATTCTTGAATGTTTTGATTACATGTATTAGTCTTGTAGGTTGATTACAAGAATTGATCACTTATGCTCGACTACATGCGTTCATACATATGTGTAGTTGATTAGGCATTGCTTATGCATGTTGATAGTTGCATGTGGCAATGTGTGCAATGGAGTAATGGTTGTTGTCATGCATGAGGTCACAACATGCATTGTTGATATGGCCTTGCATTGATGATTGGACCCTAGCTAGAATGATGTTTATGTGTTGATACACTTATTTGATATATGTTAATATGTTGTTATAATTATGTTATACATGTATCACGCTAATTTGATGATCTTGCAAACAAGGTATCCTCCCCAAATTATGTTAAGGTATGTTGGTTTATCGTGATTTGGTTTAGCTGACATAGTATGCCTTGCAGGAAAGAGATCAGATGGCTAGCAAGGTGGTAGACTACATAAAATCTCCTTATTCATCAGATGGGAAGCATGGTGTGGGGCACCTTTTTGACCTGGCAGACACATTGAGAAGCATGAAGGAAGAAATAAGGAGTTGCAAATCAAACAATGACAAAATCATGTAGGCGCGCAAGAGAAACAAGTAGAGATGAATGCGATACTACTTCAGAGTTTGTCAGATTTGCAGCGACAAGGACCACTTCGGGTCAGCCATGGACATGAAGACAAAACTAATGGGGCATATGGAAATAGGTCTCCTAGGAGACATAGGTTGAATAGATCTGACACAATCAGAGATGGCAGGTGGTTGGACACTCCGGATAGGAGAGGTGATCGACACAGGTATTATTCTTGTTCTGGTTATGATAAACATCATGATCATGATCATCATATTTCTTACAGGAGGAGTGATAGGGGATACTTGCCAGATGAGTTTAAGAAGGCAAAACCACCTACATTTGATGGAGAAATGAAGAAATCACAGGATGTAGAAGCATGGTTGCTTGGTATGAAGAAATTCTTCTTATTGCATTATTATTCATAAAACATGAAAGCAAAGATAACCACTTTCAGTCTCAAAGGTAAAGCGGATATTTGGTGGGAAGACATGAAGAATGTAAAATGTATACATGAGAAAGATTTGACTTGGTGTGAAATTGAAAGGCACTTCAAGAAGAAGTATTTGTCGGAGAGGTACTATGATGACAGAGCTAAGGAGTTTTGTGAGTTTTGGATGGGTTCTATGACAGATGATGAGTATAGTAGCAGGTTTTTGGAGTTGTTGAGATATGTGCCTTACCTCAGGGAGTAGAAGACCAAGCTTTAGAGATTCATTAGTGGATTTCCAGTTGCATACAGAGACCATATTGAGTTTGATGAGCCTAGATCGTTGGAGGAGGCCGTCCGAAAGTTCAAGAATTGTGATGAGCAGTCGAAGCACAAAGTTGAGCCCAAGGATGACTTGAAAAGAAATGATAAAGCTAAAGGAAAATGGCCACTAAAGAGAGGAAGAACTCAAGATGCAACTGAGAAAGAAAATGCATTTCCTTACAAGATATTCAATACAACTGAGAAAGGACATGGAGAGTAGCAAGCTAGAGGCAGTGGTAAGGAACCATTGCAGTGTTGGATATGTGGTAAGGACCATCGTAAGAGGGATTGTTTGCAGTATTAGTGGTGTTATACCCCAGATCTATAGTGCTCAGGAGGCGCATATAGTTGGTGATGTTGGTCATAGCATTCCTCATATCTATGCAGTTGTGGACAACAGGTAGGCGAATCATCAAGCATCAATCATTGAGATGGACGGTAAGCTTTGTGATCAAGTTGTTTCTATTTTGATTGATCCTGGATCTAACTATAGTTATATTAATCCTGACCTGGTGGATAAGTGTGGTTTGAGAAAAGAAGTGCATGCAAAATCTTGGTTGGTACAGTTGGCTACAAGTACAAAGAAGCGAGTTCACCATTGGGTAAGAGCTTATGCATTTGAGTTAAATGGTATGCCTATAACAACACATTTGAATGTGTTGCCATTGGGTTCGTATAGTATTCTTTTGGGTATGGATTGGCTATACCTTCACAGAACCAAAGTGGATTGCTTCAACAAGGCCATTGAGTGTGTGGATGATAGTGGGGAAAAGAGGACCTTGCAAGGGAAGAAGAAGCCTACATTAGTGAGGATGGTTACCGCTATGCAGGCTAAGCGTAGTTGTAGAAAAGGTTGTGTGATGTTTGCAATACAAATTTCTAGTGACAAGGGTAAGGAGGTTGAGGATGCATATGTGTTAAGCAGATACCCAATTTTGCAGCAGTTTTAGGATGTATTTCTTGAGGACATTATAGAGTTTCCACCTCACATGGAGGTAGAATTTTCTATTGATTTGGTGTCATGGGCAGCCCTGACATCAAAAACACCTTACAATATTAGCACACCTGAGCTGGTTCAGTTAAAGTTGTAGCTGAAGGAAATGTTGGACAAGGGGTACATTAGGCCGAATGTATCGCCTTGGGGTGCACCGATGTTGTTCGTGAAGAAGAAAGATGGTACTCTTAGATTGTGCATTGAATACAGGCAGTTGAACAAAGTAACGATCAAGAACAGTACCCCTTGTCGAGGATTGATGATTTGTTTGATCACTTGAAGGGAGCAGAAATGTTCTCTAAGATCGACTTATGATCGGGATACCATCAGGTACGCATCAAGGAAGAGGATATCTTCAATACTACATTCAGGACTAGGTATGGGCATTATGAATTGTTGTTGTTCCATTCGGTTTGACTAATGCTCTAGCTACATTATGTGTTTGATGAATAGTGTGTTGTGTCCTTATCTGGACAAGTTTGTCATTGTATTCATTGATGACATACTAGTATATTCTAGGAATGAGGAAGAACATGTCGAGCATTTAGTGAAAGTGTTGAGGTTGCTAAGAGAGCATCAGTTGTTTGCTAAACTTAGCAATTACAGCTTCTTTCAAACAAAGGTACATTATTTGGGGCATGTTGTCTCCAAGGATGGCATAACAGTGGATCCAGAAAAGATAAGGGTTATTATGGAGTGGGCAACTCCTAAGAATGTGGATGAGGAGAGATCATTTATGGGATTGGCAGGTTACTACAAGAGGTTCACAAGGAACTTCTCACGCATTGCATATCCTATCACATCATTGCAACGGAAAGGTAAGAAGTTTGAATGGACAAAAGAATGTGAGGCTAGTTTTAAGCAGCTTAAGCAGTTGTTGACACATGCACCAGTGTTAAAGATTGCAGATCTGGATCAACGGATCAATCTCGGAAGAAAATCCCAAACCAATTGATACAAAAAAACACACAAAAACATAGAAGGTGTAACAGCTCTCATAAAAATTTCATGTAATAAAAGTTAATAAAGGCAAAATAAGACCATGGTTAAGGGACACTTACTCCAAGCTGAATGTTGGGCAAAGATATCCTAGTGGGCATCACTAGATGTGTGTTTTAGTTAAGGAAAAATGGAAAAGGCTAAGGCAAAGGCATTAAAAGGAAAAAAGGCATTTTTGGCACATTTATTAATGAAAATAAAGGAAAATAGGATAAAAGGAAGGTAGAGATCACATGTTGCATGTGAGGAGGAAAATGAAGGAAAATAATGGAAAATGAAGAAAATAGAGGTTTCATTCATAAAAAGGGTTCTAAGGATCAGTTGGTAACCTTTTGTCAATTTAAGTTTGGAGCTCTCTCATTATTCTCTCTCTCACACTCTTGGTCACTTGGAGTTTTCTTGGAGCACTTTAATTTTGGATCAATGAAGGAAAATCAAGTAAAGGGAAAGGAAGGAAAGCAAGGATCAAGGAAGAAGAGCAGGATCAAGTAGCTTCAGTGGGAATACTTGTAGGTAACCTTTTGATGTGTGATTTCCTAGCTAGTTTGGACATGCATGTTGGTGTATGGTTCTCTTGCTATCGATGGCATGGTTTTGTCGGGTTATGACAGTTTTTTCAACCTAGCCTTTCCTTTTTCCGGATGTCATGGTTTTGGGATGTTTATTTCGGTTTTAAGCTTTGGTTTGTCGGATGGATTTCAGAATCCAGGGTGGAGGTAGTCTCAAGGTTCATTCCTAAAGGCCTAAGAATCCCATGACCGGTTTTGGCGGGATACACGGTAAAGCTTGAGGGAGAAGTCTCGGTTTAGGGCCTAGTGATTTGGGTTTGGATTGTGGTAAATTCTGAGAGATTGGTCTTGGTTTAGGGCCTAGTGATCCAGGATTGGATTGTGGTAAAGCCTGAGAGACAAGGAGACGAAAAATTCCTCAAGGAAAGTGATGGATTTCGAATGGCATTCCAAGTTCGGTTCGGTTGTGATCGAAGCACCAGTTTTAGTGTGATCACGGTTTGGTGAGGGTGGAGGTGGTTTAACCTCTATATTCCCTTGGTTGTTCTTATATTGGTTGTTCTATGAGATCCCACATTCATGCTTGTAATATGGCACGGGGGTGATTGGATGAAAGAGAGATTTGGTTCAGCCATGTCTATGGTCAGGTGGCACTTGGAAGTCCCGAACCTCGTCAGATTTGCCTATGATTAATAAAAGCTAAGTTATCTTTCTTTTGTACTTGTTTATACGTAGATTTAATGGCTATCATAACTCTGATATTTATATGGTTTAATGCTCGTTATAAGCATGGTTATGTGATCGGTTCATGTCACAACTATTTCATGTATTTACTTGTAATTGTTAAATGAGTGGATGCAAGACCTAATTGATGATAAAATAGTTCAATGGAGAAGGATGTGATCCTTCTGGTTATGTAGCATAAGTTCTTTCAGCCATTTATGCTTTGCCTTATATCCTAGACCTGTAGGATGCATTGATGCCAAGTGTTTGACAGAATATCAGTCCCAGTTGGGGAATCTCAAGCCTAGTCCTCAAGTTGATTTTGATTTATGAGCATTGTTATCATGTATTTGATGGATTATGAAGGTTGTAGCAAGTTCTGGGAAGAGGTCGGGGATCTGGGCTAGAAAAGTGGCTCAAATCTCGAGGTCACTGGCACAGGTTAACTAAGAAAATTCCATGGTCGCTGGCACAAAGGCCTATGAGAGAGACTTTGAGTTGTTGGTCATTGTCTTACCTATAACATGAGAGAGATTTTGGGTTAAGAGGCTTAAAACATAAGTGGGACACAGGGACATGATGTATGAGTGCCTAACATATCTCCTGGGGGTGTAATTGCTGATGTGAATGGGTTTGTTTGATGAGTTCCCTCGATTCCATTCCCTTAAGGTCACCAGGGAGATTGAATCCCTTATAGTAACCTCTCTCATAACATGTTCGCCCGGATGGTTGGTTGCTTGGGTGGACCTGGGAGGAGGGGTTGTTACAAAGGGAAAATCATCAAACCATAACTCTAAATCAAGTAAACAAAATTGAATGCAAACAAAAGTAGTATTTTCAAAACTTATATGGGTTGGCCTTTATTCTTACCAAAAATAAAAGGGGATTTTTTGAGGCTCAACAGAACTCAAGTAAGCACACAAAACATGGTAATAAATGATTGTTGGATATCTGCAAATTATGGGATTCATAAAAATTGAAGCAGATTCTTACTTATAATATATATTTGTTTAGACTAATATGCTCATTTTTGTGTTATATGTAAATGACTCATTTCTAACAAGTGCATAGAAGCTTAATGGAGGGTACAAAGTGGACATGGAAGTTGAGTTTGAGATGAAGGACATCGACATGATGCATTACTTCTTGGGGTTGGAGGTTTGGTAGACTAGGGTGATTTTCCTTGGGTAGGGTAAGTACGTGATTCATATCTTGAAAAGGTTTCAGATGCAATATTGCAAACCTATGGCCACACCAATGATCACTAATCTAAAGAAGGTAACAATTTTAGATTTAGAGTTGGAAGATCCCAAAATATATAGGAAACGGATATGTTCCTTAATGTTTTGCAATGAACATGTTGAGTTGGTTGATGATGGAGCCAAGGTGGTGTAAAACCCTTCACTAGGGCTAGGTTTCAAACAACTCTGCAATTATTTTTCGTAAGAATAATGGACATTTTATGAACGATTATTATTTTCCCTCAGTTTTTTTTTTTTGAGGTCTCTCTTGAAATGAAATATTTGATCTTTTGTTTAATTTTGAAAAAATTAACTAATTTTGTATTACATTTCATCCTAGGATTATAACATATATTAATTTCCAACATAATTTCCAATTTACAATGCTGTCAGTAACAATGTAATAATAGCCACTTAGATGTAAAAAAAATTACCTCTAACTCTATTTGATTTAGTCCTTTGCTAAAATCTATAGTCATTGCTTGAGTTGTCTCCTCATATTTCTAATACCTAAAATTAAATTTTGCCACCCAACTAGCTAGAAATAGCCTCACCGACTCCCTATTTCTATGAAACAATGGGGGGTTTTATTCTCCCCTTATGCTCAAATTCCCAAAACTAGAACCCACCAATATATCCAAGAACCCCAATCAAAATCACAATCTTAGTCAAAATCCCAGTCGAGTTCTCGCACAATCTTCCTTGGTTCCATGGTTGTCCTCCCTCCCAGAATCATAATATCTTCCTCCATTACTTGTAACCCCAAACCTATCTGAAATACCCACTCCCTGATTGTCTTTTTCCACCACCTTCCCTCATTGGGAATCTCAACTCCATTATCACAACCATCCCTCCTTAACATCATATTTGACATGTTATCCATATTTAATAAATACCATTCAAATCACACCATATTTAGTTTAAATCAAATCAACATGTGGCTTTCAAATCAATTAGGGTTATCTTAGGTGGTTGGGTGAAATAGTTGTTATCTTCCCCACTAGGTTCAAATCCCCACTAGTGACATAATGAGTTATAATGCCTTCGTTATATTGGCTTTGAGCCTTGTGTACTCTTAAGTAAGTGTACTTGTGGACTAGCCTGGTACCAACAAGCTCCCCACTCCCTCGAGCTGAGAGGAAGGTTGATTTATTTCCTAACAAAAAACTCTAATTAAATCAATTAATTTAATAATAACATTAAATATAAATAAATACATTACAAGCCCATGAAAAATAATAATAATATTGATTTTAATACATCATAATAATACTAGGATACATACACAAGGTATATATATGTAGTTGGCACCTAATAACTTATGATTGTATGAATGACAACAACCATCACATCTAATGCACAAAATTTCTATATGCTCACAACCAAGATGACATTGTAATGAACCATATAATGAATCAATCAATCATTTATACTAACATAATAACAATAATTCATCGATCACGGTAGTTCAAAGTGAGTGAAACATTCACCTAGATGATCATAATTAAGCTAAGCATTTAATATGAAAAGAAGGGAACAAGTTAGGCACTAATGTTACTTAACTAAAGCCCAACAACACTTAAAGACTTTGAATCACCCTTCCTCCCTAACCTACTTCCATCTTCCATATTTTGTCCTTCCTCTATTGGACTATACTAGAGTGTCAACTACATTGACCTAACTCCAGATATAACCCATAAGCAAAAGTGTCAACTACTTTGACCAAGCTTCCCCAATAAGCAATTGGTAGTCACCATCACACATCTATGCGAGTGTGGCTTATCCTAACTATTCCATGGCTCCAAATTTTAGGGGATAAATGATGGGCAATACCTCTGCTCCTCCTAATAGAACTAGGGTCAACACCCTATCATGGACCATACAGTGGCATTGTGCTTTTGGATCTTTGTCATTGAATATTTGGTTTTGATAGTCGCGCCACTTGAAAAACTGCACTTTTCCAATCTCATGGCAATGCATTTGAACATATGTAAAATAACATGATGATACTTTCTATCATGCCATTTCTTATTCGATGTCCATGACATCGATGACTTAATATTACACTTATCTAGCTCCCACATAGCCTAGTCAACCTGTAAGTCAATTTACAACACAAGATCATGCATAACCATAAAATATTGACATGTGATTGCCACATTACACATTTATGAACCATGTAAATTAACTAGTTCATCCTACACATGGTACTTATTGCATTTAAAACATATCATTATAGAATGTATCTACATACCACATTCCTTCAATTATAACTTGCATGCTACAAGTGAATTGCATAGCATCCATCAATAATAACATAATAGTAATTATTCATAGTGTTCACATATACGTAGGTCCACATGCCCATATATTGAAGTGACAATGTTTAATAGTACTCCATAGATAATAAGCGAGGAAATGCATTTAGGTCATAATGTAAATTTAGTTGTTTGGGTCAAAATGGGGTGTTACAGGTAGGAGCATTGGGTAGCAACAAGCATGTGCTTAGGTATTTGAGGGGTACAATGCAATATGGTGTGATATATCTTGGATATGGGAAAGTGAAGTTGCAAGGTTATTCAGACTAAGATTGGGTAGGTAGTGCAACAAACATGAAGACATCATGCGGTGTTACTATAGCTTGGGATTAGTGATGGCATCATGGTTTGGGTGGAAGCAAACTTTTGTGGTATCTAGCTCAACAAAGGTAGAGTACATGGCAACCAATACTGCTGGTTATGAGGCCATTTTGTTTCATAAGTTTCTTGTAGGATTGTTTGATTAAGAGTTGGTGCTTGTAGTCTTTTATGGTGATAATCATTGTTGTATCAAATTCTTTAAGAATCCAATGTTTCATGACATGTGCAATCATATAGAGATCATGTATCACTTCATCTGAGGTGCAATCTAGAAGTTAGCAATGAAGATTTTGTGTATTCCCACAAATTAGTAGGTAGTTGATATTTTGACCACACCTTGGCAAGAGGGAAGCTTAAGGTATTAAGAGAGAGATTAGATTGGTGAAGAATTCCTTCCTTGCTAAAAGGCAGTTTTGAGAATTATAGCTTGGACAAGAACTTTTACAAAAGTTTTGTGTGAACATGGGAGAAGTAGTTCAATAATTTTTTTAAAGTAATTCTATTTTGTAATTCACTTTGGTAAAAAAAGTGAAATTATTTAATTGTTAAGTCTAAAAAGGTGTATCTCATGCATGCATGGCTTAGAATAATAGTAAACTCAAAAATAGATTAGGGTTTTAGTGTTAGCTAAAAATATAAAGATGGATACTAATATAGGTTTATGACATACACATTGTTGATCAAGTTGGATGATTGGGTGAGAGAGAGAGAGAGAGTAAATATTCAGGAAGAGGTGAATATGGGTAGTCGGTAGAAGTTATACAAGGACTGACACAATTTTGAACAACCACATGGAACAATTCCATGTTGTCGTACATAATAGTTCCATACGATCATATAAACAAGCCATCATGGATTCATGGTCATATTGATAGAACGTATAAGCATTTGTAAAATGCTTATAATTGGTTGTATATTCCATACATCAAGACTATACAATAATACAATAAACCATTCTTCTCAAGCAAGTTATTCAATTTAGTTTAAGGTGATTTCAATAATATGCAACAATTGTTTTCTGATAGTGCACGAAGGTTTCCTTATAAGTTATTTTTTTATGAATGAAAATTTGATTTTAAAAGAGTAGGATTTTTCCTTGGGAAAAAACTGTAATTCCATTCATATAAGTGAAAAAAATTTACATTTTGTATATACACACCAACGCACGTATTCGTTAGGAAACTACCCAATTCCTGTAGTGGCTATATTGCATTACATCAAAAAGCATCACAAAGAAATACTAGTATAGTGCTGCCAAAGCCAACAACCTGTAAACAAACATATATACTAACATAATATGTTATGAAGCGTCACAAAAATCGATAAGTGAAAGTTTCAAAAATTAAACATAATCATCATTTTGTATCTCGCCAGTGATCGACTCCCTAGTCTTCAACTACCTGCCACAACCCCCGAGTCAAGAGTAGGCCTTTCTTAGAAAGTCGATTTGCTACTCCTTTTTATTCCCTATAAATATGCATGCATGTAAAGGAAATAAATGAGAGCTTCAGTCTTAATAGATCCTCCAAAATATGAGCAAGGTATATGTTCTAACACTGTTGAGTCTCATTAACCCAATTTACCACCATCAAAGAGTCACCAAAAATTTAAAGTTGGTCACAACCCTTCTCTTGAGAAAATGTTATAAGATATCTACAACCTAATAGTTCTACCCAATTGTTTGAACCTCTACCCAAACCCATCTTAACATGGTAAGAATGTTGCTTGAAGAAGTGTAGAACAACCCTGCCCCCCCACAACACATCTCATCACCTTGAGAAGCTCCATCAAAATAACCCAAAGGAATATTAACATGAGGCTCTTCTTGAATAATTTTCCTCCCATATGTAGGCACTCTTGATAGAGGATAATGTGAGAGGGTTGTGAGACCTTCAACTGTTATAGTTTTCGGATAGGATGATTGATTTTGGAAAATCTCTCTATTTTTGGCCAACTAGATGCCCCAACTTAAGATGAGTGACATAGCTTTAAAAGATTTTGTAGCCCTATTTTGTACCCAAGATTTCCATATCTCCTCAAAATATAAACCCTCCCACACACAATCAAGACCTAAAAGAGCACAACAAGCTGACCAAACTTGTTTTGTAAAGGGGCAATTAAAAAATAAATGTTCTATAAACTTCTGGATGCCCTTGCAAAGGGCACACCAACTAGGGCCGATCTCATGTCTTCTATTCATTACATCCCAAGTCAGAACATTTTTCTCTATAATACACCACACAAGAAGATGAGACTTTGATGGACATCTCGACTTCCAAAGAACTTTCTACCACTAAACAACCTCTACATTTAGAGTTACCACATTCAAGTGTATGCACTCCAACCCAGGAGTATAAATTGCATGACGAGAGTGAGCCTAGACTAGCCCATCCTCTCTATCAAACAGTCAAATATGAGTTGTATGCAAAACATCCAAATATCTACTCCATTCCTCTCGGTATTCCTCCCGTTGAACTAAATATTCAAATGAAAACCAACCTTGTCGCCAAAGGGTGGTTTGTATAGGATTATTTATATGAGAAATTCTAAAAATACCATGATCTCTAAGAAGACCAATGAGAGCTTATGGCAGTCTGTGTTTGTCCTCACTACCAGGACAAGGATCTAACCCCAATATTACCTTACTCTCATTCCCAATCTTCAACGTTAGTCTTGATGCTATCGGCTTAGAAGAATTTAATATAGCCCTCCATACAACATAAATGATTTGGCATGATTTTTCCAAAAGTCAAGCCCAATCTTCAATAGAATAAGGAGCTATATGTTTCTGGTACACAATCATAGTCCAAAGACTATGGGTGGATGATGCATGTGCATAGGTCGAGCACAAAATTTGATGAAGTCTGGACCAAAGCTTACTAATGTGATGGGATGGTCACATGCTAGAGTTGGGGGGGATTTTTCTTAAGAAAAATTAAATGCATAATTAGGAATAGGTTTTGATTTTAATCCTCTCGAGAAGTTATTTTCTATTGTAAAAGAAAAAAGAAAATAAATATTTTCAATTTCCCTTATTTTGTGGAGAAGGGGAAATGATTCAAAATTTTGTGACTCTTGGCATTTTGGGAAACAATAAGAAAAGAGTCATTGGAGAGGAGAGTATAAGGAGAAGCTCCCAAGAGAGTAGAAGAGAGAGGGAGAGAAGTGAGGAACTCACTGTTTCTCTGTGCAATTATAGTCCTAAGTTTGCAGACATGCCTGCACTTTCCAACCTATGTGAACCAAAAGGTATTTCTCTGTGTGAGTGGCGTAAATGAATAGAAATTGACCGTAGTTGTGTGCTTTCTAAATGGTTGATATTGAATCAAAATTCCTATGATTAACCAATTCAATTTCTACTTGCAAATTCATGGTTTCTATTCTTGTGCATTTGTTCATTTGAATATTAGTCATTTTGAGAACTTGTAGTGGTTGGACTCATTTACTAAAAAAAAAATTAAACCTTGTGGATTCAATCATTGTGATAATCTATGTGTCTTTTGGGATTCCTGTTGTATCATTCTTAAAGTCTATATAAGGAATGCGTTGTTGTGTTTTGGAATAGTGGTTCCCTAGTATTTACAACGATTTGAAAAGCCCTCTTAGATTGGTTTTCGATTGATAAATTTGTAATAGTGTTGTAAACTTAGACGAAGGAAGGTAGGTAAATTGTATATTGTGTTGAGGGGTCAGTCAGGAATGTGAAAGTTACTCTAGAAGGAGTTGAGTCATTTTATCTTCCCTGAGACCGCAATACATAATTTTAACGAGTGCTACGAAATCATTCCATAGCGATGAAACAACAAATTGGAAAACAAGTGCTAAGAAATGATATCATAGCGACTGATATAAAATTTTAATTTTGAAAGACAATGTGTCAGTTTGAAATCCCCTTTTGGCTTGCTTCCATATTGCCCAGTTGTGTGGGTATTTTTATTGTTTGGCATTGAATGTGAAAAAGGGTCGAATCCATTATTATATGGGTATAAACATGAAGGATTAAAACACTGGGACAAGCGCTTAAATGAGTGTGTCAAAACGTTATTATATTGCATACATTATTTGTTAAGTTGAAGCGTATGTAATTGGATTTCTGAAATGAGGTGAGATTCCTGAGGGAGGGTGAGAGAAAAATCTCTCATGGAATTTATCATAATAAATTCATATTCTTATATTGAATGCACATGTTAAATGTTTCCTGAAATATTGTTGAATTGGATGTAAATACAAAGCTATGTGTGGAGTAGATTGGGGATATTGGTGTGAGGGAGTTTGCATGGCATCAATGGATAATAACCTCCAACCACATTTTGTTGCAATATATTTTGAAAAAACATTTATAATTTTGAGCCCCCAAGCACCCAATAGCTTTGGAACCACAAGATGATCTCACTTGACCCAAGGAAGGACAAAGTTGTCACAAGTGCCTTCCCACAAGAACATTAAGCAAATCCTTCTTGTTTTTCCCAAAACACCCATCAAGATCCAAGCCAACGACATCCAATAGACAAGAATAGCTTCAATGACTGATTTTGCCAATATTAATATGGTTGCTCTAGATAACCACCTGAAACTCCAACAAGTGAGTCTTTTCTCAAGTTTGGCTATTAACCAAATCCAATCTTCTTTTTTGTAGAAGTTTGGCTTCAAATGGAAGCCCAAATACTTTAAACCATCCTCCAAGTCAATTAACTCAAAAGGAAGAACTGTTTTGATATGAAGGATCTTAGGACTTTCCATATTATGAAAAGATATGGTGGAATTTCTAGCATTGATAACCATACCTATAACTTTCCCAAATAGATCAAGTATCTCACACAATTTATGGACATCCCTTATTGAGCCATTACAAAAGATAAGAATATCATCAAAAAATAGAAAATGTGTAATTGCTAGAGCATGAGCAAGAACCACACCTTGAAACTCACTTCTCCTTATAGCTTCCTCCAACATATGACTAATACCTTCAGCCATTAGAAAAAAAAGGAGTGGAGACAATGGGCACCCTTGTCACAACCCTCTCTGAGCATGGAAAAATGGAAAAGCACGGCCATTCATCAAAACTACAAAAGAGACAAACTTTGGGCAACTCATGATCCAGTTAATAAAAGTAACCTCAAAATCCACATGTGCCAAGCATAGTATTATGAACATCCAGTTGACTTGATCGTATGCCTTTGAGAGATCGAGCTTAATAACAACACCTTTTAATCTTTGGGTTTTTATGATATGCAACCCTTCTTGAGTGACTCCAATAGCTTCATGAAGTCGTCACCCCTTAACAAAATTGAATCATTCCTTTGAAATGGTTTAAAATACAAGCTTGATCCTTCTATTAATCACCTTTGAAATAATCTTATAGACACAATTGCATAAAACAATAGGATGAAAATCCTCAAAGGAGGCAGGATTTTCCACTTTTGGAATGTCCCTCCCTACAATACTCATTAACAAATCTTAACAAGTCTTTGCCAATTAGATCATAAAACCATAAGATAATTCAACATCCCAACCATTAGGACTTGGGCTTTTTTCTTTTTGAAAACTAGCCGACACTACCTTCGATTCCTCCTTGAACACTTCTTCCATAAGTGTTATGTTTTCTTTAGCATCCACAAATCTTGGAAAGAATTGAGCCACTCTAACAACTTCTGCAATACTAACCCCATCATATTCATTAAAGAGGTTTTGGAAATGTTCCCAACCGGGAGTGGCAAGGTTTTCAAAATTCCATATCACACAACCACCCTAATTCTCCATATTCCAAATTGTGTCATTCATCTTCTTGCCTTTTGCATAGGCATGAAAGAACATGGTATTCTTATCACAAAAATCCAACCTGATTTCTTTGCTTTTTAATCACCAAATAGCTTCCTTAGCAACTACAATCTCCTTCATTCTAGATTCAAGTCTACTCATCTCTTCTCTAGACTCCTAAGAGAAAAATCCCTCTTCCCTAGAATCTGAAATGGCCAATATTTTCTTTTCAATCTGAGCTAGGTCTTCCTCCTTCCTTCTATGCTTATTTGCATCCCACTCCACAGTCAAATTCTTGATATGTTTCAGATTGGCCTTGAACATACTGGTATTAGATATACCAGACTAAGCATCAAATACACACCAATTGTCTCTAAATAGTGAAATGAAACCCTCTTCTTTTATCCAGCTTGAATTCATTTTGAAGGGACCGACAAGCTTATAATTTTTCCCTTTCAATTCTAACAAGATAGGAGAGTGATCAGATTCACCTCCTGAGCCTACCCATTGATGAAGAAAATTAAACCTATGCACCAAAGGTTCTACCACTAAAAACCTGTCCAATATTTTTGTCACATGCCCTTCACCAACATGATGGTTCCTCCATGTGTGCTTTAACTTTATAGGTTCTAGATCAATCAAATTCTTTGCAGCAATTTTGTGTGAAAAAAAAAAACAGAAAGAGAATCAATTTTGCCCCGAGGACCCCACAATTCGACTATTCCCACAGAGTAATTTAAGTCTCCTCCAAGAATCAGATTCTCTTCCTCCAAAAAAGACTTACCAAATAAATCATTCCAAAAGGACATTCATTCCTCATTCAGTCCATGGAGATTGATAAAGGTGAAGGTTGTGTCCAATTTCGCTGAAAAACCCACCAAACCCAAGCCAAAGGCAATACTTCAAGTGTTAAGAGCTTGAATTTGAGAGACCCAACCCAGAGCTACTCCATCTAATCTACAATGAACATCCAGAGTAATGGATTCCCATGAACAAGAGAAAGACGCAATAAGTTTGGAGATATAATATCCCTCACCAAGAGTTTATCGAAAAAAGAGAATATCAGGATTCTCCACATGAACCAATCTCTTTAAAGCAAGTTTTTTAGGATTACTTGCCAACCCTCGAAAATTGAAATATATAACTTTCATTAGGTAATCCCTTGTTGGGATGTCATTATTCTAAGTGCCCCATCTATGGAAGTTTGTTTTCCCACAACCATCTCCACATGAGATTTTTCTTTTGCTAAAGAAATGTGAGATTTCATTCCCCTACCCTTCGTGGACAATGATGAAACTATTAATTGACCAAGTCTTCCTTGAAAACCCTCAGATGCCAGAAGGACTTGTATCAACCTCAAATTGTAAAGAATATCACCCTATTCTAAATCACCATGTAACTAACTGCCCGCACCAGTCTAGATAATTGATGCCCTATGACAAGGTCCTATAAAGACATCCACTAAAAAATTATTCAGAGAGGCCACCATGGTACTTGGTTCAGCGAACCCAAACTGCACCGCATTCTATTTCCCTGCCCAAACCTCGTTTTTCATATTTGCATCAATTTCTTATGCCCCTTATGTAGCCTTTTGTTTCTTGAAGGATTCCACAAAAGCATAGGGTTTTCTAAATGGAAGACTACAATTGTTTACCAGATGACCATACTCATGTCATCTCCTGCAAATAAATGGAATCCCTAAATAATCCAACACCTATAATTTGACTATTCTTTTTCCAATATTCATGGTCTCATGTAAATTCTCCTGAAGGTCCAAGCTAATAAGGACCCTTGCCATAGACATGTATTTGGTCTGTTTAAAGGAGAAATCCACATACAAATAATGGCCCAGACTATTTCTATCGAAAATCCTATATATTCACAAGCTAATGCAATTTGCTAAAGAAAGAGACAAGAATCTACTTCTACTCTTTACAGTGGAAGCCCATAAACATCAAGAAAACAATAATCAATAGAGGAAGAGAATCAAAGGCACATAACACAATAAATATCCGGGGAAAGCCACAGCTCAAAACCCCACTATATGTTTTGTATTAATCTGGAAAATCAGGATGAAACTACAATGCTTATTCTCTCTAGAACAATCCTAGCACTCAGCAAATTCACTCTCCAACTCATAAGAAAGCTCAAGGCCAAAGCTTAGCCTCTTCACAAGCTCTCCAAGTCTCTATTCCAATGTGTAATTTTTATGGAGAATAGCTTGTATTTAAAGGAAATAAAGTCTCTAAAAATAGCACAATCCCTCAAGGATTAGTTCCTCATTGAATTCACTATCAGTGCAAACTCAGAAAAATCTAAAATAAATAGTACACCGTCCCTGCACTCTAGTCTCAACTGGGTCTTTCTCATAATTGACATGCATGAGTTTTTGATGAGTAAATATTCAGTTAAGTAGAGTATCACTGGTGGATTTCATTGGTGTCACCACTAACTTTTAACTCACTTTTAGTTCTCTCAATCAATTTGAGAACTAATTTAATTGAATTGACTCATGAAACCGAGTCTTCTATTTTACAACTCACACTGGACTCCTATAAAGAAGGGAGAACATATACATGACTTCCAAAAGACTTCCAACTCGAATTTCCTAAGTTAAGTAAGTTTAATAAAATTAATTTAACTATTTTAAGTTTCTATGAGAATATAATTCAAATTTAATTCACAGTTTAATTCAAGGACAAATTAAACTGGAATTTCTTGTTTCCATTTCTCAACACTCCCTCTCAACAAGAAATGGATTATCAACTACACCAATCCTGTCTTTGTGAAACTTGAATTTACATCTTGACAATGCCTTTGTCAAGATGTCAGCATCTTGCTCCTCCGTGGGAATGTAATCTAACAACATGATCTGCCTCAACACACAATCTCTGAGATGATGATACCAGATATCAATATGCTTGGACCGATCATGAAAGACTGGATTTTCAAAGAGTTTGATACAACTCTAGTTATCACAATAAATCACTGTCGGATCCATCTGCTGACCAAAAAAACCAACCAGGATCTTCCTCATCTAGATAGCCTCACATGCTACCTGACTTGCAGCCATGTACTTTGCCTTTACCGAACTAAGTGCAACTAATCTCTGTTTCCTACTGTACCAAGAAATTGCCGCTGACCCAATACTAAAGATCCCTCCCGATGTGCTCTTTTTGTTGGATGGACTCCCTTCCCAATCTGCATTAGTGAAGCCTTGAAGCTTCACTCCCTCTGTTCATCTGTACCATAACCTAAACTGAGTAGTGCCTCTGAGGTATCTCAATGAATGCTTTGCCGCCTTCCAATACAGCTCGGTAGGCCTAACAATCGCTTGACTAAGCTGGTTAATTGCATAGCACATATCCGGTCGTGTGTTCACCAAGTACATGAGTGAACCCACAAGCTACCTATAAACAATGGCTTCCACTACTTCCTCTGAAGTAGCATCCTCCTTCCTCCAGTTACCAGGTAGAGGAGTCTCCATGGGTTTGTTGCTCTCCATGCAAAATCTCTTGAGTATCTCGTTGGCATACTTGCCCTGAGATACAAACAACTCCCCATCTCCCTGCCATACCTCCATGCCAAGAAAGTAATGCATGAGTCCCATGTCCTTCATCTCAAACTCTCTGCAAGGTCCTACTTGCAAGATTTGATGAGATTCTCATCACCTGTCAGTATGAGATCATCTACATAAAGTACAATGATCAACAACTTACTTCCACCACTATGTGATACAGGTTCGCATTCGCTTCACTCTTCGTGAAGCCCAATCCAATGAAGTAGCTATCTATCTTGGTGTACCAAGCACATGGTGCTTGCTTCAACCCATACAATGCTCTCTTGAGTAAGAACACATGTGACTCACGGTCCAAGGTTTCAAAGCCTTTAGCTTGCTCTATGTACACCTCTTCCTCAATCATGCCATTGAGGAAGGCAATCTTCACATCCATATGATGGATATTCCAACCCATGTGTGTTGATAGTGCTAAAATAGATCTGATTGACAAGTACCTTGCAACAACAGCAAAGGTATCATCATACCCAATTGCCTCTACTCATGAAAGCCACGGGCCACAAATCTGGCCTTATGCTTCTCTACACTACCATCTGCAGCTTGCTTTACCTTGTAAAGCCAATGAGAGCTCACAACTGACTTGTCCTCCAATCCCGGGACCACATCCCAAACACTATTTCGAACTATGGAGTCATACTCCTCCACCATTACATCAACCCAAATTGGCTACTGCACTACTTCCTGAAAGGAAGATGGCTCTATCACAACACATGCACCCATAAGTGCCATGTATTCAATGTACCTCTCTGGTGACCACCTCTGTCTACACTGAGAAGAGGGTGCTCCCACATTCTCCCGTGCATCATCAAACAATCTGTAAGCCTCTCTAGTGTGCTTTCTTCCCTCTCTAGAAGACTCTGCTTGAGTGGATGTCTCCACTCTCCGAACCTCTACATGTGGTTGATCCACATAAATTTGAGGTCCATCAAACTTAGGAGCTAAAAGCTCCTCATTCGCATGTAGCTCAAGCTCCCTCTCATGGGATACTCGCATGGACTTCACCTCATCGAACATGATATCCCTACAAACCACTATCATCCGACTGGTCAGCATGTACACCCGATAGTTGTGTGGTGTATCAGTATACCCCACAAAGATCCCCAACTTTCTTGTTGGCTCAAGCTTCTTCCATGCATATTTGGTCACATGGCAATAGACTGATGACCCTAAAATCCCGAAGTGGCCAACATCTGGCCTCTTACCGTAATAAGCCTTCTCTGGTGTCTTCATCTCAAGTATCCGATGTGGGCTACAGTTCTAAACATAAACCACTATGTTGCATGCCTCAGCCCACAAGTGTAGTGGTAGGCCTTGATCATGCAACATCGCCCTTTCTGCCCCTACTATGCTCTTGTTATTCCTCTCGGCAACCCCATTCCGTTGAGGGTTATGGGGTGCCATCAACTCTCGTTTAATCCCTTCCATTGCATAGAAGTTCTTAAACTCATTGGATACATACTCACCACCGTTATCACTCCGTAGAGATTTAACCTTCTTGCCAAACTCTTTCTCTACCAATGCTTTGAACTCACAAAACTTTGTGAAAGTTTGATCCTTTTTCTACATAAAAAATACCCAGCATTTACAAGAATAGTCATCAACAAATATAACATAATACCTGTGTTTAGCCGTGGATTCTATCAAGAATGGTACACACACATCTGAATGGACTCTCTCCAGAATAGACTCTGCTCGACTATCTTTGTCTCCAAAGGAAGACTTGGTGTATTTTCCCAAAGTACAACCCTTGCATGTATCAACTTGCTCAAGCATACCTTTGGGAAGATCGGTAGAGATTTGCTGCAATATCTTCAAAGCCCCATGATTCAAGTGGCCCAATCGCTTGTGCCACAACTCACCGACGTCTTGGCTCAACATCTTTTCCACTTTTGAACTCAAAGCAGCACAATCCTCTACCTCTATCTTATATAGATTCTAAACTCGAATCCCTATCTTCTTTACTTGACCTATGGCTTTGTGTCGAAGGAACACCTTTCCTTTCGAAAAGATCACATCATAGCCTCTATCTTAAGCATGGCAACAGATACCAAGTTCTTTGTTAGTCCAGTACATGCATAACATTCTTCAAGGTGAGTGGAGCCGCATGCTCCCTATGAAAAGAAATAGTGCCCGCACTAGTAACACTATACTTACTGTCATCACCCATCTCGATATGCATCTTGAGATCTTTCTCCTCCAGTTCACTAAATAACTCTTTGTCACCAATCATGTGGAAAAAAGTTCCATTGTCTAAGTACCAGACACTTCCCATCACTGAAGACACCATGCATGCAATGAGGGAAAAGTCCAATTTGAATTAGGAGGTCAAAGCCTCACTTGTCGCTCCTCCTGAGGACTTCTCCTTGGACTTCTTCAATGGACAATTAGTAGCAAAGTGACCCATCTTGTGACAATGAAAGCATTTGACTTCCGTCATGTCCTTCTTCTTACCTCCGTGATAAGAATATGATTTGGAATGGGAAATTTTACCTTTCCCCTTCCTCGCCTTAATCGCAAAGGCACAATTCTCTTCATTATTAGTCTTTGATAAAGAGCCATCCCTGGTGTTCCTCCTGATCTCATCTTGCCTCAAATATGACCATAGTCATTCCCAATCTGGCAGCTTCTCCTGACCATTGACAAAGTCCTGATAACTATGCCAACTCTTTAGGAGTCCAAGAAGAGAACGGCTTTCCATATCCTCCTTGGCCATCGCGATTCCAACACTTCCAAGTTCATCCCAACATTGAGTGAACTTGGTCAAGTACTTTGGAATCGTCTCGCCTTTCCCCATCTTGATTTTACGAAGTTTATCCTTCAGTGCCAACTTCCTTTGCTCATTGTTATTCTGATACAAGTCTGTCAATGTTTTCCACATAGCATGTGGAATTTGATTATCCACCTTGTCTTCGCCACACCTTCCATTCGGCCAAGTTCTGTGCATCCATAGCTGCTGGCTCAGGGATTTCTTGATCAATGAATTCCTTCAAGCCATTATCTTCTAGCACAGCCTCCATCCTGTCCCTCTAGGCTATAAAATTTGAGCTGCCTTCCAAGGCATACTCAAGCCTTAACCCATGGAACACCATCTGCCGATCCTGAAGTATGTATTGCAAATTCGAATTTCACCTGTAACCCAGAAACACAAAACTTCGAAATCTCCTCTAGAGAGCTGATTTTAAATCAGCGATATCTTCTCATCCGAACTCCGATTCAGCCATTTTTTTTTCAATTTGGGTATCTTTTCCCAACGAATCCAGATATGCAATTTGTTTATGAAATTTTGCATAGAAATTCTCATATCTGCTCTGAAAACTCTTGGCCCAAAAAATAATCTTGCTCCGATACCATGTAGAAAATCCTGTAGATTCACAAGATACTGCAATTTGCTAAAGCAAGAGACAAGAATATACTTCTCCTCTTTACAACGAAAGCCCATAAACATCGAGCAAACAATAATCAATCGAGGAAGAGAATCAAAGGCACATAACACAATAAATATCTGGGGAAAGCCACAGCTCAAAACCCCAATATCTGTTTTGTATTAATTCGGAAAATCAAGATGAAATTACAATGCTTGTTCTCTCTAGAACAATCCCAACACTCAACAAATTCAATCTCCAACTCATAAGAAAGCTCAAGGCCAAAGCTTAGCCTCTGCCCAAACTCTCCAAGTCTCTATTCCAATGTGTAATTCCTACGGAGAATAGCTTGTATTTAAAGGGAAATAAAGCCTCTAAAAATAACGAAATCCCTCAAGGATCAATTCATGATTGAATGCACTATTAGTGCAACTCAAAAAAAATCTAAAACAAATAGTACACTATCCCTGCACCCTAGTCTCAACTGGATCTTTCTCAGAATCGACATGCATGAGTTTCTGATGAGTAAATATTCAGTTAACTAGAGTAGCATTGGTGGAGTTCATTAGTGTCACCACTGACTGTTAACTCACTATTAGTTCTCTCAATCAGTTTGAGAACTAATTTAACTGAGCTGACTCATGAAACTGAGTCTTCTATTTTACAACTCACATTTAACTCACATTGGACTCCTACAAAGTAGGGAGAACATATACATGACTTCCAAAAGGCTTCCAACTCGAATTTCCTAAGTTAAGTAAGTTTAATAAACTTAAGTTAACTATTTTAAGTTGCTATGAGAGTAGAATTCGAATTTAATTCACAGTTTAATTCAAGGACAAATTAAACTGGAATTTCTTGTTGCCATTTCTCAACAATTTCCCAAGTTTTCAAAACTTTGTTTCTTCCACATGTGCGACGACAACCTAGGAAAACAAACCCACACTGACACCACATCTTGTCTCTCCTTACTAGCATAAAAAAGAGGAGACCATAACTTGTATATGACATGAGTGGAATCAATTGACTATACCTATTTTGCAATTGTTTCAGACTCCTCATGGGTCTTGAAATTCATCTGAATCCAACCCTTAGCCAACAAAAAAATCTCTAAAGCATATTTAACCATTAGACTAATATTTTCATCCCTTCAATCCTAATGTGTGTTTAAACAAAAATTTCATTCTATGCCCCTACCCACCAAATTATTTTCTGCATACTCCACCACTTGAACCATCTTCACATCATCTCCTAAACAAAGATTATAAGGAGCAATGGTTTTGTAACTTTTCAAGACGCGGTTCTTCTTCCTTTTTGGAACAGACCCCGGGACATATAAAGAAGGAAGACAAGGATCTCTAGCCTCCACCCCATCCTTTGCTTGCCTAAACCCATTCTCATTCGCCGATGTAGTAACCTCCTGAGTTGCTGAAACCTGAATGTTTCCTACATCAACAATAGGAATCTCTGCACCATACTGAAAATCCTAAGAGAAATGACCCTTAAAGTTCCTTGAAACCACTAGAGAGACTCTTGTACCTAAGGAAACCACTCCTGATAAAAAACCACCATTGCTCGAAAGAAAAGGAAATCCTAAATCTGGAAGCCCCACCGAAAAGGAACCCTATAAACCAAGAAGATTGTCACCAAAGATCGGTGGTTCTATAGGTGTAAAACCCCACACATTAACTGCATGAGAGAAACTATTTCGAAAGGGGGAAAAGGATTTACCTGTGAAAGCACTAGTAAAACCCCCAGACACATGGTGAGAGAAATGAAGGAATCTCCTGCATGTAACGAGTTCTCTGTCATAGAGAACCCTCAAGAAGGAATAAGACCCTCACTACCATTGTTGCAGGAACATGTTAGCGAAGTTAGCCATTGGATCTTCTCTTGTGCTTCCCCCCGCCCCTTCATTTTTTTGAAAGAGTAGTTACCTGTGTATGTGTAAAATTGATTTTATGCTTTTGCTATTTAATTTCTAACTATTATGTGGTTGATGCTATGGTTTGAACTTAATTTCAACATTAATTAAATTCAACAATATATTAGTTTAAATTGAGATAATAAGGAAATCAGTTATTGAGGCTTGGAATTTTCACATGTGAGAGAGATGAATGCAAAGGATGATGAAGGATGCCAAGAGTTTGTAGACTAGAATGGGTAGTTGTTGAGATCTCAAAATCTCCATGGGCATCATAGAAAGTCTGCAATCCATGTAAATAACTAGATACAGTGAAATTCAAGCTATTTTTCTTCTACAATGGTGAATGGAGGTTTAAGGGTAGAAAAATATTAATGCTTATGGACAAACTATGATACATGCATTGTATGGAGTAACAAATGGACTCCAAGACTATCAAATGGAGGTTGGACATTGCTATAAATATTTGTACCCAATGTATATATGAAACCTTCATTCCCATGAATTGCTAACCCAATATGATGCCAATGGTCCAAATATTAAGCGTTGGGACCCAAAAGGCTTAAATGACAAGTAAGAGGAGATTAAATGTGCAAATCTATCATGAAATTCACCATGAAACTAGTTTTGCAAATACAAAGAACATTGAATAAAACCATTAAATGGTAATGTATGATAACACAAATAACATACACGACATAATATAAAATAAAGTTGGAGAAGAAGGATTCTATTAAGACAAGCCATTACATACAATGAGGTAAATTCTAGGATCTTGCCTTCTTGTTCTTAACTCTCTTCTCGCTGCCTTTTTATAATGGTGACTTGTTAATGAAGCCAACTTTGAGTAAGCTTGACTCAGAAATTACATGCTTATCATCTTCCCTTTTACATTCAATAAAATTACGGTTTTATGACTTGCTACTATAAGCACCCATAAGATTTAGGTCACTAACCATTTGCCTCATGATTCAAATGAACTTAACAAACATAAGCTTGCTATCAACCATTACAAAAAATAAAAGAAATAATAACTTGGAGATAGTAATAATGTTTGATAAGATTATCCCCTTTTCCAATGATAATCTGGTGTATCCAAAATTCTTCACAATAGTTGAAATCTAGTATTATCCCCTTTTCCAATGATAATCTGGTGTATACAAAATTCTTCACAATAGTTGAAATCTAGTATTATCCCCTTTTCCAGCTATAATCTTTTGTTTCCAAAGTTCTTCACAATAGTTGGAATGTAGTTTCTTATCAATCTTTGTTATGATATTAGTTCACCAAAAGAACTTTGAAAGTAAGAGGTAAAACCCTTGTTTCTTTCCTATTAAACAAAATGTTGGATTTTTTTTTTCACACTTTCCATCCTAATTTAGTTCAACCCAATTTTGCAATTTATCTTTACTTTCTTTACTCAATGATTCAAGTTCCATATTAATAAGCCTTGTCAACTATATAAGATATGAAACTATTATTAATACCCCCAATTAGGAGTTCTTATAATCAATATTATCATATTCTCATTTTGATGCACACTCTTCTAATTTATCTTTTTTTGTTGTTGACGTTTGTCCTCCATTTCTCCTAAGAAGCATTCTCAATCTGCCAACTTTAATAAAATTTCCATATTTCACACAATTATAAATTAAAGTTAAAAGACGACTAATTACCTATATATTGTACAAAGTGTGTGGTACTAGCTACAAAAACATGCAGTTTTTCCTTGTAAACAAACATCTTGCCACACTATAAAATTTCCAAAGAAAACCAGACTCTATCCAACCTTGTCACTTTTAAGTCTAACCATTTCCTCTAATTTGGCCATAGACCTTATAGTCCCACTTTCATCAACCCAAGGTCTTTTAGGAAGAACTACAACCATCTATGTTTGAACATATGTCTATTATACTTATTCCCATGTTCTCCTAATATAATAAATTCTTGTGGACAAACTATTTTTCTTTTAGAAAATTATTCCTTTGAATGTACTCTTCTAGATTCATGGTAAAATCACCGAACCTTTTTTGTCTCAAACAATAGAAGAACATAGAGTGCAACCAACTTTTGAAACTTACCATTGTCCAATATAAATTCACTAAACACCCATTTCCCTTTTGCGTCTACTAAATTTGTGGAATGGGTTAGGTTCATACAATCCTTCTACATTGTAGCTAAAACTTTTATAAATGTTGTATTGTAGCTAATTAGAACAAGACAAACACTATTTTGCACTCCACTAACTAGTCTTCGTGTTTTTATCCTCTAATTAACATTATGTCACCACTACAAAATGTAGAAATGTAGTGTCCAAGCCCTTACCACTTGTTTGATCTCTAGGGTTTTCTCGAGTAAATAAGAAGAACTACCTTCTATATTCCAAAGAAAAATTCTAGGAGTCCACAACATGAGAAATATATACATATATATATATATATATATATATATATATATATATATATATATTATTTTTTTTTTTTCCGGGGAAAATAGAGTTCGTAATTTCTATTAAGAAGTAGATAATAGAGATTACATGCTGTTGATGCCAAGGCATATGCTGTAGTGTGGCGATGCCACTGTTCAGTAATATTTACATAAAGCTGTCCTGTAGGTGTCACTATGGATACGATGGGGCTGTATCCATAACAAAAAATATAACAGTATTACATAAAAGTTCAAAAATATGCAGAGTTTTGAGGTGTATAAACCTCGAGCCAAGAACTAACAAAATAGCGTCGATCAGAGCCATGCAGATATATACAAAAATTGACAAGTAGATCAAAATTTTCAGATGGGGAGGATGTCCCCTTGTTGTAGACCATCAATATAGGGACGGTGGTAGAACCTGTGCATCCCCTCTGGACTGTATTCTTCGATCATCCAATCGCCTAGAGGCCGATCCGCCGCTTCTTTCGAGAGCCGGTCAGCAGTTGTATTTCTTTCCCCGGTCGAGAAGGTGCAGCCTCCGCCGGTTTAGTAGCAGCCACAGCGGTCTTTGAGCGGGTCCGCGGCGGTCCTGGAGCAGCCGATGCCTTCCGTCGAGCATTCATTGAAGCGCTGTCCCCCTTCTTCTTGGATGGGGTCTCCTGTTGTGTCTGTGCACCCTCCATAGGAATATTATCTCCGGCATTTTGATCCACAGTGGGCTGTTGACGAGGTCCTTTGGTGTCCTCAGAAGTCACCCCCGAATTCAGTGGGCAATCCTTGTAGAGGTGACCAATTTTGTGGCACCTACGACAACGGAATGGTACGCCTTCATAATCAAGTGGCTGTTTGCGGGAGACATGGCTGTGGTGCAGGGTGATCTTTTCCTCCAATCCAGGCCTGGTATCCAAATGGACTAGAATTCGAGCCATTGTCCTGATACCCGATTTCTCATACGACCTGTCGTGCTCCAGGTAAGTGCCTAGAGTGTCCCCAATTGTTTTGAAAGTATACTGATTCCAGAATTGCCATGGCAACCCAGGAAGGCGAACCCAAATGGGACCTGCCCCCAGTTGTTCTCGTTCCGGGTCAAATAGGGGATCCCACCGCTTGAGCAAGACTGGCGCGAGCTCAATGTGCCAATATTGGGTAAGGACCCACTGAGTGTATTCGGGCCGTTGGAAATGCAGGGCAAACCAGCCTCTTGTAAGTACCATAATCTCTGGAAGTTCTTTAAAGAAAGACCCCCAAATCTCTTCCACCCAAAGCTTGAGACGCTCCGCAGAGTATGTTCGGCCCCGAACTCTGCCCACCAGGACCTTACGAGCAGCGTCCATAACATCCGGAAGTGGTGCTTCAGGCCCAAAATTGATGTTGAAGTCAGAATCAATGGCCCGGAGGCAGCGACCTTTAGTCACCTTCTCAGAGCGTTTGCCAAATGGGGTCCCCTTCAGTAATTTGCGACACGGGTCAGTGGAGCTGTGCTGGGCGGATGCAGCGGAGCGCACCGGAAGTGGCGGGGTAGTGAAGCACCCAGAGCGAATCGGTGTGCGAGGGGTTGAATAGCTGGTGCCGGGGAGAAGGGATACAGTGGGGTGGATGGAGGGCTGATGTGCCTGCGGCATAAATGAAACTGATGGTGAGTGAGAGCTCGATGGGGGCGGAGGCGGAGGGGGCGGAGGTAATACAGGGCGGAGATGGTACTGTAGCGGGGCGTCAAGGAAAGGCGAGCTTAGAAAACATGAGCCCAAGAGCTGTGCCGTCGCAGGGGAGAGGGGAGGACAGTCAAGGGGCGAGGAGTCCGCGGGAGTGAGAACCGGAGATTTGTTTTTACCTGTAGAGGACAAGTGTGGTTGCTGTGACGAAGCACCTGTCACTAAACCCAGCGCAACGCTCCGCGGTAACATTTGAGGCCGCCTAGTATGAGCCCATATATCCTGATGCGGCATGGGGTCCGCCTCATAGTCGACCAACTCCTCATCACCCATTTTATCTTGTCGGTAAGAAGGCGTAAACGGGGTTCGATCGGGGGGCCAGTCTGCGGGTTGAATGGAAGAGTCAGTGCGGCAGAGAGAACCCAGGGGGGGACCGCAGATGAGAACAAAACTCCGAGTAAACCGATGTAGATGCCGCGGTTCAAGCCGACAGTTCGCCCATAAACCGATAGCCAAACCTGCAAACCGCCATGGACAGAGGTTCTGTAACAAACCCTAGTTAGGGTTCCACCATTGCTCCGCCTTCTTTGATTCTGTTCATGAGAAAAATTTTGTTAACATATATATATATATATATATATATATATATATATATATATATATATATATATATATATATATATATATATATATATATATATATATATATATATATATATCAGATATAGATATAGATATAGATATATATATATATATATATATATATATATATATATATATATATATATATATATATATATATATATATATATATATATATATCTATATTTTTTTTTTTTGCTGGGAGAGGAACAATTAGAGGAATTTTATTAAAAATAAAATCTGGATTATGGGCCAAAACCCTTACATAATTCATCAAGTTCCATCAAAATCCTGCTCTCTAAAGTCCAAGACACATGCAACCTATGCTCATGACATTTTTTGCTGATAATTATAAATAGATGCCTATTGTATATCTTGAAGTAGATGCCTAAATACATACAAAACTTGCACAACATTAGAAACTTAAATTTAGAAGGGAAATTCCCAAACACTTGCCAGCAAAGGCGCATCTTCAGAATTAGCTTGGCTGGTCTGAAGCTTGGACTAACTTTCCTTGTTTTCTCACTGACTCTTCATCGGATTCGTCATTTGCTGGAATTAACTGAAGCCCGAAAACAAACAAATCATCCATCCCCGCCATTTTTCACCAATGCAGTCCTTAATTCATTATGGAGGCGGTTAATTTTAATTTGCATGAACTCGAGCTTAGAGCTAGTTAACAATTGAAGAGAATTGCGAGCCTTTTCCTCAACTTCCTATCTCTGCTTGAAGGTGAGTTGCATGCTCTCCATAGCCTCGAGGACCCTGTCAAGAATTGCATTAATGTCAATGGCTTCGGAGTCACGAGAAAAAGAGCCCACATTCGCCATGACTTAATTACCTAGCAACAACACTAATTTGCAGGGACTAACTTGGTTAAACATTGAGATGTTGGAACCATACCATGTAATGTTTAAAGCCTGAAGAAGGATATATATACTTATTCGATGATCACAAACTTGAGGGAACCCAATACTATGGAAACCATCATGAGTTCTACTATCCTACTTTGTCTCCATTGGATGCGGGACTGAAATCTCCATAATAATTTGAAGTTGAATTCTCTTATGAAAGAAACACTTACTATGGTGAAAATAGGGAAATGTCTCCAACGTGAGGCGAATTTAATGCCTCTTTCTCGACCGACTAATTAAACAAAACCCAACACTGATATGAGGATATACTAGGCATAGGGATAATGCATGCGCGAGCCAACTGTTAATGCTGAGACGACAGGGTACTCCATGGGGGACGATCGAGGCTAATCAGTAAATGACAACTGCCATACCTTGAAGGACCTCAAATCAAATACTTTGATTATCCATCGAATTGCATGCTTCATAAAATATTTAACTTTCCTCCACATTAAATGTTCATAAATGAATTTTGATTTCCATATTTTCTATATGAAAACATCATGGCAATGGGGTGATTAATTGATGATGATTGTTCAATTCTATAATCCCTTGAGACAACCTTGTTCCTTTATTTGCTAATGTATCCACTATGGAATTTAAATTCCTCAAAACATGGAAGAGATCAACCTGCTCAAATTGCTGAAGTTGGAGAAGGATCCTTAACTCTATGGGGAATGGATTGCTTTAGGGCGATGTTTAGTCTCCCATACTCTCCGAATCACTATCATTGAGTTGCCAAATATCATAATTCTTTGAATTTTCTTTTCGATGGCTTGATTTAAACCTTGCCAGAGAGTAATGTACTCTGCTTGATTATTGGGTGTTGATCCCAATCCCCACGCATATTATGACTGAACTTTTCCATCGGGGCCAAGAATCGCCCCTCCCGCTCTTGCCACCCTTGACAAATTTTGAATATTATTAACAAGGCTAAGTACATCTAGAATAGTTTCTTAGCTTATTGCCATCCCTAATGAATGAATATTCTTTTAAAGGAGAATTTATCTCTGTCATATTTATTACTTCTTCTTGGATACAAGGTGAGAGACACTTAAAAGGAAATCCCATGATCATGCGAGTTTGTTTTGAATTTATTATATATCTCTGTTTGGAATACTCCTAAGGAAGTCATAATTAGAGCCTCATTTCTTCTTAAATTTATTTGATATGACACTTGACTCTTGATTGAAATAATTTGATTAGAAATCTAGGACTTATTAGTCTTAAAAGAATCTGGCTATGATCTTTACTCCAACACTCTTCCTAAATATTTAATTATCCACTCATGTATTATCTTTACCTTTATCCCCTTAAACATCAAATATATGTTTGAGTAAAAATGAAGCATTCAACATTCCATCCATATTAGCCTACTCATCACCATTGCCATTTTGGTGAAATAGTATCCATCTTCTTGATTATTGTCGTGAAGAAGTAGACAAAACTTTCAAAAATTACCAATCTCATTACAAAGTGTACATTTAAAAATTCTTGTTGATAATATACCTATATTCAATATGTTTTTTATAACTACTTTAAGAAAGACTTGGTTTTTATGAAACTTTTTATTAAACATAGATGATGTCTACCACTTTGTTTGCTTATTTAGAGCAATGATATTCAACTTAAAAATTGAAAAATAGAAAGTGTACATTGATTTGGTACGTACATAAATCAACAATGATAGAGGAACCAAATTTAGGGAATGTAGGGTGAACAAATTGTTGTTATTAAAAAATGAGAGGTCTCCATTTAACATTGGCTCCAGATCCCTTTATTCATGAATTCCCTATTAAAGAATTCTCCACTTTTATATTTAAAATGTACATTTTGATATAATATACATGTTTTCTTAACTATTACATCCCAACACTCTATTATCTTCAACTAGAAAACTATACCATTACACTTAGAACTAGAGTTGACCATGCATTTTAATATAATTACTCTGTATATCCACTAAAATCTCTAACCTCTTAAATCCATTTTGCTCACGTACCTTTATAAAAAAGACCGGTTAGTTGTTTAGGCTAATGTGAAAGGGGTTAAAAATAAAAAATCAACAGCTAAGACAACTACCCGTTATGCAGTTTTCCTTAAATCAAAATTTGTATAGTTTGTTGCCACACCGACAGTAGCAATTGTACTTTGGATCCCGGGAAGCTTTCAAGCTCTCGTGTAACCCGTTGTTCACACCTATTTATATCAACAGAAACTTCAAGCTCTCGTGTAAGCCATCGTTCATTACCGGGTAGAAGTTTTTAAACTTCAACCACACAAACTACAACCCATATTATCACCTATGACCCCAAGATCGTAGATCCTCTTCTAACATCTTTCCAAGCTATTGGTATTTAGCAGAATCACATTCGAAGATTAAGGGTAGGGTCATAGACATTAGCACAGCGTTTGTTACGGTATCAAAGATGGCTCACAATCCTTCACACCTGCTGCCCTCAGGTGTTTCTTCATTTCTTTACTGTTTTCAAGTGAGTTATTTCCCTCAATCCTTGTGTTTGAGTTATTGGGTTGCATTTTTGAAGAGAACTTGGCGGTGAATGCAGAGCTGATAGACAGATGCATAGGCTCTAAGATATGGGTTATCATGAAGGGGGACAAAGAACTCGTGGGCACACTCCGGGGTTTCGATGTTTACGTTAACATGGTGCTTGAAGATGTTACAGAATAGTAAGTTCAAACCTTCAATATGTATTCAGAATGATTTTTTCTTTTCACTTTTTCATTTATTTTTCTGGGAGGCGGGGAGTGTTTAATGCAACCAATGGTTCTCTATCCTGTTATCTATGTATGTTGTTATTGCAAAAAGTATTACTCTGACAAATGTGCTTAGCATTTTTTTAGCATCATAGCAGTGAATTCGACAATTTTTTTCATAACAATAATTTGACAATGCTTCTTCAAGCCCTAGTATACAAATCTTTAATGCGAGAAAATGTCAAAAATGATATTTGAGTATTCATACTTGATAGGCACCCACATTCTCACTGTCCACACCGTATACTCCCAAATTTTTGATCCTCATAGTGTGGCCATTTACAATTTCGCTCATAGCAGTTCTGGTGACTCTGGGTATTCTCCGGAGGATCGGATAGTCTTCTGATTAGTCCCCCTCGACAAGCCTTGAAAAGAGGACAGGCCCTACCAATACAAGCATTAACTCCTTGTACATAATTCTCGGTTACCTCCTGTGGAAAAACTTCGCTTTATGGACACTTGTGTGAGTGTTTTAGCTTTAAATATTTGTTTGCTTACTTTCTCTTATATTCATAGCAGTTGGTTAATAGGATGGCAGTATTGGCTTTATCAAGTTCTCTGTAGACTGTAGTATGCACTGAGATCTCTGCTCTTTATTTCCCTACTTCATTGAGCTCTCCTATTGCATTCACTTGTTGGAGCATGTGGCTGCCTTGCCTTATATTTGTTTTGTCATTAAAGGGGTAGAATAGGATTGTGTTTTGTGTGTCTTTAAGCATGCTGAACCATGGAAATGTGGAAACCTGCTTTCAAATAATATCTTTGAACTCAGCCTTTTGCATTTCTATATCATTGATTACCTCCCAGCTGTATGACATTCTTGGGCAGCCTCTGATTCAGGTTACTTCCCCCCGCCCACCCCCCACCTCCTGCCACCTTTTCTCCAACAAAGATATCAGAGAGGCAATATGGACAATGTATAGCAGCAGGGCAGCAGACGAAGAAGGCTTCCAGGCAGAATTATTCAAGCATGGACTTTGCCCCCTAGTAGGATATCTGGTGGAACTTTTCACCCAGGTGGTTCGGGATGGATTTCCGGATGGTTGGTCACACCACATTATCTACCCAATCCACAAGTCAGGGCCTACTTACGACCCCAACAACTACAGGACAATCATGGTTGGGCACACATTCTCCAAGCTATATGCTACAACACTGCACTGGACACTCTCCCATTTCCTTGAGCAGAGACAACTCATGGCCAAGGGCCAAGTAGGATTTTGCCCAGACCACCAGACGATCGACCACATCCTTACTCTTCGTGCGATGATCGAGGAGGCTAGGCATTGATCCTCTAAAGTACATTGTTGCTTTGTAGACTTCCGGAAGGCCTTTGACTCAGTCTCGAGGAAGATCTTTTCTAGAGGCTAAGAGAGATTGGCATTTCCTCGACTCTCCTGAGGCCGTCCTTGGCAGTCTCCGCACAGTCAGAGGAATGTCATATTTCATTTGAAGCACCATTAGAGTCAAGCAAGGATGCCCCCTTTCTCCTACTTTATTCGGGATCTATATCGATGAGCTTGAGTCCTTCCCCCGAGAGCATATCCAGGATACAGATGGGTGTCTTCTTCACCCTGTCCTGATTTCCATCCTCCTCTTTGCAAATGATATTGCCCTTGTTGCCTCCTCCCAAGAAGGCCTTTAGAGACAGCTGGATGCTGTGGCAGCTTTTTGTGACCGGAGGCATCTAACTGTGAACTTGGGTAAAACGAAAGTGATTGTCTTCAATGAAGTCAAGAAAACCTCGGACTTCCACTTCCTATTTAAAGGAGAAGAGATCGATATTGTCAGCACCTATACATATTTGGGAGTTCAGTTTTCAGGGCCTCGCTTCAGCCTACGACCAACCCTTCAGCCTCGGATCAACAAAGGGTATGGCTCCCTAGCCCTTCTGGAGAGGCAGTGTTTTCGGCACCATTTCCAGGACATCTCGTCCAAAATGAGCATCATGGACACTTTGATTTGCCCCACAGTGCTTTACGGCTCAGAGATTTGGGGTCCCTCTCTCCTAGAGTCAGATTGGGCTTCAGCGGAGCGGGTCTAGACCCTCCTTTTGCGCCGTTTCATTAGGTGCAAGCAGACAGTTCCTTAGCACATCATTCTAGCAGAGTTCGGGGCTTAACCTTTCTGCCTAGAGGTGATATTCAGGTTAGTGTCGCTCCTGCATAGGCTCCGAGGCCTAGCAGATGCGAGGAAGGGTCGTGACAGATACCCATACTTAGCATATTGCTCCTTGAAGAACATCGCCCGTATGCAGATAGGCTGATCCAAATGTTGGTACACTGGTGTGACAGAGCTTCTGGAGGCTTCAGGAATCTAGATTGACCATCTCCCTCCTTTTCAGTGCTCTCTGAATGCTCCAGGCCACCTCCTTCCCAATCAACAAGAGCTGAATAAAATCATTAAGGAGGATATTTATAGACGATACATTCAGACTACATGGACCAATCCTCCCAATGGGTTGCGTCCAAAAATGGCCTTCTACGCGGAGCATTGCCTGGATATCAGGGATGGGCCCATCATCAGACCCTAGTACACGTTCCAGTATTGGATGCATGCCCTTAGAATCCCCCCTTGGGCAGCTCAGAGTTGGGTCTCACAGACTTCGGGTGGAGATAGATCACCACATCGATAGGGCAGATAGGATTTGCCAGCTTTGTCACTTACAGGAGATAGAGACAGAGACACGCTTCATCTTTGGATGCCCTGCTTACTACGATATTCGAGGTCGTTTCCATTGTCTCTTCAGGTCTTCTCAGACTTTGACCAGCTTCCTCAGATATGTTGATCTGAGATGTCTTGCACTTTATCTCCAGGAGGCCTTCAGATTTCGGGCCCGTTTTCTTCAGCCCCCACCAGATCGGACACCACACAAAAGATCACGGACTTCTTTAGGGCGCTACCATCAGTGCGGGGCACCAAAAGAACCATTGACAGACCCACAGACATTGAGACCAGATTAGTGCGGTCCCAGGGGGGGCCGACCTACCAGACTGCACCAACGCTCCAGGATTGGATCCACCCCTGGGAGGCGCCCTAGAACCTCCAGGCGACAACAACGAGAACCCAGTATGCCCACACGACAACAGACTTTGACAAACTTCTCTCAGTTTTCTTCTCTCGACCTCGGATGTTAGGAGTAGGAACTGGACAGGAGACCTTCTTCTTCTCCTTCTCTGCTTCATCACAGTGCTTTGTTTCAAAGCCAAGAGCTTCTAGCTTCTACATTTACATTTACTTAGATTATAGATGTATTTTCTGCTTTTAAAAGAAATGTTAAAGGGGACCTTTTGGTCCACCGGGTTGGCATGATGTAATCATTGTAATTGACAGTCCTGTTGACCTATTATGGTCATTTGTTGGACATTAATAAAATTATCTTATCTTATCTTATTACCTGCATAGACAACACCATGAATAATGCCAGATCATACGACTTAATGCTTGGTTGCCTGGTTTTGCAGAATATCAGCATAGATTCATCTTAATCGTAGATCCAGGGTTAAGATGGATTTATGTTGTGCCATTATTAACTATTTTTTATAAGTTTTTCATTGTTATGGTTATTTATTTTTTAATTTCTATTTTTTACAGACTTTTTTTCAATCTATATTACCAACGTCACATATGTGACATATGTACTTGAGCTGTAGATGCACCTTGTTACCCTCGATGCAAAAATATACCATGACTATTCTATGTTTATCACTATGTTGAATTGGTTTTTGGCACAGGGAATGATGGGGATGGGGGACGCATCATCGGGGACAGCTAGAGCCCACCTCCAAAACTTTCAGGAGACATCATATATATATATATATATATATATCAAAATACAAAATTTATTATTAACATTTGTAGTTGCTTGAAGCTTGTTAGCAGAACAAGCTATACTATAAAGTATTATGCATAGCCATTACACTTGCCAATTCTAAAAAATATCGAGCAATTTAAAAAAGGGCTGAGTGACATTCCATTTTTTGCCTCTAGACATGAGAAAAATGCACTTTAGCTTCAGGGAATGTAAGTGTAATTATTTTCAATTTGCAACAAGGTCCATGAAGGGTCTATGAGTTAGAGAACTCTCCATAGTAGCTTTTTCTTCCACTTATTTCTTACTAATGATGACTATGTTGAAACATAAAAGACATTCCCTTCTCAATAGGTTTTGTAGACATTTACAGTTGTGTTGAAAACCACTATAAAATACTTTGGTTCTGTAAAGAGATTAGATACATATTGTAGATTAAGAAGGTGATTGAATAGGAACTTATTCCAACATTTAGTACTTGTTACCCACCAAAAGTTGGTAATCCATACAAGAAAATTTGTCTCATTTCACAGCGAACCATCTACCCAACAATCCTATGATGGTCTTTAGGTAGCATTATGCCAGAGTTCTCAACCTATTGCTTCAGTTAGTGCTCTCTCCCATCAGGCATTCTTCTTGAAGGAAGGTGAGTCATTTAATGGCGGGTACGTTAACCATTTTAGCAATCATGTGTTTTAATTTAATGTTATGGATATGTTAATATGAATCACGGGGCAAAGTGGATGTTTGACTGCTTCTTATTGTATCCTTGTTCCCACACTTCACCTGGGAGGTTAGTCTTTGACTCTAGCTCAGTGGTACCTCATTTGAGGCCTTATGTTTTAGGAAGGACACTATTGGGGAGGCGCTGATTGATATAACATGCCCAGAGTACTCCATACTTATAACTTTCTGTCTCTCTTGATTATCCATCTCCATTCTTTGGCTTGACTGTCATTGGTCATTGGGATTGGCACTGTATATCCACGTCCTTGAGTCAGGGCCCGAAAACTTGGCCCCAAAGGTTGATGCAGTTGAAACAATGATAAAAGCATATAAAGGCACAATAGAAAGAAAATGTAAAATCCAAAATATGGCTGGGATTTATTTAGTGCATGGGAAAAAGCCTAGCATGAGTTCTACCCCCCTCATTAGCCATCACCTAGTTCCTCAAGCATTTAATGCTTCATCCAAAACAAAGGAACTTTTGAGTGTCCCAACTCTGTCGAGCAAGAAATTGCTACGTCCTTAAGGGGTATTGGAAAAGCACCAAGCAAGCTTGGTCTCACAAGTTATGCACCAAATAAAGATAAATTATTAATGCAAAAGGCACACTAGACGGGTTTAAATAACAAGTTGAGGAAAGGGGTAACTCATGCCTCAATTATTGCTCTCTCCTTACATCATAATGCTTGGGATGTTGGCGCTCCATTAGCTAGTCTTATGGGTGTGACATATTCCTTGAAGTCTTTCCCATTCCATGACCACCTTGTCACACACACCTATGGGTTGATGGGTCTCGTTACCCACCAAAAAAAGTGGGTAACCCTATAGGAGAGTTTTTCTCCTTCCTTGGACAACCAGCCGGCCAACAACCCTATGTTGTTTAAGATATGATGATATGTCATGATCCTCTACCATTTGCACTGGTTAGACACCTCTCACCATTTGGCATTCCTCCTGAATGTTGAGAAATCAATGCTAGTAGGATTAGGGTTAGATTTCTCTTTCATGATAATTATTTGTGAATTATGTTGGTTTCTTTTACTTATTTGTTATATTATCTTTCATCAAGCAATTACCAAATTATGTGTGCATGAAGATCACAAAAACACAAGACACAAGATGTAGGCACTCTGCTAGGGCAAAACCCCTATCTAGGGGAAAACCCAGTCAAAATCTCTTCCTTCAATAGTTTTCCTTGAGACTCTTCTACCTAGAAAAAGACCTCCTCCACACCAAGCCAACCTCTCCTTCTTCGATCCAACCTTCGACCTAGTAGCAACAACACTTCGACCCTAACAACTTCGACTTGGCAGCTTCCGGCATCAGCAAGAGCTTTGACCTTGACTAGGAGACTTCAATCTCCTAAACCAGAGAGAGAGAGAGAGAGAGAGAGAGAGAGAGGCACCAAAATTTTGATTTTCTTCTTCCCTTCCTCCTTGACCAAACTCGCACTTGTTTTGGACCCTTCCTTCAACTTTGCATTTCTTCCCAGTTTATCGAACTATGCTTGAGAGAGTGAGATGCTCAAATGAAGTCGAACTGCCTTGTATATATAGCCTTCCAATGAGGTCGAATTCCCTTCCTTAAGGCCGACTTGATATTCATGAGGCCGACTTGGTGTGGAGGTTACATAATTTATTTTTGACTAAAAAAAATTCTTTTTACATCGTTTGAAAGACTTAGAAGGGTGTCATAAAATATACAATGACACCATTGACTCTTTGTTAATCCTAGGAGTCCTCAATGGGGACTTTGACTAATAAAATGATGACCCAAGCATGAAACCCATGCTTTAATAAGTCATTGTAACAATAATAAAAATTCTTTTGACAAATAAATTTTATGAAGATCGAACGTAGTTACATTTTTCAACACTCCCTCTTAACTAGGGAGGCATTCATATGAAAGATCTCAAACTATATGAACTGTGAAGAGTTTAGGCACTGCAATTCCATGGACTAGATTCTTGACCAGGGAAGTCTATCCAAGGTCTCTCAACAATTTAGGCACTACAATGCCACAGACTAGATTCCTGACCAAGGCAATCTATCCAAGTGGGACTAAGATGGACTAAAGCTTTGAGCCTCTCTAGGTACCATCAGGCTTACTTGCTAACCATCAGCCCAGGGATCTAGGTGCATATCCGAGTTTAGAGCTCCATGACCAACACCACCCTCCCTACTTCGGGAACTAGACCTCAACACATAGTGCCGACCAGATGTCCTCCCAGGCAATGTCTCTCACACACAAGGCCTCGACAAATCTCTTCCAAGCTTTTATCATCATCAACAAAATCAGTAATATCAACTAAACCGAGCATGCTTTTAAGATACTCAAACTTCTTATTAGGAAGAGACTTTGTTAGTATATCAGCTACTTGATTTTCTGTCGGGACATACTGTAGCTTCACGATCCCATCTTGCACCAAGTTCCTAATATACTGGAACTTATTGTTGATATGCTTCGTCCTAGCATGAAACACGGGATCTCCAAACATCTTGATACAACTTTGATTATCACAATTAATCATAGTAGGATCTAGAGGCTTCTCGAACAAATCTGTCAGAAGCTTCCTCAACCATACAACCTCCTTTCCTACTTCACATGTAGACACGTACTCTACTTCAGCACTACTCAAAGCAACATGATCTTGCTTTCTACTCATCCATGAGATCATGGCAGATCCCAAACTAAAGCATTATTCTGTAGTGCTTCTTCCATCAGTCTCACTGCCACCCCAATCTGAATCTGTGAAGCCAATCAACTTGACTTCCTTGCTATTGTACTTTAGGCAGTGATGTATTGTACCACGAAGATATCTCAATATATGCTTGGCAGCTATCCAATGATCATGACGAGGCTCCAACTGAAACAGACTAAGTGTGTTCACAACAAAACATATATCCGACCTAGTATTTACCAGATACATTAGAGAACCTACCAACTGACGATAGGAGGTAGGATCCATGAGACTTGAGTCGGAGCTCCTCAACTTCTTGAGATTGGTGATCATAGGAGTAGTCATGGGCTTGGAATCCATCATCCCAAATTTCTGCAACAACTTGATGATGTACTTTCCTTGCCCCAAATATATCTCCCCAGGATTTTGCCATACTTCTAGACCTAGGTAATAGTGCATCAGTCCTAGATCCTTCATTTTAAATTCGATTGCCAACATCTTCTTACATTCTTGTATTCTTTTCTCCACACCTGTGATGAATAGTGTTGGGCCATGAATACGACCACTTTGTAACACTTATTTCATCCATTTTTACTCTTCTCTATTATATCATCTATTACAATTTATCATTTAAATCCATTTTATAAATGATTTATGCTCTCATGGATGAATATTATTTATTCTCCTTTATTTCTAATAAATTGATGATTATGCATTATTTTATCAATGATAGTTCTAATAAGTTGGTTATAACATTATTCACCATTTTTAGCCTCCAAGGTAACTTCCAGATTGAAGATTTGATTTTTAAATCTGCCAACTCAGAAATTCGCTGGTTTAAGGAGTGACAGTTTTGCGGTTGAGATTCTGAGCAAATGAAGACGAATTTGAGAAATCCGGAACATGGGTTTTGTCCAAAACGGGCCCAATTAACTTTTTTAAAGAACGGTTTGCCCAAATTCGGCTTGTATAGAGAGAAACGTAGGGTTCTTTGAGCACGATTTTCTCAGATTTGCAGTTGCGGCCGTCCTCCAAATCTCAGCTGCAAAGCCAAATTCGCCTTGTTCTTGTTGATCAAATGGTTAGAAGCAAACCAATTTTGTAATAGGAATCATGTTGTACTTATCCTTATTGTAACTTCTCTCTGATCTCTCTCTATTTAAATGAAAACAGAGATCAGAGATGGGGATGATTTGGGGGAGACTTCAGGATGACTTTGGGGATTCGAATGATGGCGAATTGATGATTTGAATTAGAGATTCAGAAGCAAGGATTCATGATAGGATAGGAGGAAGGAAGGATTGTTTTATGTTGTAAGTCTCAAAGCTTCAACTATTGTAATGATTTCAGTATTTAATGATTAATACATAATTTGGGTGTTGCTGTTCACTCTTTTCCTTCTGAAGTAACCCAGCAGCGTCCGCTGGCGGCTAAGGGCCCAGCCTCTGGTGGAGTACGTTGCTGCTGCTGTGTATCATATCTTTACAATTGCTGCTGTGTAACGGTTTGTTTTCCCTTTCATTTCTTTAAATTGTTTTGTTCAGCGATCTTTTGTTTATGAACATTTCGCAGAATTACTTTGTTATATTGAAATCATAACTGGATTGCGTGAGTGATAGAATTATTAATTATAACTTGACATGTATTGTTGATAATTTTGATCTAATACTGCGCTGTCTAATTAAGAACCGTGGTCCATTTAATTGCTGCTCATTTATAATTGCCATGGTTGTTCAATTAAGTTACTACTCAAATATAACTGCGATTGTAATTGCTTCAATAACTGCGATTAATGTTCATGTTGCTGGATTAAGGTTGCTGATTCAATTACATTTATAGTTTGTTGTGTCTTTCCAATTACTTAGTTTTGCTGTTCGGTTCCTTTAATTCCAGTTTGTTGTTCCATTTACGGTCGTTCCATTTTAGACTTGTTGTTCCATTTCCTATTTGCTGTTCTATTTTACTTTCTGCCGTTCCATTTACTTGCATTTGTTGCTTTGGTGTGAGAGAAGGTCTAAGGCTGTAGTGAGCCTCAGCAAGTTGCTGCTTAGCTCCCAGACCTATGGTCCATGCTCTAATTTCCTTTCCATCAGTTTCTAGAGGGATGGGTTATCACTTCCGCACCCTTGACTGATAAGCTGTCTTGTGTGATTTTATCCTTTTGAAGTGATTTAGTCATAGTTTAGCATCCGTCTACTTTTGTGTTCTCTGAACGCTGTACTACTAAACATTACTCTTGAGTAAATAGCCGCCTCAGACTGAGTACACTCTTGAAATAAAAAGTCGTCCCTGGGTTGACAATTAATGTGAGGTAATTAGGGGTTTAAAAGACACATTTTTATCGCTCCACAAATAGATCATCCACATACAATAGAATAATCACTGGCTCATTATTCACAACCTTGATGTAGAGATTAGGATCAACGAAACTCTTCACGAACCCAATTCTTAGAAGGTATGCATCCATTCTTGCATACCATGCCCTAGGAGCTTGCTTCAAACCATACAGGGCCTTCTTGAGTCTACAGACATGAGTGTCCCTGCTATTTTCTTCAAAGCCTTCGGGTTGCTCAATGTATACTTCCTCATCGATGGTCCCATTTAGAAACGTTGTCTTCACGTCCATTTGATGGATGTTCCATCCCATTGTAGCAGCCAACAAAATCAAAGATCTAATGGTAGTATACCTTGCAGTGGGTGCAAAGGTTTCTTCATAATCTATGCCTTCCTTTCAAGAGAAACCCCTTGCAACAAATATTGCCTTGTATTTATCTATGATTCCATCAACAACATGTTTGATCTTATAGATCCATTTTGAGGTGACAACCAATTTTTTACTAGGTCTAGGAACGATTTCCTTGTTTAAAAATCTAGGGAAATTAGAGTTAATGTGATTCTTTTTAGCATGATGACTATTTGTGAGGTATTTTAACTTTTGCTTATTAGCACAATCTCCTTTTTGATATCATTAGTGTGTGTATTTCTTACTTCATCAAACAGTTACCAAAATACAAGAGACAAGAACACAAGATGTTGGCTTTCTGCCAGGGCCAAAACCTCTCCTTCTTGGAGAGGAAAACCTACACAAAATTCTTCTTATAGAGATTCCAATTGACGAATACCAAGACCATGACCCTTGACCTATTAGGCCACTCCAAGACCAAGACACCAATCCTCTTTCTTTGTCAATGCTGAGCTCATCATCATTGCTGCACCATTACTGCACCACTTCATTACTGCTGTAACATCTTTGCTGTCCTTCACTGAGATCATAACCTTTGTGACTATGTCTCCATCAAGAACGAGATCATAACTATGATAGGATCATGACAACACCTTGATGTATGTCGTGATAGAGTGTGTCACTTATGAGATCCTTTCATCATAATTATGTTGAGACTATGGACATCCTTGTTACCAAGACTATTGAGATCTTCAACGAGAATGTAACTGTGTTCCCTTTTCACCGAGATCATGCTTGTCACTGTCATGCCGAGAATACATCATTGTACTTCATCTTATTATGTCGAGACTGTGAGAGTATGTACCCCTGTAATATTCATCCTAAACTGTAGACTCCTTCTCTAACCGAAACACTGTAATACTGTATCATTATACTAGTCCGAGATTCCTGTACTATTATACTTGACCGAGTTCCTGTACTCTACTTGTCCGAGATTTCAGAGCGGTGTACTCACTGTGCCATCCGAGATCCTGCACCTCCTGCACCCATCCGAAATTCAGAGTGTCCGAGATTCTTGGTTTCTTGTGGTGACCCCAACGGGGTATTTATAGTGGTTCTGCCTCCATAAATAAGCCGACATGTCACAATGAATTGTTGTGTCTCCACATATGAGCTAACTTGTCATTTAAATATATTTTGAGGCTGACATGATTGCCTCCTTCATCGTTTAGTTTGCAGAATTCTTCTTGTGCTTGTCTTGGAGGATTGTGCTTGTCTTGGAGTGTTGTTTAGACTTAGAGACTTGTACACATGACATTGACTCTTTGACATCCTACGAGTGTCAGTGGGAGCCACTAAATAAATAAACCTCTTGCTGATGAAACCCATGCAACAAGGAATAATAAATTCATTTTACAAAAATCATAATTACAATGTCATGAAAACCAAACCTAGTTACACTTTCTTCAACATTCCCAAACCCCATTCTTCATGATGGATTGATATTCTTCCTGCATAAATTTCTTCCATACTTCTTGATGAACAACTTCTTCAAATGTAGATGGTTCTGCTTCAATTAGTCTTGTCATATATGCAACATATCCAGAATCTCTCGTCGACTTTTTTCTTTCCCTGAAGGTTCCTTTCGCAACTCCATGCCCTTTAGCATCTTCAAGAGTGGCTTTTAACCAATTTGGCCTCTTCCTTGTGCTCGGTATGACCACAACTTGAATAGGCTCACTTGGTCCTTCTTCTTCCTCTTGAATTGTAGAAGGGTTGTCGGGTTGTACTTCTTCTTCAAATATGGGTAGATCTTCATCATCAGAATCATTAGGAATATCCTTCCATCTTTTGTAATCTTGATTCTCATCAAATATAACGTCCCTTCTTAGTTCAATGTGTCTCCCTTCCTTGATGTAGATTCTATATGCCTTTGAGGAGAGACTGTAGCCAACGAAGAACCCTTTGATGCTTGTAGAATTCAACTTCTTTCATTTTTCCTTTGGAAGATGGATATATGTAGGACTCCCAAAGATTCGGAGATGGTGCACACTTGGCTTCTTTCCTGTGAATGCTTCCTCGGGTGTCATATTATTGAGAATTCTATGAAGACTTCTATTTTGAATATATACGACTATCATTGCTGCTTCTTCTCATAGAAACTTTGGCAAATCTTGATTAAGTAGCATTGTTCGTACACCTTCAATTGTCTAATCCTTTCTTTCGGCCACTCCATTTTGTTCGGGATAGTAGGGAACAATAAGCTTGCTCTTAATTCCTGCTTCTTTACAATATGCAATTAATTCTTTAGAAGTGTATTCCCCACCATTATCGGTTGTCAAAGTTTTTATCTTTCTTTCGGTTAGGGTCTCCACTTCACATCTAAACTCCTTGAATTTCTCAAATAGTTCATCCTTTTTCTTGAGAAGATAGAGCCATGTCTTTCTAGAGTGATCATTAATAAATGTTACATAGTAAAGATGACCTCCAAGTGATTTTTCAGACATGGTCCCACACACATCAGAATGTATGAGGTCTATATTTCTTTAGACCTTGTTTCACCATTTAAAAATGGTTTTCTTGTATGCTTTTCTAAAGAGCATCCCTTGCAAACTCCTTCACGATCTTCTTTGATATCGGGGATGCCATGAATTAGATGTTTAAGAGTCGGAATGACCTTGTAGCAGTGTTGTTAAAATCGCGATTTAATGAAAAAATCGCGATTTTTTCATCTTGCCGATCAAATCGCGATTTTTATACGAAAAAATCGCCTACTTTTTTTTTGCCGATTTTTACTGAAAAAATCGCGATTTTTTTCGAAAAAAGCGCGATTTTTAACGAAAAAATCGTGGGGGCTCAGGACAGCATAGTTTTATAACTTTTTTTGGGTTTTTTCATGCAATGTTTTTTGAAAGAAACAAATAATTTTTGAGTGGGGTAGTTTAATGTTCAAGTCTAGGCCCTAGTATGGATATGCTATTCATGGTAATGTTAAATTCTTAAAGTAAAAGTGATATTCTCCTTAATCTTCATTTTCATCCTTTTACTTAAATTTTTAACATTACCATGAAATGACTCAGGATGTTTGAGAGTGGTTCCAGCCTCATTGGATTTCATATGGAGAAAGTAGAATTTTAGATTTCATTTAAAATCCAGCAGACTTATCAGTTTTTCAGGATTTCAGGATTGGGAGATTGTAATGTTTCCAGGTGACACCACCTGCCCGGGCTACCCCTGCCACCAGTAGAGGACGTGGTCTACCTCCTATAGCTCCTACTTCTAGTTCTTCAACGTCTAGAGCACATCAGACTCCACTGCCATTTCCACCTGCACGGGCACCAGCATCTACATCTAGAGGGAAAGGGAAAGGGAAAGCTGTGGCATTTTCTCGCAAGAGGGGCAGAGGAAATCAATAGGATTAGACTTTCATTTTATTGTATATGACATTATGACATGATGAGATACATTATCATATTTTTTGTTGATATTTTGAGGCTGAGTTGGGACTCAGGAGTCAGGACTTACTATTCAGGACATGATTCAATGTTATGTGTGATTTTAGCGCTAGAAATGATATTAAACATCTTATATGTTAGATTTTTATCATATTTATGTGTCAATGTATTTATTTTATGTTGTAGATGGTTTAGGTATTAAAAAAATTGAAAAAAAATGAAAAAAAAATGAATATTTTTTTGCCAAACGTTTTTTTCCCGCTTTTTTCCTGCTTTTGTCGATTTTTTCCGCTTTTTTCCCGGCGCCGATTTAATCCCGATCGCGCTTTTAACAACATTGCCTTGTAGTGAAGACGACCATATCTTCTATGCCATAGCTCAATAAGAGATATTTCTGTATGAACTAGGGCTTGCAGAGGTGGTGTAATGACTCTATACAAACTTCCTTCACGAACTTCAATGACCTTAGCTTTATCAATACTAGAATCTTTTCCCCAGATTAAGACCTTTCCATCAACAAAATCAACTATTAAATTTTAGGTATGTTCTATGCTTAAGCAATTTATTTCAATTTTCACAGTTAGCTCAATATCTTTTCCAAATTAGCAATCACATCAACATTAAAGTAAACTGCAGATAGTACATAAACATAAATCGCAGAAGACAAGCCAAGATAAGAGGACACAAGATGTGGCGCTAGCCAGGGACAAACCCCAATGTGGGGAAACCCTTGATCAATTCTTCTTATATGTTCTTCAATAGTTCAGCAGAGAGATAGAGAGAGATAGTACGTTTACAACAGAAGTCAACACTTTGACTTATCTAGATAAGAGCATAGATCATCTCTAAGAAGATGATACATGAGATGAGTTGAAGACATGTTGCTTCAACTGATTCTCCAAGGTGAATCCTTCACCTATCGTTGTGCTGCATTTCGTCATTATGCTGCACCTCACCGTGCTGCACCATGCTGCACCCATCATCACTATGCTGCATCTCATCATGCTTCATTAATCATGATTGTATCCATCACTGTACTGCACTATGTGTTGGTTGCATCTTGCTTGCTTGTTGTCCTTTGCATGCTTGCTGTTGCATGCTAGCTGTACCTTGCATGCTAGCTATAACATTGCATGCTTGGTGTATTCGCTGCTAAGTACCATACAACTGTCCCAATGTTAGTTAGTTGTCCCTTGCATGCTGCGCTCCTTCGGAGAAAGATGCTCTCGCTGTTCCGGTAGTTTCGGCAATTTCGGTTGTTCCTGGCAGTTCTGACAATTCCGGCTATTCCTGACAGTTCCAGCAGTTCCGATAGTTCCTGGCAATTTCGGCTTCTGCTCTCTGCGTCAGCTTTCCTGGTTGTTCCGACATTTCCGGTTGTTCCTGGCAGTTCTGGCAGTTCCGACAATTTCAGCTATTCTCGACAGTTCTGGCTATTCTTGGCAGTTTCGACAGTTCCGGCTTTTCCGGGCAGTTTTGGCAGTCCTGGTTTCTGCCCTCTGCGTCAACTTTCTTGGTTGTTCCGGCAGTTCCGGCTATTCCTGGCAGTTCCAGCGATTCCCGACAGTTCTGACAGTTCCAACAATTCTAACTATTCCCGGCAGTTCCGGCAGTTCTCGGTAGTTCTGGCAGTTCTGGATTTTTCCAGCAGTTCCGACTATTCCCGACAGTTCCGGCTGATCTGGTAGTTCTGGCTTTTCCCGACAGTTTCGGCTATTCCCGGCAGTTTCGGCTGATCCGGTAGCAGGAAGCAAAAGTTGGTTGGTATAAGCACCACCGAGACCAAATACATAGCTACGAGTATGATCTCGTGTGAAGCTGCATGGTTGCAGAAACTCTTAAGTGAGATGTTTGTACACATGATGAATACCACTGTGATTCTCTATGACAACTAGAGGGGGGATTCGATTATTGAGGAATCCTGTATTCGATGATTTCTCCAGCAGATAGACATCAGATATTGCCTTATCTGGGATATGGTAAGTCGATGAGCGAGGAGGCTCCATCGCATTGAGACTGATGTACAAGTCGCAGACATTTTGTCAAAGCCCCGGGGAAAGGTCAAATCTGTGACTTTCCTAAACGACTTGGAGTCGTTGAGAGACCTTCTTATAAGGGTCCTGCATGTTGCATGCATTGAGCTCTGGGAGCTCTGGGGGGCTTGGGGTACTTACTGGAGCAACATACGACCACAGGGCGACTCACCCTCCCCTGGTGGTGTGCTATGTACAAGATGACAGGTTCAACCTTCCCCTGTGATACCTCGTGGCGACTGTGGAACAGGATGATTAGTTCTCTTGTGGGCCGGGATGATTAGTTCTCTCGTGGCCACTGTGGAACAGGATGATTAGTTCTCCTGTGGGCTGGGATGATTAGTTCTCCTGTGACAACTATGGAACAAGATGATTAGTTCTCCTGTGGGCCGAGATGATTAGTTCTCCCGTGGCAACTATGGAACAAGATGATTAGTTCTCTTGTAGGCCAAGATGATTAGTTCTCCCGTGGCAACTGTGGAACAGGATGATTAGTTCTCCTATGGGCCGGGATGATTAGTTCTCCCGTGGCAACTGTAGAACAGGATGATTAGTTCTCCTGTGGGCCGGGATGATTAGTTCTCTTGTGGGCCGAGATGATTAGTTCTCCTGTGGCGACTGTGGGGCAGGATGATTCGTTCTCCTGTGGACAGGATGATTAGTTCTCCTGTCAAGGCATCCTACCCATGCAGTGTGGGACTCATGGGAAGTACCTCTCATCTGATCAATGAACAGGGAAATGGGGTTAGGGACCATAGTAGTACTATCGATGGACGCATCGATTTATCTACCGTACTCCCTATGCTAGGATGGCCTCCATTAATTTGGGATCAGTATGAGTGGTTTGAGCCACTCTCTTGTGATATTGATCTGGGATCAATAAAACTGACTTCAGGTCAGTAAGAGTGATGTGACACACTCTCTTAAGATGAAACTGACTTCGGGTCAGTAGAGAATGGTATGAGACATTCTCGATCAATTCTTCTTCTTCATGGTTCAGTAGAGCTCAACAGAGCAGAGCAGAGTAGAGCAGAGTAGTGCAGAGCACTGATGGCAGAGATAGTACAGTTGGACATATGGATCAGCGATGGAGTTCTCCCTAGTTGAGAGGGAGTGTTAAAATTGGCAACTAGGTCCAAACTCCATGTGGGTCATCTTATTAATGGAAGCTGATATTTTTCTTGGATCCCTCTCATCGAGAGGTATAGGATTGATCTAAAGATCATCCGATTCCGACAAGTATTCATGGAGATATGAATTTATTTGTGTTATGGGACAATTCGTCAAGGTCGGCCAGCAACCAAATAAACCCCACTTGTGCTCAACGTTTTAGTATTAATAGAGGTGGCCTTCAAGTCATTTCAACACACTTGGGATCTCTTCCTCTCTACTTGTCTTTGGGTTTTAGTAGGAGGAGAGATCCTAATGGATAACGCTGCCCTAATCTAGAGGGCAGAAGCCGGAACTCTCGGGAATAGCGGGACTGCCAAAACTGCCAGGAAAAGCCGGAACTGCCAGGTACTGTTGGAACTGCTGGGAAAAGCCGGAACTGCCGGGAATAGTCGGAATTTCTGGAACTGCTGGAACTGCCGGGAAGAGCCAGAATTGTTAGAACTGCCGGGAATAGACGGAACTGCCGGGAACTGTCAGAACTGCTGGGAAAAGCCGGAACTTCTGGAACTGTTGGGAATAGCTGGAATTGCCGGCAGTTCCGACAACTAACTAACATTGGAACAGTTGTATGATACTTAGCAGCAAATACACCGAGCATGCAATGTTACAACTAGCATGCAAGGGACAACTAGCATGCAACGACTAGCATGCAAAGGACAACAAGCATGCTAGAGACAACAAGCTAGCTAGGGACAACAAGCAAGCAAGATGCAGCTAGCGCATAGGTCAGTATGGCAACATGGTGCAACAATGGCACATAATGCTATACAATGATGGGTACAGTCATGATTAATGAAGCATGATGAAATGCAGCGTAGTGATGATGGGTGCAGCATGGTGCAACACGATGAGGTGCAACATGATGACGAGATGCATCACAATGATAGGTGAAGGAGTCACCTTGGAGAATCACTTGAAGCAACATGTCTTCAACTCATCTCATGTATCATCTTCTTAGAGATGATCTATGCTCTTATCTAGATAAGTCAAAGTGTTGACTTTTGTTGTAAACGTACCATCTCTCTCTCTCTCTGCCGAACTATTGAAGAACATATAAGAATTGATCAAGGGTTTCCCCACATTGGGGTTTGTCCCTGGCTAGTGCCACATCTTGTGTCCTCTTGTCTTGGCTTGTCTTCTGTGGTTCATGTTTATGTTCTATCTGCAGTTTACTTTAATGCTGATGTGATTGCTAATTTGGAAAAGATATTTAGCTAACTGTGAAAATTGAAATAAATTGCTCTAAGCATAGAACATACCTAAAATTAACACTTTGATAAAGTTTGTAGTTGTCCACTTTCTCCTGTCATATGCCTTAAGGCTCCACTATCAATGATCCATGCATTGTCATCATTAAGTATACCTGTAAGTGCTGCTATGTATCCTCCAATATTGACTCTTCTAGATAGATTGTAGATGATCTTGATTCCAAAGCTTCGTGCAACTTTTAAGAAACCTTTAAGGGATTTGAGTCGCATATTCAAGTAGCTTGCCATTGAGGAGGGAGATTTTTTTTTTCAAGAGTGCTTTCCTTCCTTCAAATGATAGCCAACAATGTGATCTTCAAATAGTCCTTCTTTTACCTTAGCTTTGATACCATGTTGAGAAATCAATGTATGTAGTTATTAGGGGTTGGCTCCTCTTTTCTTGATAATTACTTGTGATGTGTGTTGGCTTCTTTTACTTCTTTATTATGTTATCTTTCATTAAGCAATTACCAATTCAATAATGCATGAAGATCACAAAAACAAAGAACACAAGATGTAGGCACTCAGCTAGGGTAAAACCTCTCTTCAAGGGGAAAACCCAGTCAACTCTTCTTCAATAATAGAATCAAGTCAACGCGAGACAATCCAAGACCTTTTGACGAAGACAAAGACTTCCTCCTATCACCAAGTCATCCCTCCTTCCAAGTGGATATATCCTGCTCCAGTCAACAATGGTCAACTCCTTAAAAAATGCATCAATCTGAAATTTCGGCTCCCTGCAACTCAGAATTTTGGACTTGCAGTTACTGCAGAAATTTTGGCTCCTGCAACTTGCCCAAAAACCCTTGAAAACTCACACGTGTGAGAGAGAGATGCCCCAAAAACTTCAATTTGGTCTTCCTTAGCTTTGTTCTTCCTTCTCCTCGACTTCGCTCTTCTTTTGTTGCTCTTGAATTGCAGATTGAACTTGTGGATGAGTGAATGCCAAATAGGTTGAGCTCCTCTTCTATCTATACTGCTTCCACATAGTCGAATAGCCCCATTCTGGCCCGACTTCTTCAAGGTAGGGCCAACTTGGTGAGGAGGTGAAAAATGACTATTTTGACTCAAACATAATTTTCTTTACATGATACCAAAGCCCAAGAAGGGTCTAGTAAATATGACCAAGACCCTTAATACTCAAGAGAAACCCTAGAAGCCTACAATGGAGGCTTTGACTTAATAAATAAATAAAAGAGCATGAAACCCATGCTTGAAAATAATTTTCGTTTTCTTCTTTTTCAATTTTACAATAAATACATAATGACAAAGTACAATAGCAATTATGAAGACCGAATAGTTACATTTTCAACATTTTTTCAACCCATGCAAAGACAAGCACGATCCATGCGAGGACACTCATGGTGGTGCAAAGAAAGTCATAGCCCATGTGAGGACAATTATGGAGCACGCAAGGAAAAGTCAAGTTGCATGCAAGGGCAATCATGCACCATGCAAGATAAATCTTGGCCAAGTATAAAAGAAGGCATGGCACATGCAAGGATAGTGATGGCCATGCAAGGGAAAGTCATGACTCATGTGAACACAGTCAGGGGTATGCAAGGAAAGTCATGGAGCTAGAGATTTCAAGGGGTGATGGAAATACCTTCCTCACTAAATGGGAGTGTTGAAATTTGGGTAGCTCAAAAAGTATTTCCAAGTGAATTCCACTCTCTTGCTTGAACTTTGAAGGTTAGAATTCCCCTGGGCGACTGACTCTCCTTCGTAGTGTCCCTTTGAAGCCAAACTCCTTCTAAGCCTACACAACCTCCTCTTGGCTCACTATGCTTTCACTTGTGGAAAGTGTTGCAGCTGAACTTGTGTCCTTTCAAGGTCAGTCTCGAGCTGTGGTTGAACACTGGACCTAGTCTGCTCTAGACCATTGCAACTTAAATTTGTAAGTGTCCTCATCCTCTTGGGTCAAACACGTCACATGCATATCACTCTACTAGTGGATGTGCAACTCTGCAATCCAATGAAGATACAATCTCACAATCAACCTGCCATCCACATGGAGCTACCTTGTCCATGCCAAAACATCCCTTGCCAAGGCACCTGAATTGTCTCAACATACTTTGACAAGTCAAAGGAAGCCCATCACCAACAATCTGCTATTGAGAAATTGAGAGGGCTACAATTAGGGTGATTTCTCTTAGGCTTGACAACTGCCTGTGATGTATTTTTACTTTTTCTTGACTATTAGCTTCTTTTATTATTATGTTGTTTTTATCATCAAACAACTACCAAAAACATGAAGATCAATAGTACACAAGGACACAAGATGTAGGATGCAAGCCAGGGCCAAAACCTCTCCTCTTGAGAGGAAAACCCACAAATCTCCTCTTCTTATAGATTCTTCAAATGACAAATTCCAAGACCTTTAGACCAAGACCAAGACCCTTCCAAGACCAAGTCAAAGCTTCTTGATGATGTGCTTCTTCTATCCAAGTCAAACCAAGTCAAATCTCTTTCGACCTCCAACTACAAAATTTCGGCCTCTACTCCAGGTCTGAAATTTTCAGCCCCTGCAACAGTTGTTGCTTCCACATTTGTGAGAGAAATTAGGGCTTCCAAGGCTTCCTTTCTCCTTCGCTTGGGCTGCTTCCTCTTCTAGGGCTACTAGGTGACCAAATAAACCTTTCTTCCACCAATTTTGACCTTATTTTTGCAACTTGAAAACTTTGACCTTGTAGCTGCAAAACCTTAGCCTTACCTTTGCAGGTTTGAGAGAGATAGAGAGAGAAACAACCCAAAACTTCGTCCTTCCTTCTTTTTTCTTCCTTCGCTTGAGTGATGAGTGAGTGAGTGAGCCCATAGTAGGTCAAATGCTCTCTTATATATAGGCTTCCAAGGAGGACGACATGCCCTAATTAGGCCGACTTCTTATCTGCCAGTTCGACTTGGTCTTGGAGGGGTATTTTTGACACTTTGACTCAAAAATAATTTTCTTGACTTGTTACAAAATTCCCAATGGGGTCTTTTACATATGACAATGACTCTTTGACTTCTTGACTCAATAACAAAAACCTAGAAGCACTCAATGGGTGCTTTGACTTAAAATAAAATGACCTTGAGCATGAAACTTATGCCACAAAAAATAATAATAATAATTTTTCTTTTTCATTTTATAATATACAAGAATAAAGAGTACATATGAAGATCGAACCTAGTTACACTTTTCAACCCTCCCTCTTAACTATGGAGGTACTTATAATGGTACATGGACATACTCATATTGAAGAGATCTCATAAGAAGAGTCAGATTGGTAAGCCATCTCATAAGCTATTATTCAGCTTATCTCATTGCATCTCATCATACTAACTAGCATTGTTATATAGCAAGGCCTTGACTAACAACTCTATCTCCCCGCAGAATAGAGCACAATGCTGGGGAGACAATGACTTATAGACACCATCATCATTGTCTCTCAAGACACATACCCCATTCATATGTTCACAAGATATGTCCTTCTAGGACCATTCCTGTCTTGGATTAACACATCCTCAAGGAATCTCCTCTTCGACTACTCTTACATATTGGATGCCCTACCTCATCCTCAAAGAGTATTGGAAACCAGATGCTTACCCAATCCTCCATTCTTTCTTCACAAAGTGAAGACAAGAATGATGTGTCTATCTGTCCCTCTCAAGTAGGGATGAGATATCAACCAATCCAAGCTTGTCTCTCAAATACACAAGCTTCTTATTAGGAAGAGATTTTGTCAAAGTATCAGCTACCTTCTCATCGATGGAAATACTCTGTAGTTGCAACACTCCATCTTGCACCAACTTTCGCATGTAATGATACTTGTTGTTTCTCTGTTTCGTCTTTCCATGAAATATGGGGTCTTCAAACAATTTGATGCAAATGGTATTGTCACGATGTATAAAAGTAGGGTCCATTGGTCCTTCAAACAAATGAGATAACAACTTCCTCAACCAGACAACTTCTCTACTAATCTCACATGTTGCAATGTATTCCGCTTCGACACTACTCAAAGCAATTGATTCTTGCTTTCTACTCATCCATGAGATCATAGAGGATCCCAAGTTAAAACATCCTCAGGTTGTGCTTCTTCCATCTGCCTCACAACCTCCCCAATCAGAAGCTGTGTATCCTATCAATTGGATATCATTCTTTCTATCATACTTCAGGAAATAATGTATTACCCCTCACAGATATCTCAATATATGCTTCGCTGCTATCCAATGGTCATGTATCGGCTCCATCTGAAATAGACTAAGAATATTCACTGTAAAACAAATATCTGGACATGCGTTCACTAGATACATTAGAGAGCCAACCAATTGCTTATAACTTGTAGGATCCACAGGGCTTGAATCGAAATTTCTCAATCTCTTCAAATTTGTGACCATGGGGGTTGTCATAGGTTTGCAGTCCATCATGCCAAACCTTTGCAACATCTTAATCACATACTTTCCTTGACCTAGATATATTTCACCAGGTTCTTGCCAAACTTCCAACCCCAAGTAATAGTGCATCAACCCTAGATCCTTCATATCGAATTCCGCTGCCAATTGTTTCTTGCATTCTTGAATACGACCTTGCACACCTATTATGAAAAGATCATCCACATATAGAAGAATGATGATTGGTTCACCCTTCACTACTTTGATATATAGGTTTGGATCAGTAGAACTCTTTGAAAAGCCCTATCTTTGTAGATACATGTCCATCCTAGCATACTAGGCCCTTAGTGCTTGCTTGAGGCTATAAAGTGTTGATTTGGGGTAGCATCGGATGTGCTCTAGCCACTAAATTTGGTGGAGAGGCTAAGGCACATGAGGTCTCCAATACCCAGAAAGGGTTTGGGCAGATTCTAAACAGTTTGGGAGATATTAAAATAATTAATATTTTTAATGGAGTCCCTAAGTTTAAACTTAGGGAAAATAAAATATTAATGTGAATTAATATAAAATTGTGTTAGAATGGTCCAAAAGTCATGGATCAAGCCAGATCTAATCTTAGTCGTTGATTAGGGAATTAATTTCGGCCGTTGATTTGTCAATGAGAAAAATATAAGAGGCTTGAGGGTCACTTGGAGAATACACTGAGTTGATCAAGATTTCGACTTTTTGGGGCAGGGTTTGCTGAGGAAGTCGAGAGAGTGATTAGAGTTGCAGCTGAGGGGCAGTGAATACAGAAGCAGAGAGGCAAAGATAGTGCCGGGAGGAACTGCTGGACAGCCGGGAAAGCTGACGTAGAGGGCAGAAGCCGGAACTGCCGGGAAAGCTGACGCAGAGGGCAGAAGCCAGAACTGTCGGAATAGCCGGGAAAGCTGATGCAGAGGGTAGAAGCCAGAACTGTGTAGGAATTTACAGGGTAAGTTCCACAGAAAGAATACCAAAACGACACTGCTCACAACCAGATCTCAAATCAATACACCAGTATTTTTGACGTGGTTAAAACCCTCAAAGTGCAAGGAGGGAAACAGTCCACGGCCTGTCCCAACGTGGGTACTATAGGCAATTTATTAATCAAAGAATGAAAAATTTACATAAGCTTCTCTCATGCACGGATTACCCGAACAATGACCCTCCATGCGCTTTAAATAGAACTCATGGACCAATCAGGTGTCAAGCCACGGATCAAGTGTCGGTAATACCGAGGTGAGAGTGAACCGTCGGATCACTACATATCGTGACCGTCGGATTGTAAGTTACAAAATGTACAACGGTAAAGAAACACACTTTACCTAACTCTAACCTAACTCTATACTAGACCAAGTTGAACTTAACTATATCCTATGTATCGGAATATCCTAACATCCCCTCTTAAGAACAACTTGGGATAGGATTGAAGGATTTACAAATATGACACAATAGGAGAAGGAAGGAGGCACTAGAGCCTATCCCCCGTTAGTGACAACTTCCTGAACTCCAAGCATATATCGAAGTTTAGTGAACTTCGCCTTTGTGAGAGCCTTTGTGAAGATGTCTGCAACCTGATCATCTGTTGGACAATATTGCACTTCAAGAACATGGTCATGAATGAGCTTTCTGATGAAGTGCATGTGTAGTTCAATGTGTTTGCTGCGCTGATGCTGGACTGGATCTTTGCATAGCTGAATGGCACTTTGATTATCACACCAAAGTGTGGTTGGATGCTGCTGCTCAAAGCCAAACTCTGATAGGATCTGACGAAGCCACAAGGCTTCCTTACTAGCTTCCACGGCACCACGATACTCTGCTTCTGCTGACGAAAGAGAAATGGCAGCCTGTTTCTTACAAGCCCATGTAATAGGTCCTGAACCAAGAGTGAAGACATAACCGGTAGTAGACTTCCGATCATCAGGGTCACCAGCCCAATCAGAATCAGTGAAACCAACTAACAGAGGAGCTGCTTTGGCACTGTAATGAATCCCAAACTGTACTGTACCTCGAACATAACGAAGTATTCTTTTAGCTGCTTTCCAATGACTTTCACGGGGGTTTTGCATAAAACGAGCAACAAGGCCAACAGCAAAGGAAAGATCAGGACGAGTATGGGTTAAATACAAGAGTTTTCCGACAAGTTGACGGTATAAGGTAGCATCAACTTCAGGAGAAGTACAAGAGACTGAAAGTTTGACTCCAGACTGAAAGGGAGAAGGGGCTGGCTTACAGTCTTCCATGTGAAAATGACGAAGAATATCACAAGCATACTTGGACTGGGAAAGGAAAATACCCTCTTGGGATTGCAAGACTTGAAGACCCAGAAAATAGTGTAAGTGTCCTAAGTCTGTCATTTCAAATTTCTTTTTAAGGCTGGACTTCACATGGTTTATAAGGTTGGGATCACTACCAGTAAGAATAAGATCATCAACATAAAGAACAAGGATGATAAGAGAGTTGCCCACTTTCTTGGTGTAGACAGTATTGTCAGAATGACACCTAGAAAAGCCAGATTCTAAAAGAAAGCTATCCATTTTTGCATACCAAGCCCGAGGAGCTTGCTTGAGGCCATAAAGGGATTTCTTAAGTCGACAAACAACGCTGGAGTCTGTTTGTATGAAGCCAATGGGTTGTTCCATATAGATTTCTTCCTGCAAGTCCCCATGCAAGAAGGCAGATTTAACATCCATCTGATGGACTTCCCATTTTAAAGAGGCAGCAAGGGAAAGAACAAGGCGGATAGAGTTCATTTTGGCAACAGGGGAGAAGGTTTCAGTGTAGTCAATGCCTTCGACCTGTGAAAAGCCCTTAGCAACGAGACGAGCTTAATGTTTATCAACTTTCCCATCTGGTCCATACTTGGTTCTGTAAACCCATTTACATCTAACAAGTTTGCGTCCCTTTGGTAGAGGAACAAGATCCCATGTATCATTTGTCATTAATGAATGATATTCTTCATTCATAGCTGCTTCCCAATGTGGATGGCCTGAAGCTTCTGCAAAAGTGTCAGGATCATGATTTACTGGAGCTTGAGCCAGTAAAGAAGAGGCTCTTTCAAACTGAGAACGTGTACGTCGCTGATCTGTAGGATCACCGGCAAGATCACCTGCTGCATCCCGAGTAGCACGGACCCATCTTGGAAGTTGAGGATCCTGAGAAGGTGGGGGAGGATTATCATCCTCGCTTTCATCATCTGAAGAAGAAATGTTTTCAAAAGTAGAAGAGATAGGAAGAGGTGGCACATCCGCCGGACTAGGCTCGCAGGCCGATTTATTTTCATCAAATTTTACATCTCTTCTAATGATAACATTTTTGGACTTAAATGGAATAAGTCTATAACCTTTTACATCTTCAGAATATCCAACAAAAGTACATTTCTCACTCTTAGGTTCTAAAGCTTTATGCTTTTCATCTGGAATATGGGCCCATGCTTCACTTCCAAACACACGAAAGTGACTTACATCTGGTTTAATGGAACTCCAAGCTTCTTCTGGAGTGATATTCTCTAGAACCTTAGTAGGAGTGCGATTGATTATATAATTTGCACAATTAATTGCTTCGGCCCAAAAACTAAGACTGAGTCCTTTAGATTGCAGCATACAATTAGCCATTTCCTTTAAGGTGCGATTTTTCCTTTCAGCTACACCATTTTGTTGTGGAGTGTATGGAACAGTATGTTGCATTTGAATTCCATTTTCGGTGCAAAAGTTGATGAATGTGTTTTTAACATATTCTCCACCATTATCAGTTCTTAGCTTAAGAATTTGATGTCCAGATTGTTTTTCAACAAAGGCTTTGAAGGCCAAAAAAGTGTTAAATACTTCGCTCTTGAGTTTTAAGAAGTATACCCAAGTGCGTCTGGAGAAATCATCAATGAAAGTTAAGAAGTACTTGCAGCCAGAGAATGAAGCAACAGGAAGAGGACCACATAAATCACTGTGCACAAGCTGTAAAGGGGCTGAGGCGTGCCAAGAGGCACGTTTGTCAAAACTGTCCCGATGATGTTTTCCGAGTACACATCCGGAACAAACACCATCTCTGCAAGATACCATAGGAAGACCTGTCACCATATTTTCTTTACATAGATGCTGAAGGGAGCGATAGTTTAAGTGACCAAATCGCTCATGCCAAAGTTTGCTCACTTCATCATTATGAGCAACAAATACTGAGGGAAGATTGGATGACCCAAAGTTGTGAAACTTATACAACCTTTTGGAATCATCAGCAAGACCAGTAGCTAGAATCTGTTTAGGATCTTTTAGATCCTTGATTACAACATCATGAGGTGAAAATTCAACAATTTTACCTTCACCTGAATGAGTTATCTGATAGACAGATAGAAGGTTGCAGGATAAGGTTGGAACACATAATACATCATTAAACTGACCATTGTCTAGATGAACAGTTCCAGTCCCTACAACATTAAGAGATCTATCATCACCAATATATATATTTTTGGTGTTACAATCATTTAAAGAAGAAAACATGGCTTGGTTTTTGGCCATGTGACAAGAGGCTCCAGAATCAATGAGCCACTCATGAGAATGAGAAGAAGAAGAAGATACATTTAATGCATAACCAGACTGAGATGATTGACAATGACATGCAGAAAGTGCCATTCCGGAAGTTGAAGTTGAAGTAGGCTCCACATGGATGTTATGTTTCTTCATTGCGGCTTCCAAGGCTTCCATCTTCTTAAAGCATTTAGATTCTAAGTGGCCATCTCGATCACAAAAGTTACAATGTCTATCAGTCTTCTTCCATTTGTTTTTATTGGTTTTTTCATTTTGCTGAAATGATCTTTCATTTTGAGGCTGAGATGGTTTAGGACCATTCTTTTGAGGATATGACTTCTTAGGATTCTTTGAATTTGGTTGCTGCTGGGCGGCTAACGCTTTCGTGGAAGAGTTTCCAAGATTAAGAAGACCAAGGTGTAAGAGTTTTTCTTGTTCTCTTATTAAGGAATCACAAAAGGAGTCAAAGGAAGGGGCCTTGTAGTCTTGTCCTTGACAAATGAAAGCTTCCCTTGTAGAATGGAAAGTGGAAACAAATACAGAGTAGGCTGGTCCCAACTTAGTAAGGATGGAATAAATAAGGTTACCATCTTCTTTCTTAACTTTAACACCTTCCAAGAGATATCTAAGGGTCTTGAATTTGGACAAGAAATCTTCAATGCAAGAAAAATTATTAGGATCCAAAGTAAGCAGCTCATTTTCAAGTTGATGGGCTCTAATTTCATTTTTAATCCCAAAAACTTTAGCAAGTTTTTCTAATGCTTCATGAGGAGTCTCAAGTCTTGCAATGTGGAATCTAAGATCAGGAGAAATAGACATCCCTATCAAACCACGTGCTTGATCTTGTCTATTTTCCCATTTTGCCGCATTGTCTTCATCTTTTGGTTTCTTCTCTTGGTCTGTGGCTATTCTGAAGAGACCTTTACTTCTAAGTAAATCTTCCATGTAGGCTACCCATTGGAAGTAGTTAGTGCTGTCAAGAATGACTTGGCATGGACTTTCCATTTTTAAAAAAACTGAAGCTGAAGATGCTGAAAGTAAGTGTTCCAATGGATAGATCTCGAAAAAATAGGCGGTTTTAAAAAAATGGCTCTGAAAAAGGCTTCCGGATGAAGAAGTTATGGCTTTTTGAAAAAAAATTGTTGAAGTTGCCGGCAAAGTGCGCGAATGTGCGGGAATGGAAAAATCCGCCCCCACAAAATGGAGACTTGAACCCAAGACCTCTACTCTCTTAAAATAGCTTTGAACCAATTGATCTATACAAAAAATTTGAGAGAGAGAGAGAGAGAGAGAGAGAGAGGGGGGGGCTTGGTTTGCGTGCTTGCCTTGAGAAAGCTCTTTTTCCCTACAAAACACAAAACACAAAACCCAACACGAATATGCAAAGAAAAACGAACCTTGCGGCTCGAAGTTAGCTTTAGCCAAAAAACTAGAAATTTTAAAAAAAATCTCAAAGTTAGCTTTAGCTGAAAAACTAAATATTTTTCTCAATGTTTCTGATTTTCCGAGATCACACTAAGGTGCAGGGAAAAGAGCATACGCATGAGAAAAATCCTTCCTTTCTGTTTCTGATTTGCCCAGATCGCACAGAGTCGCAGGGCAAAGAGCATACGCAGAAATGAAAGGTATAGATCCGGTTAAAAAAAAAGGCTAAATAAACTGAGACCGAAATAAGCAGAGAGAAAATAACAGTAAACTGCAAAAAAAAACACTGTATACCTCCCGATCTGAAAAATGACGCAGCTAGGGCTACCGGAAACCTTTTCGCGTGAAACGAAAGGGGTTCCTCACTGGAACAGATGCTCCGAACGCAACAGAGCAGTTCTCTCGGCCCGAAAGCAGTCAGAAACAGCAGATCTAGGAAACGACAGCCGCATGCAGTTCTACCGGCTTCAGATTTGGATCACCAACGGACGCGGCCCTCAAATAGCTCTGATACCATGTAGGAATTTACAGGGTAAGTTCCACAGAAAGAATACCAAAAGGACACCGCTCACAACCAGATCTCAAATCAATACACCAGTATTTTTGACGTGGTTAAAACCCTCAAAGTGCAAGGAGGGAAACAGTCCACGGCCTGTCCCAACGTGGGTACTACAGGCAATTTATTAATCAAAGAATGAAAAATTTACATAAGCTTCTCTCATGCACGGATTACCCGAACAATGACCCTCCATGCGCTTTAAATAGAACTCATGGACCAATCAGGTGTCAAGCCACGGATCAAGTGTCGGTAATACCGAGGTGAGAGTGAACCGTCGGATCACTACATATCGTGACCGTCGGATTGTAAGTTACAAAATGTACAACGGTAAAGAAACACACTTTACCTAACTCTAACCTAACTCTATACTAGACCAAGTTGAACTTAACTATATCCTATGTGTCGGAATATCCCAACAAACTGCCAGGAACAACTGGGAAAGCTGACACAGAGGGCAGAAGTTGGAATTGCTGGGAATAGCCGGGAACTGCTGGGAAAGCTGACGTAGAGGGCAGAAGAGGTTGACGCAGTCCCTAGAGGCTGACGCTGGGGTTTTTCGTGGGGGAGATTGGAGCTAAGGAGCTACCGAGTGTTTATCCAGGGTTTCAGCCGCAACGTCTGTCTCCGAAGAAGAGGTACTACTGCCGAGATTATTCTCTGTTAGGTGAGTCGGTTTTGGCATCCAGATTGTATTCAGAAACTGCATAATAATAAAACCCTCAAACAGCTGCACCAGTTTTCCCGCATTGGGTTTTTCCGGGGACATTGGTCCAAATGTAGAAATTTCTGTTTTCCCACCCCGGTTTTCAGTTTCTCCTTATTTCTCCCATGTAGTTAAATGCCCATTCCCATAACCATACATTTAACAGACTGCAAAAAATAAATATTGCTGAAAACACAAATTCTGGAAATTTTTCAGAATGCTGGAAATTGCAGAATTAAAAATCAGCAATAAAAAACAGCCATTAAAACACATTAAAACACTGATATTTTTGGTCAACTTGACCCTGGAAAAACCCCCTACAACTCTTGGGGAAAACTAGTTTGAGAGCTCTTCTTTATTTCTGAAAATTGCCTTTTTACAGTGAGAATTATTCAGCAAAAAATCAGCAAGCAAATTTACAACTTATCTCCTTTCCCGTGCCTCACAGCAATCTGGAAATTACAGCAAACAGGACAGCAATAAATGCTGTACGACCTCCGTTTTGTGTGCAGAAAAATCAACAAACTGCTCCTCGATTTTTGTGCAAAAATCTGCCTTTCACTATGTGCTGAATCAACTGTACAAATCTGCTCAACTGCTGCCTTGGAATGTGTGCCAAGTTGCTGTCTCTTTCTCCTCCCTGCTCAGAAATCTCTCTTGCTCTCTTGCTCTCCTTCTCCCAATCTGCTCATGAAAGAATGAATGACCTTTTCCTCATTTTCCTCCTTTAATATAACTCCAAGTGACTTTTGGGTGATCCAAGTGACTTTTGGGTGATCTCTAAATCCAATGGCTGAAATAGATTTAGATCAATGGCTGAGATTAAATGCTCATTTAAATCTCACTTTCTATTTTTTAATTCACCCCTTTAATAAAGACCCACTTAGTCATTTATTTCCAAAGTCACTTTTCCTTTCTAATTTTTCATTGACTTTATAAAAGTCACTTTAAAATTAGACTTAATAACTTTATCACTTAAAGTCACTTTTAAATTAGATTTAACTTTATAAAATTATAAAGTCACTTTAGGAGAAAAATTAAATTCTTTTGGACACTTTTCCCTAGGCCAAAGATCAAAGCCTAAGGGAACCACCTGTCCTCCGGTACCAAATTTCAACACTCCCTCTTACCGAGGAAGGTGTTCCTCACCACACCCATCTTGTCCCTGAAGTAGACATGCTTGCCCCGTGATAAGGCTTTGGTAAGGATATCTGCAACCTGCTCATCAGTGGAAATATACTCAAACTTCACAACTCCCTTCTGAACATAGTCTCTGATGAAATGATATCTGATCCCGATATGCTTTGACCTGTCATGAAATACTGGATTCTCTGTGAGTTTAATGCAACTCTGATTATCACAGTAAATCACTGAAGGTCTCAACGGTTGACCAAATAAGCCAAACAACATCTTGCGAAGCTAGATGGCCTCACAACTAGCTAGACTGGCTGCCATATACTCTGCTTCCGCTGAACTCAGTGCTACTGACTGCTACTTCCGGCTGAACCATGACACTACTGCTGAACCCAACCCAAAACAACACCTTGAAGTGCTCTTCCTATCAGAAGCACAACCTGCCCAATCAGAATCAGTGTATCCTGCCAATCTCACTCCATCTCCCTGCCTGTAGTCCAGACCATAATCCACTGTCCCCTGCAAGTACCGCAAAATGTGTTTTGCAGCCACCCAGTGAACCTTCCTAGGCTCACACATAAACTGACTCATCGTGTTGACTGCAAAACAGATATCTGGTCTAGTGTTAACCAAATACATCAAGGAACCAATCAGCTGCCTGTACAATGTGGGATCCACCAACTCGGAATCCGAAGCATGAAGCTTCTTCCAGTTAGTGATCATCGGTGTCGACATGGGTCTACAATCCTCCATGTGGAATCTGCTAAGGATGTCCACAATATACTTCCCCTGCCCCAGGAAGAAATGCCCCTCCTCCTGCCACACCTCCAAACCCAAAAAGTAATGCATCAAGCCGATGTCCTTCATCTCAAACTCCGCCGCAAGATCTCTCTTGCAGTGCTCTATGAGTCTCTCTGCACCTGTAATGATCAAGTCATCCACATACAGCACCAGAATGAGAGGCTCCTCACCAATCACAATAAAGTAAAGGTTCGGATCTGCCTCACTCTTTGTGAAACCCATCCCCTGCAAGTATGCATCTATCCTGGAGTACCAAGCTCTGGGAGCTTGCTTCAGGCCATAAAGGGCCTTCTTCAATCTGCACACATGGGACTCCTTCCCATGCACCTCAAAACCCTGTGGCTGCTCAATGTACACCTCCTCCTGTATGAAGCCATTGAGAAATGCGGTCTTCACATCCATCTGGTGGATCTTCCAACCCATCTCTGCTGCTATCGATATAATGGAGCGGATCGAAGTATATCGAGCCACGGGAGCGAAGGTCTCCTCATAATCAACTCCCTCTACCTGGGAGAACCCTCTAGCCACAAACCTCGCTTTGAATTTCTCAATGCTGCCATCTGCAGCATGCTTTACCTTGTAAAGCCATCTGGAAGTAACCACGGATTTGCCCTCAGGCCTCGGCACCACCTCCCAAACATCATTCTTCATGATAGAAGAATACTCCTCCTGCATGGCCTCTCTCCAGACCTGCTGGCTAGCTGCCTCCTCATAGCTAGAAGGCTCAGAGTCAAGGATGCTGGTAACCATCGCCATATAGCTACAAAGCCTCTTAGGTGGTCTACTCTCTCTGACCGGCCTCTTCGGCACAGCAACAGATGTGGCATCTCTCAAGGTGTCCTGAAGCCACTTGGGCTTCCTCTTCCCTGAGCATGCTTCTCCCACTGGAGAATGAAACTCCTCCTCCTCATCATCATAAGTAGCCTGAACTCCTGACTGTCTGTCTGCTGTCCTCCTGCCTGCACCTGAACCTGTAGAGGCTGAGGTACCGTGTGAACTGTCCATCAGTGGACTCCCTAGTGAACTGCTCTGTGAACTGCTCGGAGCACCACCCCTCTGGCTCGATGAGCCACTGCTCACTGACGGACCTGACATCCTCATAGATGTACCTCTGGATCCTCCTGATCCCTGCCCACTGGATCCCTGCGACTGACTCAACTGCTGCTGAGGGTCTGGCTGATCCAGATACTCTAACTCCCGTGACCTTCTAAAGGCCCTGTCCTCCTCGAACTTCACATCCCGTCTGATAACAACTCTCCTCTGTGCAGGAATCTAAATCCGAAAGGCCTTTGAGGTCTCACTGTAGCCCACAAAGATACCCTTCTCTGCGGTGGGCTCTAGTTTGGTCCTCTTCTCCTTGGGTATATAGGAGTATGTAATGCATCCAAAGATATGAAGATGACCAAGATCAGGCTTCTTCCCAGAGAAAACCTCCTCCGGAGTCATGTGCCCCAAGGCACGATGCGGACTCCTGTTCTGCAAGTAAACAGCTGTGTTGCAGGCCTCTGCCCACAAGAACAATGGCAATCCCTGATCATGTAACATGGCTTTGGCAGCCCCTATGATGGATCTGTTCTTCCTCTCCGCAACCCCGTTCTGCTGGGGGTTGTAAGGAACAGTGAACTCCCTCCTAATGCCTGCCTCCGCACAATAGTCAACAAACTCTCCAAGGGTGTACTCTCCTCCATTGTCCGACCTCAAGGACTTGATCTTTCGACCTGTCTGAGTCTCCACAAGAGCTCTGAACTCTTGAAACCGCTTGAAGACCTCACTCTTGGTCTTCAAAAAATAAATCCAGGTCCTCCTGGAGTGATCATCAATGAATAAAACATAGTACTCATATCCACTCAAGGAAACATGAGACATCCGACCGCTCACATCGGAATGAATCAAATCAAGTATCCCCGTCGCTCTGCTGTCACTGCTGGGAAAAGGGGATTTGGCAAACTTGCCCATCGCACAATCTCTGCAAGTATCAAAGTGATCAGTACTGAAATCTGACACACCTGTAGTGATTTCCCGCAATGTCCTCAAGGCTCCATGATACATATGTCCCATCCTGCGGTGCCAAATCTCACACAGCTCAGAACTGCTAGCTCTGTTGTCGGTACTACTGCTCAATGCCAAAAGGGGTTGGAATGCAAACTTGTACACCTTTGCATGGCGTACACCTATCACTCTAGCTGAATCAGCTGGAGTGCCCCTGGGATACATCAACACCTGTCCTCCCCTGAACAGTACCTCGTATCCTCTGTCCTCCAAAGCTGAGACGGATATGAGGTTCTTCCTCATCCCTGACACATAAAGAACCTTTGACACCTTCAAGGGAGGTTTGGACTCCCTCTGAAATGTCACTGTCCCCACCCCGACTGCTCTAACAACTCTGTCATCACCGAGTACTACCTCAATATCAGTGCCACTCTCTGAAAGCTCTGAGAAGTACTCGCGGACTCCTGTCATATGACGTGAAGCCCCACTGTACACATACCAGATACCTGAAGATGCTCCGCTAATCGAGGGAAAAGCATGCTCCCTCTGAACCTGTGTGGTAGGTGATCCTGCACTAGAGGACTCACACGTAGTGAACGCAAACTCCCGGTCAAAACGACCTGCAAAGTCCTCAATCTCTGCTGAAGCTGCCACGTCCTGGTTCTTCCCCTTCTTCTTCTTCTTCTCCGGACACACAACTGCATAGTGTCCCATCTTTTGACAATTCCAACACTTCACCTTGGAATAGTCCTTCTGTGTGTTCCCCTGTTTACCTTTACCTTTGCCTTTGCCCCCACCACCGCTTGTGGAAGCCTGCTTCTTCCCTTTGCCTTTCTTGCCTCCTGCCACCAGTGCTACGTCCTCATGCTGCTCAACTAGCTTGGCTGCCCCAAGCTGTCCTTTCCTGACCTCTGTCTGAATACAATCATCCCAAAACCTCTCCCATGTGGGAAGGGTCTCACTTGCACAAACCCCATCAGCAAAGTTCAACCATGAACGGGGGAGGCCATTCACTGCAATACGCACCAACTCAGTGGATGGAATGGCCTCTCCAATCGCTGCCAACTCATCTCTCACATTGGTAATCTTTGTGAGATATCCAGCTGCACTATCATTACCCATATTAATGTTCTTCAGCTTCTCCTTCAGGACCATCTTCCGGTTCTCATTGGTACTCTGGTAGAGATTGGACAATGCTGTCCACATCTCATGGGCATTGCTCTTTCCTCTCACATGAGGAATGCAATGGTCTCTGATTCCGTCTAGAATCAGCCTCTTACCCTTATTGTTCTTCTTTTTATACTCAGCCAACTGAGTAACATCAGTGGGCACAACAACAGGGTTCTGTGCGGTATGCACCATGATATCCCAGACTTCTGCCTTCTCAAAGATACTCTGCATTCTCTCCTTCCAAACACTATAATTTATATGCCCATCCAGCCTATCCTCCACCCTCAATTCCAATGACATCCTGCTGTCCTAAAACTGAAAAATAGCACTGCTGTAGTAAAGATAAAACTGCTGTTTATGAAAAAATCAGCTTGCTGGAATTTTCTGAGTGAAAAATCAGCAACTGTAATTTTTCCTTTTGCTGTCCCAAACTGCCCTTCAGCACTCAAGCTCTGATACCATGTAGAAATTTCTGTTTTCCCACCCCAGTTTTCAATTTCTCCTTATTTCTCCCATGTAGTTAAATGCCCATTCCCATAACCATACATTTAACAGACTGAAAAAAATAAATATTGCTGAAAACACAAATTCTGGAAATTTTTCAGAATGCTGGAAATTGCAGAATTAAAAATCAGCAATCAAAAACAGTCATTAAAACACATTAAAACACTGATATTTTTGGTCAACTTGACCCTAGAAAAACCCCCTACAACTCTTGGGGAAAACCAGTTTGAGAGCTCTTCTTTATTTCTGAAAATTGCCTTTTTACAGTGAGAATTATTCAGCAAAAAATCAGCAAGCAAATTTACAACTTATCTCCTTTCCCGTGCCTCACAACAATCTGGAAATTACAGCAAACAGGACAGCAATAAATGCTGTACGACCTCCATTTTGTGTGCAGAAAAATCAGCAAACTGCTCCTCGATTTTTGTGCAAAAATCTGTTTTTCACTGTGCTGAATCAGCTGTACAAATCTGCTCAACTGCTGCCTTGGAATGTGTGCCAAGCTGCTGTCTCCTTCTCCTCCCTGCTCAGAAATCTCTCTTGCTCTCCTTCTCCCAATCTGCTCATGAAAGAATGAATGACCTTTTCCTCCTTTTCCTCCTTTAATATAACTCCAAGTGACTTTTGGGTGATCTCTAAATCCAATGGCTGAAATAGATTTAGATCAATGGCTGAGATTAAATGTTCATTTAAATCTCACTTTCTATTTTTTAATTCACCCCACTTTAATAAAGACCCACTTAGTCATTTATTTCCAAAGTCACTTTTCCTTTCTAATTTTTCATTGACTTTATAAAAGTCACTTTAAAATTAGACTTATTAACTTTATCACTTAAAGTCACTTTTAAATTAGATTTAACTTTATAAAATTATAAAGTCACTTTAGGAGAAAAATTAAATTCTTTTGGACACTTTTCCCTAGGCCAAAGATCAAAGCCTAAGGGAACCACCTGTCCTCCAGTACCAAATTTCAACACCAAAAGCAATGGTGTCACTTGTGTGCTTGTTTTGTTTCCTTCAGTTGATGATCTGTAATGTGTTGAGCATGTACTTGTATTTATTTCCAGTATTTACATGGTAAATAACTTGTTAATTAACAAAATAAGTAGGTAGGAATAAATCTGAAAGTACATGAAGGGTTTCTAACTGGTTAGACTTAGAAATTCCAACATGGTATTAGAGCGTGGTTGCAGAACACAGGAGAACTGAGGACATCGGCCGAGCAAAGCAGCAACAACAAAAATCAATTGTCCCGCATGACAGAGCTGATCCTTGCAGAAGGTGACAGAGGAAGGAGTGACGTAGAGGGACTGCGTCATCATTCTGGGCCAGAGAAAGACAGTGCAAAGGCTAAGGGAGGCAGAATCAGGCTCACGAAGAGCCACACAGAGGCGAGGAGGGCTGATGCAGTTGGTTGGGGGAGCTGATTTGCCAGTGCTGGGATTGCGCAAAGCCAAGTGGCTCAATCCTTCAGTGGTTGGGGGATAGAGGCTGTGGGTAAGTTGCAGAGTGAAGCTGGTGGGGTACTGTAGTCAGAACAGTATCTAACAGGGCAAGACCAAGGGGAGGGAGTTGCTGTCGAGGCAGATTTCTAGCCAAGGAATCCAGATCAGTGGTGTAGTTGCAGAGACGATCGGAGAGGGGCAACTTGACGATTGGCAGAAGGATTTCTAGGAGGGAAATTGGGACTCAGAGGGAGTCCAGAAGAGAACTTCCAGGCGGGAAGTAGAGAGACTTGGAGGAGTCGAACAGAGAACTTCCAGATGGGAAGTAGAGAGACTCAGCAGGAGTCGAACCAAGAACTTCCAGGTGGGAAGTAGAGAGACTCAGAGGAGTTGACAAAGAAGAGTAGAGAGATGGCCATGAATGGGATGAGGGATCAGGATAGGCTGGACGGAGCGTCCAACTTTGTGGTTTGGAAGGCCAGGATCCTGTCCATTCTAGATAAACATCGTATCAAGGCCTTTGCCTTGAGGGATGATGATTGTGCCATGAGTACTCATGTGCCACTTGAGAAGAAGTGGGGAGACATCGAGCTGTAGTCAGGTGGACTACAGGCGATGAGGGGCAAGATCCTCGAGGTACCCAACCTCTTGAATTATACCTTGCTATGGGAGCCTCGACGAGGAGTAGCAGTACGACAGATCTCGGTAGAGACGAATGAGGATGGAGCAGCAGAGGGAGCGACAGTACAGGATTCCCAGGACAGCGCGATGCTAACAGGCTGCAACAGTGCGAGAGGCACATGAGTGTTGCACCAGTGTAGGATGACACAAAGATGTGTGTAATGGTGCGTGATGCAGGGAGATGTTGAAGCAGTGCAGAGGTCAGAGAGGGAGCACTTGTCAGTGACAGAGTGAGCTTCAGCATCGGGAGTGTCTCTAGCCTGACAGAGATGTCAGAGTTGGGAGATTAGTTACTTACTTCTCAGGAACTGAGTTGCAGTACAGTAGCTAGCAGTGGCGGTGCTATGGGCAGCACGATGCAGCATGATGAGAGGGGATGCAGTGCAAACGCAACAGTGGCAGTGGCAGGGCCATGGGCAACAACATCGATGCAAAGGGAGTTGTTGTACAGGTGCAACAGTGGTAGTGGCAGAGCCATGGGTGGCAGTACGAGATACAATAGTGCAGATGATGGGTAGTAGGCCTAGCATCAGGGACCGATGCTGGATAATCAGAGTAATACTCAGTGAGGAGTATTGCTAGAGCACAGTCTTCGCTAAGAGGGAGTGTTGATTTGGGGTAGCATCGGATGTGTTCTAGACACGAAATTTTGTGGAGAGGCTAAGGCACATGAGATCTCCAATACCCAGAAATGGTTTGGGCAGATTCTAAACAGTTTGGAAGATATTAAAATAAGTAATATTTTTAATGGAGTCCCTAAGTCTGAACTTAGGGAAAATAAAATATTAATGTGAATTAATATAAAACTGTGTTAGAATGGTCCAAAAGTCATGGATCAAGCTAAATCTAATCTTAACTGTTGATTAGGGATTTAATCTCGACCGTTGATTTGTCAACAAGAAAAGTATAAGAGGAGGCTTGGGGGTCACTTGGAGAATACACCGAGTTGATCAAGATTTCGACTTTCTGGAGCAGGGTTTGCTGAGGAAGTCGAGAGAGTGATCAGAGTTGCAGCTGAGGGGCAGTGAATACAAAAGCAGAGAGGCAGAGATAGTGCCGGGAGGAACTGCCAGAACAGTCGGGAAAGCTGAAGTAGAGGGCAGAAACTGGAACTGTCGGGAAAGTTGACGCAGAGGGCAGAAGCCGGAACTGTCGGGAACAGTTGGAATTACTAGAACAGCCGGGAAAGTTGACGCAGAGGGTAGAAGCCAGAATTGCCGGGAACAATCGGGAACTGCCGGGAAAGCTGATGTAGAGGGTAGAAGAGGTTGGCACAGTCCCTAAAGGCTGACGTTGGGGTTTTCCATGGGGCAGATTGGAGCTGAGGAGTTGTCGGAGTGTTTATCCGGGGTTTCAACGGGAGCATCTGTTTTCGAAGGAGAGGTACTACGGTCGAGATTATTCTCTGTTGGGTGAGTTGGTTTTGGCACCCAGATTGTATTAAGAAACTGCATAATAATAAAACCCTCAAATCGCTGCATCGGTTTCCCAACATTGGGTTTTTCGAGGAAATTGGTCCAAAAACAACGATGTCACTTGTGTGCTTGTTTTGTTTCCTTTAATTGATGATCTATAATGTGTTGAGCTTGTACTTGTATTTATTTCCAGTATTTACTGTTGGACACCTAATCCTCTAAGGGTTAGTGTGGAAGCTGAACAACCAAAAGAGTCAAGAGACCACTTGGAATATGAATCCAAGGGTCACACCATGTTGCTATAAATGTATATCATTTGTTATTACTAAATGTACTCATGTTTTATCTTTCACACTCTTTCTGCCATGTGTGTTTAACATGGTATCAGAGCAGACGTATTCCTGCCCTTCATAATTACTTTGAGCCATTTGTTTTATGGCCTTTCTGTGTAGGTCAGTTCTGCATTTCATGAATGTTTTATCATCCATGTTTTAGCTGCATTCTCTGCGCACAATTCCCCAAATAGAAAAATTCTGACATACCTGACGCTAACGCTTCCACTGGTTTGACATACCTGCTCCTGTTGCTGCTGGATACCTGCTCTTGTCGCTACTCCATACCAGCATACAAAAACGCTCAGCCTTTGCGTTACATCCCGTTTCTGCCATTGTCTGTAACGCTCCATTAATTTACTGTTTGTCAAAAATATGTTGCCTCTCCTCTGTGTACTTTTTGCTAGAAACGTTCACCTGCATTATCTAAGGATTTGAACCATCATTTGCCAGTGTTTTTGTGCCAGTCTTCTCATATCGAATCTTTCTCAGCAACAACTCCGGTGTATTTATTTCCAGTGCTTCCACGCAGTGCTTACATACGCATAACCATGCGCACCCCTTTTACATTCATCTTGAACACCTCCGACGTGTTCCACACGCTGATAACCTCTGAAGAAATAGAACCATTGGAATCGGCACCGTAGCGGTGGGGTCGTTGCCATTGTTCCGCCCTTGGAACGGCCACCCAAGTGCCCAGGCTCAACCTATTGCCCAGCACGACGTCTATGTCTTTGGGGAAGAATTCCGCCGTCCCCATACATTCCCGATATAGACTCTCTCCGCTTCTGCAATGTCAAGCTTGAGTATGTTTGCTCTAATGGAGATGCATTTGGAGTGGGAATGGACGGGGTGGACTAAGATGGCGGGGGTTCTAAATTTGGTGAAGCCGCATTTCTCAATGAAAAGCTTGATGCACGCTTCGTTGTCCTTTTCCGTGGCCATGTATGCGTAGTCAGCACCGTTTCTTCTGAACCACTCTTCTACTGCTCCAACTAACCTCAGCCCGATCCCCATACGCCTGTAAATATTCCGAAAAAAATTGAATGAGCATTTCCCAGTTAACATAATAGTTAGTGGCAGTTCAATTAGTGTATCACTGCCACGTTTGCAATCATGAATGACTTTTGTAACATGAACAGATTCTAGAGCGGGTTTGCAGGCCTCCATTAGTAAGTTTCCACCCTCAACTGCATCAACCAGATACACACCATCCTCAAATGCAAGCTGCATGAGACAAAGGCGACCATGTTGAGATAGTTGAACACCCTCACAATTGAAGTCGATCACAAGTTTCGTTTCAGGAGAAGGTTGAAGAAATGCACACGGAAGTTGTGATGCCTTTGTGACAATACACACAGGTAAATGTGCCGAAAGATCCTTCAATTTTTCCATATTATGCTCTGGCACTGAAGGATCGGGCCTACATTGCTCCCTTCATACCGCATTGACCAGAACTGAATTTTTCGATTGAAAGACTCAGAATACGGTTGAGGCAGGAGGAAAGCTCAAAAGGGAATTTGCACTGCGCTTGTCAAATTCAGTCGAGCTCTCTCCGGTTTGCTATTTGCAGGTTTAATGATTTCACTTTAGAGTTGCAAATATATTTCACTATATTGAACACTGAGCTTCCATGGACCTGTTGGTTTTGCCAGATGTGTAAAATGTGTGAACTTTGTTGAAAATTGTATGCCTACTTCAGAGTGGTGCAACATATGAGGATTGGCATTGTTGTACCCTTTACTTATTTATGCGTTGTTTGTTGACACTAATCAATTCAAAGCGTTGAATTGGTTATGTGTGTTCTCAACAATATATATTGAATTAAATGTGGTGAACATATATGCCTTTAATTACACATATGTTGTTGATTCATAAGATGGCATACACTGGATCAGTTGAGATTATATGACTATATGTGCGCTGGTTATACTTTGGAGTTAAATATGTGATTTGATTTCAATAAATTTTATATGTGCATTGAAGACAAATTTATGTCAGTAGAAGAGTCACAGTTGTAGGAGTGGCTCTGAGTTTGAACAAATTTATGCCATTCAAAGAGTGAAGTCAACAAATAAAAAAAAGATATTCCAGTGGGAACACATATTGGTATTTTGGCATTCTTTTATTTTTGTTTGCAGCAGGTGTTGAGATATAAAAGTTTTCAATAAGAACCAATCTGCATTGTCTAGTTTGTTGGCTCCTTGCAAATTTTGAGAAAGAAAGAATTATAGTGTTGAATGAATACTTAAGCTGCTTCCTGGTATGCTTCAAGACTCTCTTGGACTCCTGTAAAAGCAATTCAAGTTGATCCGGTTGCAGCATCTTTGAATTCTACTTGTTGCTTCTTGTTGCACACTGGTCAATTGGTGCACATTTATAGAGGATATTGCTGTGTCTTTGTACTGTGAGTGGGTGTTACTTTTCCACATTGGGTCATAGTTGTGATCAGTTTTTAAACTGTAATTTTGACATAGGAGAAAATGACACAAATTGGTGAAGTATTAGAGTTTTTGAAAACTCTTATACAATCTACTGTTGATGACACATTCCAAATCAGCAAAGGCTCTCTGTTATAAATTCAGACATGTCTACAATATGCACAAGAACAGATTGAATTTTTGCAGCTTGAATCTCAACTACAACAGGAAGAATTACAACAATGGAGTCATCATTCTGACCCTGTTTCTGTTCAGAAGATTGAATTACACTCCCATAAACAACAAGTCAATATTGTTGAGGTTCATTCAGAACCAATGCCCAATAAAGCAGCAAAGTTACATGCAGATGCAGAAGTTCAGCTTGCACTTCCCAAGCCCATCATCAAACCTTGGGAAGAGATTGTCCACAACAAGCACAGAACTGGTTTTGGATATGACAAGGATGTGTCCTTTCATATTCCAGACTACTCCAAACCAATCCAATTTCAAAGTGCTGGATTTCTTTAGGACGATTCATCTTCACCTGCTCTTCATGACAGTTCACCTTCAGCTGTTTCAGATTCTGGTTCTCTTCCACAGCAACCACAACAGATTGTGAAATGCCAACACTGTGACCGAGTTGGCCATCTGAAAGATCACTGTTTTGATCTTCATCCATGTAAGCACTGTCATAAAACTAGTCATTTTTCAAACAGATGCTTCAGGAACAAACCTCTTGCAAGAATAAAGATTCATCTTGGATGGATTGCTTCTTGGCAATGGGCATCAACAACCAAGAAGATATTCCAGTCACATGTCAGAACTTGTTTTAGAGTATTGAACAATCTTGCAGTTGAGTTGTCTCCATCATCTCACCTTGTATCTGACAGGGGGGGAAATGATGGTCATCTACAAGCTTCAAAGTCACATCAAGCGAGCCTGAGCCACAATCTACCACACCAGTTTCAAAGTTGTAGCTAGAGACAAAGATGCCCTTGAGCATGCCTTTAGTTTGTAATGCCTTTTCAAAGAATTTGGGACACTTCCTCTAATAGAAGACTTCAGCTTCTTGCCAGTGTCGGAAGAGTTCCAGCAATAGAATTGGTGACACTTCCTCTAGCATAAGGCTTTGTCTTCTTGCCAGTTTCGGAAGAGTTCCAGGAATTGCATTAAGCATTTCAGAGTTGGTGGTAATCCTTAAACCATCATAGGTTGAGACCTCCCTTTTCAGGTTGAGGTTCTCCCTTTTATGCGGGTTGTGACCTCCCTTTATTGGTTGAAGGTTTCCCTCTTCAAAACATCATGAGCACTTCCTCTAGCAGAAGACTTGAGCTTCATGCCAGACTTGGAAGAGTTCTGGGAACTGCACTAAACGTTTCAGTGTTGGTGGTCATCCTTATACCAACATTTCAGAGAGCACATTTAGCCTAGCGTTGCCATGCATTTTTGCACGTTTTGTATTACAGCTCTCTTCTTGGACTGGTACATAACCCTTCGGATTAAGGGGGGGGGGAATGTTGGACACCTAATCCTCTAAGGGTTAGTGTGGAAGTTGAACAGCCAAAAGAGTCCAAGAGACCACTTGAATTATGAATCCAAGGGTCACACCATGTACTATAAATGTATATCATTTGTTAATAATAAATGTACTCTCATGTTTTATCTTTCATACTCTTTCTGCCATGTGCGTGTTTAACATTTACATGGTAAATAACTTGTTAATTAACATAACAAGAAGGTAGGAATAAATCAGAAAGTACATGAAGGGTTTCTAATGGGTTAGACTTAGAAATTCCAACATAAAGTACCTTCTCTAATATGCAAACATGAGTTTATCTTTCACTTCAAATCCTAAGGGTTGTTCGATATACACTTCTTCATCAATGGTACCATTCAGAAACGCTGTTTTGACATCCATTTGATGGATGTTCCATCCCATAGATGCTGCCAAAGAGACCAACGATCTTATAGTTGTGTATCTAGCCATAAGTACAAATGTCTTTTCATTATCGATGCCTTCTTATTGAGAGAAACCCCTAACCACAAACCTTGCTTTGTACTTGTCAATGCTTCCATTTGCCGCATGCTTTATCTTGTAGAGCCATTTGTAAGTTACCACAAATTTGTCATTCGGCCTAGGAATGATTTCCCAAACTCCATTTTTCATTATAGATTGATATTCTTCATTCATAGCATCTTTCCATTCTTGATGATTGACAACTTCTTCAAAGGTGGATGGTTCTGCTTCAATTATCTTCGGAATACCTTTTAGGCTTCTTGCTTTCCCTGAATGTACCTTTTGCTGCAGTATGTCCTTTAGCTTCTTGAAGAGTAGACTTTAACCAATTTGGTCTCTTTCGATTTTCAGGGATTATGACATGCTGCACAGGTTCACTGGGACCTTCTTCTTCATGATTGGAATCTTCTTCTTCCCTTGGAGATTCTTCAAATATAGGTAGTTCTTCATCATCAGAATCAATCAGGAGATCTTTGGATTTCTTATATGCAATGCTTTCATCAAAGATCACATCTTTGCTAACTTCAATTCAGTGCCCTTCTTTTATGTAAATTCTATATGCCCAACAAATATGCCCTTCAAGCTTGTAGGATCCAATTTCCTCTTTTTATCTTTTGGAATGTGAATGTATATAGGACAACCAAATATTCAGAGATGATCTACCCATGGTCTCTGTTGAAGAATGTAACTAGGTTCGGTCTTCATAATTGTACTTGAGTCATAATGAAATATATTTATCAAAAGAAAGAAAAATAAATCTTATTATTAATGAAATTGACTTATTAAAGCATGGGTTTCATGCTTGGGTCAATTGTCATAGGTCAAGCCTCCATTGTAGGCTTTTAGGATGTTTAAAGTCAAATTCAAATCTATTTTGTCATGTCAAAAGATTCCTCCATCAAGTCACCTTGCAGTCGGCCTCCAAATTAATATTCTACAAGTCGGCTTCACAAATAAACTCATGTCGGCTCATTTTTTAGTGGGAAACAACTATAAATATACATGTGTACTCCGCTCAACAAAAAGAGGTAGAATAAAAGAGTTCGGTTAATTGCAGAGAGAAGAATTCAGAGATTACAGGCCGAGACAACTAATCCATCTCAGAACCGAAGCATGGAAGCATGACTAAATTGAATCATGGCTGAGTTATCACAAGATCGAAGCTTGTTTAGGGCTGCCACAGGACCAAAGCACAATTCGAATACCACAGAACTGAAGTATGATACTACTGTAGTGTGATCGAAGCTTGTCTAGGGCTGCCACAGGACTGAAACACAATTGGAATACCACAAAACTAAAATATGATACTATTGCAGTTTGATCGAAGCTTGTTTGGGATTGCCATAGGACTGAAGTATAATTGAGATGCCATAGAACCGAAGCATGACATAGTTGCCGGATTGAAGCATAGTATCGAAGTTTGTCAAGGGTTGCAGGATTGTGTTACCATAACAAAGTATTGAAAAACAAAATACTCAATGTGTTAGGTCCCTATACTACTAGTGTAACCCCTTATTGTTATTAGTGCAATCCCCTTGTTGTATTATCATGCCCATATAGTCCCATGTTGTTATTATTGTGCCCCATAGAAGCCCACTATTATTATTGTTGTGCCCCGGCAATATTATTGTTATGTAGGCTATGATTGTACTGGAACCCCATAGACTCCTATATATATATATAAAGGAGGTCTTGTCATTTGTATAATCCAAGAATTGTTCATTTGTGTAATGTAGAGGTTGCCTCCTTGAAGAGGCTGATTTTGAAGTTGTTGATCTATTTTTTCTTCTATTTTGTGAGCTGGTTGCATAACATTATCAGAGCTTTGGATGGTAGGGTTTCGCTGCTTCAAACAGGTCATTGTGGCATTTTTGCTATAAATTTTTTATCTACGAAATCTCATAAGCTAAAATTAAAACCCGTTTGAGCCGAAATCTTGATGAACTTTGGGTCCAAATTTCAGATCTTTTCTCGCTATATTTTCTGAGATATGATCCACGAAAGTTAAGGTTTTTGCAGGCTCCCAAACTATATCTCAAATAGGTGACTTGGGGAAAATCATCATAACTTTCTCTCTGAGCATCAGATTGAAATTTCGTAAAAAGTTACAGAAAGATGATGGACTTTAGTTTTCTGTGTATTGTTTCTAGGTTTGAAGGTCGAAATAATGACATGTGGAACTTTGTACAAGTTCGCTCTACTGAACTAGTCTATAATTAGGCCATCGTGGGATATTTGGAATAACTCTTTCTTGGAGAATTCAATCTTGATAAGAGTTGTGGGGTTTGAAAGAAGACTCAAAGGGCTATCATAGGACGAAATTTCAGACCTTGGAGATCCAAAATTATAGAGATACAACAGATTCAATATCGAGCTCCTACAAAGCGAAAAAAAGGCTTGTAGTCTTTTTAAAATTTTGCATAAGTTTGGTTTGAAAAAATAATTTGAGGTAAGTCAAAGGGCATAGTGAAGCATACTTATCATTAATTGATGCCCCGAAGAAAGAAAATGAAAACACCTAGTAAGCAACTTGAAAGCTCTACCATGACTCATGAAGAAGAGGAATAAATGCAACATGATATATCAAAATTACGAGACCAAGTGCAACAAATTTCACTCTCACAAAAAGTAACAAAAGCTAAGATGGATGGTTTAAAGAAAGGCGTGGAAGCTAAGATGAATGGCATGGAAGCTAAGATTGATGGCGTGGAATCTAAGATGGATGGTTTAGAAGTAAACATTGAAGATTTGAAGAAAGACATGGAAGGTTTGAAAGGAGGTTTGGCAAAGTTGCTTCAAGAAATGCTTCCTAATGGCAAAAAGGTAGTAGAGGAAACTCATGATGAGAACAAAAGAAACGTTAATCATGATTCCATAGAATCTAATGTTGGATTGAAGACCCACCATGTTCTAAAGATCGATATGAGGAAGTTTGATGGCAAGGATCCCGTAACATGGATACTACAGATGGAGCAATATTTCGATCTCCACAATGTGCAAAAAACACAAAAGGTACGCATTGCAACTTTATATTTAGAACCCAATTAGTTTGTATGGTATTGATGACTTTGTTCTCGTAAACAAATTGTCACCTGGTCAATTTTTATGGAGGAAATGATAGCACACTATGGGGATACAAAAAACAATACCTTCTTTAGCCAATTGATAAATCTCAAACAAAAGGGTCCAATGATGGAGCATATTGAGGAATTCCAAAAATTGAATATAACGGTAAAAGATATTCCAGAGGAGCATAGAATTGATGTGTTCATAGGGACTTTAAAGGATAACATCCAACATGAGGTTCGCTTTTGGGAACCTGATTCATTGGAGAAGGCGTTCAGGTTGGCAAGAAAAATTGAAAACAAAATTATGGCAACAAGGAAACCTACCACTCACAACTATAAAGATGGAAGTGTTGCTTCCTCTAGCCTTTCACAACTTACAAGGTTGACACCACAATAATTGGAAGAAAAAAGAGCAAAAGGGTTTTGTTATAGTTGTGATAGCAAATATACTGAAGGTCATAAGTGTGCTGAGAAGAAATTATTCTACTTAGATTCTGAAGAGGAGGAAGAAAATTAACAAGAAATGTCAAAAGAAGAGGATGTACACCAGTAACCAACCCTAGAGAAAGAAATGAATTTGACCATATCTTGTAATGCATTGGCATGAATTACCACTCAAATTCTCAAGATAGAAGGACATATCAAGAAGAAAAAAGGTAATAGTGTTGATTGATTCGGGTAGTAACAATAATTTTATTCATTGTAAGATAGCCAAGGAATTGAATTGCTTCCTATATCCAGCACCAGAGTGTCAAGTGATGGTTGCAAATGGAGGAACCATAAATTTATCTGGAAAGTGCCATAATATCAAGCTATCCATGGCAGAATATGTAATGAATAGTTCAATGCTTTCCATTCCAATGGGTGGTACTAATGTTGTACTAGGAGTCCAATGGCTACAATCTTTGGGTACGAAAACTTTTAATTTTCAAGAATTTTTCTTGATTTTTTTTGGGGAAGGAAAGGAAGTTGAATTAAGGGGTATTGCAGGGAAACCAGGAAATATAATCAACTCTAACAGCGCGACAAAGATTCCAAGGAAAGAACAATGGGGCGTAATTGCACAATTATGTTCACTAGAGGTTCCCACATCAAAATCATCTATTTCTCCAGATCTCTAAAAAGTTTTGGACAATCATTCCAAGGTATTTGAGACTCCCAAAGGCCTCCCACTTATTCGTGATCATGATTATGCTATTCATTTGATTCCCGGAAGTGTTCCCCCAAACATCAGGCCTTACAAATATCCGTATGCCCAAAAGAGTGTAATTGAACATATGGTTGCATAAATGCTAGAGGTTGGTATAATTCAACCTAGTCAAAGTTCTTTCTCTGTTCCAGTGGTATTGGTACACACGAAGGATGGATCATGGCGCATGTGTCCGGATTATAGGGAGCTCAACAAGCTTACTATTAAAGATAAATTTCCCATTTGTGCCATTGATGAATTATTGGATGAATTACATGGAGCAATTTACTTCACCAAGTTGGATCTTCGTTCAAGATATCATCAAATCAGAATGAACACTGAAGACATTCCAAAAACAACATTTAGAACTCATGAGGGTCATTATGAATTTTTTGTCATGCCTTTTGGCCTTACCCATGCACTTTCTACATTTCAAGGTTTGATGAATTCCATTTTCAAACTTTTAGAAAATTTGTGTTAGTATTTTTTGATGATATACTAATTTACAACAAGTCTTGGAAGGATCATGTTCAACATGTTGACAGGGTGCTCAAACTATTGGAGGAGAAACAATTATATGCAAAAAGCTCCAAATGTTTCTTTGGAGTACAAGAGGTGGAATATTTGTGTCATATTGTATCTCATGCAGGTGTTAAGGTGGACCCTAGCAAAATTAAAGCCATTAAGGAATAAAAAATTCCCACATCCATAAAGCATCTGCGAGGATTTCTCGGGTTGACAGGGTATTATCGCAAGTTTGTTAAGAATTATGGGAGAATAACAACACCTCTAGCAACGTTACTAAAGAAAGATACATTTTCTTGGACTCTGGAAGCAGCGAAGGCCTTTGAACATCTTACAGAGGCAATGTGCCAAACACCGGTCTTAGCTACGCCAGACTTCACAAAAACCTTTATTGTGGAATGTGATGCCTTAAGAAATGGAATTGGTGCTCTTTTAATGCAAGAAGAAAGACTCATTGCTTTCGAAAGTCGTCCAATCAAAGGAAAGTATTTACATAGCTATTTATGAGAAGGAAATGTTGGAAATACTACATGCGCTTAAGAAATGACGACCTTACCTAATGGGAAGACACTTCAAGGTAAAAACGAATCATGATAGTCTTAAATACTTTTTAGAACAAATATTATATTCAGAAGAACAACAAAAATGGGTCACAAAGATGTTGTGTTATGACTTTGAAATCATTTACAAAAAAGGGAAACAAATTGTTGTTGCAAATGCACTCTCAAGAAAGGATGAGGATGTGGAAGCATTGTTTTGTGCCATTTCTATTATCCAACCAGATTGGATAAACAAAGCAAGGGATAAATTGAAGAATGACGAAGAAGTGTGGGCACTCATTCAAAAGTTGCAGCAAGATCCTAGTACATCTGATACATTTAGCTGGAAAAATGATTCGTTATGGTACAAAGATCGCTTATACCTTTGTAAGAATTCCCACCTCAAACAAAAAATTCTTTTGGAGTTGAACACCTCTCCCTTAGGAGGGCACTCATGATTTTTAAAAACTTACCATAGAGTTAAGAAAGATTTTTTTTGGGATGGCCTTAAATCTGATATTCAAAAGTTTGTGGCAGAATGTTTGGTTTGCCAACAAAATAAAGTTGAGACAATTAAGACCCCAGGTCTGTTACAACCTTTATCCATTCCAAGTCAACGTTGGAAGGAGGTTTCAATGCATTTTATCACAGGTTTACCCAAGTTCAAAGGAAAGAGTGTCATCATAATGGTAGTTGATAGACTTACCAAGTATGCACATTTTTGTGCATTATCTCATCCATTTAAAGCCAGTACAGTTGCTATTGCATTTATGGAAACAATTCAAAAGCTACATGGAAACCCAAAGATTATTGTAAGCGACAGAGATTCTATTTTCACTGGAAATTTTTGGATAGAATTATTTTCTTGTCTGGGTACTCAGTTAGCTCATAGCTCATCTTATCATCCTCAATCTGATGGGCAAACTGAGATAGTGAACAAATGTTTGGAAGGACATCTTTTTTCGATTTTTATCTGATAAACAAACACAATGGGTCAAGTGGTTGCCTCTGACTGAATGATGGTATAACACTTTCTTCCACATTGCAGCGAAACTGACCCCATTTATGGCACTTTATGGATATTATCCACCGTCCATCACATCATCTTTAAAAGAAAACTCTAAGGCTCAAGCAGTGGAAGATCACATCGAGCATCAACAAGAAGTTCTCAAACTCTTAAAGGATAAACTCATTTTGGCGCAGAATATAATGAAACAAAACGCAGATCAACATCTCAGCGAAAGAAGTTTTGATGTAGGTCACTGGGTATTTCTACGACTACAACCATACAAACAAATGTCCCTCAAGCAAGCTAAGAAGAATAATAAATTATCACTAAAGTATTATGGTCCGTACAAGGTGTTACAAAAGGTTGGTACTATGGCATACAAATTGGAGCTTCCTGCATCTTCCCGAGTGCATCCAGTTTTCCATGTTTCATGCTTAAAGAAAGTTATAGGTGACAAGATCCCAATTCAAACAATATTGCCAAAATTTGACGAGGAATGGAAAATCATATTGGAACCTGAAGTAGTCACAGAAACAAGAAATTGACAGCGACAAAATTGATCAATTTCAGAGTATCTCATCAAGTGGAAGAACTTATCCAATGAAGATTCCACATGGGAGGATGATAATTTTATACAGAAGCATCCAAAACTATTCAAGCGTTGAGGACAACACTTTTTGAAAGAGAGGAGCATGTTAGGTCCCTATACTACTAGTGTAACCCCTTATTGTTATTAGTGCAACCCCCTTATTGTATTATCGTGCCCATATAGTCCCCATGTTGTTATTATTGTGCCCCATAGAAGCCCACTATAGTTATTGTTGTGCCCCTACAATATTATTGTTATGTAGACTTTGATTGTATTGGGACCCCTTAGACTCCTATATATAGAAAGGAGGCCTTGTCATTTGTATCATTCAAAAATTGTTCATTTGTGTAATGTAAAGGAGGTTGCCTCCTCGAAGAGGCTGATTTTGAAGTCGTTGATCTATCTTGTCTTCTATTTTGTGAGTTGGTTGCATAACACAATATAAGATTTAGAACTGAAGCATGATCTAACAAGGTTTAAAAGAATGTTCAATGAATTAATTCACAAGGAGCAAACAGCTCAATGATAATACAAAGATATTTACAATAATAGAAACATCAGGTTTCTATGTAGAATATAGAACAAACAGTTTCATCTAAGAAACTGCTAAAAGAATAAAAATAGAAACAGCTAAAAGACTGAGCATTACTAAATAGAAATATATTCTAATACCCTCCCTTAATGCTCAATCTATTTACAACACCAATAGACCCGCGAAATTTTACAAATTTATCAGGACCAAGAGGCTTGGTGAAAATATCGGCGGGCTGCTCTGTTGTGGGAACATAGTGCAATTGAACTGTGCCGTCTTCAACCAGCTGTCGAATGTAGTGGCAGTGAGTTTCCACATGCTTTGTTCGTTCATGAAAGACTGGATTCTTGGCAAGTTTGAGCACTCCCTGATTATCACAAAACAAAGAAGTAGGCCTTGTCTGAAAAACATGCATATCTGCAAGCATACTACGAAGCCAAACTGCCTCACAGGCTGCCTTAACTGCTCCCTGATACTCTGCTTCTGTTGAAGAGAGAGCCACTACCTGTTGCTTCTTACTAGTCCAAGTAACAGCTCCAGACCCTAGACTAAACACATACCCAGCTGTAGATTTACGGTCATCAACCGAACCGGCCCAGTCAGAGTCAGTGTAGCCACTGAGAATAGGATTGGAGCTGCGAGTATATAAGAGGCCATAATCAGAAGTACCATGCACATATCGTAGCACCCGCTTTGCTGCTATCCAATGATCAGCTTTAGGAGCTGACATAAAGTGAGAAATGTAGCTTACTGCAAAACTGATGTCAGGTCTGGTAGCAGTAAGATAGATGAGACTGCCCACTAATTGCCTGAATAAAGTTTCATCCACAAGAGGAGAGGATGACTGGGCTGAAAGTTTGAGCCCTGGTTCCATAGGAGTTGTGGCCGGTTTGCAATCCTGCATTCTGAACCTTTCCACAAGATTTTTGGCATACTTGGACTGAGAAAGAAAGATCTGATTTTCAGTCTGCCATACTTCAACCCCCAGACAGTAATGAAGAAGTCCCAAGTCTGTCATCTCAAACGTTCTGCATAGATCTTGTTTGATCCCATGGATCAAATGTGCAGAGCTGCCAGTAATGATAAGATCATCCACATAGACGACTACAAATAAGATATCATCACCAGTATGCTTGATATACAGGTTTGCATCAGATGGACTACGCTGAAAACCTTGATCTGTCAGGTACTGATCAATTTTCATGTACCAAGCCCGAGGAGCTTGTTTCAATCCATAGATTGCTTTAACTAACCGACACACTTTCTGTTCTTGACCAGCAACCTTGAATCTTGGAGGCTGCGTCATGTAGACTTCTTCTTGGAGGTCACCATTTAGGAAAGCACTTTTTACATCCATCTGATGAACTTTCCAATTGAACTGAGCTGCTAGGGCAAGAACAAGCCTTATGGTACTCATCTTGGCTGTAGGAGCAAAAGTCTCCTCATAGTCGATGCCTTCCTTCTGTGAGAATCCTCGAGCCACAAGCCGAGCTTTATATTTGTCTAAGGTTCCATCAGCTTTGTATTTTACTTTATACACCCATTTGCAGCCTATGGGTGTTTTGTCTGCAGGAAGATCAGAAAGTGTCCATGTGTGATTCTTCTGAAGACTCTGAAATTCTGCTTCCATAGCCTGTTCCCACTCAGATGTACCCTTAGCCTCTGAATATGTTTGAGGCTCAAAAGTACTGTGAAGGTTAGCCATAAGAGCAAAATTGACTGTAGACTGTTGTCTGTTCTTATGCCTAGAAGTTCTACCTTCAAGGAGCTCGTCATCCCGGAGATCACCTATGGTTTTAGCCCACCATTTGGGCCGAAGAGAAGAAGAACCAATATCAGGATTAGAGGAACCAATATCAGGAGGAAGAGAAGCAGGCTCAAGAGCAATAGGAACAGCAAGAGGAGGATTAGCTTCTGGAGGAAGCTCAGATAGAGTAGTATCAAACCCTGATACTACATCATCCCTCCCATCAGATGGACTGACTGGAAGAAGAACACTGTGAGGCGGATCCTCAGAGAGCTGCTCAGAGGAAGAAGACTGAAAGAATCCTCTGTCTTCATCAAATACTACATCTCGACTGAAGCTAAGTCGACCAGTGGCTATATCTATCAGCCTATAGGCCTTGTGATGATCACTGTAACCTGTCATCATGAGTTTCTGACTTTTGGAATCCAACTTAGATCGCTTAGCAGATGGAATCCAAACATATGCAACTGAGCCAAAAACTTTGAGATGACTGATCTTAGGCTTACGACTAGACCACACTTCTTCAGGAGTCTTCCCTTTAACAGCCTGAGTAGGGGATCTGTTAAGAAGGTAAACAGCAGTAAATACTGCTTCAGCCCAGAATTTGTTTGGAACACTCCGGTGTTGTAACATGGAACGAGCCATTTCAACAACCGTGCGGTTGCGACGCTCGACAACACTGTTCTGCTGGGGAGTGTAAGGTGTGGTTAATTGACGTTTGATGCCATGAATATCACAGAAGTTGGCAAAAGCTGAGGAACAAAATTCCCCCCCATTGTCGGTCCTAAGGGTCATGATATTACAACCAGATTCGTTTTCAACTAAAGTTTTAAACTTCTGAAAGGTATTAAGAGCATCAGATTTATTTTTTAAAAAATACACCCACATCTTTCTACTGAAGTCATCTACAATAAGTAAAAAGTATTTGCAGGCAGTGATAGAAGCTGTATTCATAGGACCACAAATATCAGCATGAAGTAACTGAAGTACCTGGGATGCGCGCCAAGATTCTCCATTTTTGAATGACGACCGATGTTGCTTTCCCGCTTGACAGGCGCTGCATACCCCCAACTGCTGAGTCTGAATATCAGGTAATCCTGACACAAGTCCCTCCCGAGAGAGCTGAGAGAGATACTGCATATTGAGATGCCCATATCGCTGATGCCATAGAGTACTGATGGGAGAGACACGAGCTGCTAGAGCCACTTCTGGAAAGTCACCGGTGTCAAGTAGCCTGTATAGACCATGGTCCTCTAGGCCAGTAGCAACTGTCAGACTGGTCTCCCTGTCAATGATGGAACACTTGTGTGCACTGAACACAACATCGAGCTGAGGAGAATTCCTCATAATCTGACTGACAGAGAGCAGATTAATCTCCATACCAGGAACATAGTATACATTTAGAAATATGAGCGTGCGTCCACCAGACTGAATTTGAACTGTACCCCTGCCAGCAACAGTGTACTTTTCACCTCCACCAAATACTACTGAATCACTGAAAGGTGAGAAGTCAATAAACCAGTCACGCCTGTGAGAGAAGTGGCGTGATGCACCAGAATCAATGTACCATGCAGAGGAAGGAACATGTTCTGAAGACCTTTTAGCCATAAAGGCGTAAAAGGCAGAATCTGTCTGCTCGGAATGTTCTGCAACATTCGCTGTCTGATGTGGCCCTCCCTGTTTCTTTTGTTCAGAAGCAATCCTCTGCCGGCAATCTTTCTTCATGTGACCGAACTTGTGACAGTAATTACACTGTACACTTTTCTTCCTGGCAGGATCAAAAGACTGAGATGAGCCTTTCTGCTGAAAAGACTGAGAGGACTGATATTTTGCAGCAAATGCATTTTCCGAGGGCACTAATGAAGTACCACTACCAAACTGCTGTTTCCACCTATCTTGCTGCAGAAGTTTGGTACATAAATCTGGAAACTTCAGATCAACATTTGTGGTTGTAATGTTGAGTGTTTCGATGAAGTGTGCATAAGATTTCGGTAGACTTTTCAGAGTAATGACTACCATATCTTCTTCCTCCATAGTCCGACCAATAGCTTCGAGCTGATCTCGAATGTCTTTAATTTTGTTGAGATGTTCTTGTAAAGACATATGTTCATCCATCATGATGGAGAACAACTGATTTTTGAGAAAAAAAGCTCTGCTTTTATCAGATGTCTCATGCAATTCTTTCAACTGTTGCCAAATTTCAGCAGCTGTCTTGCCAGAAGGGATCTGTGGTAACTGATCATCAGCGACAGAGAGCTTGAGAAGCATAATAGCCTCTCGATTTCGATCATCAAATTTATCTTGATCGGTCCCGGCTGTACCTGGACGAAGCTCTTTGCCCAAAATGAGTTGATCAAGACGCCTGTACTAAAAAATGGTCAACATTCTTTGTTTCCAAATGTTATAGTTGCTGCCATTAAAGCGTTGATTTCCTTCTAACATCAGATTGGTAAGTGTGGCCATTTTCACAAAGAGAATACAAAAGTATGACACACAAGAACAATGTAGCTGACTGCTTATGCTGGTGAAAATTTAAAGAACAGACTTTCAGCTGTCTAAAACAATAGTAATACTGCTAATTCAGTTCTGAGAATACAGTTTTCCACAAGAGAATGCCGGTCTACCATAAGAGTATACTGATGCAATAAACAGATGTCACAGGTCTGAGTTTGTAATGAAGACTGTCAGGATCACAAGAAAAAACTTCTGCTGATTGGTAACACACTGCCGGCAACCAGAACCACAAATACAGCAAATACCAATGTTGAAAAATGGACCCACATGTGCTGTCTCAGTTTCACGCTTCTGCTGAATGGTAACCCACTGTCAGCAAACACCACGGATATATATATACGTCTCAGGTATCAAAATGGCCCACAGAAAAACGTCTCAGCTACCGGTCATATGATTTGAAAATAGACCACGTGAGTTATCAAAACTGCACGTTCCGTCTCAGCTATTTTATATACGAATATATAAAAGCCACAGGTGAATATAACCACGCGTATGACAGAGAATATATCACGCGTATGAGTTTTATAAACACGGGTTACGTAAATCCTCGGACTCACGTTCCGTCTCAGCTATTACAATGAACCACGGGTTTTATAACACGCGTATGACAGAGAATATATCACGCGTATGAGTTTTATAATCACGGGTTACGTAAATTCTTGGACTCACGTTCCGTCTCAGCTATTACAATGAACCACGGGTTTCAGATCCACGGGTTTGACTTATAAATCCACGGGTTTCAGATCCACGGGTTTGACTGTGACAATATAACGGCGTTTGCAAAATACACAGGTTACAATGAACCACAGGTTTCAGATCTAGAGCCACGGGTTTCAAATGAATATCACGGGATTCAAAATGTATATCCACAGATACATAATCCACAAGTTGACAGCGTTTAACAGCAGTTAAAAAAAAATTGACAGATGCTCGCAGATCGACTTTTCAAACCACAACTCCTATTTTCAAACAAACAAATGAGTTTTGAAAGGAGAACACCTGGATCACTAATGCTGAGAAATTCCACGGTGTGGTCGAGTAGCCGCCAGGTGAAGAGGAAGATAGCCGGATCCGCGATTCCAAGCAAAATTGACCAGCAAAAAAAATCCCGCTCCCATAAAAAACAGTCACCGCCACAAATTTATTTCTTTAATAAAATGATCATGCAAGAGAAGAATCCATTTCTGTATCGAGATGGACGACTGTAAGCTTTTATCACAGCGAGCAAAGCCGAGGCTAAGACTCAGTGAAGGCTGCCTGGCTTACAGAGGGCTCGACCTTAGAAAGGACTCAAGAGATTACGATGCAAAGAGAATTACTGTTTCAAGAAGAATCTCTTAACCTTGCTCTGATACCATAAAAGAATGTTCAATGAATTAATTCACAAGGAGCAAACAGCTCAATGATAATACAAAGATATTTACAATAATAGAAACATCAGGTTTCTATGTAGAATATAGAACAAACAGTTTCATCTAAGAAACTGCTAAAAGAATAAAAATAGAAACAACTAAAAGACTGAGCATTACTAAATAGAAATATATTCTAATAAGGTTGACTTGATGGATGGAAGAAGTCTTTGGTCTAGGTTATGAGGGTCTTGGTCATCTCAATTTTGTTTTGAATCTATTGAAGGAAGAATCCTTGGCTGGGTTTTCCCCTACCTAGGGGTTTTTCCTTGACTGTGTGCCTACATCTTGTGTCCTCTATTTATTGATTGGCATTAGTCTTGATGATAAGAACAAAATAAATTGAAAGAAGAAGAACTAATAATAAGACATCACAAGATAATGTCATACTAAGAGAAATCAATTCACTTGCCACCCTAATGGATTTCTCAACATGATTTCAGAGCTATGGTGGAAGAAGGTTGAATATCACCTTGTTGGCAAGAAGGAAAAACAACCTTGGAAGAAAAAGGTTACTCCCTGATCTATACAAAAAGGAGCGAAGACATAAAACTTATGTTTGAAGGACCGAATGGTTAATTAAGGAGCCCATGAAAAATCAAGTTGTCTGGAGAAGAAAGCGAAGGTGTAAGGCTCCTTTAAATAGTCTGAAATCATCATATTTTCTGTGCCACAAAACTTGTGAATATATCATCATCAATCATCAAAGAAGCAAGCTATACAATAATATATTGGGTGATATAAGATCCTCTGTTCAAAAAATATGAACCTCGACAATGATATAGAAAGCTAACCTTTATCATTCTATTTTTTTTTAGCTATGGTTCATGATCACTGAATGGTCGCTACATCCACGGAAATATCGGGGCAGATCCACCCGAAGGGATCTGCCCGTCGACCAATCTTAACAGGCCTAACCCCGAGGGCGTCGAGGAGATTTGACCCCGTGACCTCCCAACTGGGAAAGTACTTAGCAACGGGAACTCGACCAATTGAGCTATCCCTTGGGGCTAACCTTTATCATTCTATTATGATCTTCTTGAATAGAACTAATTTCTTTTTTAAGATTTGCCTTTATGGAATTTAGCTCCTCAACATGTTCCTTTTCTATGGTATCCACCATGTTCTAAAAGTTGATCCTTTGATTATATTAAGCAACTTCCATTGCCTATAACCTGTTTCCCATGGAAGTCTAATTTCTCTGGCGTGATCTGCTATTAATTTTGCTTGACTAGACTGCATGTCTTTGATCATCCGAGTTAATTCTTCAATAAGATGCTTATCATTTTCTTTTCTATTGTCAAAATGATTAATTTGGCTACTAGTTCCTGCCTTTCCACTATCGAGGACTCTTTGTGCTATGGCACAAGTGGATTCATCATGACAGTGATTAGAATATCTACAATATGGTGTTTCTTGATCACTAACATGGTGTAATTGATTCTCTTGTATCTTCTTTATGAGATTCTGCATATCAACAAATTGATTATTCCTCTTAACTTCCATACTTTTAACGATCTCTATTAATTTTTTTAACCTCGTTTTCCTCTTCTAGAGGGTCACGAGGATAACCTTGAGTGTTAGTGCAACAAAAAGGGATAGACAAGTTTTCCATGATGACTTGCTTAAGGGGAAAGGGAAGCTAATGGATGTCAGAGAGAGAGATCCTTATTCAAGAAAATCAAGAGATCCACAAGAAGCGAGCCTCTAGCGGAAAGTCTTGCAAAAAATGAAAGAAGCGGAGTCGCCACTTGAACATGAATCTGTCTCCAAAATCCAAAAGGCAAAAAAAAAAACGAAAAATTAGTTGGGGAAAAGTAGTTGGATATCGAGGAAGGCTTCATGTCTGAGAAAATGGATGCTTACTAGAATGTAATTTGTTTAACTGAGCTCTAAGAGCAGGGTTAAGCAAGCGACCAGGATTCTTTCTAATGTAAGCCTTTGTGAATGGATGAAACAGTGGAGTTGCCACCCAATAGGAAACTAAAGTGCAAATAGAGGAGTGAATAAGGGGATAAGGAGATTAGTGAGTGCGGTGACATGAAAATCAAAATGGATCAGAGGATTACAAAGATTAATGAGAATGTCGTCAACACCAAGGTCCAATAAATTGGTCCCCGACAACGACGCCAAAAAATTTCGTGGCATTGGCGGGACAAATGAATGAAAGATGAAAAGATCACAAGATGATAGAATGTCATAAACCCCGGTAACGAGCAAACTCGCCCCTGATAATGATGCCAAAAAATGTTGTCGCCCGGATTGTACAGACACTGTGACAACGCTTAGGACAGGGGTTGTCACTCTCATCCCTGCCCACTCCGTTGTAGCTGTCTCCCAACAACAGGCTATGGGGGGTAGTTCTGATATGAGATGAAGGAAAACAAGTTGGAAACCAACTTGTTTGGGGAGACACGAATGAGTGGCCTAGCCAATTGGTTGAAATTAAGCAAGATTATTGATTAGATTAGATTTTCTATTATGAGACCAGTGCCTTAATGGAGTCACAAATTTTTGCTTTTTATAAATTGGAACAAAATCACTGGATGGACACCCGCTGCTTGAATGATTGACTAACCTATATGATATGCAAATCCTAGAACCTATGTGAGATGCAAATGATCTTGGTACATTTTAGTTAAATGACTAGTCTAAGTGTAACCTTCTTTTAACTATTTTGAAGCTGGGCTCCAAGGTAGGTTGTGGGAAGGAGGCTAACAGGAAGTAGGCTTGGGCCTGATTAACGATACCTTCTGTTAGGCTTCTATCACCTGATGTCTCTGTCGCTGTAGAGACTGTGGCTTTGATGATTGCAAGGCCTCCGTGTTAACCACCGAAGAGTTGCCGAGGCTCCTCAAGCTTGATAATAAGGGTTGTCCCATGTCTCTATCAACCTAGCTTATGCTAGGAGGTAAATTATTAATGCAAATCTAGATCTAGTATGCTTATGCAAGAGATGGTGAGTGAGATTTATCTTGAGTTAAGATTTTCTTAAGTTGTTTAAGTACTTAATTTTTTTTTTAAGAGTACTTAACAATAGTGAATTGCAATCTTAGACAAGATAAAATGATTAGAGATACAAGTGTAAACTTCAACAATATTCCACAAGATACCAAGTAACCCAAGATGCCAAGTGCTTAAAATAGTCAATCAAGATGCTGATCACATATTTATGACAATTTATACCAACAATACTTATTTAGAAAATTCAGACCTTATCAATGTTATAACAACAATGCATAAACCACTTCAAATGATGAAACTTGCCCAACACAAAACACTGAAATTCTAATGACCAACAAATGTAATTCAATTTGTTTAGTTCACTTTAAGATGATGTATTCAGTAAAATTTCAGATTTGATTTCTTGATTTGCAACAGTAAATAAAGATAGATCAGCAAGATAAAACTACCAAAAATAGATGGCCAATATGCCCAAAAATAGCAAAATGCACTAGAACTTGAAAGTTTCAATTTTAGGGTTTTTAGAGAGTTTGACTCAACAATTTTCAGAACTGATATGTTTATTATAGCAGTGAGTTAAACACAGATCAACAAACCAATCAAGCTAAAAATAGATGCCCAATATTTCCAAAAATAGAAAAAATTTCTGGAAATTGAAAATTTTAGTTTTTGGCCCTTATTAAGTATTTGATTTAGAAATTTTAGATCTGTAGAAAATTTTAGTTATGCAGAAAAATCCAACAAGCTTAAATGTTAGATCTAGGCCAAAACTCAAATACCCAAGAGGCTAAAATTTGTGAAAAGGAAGATTTTGCAATTTTAGATGATTTTGACCATTTAGTTTGTGATTTTAAGGTGTAATTATTAGTAATTTTCTTGCTGTAATAAAACTGCATAAAACAAGGGTTTAGGGGTCAAACCCTAGGCCCAAGGCCTTGAAGATCCCACCATTGAAAATCATTGAAATTTTGGGGTCACTTTTCCGTTTGAAAAATAAGAACTTTGAGCCCTTAATCCTGCAAAATCACCAAGTATTTAGACTTAAAACTTCAGTTTAGGGTTTCAGGTCAATTAGGGCAAAAAAGGCCAAGAAAATGGAGAACAAGGCTAAGGGAAGAGAATTTGTGAGGATAAATGGGCTAGGATGATAGATCGAGGTACAAGGATGAAGGATAAGGCCTCAAAGGGCCAACACTATGCCTAATGAGGCTAGCATTTGGGAAAAAGAGGGTATGGAGGTCTAGGGCATGGCTTAAATCAAGATGTTGAAGGGAGGGAGGCTGACGCTGAGGCCTAGGAAGGAAAATCTGACCTAGAAATCACGAAAAAGTTGAAACCCTTGCTCAAAAAATTTATGCTTTAGCTCCTTTCTTTTTATTTTTTATTTTTTTGTGGAAAACCTGCAAAAAATTCCAAGAGACTAGATCTTACCCTCAGGGGCCTAGATCTAACTCTTCTCCCACTTGGTTTCTCGATCTAACATGCAAAAATGAAAATAGAAACACCCAAACCCTAATATATACAAAAATAAAACTGAAACCCCAATCCAAATTAGAAAAATAATTTACAAATTAAAATTTACAAAATTATTTGCAAAATATACATGTGTTTTCAAATGGATTTTGAGAAAATAACTTTTATGATATTTTTTTCCTTGAAAGAATGGCTAAAACGCTTCAGAAAAATTAATGCTCGCTATAGCCCAAGCAAAAATTTAATCCACCATATAAAAACTAGAGATCCAAGCAAAGTAACCATTGCCCACAATCTGTGAACTTGGAGACCAAGGATTGAGTACTTGCACACACTATGTATTATCTCAAAATAACAATATAAAGCACCACATAGGAAGTCCGTAGTCAATACATACCATAGATCAATGACAAGAACACCTCGAGTTGCACCCCAAAGTCTTTTATTATAGTAGAAAAAATAGTTCCCAGCGGGACAATAGTTTACAAAATGCTTCACAACAATTCTAGCTAGAGATCAAGATGACTAGAGACTCAGCTGACTCTCTAATTTATAGATGAAGCCTCCAAATGGAAAAATAACGGTTAGTTTCTTTGATCCTTGTCAAAATAATCTTGGCTATTGATAAACACTTCAAGATAATCATGAAAAAGTTGAAACCCTTGCTCAAAAAATTTATGCTTCAGCGCCTTTGATTTTTTTTTTTAAATTTTTTTGTGGGAAACCTGCGAAAAATTCCAAGAGACTACATCTTACCCTCAAGGGCCTAGATCTAACTCTTCTCCCACTTGGTTTCTCGATCTAACCTGCAAAAATGAAAATAGAAACACCCAAACCTCAATATATACAAAAATAAAACTGAAACCCCAACCCAAATTAGAAAAATAATTTACAAATTAAAATTTACAAAATTATTTGCAAAATATACATGTGCTTTGAAATGGATTTTGAGAAAATAACTTTTATGATATTTTTTCCTTGAAAGAATCGCTAAAACGCTTTAGAAAAATTAATGCTCACTATAGCCCAAGTGAAGATTTAGTCCACCATATAAAAGCTAGAGATCCAAGCAAAGTAACCATTGCCCACAGTGTGTGAACTTGGAGACCAAGGATTGAATACCTGCACGCACTATGTATTATCTCAAAATAACAATATAAAGCACCATAGAGGAAGTCCGTAGTCAATACATACCATAGATCAGTGACAAGAACACCTCGAGTTGCAACCCAAAGTCTTTTATTATAGTAGAAAAAATAGTTCCCAGCGGGACAATAGTTTACAAAATGCTTCACAACAATTCTAGCTAGAGATCAAGATGACTAGAGACTCAACTGACTCTAATTTATAGATGAAGCCTCCAAATGGAAAAATAACAGTTAGTTTCTTTGATCCTTGTCAAAATAATCTTGGTTGTTGATAAACACTTCAAGATCGTTTAATCTTGGTCCTTGATTTTTATTTTTATTTTTGAGGAATTTTCAAATTTATCATTTTAATTCCATTTTAATTATCCCAAAATTAATTATCTTGAGCTAATTTCCTAAAAAATTTGACTTTGATTTAACCACCAAGCTCCAAGGGTCCAAATCTTCTTGAAATACACAATATTCCCTTAGTGGAAGACCTTTAAAAATTGACTCTTTTAAGACCCACGAATTTTTCCATTTGGAGAATTTATTTTCCTAGGACGTTTTAATTTGATTCTAATTAATTAATTTTTTGGTTTAGAATTTAATTTAATTTTGCCAAAAAAATTAATTAATTTACACGTGAGGGGATTAATTATTTTTCCAACCCTCTAATACATATGATCTTTCATTTACAAGACTCAAAGAGGGAATACACATTCATCTTAGACTCTCAAGTCACATTGACATAACCCATCCGCGACTCAATATGATATAATAAACCAAGTGATTTGTAATAAAATAATTAAGCCAATTAGCATACATTATTCCCAACCCATTTTTACATCAGACTCAACTAAAACACTAGGACTCACCAATTAATCCGACAATAAATTTCACCCTAGCTTTGGGGATTTAAGCTGGAGGGGAAACTTTTTTTGAATTAGCCGTGTTGAAAAACACAGGTAATCAATGAGGTTAAAAAACCTCCTAGGATGGAATTTGTCATCAAATTATAGGCTTACCTATGTTGTTACATAGACTCAAAGTTTTACCAAGATCATTTACAATATATAACTTGCAGAATGGGATGACCATGACACATGGACTGCTGATATGTGATCCGATCTTTGTTGAAAAAGTTGGTACTTCCGCTTCCCGGAACTTTGACAATTTGAATGCAACAAGTAGCATGGTTGAAATTCATATGATTACTTTGCTTAGTAGAGATCATCTAGGATAAAATGTTAGACCATTTTGTATAATATTCATCTAGATACTATCTAACATCAAGTTAGAGGTTGTCATCTTGCTTATGATTCAAGAAGGACCTTCATCTTGGAAAGTCCTTGGGAAAAGCATCATGACAGGAATAGTATGTATTCTATGTAATGTGGAAAAATGCTAGTAAAAAGGGATGAAGGATTGCAACTAGTCAGGTTACAAACTTCTTGTGAAATATATGGTTAGCTAGATGATTGGACGAAAGCATGGATAAGATTAATGCGTATGAGAATCTTGTGTAATAAGATTGGTTAGAATGATATGCTTAAGTGTTTATGATGCTGGAATAGGATTTGACTTACTATGTATAAAGAAATTAGGACTTTCTCTATAATAGAATATGCATATGATAAGATTAACATCTAGTATAATCTCCAGAAGAAAAGTTGTAACTTGGTAATCAAGTTCGATCTTTGGGCACTTTGATGCAAGAAGGAAAGTTCGAGTGGAGATGGTTAATGAGGATGTCGAGGATCTAGTATTATTTTGCTACCCGGTAGAATGGTGTAGGAATACATGATGACAATTGAGGCAAAGTCAATTGCATGGATGAAAAGTATCGAGGGAATCTCAATATTTGGCACCTTGCAACTATGAATTCAAGATGCTTTCATCTTGGAAGGTAGCAGTGTGAGAAGATAACTTGAAGGTCAAGGAAGATCACTTTCATGAGGAAGCCACGATCAGATAGAAGTTTGGGAAGGCTCAATACAATGCCTTCATGTCAAAGATGGAAAGTGATGAGCAAGAAAGATGACCTGGATCTTGTCACAAGAACGAAGAGTGGAGATGGTTCCATGATACCTCGAAAAGAAGTAGGCTCGGTACAAGAGATGCGAAGGAAAAAGGGAGCCATGTAGCTATGGAAAATTGGTAGCTGATACTTTGATGAAGACAAGCTATAAGGCTTGTGGTGTTGGCTTCCATTATTGGAAGGAAGTCTGAAATCTCCTCTGGTTTTGAGAGGGAGCAAAAAGGAGTCTCCTTGAATAAGGAGCAAGGATCTATTCTCAAGATTAAGGGAGAATAGGGATGTCCTCTCAGTTTGAGAGGGAGTGATATTTGATATCACATGTGCATTCTTCTCTTCAAGTGATGAAGAGAGAATGACGAAGGATTGGATAAGCATCTGTGGTTTCCTTGAGGATAGACCATCCAAGAAAGGAAAGGGGATCGATACTCCTTGAGGATTTGAATCCAAGAGAGGTAGTAGTCCCGAGGACCGACACTCTTTGAGGATGGGACAGGAATCCAAGAGAAGAGTGGTCAAAGAGGACCGATATTCTTTGAGGACTCAGATATGGAGATCCAAGATAAGAAAATTCCTAAAAGGACATACCTTGTGGACATCCTTATGGGGCATGTACCTTAGAGAGGTAGTGTAGTATCACACATAAAGCCTCCCAGCATAATGCTCTTGAATTAAAGAGAGCTTGTCCAATTAGGCCTTAGGAACAATGTTGGTCATAATGATGATGCTTACAATATGGTTTATTAATCCGACTCTACTTGAGAACTCTTCAGTTTGAGATATGATGTTGTATTGGTTGTACAATTATGAATACCTCCCTAATTAAGAGGGAGTGTTGAGAAATGTAACTAGTTTCGGTCTTCATAATTGTTGTACTCATTTCAATATATATCATATGTAACAACAAGAAAAAGAAAAGAAAAATATTATTATCAAAGCATGGGTTTCATGCTCATTTTTGATGGTCTTTTAGTTAAAAGCATGTTCTTCGTGCTTCTAGGGTTTATTAAGTCTTAGGATTTATTGTCATGAGTGAAAGGAGTCACCATCATGTTTATTAGACCCTTCTGGGCAATTTGTAATTGTAAAAATAATTATTTTTGAGTTTGGAAAGTCTCAGAATCTCCAAGAGTACAAGTCGGCCCTGGGATCCCCTTAAGTCAGCCTAAAGGAGGGAATTCGACACCTTGAGGAGGCTAGAAAAGGAAGCAACTCGACCTCATTTGGATACACTCACTCAAAAGTTCGATCTGTAGCTAGGAAAAGGAGAGCGAAGTTCTAGAAGACGCTGGGAGGCCGAAATATCTTGTCTTTGGGCTCTATCTCTCTCACATGTGTGAAGAAGCTAGGGTTTCTGCAGCTAGAAAGACGCCGAAGTTGCAAGTCCAAATTGTTGGGGAGCGCAGTTGTTGCTGGGGAGCAAAATTGCAGGAACAAAATGTTGGATAGATTGAAATCCTTATCTTGACCTTGTTGACCTTAGGAGGAGTTGTTTTTTTCCAGAAAGGTCTCAAAAGGAAGATAGATTAAGGTCTCTACAATAGTTGCTGGGACGAAGTTGCTAGGTCAAGTAGTTGGGCAGTTGCTAGCAGGTCGAAGTTGCGAGGAAGCAGCAGTTTAAGGGAAGGTCTTGAGGAAGGGCTGGCTTGGTACTGGGAGAAGGACTTGGTCGAGAGATTGGCTCACTGCATCTCATTTGAAGCAGATTCTAAGAAGAGAAGAGTTTCTGGGTTTTCCCCTTAGGGGTTTTGCTTTGGCTAGGAGCCTATATCTGTGTCCTTTTTCGTTGTTACTGTTTCTTGATATTGTTTGATGAAAAAATCTAACTAAAGAACATAAAGAAGATAACTAAGTTTCACAAGCAAGTAGTGTGGAAAAAGTCCCGAAAAAATCGTGATTTATTCCTAAAATCACGATTTTTTGGGCTAAACGATTATATCGTGCAATTTTTTGGCGATTTTTTCATAAACGAAAAAATCGCAATATTATCGAATTAATCCCAATTTAATTGGGAGTCGATTGATAAAATGCCGGAAATCGTTCATTTCGGTTCATTTTAATTTTTCACTGTCTGTTTTGGCTTGTTCCGCGCTGTGGAGAATCGAGGGTTTCAAGTTTTCAGTTTGCATTTGCAATGTTGCCATTGCGTTAAGACTCAAGAGGAGCCCGCAAGCCTCAAGCTATGCTCAGACTTCAGTCTTCAGATTTCTACCCGTTACCTGTAGGCTGTTAAAACTTAAAAACATAAATGTTTCTTAACAGTTAAATGAAAATCTTTCAGGTTTCAGCGAATTGTTTGTAATAAATTTGTAATATCATTATTAAATGTTCATATATGTAATATGTATTATGTAATATCATTATGATTAATATATAATATATATTTAATATTACATATGGCTATGCGCATTGCGGGCAGCGGAAAGCCATTATCCAAAATTCCAAATTTGTTATATGTATTATGTATAACTGTTAACATACCAAATTCGTTATAAACTTATATGTATAATTTAAACACATCGTTCTATTATGCTCATAGGAGATTGTAATTTGTAAGTCCCTTAACACACTGTCCAAACAGAAACTGTTGGGTTTTTTAATAAGCCAGTTGCCAAACAATTACATGGTCTACGTCCAGACACTGCCTAGAATATGCAGGCCCCCTTCTATTTTGTGTTTTTGCTCTTTTATAGAACTTTTCTCAGTTCTGGGACTAGATCAAGTATGATCAAAGATATCTACCTTGACAAAATCAACCCATTGAGGGCCTTGTTTAATAAATCTATTATAGAGATATCACTATCCTTTTGACTTTAAATGTCCCTAATCAACTTTCCACTGCATAAGTAATTTGTCTCTTTCAAAGCACAGTCAACGTTGTCACTCAAGACATATCACTGAATAGTGAACACTGCATAAATTGACTACGTCAACAATGGAAAATTAGTGGAAGGCCCAAAACAATATAGCTGTTAACATATAATAATAAATATATATGGCTTAAGTGTTCACTGTTCGGTGGGTCTAAAAATTAAAAAAAATAAAAATAAAAATTACTGTAAATTTGTAATTTAAATTTTAAATTTACTAATTTGTTTCTAAATTCTGAGTGCAATACAAATTATATTTTGCTGATTTGAAGGCTGAAGCAATTTAATTTGTTTCAATTTTTTTTGTGCCCAGGTTTAAACTTTAAATTCAAGCTCAAAGTTTAAAACAAAATGCCAAGGATTTTGGACGCTATGTGGGAGTTTGGTGAGCCTGATACTACACCCGAAACTTGGGGGGTCAATAGAATGTATTTGACTTGCAAGTTGTGTGGCAAGCATATGTCAGGAGGCATCAACAGATTAAAATTCCATTTGGGGCAAATTCCAGGGCAAAATGTTGAACTTTGCACAAATACAACTCCAGAAATCATCTGACGGGCCATTCAACCATTGATGGATAAAGAACACGGAAAAGACACCAGGGTAGCACTAAAAAACCAACTTGTAGGGGGCTCAAGAGTGGGGGGAATTGAGAGTGGCAGTGCTTCTTCAGCAGCATCACCTTCCTCACCCATGGGTACTCATCCTTCTATCTCATCTTTTTTTGTTCCTAGAACAACAGCTGGTTCACAACCTGGGATCAAATCATCAATGAAAAAAGGAAAAGGCAGAAGCTGACAGGTTGGTCAGTAAGTGTCTTCTATGGAGTGATGTTCCTTTCAACATTGCCAAGACAAACCCATTCTACCAACCTATGTTTGATGCTGTTGCTGTTGTTAGCCCGGGGTACAAAGTCCCCACCTTTGCAGAATTGAGAGGGTCTCTTCTTCAAGATGAAAAGACTAATTGAATTGCTAGATTGGCGGAGTTTAGGGCATCATGGGAACACACTAGATGCACAGTCATGTCAGATGGTTGGACTGACCAGAAGGGTAGGATCCTTCTTAACTTCTTGGTTAGTTGTCCCAAGGGGACAATGTTTATGAAATCTGTTGATGCATCTGCACATATTAAAGATGCACGTTTATTATGTGAGTTGTTGGACATCTTCATTCAGGAAGTAGGCCCAAGCAATATTGTCCAAGTCATAACGGACAACGCTGCAAATTATGTTGCAGCTGGCAAGATGCTTATGGAGAGGCATCCTAACTTGTTTTGGACACCTTGTGCTGCTCATTGCATTGACTTGATGTTGGAGGATATAGGTAAGATTCCTACTGTGAGGAATATTGTTGAATCATCCAAGAGCATAACAAAATTTATATATAATCATGCAACTGTGCTTAGCTTGATGAGAAGATCACCAACAACAAAGAGTTGGTGCGTCCTGCCATTACACGATTTGCCACTACTTTCATATCTCTTCAGTCTCTGTTGAATTCTATGTGGGATGTGAAGAGCTTGTTTCTCTCAGCGGATTGACGTTCTTTATCTATTAGCTGCAAACCAGAGGGAGAGGGCATATGCAGACTAGTTTCATATGATCAGAGCTTTTGGGCAGGGGTAGAGGAGGTGTGTGCCGTTTCAGAACCTTTGGTAAGAGTTCTTCCGTTGGTTGATGGAGACAAGCCCGCAATGGGCCACTTGTATGAGGCCATGGATAGGGCCAAAGAAGCCATTCGTGCTTATTATGCAGATAAGGGAGATGAGGGGTTAGAGAAACAACAGGTCATATGGAGAGCGATTGATCAGCGATGGAACAATACCCTCCATCGCCCCATTCATGCTGCAGGTATCTACCTCAACCTTGCATTTTCTTACGCTTGTGGTTTCAAATTTGATGCCGAGGTGATGGATGGATTCTTCACTTGTGTTGAGAGGATGGTGTCATCTGAGCAAGAACGTGAGGAGATTTCTAAAGAAATGGAGGTCTATAGGATGGGAGGTGGCACATTTGGTTTTAACATGGCTATTAAGAATAGGATGACCAAAATGCCAAGTAAGCTTTAGTTTGTTTCAAACTTTCAAGTTTAGAATTTCAATGTTTTTTTTTATGTTTCTCATTTTTCTTTTAACTTGTAGATGCTTGGTGGACAAGCTATGGTGCCAGAGTACCCCATCTCCAAAAGCTTGCCATTCGAGTGCTCAGCCAAACATGCAGTTCCTCTGGGTGTGAGCGCAACTGGAGTGTATTTGACAAAATACACAACAAAAAGCGCAACAGGTAAAAAGATTTCAAATTAAATTTTTTGAATTCATTTGATTAATTTTAATATTTAAATTTTCTAAGTACTAATTTACAATCTATGACCCTAATACAGATTGGAGTCCCAACGCCTCAATGACATGGTCTACGTCTACTACAATCTTCGATTGTGGGTGAGACAACTTCAGAAACCTACTAATGTGGAAGCCATCTCATTGGACAATATTGATACCACCTCTTCATGGAGAGTCGAGACTAAGAGGCCGATCATGGACTTCATCCCGGATTGGTTAGGTGTGGATCTAAAGGATGTAGCAGTTGCAGGGGAGGGAGAGCCAGAGATAGAGAAGGAGCAACATCAAGGTCAGGATGCAATAGCAAAGCTGGATGAGGATGCTGAGGAGGAGGTGACACCATCTAAGATGGGCAGCAACAGTAGCATAGCACAGAGGCCACCTCATCCATCGGATTCTAGAGGACGATTGAGTCCATTTGATTTTGTATCCCCAGGGGCAGGGCCTTCTTCCTCTAGAGGAAAAGGCAAAGCCATTCCCTATTCCCGTAAAAGGGGAAGAGGATCTCAGTGACTGATTACTTGATGACTTTTAAATGACTCATGATATACATTTATTATATTTTTTTTTTGATATTTTGACTCTTGAGAGTTGAGACTCAGACAGGACTCAAAATTCAGGAGTTGATTCACTATTTTGATATGTAATGTAGCACTAGACTTGATATACATATTATATATAAGCTTTCTTTACATGTTTATGTGGAAATGCATTTATTTGATGTTGTGGATACTCTAGATGTTAAAAAAAATTAAATAAAATGAATAATTTTGTGTTTTTCAACTTCGCTGAGTTTTTCAACTTTTGGAACCTTGCCGAATTAATCCTGACTTCAACTTTTTCCACATTGCAAGCAAGTATCAAGGTTGAAGAAAATGAGTTATAATTGCTGCCACTTTACATTTTCTAACAGGTAGCAAGTATTAGGATAATGTTGGTACTCTAAGGATGAAAATCAAGTACTTACATGCTCAACAACATTTCCTAGCACCACTTTTTTATTTGTTACATAAAAATTAATTTAAAATTCCCATTGTGCGAACAATTTTTAATTATTAAAAAATCCTATTAAAACCTAATAGGATTTAATATACATTGACCCTAAACTTAGAAAACACACTAAGGCCTGGTTAATAATCACACTCTAGCTTTGGAGGATGTGAGTGAAAAAAAACTTAGTTAATTATTTTAACTAAAAAACGAGAATAGTTAATCAAGTAAAAAAAAACACTCTAGAGTGACGTTCTTACTTACCAAAGCAATAGTACATAAAACAATAGACACCAGATGTAGGCACATGCCAGGGCAAAACCCCCTCGAGGGGAAAACCTAGTCAAGATAATTCTTCCTTTCAATAGTATGTTTTGAGACTCTTCACCTAGATGAAGACCAAAACTTCCCTCCACACCAAGTCAGCCTCCAGAATTTCGAACTCTTCCCAGCAACTTTGACTATGCAACGACTTACATCGACTGGCAACTTCCGACAACAGTGAAACTTGGAAGACTTCAATCTCCCAATCTAGGACACGAAACAGAGAGAGAGAGACACCAAAATTTCTAGTTACCTTGTCTCCTTAGGCTTACCCAAACTCACACTCACTTCGGCTTCCCGATACAGACTTTCCCAACTACAAGAGAACTTCGCACTTCTGCCCAGCAACAAGAGATTTTCACACTTCTTACAAGCTACAAGTGAATTTGAACTTGATGAGAGAGTGATCTCCAAATGAATTTGATGTGCTTTCTTTTATAGGCTTTTTGTGGGGTTGAATAAGGTCCTTAGGTCGACTTGGTGTGGAGGTTACACAATTCATATTTGACTCAATACTTAACCTTTTTACATGATTCAAAATCCCAAGGAGGGTCTCTTTAAATGTACAATAACTCTATAGACTCGGAATAAATCCTAGAAGTCCACAACTGGGACATTGCCCTAAAATATGGTGACCTAAGCATGAAACCCATGCTTTAAGAAGTCACAATAATAATAATACAATTTCTTTTTTTTTTAATTCCTTTGACAAGTACATTACATAATGACTCAAGTATATTATTGAACACTGAACATAGTTACATTTTCCAACAGGGTCCACATAAAAGCAAGGAGATAGGTATAGGAGAGGGAGTGACTAGGGGACTCGACACATGATATCAAGTGGGGTTTTGAATGAATAGTTCAAGTTCGAATGAGTTAGGGGAGTGAGTGGGAAGATGCTTGATGTAAAATGTTCAATGACCCAGACTACACAAAATTATAAAATATGATTTGTATTGGACATTTTGGGGTTGAGGAGGAGGTGGAGAAAAAAAGAGTACTAATTTACTAGAGGAGTTATTTAATTTGTATGATTGCATTGAATTGGTTCTGTTAGCGCTTGAAATTTCACCTCAGGCTAAGAAAGGCAAACTTCAAGGCAACATCAAACCACTTAGCCTCGTAGCTAGCCCTACGGGGCAGGAGAGGGCTCTCTCCGGTTTATCTCGGTAAAGATCTTCAATGGGCGAGATAACCAATAGGGAAACACTGATTTTAGGCTAGTAAATTGATAAAAAATGGGTTTTTAATATAATGAAGGGGTTTTTTTGGCTGCATGGGCAAAGTAACAGCTTGAGCAGAGAAATGTAATCAAGAACACAGATTATCTCCTGAGGCAAGGTAGGCAAGAAATTTAACATCAAATTGAGATTAAATGGAATGGCAAGACTGCTGAGGAGCTGACAAGGGCATAGAAGATGAATCACATAACAAACTTACAAGTACAAAGAGAAACACACCATCAATACATGTAACCACAGGAATCCCAAAAAGGACTGCAAAACCCTGGTCTTTCTTCCTTTGCCAAAATTGCAGATATACAATGAGTAATACAATAGAGCTTTCTCCCTCAAGAGTCCAACCTCTCCAACCCCTGAAAATGACTAAGAAAATACATAATATAGGCAAGCTAACACCTTTCCTTGCCTCTAGGGGTCGAGCTCATCCTTCTAGGAGCTGTTTCAACCAATTCTAAACTGAGCACTAAAATCTAGGCAGTCAAAACAACTTGCCTCTATAAGCTAGGAAACCAATTCATTCATTAAATGTTTGCTATTTCATGAATGAATCTTCTAGAAGAGATAAATAAGTGTCAAAATATCATAAAATTACATCATTTACAACAAGGAGGATGAAAATCAACTCCAAAAAGTCAAATCCAGTCAAAACTGCGTTTTGCTGAGCTGTAGGTTGAATTCCTGTGCAAACTGCCTGATGGGTCGCGCGCCTTTGGAGGAACTTTTGAGGCACTTCCAGGTGTCCAAATGAGGCAAAAGTGGGCTTGTTGGAAAGGTCTGGATGTCTACTTTCCAACCCAAGTGGAATTTCTGAATTTGGTGGTCATTTGCCCCTCCAAAATTGCAATCTCCCAAGACTGCTTCCTGTGTGTCAAAAATGTGGCAGAAAGTCATTTTTTGCTTGTTTTTTGACTTTCTGGAGGCCCAAAACTTGGTGAGATTTCTTGGCAATGGCTGAGCAAGTGTAACTTTTCATGACAAATCCAGAAATGCTGAGTTTTACCAAAATGGAGTTGCCAAACGAAAGGGTCGCGCGCATTGGTGGAGAAAACCTGTGTTTGGCACAAAAAATTCACAATTGACAAAATTTTCTCAAATTTTCTTGAAATTTGGGCTGGGAGTCCCCAATCAAGTACCATGCTCAGTCAAAGAGGCTTTGGCCAAAATTTGGAGTGGATCAGGCTTTTTCCGTCGTTTTAGTGCCTTGGCCAACCTCCTTGGATCTGACGATTGTAATTTTGACATTTCTCTAAAACCATGACACCTGTGCAAAAAGTGAAGGAGGTTTTTCTTCTTTGGCATGTTATGGACAAAAACCTCTCTCAGTTTTCCAAAATTCATCTTTTATTGCTCTGGAACATCATTTGAGTGCGACTTGTCCCGATGTGTGAAACAAGGAATTTTGTCGAAATGGAGCGAAATGAAGGGGATAGGGGGCTTTTAAATTCTTGGGGAAATTTTTGGTAGTGGGGAGGGATGTTAGGAAGCAGGGGAAAGTGGAATCCCAGAAATTGAGTGAGGGGAAGGGGTCCAAAAGGGCAAAACACAGGCCAAACCTAGAAAATTGCCAGGTTGTAGCTAGAAACTAGGGTTTGTGCAAAAATGAGGAATTTGGGGGATCTCAGTGATGGGAAGCATTTGATAAAGTACTTTAAGGATAGGGGAAGGTGTATGAACATCAAGATACAAGTTTTGCCGATGATTTGACCGTCCAAGAGAAATTGGCTTCAAAATCCTAGGAGAGGGAAATGACCTTACCTAGGCGCAACTGAAGCATGAACAAGGTGTAAAATGACTCATTAGACACTGAGATGATAATGACAACCCTATGAATGATGATAGACTCAGCTGAATAGTGACATAGATTGACATTTGGGCAACTTTGAAAAGAGTGAGAGCAAACCCTAGACCTAATGCCTAGTGACCAAATTTTGCTTGAAGACTCACTGAAATGACAAAATTTGACCTTGACACTTCAGAATCACTTTGTAAGAGCACGTTTGATCACTGGAGGAAGGCTGGAAAGACTGACACTAACATTGGCTCCAATGGGGATGGTAGCTCCTTGGAGGTGCCAAGAACCGCAGACCTCTGGGAGAGCAGACCAGTGCCTTTCAATCATTGTGCAATGGAGTCATTATTTGACAAACAATACAAGACTTTGACTCATTTATTGACTGAAACCTGACTCAAGCCGACACAATTATGAAACCTACATGACTGAAAACTGACTCACAAATGACTCATGACTGACTTAACTAAAACAAAAACTTACAAAGCTTATTGAAGGGCAGCAGTCCATCAAGAGTTGAAATCTTGATGACAACCACCTGTGTTTCTTACAAGACAATATACCATCAAACTATATCAAAATGCCAATGCAACCAATCAAGCAGATGCCTTCTTGATTGATTCTCCTGATCAGATCTTTTGGTCAACAGTACAAACCTATCACTGGGCATCCAAAAACATAGTTGACCATGGCTGCAACAAAACACTGTAAAAAACACTTTCACTGCTGGTTGCAACAAACTTGCTAGAGGATCATAAAAAACATGAAGATTCGCCATTGCCACCTCCTGCTGAAAGATCAAGGTGTCCTTTGTTTCAATTTCTGATTTGCCTTCCTCATGTGCTTCGGTGAAAGTATGCTCATGGGCTTCAAAAAATTCTGAACAAGTAGGTGAGCAGATCTCCTCTTGAAATAACATTTCAAAACATGAGACATATGAGGAAGAATCTGAAATGGAATCCTGAATGGTCTGATCTTTTGTAGTTTGAATATATGGTAGGTTATCCTCATGTGATATGACAGCCAGATTCTCATTACATTCATCAAACATGAGAAAAGAAATTTCAGATGTTTCGTGAAACCCAACACTAACATTTCTATCAGCTACCATAGATTCATCCAGAGAAACCTTTTCACTTACTTGAACGAAGATCTTGTCTTGTTTTTCACAGAGGCAATGGACTACCTCCTCATGAAGATCTAGTGCTGGTGAGATGAGAGCATTTAGGTCTGCTACTTCATTTTCTTCATTTGAGGCAGCCGCGACAATACAACTCTCTTTTATGAGATCCGGAACAACATGTTTTGCCTCATCACAATTTATCTCCCGATCTGATTTATCATCATCACTTTCTGAGATTGGAACATTACTTTCCTGCGTTACCTGCATGCTGTTTTCTTCTATGGACAGATCTGAAACAACATTTGCTCTTTCCTCATTTTCAACCATATGGAAATCTTCAGCCTGCTGATCTTGACAAGTATCCTCTAAGATTTCTGTGTGCTGCTGAAACGGATTTTCATACAGAGCCTCCATGATCTCAACATCCATAAAATTATCATCTTCATAATATTTCTCAAGGCTTTCAATAAAACTATAAGCATGCTTGCAACAGTTTTGAACTAAATTTAATGATGGATAAGAGTCCTTATATCTTTCAATGAACATAGCATGAAAATCCTTTAAACAGTAAATACAAGCAGGCGGCAAACTTTCATACCAAGATTGGGCTTCACCTTCCAGAGTGGCCAGGAATATCTTCATCAAACAATCTTCAGGAAAATCCACCTTCAACTGGCGAATATGCATATGAAATCTAACTAGATGTAAAGCAGCATCCTTCTTACCATCATCATTAAATATAGGCAAATTCCTTGACCAATCTACCTTTGGAATTTTATTTGGAAAACCAGGGATGTGATCTCGGCTCAAGGGAGCGTATCTTCTTGCAATCCGATCCATCTTGAAAAGCTCAAGGCTACTGATCTCTCTGCAGTGAAGTCGCCATGAAGCACAGGTGGCTGGATTCTTCAGTGAAAAGAGTCGCCAGGTGAATGATTTCAGCCTTGTCAGTGTCTGATCGTTGTCCACTATCAACAATCAGATCTGAACTTGATACATGTACTGGGGTAAAATGCAAATGAAGTGCTGTATTCACAAGCTCACGGAGATGGACTGAAGCAGCGTTTATCTACTTCCGCTAATGCAAAGCAAAAGCGTTTCGAAGGCTACCTGGCATAACTTTAGGCTCCGTCTAAGACTTACGAAACAAACACATCAACCCACAAACAAGTTTGTTCTCCCCAGTATGGTCGCCAATATGTTAGCGCTTGAAATTTCACCTCAGGCTGAAAAAGGTAAACTCCAAGGCAACATCAATCCACTTAGCCTCGTAGCTAGCCCTACGGGGCAGGAGAGGGCTCTCTCTGGTCTATCTCGATAGGAATCTTCAACGGGCGAGATAACCAATGAGGAAACACTGATTTTAGGCTAGTAAACTGATAAAAAGGTTTGATTTGGGAAATTTTAGGATTTTGGTGGAAAGTTGGGGAAAGGCAATTTTGGGTGCGGGGATTGGACACAGTTTTTGCAGGGGGTTCTTTGGGGCAAGGTAGGAGACTGTACTGATGCCTTTGAATTAAGTGAATGGATAGGAATGACCGATGAGGGGCTAAAGAGAGCAAGAAACCTTCAAGGGTTCTCTTTAGACAGATGAAAACATAAATATTAAGCAAACTTAAAAGCAGAGCATGGCAATCATGAATTCTACTTTAACACTTCATTTGCCTAATTTGCAGAAGGAAAAGTGAGAAGATGAATCACATAACAAACTTACAAGTACAAAGAGAAACACACCATCAATACATGTAACCACAGGAATCCCAAAAAGGACTGCAAAACCCTGGTCTTTCTTCCTTTGCCAAAATTGCAGAGATACAATGAGTAATACAATAGAGCTTTCTCCCTCAAGAGTCCAACCTCTCCAACCCCTGAAAATGACTAAGAAAATACATAATATAGGCAAGCTAACACCTTTCCTTGCCTCTAGGGGTCGAGCTCATCCTTCTAGGAGCTGTTTCAACCAATTCTAAACTGAGCACTAAAATTTAGGCAGTCAAAACAACTTGCCTCTATAAGCTAGGAAACCAATTCATTCATTAAATGTTTGCTATTTCATGAATGAATCTTCTAGAAGAGATAAATAAGTGTCAAAATATCATAAAATTACATCATTTACAACAAGGAGGATGAAAATCAACTCCAAAAAGTCAAATTCAGTCAAAACTGTGTTTTGCTGAGCTGTAGGTTGAATTCCTGTGCAAACTGCCTGATGGGTCGCGCGCCTTTGGAGGAACTTTTGAGGCACTTCCAGGTGTCCAAATGAGGCAAAAGTGGGCTTGTTGGAAAGGTCTGGATGTCTACTTTCCAACCCAAGTGGAATTTCTGAATTTGGTGGTCATTTGCCCCTCCAAAATTGCAATTTCCCAAGACTGCTTCCTGTGTGTCAAAAATGTGGCAGAAAGTCATTTTTTGCTTGTTTTTTTGACTTTCTGGAGGCCCAAAACTTGGTGAGATTTCTTGGCAATGGCTGAGCAAGTGTAACTTTTCATGACAAATCCAGAAATGCTGAGTTTTCCCAAAATGGAGTTGCCAAGCGCGACCCATTGGTGGAGAAAACCTGTGTTTGGCACAAAAAATTCACAATTGACAAAATTTTCTCCAAATTTCTTGAAATTTGGGCTGGGAGTCCCCAATCAAGTACCATGCTCAGTCAAAGAGGCTTTGGCCAAAATTTGGAGTGGATCGGGCTTTTTCCGTCGTTTTAGTGCCTTGGCCAACCTCCTTGGATCTGGCGATTGTAATTTTGACATTTCTCTAAAACCATGACACCTGTGCAAAAAGTGAAGGATATTTTTCTTCTTTGGCATGTTATGGACAAAAACCTCTCCCGGTTTTCCAAAATTCATCTTTTATTGCTCTGGAACATCATTTGAGTGCGACTTGTCCCGATGTGTGAAACAAGGAATTTTGTCGAAATGGAGCGAAATGAAGGGGATAGGGGGCTTCTAAATTCTTGGGGAAATTTTTGGGAGTGGGGAGGGATGTTAGGAAGTAGAGGAAAGTGGAATCCCAGAGATTGAGTGAGGGGAAGGGGTCCAAAAGGGCAAAACAGAGGCCAAACCTAGAAAATTGCCAGGTTGTAGCTAGAAACTAGGGTTTGTGCAAAAAATGAGGAATTTGGGGGATCTCAGTGATGGGAAGCATTTGATAAGGTACTTTAAGGATAGGGGAAGGTGTATGAAGTTATGAACATCAAGATACAAGTTTTGCCGATGATTTGATCGTCCAAGAGAAATTGGCTTCAAAACCCTAGGAGAGGGAAATGACCTTACCTAGGCGCAACTGAAGCATGAACAAGGTGTAAAATGACTCATTAGACACTGAGATGATAATGACAACCCTATGAATGATGATAGACTCAGCTGAATAGTGACATAGATTGACATTTGGGCAACTTTGAAAAGAGTGAGAGCAAACCCTAGACCTAATGCCTAGTGACCAAATTTTGCTTGAAGACTCACTGAAATGACAAAATTTGACCTTGACACTTCAAAATCACTTTGTAAGAGCACGTTTGATCACTGGAGGAAGGCTGGAAAGACTGACACTAACAGGTTCAATGGTCATAAACGAACTTGACAATTTTATCTATTTTAAATAACAATGCCCACAAGTTTTAAAGGTTGTAACATTTAATGTGGGAGGGCTTAATGGCACTAGTGAATAGGATTTGACCTCTAGTTCTTCATTTGTCCAAAACATTTATCTCCCTTTTGGGAGCCAATATGTCTTAATTCATCACATGAGATGGCGCCCTTGCAAAACTTTTAAGAATGTGTCTTGTACTTGTTTTGTCCTCATAAGGTTTGTGAAAGGGTGTCATGCATCATCCTTATAGGAACACACAATTATTTGGCCGTAAAAAATTCATTTGCAGGCTATACCATTTTCTCTTGGTACCTAAGAGGGATTGCAATTTTGTACTTCATTTATGCTACTTTAGGATCCTAAAATGAAGGGCTTGAAGGCATATCAAATCTTTTGAACACCGCATGGGAATCTCATGCATTACCTTTCTTGAGATTTCGTTTATTATACCACCCCCTCCCCACCATTGAAAAATATCATTACAATGCATATAATATGAAGTGGATGGATGGGCTAATGTGATGAAGAGGGTTAATGTCTTCAAGTGTTGTCCCTAATTGTTAATCTCACCATGTATACACGCATGAGGGAGAAAGAAAACCCCATACTCAATACAAACTACTAGAGGAATAAGGGCAAACATAAAACAAAGTACACCATAGGTTAGCAAATGAGGTCTACAAGGAGGTGATGACCAAGGCTATCATCATAGGTAGTTGTGACAATGGCATGCTATCATCATAAGTAGTTGTGACAATCACATGAACAAGAGAACCCACCCACTTAAAGGGCCATCCTTATGTCAATTGTAGATTTCATAAATCGAACAAGCATGAATAAAATCAACTGTTTGACTTCATTCATGCTGGTTCGATTTCCCGAAATTTTTGGAATCTGCAATTGTCGTATGGTCAGGGCACTTAAAGCTAGGCATGTTGATGGACAATGAGATTGGATATTTGTGTTATGTACCACAGGGGGGAACATCAAAGTTGTGGCACATACGAACTTGAGGTGATGCAATGATGAACAATGTTCTGAAAGTGACCATGGCTATCTAGAAAAACAAGCACTAAATACAATCAAGAATGAAGCCATATTGATAACACTCGAGAGTGAAAGATGAAAATTGATGTGAAGGACCCATTAAGAGTTGACTGACACTTGAAGACCATGGATGAAATCTGCATCCCCAAAGAGTTTTGTGGGGTACCCAAAATTGGGTAATAGATGGATGCCACTATAATTTTTTACCCCTTGTTGAGTTTTGAACATTCTTGTGAGCCGATTTATTGTAGATCCACCTTGTGGGGGTTCTTGCATTGGAATTCCTTCTTGAGTAGCGTGGCCTGAGCACAACCCTCTACTAGGCTTGTCAGCTTGGTTGGGATTTTTGTACTTGATTTGTAGCTGAACGTTCCTTGTGTAGTAAGAGGTCTAGCGATGGCATGGCCAAACTAGTTGTGAGTGTTGTTAGTGAGGAAATCCCTATTGGGTGAATGCTGGTAGTGGGTGTTGTGTGAATTTGTGCCAGTTCAGTTGGCATTGGGATTCATGTTAGTTATTTATGACTCAATCTTGCTACAATGTCTTGGTATGTAGAGATATAGCTAGTAGGTAGATCCTTATCCTCATCATCTCATAGGCCATCTTGGGGGTTGGTGTCCATATTGGATGCCTACGTTTAGGTGGTAAATCACTTTTTTGCTGATTTTTTGCGTGTTCACAGTTGGTGCAGATAAATATTAAGTTGTTTTACATGTTGTATTTCACAATGGTTTTTTAACAAAAATGGTGTTGTAATGTTCCCAAATTTTGGATTACTTGGCGAGGTGGTTAGGAGGGTTTTCCAGAGCTTGTGTCAACCTAGTTGTTGGTTTAAGGGTGCTTGACCTAGGTTCAGAGTGTGCTGTGCACCAACAAAACCCTCAACCACTGGCCCTTTCGGCAATGACCTGCAAGCGGATCACAGTCTCACCCAAAGTGGTTATGGGCAATGTTTTAAAACTCCGACTCCGACATCGACTCGGCCGAGGGTAGACTCCGACTCCGACTCCGACTCAGTATCGACTCGGCCAACTCGATTTCAATGACTCGGTCGTTGTAAAAAATACATTAAATATTTATTTTTTTATAAAAAAAACATAATTTTTAAGATTTTCGTTCATGTTTCCAAACACACATAATTAGAATATAGATGGAAGACAACATATGATCAAAGTAGGCTCATGAATATATCCATTATATCAAAATGGCACCCAGTGCACTGTCCAATACATACATGATCAAAGATTCAAAACAAAAACACATAACCAAGGAGGCTAGAAATGGCCTCTACAACAAAAGTAAACTGTGACCAGTACTACTGGCTAGTAGCTACTGCCAGAGGAGCCAAGATCATGTGGATCAATCTCTGGATCATCATCAGAGTCAGACAGGGGGTCCCATGGCTCCTCCTCATCATCATCTCCAACTGCAATTGTAGAAGTGGTAGCACTAGCAGGCTATGCAGTAGATGCAAGCTGAGATAGAAGAGATATGCGGCTGCGCTTCTGTCGTGGCTGAGCAGAGGAAGCACCTGCAACTGGAGGACTTGCTCGTTATGACGCTGAGGTTGGTACAAGTGGATCAGGATCTACATTCAACTGAACATCATGTTCGAGTGATGCCTCCCCCTGTAAATCCAAATCAAGATCCTCATCAGAATCAAACTCTGCTGGATGACTCTCCACTACCCAATCTGATGTTGGGTCAATGTCTTCCAACACAATGGGATTTGAATCAGGGCTTTTGTTCAGCAATTGGTTGTGTCTGAGCGGAGGTTGTATTGGACATAAACTAGATCCTTTCACTGTTTTTGATCCAAACGGTTTCTCTTCTTTGTGTGAATCCTCTCAAAGACAGACCAATTGTGCTCACACCCAGTAGCACTGCAAGTTTGACTCAAAATACGAATTGCAAACTTCTGCAATTCAGGACAATGGCTACCAAAAGCCTCCCACCATTGTGCTACAAAAAACATAGGAGTGTAATGAGTTAGCTCAACAAAATTACAAATTATCAAATTATAAATGATTTAACAAAATTTAAAAAACTATTAAGAATTTGAAAATTGAAATTTTTGTTTACCTGGCTCATCTGCTTCTCTTGCAATCTTTGCTAGGTTCTTCCCAAAGGTACCCGAGGCATTGGTGAAGGTCGTGACTTGTTGGTGTATCTCCAGCTGATCAGACTCCAATGGGATCATGCGATCAATGCAGTCAATCAGTCCATCTCTAGCCTCCCCCCTCAAAGCTCCTGTCTCCTTAGCTTTATAATGATACTATGGGTTCAAAAAATACCCAGCTGCATGTATAGGGCGATGGAGTTGATTGTTCCATCTTTCATCAACGATTGCCCAAATGGGCCCATACTTAGCCACTTTATCCTTGTATGCCCTCTTTATTTGCTACTTTGCTTGATCCATAGCCTCATAAATGAAGCCCATAGCCAATCTTTACCCATCCACCAACCGCAACACCTTAACCAGTGGCTCAGCAAGCTTCACAATCTCTGCTGCCTTTCTCCAAAATATTTCTTCATTAACTTTCTTTTTCAATTCTTTGCCTTCCAGTTTGTGAGACCACTGGCTTTGATTCCATTTATCACTGGAAAACAACTTGTGCAAGTTTCTATGTTGGGAAAGCATAGATTGCAATGTCAAAAAATGAGTTGTAAACCTAGTGATGGCAGGCCTAATAATATCCCTGCCCCCAGTATGTTTCCTCATGAGGCTCAAAATCCATGAACGATTGTAGATAAATTTTGTTATGCTTTTGGCATGATCTACAGAGTTTTTGACCCAATCTAATTTTCCAATATCCTCAAGCATGACGTCTATGCAATGTGCAGCACATGGGGTCTAAAAGATGGTCTTGTGTTTTTCCTCTAATAGTTTACCAGCAAGAACATAGTTAGAGGCATTATCTATGATGACTTGAACAACATTAGCCACCCCCACCTCTTCAACAACCTCATCCAATAGCTGAAACAACAATTGCCCATCTTTTACTGTTAAAATTGGCAACCAAGGCAAAAATTCATGTGGGTCATCTTATTGATGGCTGATAATATTTTTATTAGATTCCTCTCGTCGAGAGGTGTAGGATTGATATAAATATCATCTGATTTCGATAAGTATTCATGGAGATATGAATTTATTTTGATTATGGAATTATTATCAAGCCGACCTACAACTTATGTAGGCTCAGAAGCCCAACAGTCGCATCTATTCAATCACCAACGTTGTGTATAAATATAGGAGGACTTTTCCTCATTTGGACTCACTCATCTCATCACATCTCTCTCTCTCTCTCTACTGTGCAGAAAAGAGTCTCTTCTCTACTGCGCAGAAAAGGGTCTCTCCCTCACACATTTGAAGCCGGAAGCTGCCAAAACTGAAGCTGCAACTGCAGAAGTAAAGTTTGACTTACGTGGACTAGAAGATCTCCTCATCTGAACTGCTCTGTAGGTTCATCTGAACCTCCTCTAAAAGCCGCAACTTTTGGTGGTGGAATCAAGTCAATCCGACGGACGGTTTGTAAGATATCGACTGCCCCAGTTTGAAGCCAGAAGCTGCCGAAACTGAAGCTACAACTGTAGAAGTAAAGTTTGACCTACGTGGACTAGAAGATCTCCTCATCTGAACTGTGTTGTAGGTTCATCTGAACCTCCTTTGAAATCCGCAACTTTTCGTGGTGGAATCAAGTCAATTCGATGGCCGGTTTGCAAGATATCGACTGCCCTAGTTTGAAGCCGGAAGCTGTCGAAACTGAAGCTGCAACTGCAGAAGTAAAGTTTGACCTACGTGGACTAGAAGATCTCTTCATCTGAACTGCGCTGTAGGTTCATCTGAACCTCCTCTGAAAGCCGCAACTTTTGGTGGTGGAATCAAGTCAATCCGACGGACGGTTTGCAAGATATTGACTGCCCTAGTTTGAAGCCGGAAGCTGCCGAAACTGAAGCTGCAACTGTAGAACTAAAGTTTGACCTGCGTGGACTAGAAGATCTCCTCATCTGAACTACGCTGTAGGTTCATCTAAACCTCCTCTGAAAGCCGCAACTTTTGGTGGCGGAATCAAGCCGATCAGACGGTCAGTTTGTGAGATATCGTCTGCCCTAGTTTGATGATGAAGCCGCTAATGCTGATGGTGTTGATCTAGGGTTTGCTACTGTTGATATAAATAAGATTTATTGTACTATTTCTCTCTGTTGAATTATTGAAGATAAAAGAAGATTTGATCAAAGGGTTTCCCCACACATTGTGGGGTGTCCCTGGCTAGCCGCCACATCTTGTGTCTCTTGTCTTGGCTTGTTTTTTGTCGATCGTTTAATGTTCTATCTGCATTTTACTTTATGTACATGTGATTGCTAAATAAGAAAAAGAAGTAAACTGTTATAAGCATAGAACATACCATAATTCAACATGTTATCGAAGCTGAGGTGAAGACAAAGCCCAAGCAAGAGCAAGAGCAATCAGCGAAGAGAAGATTGGCAAGGCTATTCTAAAAGAACGATGGGGTCCTCAACACTCTTTCCTGCCGAAGACAAGCTCTGTGAGAAAGCTGACTATCACGGATGGAAGATGTCTATTGATCTAACCCTTGAGGATCAAGGAGTGTTGGATCATGTGAGAGACAATATTATTGAGCTTCCATCAAATGCACCTCCTACTGCCAGTAACAAATGGAAGAACGGAGAAATTAAAGCGAAGAAGTTCATCCGGGACTCTATCGACAAGCACTTAGCGGCCTACATCTCTAAACTGGACATCTCCAAGGAAATCTACGATAGACTGGTGAGTTTATTTAAAGTTAATGATGCAAATCAAGTTTTGTTTCTTAGAAATAAGCTGAGGGAAATCAAGAAGGGTAAAAATGAGAGTATGCAAGCATACTTCTTAAGAATCACCGAGATCAAGAACGATCTCCTATCTATTAGGGAGACTATTACTGACAGAGAAATGGTACTCACAACTCTTGGAGGATTACCATCCGAGTGGTACATGTTCAGGACTAGTCTTCTGAACAATAATGTAATTCCTGGTTTCGAGGAATTAATGGCTAGATGCATTCAAGAAGAATCAAGGGTAGAAGAGCAAGAAATTCCCTTGCTTAAAGGTCCTCCTGCTGCTTTTTCTTCTCATGCTAAGAAAAGAAATAATTCTGGTCTAAATCGAAAAGAAAGGCTGGACCTAAGGGTGGAAGAAAATGACGATGTTACATCTACGATAAAGCAGGTCACTATGCAAGGGAGTGCCCTGATAGAAAGGACTCACACCGGGACGATGATCAAAATCTCTCTGATGGCAATCAAAGGAATGACAAATTCAATAGCAAAGGTAAGAGGAGCGCTGGGAATCAAGGAAGAGGACAAGCATTCAAGAAGGCTAGAAATTCCAGGATGTATTAAATGCACCTGACCTCAAAAAGAACCTGGTGTCCATCTCGGCAATGGAAGACAAAGGCTACAAGGTAACCTTCAGCAATGGCAAGGTACATATATGAAAAAATAATGTTAAAGATGCCTTTACTCTTGGGTTTTGTGTTGATTCATTATATCAAGTCAATGGAAGTCCGCTAGGTGTCATGTCTTATGACACATCTCTTTAGTCCGAACTTTGGCATCAGAGGTTTGCCCACCTTCATTATAAAGCTCTACTCGATGTAAGACAAATTGTGACAGGGATGCCCGAATTTCGAGTAGAGAAAGAAGGTGTATGTCTAAGATGTGCCTAAGGAAAGCTCAAAAGGGGACCATTCCCCTCAAGCCAAAGCAAGACCTCCAATATATTACAGTTGGTTCACTCAGGCATATCTGAGGCTGGCATTAAGAGGGAGACTACTACACCACATACTCCTGCGCAGAATGGTGTGGCGGAAAGGAAGAACCGTACGATTGTGGAAGCTGTCTCTATGGGTAGATGATGTAACAATGCCTGAGGTGGAGGAACCCATGGATCCTATTTATCCACCTGAGCCTCCCTCTTCTAGGAAGAGGCCTTCATGGCTTAGGGGGATACTTGATGATGCTGAAGGACATGTTGCACCCTGAGGAACCTTCTGTGAAAGTAAGAAACCTAACAGGTATCAGGGATACCTGACCATCATGAGCATGATCATACAAAATGAGCCTTCATAATTCTCAGATGTCGTTAAGCATTAGGTATAGAAGGATGCTATGACCATAGAAAATGAGTCTATTATGGAGAATGATGTCTGGGAAGTAGTTCCCAGACCCCAGACAAGACAATTGTTACTTCAAAATGGCTTTACAAGATAAAGCATGTAGCAAATGGAAGTATGGAAAAGTATAAGGCTCGTTTTGTTGCTCGTGGTTTCTCCCAGAAGGAAGGTATAGACTATGATATTTGCACCTGTTGCTAGATATACGACCATCCGCTTGATCATAGCCCTTGTGGCTTCACAAGGATGGAACCTATATCAGATGAATAGACGGCGTTCTTGCACGGTTCGATCAAAGACTGGAGCAACCTGAAGGATTTGAGATTTATGATTGAAAATCTCATGTATGCAGGTTGAAGAAGGCTCTCTATGGGCTGAAGCAAGCACCCCAAGCATGGTATGAGAGAATCGATAGCTACTTGATGAAGCTGGGATTCACTAGGAGTGAAGCCGATCCTAACCTTTACTTTAAGGTTGAAGATGACAAGCCTCTCATACTGGTGTTGTATGTGGATGACCTCTTTCTAACAGGTGCACACCCTCTCATTCAAAAATGTAAGAGGGAGTTGGCTTCTGAATTTGAAATGAAGAACCAAGGACTTGAAGTGTGGCAGAAGCCAAGGGAAATTTTCCTATCTCAAGGAAAATATGTTGTGAAGATTCTGAAAAGATTTGGTATGGTGGATTGCAAGCCTGTGACTACCTCGAGGATCTTAACTTTCAGAAGTTATATGGTAGTGATGTCGGAACAGATTTGGGAAATGCCTCTGAGTTTCAAAAACTCATTCGCGTTGATGTTCTTGGTGAACCTCCGTCCGAACATATGTTTTGCAGTTAGCATTGTGAGCTCATATTTGATTGAGCCTCACTAGATTGGTGCCAAGAATCTTCTGAGATGTCTTCAAGACACAATCTCTCATGGATTGAGATACACTGCCGGAAATATGAAACTGCATGATTATTTGAATGCTGATTGGGCAGGTAGTGTGGAGGATCACTAGAGCACTTTTTAGTGTTGTTTCTCTTTGGATTCTGCTTTGATATAATGGATGACCAGGAAACATAAGTCGGTTGCCATAAGCACCGTCGAGACCGGATACATATCTACGAGTATGATCTCGTATGAAGCTGCCTGGTTAGGGAATCTCTTCAGTGAGCTGTTTGAACACATACCATTGTGATTCTCTGTAACAACCAGAGGTGGGATTCGATTATTGAGGAATCCCGCATTTGTCGATTGCTCCAGCAAATAGACATCATCTGGGATATGGTAAGACGATGAGCAAGGAGGCTCCACGCATTAAGATGATGTACAGGTCGATACACCTTGTCAAAGCCCCGAGGAAAGATCTAATTTGTGATTTTCCCAAACGACTTGGAGTCATCAAGAAACCCTTGTACAAGGGTCCTACATGTTGCATACATTGAGCTCTGGGAGCTCTGAGGGCTTGCGGTTCTTACTGGAGCAACATACGACCACAGGGTGACTCACCCTCCCCTCGTGGTGCGCACTGGAACAAGATGATTCGCTCTCTTGTGAGACAAGATGATTCGCTCTCATGTGTAGCAGGATGATTAGTTCTCTTGTGAGGCCTGGATTGATGTGTTCTCCATGGCGATTGTAGCAGGATTGATGTGTTCTCCTGTGAGGCCTGGATTGATGTGTTCCATGGCGACTGTAGCAGGATTGATGTGTTCTCCTGTGAGGCCTGGATTGATGTGTTCTCCATGGCGACTGTAGCAGGATTGATGTGTTCTCTTGTGAGGCCTGGATTGATGTGTTCTCCATGGCGGCCTGGATTGATGTGTTCTCCATGGCGATTGTAGCAGGATTGATGTGTTCTCCTGTGAGGACAAGATTTATTAGTTCTCCTGTTGAGGCATCCTACCCATGTAGTCTAGGACTCATGGAAAGTACCTCTCATTTGATCAATGAGCAGGGAAATGAAGTTAGGAACCATAGTAGTATCGATGGATGCATCGTTGTATCTACTATACTCCCTACGCTAGGATGACCTCCATTGATCTTGGATCAATGATACTGGTCTGGGACCAGTGGTAGGAGTTGTACCTTATGACACTGACTTCGGGTCGGTTGAGACTGGTCTGGGACCAGTGGTACATACTTCGAGACTGACTTCGTGTCAATGCAGTACTGGTCTGGGACCAGTGAGAGTGGTACATACTATGATGCTGACTTTGGGTCGGTTGAGACTGGTTCGGGACTAGTGGTACACTCTCTGAGACTGCGATACTGGTCTGGGACCAGCGGTAGGAGTTGTACCTTACTATGACACTGACTTCGGGTCGGTTGACACTGGTTTGGGACCAGTGGTACATACTCCGAGACTGACTTCGTGTCAATGCAGTACTGGTCTGGGACTAGTGAGAGTGGTACATACTATGACGCTGACTTCAGGTCGGTTGACAATGGTCTGGGACCAGTGGTACACTCTCTAAGACTACGATACTGGTCAGGGACCAGTGGTAGGAGTGGTACTTACTATGAAGCTGACTTCGGGTCGGTTGAGACTGGTCTGGGACAAATAGTATACACTCTGAGATTGACTTTGAGTCAGTGGAGGATGATATTGGTCTGGGACCAGTGGAGTTGTACTCACTATGACGCTGACTTCGGGTTGGTTGAGACTGGTGGTACATACTCTGAGACTGACTTTTGAGTCAGTATGATACATCCTCGATCAATTCTTCTTCTTCATAGTTTGGACAAAAGCAGAGCAGAATAGAACAATACAATAGCAGAGCAGAACAGAGCAGAACAATACAGATCAGTGCAGAACAATACAAGACAAAGCAGAACAGGCAGAATAGAGCAGAGCAAGGCAAGGGTCAGGCTATACAAGGGCAGTGCATTTGATGGATGAATAGTAACAACCGATAGACAGATTGCAGATGAAGTTCTCCCTAGTTGAGAGGGAGTGTTAAAAATGGCAACCAGGGCAAAACTTCATGTGGGTCATCTTATTCATGGCTGATAATATTTTTATTAGTTTCCTCTCGTCGAGAGGTGTAGGATTGATATAAAGATCATCCGATTTCGATAAGTATTCATAGAGATATGAATTTATTTTGATTATGGAATTATTATCAAGCCGACCTACAACTCATGTTGGCTCAGAAGTCCAACAGTCGCATTTATTCAAACACCAACGTTGTGTATAAATATAGGAGGACTTTTCCTCATTTGGACTCACTCATCTCATCACATCTCTCTCTCTCTACTGCGCAGGTCTCTCCCTCACACATTTGAAGCCGGAAGCTGCCGAAACTAAAATTGCAACTGTAGAAGTAAAGTTTGACTTACGTGGACTAGAAGATCTCCTCATCTGAACTGCACTGTAGGTTCATCTGAACCTTCTCTGAAAGCCGCAACTTTTGGTGATGGAATCAAGTCAATCCGAAGGACGGTTTGCAAGATATCGACTGCCCCAGTTTGAAGCCGGAAGCTGCAACTGCAGAAGTAAAGTTTGACCTACATGGACTAGAAGATCTCCTCATCTGAACTGTGCTGTAGATTCATCTAAACCTCCTTTTAAAGCCGCAACTTTTGGTGGTGGAATCAAGTCAATTCGACGGACGGTTTGCAAGATATTGGCTGCCCTAGTTTGAAGCTGGAAGCTGTCGAAACTGAAGCTGCAACTGTAGAAGTAAAGTTTGACCTACGTGGACTAGAAGATCTCTTCATCCGAACTGCGCTGTAGGTCAATCTGAACCTCCTTTGAAAGCCGCAACTTTTGGTGGTGGAATCAAGTCAATCGACAAATGGTTTGCAAGATATCGACTGCCTTAGTTTGAAGCCGGAAGCTGCCGAAACTGAAGCTGCAACTGCAGAAGTAAAGTTTGACCTGCGTGGACTAGAAGATCTCCTCATCTGAACTACGCTGTAGGTTCATCTGAACCTTCTCTGAAAGCCGCAACTATTGGTGGCAGAATCAAGCCGATCCGACGGTCAGTTTGTGAGATATCGTTTGCCCTAGTTTGATGATGAAGCCGCTAATGCTGATGCTGCTGATCTAGGGTTTGCTACTGTTGATATAAATAAGATTTATTGTACTATTTCTCTTTGCTGAATTATTGAAGATAAAAGAAGATTTGATCAAAGTGTTTCCCCGCACATTGTGGGGTTTGTCCCTGGCTAGCCACCACATCTTGTGTCTCTTGTCTTGGCTTGTTTTCTGTCGATCGTTTAATGTTCTATCTGCACTTTACTTTATGTACACGTGATTGCTAAATAAGAAAAAGAAGTAAACTGTTATAAGCATAAAACATACCATAATTTAACATTTACCTTATCAGATGCATCCATTGATTTTAAAAACATGGTTCCTTGTGGGCAGAAGATAAGAAAGTTTATGATGGTATGGTTTCTTTGATTAGTCCATCCATCTGACATGATGTTACATCTTGTTCTTGCCCATGAGTCCTTGAAATCTTTCAAATACTCATTAATGGATGAAATTTCTTTCTGCAAACGATACCCCCTTAGCTCATGCATAGTAGGGCCTTTGAAGCCTTTTCCAGCAGCATGTATGGCATCAAACATAGGCTCATAATATGGTGAACGCGAAGCATTGAAGGGGATATCAGCATCATACCACCATCTAGCTATGTAATCACACACAGTCTCCCTCAATTCTTTCTTCCAATGGTCATCTAAAGTGGGCTGCATTTGACTTCTACTAGCTTGAGGACCATGTGCATCTGATGGAGAGGAGGGAGTGAAATAACTTTTGATATTCATATCACCCTTTTTCATTCTACCCTTTCCCTTTTCTTGAATAGACTCAAAAGAGGGAGGAGCATATCAGAAGGGGTTGGATGCATCAGTACAAGGGATAGAGGAAGAACCCTCAAAATCAAAATGGGGGTTGGTAGCCATCATTTTTTGTATATCCCTCTTCCTCCCAATTTCAGCCTCTAACTCTTTTTGCCTAGCCTTATCTTCTTTAAACTTCTCAAAGCTGGCTAACAATTCCTTCCTAATCTCCCCAATTTCTGGTGAGGTACATGGAGTAATTTGGCCTTTAATCCCCGCCAAGTGTTGTTTTAGCCTATTAATGCCCCCAGGACCTTCTTTAATTTTCCTATGGCAAAATTTGCAATGCATTTGACTTTCAACCAACATATGCCCAAGCAGCATCTTTCACTCTAGGTGCCATTTTTTGACTTGGAAATGAAAGCAAACAATCTGAAAATGAAAGAAAAAAACATTGATTCAATGTTCATTTCTTTCACCAAAAACACTCTTTATGATTTCTAGATTTGCACATAAAATTTAATAAGCAAAAAGAGATTTGTACAAGTGAAAAAATTACCTCCAGGCACAAACTGCCTCCTCAAGCTTGCTCCAAGAAACCAACTCCTTAATGCTGTTCCAAGTCGCTGCCCAAGAAGCTCCTCACTCTAGCTACAATGCTTGCCCAAAACTCCTCACTGCTGCTCCAAAAACAAACTCAACAACTCCTTACAAACTCTCATTGAAATTCTCACTCAAATGCATGAGATGGCTGTGAGAGAATGAGAGGGGTTGAGTGGGTTAAATAGGGTTTGAGAGAGGGGAATGGATCCCAAAGACCAACAAACCAATTACTAAACCCTTTTGGAGTCCCCCACACTCAGAAAATATTAAAAAAAAAAAAAAAGCCATTTTTTGAAGTGACCGGGCCGCTGTACGTAACTCGGCCGGGTTGATACGGACTCGGCCGAGCCGGCCGGGTTAATACCGAGCCGGTCGAACCGGTTAGTTGGCCGAGTTGCAAATCTCAGGCCTGGCTCGGACCAACTCGGCAGAGTCGGTTCCGAGCCGACCGGTTTTTAAAACATTGGTTAGGGGAGGTTGCAGAACTAGGTTTCTATAGCCAAAGAGATATGCGCGTTGTGGCGCCTGTGTATTCACTTATGTCTTATATATTCTTACAACCTTGCATACATGAATAACTTCACAGATTGGTAAACTCATAGACATAACAGGAAAGCAATATAACATGTATTCTTTCACATAATTCAATAAAAAGCATGCATAATGATATTAATAACAACAGAGAATGAACACAGAAAGATGCACAATACTTTGCCAAAGCATCTTTATTAATAAGGATCTTCAATACATGCACTTCATTGACCTGCACACGCAGCTGCAGGTGGTCCGCGCACTCAGCTGCAGACTCTTCAAGGCCTCCACGCACTCAGCTACGGAGCCTTCCCCAAAAATACAGACTCAAGACCGAGAATACGAGCAATCTATGCTTAGTTAGTTATTATTTGACAAAGTATTACTTCTTCTTTATATAGGCTTCCTTACTACAAGACCATGGTCCACATACCATGAATCCGACAAAACAGTGGACTAATACCCGAAACCCATTACAAAATAAGAGACTTCTGACCCACCCCAAAGCCCCTAAACACTACGTGATGAATAGAACTTCGCCAGTTCCACGCGCTTCGCTCCTCAAAATGCGGAGTCTTTGACCAAATTTGGACCAAGTTGGGTTGGGTTGCGCCCAACAGGACCCCAACACTCACCCGTGACTCGTCCTGAGTCACTTAGCTGCGGTTCCCTTGATTTTTGCTGCAATTTCGTTGTAGATTGCATTATACTGCTGGACTGTCTCTGCCATTTGTTTCTCCTCTTGGCGTGCCTCCTCCAACAATGCCTCTGTGGTTGGGCCAACAACCTTCTGCAGTATTTCTGCCTCCCTTTTCTTCAACTCTTTGAGCCTTTCGTCCACTGCCTGAGATAGTTTGAGGGCGTCATCCTGCCATGGCTGAGTCCTCGCTTGCAAAATTTGCTCCTTCCTCCAAAGATCATCTATCTGCTTTTGGAGGTTCTTTCCTTCAGTAATACTGGCGAGCTTCTGCAAGACTGGTAGGGTCTTTACAGCGGTCAAGATCTTGTTGCACTACTTCTGCTTCACCTGTAATTCCTTCTCGATCTTCCTGTGGTCCGCCACTACGTCGAAGATGCCTTTCAATGCTGCCTTTAAGTATTTTTGCCTCTGCTCCCGCACTTCTGGTGGCGTGGCTGGTTGCAACCTTATTTGCAGCTCTGATATCTGCACTTCATACTCAAATTCTATCTTTTCCAGTCTATTCTTTGATTCCTTGATCGCGAGGGCGAGCATCACGACCTTCTCTGCTGATGGTTCCTCTTCACTGACCTTCACATCTGAGATTGTGCTGCAACTATCTTCGATGGCTTTTTCCAATTGTTGTTGTCACTGACATGCATCGTCTCTTTGCTTAGCCACTTGTTCTAGCTTCTTCTTTAGTGCAACTTTCTCCTTTTCCACTTGCATTGTCAACATCGAGATTCATTGTTCCTGCTCCTGCAACTTGGTTGTTAAAATTTGATGGAATTCATGCAACACCTGAATAGGCAGCATGACAATATTTATGTTGACGGTCTTCCATGCTTTAGCTCGTTCTTTGTCCTTCGATGTGTAGAACTGTAGTGCCCCAGCTAGCACCTACAAAATTCTAACGCTGAATTGTGTTCTATTCTTTGCTCTACCTGCAGTGGCTGAGCTATTTGTTCTGGTTGTTTTGCTATTTGTAGCAACGCCTTCAGCTCTGCGATGCCTTGTTGTACCTTAGCCAAGATCGTTCTATAACGATCATCAATTCTATCCCAGGTCTCCGTTGTGATCTCCTAGACCTTTTCTTTGATTTCGTCGATGTCCTCATCAGTGAGGTCAAGTGCTTTTGCGCCCTTGGACTTATTTGCTTTCTTCTTTTTCCTCTTGCTTGCCATAGTTGTTGTGTCTCTCCTTCTGACAATAAAAGGTGACTCCTCTGATACTCCTGCATCACTGAGGGGTTCCTCATGCTCCTGCTCTGTTTCCTTTGTTTCCATCTCTAAATCCTTTCCACTTGTACATGCATCCTGCGAGGTACCTTCTCGGTTCGAACCGCTCCACTGGGTGGTGTCATCCATTCTTCCGTCCATTGCTATACTACTGCGAGCAAATCATCTTTGGTTACTAAGTATGGCAATGGGTGCCATGTCCTAGTTCGGTCCTTCATTGCCTTCACATAGGCTCTGTGGAAGTCCACAATGTGACAACACTGCTTATATAAACTAGGTGACAGCCTTGGATGTTGATTCACCAACATGTGTAGGTCCATTGCCATCACCACAAAGAAAATCTTGTTCTCTGTTGCGCATGTCGGCTCCTTAGTAAACCAGAGGGAGACATACCTCGTTGCCTCACAAACATCCACCTCGACAGATGGAAATTGCGAGTCTTCTGGTTCTTTCCATGCAATTAGCGCGATGAGGATTATTAACTAAGTGTAGTGGAATGTCTTCCCCTCTTCCTATGCTTCCCTGCAATCTGTCAAAAATTCCTTGCACAGATAGGCAGCCCAGTTAAATTGGACCCCTGCGCTGCAGGCACCTCATTGGCCCTGCATTTCCTCATTATCTTACCTGCCAAGATGTGTGTGGTGAAATGCACTCCTTGGTCATTGATGGAATTGATATCATATCCCCACGACTTCTTCACTAGTCCAAACTTTTCCTTCATCATTTGTGCCATCTCCTTGTCCTTATTCTTGCCCACAAATTCTTCTGCGGGGTCTTTTCCTTGATGAGGCAACACTGTGATTTTTCTGATTAACATCTCATCGATTGGGATCCTCGTCCCTAGCCAAATGCATCCATCATGTACTAGTGCGAGGAGCTGTCGCACACAGATTGTATTGGATGTGCTTCGGCTGAAATGTGGCACATTCAGCATATTCAAGAGGCTTGCTCTCTGCAATCGTGCAACCCACTGGAACGACCCCAGCCTTGTGACTCCCTTTCTAGGTATCGAACCTACTTCAAATATCTACTTGGTTCAAATTGCGGGTATTTGCTCCGATCATTGAAGTCCCAACCTTCCATCTTCAGCTAGGGGATCTTCCCTAACACTTCGCCCTCAAATGGCACTTCCTCTGGCAACAATGGAGTGTATGTGGCAAATTTTCCCTCCTTTGGTTCCTTAACTGACTTGGCATTCGGTTTTCTTGGTGGCATGTAAGGTGGGAACATAGTGGGAATCTCTTCGTCTTCTATCTCCATACGGTGAAATTCGGCCTCCTCTTTACTATCATTGATCTGCTGAGGTGCCTTTTGCTGCATTGACTTCTTTCCTTTCTGCACAGGGTTCTTCCCCTTATCTTCTTTGTTCTTCGTGCAAACTTCCTTCTGCATTTTCTTCCTTGGGGATGTTTTGAGTTCCGCCCTAGAGACCTCAGCTGGTCTCTTCTCTTGCTTCTTTTGTGGTTGTGGTTCTATGGGTACCTGCTTTCTTGGCGACCTCTAGTGCCTTGGGGACATGGGTACCTTCGCTGCTTGTGCCTCCATAATACCCGCTAATCCTTTCTCTGCAAATATTCCAACAAGTTCCTCAAAAATCCTCTTAGACATACAATAGCTCTCTTCTCTTCACTCTTAGATGCAATTTCTCAACTTCTCTAGACAACAAAGTGTCAAATGTGGCACAAGATATGGTTTTTATAATGAATTTGAATTCCAGCCCCATGATTGGTTCAAGATTTTCTCATTTAATGCAGGTATGGGGCTAGATACAACCAGCTGTGCTTCATAAATGCTCTTCTCCTGCGCCCCTTAATGACAATTTCCTTTTAACGGTAGCTTTTTCCTTCCAACGGTCATATTTCTGGCCAACTTCGACAAACCTTTCCTCGTGGCGCAGTCACTTTTTCTTTGTCGCAGTTCCTCTTGACTTCGTCATACTTCTGAGTATCGCGTAGTAATATTCCTTCAGCGAAGTCTCTTTCTACATAGTAGTTTATAGTCCCGCACCCACTTTCAACTACAGGTGGCACTAAGACTTTCTTCCCTTCATTTTTCAGTGCGAAGCTCCAGGGACAGAGTCGTCCCTGTATATCTTCAACCTGCTACCATTCACTCGTCCTGGAATTAGCTGACCATTCAACTTCGCGAGCTGAACTGCACCACCATCAGAGATATGCTTGATGATATATGGTCCTAACCAATGTGTTTTAAATTTTCCTGGGAACTTCGTGAATTTGCAGTGATATAATAATACAAGATCTCCTTCCCAAAATGTCTTCTTCTTAATATGCCTGTCATGCCAGGCTTTCTCCCTTTCTTTCTGTACTTGCTGATGGAACCTTGCTATGAACCTGTCTTCTTCTAGAGCTAGTATCTGCGACATTCTTTCCTTCATAATGTCAGGGTCTACCATATTTGTGACAACTACAATTCTCAAACTTGGCACAATGTATTCCATAGGCATAACTGCCTCTTGTCCATATACCAACCTAAATGGTGTCTTCCTTGTCAATTTATTGCATGTTGTTCTATATGCCCACAACATTGGAATTCTCAAATCCTAGTCATCTCTATTCACATTGCATACCTTGGTCAATGCATTCTCCAGAATCTTATTGAAAGCTTCCACTGTTCCATTTGCCTGAGGATGATAAGGAGTGCTCTTCTGGTGGTAAACCTGAAATTCCTTAGTTAGTGCTTCAATAGTCTTGTTCAAGAAATGTGTGCCTTGGTCACTCATCAAGATCTTTGGACAACCAAACTTGGACAGTATATATTCAAATATGAACTTCGCAGCAGTTTCTGTGCTGCAATCCTTCACTGGTTGTGCCTCAGCCCATCTTGTCAAATAATCAGTTGCAGTGATTATATACCTCGCACCAATCTTCTTTCCTGGCGGATTGATAGGTCCAACAAATTCAATAGCCCATTTGTCAAAATCCTGTAAAGTTACCTGTGGTACTAGCGACATCTCGTCTCTTCTAGATGGCTTTCTTGTTCTTTGACATACATCACATGCTTGACATAATTCTTTTGCATCCTTATGTACTGTGGGCCACCATAGCCTAGCTCTCAAGATTTTCTGCGCAGTGGATTTTCCTGCATAGTGCCCACCTGCGACTCCTCCATGAGCTTCTGTCAGAATACTCTATCGTTCATGTTCAAGGACGTATCTGCGTAGTACTTCATCTGGTCCCATTTTGTACAAATGTCTAGCAATCAACGAGAAATCAACTGCTCGAACCACCAACTCCTTCTTTTGCTTCATAGTGTACTCCGCGAGCACCATTCATGTGGTCAGAAACTGAATAATATCCGCGAAGTGATCATCTGCGACTCTAATTGTGAATAGTTGTGCATCGGGTAGGTTATCTTCGATATTTGTGGGTTCTTCTCCTGTCTCTATTCTTGATAGATGATCAGGCCCAACATTCAATTTCCCTGGCTTCACTATAACTTCGAAGTCATACTCCTGAAATAATAACAACCATCGACAAATCTTTCCTCCTAAAATAGGTTTATTCACCAAATATTTCAGCACAGAGTGATCAGTGAACATTTTGAAATGCGCTCCCAATAAGTAGTGCCTGAACTTTTGTAATGCATATACCATAGCTAATCCCTCTCTTTTTGTCGTGCTATAGTTCTTTTCTGCGTTGGACAGTTTCCTGCTTGCAAATGCTATGGGATGATCAATTTCTCCTGCTCTTGGTTGCGTTAACACTACACCCAATGCTATGCAAGATGCATCAACATGCACATGGAACTCCTTCTTCCAGTCTGGGAAAACTAGAATATGCGCAGTTACCATCTTCTCTTTCAGTACATCCATGCTCTTCTGGGACTCTTCGCTCCATTGAAACATCACATCTTTCTTCAGCAATTTCTCCATCGGCGCAGTTATCTGCGCATACCCCTTGATAAGCTTTCTGTAGTAGCCAGTGTGTCCTAGTGTCATGCGCAGTTGTCTTACTGTTTCTGAGGCTAACAGGTTCACAATAACTGCGATCTTCGTGGGATCCACCATTAATCCCTGTTTACGAATATAATCTCCCAACAATATACCAAATGGTGCACAAAAGTTGCACTTCTTCAGGTTCAATGACATCTGGTACTGTCTACATGTATCCAACATCAACGTTAAGCTTGTCACACGCTTCTTTAATAAACCAAAGACTCACATAGGAGATAATCTTGTTGACGCGTTTCGAATCAGATCTAGGCAATGAAATAAGTAGATGAAGAGAGCAACTAACTAGCCGTTAGAAAAAACAGCTAGTTTGACTAAAACTATTTATTTATTTATTTTTATTTTAGATTTTATATTTAGTTATTAAAATACTAATCCCTAATAGTACCTCCATAGTAATATTAACTTTTATTACAATATAAATATTATTTATTTTGATGTTATTTAAGATTCAAACTTTGCAATTTTTTTTTTTAGCATTATAACTTAAATTGATTTATTATATAAATAAAAAATATAACCTAATTCAAAAAATATTAATTAAAATTCTTTTTATCTCGGTGAAAACCTAAATTAAAATATATATATATTTTTAGTCAAACTAGTTGTTTTTTCTAACGGCTAGTTAGCTGCTCTCTTCATCTATTTATTTCATTCCCTAGATCTGATTCATCATCTTGTCCTGAAGATAAACTACACTGGTTGGTTCGAAACTCGTTGACGAGATTATCTCCTATGTGATTTTTTCCGAAAGATGTTGTTATAATTAATATGGACCACAAAAGTCTAAACTCAAAAATTATAAACCAAAGACTATCCAATCGTCGAAGTATACTTTCAGAAACTTGTGTATATAATCCTTAAAGGCTGCAACTACAACTCTCGAAAAGATAACAGGCACATTCTTCAATCCAAAAGGCATCACCATGTACTGATAAGAGCCCCATTATGTTGCAAAAGTCATTTTATGTTTATCTCCTGGTGCAATTCTAATATGATGGTATCCTGAAAAGCCATCTATGAAAGAATAGGCCTCTTGTCCTCCTACATTGTCCAATACTTCATCCGTAAATGGTGTAGGGAAGGGGTCACGTAGGCATGCATCATTCAATTTCCTTAAGTCAACAAAAATTATGATTTCCCCTTTTGCCTTCTTTTCCTGAACCATCATGGGATTTATCCATTCAAACTCTTCGATAAGTTCGATTATCCCAGTTGTTAACATTTTGTCTAATTCTTCTTTCACCTTCTCCTTGTATTTTGGATTTAGTCTATAAGGTCTCTGCTTGATAGGCTTCACATCCGGCTTCAGAGGAATCCTCATGACTCCCAAATCTCCTAATATGCCCTTCATATCTGAAAACTTAGTGGGGAACAACTCCTGATATTCATGCAAGAGATTTGTTATCTTGCTGACTGTGTCTTCATCCCAGTAATCTCCTATTGTTGCGTACTTCGGTTCAACCTCTGACCCTATATTCACCTTCTTCGTCTTCAATGGCTTCGTTATATCAGGCATCTCTATCTTAGGTCCATTTACTTCGCGATGACCTTCTGATTCTTTGATGTCAATATTGCGAGGATCTTCATCCTCTTCCGCAGTGAGATTATAGCATTCCATTACATTACGTATCTGCGCAGCCCAATCAGGTTGCCATATAACTGGAACTTCGTTCTCAAAAATCTTCTTCTTAACTATATTTGAAGTTGCATCTATATGTGGACAATGATCTTCCAATCTAAATGTGAGTATAAATCCATCAACCATTTCTACCCAGCTAGCAGTACCATGTCGAAGCTCGGTTTCCAAATACCAATTCTGAGGAATTGTTTCTAGGGTATGGATGAAGCCATGCACCCATTCTTCTTGTGGAATTTCTCCCCAAGCTGCCATACAGAGTTGTATGTGGTTTCTAGGATCATTCTAGCCATTATACTTGCCTATGAGCTTTGTTTCTACTTTACCAAACCTTACCCACATCAAACTTCTACACTTTTGCCAATCTCCTATATTCTTCTTATGAGTACCCCACCATCTAGTAGGAGTAGCCCTCAGTGCTTGATCCAGAGCTAACAATCTCTGACATTCTGGTACCCGTCTTTCATAATCTCTAAAGAAAGTATTTATATTACCCAAACCATCATACAAAGGTAAATCACATACCTCGGCTGTCATACAACGCACTGCTTTAGTGATCCTTGCACATCGCCTTGTAGACATTTCATGCAACCTATTTGCCAATTCTCTAATTCTTCTTTGAATCTGAAGTGCAGGGACTATCTTGCTCCCAAGTTAGTTTTCCATCTGCAGTAGGGTTAATCCATTCTTCTTCTTTTGCTGTTATTTGATAAATGTTGTCGATGTCATCCACACTGTACTCTTCTCTAACAGGTTCAGTATATCTCGCTCCCTTCGATGGATCTAATGGCACAATAACTCTCATATTATTGCTTTCAAATATCATTTGCCTTTTCTTCAAGTTAATTATAGCCATGTTATCAAATGCCCAATCCAATCCAAGCAATGCGGGGTAGGGATTACTGTCATCCATAATCTCAATCACTTTGAAGTCAGTGGTAGTGCGCACTCCATCAATGTCTACTGTGATACTTGACAATCTTCCTAGAGGGACAATCTTCTGTTGATTCGCCATCTTCAGCTAGATGACCATTGCAGCTTCGACTTACCCATCAATTCCGAAGTTTGCTTCGACAAGACATTGGTATCAGATCCTAGATCCAAGATAACCTGATCCATGTCGTATTCCCCAATCTGTGCTGTAAGCCTCATTTCCTTTCCAGTCTGCTTCTTGTGTCTATGCAGATTATTCACTACGTGCATCTCACTCTGCGATACCTCTTTAGGAGCACAAGAGTCTATCAATTCCTGCAATCCCTCTACGACCTTTTGATTTCTCAACAACTTCATGCAAGTCTGTAGAAAAGACTTCAAAATATTCGGATCCACATCTTGTGTCGCAACCGGTACTATCTCGCAATTATCCTTCTGAGTCGGCTGCGCGGTAGAGGTCGAGGCCCCATCATCCATAAAGCTTCACCTCGCCTCCATGAAAACTTGCTTTTCCTTCAGGATATCAAATGCATGAGATTTTTCAGTAGTTTTTCTTACCCATGTAGCTTCAGCTTCCCTTTTCCCATTGGCTTTATAATTTCTAGTCGCAGCTCTGCATCTTGTTACAATAACGATACACAGTTGATCCTCCCTTGGCTCAACGGTGATCATTTGAATTTTTGTTGCATGCAACTGGTTTTTTTTTTTGTGCATCTTCGCAATAAGGACAGGGCATTCTTCTATCACATGATCGAAAGAATTACAGTTGTTGCAGGTTGTTGTAGGGTTCTGATAGTCTCTTGCGAAGTGTCTTGCCTGTCCACCGCTATAATAGATAATCTAGCCACGTCCTCGACCAGCTCCTTGTGCTCGTCCTTGAAATCCTCCTCGACTAGAGTGCTGGCTTGGCTCCTTGTGTGTATGTCCCTTAGCTTGCAGTCTATAAGCATCAGTAGTGCACTCCATCATTAAGTCATAACTTCGACAATTTTTCTCATCATGGCCTACTGATATACAAAAGTTGCAAAATAGTTGTTTCGGGGTCTACACATACTTCTGTAATAGGTAGCAATCTTCAGAGCGATGTTGGACTCTTGTTCTACAAATAGTGCACCACAGACCTGAGTTTACTGGATTAGATGCTTCACTTGCCAAATAATCTTTGAACACAGGGCATTGATCCTTATAATGACCCTTTGATTTGCATTTTGTACACCATACTTCTGATCTGGTCTCTTTACCTTTCTTGAGATCCTGCAATTCCAAGGTCAAATTGGTTAGCTGACTCTGTATCTATTGTACTCTTGCATGAGTATCTCCAATTAGCGAAGCCTCCAGCTTTATCGCAATCTCCAATGCTTTAGCTTGAGTTGCAATCTTTTGTTGTGTCAAAGGTAACCTAATATGCGGCAGTAGCGCGACTATGAACCATTCCTTATGCTATTCTGGAGTTAGGATAAAGCTTACTTGTCCCATTAACACTTGAATCGCTGATCCAACTCCCACACAGACTCAGTCGCTGCTTGTTTGATTTCTTTTAGCTTTGTGATGCATTGTGATTATGATTTCGGCTTCTTGAATTCTGATACCAATGCTTTCTTAATTTCATCAAACGAAGCAGTCAGATTAGTCGCAGAGTATTTCATATACCATGTTAGCGCTCTTTCTTGCATCGACGTGACGAGCCGCGCCTTCTTTACATCATCTCTAGTGAGCTGTGTGCAGTCCATACTGCATTAGCTATTAACCAGAACTAATCAGGATCCTCTGATCCTAATCCGTTAAAAATAGGCATCTTAATGTCATCGACCATTTTCCTTCTCGAGGGGCTAGGTGGAGGGGGAGGGGGTGGGGGTGTAGGGGAATTATGGGGAGGGGGATGGGGTGTAAGGGAGGTGGATGGATGGGGAATCCCAAAGACGTCCTGATTTTTCTCAACTCCTAACTTCGACGTGCCTTTAGGACGGGAGGGGGAATGTAGTGGGATTGTAGGGTTACTTCCTTCTTCATTCTCAGATCCTCCTAACAAGGGGCTATAGTTAGTTTCAATAAAATTCTTTGGATCTATTCTATATCGTTTTCCACTTCGCGTAGACCCTGGTTCAAGCTTATTTCCTCTTCGTCCAAACATTAATCTGACTGCATTCGCAGAATCCCCTTTTCACACAATAACATCTTAATCCAGAGATTAAAAGATCTTAAGAACTTACCTCACGGTCCTTTGAAAAATCTTCGTTCAACTTCACTATAGGATACGATTGCATATATCGTGAACTCAGTGATAAATCCTCCCAAAATGCCATCGTTCTAGAAATCAACAACCCTTGAGAAACTGTTACTATTAAAATTGGAAACTAGGGCCAAATTCGACTTTGGACAACTCCTGTGGGGAAGATTATGGCAGCACTGAATTCTTCTCTTCAAGAGAACCAAAATCGATATAAAGATTGTCTCATTTGGACAAGCGAAAGTGTGATTATGAATTTTTGTTCTCTCATAAGAAAATTAACAAGGTCAGCCTCACCTTATGTCGTGTCATCAAGCCCAATAGCCACGTCCTCTCATCCCCAATGACTAGTATATGTAGAGGTGCTTCCAACATCATTTTATCATCAACGAGGAGCATAATTCTTCTGATATAAAGTACGAATCTGAGGCTAGGGTGTTCAAGGGAAAAGAGCTGCAGTTTGTCTTTGTTTGGGTACGGTATTCTGTGGAAGAAAGGGCCGCAATTGTCTGAGGTTTGTCTTAGCCAGCTAGATGCTTGGAGAACTGTTTGCAGGGAGTTTAAGGCTACGGATGCCCTTCCATTTCAGACCACAATTCAGAGAAGTGTTTATGTGTTTTTCTTCGTATCATATATATTTCAGTTTGGGCTGCAGGAAGGTTTTCTACTTCAGCATGTTGAAGGCACTTGTGGAAGGGCCAAAAGGGTCAGTTTGTATCCTCCAAGGCCGCAGTCAATTCAAAGGAAGTAACGTTTGTCTGTGAAGCAGTCTAATGCTACTACAGGACTGAAGACTCAAGCCCTACATTACAGACATTAGAAAACAGTGTTTTGACTGTCCATTCTTGGACTATCTTGAGCTCATTCCTCTCAGCAAAGAAGGCTGCATCATATGATCAAGGACTGAGTTCCCTTAGGACATCATTCTGTCATTGCTTAAGCTACTCTCTGGTTAGTATTTGACTGCTGCTACTTGTGGACAAAATTGCATACATGATTGGGCTGCCTGCTTGGCATTGGACAGTGGTTCAAATCATCATTCATTGTACTCTCTCTCTCTCTGCTGATCATTTGATTTTAATAATACGAAGAATTGTTCAAGAGTTTTCCCACCTTGTGGTTTTTCCCTGGCTTGAGCCAATCCTTGTGTTCTCTTGTCTTGGCTTGTCTTCTGCATTTTCATTGGATGTTCTTTCAGTCAATGGATAATATGATTCGTAATGGAATAATGAAATTAATAATGGGCTAATGAAGTGATTGACTTTTGCAAAGAACATGTTAATCCTAAAATTAACATGGTATCAGAGCTCAGGTGAAGTCAAGCCCAAGCAAGAGTGTAAGAAAAAGGCAATCACCCAGTGAAGTCTCTATGGTCTCCTCCCTCTGCAAGTCTGAAGGTTCTAAGCAAGTAAGGGTCTCTATGTAAGGTCTCATCTCATCAAAGTCAAAGGCACACCTAGGACCGTGTTCCTAGCAAGCTATCCTAAATATGGGCAAAATTGCAATCTCTAATCGGAGACTAAATTACAAGTGATGATTAGCCCTCTTCTCTGGAAATATGACCGCAGTCTCTCTCAAGAAATCTCTGTGATTTGGGACAACGGATCTAAGGCAAGGACGTTTGTGGCTTAAGGGAAATTCTGGGACAGAATTTAGTGCGGGTTTCTTGCAGTCTTAGGCTGCTGATGCAAAGGTAAGTAAGGGTGCTTCTGTGCATATGATTTGGATCTTTGTTTCGCACCACAGGGAAAGTTGTAGTCACAGATGATTATGGAGGACTAATAGGAGAACCGAGAGGTATAGGAAAGACCCTCTCCTCAAGCTGCAACCACTCAGATTGTTAGCACAGGAAACAAGGGTGTTTCCTTGTCCCAGAAGGATGTTTTCTAGCACTGATGTGGACAGAATGTTAAAAAGTGTCCAAGGCCTACAACAATATCCTGGACCCTAGGAAACAACAAATAGAAGAAAGTACAGTTCTGAAGTTCATATTTACGCTATGCAAACTCAACAGTAAGATCAAAAATCGTCCTGTGGAGATTACTCAAATTTCAGAGATCTTCATCTTTGAAAGAGGAAGTTACAGTCCCAAAATGATTTATATTCCATGCCTGGTCAATCATTTAAGAAGGCAACCTTGTGACCGTTAGTTTGAGCATATATATATATTCTTCAAGTCTGGACTGTATACAAAAGAAAATTCTGAGTCTTCACCTGTGAAAGGATATTATGAGACTGTTCATGATCCTAAAAGTGAGGTCCAGGTTTCTCTTCAAAATTCTGATCATACAAGGTTAGAAAATAAGAAGTCTAGTCCTTCCATTTGTTCTGAGCACAAATTCAAGCCCCTGTCTCAAAGGAAGAGAAATCGAGAATCCTATCTTGTTTCTATGCACAAAGTGACATGGTCAGCTCATATATATACTTAGCTTAAAATTCAGTTGAGCCGACCTATGAAGATTACAGTGACAATATTGATTTTGAATAAAAATGTATAAAAACCAAAGGGTATTCACATTAGTGAATATTTGGTTACAAGGAAAGCTTCAGGCAGTATGTTATATTGAAGATTATCTTTAAGCCCTGTAACATCTAGTATAGCTGTGAACAAGTTGAAAGTGAAGTGTGGATCAGCAGACTTATGGGCATTATTATTTATATACTTGGCAGACATCTTTAGTGGCACATTTTGCATGAATAGACATCTTCAGGGTTTACTGAAGCACATCACCAGATTTGAGATCTTGATGAGCAGTTGGTTAGCTTGGCATCATTTGCTAATTATGAGCTTGTCCATATGAAAAAGATCTCTTATCTTATAAACTAAGGAAGTCAACATTAATCCTTCATTAAAAGTGAGTCGACATTATATTGTTAAACATTGTGTCACTGATTCTAGGTTTCTTCCCTTAGAACCTTGAAAGAAAGAAATCAGTTTCTCAACAAGAGTTCCAGGGCCACATTCTATTTAACAAACTCTGACTCTTTCTACAACATTTGATGCATGATATACATTGCTTGGGTCTTCTCTGGACTAAATCAGATTTTGGAATGTGGTCGGAGATATTAAGAACAACAAAGGACCAGGACTCTGAATCAGGGTAGCATAAGAAACCCTGACATAATCAGATTTGAAACAGACTACATCAGTTTGCCCTATTAAGAAGTTGGAAAGGTCTATTAGATTAATCACAAAAAAAGGGGGGTGGGCTTGTAACAGTCAAAAGTTCAGAATATGGTGTTGAAGGTTGCAATATATGCAACCTTCAACACCATATTCTGAACTTTTGACTGTTACAAGCGCCCGCCTGCCCGCCCGCCCACTATTGCAACCTTCAACACCCTATTCTGAACTTTTGACTGTTACAAACCCTCCCCGTCCCCTCCCCCCGCCCGCCCACTCTCTCCCCCCCTTTTTTTGTGTGATTAATCTTCAATGAGGGATCTCATAGACCTTTCCAACTTCTTGATAGGGCAAATTGTACATCGGTTTGCCCTATCAAGAAGTTGGAAAGGTCTATGAGATCCCTGGTTGAAGACTAATCACACAAAAAAGGGGGGGGGGTATAAAATACAGTTTGCCCTATCACTATGTTGGAAAGGTCTATGAGATCCCTGATTGAAGATTAATCACACAGAAAAGGGGGGGGCTTGTAACAGTCAAAAGTTCAGAATATGGTGTTGAAGGTTGCAATATATGCAACGTTGGGAGTTTCTTTTTTTTAAAAGAACATGGACCAGACTCTTGCAGCTGTCCTTATAATCATGAAGGTCAGAGTTAATCATGAAGGTCAGAGGTACCTCATTGAGAAAGGGTGTCATATAAATATAGATGTCTGATGAGAAGGACCTCCATATTGGTAGCAGTCATCTTACAATGAAGTAGTTGACTGATAGGATTTTTTTTTTTAAATGAGCCCCTAGTTTGATGAAACAGTTGAAAGATGAGGAGCATTATGATATAGACCCAATGACTGAAATAAAACTTTAGAGGGAGCTATACAATCCCTAGCAAAATGGCTTGATGATTCTTCTTGCCCAATGATTATTACAAGGAAGACCATATCAAAAGACATTGAGCTAATTCAATATATCTCTGATTTCCTAAGAAGTTGCATGAAATATACATGATTATGATTCACTTAATTGAATGGGTGACTTTGGCACATGGACCAAAGGAATAATGACAGAAAAGGTAACAACTTGAATATAGCTCGATATTATGTCACTTCCTTGATACTTAGAGAGAGAAATAATCAAAGATGTAGTTATTGATGATATTTGTCTAACAGAAGATGATCCTCTCAATGTAAGAGGGAGTTGACCTTTTCGATAACATTGAAAAATTGTTGTTATGGATATAAACAACTTGTGGGGGCCCTAGTAATCTTTTTAAGCTTACATACCTTGCTACAAAGAAGACTCCATGGATTTTTCAATGCTGGTTGCACTAGAAGTATGATGAATGGAAAAAGCACATCCAGGTATTTCATTTCTTGAGATCCACTTTTATTTAATGGATGAATCAAAGGTTGAAGTTTTTTACTTTGGACTTCCACTGCTCAATATATATATATATATATATATATATAAAGCAGTGAGCATGGCTTAGTATGAAGACATTTGGTTAGAGAAGCTCCTTAGTAAGAAATGTGTGCACATGCTAAAAATCACCATTGTATATTGCATGAGATTCACTTTTCAGAGAATCCACAATTGGCACTAGGTACCACTTTATTTAGAATATGGTGTAGCTGAGAGAAATCAAGCTCGATTATTGCAGGAAGAATGTGGAGGTTTCTAACAAATTCTCAAAGCCTACTAGTAAAGTCAAAATTTATCATCATTTAGAGAAAGGTTGGGAATCATGGAAGGACCCTACTATGAGGGTCTCAATTGAACATTGAGCTTTGGAAGCTCTTGGGAGCCTGGGGTACTTCTTGGAGTTATGTGCGACCATAGGGTGAGTGGTTCACCTTCCCCTATAGGTACGCTAGGTACAGGGTGAGTGGTTCACCTTTCCCTATGGTGGTTTTCATGTGTGTAGGGTGAATGGTTCACATTCCCCTACGACTGATGAGATATGCATAGGATGAGTGGTTCACCTTCTCCTATGGCATATGGGCAGGATGAGTGGATCACCTTCTCCTGCAGATACCCCAGTGAGAGATGCATATAGGCATATGTTGACATGTCAGTGGGATGTGGTTCATCCTTTCCCCACATGTAGGATGCTCATTCCCTACAATTGTTGGTTGGCATGTTGGTGGGACGTGGTTCATCCTTTCCCCATGTGTAGGATCCTTCCTACGATTGATTGTTGTAACTTGTGTTTGTAGGATGTGGTTTATCCTTTCCCTACATGTGATTGTTACTTGTGTTTGTAGGACGTGGTACATCCTTCCCTACTCGGTGATTTGCATACGTAGGATGTGGTTCATCCTTTCCCTACATGTGGCTGTGATATGTGATTGTAGGATGTGGTTCATCCTTTCACTACGTATGGTTGTAGGATGTGGTTTTTCCTTTCCCTACGTGTGGTTGTGAGCAGGAGTTGATACATTCTCTCCCTGCTATTGATTCAATACCATCCTACCTATTTAGTCCAGGACACATGGGAAGTACCTCTCATTTGGCCAATGAGTTGGGAAAAGTAGTTAGGGACCATAGCACTATCGATGGATGCATCAGGTACTGCTGTGCTCCCTATGACTAGGATGCATGGTGTTTCTCAACTTGATCTAGGATCAAGTCTGAATGAGGTTTTACCTCTGGACTGACTTTTGTCAATGGAGAGTGGTTGTGACTCACTCTTGATCAATTCTTCTTCATTATTACATTAGTGTTCGACAGAGCATAAAAGAGTAGAGATGAGATACAAAGATGGTTCATATCGTCCAGATGGCATGATGATGGATGGATTCGCAGGTTGAATTCTCCCTAGTTGAGAGGGAGTGTTAAAATTGGCAACTAGGGCCAAATTCCACTTTGGACAACTCCTATGGGGAAGATTATTGCAGCATTGAATTCCTCTCTTCGAGAGGACCAAAATCGATATAAAGATTGTCTCATTTGGACAAGCGAAAGTGTGATTATGAATTTTTGTTCTCTCATAAGCAAATTAACAAGGTTGGCCTCACCTTATGTCGGCTCATCAAGCCCAATAGCCACGTCCTCTCATCCCCAATGACTAGTATATATAGAGGTGCTTCCAACATCATTTTATCATCAACGAGGAGCATCATTCTTCTCGTATATAGTACGAATTTGAGGCTAGGGCATTCAAGGGAAAAGAGCCGCAATTTGCCTTTGTTTAGGTACAATCTTCTGTGGAAGAAAGGGCCGCAGTTGTCTGAGGTTTGTCTTGGCAAGGTAGATGCTCAAAGAACTGTTTGGAGGAAGTTTAAGGCTACAGATGCCCTTCCATTTCAGACCACAATTCAGAGAAGAAGTATTTATGTGTTTTTCTTCATATCATATATGTTACAATTTGGGTTGTAGGAAGGGTTTCTACTTCAGCGTGTTGAAGGCACTTGTGGAAGTGCCGAAAGGGTTAGTTTGTATCGTCCATCTCAGCCACAGTTAAGGAGGGTAGGCTACAGTCAATTCAAAGGGAGTAACATTTGTCTGTGAAGCAGTCTAATATTCTACAGGACTGAAGACTCAAGCCCTACATTATAGACATTAGACAATAATGTTTTGACTGTCCATTCTTGGACCATCTTGAGTTCATTCCACTCAGCAAAGAAGGCCGCATCATATGATTAAGGACCAAGTTCCCTTAGGGACATCCTTCTGTCGTTGCTTAAGCTACTCTTTGGTTAGTATTTGACTGCTGCTACTTGAGGACAAAATTGCATACTTGATTGGGCGGCCTGCTTGGCATTGGACAATGGTTCAAATCATCATTCATTGTACTCTCTCTCTGCTGATCATTTGATTTTAATAATACGAAGAATTGTTCAAGGGTTTTCCCCACCTTGGGGTTTTTCCCTGGCTTGTCTTTTTCATTTTCATTGGATGTTCTTCCAATCAATGGATAATATGATTCATAATGGGATAATGAAATTAATAATGGGCTAATGAACTAATTGACTTATGCAAAGAACATGTTAATCCTAAAATTTACAGTTACTGACAGTATTGAGGCGTCGTATCAATTCAGGGTTCCACTCCTTAGGTTCGTCGTTCTTGAAACAAGTGTTATGTTTGGTCAACTTGGATACCCACTCGTAGAATTCAATGTGCAACGAACCAAAGAAGATTTCGTATTGCTCATCGAAGATATACTTCTGCAACTAGTCTTTAGCTGATAATCGAGGGTTTTTGTTCTTTTTTTCTGCAAATTCTCTTTCTTTCTGTTCAACCCACTCCTGGATTTCTTTTTTCAATGGATGCTAAAACATATCCCTTAAGCAGATCCCGATCTCGACAACGAAACCATTTGTTAGTTTAAGGGGGCTTGATGCAGGTTCAGAGTGTGTTGCACAACAACAAAACCCTCAACCATTGGCTCTTTCGGCAATGACATGCAAGTAGATCATAGTCTCACCCGAAGCAGTTATGGAAGGTTGCAGAACCATGTTTCTGCAAGTAGAGGGATATGCGCGCTATGGCGCCTGTGTATTCACTTATGTCTTATATCTACCTACAACTTCGCGCAAATGAATATCTTCTCACTGATGATTAACTTCACAGATTGGTACTTAACGCAAAAACATAACAAAAAACAATATAACATGTATTTTTTCGCATAATTCAGTAAAAAGCATGCATAACAATATTAATAACAATAGAGAATCAACACAGAAAGATGCACAATACTTCGCCAAAACATCTTTATTAATAAGGATCTTCAATACATGTACTTCCTTGGCTTAAGCATCTAGCTGCAGGTGGTCCGTGCACTCAGCTGCAAACTCTTCAAGGCCTTTGTGTACTCAGCTACGAAGCCTTCTCAAAAAATACAGACTCAAGACCGAGAATACGAACAATCTATGCTTAGTTAGTTATTATTTGACAAAGTATTACATCTTCTTTATATAGACTTCCTTACTACAAGACCATGGTCCACATACCATGGATCTGACAAAACAATGGACTAATACCCGAAACTCGTTACAAAATAAGGGACTTTCGACCCACCCCAAAGCCCCTAAACACTGCACGATGAATAGAACTTCTCCAGCTCCGCTCGTCAAAATGCGGAGTCTTTGACCAAAATTTGAACCAAGTTGGGCTTGCGCCCAATACTGGTCATAGGAGCAGGATTACTCCATTAGTGGGCCTAGAGGGTTTTAGAGGCGTTTTATGGGTCCAATTTGGATTGTTTACCATATTTCATCATCGGGATCAATTTTGCACGGGTTGCTCTTGGTTTCGTTGCATTAGGACGATTTCCGTAAAATGGCATTATTAACAGACATATTTTAATTAATTATGCATAAGGTGTTGTTTCGGGTTGATTACTTGGAGAAACACCTTAGTGTAATAGCTCGTTGGAATCAAGGTGAAAAGATCTACATGATAGAATGATAAAAAGGGGTTTTGGGTGTTCGATGTTACCACAAAGGCGAATTAAGCATTTTCCTACATTAAAAGTGACTTTAACTAGTTTATAAGTCACTGTATTAAATAAAGAAAGGAAAAATGTTTTTAAATATTTAATTGGAGGGAAAAGGTAAGTGAGTTATAAAAAGGGAAATGAGGGGGTCTCTCCTCGTTCATTTACACATTTTTTAGTTTTGGAGAGAAGAGCTATTGGAGAGTTTTCTTGGGGATAAGCTTAGGGTTTTGGAAAACTAGGCATCATAGTTGAGTTCGTTGTTGAAACTAGACACCTTAGTTGGATTTGAAAGTGAAAGCACACAGATTTCACCACTGGGATTCAATGGAGAACAAGATTTTCAAGGAATATTGAGATATCTTTGTGTTATCAGTTGATTTTATGATTTTATTTGGTATTCTCTATCTTATTCTTTCAGATTGAAGAAGGCCCACCATAGCAACGATTTCCCTAGTCATTGAAGAATCGATTTGTTGGAGGAAAGGGTGCAAAAATGGACTGAGCTACACTCCATACTGTTACTAGTTCCATGGGTCAAATTTCCGAGGAATGGTGGACAAGATTTGAAATGTGAGATGAGCTGTGTTTCCCTTTACAATTGCTGGACATTTCCACACTGCTAGCACAAGTTTCCCTGAAGGAAAAGGAGACGAATATGGTTGTTGGTCAAGTTATCATCATTCTGGGTCGAGTTTCCTTGTTGAAAGAAGGTCGTGCCATCACTCATCCACCTTGGGCAAGTTTTGTGGTAGTGGAGTTCAGGTGTTGACTGAGAGGATGAGATTCTGGTTACACTTGCTGTATGGGCATGTATATAAATCAAAGGCTGAGTTCTGAGTTGAATGTGACCAGATTTGTTCCCAAAGAGATTGATTCCTCATCCCTATGTTAACCACGAGTATTAGAAGAGACATAAAGGAACCAAATTCCTCGTGCGTATTCAAGCTACTGTAAACTTGCTATGGATAGCGTGCCATTTCAAGACCAAGTTTGGGTGATATTTCTGGTATATAAAGGCTGCATTTATAAAAAGAAGCATTGAAGAATTGAACTAATAGACCAGGTGGCAATTGTGAGAAAACTGTGTATTTATTGAGGTGGCAATTGTGAGAAAACATCTACAACAGTGTGCTTTGATTTCTGGTAGCATCGGATGTGCTCTAAGCCTCAAAATTTGCAGGGAGGCTAGGGCACATGTATTCCAGAATACCGATAAATCGTTTTGGGAAATTCCACCCTGAGACAGTTTTATTAAAATAATTAATTATTTTTAATGGATGCCTGAGTCTAAATTTGGGAAATTAAAATAATTAAAGGGTATTAATTAAACTGGGGGTGAAACTTTTAGAAGGAGACGAGGATCAAGTTAAAAATGATCTGAACCATTGATTAGAATCCAATCTGGACCGTTGTTTACTCAACGAGAAGATTATAAAAAGGACTTCGATGGGCATTTGGAAGACACATCGAGTGAGAGATCAAAGATTCATTTTCTCAAGAGAGCAACGTAATAGTTGCCGAAGAGGTCATCGAGGAGATTTCTTGCAGTGAGGGGTAGGGACAGTTTTCCGATTGGAGAGTTTCCCAATCCGGGGATACATTGTGGAGGAGGCAGAGAGAGATCCAAAAGAGGTAGCGCAAAGCCACATTGGGAAACATAGAGCCAGGCTGAGGCAGCACATAGCCTGAGACGAGATTCGAAATTTGCTGGAGAGTCGAGTTTTAGAGCCAGAAGCTAGGGTGTGAGACCAAAAGGGCAGGAGTCGAAGTTCCAGAGGAAAATCGACGAGCAAGAAGGGTGACGCAGAGTCTAGTAGCTGTGACGCTGAACTGTGTAGGCTGACGTAGAGGCAACGCAAAGTCGGTGTGGGGCTTATCATCTAGAGCCTGGATCAATATTGAATCTCTCCAGTGATAGTGTGAGGTATTTCTCACTAATTCCTTTGCCAGTCTGATTCTGTGTATCGGATAACTAGTGAGGCATCCAAAGTTTGTATTTAGAAACTACTGCATAATAATACAAACCCTCAGTTGTTGCATTGGTTTCCCCCATTGGGTTTTTTCGGGGACATTTGTCCAAAAACAACAGTGTCACTTGTGTGTGTGGTTATTTCTTCTTGCTCAGTTCTTGTTGAAGGCTACAGTCGTATTTACTTTGATATTTACAATGTAACACAATAAATAACTTGTAGAAGTTAACAAGTAGGAGAAGTAATATCAGTTTGCTGCAGAAGTTAACAAGTAGGAGAAGTAATATCAGTTTGCTGCAGTAGGGATTTGGGTCACTAGATTTTCACATGGTATCAGAGCCCAAGTGAAGCAAGAGAGCAGATCAGAAGAGCCCAACGTTGAAGAGGAGTGAGATCGAAGTGCTGCGTAGGCAACAAATCGAATCCTCAGAAGGTTTGCACAGTCCAGGCTAAGAGGGCAAGATTCTCAAGGAAAATCTCTCTTTGAGTGAGTTGACAGAGAGGTAAGATTTCCAGTTCGTGATTTGTCAGTGACAGAGGGAGCAGCACAGCAGCAGATTCAACGTTGAGCAGTCTTTAAGTGGGACGTAGTTTTCTGCCGCAGTTGCTGGGGCAAAAAAACGTTAGAAGAAGAAAGAAGACACTTTTTGAGGGAATTTCTTCCTCAGTGAATTTCGAGCCAAGGAATTCTATTTCTCAGTTGCTAAGAAGCAGTAGCGAGGAGCAGATCTACTAACTCCAGTAGGGAGTGCATAGGCCAGCCTAGTAGCTATGCAGAGGAGAGAGGGAGCAATTCGACTTTTTGTTGGCAGAGATGGCAGCTAATGGGCTAAGAGATCAAGATCGATTGGACAGAGCATCCAACTATGTGATTTGGAAGGCTAGGATCTCTTGCCTTCTAGATGAGCATGATCTCAAAGCCTATGTTGATAGTGTGGTAGCTGAACCTGCCGATGCAGATCTGCTCAAGAAGTACAAGGCTGAGATGGCGAAGGCCAAGCGGTTGATCCTCGACGGAGTGAGGGATCACGTTGTATGTCACATTGCTGGCAAAGGGACGACCAAAGAGATGTGGGATGCCTTGGCTACGTTGTATCAAGGATCTTCCAAGCAGCGGAAGATGTACTTGGAGGAGAAAATGAGATCCGTGAGGATGCAGAAGGGGGAACGCATTGATCCGTTCTTATTGAAGCTTCAGGAAGTCCAAGATCAATTGGCAGCTGTAGGATCATCACCTCAACTTACAGAGATGGTGAGGTTGGCTCTGAATTCAGTCTTAGAAAAATGGCAAGTATTTGTCTAGAGATCCTGGGCAGAGAGAAATTGCCGGATTGGGAAGGGATGTGGGCCGCTCTTCAATAGGAAGAGATGAGGCGAGACTTAGTCAAGTGCAAGCTTGATGGCAGCAACAGTAGTGGGATGAAGCCCAAGGAGGAGGAGGAGAATGCAACCGTTGCATCAAAGGGGTAGCATGAGCAGTAGAGGCGGAAGAAGGACGTCTTGAAGATCAAATGTTTCCGGTGTGGTGAATTTGGTCACTTCTCTATGCAGCGTCCTCTCAAGAAGAAGGTCAAGGACGAAAAACATGATTCACAGGCTGCAACCGCAAAGATCGAGGAGGAGGAGTTTGCCATGATTGCCCAGATATCTCCAGGGGAGAGGTGGGGTGATCTAGTACTGTAGTTTGAAAGAACTATAGATGGGCAGGATCCTTGAGGAGTCCACCTCTTGGATCAAGACCTTGCTACGGGAGCCCATAGTTAGTAGTAGCAGGATGGACCAGTGTCAGGTGGTGCAATCAGGTGCTAGAGTGACAGATGCAGTGGCTAGCAGCAGTCAGATAATGAGCAACGCAGAGTTAGTGTTGGCAACAGTGCAATTGACACAGAGCAGAGTCAACATCAACGTAGAGACTTCTGTGACATCGTAGAGGCTAGCAACAGTCATAACTCGGACGACGGACAACGGATGCATCATACTGAGCAAAGTTGGTTCAGTATTTTGGATGTTTTTCTGTTGCAGTTGTTGGAGAAGGTAGCAATAGCGGTTGGAGTAGAGTTGTAGTGCAGGTACAATTCGTAGCAACATGCAGATTCAACACTAGCACGGATGCAACATCTGAGCAGTAGTTGGTGGGCAATGATGTTAGACATTAGAAACGCAGAGGGAGATGTTATAGAGTCAGGGTGATGCTTCAGCAGGTTGCATTACTAGAGCACATTCCTCGCTAAGAGGGAGTATTGACTTTTGGTAGCATCGGATGTGCTCTAAGCCTCAAAATTTGCAAGGAGGCTAGGATACATGTATTCCAGAATAACCAGTAATCGTTTTGGGAAATTCCACCCGGAGACAGCTTTATTAAAATAATCAATTATTTTTGATGGATGCCTAAGACTAAACTTAGGAAATTAAAATAATTAAAGGGTATTAATTAAACTAGGGGTGAAACTTTTAGAAGGAGACGAGGATCAAGTCAAAATGATCTAAGCATTGATTAGAATCTAATCTGGACCGTTGATTACTCAACGAGAAGATTATAAGGACTTCGATGGGCATTTGGAAGACACAACAAGTGAGAGATCAGAGATCGATTTTCTCAAGAGAGCAACGCAGTAGTTGCCAGGGAGGTCATCGAGGATATTTCTTGCATTGAGGGATAGAGATAGTTTTTCGGTTGGAGAGTTTCCTAATCCGGGGATACATTGCAGAGGAGCCAGAGAGAGATCTAGAAGAGGCAGCGCAGAGCCACACTGAGGGAGCGCAGTGCCTAAGAGGAGATTCAAAATTTGTTGGAGAGTCGAGTTTTAGAGCCAGAAGCCGAGGTGTTAGACAGGAAGGGCAGAGAGTCGAAGTTTTAGAGGCAAATCGACCATCAAGAAGGGTGATGCAGATCCTAGTAGTTGTGACACTAAACTGTGTAGGCTGATGCAGAGGCAGCACAAAGGCAGTGAGGGGCTTGTCATCTAGAGCCTACATCAATATTGAATCTCCAGTGATAGTGTGAGGTATTTCTCACTAATTTCTCTGCTAGTCAGATTCTCTGTATCGGATGGCCAGTAAGACATCCAAAGATTGTATTCAGAAACTATTGCATAATAATACAAACACTCCGCTACTGCACTGGTTTTCTCGCATTGGGTTCTTCTGGGGACATTTGTCCAAAAACAACGGTGTCACTTGTGTGTGTGGTTATTTCTTCTTGCTTAGTTCTTGTTTTCGCATATAATTTAATTAGTGAAGGCTGCAATCGTATTTACTTCGATATTTACAGTGTAACACAGTAAATAACTTGCATAAGTTAACAAGTAGGAGAAGTAATATCAGTTTGCTGTAGTAGGGATTTGGGTCACCAAATTTTCATAGTGTGTAGTCTAACTGTTCGACAAAAGACAACCGAAAACTCTGGTACAAACTCAGAAATTTATTGAACTTTTTGAATATTTTTCGGAAATGAATCTTACAGTAGTATCAGACCCTTAATCTTGGCTCCGTCGTGGGTTGTTGTTAAAAAACCATAGCATGTTCTTGGACAACTGTTGGGTTCAAATGGAAAATTATAACAAGGGAAAAATGCTTCCAAGTCAAGAAGAATTGTTGGCCTCAAAATTTGAAAACTATAACAAAACCTTTGCAAAAGTGATAGAGCACATGGAAGCATGGGTGTCATCAAAGGAAGTAAATAGAAAAAGGAATAACAAATCCAAAGATGAAAATGTAGTCAAGGACCAAGAAGCAAGGATTGAAGATGAAAACCATAAACAAACCTTCCAGGACGAATTGAGAAAAGTCACACCCGTTGAAAATGAAGCTATCACAGATTCACCCCAATAGGTTGGAACGAGAGTTTGGGATGAAAGGGAATCAGAAATTGCTACAGAATGCTTGTCATCACTTAGCGAGATTGTTGAGTTAGATGATGAGTACAAAGAAAATCATGAGGCCACAATAGTTGATGATGATTCCCAAGAGGTGTGCAAAAATGATAACACACAAGTGTTCGACGGTGCAAACTCAGTCCCATCATTTGACGAGGTAAATGTTGCTCACATGTCTACTTATGCCTATAACTTGGAAAACCTATTGAAGATGAACACAAACAAGATTAGGGCAGCCACAAGGCAATTTGATGATGCACTGGTATTGGTGACAAATATTGTTGGAAAAGTGTAGTGGCACATGACATCTTAGGAGGAGAGCCTTCACTTGTAGATTTTCAGATTCTCAGAAAGGCATTGGTAGAGATGAAATCTATCTATCTATACCTCCTTTCAGACATAGATCACCTACTCATGCTTACTGAGATATATCATGATGCCCTAGTAGGGAAAGAGGAGGAAGTTGACAGGCTTACTTATGAGCTTGAGATTTCTCAGGAGTCCTTGAAGAGCACTCAGATGGCCCTTCAAGAACCAAAGTTGCAGGTTGACCAACTTTGTATGGAGTTGAATTGTCTACATTCTTCTATGGCAACCATCACATAAGAGGATGTTAAGGACACCATGATTTGACAAAGGAGCCTCTTGTGATAGTTGAGCACGGGGAGCCCCCAAATGAATTAACACTTGCAAAGAGGCATGTTCCAGAGGTCTTTTATTATACACCCATTGGATGTGGATATAGATATATTGCAGATGAGGATACATCCATCTGGGATCCAGGTTTGGTTGACACAAGTGGAGTGGATACTAGAGACCATGGTTGGCATTGGGATCCAGGTGGGGTTTTCAATCATTTACTAGGTGTGAAGGATGACTATGGCGTTGACAGGGTGATTGACCCAATGACCAAGCATTCACATTCCTTCACACTTCCATCAGAGTTATGGTCAGTGCTAGTGGCGAGTTGGTTTGATGCAGGAGTGTGTAGACTTCAGGAGATGTCTTGGCACATCGTTCATGCATGGGGTTGTAGGGTGGTCAGCATGCCCCGACGAGAGTTATTCAGATGGGATGGCATTTGTATGCCACCAGATAGAGCAATATATGGGGATGATGTTCTTCCATTGATGTATTGGGCACAAGAGCCACCGAGGATTGACACAACAATGACATCCCCATTAGCATGTGAGGAGTCATGCCACTTAGGTCTACCAGGACGAAGGAGATATGGCTCACATCATGGTGGGTCCACTAGCAGGATGGCAAATACATTGGCACATGCGGGATACCAAACAGTACAAGGTGCGTCAGCAGCAGGCGGTGATACCCAGTGGGGTGCAGGGATATGCCATGGTGTGCAAAGGTATGTAGAGGAGTATGATGATCCATGGTTTTATGTAGTGGTGTATGGTGCTGCACAGTGGGATCTTAGAGTATTTCTTCTAGGGAGACAATTTGATTGGGACATTGAGCATACCAATGGGCCTAACTTACCCAAGATCGATCAGTGGATGAGCATCAGGGAACATTGCGTTCCTCGAAGTTTATCTTCGATTGAAACATCACGTAATTAGAGTCAGAGAGCAGGATACTCGTAGGACTACCCATATGTATCCATATGGGTTCTTGATCACGCCTTTGGGATTGGCCCATGCATCTGTCACTTTCCAGTCCTTCATATTGTTGCAGAGGCTTCTGTTGTTGTTCTTTGATGCACTCATCACAAATAGCAGGACACATGGGTGTCACCTGAGATAGTTGGGTGAGACACAGTGCATCATGGACAGGATAATGACTTCCTAGTGGAGGCATATGGTCGGAGCGTGAGTTGACATATATAGGATTAGGGATGGCGTGACCCACTGAGAGGTAGCATATGTTTTGCCCTTGAGTACACACTTGGAAATGATTAGGGAAATGATCAGGAGAGAGTTGCATGACACACCTTCGACATGACATTTCGAGGCATTGTATGAGTGTGGGGCACAGTGGATGGTAGGACTCTTTTACAGGAAGGCGTGTGGGCTTCAAGCAGTAATTGGGTACATCACTAGGAGACGGGATAACATAGTCCGCTGTGTGATTAGGTAGGAGCAGGGCAGTTTAGCATGCGCCAGATTGATTCATGATACATGGTGTCCGTCTATTGGTTGCATACAGGGACTAGTGATGAGGCACGAATGGGCGCCAATAGTTAGCAATAGTTCGCCACAACAATTAGTTATAATCAAAGTGGCGCAACGACAACATGGTAGTTCCCTTTTGAGATTAGCATGGGACCTGAGCATTACAGGTCTCGACAACTTAGCTACCATTATGGTTGAGTTGGTCTTTACAAGGGAAGATCACTCGGATCTTCCATTGGACTTAAATTTGGCGGAGGGTGTTTCACTTCTTAGTGATTCGTTGAGGGTATTAGATGTGGTAGTGGTTAATCCTTGTGGGCGAGGACCCTTTTTAGCAGGTTTTGGATGGTACTTTCAAGAGTTCACTTGTGAGGTGCATGGGATTGGTTTTCTGGTAGATCAACTTCCTGAGGAGTTGGTCAGAATTTCATTTTCGAGACACTCTACTTATTGGCAGTATGCAGAGGGCCTTTGTTATCTATTCCTTGTTGGGGAGTGAGTGGAGCAAGAGATGCTTCACGATGATTAGGATGGTTTGGGACCATGGTATTCACTTGGATCAACTTGTGGAGTGGCAACATGTGATGGCATTTCTTGAGGGCGAGCAATTTTGGGGAGGGGAGACTACAATGTCCCCAAATTTTGGATTACATGGCGAGGTGGTTAGGAGGGTTTTCCAGAGCTTGTGTCAGCTTGGTCATAGGAGCAAGATTACTCCATTGGTGGGCCCAGAGGGTTTTAGAGGAGTTTTATGGGTTCGACTGGGTTCGCTTACCATATTTCATCATCAGGATCAGTTCCGCACGAGTTGCTCTTGGTTCTGTTGCATTGCGATGATTTCTGTACAATGACGTTATTAACAGACATATTTTAATTGATTATGCTTAAGGTGTTGTTTCAGGCTGATTACTTGGAAAAACACCTTAGCGTAATAGCTCGTTGGAATTGGGGCGAAAATATCTACAAGATAGAATGATAAAAAGGGGCTTTGGGTGGTCGGTGTGACCATAAAGGTGAATTAAGCATTTTTCGGATTAAAAGTGACTTTAATTAGTTTATAAAAATATAAAGAAAGGAAAAATGTTTTAAATATTTAATTGGAGGGAAAAGGTAAGTGAGTTATAGAAAAGGGAAATGAGGGGGTCTCTCCTCATTCATTCATGCATTTTTTAGTTTTGGAGAGAAGAGTTCTTGGAGAGTTTTCTTGAGGATAATCTTAGGGTTTTTAGACCCTAGCCACCATAGCTGACTTCAGTGTTGAAACTAGACACCCTAGTTGGATTGGGAGTGAAATCACACAAATTCCACCACTGGGCTTCAATGGAGAACAAGATTTTCAAGGAATATTGAGGTATCTTTTTGTTATCAGTTGATTTTATGATTTTATTTGGTATTCTCTATCTTATTCTTTCAGGTTGAAGAAGGATCACTAGAACAACGATTTCCCTAGTCATTGAGGAATTGATTTGCTGGAGGAAAGGGTGCAAAAAGGGACTGAGCTACACTCCATACTGTTACTGGTTCCATGGGTTGAATTTCTGAAGAATGGTGGACAAGATTTGAAGTGTGAGCTGAGCTGTGTTTCCCTTTACAATTGCTGGACATTTCCACACTGCTAGCACGAGTTTCCCTGAAGGCAAAGGAGACGAATCTGGTTGTTGGTCAAGTTATCATCATTCTGGGTCGAGTTTCCTTGTTGAAAGAAGGCTGTGACATCACTCAATCACCTTGGGCCAGTTCTGTGGCAGTGGAGTTCGAGTGTTGACTGAGAGGATGAGATTCTGGTTACACTTGCTGTGTGGGCATGTATATAAATCAAAGGCTGAGTTCTGAGTTGAATGTGACCAGATCTGCTCCCAAAGAGACCGATTCCTCATCCCTGTGTTAATTACGAGTATTGGAAGAGACATAAAGGAAGTGGATTCCTCCCTGTGCGTATTCAAGCTGCTGTAAACTTGCTATGGATAGCATGCCATTTCAAGACCAAGCCTGGGTGATAATGCTGGTGTATAAATGTCGCATTTATAAAAAGAAGCATTGAAGAACTGAGCTAATAGACCAGGTGGCAATTGTGAGAAAACATCTACAGCAGTGTGTAGTCTAACTGTTCGACAAAAGACACAACTGATAACTCTAGTACAAACTCAGAAATTTATTGAACTTTTTGAGTATTTTCCGGAAAGGAATCTTACAGGTGTCTTTTGGAGGATTCACTAGCTTGACATTTCTGGCAAGCCAAAAACAGATCTCAAACAGATTCTTAGCTGCCTCCAAAATTGGAAGCACATTCTGATTGGAGCTAGACCTCTATCTGCAGAAATGTACATAATCAAATGGTAACTATGTATCTATTGAACTCGAAGTGAAATCTGAGGTTTTATAGAACATTTGTGTCTGGATTGTGAATGGAGCAGCAATGAAGTTTCCTATATATGTTTAAAATAAAATATATGCAAATGAGGTATGTATTGCTAACATATCAGTGAAGCGTATTATTATCATCAAACATATTTTTTTTGACTGGGAATCAAAGGGGTTGAGTTTATGGCAGTTTATAATCACTGGTGGATCAACACATTAATATTCTAATGTTTATGACGGAGTCACTTCTGCCTTCTGGTAAAATCATGCTTATCATTATACTTTAGCAGTCAATCACTGTGCAGAGGTGGTTCCCTTGTCCCATGGACAAGGGAGTCTCATACACCAATTTGGAGTCTGGCTTGACCATGGGACAAGGGAGTCTCATACACCAATTTGGAGTCTGGCTTGACCATGACATTAAAGTTGGGTTATTATTATTATTACTCTTTGTAGTGATTTAAGAATAAAATGTGAATGGACCATGCTAAAGATCTTTTGCAACTCTATGCATTAGTAGTAGATCTTTGATTGATGTCTCACTTTTAGCACATGAGATGTCACGTGTGAAATGTACATATACTTTAGAAAGTTGTCTTCAAAAGGATTCTAAAATTTGCATCGTTCAAATTCCAAAATGCCTACAAGAAGTTATAGAAATTTGAAAAAAGTGACTCAAAAATTGTAAACACCAATTAAATCTCTAGGTTTGGTTGTAGAGACAAGCTTAATATTGCAGTCTTAAATAATAAATCAGACATTCTTCCTTAATGCCTCGAAACAAGACAGATAAGTACATGGGTTCATATGGTCAGCTCCTTTCCCAAGTTACATTACTGGCTAGCTGATACGAGGTGAATGACGCCTTGCATTATTACCATGAGTTGCAGTACCCAAGCATTATAACTTCTACCACGTGGACTGAAGTGAATGCTATATTAGAAAATGGAAAAAGAGTTGGTAAGAATTCTCTCTGGCTTATCATAGCCATCAAGTCTCTCAAAGTTAGCTCTAGTCTTCACATCCCGTATTTTAGTCCTCAGTAATAAATGACAGACTTCCCCTGGTGTAATGACTCGTGAGATTTGATTAAATGAAAGAACATTTGATTCTATGGACTTGCTTGAAAGATTGCCTAATGTTAATGCTTGTATTTGTAGTGAAATAACATCTGAAGGACGTAGGATAACAAAGCTTGATCAGATTTTGCTCAATGGCAACAATATTGCTATCGTGAGTCAAATTTAATAACTTACATGTTTATTTTGTGTTGTTTCCAATTTTTTTTGTTTTCTTCACTGACATATATTTGGAATGACGAGGTACTAATCATCTTTAGTCCTCAATGCAGCTTGTCCCCGGTGGTGGTCCTGAATGAAAAAAATATGACATAGTTTAGCTTTGACTACATGGTTGAATTTGTTTGAGCAGAGTGGAACCATAATTTATAAACAAATAGCATGAAATTTGTAATCGTACAAATGCGTATTGAAAATTTGATGGGCAGTCTGATGAAATTATGTTCTCTAGCTTTTGCTCATGAGGAGAAGAACAAGAAACATTGTAGTCAAAGTTTAAAACCTCGAGTATCTTGATGTAGAGGTGCTTGTGTTTTTATAGATTGCAGTTAAATATAACCATTAGCACATTATAAAACAGATAGAAGCATTCAGATTCTGTTAGTTTTTATGTAGACAGAAAATAGTAAAAATTGATTCTATAATGATAGCAGACAATCAGTCCATAGAAACCTTGTTATGAATGATATGAAACACAACTAGTAGACAATAAATAAGTTTATTCGGATTGTTAAAAACAATAACATCAATTAAGTTATATGTATTCTGAAAAAAAAGAAAAAAAAAGAAATCCTTTGTTCATGTCTATCTAGCTAGTTGTTATGGACAAGATCTGTGTAAAACAAAGGTTTATACATTCCAATTCTAGGACTTATTGATCTATAGCTGGAAAACCTATGTCGCATTCCTGAGGTTTAGATGCACTGGAGTATTGATGTGGCTGTGACTTGCAAAAATGGGTTTGTCATGTTAGAACTTCTGATGAAGGTTGGATAAATGCTTGATGGCTTAGTTTTTACTAAGCCAATTTTACAAGGTTTGTTTACTATTTATAATGGTTTTTAATTTCCCAAAGGATATTTGATAAGTTCAATGTCAAATGGGATAGGGTTTGTTTTGAGCCTTTACATAAAGTTTAAGACAGTCATTGATTTTGGGTGATGATTTGGCTATGCAATTAAGGAATTAAGATTGACCATGAGGGGGTAATCTTGACATAAACTTGTGCATTATGGAGTTTAAATTTTGCAGTGAGGAGAAATACAATATATGCAGTTACATTTTTTGACCCTTTGGTCTTGGGTCATTACATTGCAATTGTTATATTATTGTTGTCATCAGTGGTAAGATCGTTATTTGTAATTGTACCATTTTTCTCATATATATATATTTATATATTTATTTATTAATGATATGTAGTTTTAACTATCATCAAGAATTATTTGTAAACAAAAGAAGAAAGTTGCCCCACTCGAAGTAATATTTTTATTCATTCCTTTTTTATTATTTGCGAGGTGTGGCATTACTTATTCTTTATATTCACAGGCTATTTGGGCTAATTGGACCATAACATTTTACACTGGGGAGGATGATTTGTTGGGTTCCCTCCCTCAAATGAGTCATCCTACCATTTTCACTCTAATGTTGTTTTGATCATTGAATTGCATGGAAATATCAGGTTTGATGGTGGAAATAAAGTACATTGGGTAAAAATTTTACAATAGGGTTTCCATATTTTTTGAGTCATAGGCTATACAAGCCAGGGTTTTTGTCTATTCATCAAACTAGGCTTAAGTAAGTGGTTTCAGTAAAACAATCGTAGCTAGAGTTTGATAGGGAAAATTCAAGTAAAACAGGGGCCAGGGGAAAGAGGATGGATTAGGTTACAGGTCCAAATTTTAGATCTTGAACTGCTGCGAGTGCAGAGTGACAAGTTGTGCAATTTCACCTTCCTAATATAGGGCAAAATCAGTAGGTTTTGGTTATACTACCTTAACTTTACAAATAGGCGGTTTCAGTAAAACAATCATAGCTGAAGATTGATAGGTCCAATTTAAGTAAAATATGTGACAAGGGAAAGAGGATAGGTTAGGGTGCAGGTCCAGATTTTAGATCTTGAACTTTTAGGTACATGTGCAGAGTGACAAGTCATACAATTTTGCGTCCCTCACCTATAGGGCAAAATCAATGGGTTTTGGTTATTCCATTATAACTTTATGTTGGAAGGACCAAATTGCATGGGATCAATGGGAGCTTGAAGATGACATATATCATAGTACACCTTGTTAAAAATTTCATCAATAGAAAATTAGAATTAGCGAACTTGTAATGGGGGCAAGGTTGAGTGGCAAAGAAGATCGAAAATGAGGGATTAGAAGGCATGTCATTTGAAAATTGTCATGACTTTTGATTGGAAGCTTAGTTTGTAGTGATTTTGAAGCGGTTATAAAAATGAATCAAAGAGTAATATATAGGTATTGATCTTGGTACCATTTTGATGATAAGTTCTTGAAAAAGGATCATTATCATGGGGAGAAACAAGATTTCCTTTGTAGGAGCAGCAAAAGTGGAAATTCGTGCTGAGAATGTTGATGTTTGTAGCTCGGGTAGGTACTTCTGCATAGGCTTAAGTGTCTAGGTGTGCAAAAGTATCCCAAACTCTCTTTAGACACTTGCTCTAGTGTGAGCAAGTTGCATTTGTTATTTAGCCTATGTCTAACTTAGGGAAAACACATAATTGTTATGTTGGCTTACTTTAGTGATTATGTTTTAATGTCAACCTTCGATCTCAAGTGAGGTGAGATCTAATCTTGGTCGCCAATCACTTTGGAGATTATGATTAGAGATTTAGCTCAATGTAAAGTTATAAAAGCAAGTCTAAGGAGAGGGAGAAGACATACCATACAACAACACAAGATTGAGAGAGACATCTTAGTGAGGAGTGCTAGTCTAGTGTGTTGGGTTTGAGGAAGTGGGCAACATGGAGATCTAGAACAACTAAGGAGGACTTTATTAGTTGGATCAGATCCAGTTGTATGTATTTCCTCAATTGGGCCATTATCCTAGGATGAGATCCTATGTAGGTTCTGAAGAATTTAATGATGATATGATTTGATTGGGTAGAATTTGTTGTGTCATTTAATTTGTCATTGTGATTTTTTCTTCTACTGAATTTATTGTGGTGATGAACCTCGCTGTGCAGTTAATTAGTAGATCTATAAACTGCTAGGAATTTAGTGTTAGGTTCTAGGCTTATAGGAAAACTAACATGGTATCATAGCATAAGATATGAGGTACCAATCTCAGAACCATAGGTGCTAGGTTCGTACAAGATCCATCGGGGCTAGGATTGAACACGATTGTATGAGGCTCATTTTTTTTAAAGGGGGCCTAAGGAAATCAACCATATGAAGAAAGGATTTCTTTGTTTTTATTTTTTCAAAGGGGTCAAATTCTTTGGGTGCACTTGGGTCGACAGTTGATGGAATTGTCAGCCGTCAGAGCTATTTCCAAGCGCAAGAGGGCACTACAGTGGCAAGCAGAGCTGTCAGAGAGGGTTGCCTAGCTAGCCACACAATCGATTGGTGGGTGACGGTGAATGACGATCCAACAAACAACATGAGGATCAAAGCTATTGGATTAGAGGCGACATAAATCGGGTCGAACGATAGGGTTATGATGGTGACAGTTTGGGCTTACAGTGATACCAAGGCCGCAGGACAACCCAACAGAGGAGTTGACCGACTACACGTCTGCAAGTGAAACGACTAACAGGCAAAGCCGCAAGTTGAGTTGTTGGAGCAAGCCATTACAAAGGGGATATAATCGGTTGAGACAATATTTGCGAGCAGAGGTGGAGACAATGCACACAAGGATGTGGCACAAGGTGGTGGCCAATAAAGTGAAAAGGCCATAACACAAATAGGGTTGGCCACAAACCAACTGCAATTGTAGTAGTGATAGAACACTATGCTTGGGGCCGAGAGATCAGGTTGATTGGGGTAGCAATCAACATCATTCAACCAGACATTGATCAACCAATAAGTGACAGAATGCAGTTAGGTTGACTGGTCGAGGCAACTTATAGTAGCATAGCTAGGTTGGTTAGTAAGGAATAATCATATTATAGGGAGTGCAGTCACAATAGGTTTCATAGTGGCTGATACAACCAAAAACAAATCAGGGAAGATCTGCCAGTGATTGGCAGAGGCCAAACCCTAGAGGAAGAGAGGGAGACCATACCAATCAGGGTGTAACAATTATAATTTTTTAGTTGATTTTTTGATTTCGAGATGGCATCAACTGGTTTGAGGTTCGAAGATAGGTTGGATGGTGCTTACAACTTCAACCCTGTTGGGCATTGGATAAACCAAGGCTCCCCATGTGTTCCGTGACATGGACTAACCGCCTCTCGTGGATCCTTATCTCTGGCGATGCGATCCTTGACTAATGCTTGCAGGTTTTGGTCTAACGGCAATCGTGATTCCCAACAAGTGGTATCAGAGTGTAGGTCACGAGTTCGATACACACCCGGTGCGCGTTGGGGGGGAGATTGTTGGGCATTGGATAAAACAACGCTCCTCGTTTGTTTCGTGACATGGACTAATCGCCTCTCGTGGATCCTTATATCTAGCGATGCGATCCTTGACTAACACTTGCAGGTTTTGGTCTAACGACAATCGTGATTCCCAACAAATCCATCGAAGGAGAAGATAACGTTGGTTCTCAACTATTACAACCTATGGGAACACCCATGTTACAACTCCTTCAGATGTTACAACTTTGGTATCCCATGAATTGAAATATGTGAAGGCCAAACATATTGTCATGGGTGGGGTGAATGATCACGTGATCTCTCAAATATTAGGGAAGAATATTGCCCATGAGATGTGGACCACTCTGATGAATCTATATCATAATGACAATTAGAATTGTAAAATGGTGTTGAGGGAGAAGCTCAGGAAAACCAAGATGATTGAATCAAACATCATGGCATCATATCTCACTAGGATTCAACAAGTTCGAGATGAGCTGGGAGCCATTTGGGTAACATTGCCAGATGATAAGCTTACAAGGACAACCCAAATTAGGTTTTCAAAACCTTGGGCTACCTTTGTGATAGGTGTTCTAGCACGAGAAAAGCTACTAGATTGGAGCAAATTGTGGGATGACTTCACCTAGAAGGAGATATGGTAGAAATCATTGTATGGAGAACAACAAAAGAGCGGGGATGATGAGAGTCTTGTTCTTGCTAGTGGGAAAATGAGGAGCAAAGGTTCGAGTAGTAGCGCTGAGGAGTCAACCTCATAGCCCAAGAAGAAGAGGGAATTGACTAAGGTCAACTGATTTTCTTGTCATAAGATGAGACATTATGCTTCACAGTGTCTAAAGAGGAAGAAGGGTGGAAAGGGTACACAACCAGCCATAAATGCGTTAGTAGCAGCTTAGGAGGAGTTTTCCAAGAAGTTTGAAACCGAGTTCACACTTATTTCCTACCTTACCTCAAGCACCTTACCAGTGGGTACGTGGCTGCTAGATAGCGGATCCACTAGACATATGATAGGAGCATATGAATAGTTTGATAGCCTAATTGAGCGAGACTCCTAACTGCATGTGGAGTTTGGTGATGATGCCAAACATGAAGTTAAAGGGGTTGGAGCAATGATATTCCAACTTGAGTTAGGAGGCAAAATGGAAGTGAAAGACACGCTATGGGTGCCAAAACCTCCAGGTTCTTTGTGACATTCCAGGATGGGAATGTACTGATCATACCTAGTGGGTCTAGCTCTGATGAGGGACATGTAATAGGAGTTAGAGAGAGCAACCTGTACAAGCTAAAAGGCCAACTTATTCAAGCGCTGACTATACGTAAAGTAGTGGTAGAGAGCAAGGAGTAGGAAGCTTCGAAGGTTGAGAAGCTGAGAGGGAGTCATCCTTTAGGTTTAGGAGGGAGGAGCAGTTGACAAATTCCTACAAATGGGCCGCTTGGTATGAGATGACCTTACATGATGTTCAGGAGTTGGAGGCTTCTAGGAACCAAGCCAAGGGGAGCAAAACTTTGAGGATATGTCCAGACCAGATGATAGGGAAGGCCTTCAGTTCAGAGGGGGTAGCCATGGCAATAGATGTAGTTCTAGGATTGAAGTAAGTTCTTGTTGGAAAATATAAAGTGGAAACAATTGATTCTTGTTTTCCTTTACTTAAATATTTGCTTGTGAACTTATTAGACTTCTTGTGTTCTTTACTTAGACCTTTTCATTAAACAAATATCAAAATGGAAACAACAACAATAGAGGACACAAATATTAGGCTCTCATCCAGGGCAAAACCCCTCGAAGGGGAAAACCCATAAAACTGTACTCTTAAAATTTGCTTCAAATGAGATACAAAGACCTAAACCCTATACCTAGTCCTTCTCCTAGTACCAAGTCATCCCTTCTTTAAGTCCTTTGATTCTACACCAACCAAGTACAAACTACAACTTCGACCTGCCAGCTTCAATAATGCAACTTGTCTTGCAATTTCGACCTTGCAGCTTCCATGGAAACCCTAATTCAACCTTCTCCAAAGACCTTCCTAGAGCAAGAAAATTGCTCCTAAGGTCAACGAGATCTAAATAGAGTATTCTTCATTCTAGCTACAAGATGTTGCACTTCATCCTATTGCAACTTCGACCTCTTTATACAACCCGAAAAACCTAGAATTTGCACGTGTGAGAGAGATAGAGCCCCCAAAAAAGATATTTTGATCTCCTTTCTTCTCCTAGACCTTCACTCTCTTTTTATGCTTCTTCCAACTATAGATCAAACTTCTTCTTGTGATATCAAACTTGTGGAGTGAGTGATTGCCAAATGAGGTTGAACTGCTCCTTTATATAGCCTTTCCAAGGGGTCGAATTCCCTCCTTTAGGCCAACTTGATGCTGCCAAGGCCGACTTGTACTTTAGGAGTTTCCAGGACTTTCTAGACTAAAAAATAATTCTTTTACAAGATATATTTTGCCCAGAAGGGCCTTATAAACATGATGTTGACTCTTTTGACCAATGCCAATAAATCCTAAGACCTAACAAACCCTAGAAGCATGGAGAACATGCTTTTACCTAGAAGACCATCAATAAAGAGCATGAAACCCATGGTTTAATAATAATATATTTTTTCTTTTCTTCTCTTGTTTGTTACATAAGATGCATATTGAAATGAGTACAATAACAATTATAAAGACCGAAACTAGTTACTTTTCCAACACTCCCTCTTAACTAGGGAGGTATTCATAATTGTATAGCTAGTACAACCTCATATCTCAAATTGAAGAGTTCTCACAAGAAGAGTTGCATTGATAAGCCATACTGTAAGAATTATGACCAACACTGTCTTTGAAGCCTAACTAGACAAGCTCTTCTTTATTCAAGAGCATTACGATGGGAGGCTTTATGTGTGATACCCCACTATTTCTACAAGGCACATACCCCATCCGAATATCCATAAGGTAAGTCCTTTTAGGACTATTTTTATCTTAGATCTCCACTCTTGAGTCCTCAAAGAATATCGGTCCTCTTCGACCACTCCTTTCTTGAATGCCTGTCCCATTCTCAAGGAGTGTCAACACCTTTCCTTTCTTGGATGTTATATCCTCAACGAAACTACATATGCTTATCTAATCCTCCACCATTATTTCTTCATCACCTGAAGAAGAAAATGCATATCTGATGTTTAACATCACCCCCTCTCAACTAGTGAGGACATCCCTATTCTCTCTTTATGATTAGAGAATAGATCCTGCTCCTATACAAGGAGTCTCCTTCGCTCCCTCTCAAAACTAGAGGAGATTCTAGACTTCCTTGCTATTTGGGAAGTCAACATTCTTTTGATGGACCCTACTATATGAAAAATATGAAATACATGAAAAATGTGATCGCAATCACACTTTTTCATGTATTTCACATTTTTTGTGTAGTAGGGTCCATTGAAAGTATGAAATATGGGTACTCCTTGGATGAAAAATTAAATTCCACATTCAACGGGTGCTTTCGCTCGAAATTTTAGTAAAATCACAGGGAGGTAAGTTGAAAATACGAGTTGAAAATGTAGTTTTTTATTTTTTCCCTCCTAAATTTGATGAGGTAATCTAATCTTATTTTATTATTTCCAATATTATTTTATAATATTCCTTAGGAGGCCCATTTCAGACCTCAAAATTTATCTAATGGTGGACGACTTGCGATGGTGCCCACCCACACGAAGGCGACAACGTGCCCAATGCACTCGAATGAACACACAATTGATGCATAAGTGCCCACACAAAATGAAGCAATGCATTGGATGATGGTTTCACACGAAGGTCGGCTTGTGGAGGTGAGGTCGACCCAAGACACCTAATGAACATGACGATTCATAAGGTGTGGGAACATATAAATAAATGAAGGAGTTGAGTAGAGGTATTGAAGCTAAGCAAGTGAAGGGAAAGAGTTGTAGATGCAAAGCGAGGGTTGAAGACGGGTCGAGTGAAGTGAGATGAGTTCGCTCTAAGTTCACTTTAAGACATCGTGCAAGTCTTTTTCTACGATTTTATAGGTCTGCGAAGGAAGGGTGAGGTTGAAGGGTTGCAATATGATTTTCTGAAGGTTTTTGTTGTTGCAGCTAAGAACCAGCTTGAGTGTTTAACCCAAATATTGAAGACTTGAAGATTTATGTGCAACTATTGTGGCAGTGAGCTGGGAGGAGCTCGGTCCAACCAAACCAAAATCTATTGAAGTGTAATATAACCAAAGTGCTACAACCTTGTGACAACAAGTGTTTAGGCCTTGGTCCAAGATACGAATTTGTATATTGAATTTTACACATTATTGAAGTTGTGGGGAAGTTATTTTGGGAGTTTCCCCTCCCACTTTACTACTATGTTGTTGTTGTTAATTTGCACAAGTGTATTTTTGTATTGGTTTCTACATTGTTGAAGTCAAGTTAATTGAAGTTAATTGTTATTGAAGTAAATTTGAAAAGAGGTTAAATTAAAATCTTGACGTGGCTATTGTACTGATATCAATTGAATACTAATTATGCAAGTAGAATATCAATCTCCCTAAGCTGTACATAGGATAGAGGTGTAAGTCAAGTGGTAGTAAACTTAAGTTGGTCTCGCCATTAATGAGAAACCACGTTGGTGCTGCACACCGCATGGGACTCAGGAACCTTGTAGGCTATAGATGCACCTTGGGGTTGTGACAACAGGGGTCCCGACTAACTCACATTTTCGAAGCCTTCCCTAAATTAAAAATCAACCACTTCCCTACATGTGAGAATGTTGAGACAATCACTTTGTAGAAAACTAAAACCTAATGAAATATTTTGTTTGGGTTTGGTCCAATCTTTGGTTGAGTTTTGCTTAATGTATTTTGTACAATAATTTGGCTTCATAAACCTTGAACAAAATCAAACCTCCAAATCCCTTTCATGTTGAGTGTTTTGCTAAATAAAAAAATGTTTTTTAAACCACAATTATTCAAGTCCTTAAGTTTTGTCACTATTTTCCATTTTACAAGATAGAGCGACTTTTTTTTCTCTATATTAACCTGAAGAAATTGAAGCCAATCCTTTGAATATTTCCTAAATTCTTTTGGGGATGTATGCAAGGGGTATCTGATACAACATTATGGATTCAACAATTTTGACAAGAACCAGACAACCACTCAAGATAGTCACCTATTGCACCAAAATGCTAGCCTTTTCTCCCTTCCCAGGAAGCTAGTCCTAGTCTAATTTTTTAGATTCATTTGGTTGAAGTATAAATCCCTTTACTTTAGCCTAGCATTAAGCTTGATTTGTGTAATAGAAGAATATCCCTTACCCCAAATTATTTGCTTCATTGAATTAAATAGTTGATGTTTTTACATTAATCTTCATATCGATAGCCACATAGTATAAGCTAAGAACTTCCAAGCAAAATATCAAAAAGGAACTTAAGGGATGTTACCCACATCTGTGGATGACATCCTTTGTAAGCCCATTGCTGCAGACTAGTGCTCTTCAACTAGGGAGATTGGAATTGAGAACTTTCTAGCCCAAAAGTAGTGAAATGCCTCGCGACATTGGTGACAATCGATTGAGCCAAGCCCTTGGGCTTTGTCTTCTACATATATACCAAGGAGATATAGTTTTAGGGATCATCAATAGTTATTTGTAACCATAAGGTGTAAAAGATACCTCCCACTAGATCTAACATTCTTATTCTTTCACTTTTTATCATTCTCAAGGTGTGTCATTACTTTATATCCTTACACTATTTAGGTTAATTAGACCATGACATACAGTCCCAAATTAGTATTTCTTAATTTGGGATTTTTCTTGAATTTTGTGATGTTATGCTTGGATTCTATAGAGCTAGTAAATACATTGAATATTAGTTTTAGAGTGAAGGGTATTGTGCCTTTAGGTTATTTTTGGTGTCGAAGCTTGATGCAATTGCCATTGAAGTTGGAAGAAGTCATGGAATTCAAACCAAACCCTAGTTATTGTAATTCAACGTAATTTAAAAATCTTACACATGGATTTAGAACTTTATCTTGTAAGTGACCATTTCATTTTAACTAAGGTCTACTTGAACTTGGTCTTGGCGAGGAGGGTTTTGAAGTTAGATGGAAATCTTTGGAAGGGCTTTCTCATTTTAGGTTGTGGGAGGTGCCTTTTTTATTTGATGTGGCCTATACAACATAAATGATAAAATGGTAATGTATTCTTATTTATGTTTTAAGGGTTGTTTAGGGTGAATTTCCCAAATGTAATCTTAGATGTTAAACTTAGCATTGGCTAGGAAAAAAAATAGAGTTTTCTTTCTTGACATGTTTGTCTATCGGAGGTGTACAAAAAATGCTTTGAGTTATGACAACATTAATTTGTACACCATATAATAATTGAGACTTACTATGATAATGTTGGGAAGTTAATCTAATATGAAAATAACCTTGGGTCATTGAAAGTCCATGATGTGCTTGAAACTTCTAAGAGATAATAATAAAGGGACTCATTCATAGTGTGCCCTATACACTATTAGTTATCATACTAAGTGATTTGCTTGATGCTCTAGGAGGCTCACATGGAATTTAAGATCTTCCTATCATTATTGCATTCATTATCCATATGTTTCTCTCTAAATATGGTCGATTGTACTTCCTAAATTGATGAATGTGTGTGTTAGCTAATGGCGATGTTGACAACTCAAATTGGAAGTGAATAACCATGCTACATGGAGTAACACTAATAACACAAGTGGTGTTAGCATTAATCTAGTGGGCATTTTAAATGCATGATTGCTAGGGTTAGCATGGTTGTTAGCCAGCCCACATACATTGCTAGGTTAGTAAGTATGGTTGATGATATTTGTCCTTGCCTTGAGATTACTATAAATACACGAGAATGGATACAGAATACAATGGCCCTTGTAAATATTGTGTTGTCAAAAATTAAATTTTCCATGTTGAAAAGTCTGTAGAGTGGTATAAAAATGCAATCATGATGTGAATGAGTGACGGAGAACCATTGTTGGAATTTTCATATATCAACTCCCATTTAACATAGGGTATTGGTAGATCTTGATAAAATCCCACTTTTCCTTCATGAACTGCAAAAGGAACATAAGAAAATAAGGTCTTCAACCTTCTTTATTCTGGACAACTAATACAAATAGTGTTTCAAATGTTTACATTGTTCTACTTGACTCCATAATATCCCCCATTGGAAGAAGAGTTAGGTTATTTCAAAAGAAGCTACCAAATAAAGCTAGCAAGAACATAACATAAAATAAGCTTATATAGTAAATTATCATCTAAGAGTGATCCAAAATGGAACTTGATTCATCATTGTAGGCTGTGGTAATGTTGTAATGATGGAAATAAACTAAGAATAAGAAGGGTAAAGATCCTTCCAATCTTGATAAGTAGTGCACATGACAATTAAACTAGAAGTGAGGTCTACTAAGAAAGTCAGTTGTTTGGTTGATGCCACACTTTTTGTATTGAATCTCTAATGAATTTTTGTTGGTATGATTCACACTTTATGTATTGATGTTGGTAGATTTGGGGATGTGAATTTTCAAATGGCTTGTGATCATTATGCATAATAATTTTGTAATGCCTTGTTTTACCTTGACTATGAAACCAACACTTCTGTCTTACTTGGACTTTTGAGATAAATTCCATGGCTTCTACTTTATCTTTATGGACGTCGGGGTTGATGATATGGTGATTGTTTTTACCATTATAAACCCATGGGATGATGGTTATGATATATTTATTTCGATTTCAATATGCATTGTATTGATGCTTATGTTACATATGGCTATTGATGAATTTAATGATGTTCCATCATTTTTATAAGCTTGGATGAGTAGTGCCTCGCTCTAGTTGACTAACCCTGATATTGTGTTTGCATTGATATAACCTTAAGGCTCACAAATTATTCTTTGAGGACCTCATGTTGAGGATTCATATACTTGACTCTTACTATTGGTGGATATGATGGATGTGTTTGTTTTCTAGTCAATGTTTTGATGATAACAATTTTGATGGATGTGTTTGTTTCTTAGTCAATGTTATGATGATGATAGTTGTGATGGATGTGTATGTTTTCTAGTTGATGTTATGATGATAATAGCTATTATGTACATGATTTATGAGTATGTCTAATCATGTGATGACTCATTATGTTGGCTATTTACATTAGTTTTGGCTCATGGTGAACAATGATGTTGATGACTATGTCATGTTGATGATTTAACATATGCTATTATGTCAATGACTAACACTGTGAAACAATATTATTAATGATTATCGAGTATGGAAGGAGACCACCAAATGTACTCGTGTGATGATTCGATGGTCTATGGTTTGATGGAATTGTAATTCTAATGACATGTTAATGGTTGTAGGCACAAGTTAGTGCTTGGACGAATGACCCACACATGGGTGATGGGCTGTACAGATAGATGGAACTTAATGGAGGGGTGGGATAATGTCCCTGATTTCATCCGCTAGCACTCACATTGTGACTTGGGCTAGAAGGGTTGGGATACTTTCACCTTGAAGATCACGATGTCATAGGGGCATGTCCCAAATTGGGTTTCTTACGAAGATTTTACTAGGGGTGTGCATCAAGGAAGATTCCTTGATCCTCAACACCATGAGTCTTACTATAGAGGGCGCCATAGGAGAGGGTAACATTCTCCATAGTCACACTTAGTTTTTCCCCTCGTAGTCACTCGATGCTTAAGGGGAAAGCGGTGTGGCACCCTTGGAACTTCAAAGGAATTTATTGAAGGGCATGATCGACTTGACACCCTTGACATCAAGAAAAAACTGATTGGCATGGCACACTTGGAACTTTGAAGGGAAGTTCTTGAAGGGTATGACCAACATACAACACTAGGCATCATGAAGAAACCACTGAATATAATTAATAAATGTGACCATACTAATTCACATAATGTGATAAATGAAGTTTTAAAACCAAATTATCTAATCAAGAATAAAACTTGTGGTAAAGGGAGAATAGGAAGAAATAAAAAGATTGCACCACTTGAAAATTCTACCCTTTCCACATTTGGAAAATCTTAGATAGACAATGTGAATAAGTGGCAAAATGGGGAAGAGGGACATTGAGTGAATTAGAAAGATTAATACTAATATAGTTTAACCTCATTAAGAAAAGAGGGTGGTAAATAAAAATAAATATTAATAAATTAAATTAGAGAAAATTTAGAGAACCTCCATGTGGCAAGAACCAACACAATAATCTCCATATAAGAGGCAATTTGAGTTAAATTTGGAGGCAGTGGGGGACCAAACCTAAGATTTGTCTGTTGAATTCAACAACAAACACAAATTAAGGAGTAGTAAATGGGGATCAAGAGACATCTAAGAGAAGAATAGGGTATCATGTTAGGGTGAAAATTTTAGTAAATAAATTTGGAGAGTCTTAGTGAGAGGGTGACACATGGGTGGGTGAATAATATTTTTTCTTAGTTAATAAACATAATTAATTATGCATGAAGTGCCAAGTGTCACCTATAAATCCTCCTATAAAAGAAGGGGCAAACAATGAGAGGGATACTTTTGGCCCTATTGTTGGATGACTGAGAGAATGTTATTGTGAGTGACTACAAACTATAGTGAGTTTGGTGAGGTGGAGTACATTAGAAGGGGGACTCTTGAGCCAAGAGTGCTCTTCTCCATTAGCTAGCCTTATTCCTCTATTTTACAACTCGATTGCAGCTCGGGGGCCCTCAAGGAAGAAGAGTACCTAAGGAGTAGGCTGGGAGTTAAATCGGTGGGTCACCAACATTCGGTCGGAATGCATTCTCCTTTACGCGTGGACGTGAATGGAAGCAAGGGAGCATAAGTAACAACAAGATCGAGAAACAAAAATTGACTCCTTGGCGAATGGTACATTGTGTATCTGTAATTTCTGTTATATGATTATTGATGTATTTATAATGACCATATTGTAAATATGAATGTCATAATGGTGAATTGCGATTTATGACTATTGTTATATGCATCTAAATTCATGTGTTTTTAGTAGTGATGTAAATTTTAAGTGGTGTGGGAACTTGATTGCTAATCTAAATTGTAAATTAAGTAAAAAAAAAAATGATCGTCCTAGGAAGGTTGCTACATTTGCTATCAGAGCCAGGTTTCAGCCCGTAGGACCTATGAACCCTTGAAGTTTAATTTCCATAAGTGAAAAGATAAGCTCCCATTAAGACTCTTGTTATAATAGTATGTGTCAAATTCATAATTGTTGGTGGAAATAAAAATAGATCCTAAGGAATAAGCATTTTTATGGCTGAAAAATAAGTCAAGAAATTAATTAGATGATTGATAGGCACATTTTAAATTTAACATCAAAACTTCACTGATTCGACATTGTCACTGTGATGAAGGATCTGCTAGTTGTCAAATAGAATTATGAACATTTGCACCCCATTAAATTCTTTTGCGAAACTAGTAATGGAGGGTTACCATAATGTAAATGTCTATGACAACCATCCTTAAGTTGCTAGTTATAATCCAATACGTCAAGGTTTCTTTTCTCATACTTCAATTCCCAAGACAATACCAAAATATTGGCCATGCCATCTTAACAACTAATGAGATTGAAAATCATCTCAATACCAAAATTGTTTATAAAACCATAAGGGAATCTAGCTTGGAAAAAAACCCGATGATGTCAACACTTGTAGAAAATGTATCAAATCCTTGGTCGAGTTCCTCGAGATGCACTGCCTTGGCATGAGAAGGGAAGGTATCCATATGTGGTGGATGTCCTAGTAAAACCGAAAATTCCATACTGAAAATCAACTAATAAACTGTTAATAATACAAACAAATACAAATAATAAAACTCATATATACCTTTGATAGAAAATGGGCACATTTTCTTTTACCCATCTGAGGAAGCATCTCCAAGATATCACCCCATGGTAGTATCCACCACTCATAATGTAACATCTGCATCCTCTTTAGTAGGAGCGAAAGCACATGTGATATTGGGGGTAGTAGTAGATATATGGATTCTCCAGGGATGGCTACCTTTTTGTATATGGTTATGCTAAGAACAACTAACTCAATGTGAGAATGCATTACTTTTTGCTCGACTACCAATTCATCGCACTATTCCGATTCGAATTAAATCTACTTGACAATTATTAGAACAAAAGAGCTATGCATTGGTAAAGTAATGAATAAGCAAGCCTTAGATCCAGTCTAATCAAGCACACCATCGGAAATACTAGGGGGGTGAATTAGTATTTCTTAGCAATTAACACTTCGTTAATCTTTTTCAAAATGTTAGTTAATCTTCAACAATATTATTATAATTCAGTGTTAGATAGAAAAACTAGTAAACAACACCATACAACAATGCCAAAAGATAAAATAGTCAACACAATATTTTTAGGTGGAAAACCCCCTCCTGGTCAAAAACCACCAAACTCTTCTTAATAATTGTCTTCTCTATGTTTAAAGCAAATTAATTACATCAAGTTTTCATCCACAACTGAAGGAGGCTCCAACCCCTTGATTTATAGGCTACAACATGTAGGATGTTATTACACCCTAAAAACATGTTACAATCGGAAGGACGCCCCAATGCCTTGTAAGTCATACCACAACTTGACGAGTGCCCCAACACTTTGTTTACCAGTCGCTGTCCGAAGGATGTTTTTTCACCCTTTAATTTATTAGACCCAACTGAAAGGACGCCACAATGCCCTGTGTAGGCTATGAGTTTCCCTAGCACCACCCTGCCACCTTGAAGTGTTCTTAGGCCACAACCTGAAGGCTCCAATCACCCTAAAGAGCCTACAGACCACATTTCAAAATTTTCACACTAGATCCCCCTGTGCTCTGAGTCAATATAAGACTGTTGTGAGAAGATGCTGTTTATCCTATCACGTCTTGGTAGGCACTAACCAATGTACTATGCCACTTAAGCTGATCACTACACAATACCACCCAAACTGATCACTGCATAATACTGCACACCAAACTTTGACTGTCAACGATTCCAAACCAATTGGCAACTACAAAATCTAATTATTGCTCATCACTATACAACCTGCCACCAATGATTGTTGCACATCACTTCTCACATAGGGTACTGCACATCACAACTGAACCACTGCATTATCCAATCCACTGTTCACATGACCTATCTCTACTCATTCACAATGCCAAAACAAATAACTGCACAACCTACTCATCGAACTGAGAATTTGCTCTTGTATATGTTGTAAACCCAACCTGTACCAGAACAATAAACTCATTGCGATGCAACAAGCAATGCAACTTGCAATGATCAATGCCACTGTAATTTACTTCTCTCGAATGAATATGCATTCAATAGTTCATAGAGCAATCATCCAAATCATTGTGCCAAGCTGCTAAAGCTGCTGCAAGTACCAGGCACTGAAGTCTAATGATGGCAGAATCCTAAATGCCCTAGGTCATCCCTATGACCTGCTTTCAATGCTCTCAAACTTTTCCCAAGGAGGGATACCAACAATGTCTTATTTTTGCTGCTTAGGTGATCAATGTCTTAGTGCCATCATCATTTACTGCTGTCATGTAAGATCAATGTTCAAGAATGTTGTTACAAAAATATTGTTATGTCAATATTATAAATATTGTCATTGTTGAAGTCATCAATTTTGTTGCATACAACATAATAGTTCACTTCAATTTTATATGGCTCTCACTGTATAAAGATGAAACCTTTTGACTACTTCTAATAATGTATTATCACAAATATCAAAAACACATTCCGAAATGTAATAAGTCACTGTTTCATTGTTACACTAAAACACTATTGTTCACTGGAACAATATCCAAAACACTTTTTCTTCATTACTTCAAGTAATCAACTACTACTTATCTAGTCAAGATTCTTTTGTATCATTGTTGTAGAACTCACAGGTATCCTTGGTTTCAAATATTCAACTTTTCTAATCAATCGTAGTTATGTACCCTTGTCTTTTGCTAGGATCAAACTCCCTTTATACTTTAAATCAAGGCCAAGATGTAAACTAATACCCAGTTAATCATATGCACTAATTTCTTCATGACACCTTTAACAATCTAGTTACTAAGGTGCAATTTCCTTAGGAAATTTCCCTCAATTATACTCTTTATCACCTACTAAATATGTGCATTCACATTTCACACATCAAATAACCTCCTCATCAAATTCTTACACATCATGATAAATTATTTCCACATAAACTTATTGAATATACCATGCATAATTTAGTATAATATACTCATAAACAATTAAATTGTCCATGGTTTTAACATTTCAGTTGATGGTTTTTGAAACCAACTATCTCGTAATTACCTCCCGAATAAATTCAAGCTCAATAAATATTTAAAACCATTTATGAAACCACAACACACAGTTTCTAAAAACCACCTACATTAATAATTATAAAATAATCTCGTAATTACCTACCAAATAAATTCAAACTCAACAAATATTTAAAACCATTGTTAAAACCAACATCCAATTTTTTAAAACTACCCACATTAATAATCATAAAATAATCCATAACCTATACTCATAATTACCGTGGTTCAGCCATTTAAATTAGTGGTTTTTAAAAATAATCCATGGTTTATATAACCAATAATAAATAATGTAAAATTTCCATTCACCAAAAATTATCCTTCTAAAATTCTAAACTGCGATAGGGTTCAAATGACATTTCTATTATGGATTCCAAATTTGATTATTAACTGGGCTAATAAATAAATAACATCACATTTAATCTATGGTGCAAATGATTTTGAATTTTTTAATTTCCATTCACCGCAAATTATCCTTCCGAAATTCTAAAGTGCGATAGGGTTCAAATGACATTTCTATTATGGGTTCCAAATTTGATTATTAACTGGACTAATAAATAAATAACATCACATTTAATCTATGGTGCAAATGATTTTGGCTTTTTAACTTATTCGATCCTTGCCAAAATAAACCTCCCAAGAGACAAGAAACCAAAAAGGAATTGATCTTTTTGCTGTCTTTTTTCTTTAGGAAGTCTAAACCCTTATTTGCCTCAATGTCCTTAACAAGGACAAAAATACCAGATCATAAGTCATGAATTGTGAATGTTATGTTTTTGGATATTAGACTAAGTCTCTTTTTATAGTTTTGGTTAAACTTGATTAGGGGCTTCACAAATTAGAAGTTTATGACATAAATATTAATTAGAAGTTTATGACATAAATATTTTAAAAATTATATGCTTTGTGCACTAAGGACAGCTGTGAGCCGTGGAGAAAGAATTAATAACATCTTCATTATTAATAATATACCTTCTACATAATGTACCTTATGTTTCAAGTAAGGAAGCATGCGACCTAACATTTACATTAACAATTAATACATTATCCTTAATAACCCTTAATGATGTTTATTTATAAAACATACTTTACTCGGTCACCTTAAACCCTTAGTAAGGGTCTATTTTCCCTATAAATGAGGTAATTAGGTTAGATAGTTGGTTGACTTCACAAAGTATGATGAGGATCCCTTAGTTTTGGTAAAACATAATGAGAAACCCTTCTTACTTAATTTTTGAGGCCCATAACCAATAAAAGTATTCCATGTCACACCCCTTGGGGTTTTAGCCCAGAAACTAGGGTCTCCAACTTAAAAGGTGAATATCTCTCAAACCAGAAGGCCTCTCGGGGCATACCATATACCACCAGAAACATATTTCCAAGGAGAATCTAATGACATGAATATCCGAGACAAAATCAATGATTTTCTACTTAAAAAACCCTTGACAAGGCCGGGGCATGTCCTTAGTACAAGGAACCCAAACCCTAGAACTTGGGTTTTCAATCATCCAAAAATGTAACCTTCAACTTGATTAATTTAGATAGTTCTAAGAAGTGTTCTTTATTCATTTAACATCAATGATGGGTGTTTCAGTCAAAGTCAAACCTAGTCAAACCCTAGGGTTGACATTAATGACAACACCATCTAACAATATCCCTGTTTATCATTGATGTCAACAAACATAATCCTTCTGCGAGTACAAATCCCCCTAACTTCATGTTTCCATATCCTTCTCATGATTTCAATCACCTTCTCATGATTTATCTCCCCCTTTGACATCAATGGCAAAGGGTGACTTCCCCCTGATAATATGCCTACTTGTAACCTGCTTGTGCTCCCCCTGATGAGAAGCCTTCCTTTGTGTCCTTGCAAAATGATTGTCACAACAACCTGTCACCCTCTGTCATGCTACGCTTTATACAAATTTCCTCTGCTGAATATGGATCAACTTGCCATGAGTTTCTGCAATTATGTATTGTTGACCAACTATCAATCTTGATGATCAATCATTGTGGACTTGTATCCCATTGAATGCCCTCAAACTGCTATGGAGTTGACACAACCTACTTGAAGCTGCTATTATGCCCATAATGTTGCATATCTATCAACTGTAGACCTATCAATAGATATATCTTCAAGAATATGCGACGTACTGCTTCATGGACTCCCCTTCTGCAAAATTCAGGGAGTCAATAAACTGATCTATTCAAAATACTGTTTCACCCAACTCTTCAAATAGACCTTCTCCACTCATGTCATTGTCTAATGTATCTGATGCTTCATTACGAACCTTTGCATTTATGAAACCAGAAAGCATGAGTGTTGAGACCTTTTTATCTGCTTGATCTTCCCGCACCTGTTTTCTTGTCCAAACTTTCTCATACCTACAATATCAAGCTATGTATCCATAGTTATGACATTTATAACATTTAATATTGGGGTTGTACCTACATTCTCAAGCCAAGTGTCCAAAATTATGACATTTGAAGCATTTAATGTCATCCATGTAAGATTATATCCAATATTTTCTGCTGACAAAATCATCGTGGAACCTGTCTCATGATCCTGCAAACTTGCTTCTAGGATTTCGCTAATGATAATGTACCTATAAAAAGCTTCACAATCCCTAGTCATATGTCCATAGTTTGTACATAAAACACAATAACCATTATATAAATGAGCGTTCCTGGATGTGTTATCTTGTTTGGATTCATTCTTCTTTGGAGGCGATGGTCTTTGATAATTGTACCTGTCAAGAACTTCACAATCCCTAGCCATATGTCCATAGTTAGTACATGAAAAAAAATAACCATTAAATGAACAAGCGCACTTGGATAGTCTTCTATATTCTTTCTTCTTCATAGGTGGTGGTCTAGTCTTTTGTTTTCCCTTTTCCTTCACTGCTTCACCATCATTCTTTGAAGCTGCAATATTCTCAGTCTTTTCCTCATCTTGATTTTGCAAGGATTTAAAGCTTGTCCCTTCGTCACATGGAGCTTTACTTGCTTCTTTTGCCTTTATCTTCAAGGGCCAATTCTTAATCTTTCCTGTCAATAACCCGCAAATGTTCGTTTTGTCAATCCTTGAACTTGTTGACTTCATTAAGGGTTGTGTCAAGTTCTTGTTTTCGAGAAAGGTATTCTTGAAACCAACTTGTCAAGATTCGTTTTCTTCTTTCTGCTTCTTCTATTTGTAGCTTTAGAAGAGCGACCTTTTCTTCTTCTCTATTGAGAACTTTTATCAATTCATTTTGCCTTTAATTTTCCTTTTTGAGCCTATTTATTTATGCAATAGTTATATCCAATACCTTTTTCTTTTGATCACCTTCAAATATGTACCTTTTACCAGATTCCTTTAATTGACTTGCCAAATATTTCTCTTTTTGTCTGCTTCCTGCACTTGGAGTTTCATTAGAGCAACTTCTTCTTTGAGTGTATGATTCTCCGACTCTTTGAATTTTTCGGCTTCTTCTAATTAGATTCTAAGACTGCTGATAATTTCCTCCAATTTTTCATTCTTCTTATTAAATCTTTTGACATGTCCTTTTGTTATCTTTAGTTCTTCCAAAATTTTAACCCTTTCCTTTCACTCTTGAGTTCCTTTATAACTCTGACAACTTCATTTTGAAATTTGATTTCACTCATTTCTTCAACTTGTTCACTATCATCATTGTTTGATTCCTTGATATCAAGGTCCACATGATATCTAGATCTATATCTTGACCTGCATGCTTATTTGAGTAGAGATTATCGAGCCTTTCCCAAAGAATTTTGGTTGTTAACATTGACCAAATTTTTCTTTTACGGGATATGGAAGAACATTAAAAATTGCATTCATGGCTTTCATATTGTACCTTTTAGCTTCTTCAGTAGATGTGTCTCCAAAAACAATAAATTTCCATACATGATGAGCTTCGATATGGACAACCATTCTAGATTTCCATATCTAGTAATTATCTTCATCAAATTCAAGATTTGGTGTAGAACACTGATTATCTTCATATTTGGAGACTGTTATAGTACCTGAAACTTACATTGAATGCTTGGCGACTTTCTTCTTCAATTTTCCCATTTATGTACTCTGAGATCTGCCTTCCAGCTGTTAAGATGCTACTTTAGGAACCTGCTCTGATAACAATTACTGGAAACACTAGGGTTGTGAATAAATATTTATGAGCAATTAGCACTTTATTAATATTTTTCAGAGCGTTAGTTAATCTTCAACAATATTATTATAATTTAGTGTTAGATAACAAAACCAGTAAACAACACCGTACAACAATGTAGAAAGGTAAAATAGTAGACACAATATTTTTAGGTGGTAAACCCCCTCAGAGTCAAAAACCACCAAACGCTTCTTAGTAATTGTCTTCTCTCTGTTAAAAGAAAAATAATTACATCAAGTTTTCAACCACAACTGAAGGAGGCTCTAACCACCTGATTTACATGCTACAACCTGTAGGACGCTACTACACCCTAAAAACCTGTTACAATCGGAAGGACGACCCAATTCTCTATAAGTTAGGCCATAACTCGATGAGTGCCCCAACACTCTGTTTACCAGTTGCTGTCAGAAGGATGATTTGTTTCCATATAATTTATCAGACCCAACTGAAAGGATGCCACAATTCTTTGTACATGCTACAACTTTCCCTAGCACCACCCTGCTACCCTAAAGTGTTCTTAGGCCACAACTCGAAGGTGACTCCAATCACCCGAAAGAGTGCATGGACCACGTTTCACAATTTTCACACTAGATCCCCTTGTGATTTGAATCAATATAAGAATGTTTTAAGTGTTGAGAAATGGAAATAAGAAATTCTAGTTTAATTTATCTTTGAATTAAAATCAAATTCTATTCTCATAACAACTTGTAAATAGTTAATTAAGTTTAATTAACTTAATTAGATTAGGAATTTCGAGTCGGAAGTCTTTATGTAGTCATGTAAATGTTCTCCCTAAATTTTATTGGTCCATAATGAGTTTATTTGAGTTGTAATTAGATAACTCAATTTGACTGAGTTATAGACAGTTAAACTAGTTTAACTGTTTGTGGAACTAGTAGGGGTCTAGTAGTGAGTTGGTGCACTGGTGCATCCTCAGCGCTACTCCAGCTAACTGAAGATTCCATCATGAGAAACTCATGCATGTTAGTTCAGAGAAAGACCCAATTGATACTAGAGTGTAGGGACAGTTTACTATCAGTTGTAGAATGATTCGAGTTTTACAGGTCATGCATGCAATTAGAGAAGGACCTAGTTTTGGATTACACAGTTATGGAGGAGGGATTTCCCAATTAAATATGGTTTGATCCTCACAGGAATTGTGAAAGGAAATAGGGGCTTGGAAGGCAGTAGAATTAGCTATGTGTTGGCCAGAGAAGGCTTGTGAGGTAGAGAGTTGATCATACTTGTGCAAGAATTGTTCTAGTGAGAGAAAGCTTTGTATTATCACTCAAATTTCTAATTAATGCAATATATAGTTGAGGTTTTGAGTAGTGGATTTCCCTAGAGAAAAAAATATTATGTGTCCATTGATATTCTTCCTCTTGTTGATTATTTTTTTCATCGATCATTGGTTTATGTTGTTTGATAATAGAGTAGATTCTTGTCTTGTGTTTTAGAAAATTACATGAGCTGTTGAATCTACAGGAAAATCTACATGGTATCGGAGCTGAAGACAATATACAAGAGGAGATTTCAAAGTTTTGAGTTTGGGGATTGTGGGTGAAATTTAAATTTGCAATACATACTTCAGGATCAAGAAATGGATTTCCTCGGTTTGAGGCTCGAGTATGCCTTGGAAGGCAGCTCAAATTATATAGCCTAGAAGGATAGGATGGAGGCTGTGCTGGAGGATATGTGTTGGGTTGTGTTATATTCTTTCCACGACTAACCTACGTAGTGAACCGGGGGGTTAGAGGGGGGGCGGAGCCCCCCCCTTCGTTGCGCCGATTGCGCAGCGGGGGGGTCATAGGGGGGCGGCAGCCCCCCCTGTCCGGGGGGTTTGAGGGGGGCGGGTAGCCCCCCTTTACGGGGTCCGGGGTAGCGCCTCGGGAATTTTTTTTTTGGACCCTATATTAGGTTGGGCGAACCTACCTATGGTTTTCGGTCCATGGTATTGGATGCTTCAGCATGTATAAATATGTATTGTAACATTGAAAGGAATATAATGAAAAATCAAGCTGGTAGTCCCGGTTTTGGGATCCAGGGGAAAATCTCTGTGTATATGTGTTTTATGTGTTATGCTCTCGCATTGTTTATTTTTATGTGATTTAGAATTCGTATGCAGGTAATTTCTGTACGGGGTTAAAACCTACATTTGGTATTAGAGTTGTTTTGGCTTCAAGGGGACGCCTTTGTTGCTAAGGGGTTTCGCTCGGGCCTGTGATAGACCCTGTTCAGTGGGATATCTATGAGATCGATTCTGGTGGTGAAAGAAGATGGCGAGCAGCGAAAAGATAGAGATCGATAAGTTCAATGGTCAGAGTTTTGAGTTGTGGAAACTCAAGATGGAGGATCTGTTGGTGGATAAAGATCAGTGGATCACGGTAGATCCAGGTACTAAACCAACGGGAGTGACCCGATGAAGAATGGAAGAAGTTGGATCGGAAGGCAAAGAGCACAATACAATTGTGTGTCTCAGATTCAGTATTGCTGAATGTATCAGGGGAAGCTACGACGAAGGCTTTGTGGGAAAAGTTAGGGACTTTGTACCAATCTAAGTCTCTGGTGAATAAACTGTTCCTGCAGAAAAAGCTGTATAACTTAAGGATGAAAGATGGAGACTCGGTGACAGAGCATCCGAACGCATTTAATACTGTGGTAAGTCAGTTAGCGTCTGTTGATATTAAAATTTCAGATGAAGATAAGTGCATCAATTTGTTGTGTTCTCTACCAGATTCGTGGGATAGTCTGGTTATTGCAATAGGTAGCAATGCAACTGCTTTGCAGTTTGATGAAATAGTCTCAGCCTTGTTGACGGAGGAGATGAGACGGAAAAATATGGAGAGCTAGAATGGTGATGGCTTGTCTGTATGAGGACGGTCCCATAATAGAAACAAAAATAAGTCATCGAGTGGGAGATCTAAATCTCCAGGGAAACTTGTAAAGGTGGTGTGGTGGAAATGCAGAAAGGAAGGGCACTTCAAAAGGGACTGTAAATCTAAAGCTCCTGATAAAGGAAAGGGATTTGATGATGCTCCTTCTGCAGAGGCGAAAAACACCTCAGATGAAGGTGGGGATGTGTACTTGGCTTCTTCAAGTACACATGTAGATCATGAGGCATGGTTGATTGACTCAGGTGCATCCTTTCACTTCACTCCCCATAGGGAGTGGTTCTGCGAGTATGAGAAATACGATGGTGGTGATGTCTTCTTAGGAGATGATAGGAAGGCTAGAATCATTGGTCGCGGAAAAGTAAAGTTGAAGTTGCAAGGTGGAAGGGTTAGAACACTTCCGAGTGTTCTGCATATTCCTGCATTGGCCAGAAATCTGATTTCTATAAGCAAGTTGGATGATGCAGGTGTAAAAACAATGTTCGAGAAGGATACCTGCAAGATGGTTCGGGAGCACTGGTATTGATGCGGGGAGTTCGGATTGGAACTCTGTACAAGCTGCAAGGTAGCACTGTTGTTGATGGGTGCAACAGTTCTGTGGTTCCTGAAAGTGGAGTTGAAAATCTAGTGGTCTCTGGAGAGAAGACCATGCTGTGGCATCAAAGGCTTGGACATTTGGATAGAAGGGCCTTTGAATACTTCATGGTAAAGGTATGGTAGAAGGTATGAGTAATAGCTCTCTGGATTTTGATTTCTGTGAAAATTGTGTATATGGGAAGCAGAATCGAGTGAGTTTCCCCTCTGGTGCTAAGAGGGCGAAACAGATATTAGAGCTTGTGCACAGTGATGTGTTTGGACCTGTGAAAGTTCCATCACTGGGTAAGTCTGTGTACTATGTATCATTTATAGATGACTTCTCAAGGAATACATGGATATATTTCCTTAAGAAGAAATCTGAAGTCTTTGACAGGTTTAAAGAATTTAAGGCTTTGGTGGAAAATCAGACAAAGAAGAAGATAAAGGTGCTGAGGACAGATAATGGTGGAGAGTTTTGCAGCAAGGAATTTGAAGAATTCTGTAAGAAGTGTGGTATAGCACGGCAGAAGACTACTCCATATACACCTCAGGAAAATGGAGTTGCAGAAAGAATGAACAAGACATTGATGGAAAGGGCAAGAAGCATGATCAGTGGTGCCGAGTTAGGACAGGAATTCTAGGTAGAGGCGGTGGATACTGCATGTTACTTGGTCAACAGGTCACCTTCATCAGCGTTGGAGGATAAGACTCCACAAGAAGTATGGACTAGTAAGAAACCCTCTCTTTCACATCTGAGGGTATTTGTATGTGATGCATATGTACATGTTCCAAAGGAGAAACGAACCAAGTTGGATAGTAAATCTGAAAAGTGCATCTTTATTGGGTATAAGGATGGTTTAAAGGGTTATAAGCTTTGGAACCCAGTAACAAGGAAGGTTGTGTACAGCCGAGATGTGGTGTTCAAAGAGGTGAAAGATGTTATTAAACATGAAGTCCAACCAAAGGAACCTGAGAAGATAGAGTTTGAGCTAAAGGAGGAAGAATCAGACTCTACAACATAGGAGGAATCAGAAGATGAAGAGCCACAAACTCCGGCTCTGAGAAGATCAATTCGAGAAAGAAGGCAGCCAGAAAGGTATAGTCCATCTTTTTTCTATTCAAATTTTGCTTTGTCTGTTACTGATAATGATCCTAGAAATGTGAAGGAAGCAGTGGATCAGAGGATGGAAAACTCTGGAAAGAGGCCATGGTTGATGAAATGGCATCTTTGCACAAAAATGAGGCTTGGGATCTGGTGGAGTTGCCGGCTGGAAGGAAACCCATTGGCAGAAAATGGGTGTTCAAAAAGAAGACAAATGCAGAAGGGAAGGTGGAGAAATACAAAGCTCGGTTGGTAGCAAAAGGTTATTCCCAGGTGCGGGGAATTGATTTTGGTGATATTTTTTCTCCTGTTGCCAAGGTAACTTCTATTAGGTTACTTTTATCTGTTGCTGCTGCTTTTGATTTTGAGGTAGAACAGATGGATGTGAAGATAGCATTTCTTCACGGGGATTTGGAAGAGGAAATCTACATGAAGCGACCTGAAGGCTTTGCGGTGAAGGGTAAGAAAGAACTGGTATGCAAGTTAAATAAATCTCTGTATGGGTTAAAACAGTCACCAAGGATGTGGTATCAGAAATTTGATACATTTATACGGGGACTTGGCTTCACCAGAAGCAAAGCAGATCACTGTGTGTATTTTAAATTAATTGGTGACCGTGTTATTTATCTGGTCTTGTATGTGGATGATATGTTGCTGGTTGGAAATGACAAAGAAATTATCCAGGATTTGAAGACCCAATTATCCTCCAAATTCGACATGAAAGATCTTGGTGCTGCAAACTATATTTTGGGCATGGAAATTAAAAGAGATCGGGCAAAGAGGAAGCTCTTGTTAAACCAAAGGAAGTATGTCGAGACAATACTGCAGAGGTTTAATATGCAGGATAGTAAACCGGTGAAGGTTCCTATTCCTGTAGGTGTGAGGTTATCTGCTGAACAGTGTCCCAAGACACAAGAAGAGGAAGAAGACATGTCCCGTGTTCCATTTTTCGAGTGCAATCGGTAGCCTGATGTATGCAATGGTCTGTACTCGACCAGACATTGCACATGCAGTGGGAGTATTGAGCAGGTTTATGTCAAAACCAGGGAAGGAGCACTGGACAGTAGTGAAGCGGGTTTTCAGGTATTTGCGTGGCACTAGTGATAATGGTTTGTGCTACCAAGGAAGACCAGGATTGGACAGAGTGTTGGATATTCGTGGCTTTGTTGATGCAGACTAGGCTGGAGATCTGGATCAGAGAAGATCTACAAGTGGGTATGTGTTTAACCTATTTGGAGGTGCAGTCAGTTGGATGAGTAAGAAACAATCTGTAGTGGCACTATCAACTACAGAGGCAGAATACATGGCAGCCACTCATGCAAGCAAGGAAGCAGTTTGGTTGCAGAGATTGTGTTCAAGTATGGGGTTAGTACAGGGAGCTATAAGAATAGACTGTGACAACCAAAGTGCAATTTTCTTGGCAAAGAACCCTGCTTATCATTCAAAGACAAAGCACATTGATGTTCAGTATCACTTTGTGAGGGATATGATAGAAGACAAAAAGGTGTTGCTGGTAAAGGTGGACACTTTGAAGAATACTGCAGATGCATTGACAAAATCTGTGAGCTATGAGAAGTTCTCTTGGTGTAGAGAAACAATGGGCATTTCAGGGCTGAAAAAATGACTAAGCTTTCCTGTGGAAAGAAAACAACAAGTGGGGGATTGTTGGGTTGTGTTATATTCTTTCCACGACTAACCAGGGGGGGGGGGGGGGGGTAGCCCCCTCTACGGGGTCCGGGGCAGCGCCCCGGGAAATTTTTTTTTGGACCCTATATTAGGTTGGGCGAACCTACCTATGGTTTTCGGTCCATGGTTTTGGACGCAATGGTTTTCGGTCCATGGTATTAGATGCTTCAACATGTATAAATATGTATTGTAACATTGAAAGGAATATAATAAAAAATCAAGCTGGTAGTCCCGGTTTTCGGATCCAGGGGAAATCTCTGTGTATATGTGTTTTATGTGTTATGCTCCCGCATTGTTTATTTTTCTGTGATTTAGAATTCGTATGCAGGTAATTTCTGTATGGGGTTAAAACCTACATAATGGCCTCAAGGAATTCATTGGTCAAGGCATTCCTAAGGTAGGAGCATCAGATGCACAAAATCTGGCCCAATGGAAGAAGTGTGTGGAAAATGCGAGGTGGATAATCCTTGAGGGAGTTCGAGACCACATTGTCTTGAGTCTCCATGGGAAGGAAACTCTGTATGCTATGTGGAAAACATTGACAAACCTATTCTATAACAACAATGACCATAGGAAGTTGGCACTGAAAGAAAAACTTCGAAAAATCAAGATGGAGAAAGGCGAGACCATTCCAAAATACTTGACCAAGTTCACTCACTGTTGTGATGAGCTTGGAAGTGTTGGAATAACCATTTCCAAGGATGATATGGTGAGCCTAGCTCTCCTAGGCCTTCCCAAGAGTTGGAATAGCTATCAGGACTCTGTCAATGGGAGGGAGAAGCTACCAGATTGGGAACGACTGTGGTCAGATTTGATGTAGGAGGAGATCAGAAGGAACACCAGAGATGGTTCCTCATCAAAGACTGATGATGAGGAAAATTGTGCCTTAGCAGGTAAGGCAAGGAAGGGGAAAGGGAAGGCTTCCCATTCCAAATCATATTCTTGTCATGGAGGCAAGAAGAAAGACATGTCGAAAGTTAAGTTCTTTCATTGTCATGAGATGGGACATTTTGCTACAAACTGTCAGCTCATGAAGGCCAAGAAGAAGTCCTCAAGAGGAGCAACGAGTGAGGCTTTGGCCTCTCAATTCAAATTGGACTTTATCTCATTGCATGCATGGTGTCATCAATGATGAGTAATGTATGGTACCTTGACAGTGGAGCTTCATTCCACATGACCGGTGACAAGGACTTGTTCAGTGACCTGGAGGAGAAGGATCTCCAGATGCATATCGAGATGGGTGACGACGGGAGGTATAGTGCTACTGGATTGGGCACAATTATTTTTCAGAGGGAGCATGGTGCTCTCACCTTGAGAGATGTTATGTATGTGCTCGGGTTGAAGAAGAAATTAGTATAGGTCGCCATGTTGGAGGATAGAGGCTATGATGTGGTGTTTAGCAAAGGAAAAGCGTTCCTTCAACACATAGCCAAGGGTCAGGTAAAGGAAATAGGGATCGAGTTAAGAATCTCTATAAGTTGGAGGTAGAGGATTGTGTTGCTTTGAGAATGAAAGCAGAGAAGCTGCAGCGCTGAGATGTTGATAAGTTGTGGCACAGGAGATTGGGTCACTTGCATCATGGGGCTTTGAAAATCATGCAACATATCTCTACTCGTCTTCCCAAAGGTACACTAGAGCAAGTTGATACATGCCAAGGGTGTATTTTGGGAAAATACACCAAGGCTTCCTTTCACATCAGAGACAATCGAGCAGAGGCGATTCTAGAGTGAGTCCATTCAGATGTGTGTGGACCATTCTTGATAGAATCCACGGCCAGACACAAGTATTATGTTATATTTTTTATGACTTTTCTCATAAATGTTGTATATTTTTCATGCAGAAGAAGGATCCAACTTTCACAAAGTTTTGTGAATTTAAAGCATTGGTCGAGAAAGAGTCTGGAAAGAAGGTTAAAACTCTGAGGAGTGATAACAATGGTGAGTATGTATCAAATGAGTTTAAGAACTTCTGTGCAACAGAAGGGATTAAACAAGAGTTGACGACACCCCATAACCCACAGCAGAATGGGGTGGCCGAAAGGAATAACAAAAGAATTGTAGGGGAAGCATGAGCAATGTTTCATGATCAGGGCCTACAACTACACTTGTGGGTGGAGGCATGCACCACAAATGTTTATTTGCAGAACAGAAGCTCGCATCAGATACTTGGGATGAAGACACTAGAGGAGGATTTCTCCGGTAAGAGACTAGATGTTGGTCACCTCAGGATTTTTGGGTCATCAGTATATTGCCATGTGACCAAAGATGCACAGAAAAAGCTTGAACCGACAATAGAGTTGGGGATTTTTGTGGGGTACACTGATACACCTCACAAATATCGGGTGTACTTTCCGACCAACAAGATGACAATTGTTCGCAAGGATGTCAGATTCGATGAGGAGAAGGCCATGCGAGTTTCCCTTCAGAGGGAGCTTCAACTACATGCAATTGAGGAGATTTTAGATCCTAAGGTTGAGGAGCCTTAGATTGAAGTGGAGCAGCCACATGCAGAGGATCTGGGAGTGGAAACATCCACTCAGGCAAAGTCTTCCAGAGATGGGAGAAAGCGTACCAGAGAGGCTGACAGGTTATTGCATGATGCATGGGAGAATGTGGGAGCACCCATATCTCAATGCAGGAAGAGGAGGTCACCTGAGAGGTACATTGGATAAATGGCTCTTATGAGCGAATGTGTTGAGACAAAGCCATATTCCTTTGAGGAGGTAGTGCAACAATTGGTTTGGGTTGATGCCATGGTGGAGGAATATGACTCCATAGTCTGTAACAGTGTTTGGAAGATGTGGTATTGATACCGGAGGACAAGTCAGTGGTGAGCTTCCGATGGCTTTACAAGGTAAAGAAAGTTGCATATGGTAGTGTGGATAAGCATAAAGGTAGGTTTGTGTAGAGGGGATTGACTATGATGAGACCTTTGCTCCTGTTGCATGGTACTCATTGATCAGATCTATATTGGCACTATCAACATAGATGGGTTGGAAGAGACATCAGATGGATGTAAAGACAACCTTCCTTAATGATATGATTGAGGACGAGGTGTACATAGAGCATCTTGAAGGTTTTGAGACCTTCGACTGTGAGTCACATGTGTGCCGGCTTAAGAGAGCATTGTATGGGTTGAAGCAAGAACCCCGTGCCTGGTACACCAACATCGATAGATGAAAACCTTGACCACATAGTGGTGGAAGGTAAATTGTTGATCATTGTGCTATATGTTGATGATTTGATTTTGACAAGTGATGATTAGTTAATCAAGTCTTGCAAGGAGGATCTTGCAAGAATGTTTGAGATGAAGGATATGGGGCTCATGCATTACTTTTTGGGCATGGAAGTATGGAAATTTGATAGGGAACTATTTGTGTCTCAGGGAAAATATGCCAACAAGATACTCAGGAGGTTCCACATAGAGAGAAACAAACCCATGGAGACTCCTCTAGCAGGTAACTGGAGGAAGGAGGATGCTACTTCAGGGGAAGTAGTAGAAGCTACTCTTTATAGACAACTTGTGGGTTCACTCATGTATTTGGTGAAAACACGACCAGATATGTGCTATGCGATTAACCAGCTTAGTCAAGCAATGGTTGGTCCTACCAAGATGTATTGGAAGGCAACAAAGCATGTGTTGAGATACCTCAAGGGCACGAATCAGTATGGATTGTGGTACAAATGGACAAAGGGAGTGAAGCTTCAAGGCTTCATCGATGCAGATTGGGCAGGGAGTCCATCCGACAAGAAGAGCACATCAGGAGGGATCTTCAGTATCGAGTCAACAACAATTTATTGGTACAACAGGAAACAAAGATTTGTTGCACTTACTTTGGTAGAATAGATGAGCCAGATGTGTCGAAGAGTCCTGGATGTGTTATGGGATGTCAGAGCTCCAAGATCGATGTGAAAGAATGAGCTCTAATGCATCAAATAATGGGTTCATGACGTGCATGCCACCAATCTAAGAAAAAGAGACACTTGGAGGGAAGTTTCTAAAACAACTTTGCATGTAACCCCCGGCTGCTAAAAATATCTCCCTGAATCATGGGATGCCTATTTCATGTTGCCTTTTGCTATTCCGGGAAGAGCAAGTCATGCATGCATGCAAGTCAAGTTCCCTTGGTCCCAGGTGGAACTGGTCAATTGGATTGCTCATGCATGTAGCTGCTCAACTGCTTGAGAAAAATGCGCATTTATGGATGGGTGACGGGCTGACTGCCCAGGTGGTTTGCACAATTAATAGGCAGAGTGGTTGACTATTGCCTAGGTTTGTGTAAATTCTGGGTTGAGCAACCTTGCTGGGGAAATTTGCGCAATTTTTGCTGGGAGTGTTGGCTAGCAGATTTGCGCAATTCTGGAGCCCAACAGGCTGCCAGACAGAATTGCAAAATTTCTAGAAGGAAGGCTGGTTGCCCTCCAGAAATGTGAAATTTTCTTGGGGAATTTGCTCAGCCTATAGCTAGACCAAGTCTGGGTGAACAACCTGTGAGGGAAATGCATCAAGTTGTGATCGACAAGTTGCCTTTGTGCATGAAAACATTGAAGCTTGTGTACTTGACAATGCAAGACAAGGTGCTATGAAAGATTGGTAGGGAGGCTCCATAACAGTTTAAGGAAAAATTTTGGAGGGTGGTTGTAGCTGCTACAACACTTGGTGACATATTGGTAGAACTCCAGTTCTCTGAATAGACCTTGTTCGTGAAAAGCAAGTCTAACACCTCTCGAAGTATTGTTCATTTCTCAGCTCATCTTGGTTTCACACTAGCTTGATTGTAAGATGTAGCATTTGCCAAGATCTTGGCAGATTGACACACATTCCAAGCCAAGGAAACACAGTTGTTTCGATTGGGGTTGAGGGGTATATTGGTGCACAAGCAGTATAGTCGTCAGAGTCTTTGTTTCATCTCTGGTGTTGCTCTGCTGCCAGCAGGCTTGGACAGTACCCCGGCGGAGTCACATAGGGACAAAAGCATGGCTTCGCTGCCAGCGAGCCTAATCAGTACCCCAGTGGAGTTACTTCCATCACCTCCATGCACAAGGAAGCCTTTCTCTTATTTTGCCTTATTCATTTTTCATTTTGATTTGTTTTTTACTTTTAATTTTTTCATTTTTTTTCATCTTTGACTGTGCATAACACTTATTCATTTCAAAGCCGGAAGAGGGATCCCGAATTATTGAGAGCATAAGAGGTTGTTCCAGTAGAGAAATAATTTATTGTATCTCTGATGTGCGTGTTAAGGTTTTCCCCCTCACCTTACTCTACTTGATTGAGCTGACAAGGGTTAATCCAAAAACAACCGACTAGAGAAGGTGACACTAGTTAGCGCACAAGCGTTGTGTTTTCACTACAGTTCACTTCGAATAGTACGTATTTTCCTTTGATGTATCATGGAATGAAAGTAACAAGCTCTTCATACAGAGGCAAGATGACAGATAACCAAGTAGCGATAGTTGTACAAGCCCTCTTGTACTTCACCCAGCTCATTTTAAGAGTCATACATAGTTTCATGCAAAGCTAACCTACGAACGAAACAAACAAACTATACGAAACAAGCGAACTCACAAACTAAAAAGAAAAGAAAGAGCATAAGCAAAAGTGAAAGAAAAGCAAGTAATAAAACAAGCAAGCAGAAAAACAAGCAAACAAAGCGAATACTCAAATAAGCATGCAAGAAAACTGACTGAAAGAAAACACTACTCCTACTCCTACACTAACGGTGCATGGGCCTGATCACGTGAAGTGATATTTCCAATGCAACCACTACCGTATTGGTTGACCCATGTTGGTGAAGGCTAGTCTGCGAGAAACCAAGTTGTGTGAACCAGCAAGAAAGAAAGATTTAATAATAAAGACGACCACACTTCATGTTTGACAGTGCCCACGGGACATAAGTGAGAGCAAGTGTATGACGAGTAGTCCGCGAACTTATCATGGTGTTGTGTGACACTGTGTGTAGCTTTGAAGCACAAGCACACTCTTGAATGAGACATGCAAGCAAATGAAAGAAACAAAGATAACTTGCGTCGTACACATGTGCTTGCAATGTAAGATTCCTCCAATGCATGAGCGATGGGATCATGTAGTTTGAGTGGAGGAAGTGTGATCTATGTGAGAGATGGATCTTCAATGCATATAGATGAGTGATGAGGAGCCCTAGGTGACTAAACAATTTCATGATCAGAAGTGAAACTAACCCCAAGAGAGTGAGGGCCTGACATAACCATCAGCTTAGGCTGAAGTTCCTCGACAGTCTTGGGTGTTTCAACTTCATCATCAGATAGATCATCATAAACCGATGGCTTTGAAAGATCAACTGTGATAGATTCATGATCGTGATCAAATACGGAAATAAATGGATCACGACCTCCATGATCATAAAAATCAATGATTTCATTGGCATCCTCATGATCAGATGAATCAAATAGACGGGTAGATGAAAAGTGAACAAACTCATCCTCTATGTTTCCAGAAAAGGAAAATGATATCAAGTGGATTTTCAATGAATAATTATCCTCTCCGTTGCCGAATGATGGACCAACATCCGGTGAGTCCTGCAAGTGATCAACAATGGGTGCATCGATGGATGAAGACGCACATGCAAAATAATGGATGGTAGGTTCACTGAAGATGTTAGGAAAGAAAGGAGGGGGCTCAGATGGAAGGGATTCCTCCTTTGCCGAGTGTTGATGCTCAAGTTCCCACTCATACTCTTCATGAATGACAATGCATGTTGGTTGTGTAACACTAACTCCGTCAATAGTTTGTTCCTCGTTCACCATAAAAAAAAGAGTCCGGAATAGATGAACATAAGATAATATCATCTAGAGGAAAAGCCGAGTGAGAAGACAAGGGTCATAGAGAAAAATGCATAAGAGAACTCGAAGGAATCACAACCAAATCTGCATGAAAATTAAGTGAAATGATGTTGGGAGGATGTGAAAGATGAATAGGTGTGTGAGCATGATCCTCAGCATCACTTAGCAGTGGGGGAGTTGTTGAATGAGAGGAAGGCAGATAGTCATTCGAGACAGTGATCACATCCACGTGAGATTGCGCATCTCCCTCACTGAATAATGTTGATTGAGGCTTGATCTCAAGCTTCTTCTTGGGAGGAGTAGATTTCTTAAGGCAATACTCAAATTGGTCCCAAAGATAGGAAAATTTCATCTGGCTCGTTGGAGCTTGAAACTGCATGACATGGAAGCGTTGCCAAAAATCAATAACCGATTCATGCAGAGCCTTCCATTTGGTCACAATAGTCTGGATCAAAATGATAGAAAGTGTCTTCAATGAGATCACAAAAATGTTGAAGTGAGTGCACGTTGTCATCTGGTAGGCTGAGTAGCCATTGACATGGAGATTCACGAAGTGTGTGTGCAAGCAGCAAGCTAGCTTGTTCGTCAGAACACCCATCTTCCTCATGAAGCTTGGAAAGAAAATCATGTAATTACTTAGGCCAGGCCACTTTGCCTTCACCATCATATGTGTAAGTGTTCAAGAGATCGAAAAAATCCCCCGTGATGGAGACATATTCATGATTCAAAAAATAGCAGATGGAGAAGAGTGCAAGAATCCATCAAAGGTATGCAAAAGTTCAAAACTGGATGAGAGGACACAACTTGTGATATGGCCCTCTTTCTAGCGCTAGAAATGTTGACGGTGTTGGACCCGCCAACATGTCAAGGGGATCTCCCCAGTAAGAAGTCCCAATTAGACCTCAGACGTTTGGTGTAGGATTCCCAGCAGTGGGTCGTATGTTAATGCCTTGACCGCAATTTCACATAGAGGCAAGTAAGATAACTTTGTCACTAGCAAGAGTGTGACTGCTATAGTGAGTCAAGGAAGGTGTATAAGAGGTTCCTAACACAGGTGGGTTGAGATGAGCACACCCCTTGGCAACCTGTAAGTGTACTTAGATGGGAAGGGAACACACAAGCGAAAATGCATCACAAGCTGGAAAGCGGGTCAGTCTGGAAATCTAAAGTGATGGTTAAACCAATAACACATCTGCAACAAGATTCATATAATTGCATACAAAAGTGTTCATACACAACTACGCAAGTTAAAAAACATGCATTGCTACAGCAACCGTAACGGTCCGACTACAATTACAACAAATGCATGAAAACATGTTGTCTCTTATTATATATAGAAGTGTAAGTTCCAATCATACAATACATCCATGTAAACCTGCTAGCCCCAATAGTGGAACGTTACAACCACATCCACCTGCTCCTCCAAAGAGATGAATTAGCTCTGTGCAGTGGAGAAGCCAAAGCACATTACAATACTATCCAAGCTCTTTCCAAGATAGTCTTATCAAAAGCTAGGTTGACCAAAAGCCTATACAATGAGTTATGAGGCTATTTATAACAAAGGTGGGGTGGCCCTTGACATTCCCCTTTGTGACTTTTCAACTACCCTCATGAGTCTTCACCTACTTTATGACTGTTACATCCACTATTGGCACTTGACTTACACTTGACATGACTCAACATGACTCAACATTACAATGCACATGTACTCATGTGAACACAATGGCTTAAGCAAGCCAAACTAGACATCACTCTGACTCAGACAACTATAGAAGTCCAACTGCTCAACATCCTCATGTTGATCAACAATAACATATTGATGCCAAGCTCTATAGTCCCTGATAGTGTCTGTGTGTTCCACGCTGACATACATCTCAAACCTGACCTTTGCCTCCATAGCATCCGGGTACACTGCTCGGGATCCTATGTCCAACGCGTTTGAAAGCATGCGCATCATTGTATTCAAGGCTAGACCAACTGTTAGAAAATTATATATTACAGAGCAATGGAACACATAGAATATTACAAAAATATAACACAGAAAACGCATAAAACCAGAGAGACACAGATATACGTGGTTCACCCAATTTGGGCTACATCCACCCCGAACAGCCAGTCCTTCCTTTCTATTATCCAACAAAATGAAGAGACGCAACCTACAGCAGATCCGCTGTAATATCCTTTGTTTTCTCTCACAGTCTCACCTCTTTGTTTCTCGTTCGGAGAATACACATCTATTACACAGACTCAATACAATGACCTCATACAAAGAGAGGGGTTGCTTTCTAGGGAAAAAAACCCTAAACTAAACATAAGTTCTATTGTCAGATCATCTACCTAATGAACGACCCAGATTGACTAGAAATTACTATACTTTTACAAGGCAATTTTACATTTGTTTTTAGTTTGGGGGGCGCTACCCTCGAAACCCCCACTAGGGGACCGCGGGGCCCTGGACCCCCCAGCCAAGGGGGATCGGCCCCCCCACACCCTCCCACGTGGAGGGATGTACAAACTTCCTGGGGTATACATCCGGCTGAAAAAAAGACCTCTAAACAATCATGCTCCATATTGAACACCAACAACATACTTGTGCGTGATGTTTGCACTGATAGGCAAGTCTGGGTTGGTGGCGATGCACATCAACTTGTTGAAGTATGAGTCAAGCTCTAGTCGGACCTGCTTCTTTGTCTTCGCCTAGGTGAGAGTCCCGATTGATGGGATCACATGCTTGCGCACCACAACATCCATACTCTTGAATACTCATGCATGGGATGCCTGTATGCCAGTGATGAACTACGGGAGCTCTTCATAATTCTGGATCTGACTCCGGATACTTGCCTTGAGCTCGATCGCATTGAACCTCATCATCTTAGGCAAGTGAAGTTGGGCTCCCTTGTACTTCATCATCCATGTTTGCACATCATCAACAGAAGCATGCATGTTCATCAAGATGTGTGCTTTTCTAGCACATCATTGCTGCCATCCGTTGAGATGGGTGACTGCCTTGTGCACGATACCAAACTTGGAGTACAATGCTCGCATAACTGTGTCAAGGGATAGTACTTCATCTTGTATTGCCTTCTTCAGTTTAGCTCAGGTGGACATTGTCACAATTCTCCTCCTTGCTTGGTCGTTTGTAGTTCCTTTGCCATTTGCTCATTCTCAACTATTAGGAAGTGAACACTTAAGCTAGTGGCTTCGGCATACACTCTGGTTGCATCGACCAAGGGAGCTAGATGTTTGTGTACATCAGTCATGATCACTCGTTCTTCCACTTGCGCAAGAGATGTTTGATCCTTCAGAGTTGACACTCTGTGAGACTGCACAACTCTATGTTGGGATTCATCAAACAAGATGTTGTGCATCTCTTCTTCTGGCTGGTCACTAAGGACCTCAGTGCCTCCTTTTTCATCCAAGACTTGCTCCTATTTTGGATGCATTGATGTGGGTGAGTCGACCTCTTTGTGGTGAGGCATGAGGTCGATGTCCTGTTCCAACTCCTGCTGCTCCATGTCTACATCCAACTGTTGAAGTGCATGTTCTATCTCATGAGCAAAGTCTTGCCCTTGCAATGGTTTACCATGTTCGCCTGATGCCAGCTGTTCAGATGAATCAACTACTTGTAGGGGCGCTGCTTCGCATGTTTGCACATGTTTCATCCCCTGTTGTATCTATTGTTGTTGCGCTTCCCTCTCCTATTTTCACAACTCTTGTTCCTTTTGGAGTTGCTCCCTCAGCTCATGCAACTCCTTCTCTACTTCTTCCATTCTCTTCTTTTCCTTCTGCCTTCACGCGATTCGCTTGTCGTGCTGCTGCCTCTTTGCCTCTATAGCCATAGTTGCTTTCTCTAAAAGTGGATATGCTTGAAACTTGAAGCGTTTCTCCTCCTCCATGTGATCGACAATCTTCCTCTTCCCTTTGTTGCACACTGGTATGCTTGGCTATGTTGCCACTACTACTATTGCTGGTGCTCTCTATGATGTTGCTTCGCTAATTGCTCCACAAAAAAGCTGACCAGTTCATTGGGTCTGGAGAAACTGGAACAATATTTCCATGGGTCCCCTCAGCCCAATGAAATGCCTCGTAGATCTAGTCGAACTGAACTCTCGTGTAATGATCCTTCACAATGCAATGTGGGTCATACAGATTGTAGCATCAGACGTCGAATGGGTACTTCTTCATCAGATTTTCTTCGACATCCACTTGCTTGATAGTACGGATCTCATATAACCCAATCCGCAATGGAAGAGTGGGCCAAGGTGCCTTCTTCTTCTGATGCAGTCTAGCTGTCAATCCTGTCGAGATGTGATATGCTACTTCCTGCATGACAAGTACGTCCAAGGAAAAATTTGGCAGAACATGTGGAGGCTTCTCCGCACTGAACATTCAGATGAAAGTGCCGGATGGTGAGGCATACCAATCTGCAATGCCTATCAATGCCTCCATTGCTTCCTTTGACATGCAGGGTGGATCCTGTTCGAATATCATCTTGTACATAGGGGCGAAAAAATGATCGGACAGTCGTGTGATTACTTCTTTGAAGCTATATTCGGATAACAACTTGAAATATGTGTTCACAATAGTCTCCACCAGTGACCATGCCTACTCCAATCCCAAGAACTCATGTCAGGCACAAACTACATCTAAGATGTAGGTAGACATGTAAATCTTTGCATGCATACCTCTGGGTGACTTTCGAGGCTTCGCTACTTGCTCCTTCAGCTGATGAGCTACTATGCCAGACCAGTTACATGGTTTTCCTTCTATAGCCAGTTGGTCTAGTGCAACTACTCAACTCCGTGGGAAGGTTTTCATGCATGCTTGACCATAAAGTCGACAAGAAAATATGATCAAGTATTGGTACGCCTTCCCCGGCATCTTTGTCTTGTAGATCTGGTTGGGTGTCAACCTGAATTGAGATGGCTCCTTTACCCAATTCTTCAGAATGTATCTGGAGTTAGCATTGTTGTTGGGTAAGATGAATGGACTCTACATGATAGTCACAGGCTCTGACATCTGATACATCTCATCCTAATCTCGTTCCCAGAAGGTCGCAAGCTTCTACCCACTAACACTACTCAAGGTCATCATCTCAGGATTAGTGTGAGAGACGATCCAGTATATCATGTCTGCGCATGGGAACACGAGATATCTGTATCCAATCCGATACAAGCTAGACTTGTGAATGTTCATGTACACCTGACGGTCTTTGAGGTGTTCCCCAAAAGTTCCTGCAAATGTGTCATTGACCTCTTGCCACTTCAGTTTGATGTCATTGTCTAGATACAACTTTGTATCTTCATAGATCGACAGACTAGAGGACACTTGCTCAACTGGTGCTCCAACTGCATTCCCATCAGTGTCCTGAGATCCTGTTATCTTGGAAGCCATTCAGACATATGAACACCTGAAAGATATGGAGACAAGCAAAATGCATGGCAATAAATATGTCAGTGAAAACAAATCAACTTCAGGGAATGACACAACACATACCTGGGAAACTGATGGGCAAGATTGCGCAATTTTTTCTAGGAGGCTAGGTGATTGGCTGCCAGAACTACACAAAAGACAGTCTGGGTTATCTGGGAGGTATGACTGGCTGCTGGATTTTCACAATGTGCAATCTAGACTATCTGCTAGGATTGCACAATGCACAATTCCAGCTGGGAGTGACTGTAGGCTCAGGGACTGCATTGCGCAATTTTCTGGGCCAGTAGTCACTACCCTTAAAAAATGCACAAAACATTCCGGAGGGTAGTGTTGGGAATAAATGCTCATTTATGTAGAGGAAGGTAGACCCTTCCTTCCCCAGATTGTGCAATGCAGTCTCAGTGAAGGCAGAGTCTAGGCCAAGGTTGGTTCAACCCACCGACGGGCAACTGAAAGAAAATAAGACAATGAATGCATGGCGACGCTAAGTGAAACAAGAAGTGATTGAAAGTGCATGAAAAACATGAATGAAAGATTCAACAAACAAATCAACATGCATGTGGGTGAAGCGATTTGCCGCTTCGACGAATGTTCATGCAAAATAGTTTCATGCATGCGACAATAGTGAGATAGCAACGAAAACTGAAACAGAACTACGAAAAGCTATTATACATGTAAACTACATCAAGCATTCAAGGAGCTCAAGCAAACAACACTCACACAAGCGAATACACAAAAAGTGACAAAAACGCTGAAAAAGACAAGTTGAGGCCACTTACCCATGAATAGCTGAGCTGGATGTGTCGAAGATTCCTGGATGAGCTGCGGGATGTGAGAGCTCCAAGATCGATGTGAAAGAATAAGCTCTAATGCATTGAATAAATAAGTTTGGTATCATGACGTGCATGCCACAAATCTAGGAAAAAACGACACTTGGAGGGAAGTTTCTAAAACAACTTTGCATGTAACCCTCAGCTGTTAAAAATAGCTCCCTCAATCATGGGATTCCTTTTGCATGTTTCCTTCTGCTATTTTGGGAAGAGCAAGTCATACATGCATGCAAGTCAAGTCCCTTGGTCCCGGGTGGAACTGTTCAACCAAACTGGTCATGCATGCAGCAACTCAACTACTAGAGAAGAATGTGTTAGTGTCAGTCTTTCCAGCCTTCCTCTAGTGATCAAATGTGCTCTTACAAAGTGATTTTGAAGTGTCAAGGTCAAATTTTGTCATTTCAAAGAGTTTTCAAGCAAAATTTGGTCACTAGGCATTAGGTCTAGGGTTTGCTTTCACTCCTTCTAAAGTAGTCCAAATGTTGGTTCATGTCACCATTCAGCTGATTTTATCATCATTCATAGGGTTTTCATTATCATGTCAGTGTCTAATGAGTCATTTTACATCTTGTTCATGCTTTAGTTGTGCCTTGGCAAGGTCATTTCCCTCTCCTAGGGTTTTGAAAGCCAATTTCTCTTGGACGGTCAAGTCATCGGCAAAACTTGTATCCAGATGTTCATACACCTTCCCCTATCCTTAAAATACCCTATCAAATGCTTCCCATCCCTTAGATCCCCCAAATTCCTCATTTTCGCACAAACCCTAGTTTCTAGCTACAACCTGGCAATTTTCTAGGTTGGGCCTGTGTTTTGCCTTTTTGGACCCCTTCCCCTCACTCAATCCCTGAGATTCCACTTTACCATGCTTCCTAACATCCCTCCCTACTTCCAAGAATTTCCCCAAGAATTTAGAAGCCCCTTATCCCCTTCATTTCGCTTCATTTCAACAAAATTTCTTGTTTCACACATCGGGGCAAGTTTCACTCAAATGTTGTTTCTGAGCAATCAAAGATGAATTTTGGAAAACTGAGAGAGGTTTCTGTCAAAAACATGCCAAGGAAGAAAAACCTCTTTCACTTTTTGCACAGGTGTCACGGTTTGAGAGAAATGTCAAGAATACCGTTGCCTCAGGAGAATCAAAGACACCTCTGAAGTGACCTTGGGAAAATCAATTTTTCTCCTAGCTTGGTTGGCCAAATGATTTTCTTGATGGATAAAATGATAACTAGACACAAAGAGCTTTCCAATGAGCTATCATGAGCTCAATTTGGGGTTGAGGAAGGCATTCAAAAGTTGACTGCAACAACACTCTTCCTTCAGGCAGCCTCATTTGGCACTTTTTGACCAGTCTTGGGAGATTTGATTTTTGACAGGTCAAATCAACTCCAAATTGAAAAATTCCAGTTGGGTTGGAAAGTAGACTCAAAGACCTTTCCAACGGGCTATCCTTCACCTGATTCTGAGACTGGGAAGGCCTCCAAAAGCCTCCTAAAAGTCGCGCGACCCGTCAGGCACCCTCTGTCGGTGCAAAAATTACACTGGCGCGACCCGTCAGGGGCGCGCGACCCGTTGGGGATTTCTCCACAGAACTTTGCCAGTGAGCTGCCAAGGAACCACAAGTTGTTAAATTTGTTCAAGGTAGGCTCTCTACACATCATTTTGGTGGTTGGTTATGAATGTAAGCCCTCATGCTTGTGTTTTAACCTCAAATCATGCAAGTGACAAGACACTATATGGCTGCATTGTTAATGTGTAAATGTGCTAGGGTTTGTGTTGTTTCAAGGTATTCCCCTTGGTAAATTGTTTCCCTCCTTCCCTTTTTACTCATATTTGCATTCATATCTATTTTCCCCATGCTATGTTGTAAATAATTGCAAACCCTTTCCCCCTCCCAAAGCATCAAAAACTCAAACCCTACTCTTGCTTCACCATATGCATGCTATAAACATAAAAATTTCTTGGCGAATATGTGAAAGGTTTTGTAAATAAGTTTCCAAATGTCCCCTTGTTACATACATGTATTCCCTTATGTTCACTGTTTATACATGTATTCCTATATGCAGTGATTTTGTAAATGATTCCCTATATCCTTGTTATGTACATGTATGCCTGTATATATGCAAATATTTGTTTGCAATGTATTCCCTAAATTCCCTATTATTCATATATTCCCAATTCCTTGTGCAAGAGGTCCCTCCCCTAACATTTCCCTCATGTCATTGTCCCCTTGAAACAACATAGAGTTCAACACTTTTACAAACAGAAACAACAGTACATTTTGTCCACTCTGCTCCTCAAACATGTCAGAAACCGAAACATATGAGCAGAGTGATGACCAAGCATCAGTGTCCGAGATTGAGGAACAGAGGAGGCCACATAGGGGTGGTAAGAGTGGTCACCATGTAAGAGAGGAGCCCACCTTTTTGACTTATTTGCAGGCTTGTCCACTTGCAGTCACATGTTTCTGCCACATGTCATGTTATGAGATTTGCGAGAGGCTATGCTTATCCGGGTCAATGCACACTTGGAGAGGCTGTTGGCTAAGGCCAACCAAGATAAAAAGTTGCAGAGGACATGAAGAACCATTACTGGGCAAGAATGCATGTGTGCAAGGCCAAAAAGAAGATGTTTCAAAGGCGGTTGTCCGAGGCCCTAAAAGGGAAGAAGAAGACCAATCCACTACGTATCTTGGCTGAGGCTTCACTCAAAGATCATGGCACTCAATAGCCTAGCCACAGCTCAAATCCCAAATTTTTTTGAGAATTTTGGGTAATTTTGGCATTTTTTGGTAATTTACAGGTTTTGGCTCTTTAACGGGTCTCACCCCCCGTGAGACCCTTTGTCATGGCAACTCCTTTTCAAAAAAACTCAGCATTTCCTGATTTGTTATGCAAAGTTACATATTCCCATGGATGGACTTGAGTTTTTATGGAGTTTTGGGCCTCCAGAAGGTCAAAATACATGCAAAATTTGACTTTCTGCCACTTTTTTGAACTGCAGAAAGCTGTCTTGGGAGAATTGGTTTGTGACAAGACAAATGAACTCCAAATTCACAAATTCCAGTTGGGTTGGAAAGTAGACTCATAGACCTTTCCAACAAGCCCACGTTTGCTCAATTTGGCCACCTGCAAGTGCCTCAAACAGAGCTCCAAAGGGGCGCGACCCGTGAGGCAGGGGGGCGCGACCTGTCAGGCAGTTTTTGCCAGATTGCACTGTACAGCCCAGAAAACGCAGATTTGACTCAGTTTGACTTTTTGAGGTTAATGATGGTCCTCTTTGATGTAATTGTGACACTTTTTAGACACTTTTACCCTTTTGTAACTCTTCTAGAAGATTCATTCATGAAAAGGGTAAATATTAAATGTATGAATTGGTTTCCAAGTTTATAGAGGCAAGTTGTTTTGTCTGCCTAGTTTGTAGTGCTTAGTTTAGAAGTGGTTGAAACAGCTCCTAGGATAGTGAGCTCGACCCATGGAGGCAGGGAAAGAGGTTAGATCATCTATATTATGTACTTTCTTGCTCATTTTCATGGTTGGACTCTTGAGGGAGAAACTATCATTGTATTATTTCACTGTTCTCTGCAATTTTTGGCTAAGGAAGACCAGGGTTTTGCAGTCCTCTTTGGGATTCTTGTGGACTCATGTGTTGATGGTGTGTCTCTCAATTTTCTTGTAAGTGTGTTTATGTGATCATCTCCTTTCTTTCCTTCTGCATATTAAACAAATGAAGTGTTAAAGTAAGAATCATGCTTGCCATGCTCTGCTTTTAAATTTGTTTAATTTCTATGTTTTCTACTGTTTAAGGAGAATTCAAAGTATTATTTGCTCTCCTTAGCTCCTCACCGGTCTTTTCCATCCACTCACCTCAATTAAAGGCATCAATACTGTCTCCTACCTCGCCCCAAAGAACCCCCTGCAGAAACTGTGTCAAATCCCCGCACCCAAAATTGCAATTCCTCAATTTGCCACCAAAAACCCAAAAACCAAAATCAACCTAATCAGAACTTAGCCTAATATCAGTGTTACCTTTTGGTCATCTCGTCAGCCATTGAAGATCTGCCGAGATTGACCGAGAGAGCCTTCTCCTGCCCTGTAGGGCTAGCTACGAGGCTAAATGGTTTGATGTAACCTTGAGGTTTACCTTTCTCAGCCTGAGATGAAATTTCAAGCGCTAACATACTGGCGACCATACTGGGGAGAACATATTAATCGTTTGCTCATTGTCGTGTTATTTCATAAGTCTTAGACGGAGCCTGAAGTTATGCCAGGTAGCCTTCGAAACGCTTTTGCTTTGCATAAGCGCAAGTAGATAAACGCTGCTTCAGTCAATCTCCGTGAGCTTGTGAATATGACCACTTCAGTACATGTATCAAGTTCAGATCTGATTGTTGATGGTAAACAACAATCAGACACTTGAAAGGCTGAAATCATTCACTTGGCGACTCTAAATCATTTTCGAGATCAGATCCAAAGACTCCACTGGAGGATGATCCCGACCAGCAAAAACATGAAAGGACAACATGGACAGACCAGATATTCAAGTTGGAATTTCATCCAAGACATTTTGTTCTTTGTCATAAATTATTTCTTCTCTTTTCCCAAGAATGTAAAGAAGGCTTTGCAAAGTATACTATGCTTGAGAAGAGATCTTTGGCCTGCAGTTGATTCTTTCCCTTTGAAGATTGTGAATACCAAAGATTTGCATGCCTTTGAGCTTGATCAAGATCCTTTTTCTGAATTTTGTGATGACCATCTTCAAATTGATGAAACTCAAGAGACCAAGACTGATTTTATACCTGCTGTACATACCCCTACACCTTGTAAAATTCCAGATCGGTATAAACCTCTTGTTTTACCTTCTGTTCTCCATGCTTTCCCCAAAAACTATGATCTATACTTGCCGATGTTCGATAGTGAAAGCAAGAATGTCAATGCTGAGCAACATGTGCAGAATTTTGAGAATTTTCTTGACCTTTTTGAAGTTGATGAAGAAGATGTCAGTATAAGGCTTTTTGCTCTTTCTTTGCAAGCGAAAGTGAAGAGTTGGTTCAAAACCCCGCCTGATGCAAGCATCTCAGATTTCCAGCAGTTTGTCAAAGTTTTTCTCGACAGGTGGATGATCGGGCAGAACCTTTTCTTGATTGTAGAAGAGTATAACCAGCTGAAAAGATTGCCAGGGGAGACAGTACAACAGTTTTCAGCCAGATTTAATCAAGTTTATTATTCGATGCCAGTTGATATAAGACCTTCTCCTAGATCTGCTCTCTTGCACTATCCGGGTGCCTTTGATCCGGAGATGGAGTTTCAGCTGAGAGAAAGGGATATTGCAACACTTCACGAGATGCAAAACAGTGCAGTAAAAGTAGAAGCTCATCTGCTGATCCGAAGGGAAAGAATGAAAGAAGAAGAGATGAAAAACATAGATCCAGAAAAATCAACATCTCTAGAGGTGAAACTTGATATTTTGGTAAGTGCAGTGGAAAAGATGATGGAGGAGATCACCGCAAGGAATGATTATGATGTTCAAGCCCATGGCTCGCTGATTGAAGAAGAACAAGTTGCTGATCCTAAACATTTTGCTTCTTATCCTAGTTGTCATAGATCTGATAATGATTGTTTTGTAGATCACCTTGGTGAAGAAAGAACTATTGATATGACATGCATGCTTGATGATGTGTTTTATAGTGATGATTTGCCTCGTTTTGATGAGTATGATGATGATTATGTTCTCCAAAAAGAAGCTAATCTTACAGACAAACCAACAGTTAGTTTGTGGGTGGAGGAAGTTCATTTTTAGCAGCTTGAATACAATGTTTAGCCATCACATATCAGTTATGACATTGCCGAGGAAAGTGCATCTAAGTTTGAAGTAAGTGAAGGATATTTGCCTTTTTGTTTTGATTCGTTTCAGTTCATCAGAGATAACTACCATGCAATCAGAAATCAAATGTGAACAAGTCTTGATTTGAATCATCTTGAGAGAAATGAAAATTTTGTTCAAGACTTTACATATTCATATTTGCAACCCCCGGAAGCCATTGGTTGTCAAGTTGTAGCTGAAGACTTGGAAGTGGACACACATGATTTAATAATTCAAGGTGACTCCGTACCATTCTATTTTGAATCATTTCAGTTTTTGAAGGGTAGATCAAATGAACAACCTATAACAAATCATCAATTTCTCAGTGTTAATGTTGAGGATGCAACAGATAACAAAATTCTTGAGCAGCTTATAGCATCAGATTTGCAGCCACCAAATGAACTTGAAGGGCAGATTACAGATGAAGGTATGGCAGCCGACATACATGATTTGATGATGCAGGAAGATTCTATGCCCTTTTGTTTCGAAGCATTTCAGTTTATAAGGCAGATTTCTCGTAAAATCTCTCAAGAACAAGATGAACAGCTAGAAGGATGTCATGCATTTTCAATGGATACATTACAACAGTCTTTTCAAGTTTTTCATGGTCCAATAGCTGATGTTTTGGATGAGGTTTGTAGTCAAAGTCTTTCTCCATTGACCACATGTGAGCTTGAAACATGTGCTAATATGAATTTGATCCGGCAGCCAGTTTCTTTGTCATTTTCAGCAGAGGTCTCGTCACAAGGCTCAGATCAAAATTTGCATTCATGGTATGAGGCAAAGAGAAGTAATCCATTCGATGAGCTAAGTTCCAGTGTGCTTGAATTTCAAGATCCTTATGCATTGTTTTTGGAGGTGGATAGAGAATTCATATCATTCTACGGATCTGTTTCTAAGTCGTCATGGGAGTTGCATTTTATTAGTTCTCTCTTGTTGGTCATAAGCGAGAACTTGTGGAGAATTCGAACATCAGATCGGATACTTGCTTGGTTACATTGGTTGTTTCATTTCACTTGATCAGGTGATGTATGAAACTGTTAGAGTAGGTTGTGATGAAAAAGCTCCCCTTTGAGCATCATTTTCAGTTTGTCGGTTGTGCTTAAGTATCGAGTCAGTTTTTAGTTGAGTGAGAGTCAATTTGTGTTGTCAACTCATCAGTTTTTAGTCATGCATTTCAGCTTGAGTTTTTGACTCCATTGCCCAATAATTGTAAGGCACTGGTCTGCTCTCCCAGAGGTCTAAGGTTCTTGGCACCTCCAAGGAGCTACCATCCCCATTGGAGCCAATGTTAGTGTCAGTCTTTCCAGCCTTCCTCCAGTGATCAAATGTGCTATTACAAAGTGATTTTGAAGTGTTTAGGTCAAATTTTGTCATTTCAAAGAGTTTTCAAACAAAATTTGGTCACTAGGCATTAGGTCTAGGGTTTGCTTTCACTCCTTCTAAAGTAGTCCAAATGTTGGTCCATGTCACCATTCAGCTGAGTTTATCATCATTCATAGGGTTGTCATTATCATGTCAGTGTCTAATGAGTCATTTTACATCTTGTTCATGCTTCAGTTGTGCCTTGGCAAGGTCATTTCCCTCTCCTAGGGTTTTGAAAGCCAATATCTCTTGGACGGTCAAGTCATCGGCAAAACTTGTATCCAGATGTTCATACACCTTCCCCTATCCTTAAAATACCCTATCAAATGCTTCACATCCCTTAGATCCCCCAAATTCCTCATTTTCGCACAAACCCTAGTTTCTAGCTACAACCTGGCAATTTTCTAGGTTGGGCCTGTGTTTTGCCCTTTTGGACCCCTTCCCCTCACTCAATCCCTGAGATTCCACTTTCCCCTGCTTCCTAACATCCCTCCCTACTTCCAAAAATTTCCCCAAGAATTTAGAAGCCCCTTATCCCCTTCATTTCGCTTCATTTCAACAAAATTTCTTGTTTCACACATCGGGGCAAGTTTCACTCAAATGATGTTTCTGAGCAATCAAATATGAATTTTGGAAGACTGAGAGCGGTTTCTGTCAAAAACATGCCAAGGAAGAAAAACCTCTTTCACTTTTTGCACAGGTGTCATGGTTTGAGAGAAATGTCAAGAATACCGTTGCCTCAGGAGAATCAAAGACACCTCTGAAGTGACCTTGGGAAAATCAATTTTTCTCCTAGCTTGGTTGGCCAAATGATTTGCTTGATGGGTAAAATGATAACTAGACACAAAGCGATTTTCAATGAGCTATCATGAGCTCAATTTGGGGTTGAGGAAGGCATTCCAAAGTTGATTGCAACAGCACTCTTCCTTCAGGTAGCCTCATTTGGCACTTTTTGACCAGTCTTGGGAGATTTGATTTTTTGCAGTCAAATCAACTCCAAATTGAAAAATTCTACTTGGGTTGGAAAGTACTCTCAAAGACCTTTCCAACGGGCTATCCTGGACCTGATTCTGAGATTGGGAAGGCCTCCAAAAGCCTCCTGAAAGGCGCGCAACCAATCAGGCACCCTCTGCCAGTGCAAAAATTACACTGGCGCGACCCGTTGGGGATTTCTCCACAGAACTTTGCCAGTGAGCTGCCAAGGAACCACAAGTTGTTAAATTTGTTCAAGGTAGGCTCTCTACACATCATTTTGGTGGTTGGTTATGAATGTAAGCCCTCATGCTTGTGTTTTAACCTCAAATCATGCAAGTGACAAGACACTATATGGCTGCATTGTTAATGTGTAAATGTGCTAGGGTTTGTGTTGTTTCAAGGTATTCCCCTTGGTAAATTGTTTCCCTCCTTCCCTTTTTACTCATATTTGCATTCATATCTATTTTCCCCATGCTATGTTGTAAATAATTGCAAACCCTTTCCCCCTCCCAAAGCATCAAAAACTCAAACCCTACTCTTGCTTCACCATATGCATGCTATAAACATAAAAATTTCTTGGCGAATATGTGAAAGGTTTTGTAAATAAGTTTCCAAATGTCCCCTTGTTACATACATGTATTCCCTTATGTTCACTGTTTATACATGTATTCCTATATGCAGTGATTTTGTAAATGATTCCCTATATCCTTGTTATGTACATGTATGCCTGTATATATGCAAATATTTGTTTGCAATGTATTCCCTAAATTCCCTGTTATTCATATATTCCCAATTCCTTGTGCAAGAGGTCCCTCCCCTAAAATTTCCCTAATGTCATTGTCCCCTTGAAACAGCATAGAGTTCAGCAGTTTTACAAACAGAAACAACAGTACATTTTGTCCACTCTGCTCCTCAAACATGTCAGAAACCGAAACATATGAGCAGAGTGATGACCAAGCATCAGTGTCCGACATTGAGGAACAGAGGAGGCCACATAGGGGTGGTAAGAGTGGTCACCATGTAAGAGAGGAGCCCACCTTTTTGACTTATTTGCAGGCTTGTCCACTTGCAGTCACATGTTTCCGCCACATGTCATGTTATGAGATTTGCGAGAGGCTATGCTTATCCGGGTCAATGCACACTTGGAGAGGCTGTTGGCTAAGGCCAACCAAGATAAAAAGTTGCGGAGGAACATGAAGAACCATTACTGGGCAAGAATGCATGTGTGCAAGGCCAAAATGAAGATGTTTCAAAGGCGGTTGTCCGAGGCCCTAAAAGGGAAGAAGAAGACCAATCCACTCCATATCTTGGCTGAGGCTTCTCTCAAAGATCATGGCACTCAATAGCCTAGACACAGCTCAAATCCCAAATTTTTTTGAGAATTTTGGGTAATTTTGGCATTTTTTGGTAATTTACAGGTTTTGGCTCTTTAACGGGTCTCACCCCCCGTGAGACCCTTTGTCATGGCAACTCCTTTTCAAAAAAACTCAGCATTTCCTGATTTGTTATGCAAAGTTACATATTCCCATGGATGGACTTGAGTTTTTATGGAGTTTTGGGCCTCCAGAAGGTCAAAATACATGCAAAATTTGACTTTCTGCTACTTTTTTGAACTGCAGAAAGCTGTCTTGGGCGAATTGGTTTTTGACAGGGCAAATGAACTCCAAATTCAAAAATTCCAGTTGGGTTTGAAAGTAGACTCACAGACCTTTCCAACAAGCCAACTTTTGCTCAATTTGGCCACCTGCAAGTGCCTCAAACAGAGATCCAAAGTGGCGCGACCCGTGAGGCAGGGGGCGCGACCTGTCAGGCAGTTTTTGCCAGATTGCACTGTACAGCCCAGAAAACGCAGATTTGACTCAGTTTGACTTTTTGAGGTTAATGATGGTCCTTTTTGATGTAATTGTGACACTTTTTAGACACTTTTACCCTTTTGTAACTCTTCTAGAAGATTCATTCATGAAAAGGGTAAATATTAAATGTATGAATTGGTTTCCAAGTTTATAGAGGCAAGTTGTTTTGACTACCTAGTTTGTAGTGCTTAGTTTAGAAGTGGTTGAAACAGCTCCTAGGATAGTGAACTCGACCCATGGAGGCAGGGAAAGAGGTTAGATCATTTATATTATGTACTTTCTTGCTCATTTTCATGGTTGGACTCTTGAGGGAGAAACTATCATTGTATTATTTCACTGTTCTCTGCAATTTTTGGCTAAGGAAGACCAGAGTTTTGCAGTCCTCTTTGGGATTCTTGTGGACTCATGTGTTGATGGTGTGTCTCTCAATTTTCTTGTAAGTGTGTTTATGTGATCATCTCCTTTCTTTCCTTCTGCATATTAAACAAATGAAGTGTTAAAGTAAGAATTCATGCTTGCCATGCTCTGCTTTTAAATTTGTTTAATTTCTATGTTTTCTACTGTTTAAGGAGAATTCAAAGTATTATTTGCTCTCCTTAGCTCCTCACCGGTCTTTTCCATCCACTCACCTCAATTAAAGGCATCAATACTGTCTCCTACCTCGCCCCAAAGAACCCCCTGCAGAAACTGTGTCAAATCCCCGCACCCAAAATTGCAATTCCTCAATTTGACACCAAAAACCCAAAAAACCCCAAATCAACCTTTTTAATCAGTTTAATAGCCTAATATCAGTGTTACCTTGTTGGTCATCTCATCCCATTGAAGATCTGCCGAGATTGACCGGAGAGAGCCTTTTCCTGCCCTGTAGGGCTAGCTACGAGGCTAAATGGTTTGATGTAGCCTTGAGGTTTACCTTTCTCAGCCTGAGGTGAAATTTCAAGCGCTAACATACTGGCGACCATACTGGGGAGAACATATTAATCGTTTGCTCATTGTCGTGTTATTTCATAAGTCTTAGACGGAGCCTGAAGTTATGCCAGGTAGCCTTCGAAACGCTTTTGCTTTGCATAAGCGCAAGTAGATAAACGCTGCTTCAGTCAATCTCCGTGAGCTTGTGAATACGACCACTTCATTCGCATTTTACCCCAGTACATGTATCAAGTTCAGATCTGATTGTTGATGGTGAACAACGATCCGACACTTGAAAGGCTGAAATCATTCACTTGGCGACTCTAAATCATTTTCGAGATCAGATCCAAAGACTCCACTGGAGGATGCTCCCGACCAGCAAAAACATGAAAGGACAACATGGACAGACTAGGTATTCAAGTTGGAATTTCATCCAAGACATTTTGTTCTTTGTCATAAATTATTTCTTCTCTTTTCCCAAGAATGTAAAGAAGGCTTTGCAAAGTATACTATGCTTGAGAAGAGATCTTTGGCCTGCAGTTGATTCTTTCCCTTTGAAGATTGTGAATACCAAAGATTTGCATGCCTTTGATCTTGATCAAGATCCTTTTTCTGAATTTTGTGATGACCATCTTCAAATTGATGAAACTCAAGAGACCAAGACTGATTTTATACCTGTTGTACATACCCCTACACCTTGTAAAATTCCAGATCGGTATAAACTTCTTGTTTTACCTTCTGTTCTCCATGCTTTCCCCAAAAACTATGATCTATACTTGCCGATGTTCGATAGTGAAAGCAAGAATGTCAATGCTGAGCAACATGTGCATAATTTTCAGAATTTTCTTGACCTTTTTGAAGTTGATGAAGAAGATGTCAGTATAAGGCTTTTTGCTCTTTCTTTGCAAGCCAAAGTGAAGAGTTGGTTCAAAACCCTGCCTGATGCAAGCATCTCAGATTTCCAGCAGTTTGTCAAAGTTTTTCTCGACAGGTGGATGATCGGGCAGAACCTTTTCTTGATTGTAGAAGAGTATAACCAGCTGAAAAGATTGCCAGGGGAGACAGTACAACAATTTTCAGCCAGATTTAATCAAGTTTATTATTCGATGCCAGTTGATATAAGACCTTCTCCTAGATCTGCTCTCTTGCACTATCCGGGTGCCTTTGATCCAGAGATGGAGTTTCAGCTGAGAGAAAGGGATATTGCAACACTTCACGAGATGCAAAACAGTGCAGTAAATGTAGAAGCTCATCTGCTGATCCGAAGGGAAAGAATGAAAGAAGAAGAGATGAAAAACATAGATCCAAAAAAATCAACATCTCTAGAGGTGAAACTTGATATTTTGGTAAGTGCAGTGGAAAAGATGATGGAGGAGATCACCGCAAGGAATGATTATGATGTTCAAGCCCATGGCTCGCTGATTGAAGAAGAACAAGTTGCTGATCCTAAACATTTTGCTTCTTATCCTAGTTGTCATAGATCTGATAATGATTGTTTTGTAGATCACCTTGGTGAAGAAAGAACTATTGATATGACATGCATGCTTGATGATGTGTTTTATAGTGATGATTTGCCTCGTTTTGATGAGTATGATGATGATTATGTTCTCCAAAAAGAAGCTAATCTTACAGACAAACCAACAGTTAGTTTGTGGGTGGAGGAAGTTCATTTTTAGCAGCTTGAATACAATGTTCAGCCATCACATATCAGTTATGAAATTGCCGAGGAAAGTGCATCTAAGTTTGAAGTAAGTGAAGGATATTTGCCTTTTTGTTTTGATTCGTTTCAGTTCATCAGAGAGAAATGAAAATTTTGTTCAAGACTTTACATATTCATATTTGCAACCCCCGGAAGCCATTGGTTGTCAAGTTGTAGCTGAAGACTTGGAAGTGGACACACATGATTTAATAATTCAAGGTGACTCCGTACCATTCTGTTTTGAATCATTTGAATTTTTGAAGGGTAGATCAAATGAACAACCTATAACAAATCAACAATTTCTCAGTGTTAATGTTGAGGATGCAACAGATAACAAAATTCTTGAGCAGCCTATAGCATCAAATTTGCAGCCACCAAATGAACTTGAAGGGCAGATTACAGATGAAGGTATGGCAGCCGACATACATGATTTGATGATGCAGGAAGATTCTATGCCCTTTTGTTTCGAAGCATTTCAGTTTATAAGGCAGAATTCTCGTAAAATCTCTCAAGAACAAGATGAACAGCTAGAAGGATGTCATGCATTTTCAATGGATACATTACAACAGTCTTTTCAAGTTTTTCATGATCCAATAGCTGATGTTTTGGATGAGGTTTGCAGTCAAAGTCTTTCTCCATTGACCACATGTGAGCTTGAAACATGTGCTGGTATGAATTTGATCCGGCAGCCAGTTTCTTTGTCATTTTAAGCAGAGGTCTCGTCACAAGGCTCAGATCAAAATTTGCATTCATGGTATGAGGCAAAGAGAAGTAATCCATTCGATGAGCTAAGTTCCAGTGTGCTTGAATTTCAAGATCCTTATGCAGTGTTTTTGGAGGTGGATAGAGAATTCATATCATTCTACAGATCTGTTTCTAAGTCGTCATGGGAGTTGCATTTTATTAGTTCTCTCTTGTTGGTCATAAGCGAGAACTTGTGGAGAATTCGAACAGCAGATCGGATACTTGCTTGGTTACATTGGTTGTTTCATTTCACTTGATCAGGTGATGTATGAAACTGTTAGAGTAGGTTGTGATGAATAAGCTCCCCTTTGAGCATCATTTTCAGTTTGTCGGTTGTGCTTAAGTATCGAGTCAGTTTTTAGTTGAGTGAGAGTCAATTTGTGTTGTCAACTCATCAGTTTTTAGTCATGCATTTCAGCTTGAGTTTTTGACTCCATTGCCCAATAATTGTAAGGCACTGGTCTGCTCTCCCAGAGGTCTAAGGTTCTTGGCACCTCCAAGGAGCTACCATCTCCATTGGAGCCAATGTTAGTGTCAGTCTTTCCAGCCTTCCTCCAGTGATCAAATGTGCTCTTACAAAGTGATTTTGAAGTGTCAAGGTCAAATTTTGTCATTTCAAAGAGTTTTCAAGCAAAATTTGGTCACTAGGCATTAGGTCTAGGGTTTGCTTTCACTCCTTCTAAAGTAGTCCAACTGTTGGTCCATGTCACCATTCAGCTGAGTTTATCATCATTCATAGGGTTGTCATTATCATGTCAGTGTCTAATGAGTCATTTTACATCTTGTTCATGCTTCAGTTGTGCCTTGGCAAGGTCATTTCCCTCTCCTAGGGTTTTGAAAGCCAATTTCTCTTGGACGGTCAAGTCATCGGCAAAACTTGTATCTAGATGTTCATACACCTTCCCCTATCCTTACAATACCCTATCAAATGCTTCCCATCCCTTAGATCCCCCAAATTCCTCATTTTCGCACAAACCCTAGTTTCTAGCTACAACCTGGCAATTTTCTAGGTTGGGCCTGTGTTTTGCCCTTTTGGACCCCTTCCCCTCACTCAATCCCTGAGATTCCACTTTCCCCTGCTTCCTAACATCCCTCCCTACTTCCAAGAATCTCCCGAAGAATTTAGAAGCCCCTTATCCCCTTCATTTCGCTTCATTTCAACAAAATTTCTTGTTTCACACATCGGGGCAAGTTTCACTCAAATGCTGTTTCTGAGCAATCAAAGATGAATTTTGGAAAAATGAGAGATGTTTCTATCAAACGCATGCCAAGGAAGAAAAACCTCTTTCACTTTTTGCACATGTGTCATGGTTTGAGAGAAATGTCAAGAATACCGTTGCCTCAGGAGAATCAAAGACACCTCTGAAGTGACCTTGTGAAAATCAATTTTTCTCCTAGCTTGGTTGGCCAAATGATTTTCTTGATGGGTAAAATGATAACTAGACACAAAGATCTTTCCAATGAGCTATCATGAGCTCAATTTGGGGTTGAGGAAGGCATTCAAAAGTTGACTGCAACAGCACTCTTCCTTCAAGCAGACTCATTTGGCACTTTTTGACCAGTCTTGGGAGATTTGATTTTTGACAGGTCAAAAAAATTCCAGTTGGGTTGGAAAGCAGACTCAAAGAAATTTCCAACGGGCTATCCTGCACCTGATTCTGAGACTAGGAAGGCCTCCAAAAGCCTCCTGAAAGGCGCGCGACCCGTCAGGCACCCTCTGCCAGTGCAAAAATTACACTGGCGCGACCCGTCAGGGGCGCGCGACCCGTTGGGGATTTTCTCCACAGAACTTTGCCAGTGAGCTGCCAAGGAACCACAAGTTGTTAAATTTGTTCAAGGTAGGCTCTCTACACATCATTTTGGTGGTTGGTTATGAATGTAAACCCTCATGCTTGTGTTTTAACCTCAAATCATGCAAGTGACAAGACACTATATGGCTGCATTGTTAATGTGTAAATGTGCTAGGGTTTGTGTTGTTTCAAGGTATTCCCCTTGGTAAATTGTTTCCCTCCTTCCCTTTTTACTCATATTTGCATTCATATCTATTTTCCCCATGCTATGTTGTAAATAATTGCAAACCCTTTCCCCCTCCCAAAGCATCAAAAACTCAAACCCTACTCTTGCTTCACCATATGCAGGCTATAAACATAAAAATTTCTTGGCGAATATGTGAAAGGTTTTGTAAATAAGTTTCCAAATGTCCCCTTGTTACATACATGTATTCCCTTATGTTCACTGTTTATACATGTATTCCTATATGCAGTGATTTTGTAAATGATTCCCTATATCCTTGTTATGTACATATATGCATGTATATATGCAAATATTTGTTTGCAATGTATTCCATAAATTCCCTGTTATTCATATATTCCCAATTCCTTGTGCAAGAGGTCCCTCCCCTAACATTTCCCTCATGTCATTGTCCCCTTGAAACAGCATAGAGTTCAACACTTTTACAAATAGAAACAGCAGTACATTTTGTCCACTCTGCTCCTCAAACATGTCAGAAACCGAAACATATGAGCAGAGTGATGACCAAGCATCAGTGTCCGAGATTGAGGAACAGAGGAGGCCACATAGGGGTGGTAAGAGTGGTCACCATGTAAGAGAGGAGCCCACCTTTTTGACTTATTTGCAGGCTTGTCCACTTGCAGTCACATGTTTCCGCCACATGTCATGTTATGAGATTTGCGAGAGGCTATGCTTATCCGGGTCAATGCACACTTGGAGGCTGTTGGCTAAGGCCAACCAAGATAAAAAGTTGCGGAGGAACATGAAGAACCATTACTGGGCAAGAATGCATGTGTGCAAGGCCAAAATGAAGATGTTTCAAAGGCGGTTGTCCGAGGCCCTAAAAGGGAAGAAGAAGACCAATCCACTCCGTATCTTCGCTGAGGCTTCACTTAAAGATCATGGCACTCAATAGCCTAGCCACAGCTCAAATCCCAATTTTTTTTGAGAATTTTGGGTAATTTTGGCATTTTTTGGTAATTTACAGGTTTTGGCTCTTTAACGGGTCTCACCCCCCGTGAGACCCTTTGTCATGGAAACTCCTTTTCAAAAAAACTCAGCATTTCCTGATTTTTTATGCAAAGATACATATGCCCATGGATGGACTTGAGTTTTTATGGAGTTTTGGGCCTCCAGAAGGTCAAAATACATGCAAAATTTGACTTTCTGCCACTTTTTTGAACTGCAGAAAGCTGTCTTGGGAGAATTGGTTTTTGACAGGGCAAATGAACTCCAAATTCAAAAATTCCAGTTGGGTTGGAAAGTAGACTCACAGACCTTTCCAACAAGCCCACTTTTTCTCAATTTGGCCACCTACAAGTGCCTCAAAAAGAGCTCCAAAGGGGCACGACCCGTCAGGCAGGGGGGCGCGACCTGTCAGGCAGTTTTTGCCAGATTGCACTGTACAGCCCAGAAAACGCAGATTTGACTCAGTTTAACTTTTTGAGGTTAATGATGGTACTCTTTGATGTAATTGTGACACTTTTTAGACACTTTTACCCTTTTGTAACTCTTCTAGAAGATTCATTCATGAAAAGGGTAAATATTAAATGTATGAATTGGTTTCCAAGTTTATAGAGGCAAGTTGTTTTGACTGCCTAGTTTGTAGTGCTTAGTTTAGAAGTGGTTGAAATAGCTCCTAGGATAGTGAGCTCGACCCATGGAGGCAGGGAAAGAGGTTAGATCATCTATATTATGTACTTTCTTGCTCATTTTCATGGTTGGACTCTTGAGGGAGAAACTATCATTGTATTATTTCACTGTTCTCTGCAATTTTTGGCTAAGGAAGACCAGGGTTTTGCAGTCCTCTTTGGGATTCTTGTGGACTCATGTGTTGATGGTGTGTCTCTCAATTTTCTTGTAAGTGTGTTTATGTGATCATCTCCTTTCTTTCCTTCTGCATATTAAACAAATGAAGTGTTAAAGTAAGAATTCATGCTTGCCATGCTCTGCTTTTAAATTTGTTTAATTTCTATGTTTTCTATTGTTTAAGAAGAATTCAAAGTATTATTTGCTCTCCTTAGCTCCTCACCGGTCTTTTCCATCCACTCAACTCAATTAAAGGCATCAATACTGTCTCCTACCTCGCCCCAAAGAACCCCCTGCAGAAACTGTGTCAAATCCCCGCACCCAAAATTGCAATTCCTCAATTTGCCACCAAAAACCCAAAAAACCCCAAATCAACCTTTTTAATCAGTTTACTAGCCTAATATCAGTGTTACCTTGTTGGTCATCTCATCCCATTAAAGATCTGTCGAGATTGACCGGAGAGAGCCTTCTCCTGCCCTGTAGGGCTAGCTACGAGGCTAAATGGTTTGATGTAGCCTTGAGGTTTACCTTTCTCAGCCTGAGGTGAAATTTCAAGCGCTAACATACTGGCGACCATACTGGGGAGAACATATTAATCGTTTGCTCATTGTCGTGTTATTTCATAAGTCTTAGACAGAGCCTGAATTTATGCCAGGTAGCCTTCGAAACGCTTTTGCTTTGCATAAGCGCAAGTAGATAAACGCTGCTTCAGTCAATCTCCGTGAGCTTGTGAATACGACCACTTCATTCGCATTTTACCCCAGTACATGTATCAAGTTCAGATCTGATTGTTGATGGTGAACAACGATCAAACACTTGAAACGCTGAAATCATTCACTTGGCGACTCTAAATCATTTTCGAGATCAGATCCAAAGACTCCACTGGAGGATGATCCCGACCAGCAAAAACATGAAAGGACAACATGGACAGACCAGGTATTCAAGTTGGAATTTCATCCAAGACATTTTGTTCTTTGTCATAAATTATTTCTTCTCTTTTCCCAAGAATGTAAAGAAGGCTTTGCAAAGTATACTATGCTTGAGAAGAGATCTTTGGCCTGCAGTTGATTCTTTCCCTTTGAAGATTGTGAATACCAAAGATTTGCATGCCTTTGAGCTTGATCAAGATCCTTTTTCTAAATTTTGTGATGACCATCTTCAAATTGATGAAACTCAAGAGACCAAGACTGATTTTATACCTGCTGTACATACCCCTACACCTTGTAAAATTCCAGATCGGTATAAACCTCTTGTTTTACCTTCTGTTCTCCATGCTTTCCCCAAAAACTATGATCTATACTTGCCAATGTTCGATAGTGAAAGAAAGAATGTCAATGCTGAGCAACATGTGCAGAATTTTGAGAATTTTCTTGACCTTTTTGAAGTTGATGAAGAAGATGTCAGTATAAGGCTTTTTGCTCTTTCTTTGCAAGCCAAAGTGAAGAGTTGGTTCAAAACCCTGCCTGATGCAAGCATCTCAGATTTCCAGCAGTTTGTCAAAGTTTTTCTCGACAGGTGGATGATCGGGCAGAACCTTTTCTTGATTGTAGAAGAGTATAACCAGTGAAAAGATTGCCAGGGGAGACAGTACAACAGTTTTCAGCCAGATTTAATCAAGTTTATTATTCGATGCCAGTTGACATAAGACCTTCTCCTAAATCTGCTCTCTTGCACTATCCGGGTGCCTTTGATCCGGAGATGGAGTTTCAGCTGAGAGAAAGGGATATTGCAACACTTCACGAGATGCAAAACAGTGCAATAAATGTAGAAGCTCATCTGCTGATCTGAAGGGCAAGAATGAAAGAAGAAGAGATGAAAAACATAGATCCAGAAAAATCAACATCTCTAGAGGTGAAACTTGATATTTTGGTAAGTGCAGTGGAAAAGATGATGGAGGAGATCACCGCAAGGAATTATTATGATGTTCAAGCCCATGGCTCGCTGATTGAAGAAGAACAAGTTGCTGATCCTAAACATTTTGCTTCTTATCCTAGTTGTCATAGATCTGATAATGATTGTTTTGTAGATCACCTTGGTGAAGAAAGAACTATTGATATGACATGCATGCTTGATGATGTGTTTTATAGTGATGATTTGCCTCGTTTTGAAGAGTATGATGATGATTATTTTCTCCAAAAAGAAGCTAATCTTACAGACAAACCAACAGTTAGTTTGTGGGTGGAGGAAGTTCATTTTTAGCAGCTTGAATACAATGTTCAGCCATCACATATCAGTTATGACATTGCCGAGGAAAGGGCATCTAAGTTTGAAGTAAGTGAAGGATATTTGCCTTTTTGTTTTGATTCGTTTCAGTTCATCAGAGATAACTACCATGCAATCAGAAATCAAATGTGAACAAGTCTTGATTTGAATCATCTTGAGAGAAATGAAAATTTTGTTCAAGACTTTACATATTCATATTTGCAACCCCCGGAAGCCATTGGTTGTCAAGTTGTAGCTGAAGACTTGGAAGTGGACACACATGATTTAATAATTCAAGGTGACTCCGTACCATTCTGTTTTGAATCATTTGAGTTTTTGAAGGGTAGATCAAATGAACAACCTATAACAAATCAGCAATTTCTCAGTGTTAATGTTGAGGATGCAACAGATAACAAAATTCTTGAGCAGCCTATAGCATCAGATTTGCAGCCACCAAATGAACTTGAAGGGCAGATTACAGATGAAGGTATGGCAGCCGACATACATGATTTGATGATGCAGGAAGATTCTATGCCCTTTTGTTTCGAAGCATTTCAGTTTATAAGGCAGAATTCTCGTAAAATCTCTCAAGAACAAGATGAACAGCTAAAAGGATGTCATGCATTTTCAATGGATACATTATAGCAGTCTTTTCAAGTTTTTCATGATCCAATAGCTGATGTTTTGGATGAGGTTTGCAGTCAAAGTCTTTCTCCATTGACCACATGTGAGCTTGAAACATGTGCTGATATGAATTTGATCCGGCAGCCAGTTTCTTTGTCATTTTAAGCAGAGGTCTCGTCACAAGGCTCAGATCAAAATTTGCATTCATGGTATGAGGCAAAGAGAAGTAATCCATTCGATGAGCTAAGTTCCAGTGTGCTTGAATTTCAAGATCCTTATGCAGTGTTTTTGGAGGTGGATAGAGAATTCATATCATTCTACGGATCTGTTTCTAAGTCGTCATGGGAGTTGCATTTTATTAGTTCTCTCTTGTTGGTCATAAGCGAGAACTTGTGGAGAATTCGAACAGCAGATCGGATACTTGCTTGGTTACATTGATTGTTTCATTTCACTTGATCAGGTGATGTATGAAACTGTTAGAGTAGGTTGTGATGAATAAGCTCCCCTTTGAGCATCATTTTCAGTTTGTCGGTTGTGCTTAAGTATCGAGTCAGTTTTTAGTTGAGTGAGAGTCAATTTGTGTTGTCAACTCATCAGTTTTTAGTCATGCATTTCAGCTTGAGTTTTTGACTCCATTGCCCAATAATTGTAAGGCACTGGTCTGCTCTCCCATAGGTCTAAGGTTCTTGGCACCTCCAAGGAGCTACCATCCCCATTGGAGCCAATGTTAGTTTCAGTCTTTCCAGCCTTCCTCCAGTGATCAAATGTGCTCTTACAAAGTGATTTTGAAGTGTCAAGGTCAAATTTTGTCATTTCAAAGAGTTTTCAAGCAAAATTTGGTCACTAGGCATTAGGTCTAGGGTTTGCTTTCACTCCTTCTAAAGTAGTCCAAATGTTGGTCCATGTCACCATTCAGCTGAGTTTATCATCATTCATAGGGTTGTCATTATCATGTCAGTGTCTAATGATTCATTTTACATCTTGTTCATGCTTCAGTTGTGCCTTGGCAAGGTCATTTCCCTCTCCTAGGGTTTTGAAAGCCAATTTCTCTTGGACGGTCAAGTCATCGGCAAAACTTGTATCCAGATGTTCATACACCTTTCCCTATCCTTAAAATACCCTATCAAATGCTTCCCATCCCTTAGATCCCCCAAATTCCTCATTTTCGCACAAACCCTAGTTTCTAGCTACAACCTGGCAATTTTCTAGGTTGGGCCTGTGTTTTGCCCTTTTGGACCCCTTCCCCTCACTCAATCCCTGAGATTCCACTTTCCCCTGCTTCCTAACATCCCTCCCTACTTCCAAGAATTTCCCCAAGAATTTAGAAGCCCCTTATCCCCTTCATTTCGCTTCATTTCAACAAAATTTCTTGTTTCACACATCGGGGCAAGTTTCACTCAAATGATGTTTCTGAGCAATCAAAGATGAATTTTGGAAAATAGAGAGAGGTTGCTGTCAAAAACATGCCAAGGAAGAAAAACCTCTTTCACTTTTTGCACAGGTGTCATGGTTTGAGAGAAATGTCAAGAATACCGTTGCCTCAGGAGAATCAAAGACACCTCTGAAGTGACCTTGGGAAAATCAATTTTTCTCCTAGCTTGGTTGGCCAAATGATTTTCTTGATGGATAAAATGATACCTAGACACAAAGAGCTTTCCAATGAGCTATCATGAGCTCAATTTGGGGTTGAGGAAGGCATTCAAAAGTTGACTGCAACAACACTCTTCCTTCAGGCACCCTCATTTGACACTTTTTGACCAGTCTTGGGAGATTTTATTTTTGACAGGTCAAATCAACTCCAAATTGAAAAATTCTAGTTGGGTTGGAAAGTAGACTCAAAGACCTTTCCAACGGGCTATCCTGCACCTGATTCTGAGACTTCGAAGGCCTCCAAAAGCCTCCTGAAAGGCGCGCGACCCGTCAGGCACCCTCTGCCAGTGCAAAAATTACACTGGCGCGACCCGTCAGGGGCGCGCGACCCGTTGGGGATTTCTCCACAGAACTTTGCCAGTGAGCTGCCAAGGAACCACAAGTTGTTAAATTTGTTCAAGGTAGGCTCTCTACACATCATTTTGGTGGTTGGTTATGAATGTAAGCCCTCATGCTTGTGTTTTAACCTCAAATCATGCAAGTGACAAGACACTATATGGCTGCATTGTTAATGTGTAAATGTGCTAGGGTTTGTGTTGTTTCAAGGTATTCCCCTTGGTAAATTGTTTCCCTCCTTCCCTTTTTACTCATATTTGCATTCATATCTATTTTCCCCATGCTATGTTGTAAATAATTGCAAACCCTTTCCCCCTCCCAAAGCATCAAAAACTCAAACCCTACTCTTGCTTCACCATATGCATGCTATAAACATAAAAATTTCTTGGCGAATATGTGAAAGGTTTTGTAAATAAGTTTCCAAATGTCCCCTTGTTACATACATGTATTCCCTTATGTTCACTGTTTATACATGTATTCCTATATGCAGTGATTTTGTAAATGATTCCCTATATCCTTGTTATGTACATGTATGCCTGTATATATGCAAATATTTGTTTGCAATGTATTCCATAAATTCCCTGTTATTCATATATTCCCAATTCCTTGTGCAAGAGGTCCCTCCCCTAACATTTCCCTCATGTCATTGTCCCCTTGAAACAGCATAGAGTTCAGCACTTTTACAAACAGAAACAGCATTACATTTTGTCCACTCTGCTCCTCAAACATGTCAGAAACCGAAACATATGAGCAGAGTGATGACCAAGCATCAGTGTCCGAGATTGAGGAATAGAGGAGGCCACATAGGGGTGGTAAGAGTGGTCACCATGTAAGAGAGGAGCCCACCTTTTTGACTTATTTGCAGGCTTGTCCACTTGCAGTCACATGTTTCCGCCACATGTCATGTTATGAGATTTGCGAGAGGCTATGCTTATCCGGGTCAATGCACACTTGGAGAGGCTGTTGGCTAAGGCCAACCAAGATAAAAAGTTGCGGAGGAACATGAAGAACCATTACTGGGCAAGAATGCATGTGTGCAAGGCCAAAATGAAGATGTTTCAAAGGCGGTTGTCCGAGGCCCTAAAAGGGAAGAAGAAGACCAATCCACTCCGTATCTTGGCTGAGGCTTCACTCAAAGATCATGGCACTCAATAGCCTAGCCACAGCTCAAATCCCAAATTTTTTTGAGAATTTTGGGTAATTTTGGCATTTTTTGGTAATTTACAGGTTTTGGCTCTTTAACGGGTCTCACCCCCCGTGAGACCCTCTGTCATGGCAACTCCTTTTCACAAAAACTTAGCATTTCCTGATTTGTTATGCAAAGTTACATATGCCCATGGATGGACTTGAGTTTTTATGGAGTTTTGGGCCTCCAGAAGGTCAAAATACATGCAAAATTTGACTTTCTGCCACTTTTTTGAATTGCAGAAAGCTGTCTTGGGAGAATTGGTTTTTGACAGAGCAAATGAACTCCAAATTCAAAAATTCCAGTTTGGTTGGAAAGTAGACTCACAGACCTTTCCAGCAAGCCAACTGTTGCTCAATTTGGCCACCTGCAAGTGCCTCAAACAGAGCTCCAAAGGGGCGCCACCCGTCAGGCAGGGGGGCACGACCTGTCAGGCAATTTTTGCCAGATTGCACTGTACAGCCCAGAAAACCCAGATTTGACTCAGTTTGAATTTTTGAGGTTAATGATGGTCCTCTTTGATGTAATTGTGACACTTTTTGGACACTTTTACCCTTTTGTAACTCTTCTAGAATATTCATTCATGAAAAGGGTAAATATTAAATGTATGAATTGGTTTCCAAGTTTATAGAGGCAAGTTGTTTTGTCTGCCTAGTTTGTAGTGCTTAGTTTAGAAGTGGTTGAAACAGCTCCTAGGATAGTGAGCTCGACCCATGGAGGCAGGGAAAGAGGTTATATCATCTATATTATGTACTTTCTTGCTCATTTTCATGGTTGGACTCTTGAGGGAGAAACTATCATTGTATTATTTCACTGTATCTCTGAATTTTTGGCTAAGGAAGACCAGGGTTTTGCAGTCCTCTTTGGGGTTCTTGTGGACTCATGTGTTGATGGTGTGTCTCTCAATTTTCTTGTAAGTGTGTTTATGTGATCATCTCCTTTCTTTCCTTCTGCATATTAAACAAATGAAGTGTTAAAGTAAGAATTCATGCTTGCCATGCTCTGCTTTTAAATTTGTTTAATTTCTATGTTTTCTACTGTTTAAGGAGAATTCAAAGTATTATTTGCTCTCCTTATCTCCTCACCGGTCTTTTCCATCCACTCACCTCAATTAAAGGCATCAATACTGTCTCCTGCTCGCCCCAAAGAACCCCCTGCAGAAACTGTGTCAAATCCCCGCACCCAAAATTGCAATTCCTCAATTTGCCACCAAAAACCCAAAAAACCCCAAATCAACCTTTTTAATCAGTTTACTAGCCTAATATCAGTGTTACCTTGTTGGTCATCTCATCCCATTGAAGATCTGCCGAGATTGACCGGAGAGAGCCTTCTCCTGCCCCGTAGGGCTAGCTACAAGGCTAAATGGTTTGATGTAGCCTTGAGGTTTACCTTTCTCAGCCTGAGGTGAAATTTCAAGCGCTAATAGAATGCACATTTCTGGTTGGGAGTTGGGCTGACTGCCCAGTTGGTTTGCGCAATTTCTGGGTAGAGCAGCTGACTGTTGCCCATATTTGCGCAAATTCTGGGCTGAGCAGCCCTGCTAGGGAAATTTGCGCAATTTCTGCTGGTAGTGTTGGCTGGAAAAATTGCGCAATTCTGGAGCCAAGCAGGCTACCAGATAGAATTGCACAATTTCTGGAGGGAGGGTTGGTTTCCCTCTATAAATGCATAATTTTCTTGGGGAAGCTACTCAGCCTATAGCTGGACCAAGTCCGGGTGAACAACGTGTGAGGGAAATGCATCAAGTTGTGATCAACAGGTTGCCTTTGTGCATGAAAACACAAAAACTTGTGTACTTGACAAAGCAAGACAAGGTGCTATGAAAGGTTGGTAGGGAGGCTCCAAAACAGGCGAAGGAAAAATTTTGGAGGGTGGTTGGAGCCGCTACAACAAAAACTTAACTCTAAAATGCAGAAAAGGAAATTTTAACTCTAAATTGCAGAAATAAATACTAATGCTAATTGTTTGCAGAAGGAAAGTAAATCAAATTAAAATGTAGCTTCAAGTGATTATTAATGTGCGCTAATGAGCTCTAAAAAACATCTATTCATCATCCACAAAATTTAATTGAATTAAAAGACTAGATTACGGAAACGAAATGCATTCTGGAAGTAAATATTTTTGGTATTTTATTTTGATGAGTGCTTTGGGAATAAACAACAGTTGATTAGAAAGTAATTGAAATGTAACTATTATTATTAACAAAGAGAAAAACTACATGAAATTGTGAATTGAATGCAAACTATCTATGAGAAATTTCAATGTAAATAGAAACTTGCTGCCCTTACGACTCTCCAGGGGACCCTCCCGTGAGTGTAAGTTCTTCACTGATCAAACGATTACTCAACCATGCATTGGAAAAGAGGAAAAAAGTATTACATTAATCTGCAGAAGTTTCTTAAAAAAACTTGCAAATACTAAAATAAACAATGACTAACTCTGTTTTTGGTATTTTCTCATGAATTTTATACAATTCTTCATCAAACTGATCTAAGAGTCCTATTCCAATAAGGAATTAAACTAATTTTCCATCCAAGAAGTAAACTTAAATTAAGAGTCTATCTCCTCATAATTTTCTACTGAAATAGAAAATCATAAGGGATTCTTCTCGAACATGTCTTCACAATCGAACAAATATTCTCCACACTCGCTTGATCTCGCTTGATTTCTTGTCGAACTTTGCTTGACTGCTGAAACATTATAGCTAGAGTTTGACTTTTGATTTTAGTTCTAGATCTTTTTATTTATGTATCCTGCCAGATCATGATGATATGTGGACATCCATGTGGGCAACATTTTCCATCTACAGGTACCTTTCATTTCCTCATTAGTGCATTGAAACCTGTCTAATCTTGGAGATGGCTACAAAATTTGATATTAGTTGTGGAATGAGAAAGATTATGTAGTTGTAGATATGTTTCAATTATAATTCAGACAGAAACAATAGATTCTAAAACATGGATGGTTAATACCTTTTATATGATTGAGTTAGTCTGTGATGACCTTGATTAGGCTTAAACTACAACAAGATGGTCACAAAAAGGTAAAGAAGAGGGAAAGGAGATAGTGAAAAAGAAAACATTTTCAGATTTCAATAGTGGTTTTTAAGATAAAATCACAAGCGATACCAACGTCTGGAACCTTCATAGCAGTTCTCAGACCAATAAAAAATGGCAACTCTGGAACCACCAATGTAGTTCCTCGAAAATTTTTGAATCTGGAAGTGCTCATTCACAAACAAATCATTCAACAAAAATTGAAGTCTCCATGGCTACAACTCTAGTTCTAACTGGTACAGGTTGTGTCTCAGGCTCACTTGTGGATCTCTGACTCAGGCTCGCTTGAAAAATATTCGAACCTGTAGCAGACCATCAATAATTCCCCCCTTATCGGATACAGGGTAAGAAGATGAACTATTATTCATCACTGCAAGGCTCGTCAATATTCTCTAACATATCCTGTGGTATGACATATAAATCTTCTTAACAGCTTTAGACCAATCCCAAGAAGCAATCCATCCAAAATTTAGTTTCTCTCTTGCAGTAGTCTTCTTTCTAGAACATTTGTTTGAATGGTGATTATGCTTTCCACAATGCTCACACAGGTGAAGATCAAAACATTGATCTTTCACATGTTCAACTCTGGCACAATGTTGGCATCGATCAACTTGTTCTAGAACAACACCATCCAGAAATTCAGTACTTCAAAATTGTATAGATTTAGAAGAATTAGGAATGTGAAAAGATACATCCAGAACATCCTCATTGTATCTCAAACCACTTATGTATTTGTTGTGTACAATTCCCCCCCATGATTGTATAAAGGTTTTGGGAACGACAGTTTCACATTTGTATGCAAATGACTCTTTCATATGTTTTCTTGAACATGACTTTTTGTTGTATCCAAACTTGGTCCCGAAGTGGTTTTATTACTCTGATCATTCTTTGACTGATGATTAGGATAAAAAAATTATTGTTCTGAACAAGAATAGGTTCATAATTACAACTCATCTTTACGTCACATAACTCATCCTTTTGCAATTGTGACTCTAACTCCAAAAATTCAATTTTGCTTTGACCATTTTTAAAACATGTTTGAATATCAGAAAGTGTGTCCTTGCTGATTTGGACACTGTTTTGGATAGTAGATAGCATTAGAGTGTTTAATGAACCTAAAAGATTGATGAGCTTAACTATTTTCTCTATCTTCGTATCAAAGAAATATTACAATTCAACTGAGAAGAAGGGGTGTCACTACCACAAAAAATGCACCCGCTTACACTATAAAATTCAAGAAAAATATGAATAATGATATATAACTGCAACTGCACAATCAAGGACTTTTGTCCTTGCCCCATACAATGAACTCAAGTTTGTTGTGAGTTATCTCCAATATGAATCATTCAAATTTGAACATGAGTGGAACATTCATTAGATAACTTTGATTATATAACCAAACCAAAGTCAAAGATCAAACAAACCAACTTCTTTACAACTCAAAGATCATCACACTTTACTACATTTATTTAATCATTATTGACTCACTCCATCCTTTAATAATGCTCCTTTGCAAAAGTTTACTTTTGTTCCTTGTACAGAAACATACTCAAATGCACTGACCTCATTACAATTTACACATCTTCTAAAGTCTTCGCATGACACATAAATCTCAACTTGTCCTTATATGAGCAAGTATGCCTAGAGTCTTAATCTATCACATAAATGCACATTGTACCATTCTAAAAAATATAGCATGTGGGCATGAAGCAAACACTAGAACTAATTAATTTAACAATTTCACTTACAAGTTCATTTTCATTGTCTATCTCTAAACACCTTCACACCTCTATCTATACAAAACCAACAAATTTGTCTCAGAATGACTGTATCATACTTCTAGTTGTGCAAATTGGTGTAATTTTCCTTCTGTGCACAGAATAAGTGCTTGGGCCAACAAACTAGCCAGGGATGGATTCTTCATCGTGGATCGATGTCAATCACCTCTCTAGTTGTGTTCCTCTTCATAATACGAACCCTGCCTTTTTTCTTAGTCTCATCTTTGACCATAATCAACAAAAATAAATAGTTGTCTGCAGTTCAAAAACATAGTTGCAACGACATCCATACCTGATTACGACTAGTCACAGTTTCCCTTGTTCCTAAACTTTCAGATTTCATGTTCAAGACTTCTAGTACATTCAATACATGTAACTAATTCTAAAAAAAATTCATAAACCAAGTCAAGATCAAGTCTTTGTAAGAAGTGCCTAACTAAGGGTTTAGTCAATCTCTCGTTGTTTTACAATTCCTTTTGATAATGTGCACCATATATGAGGGAAGTGTGAGTAATTTCTGGTAGAATTTGTCGTAATCATCGATTTTGTTCTGTGCTTACTTGGTAAGTTGTCGCAAATTAATATTTCAAAAAAAATCTTATGTTTATAACTAGCACTGAATGGGAAACTGAATGGGGAGGATTTCCATAACGTACCCCATAATGTAAGTTTGCAAAAAAAAAAGGTATCAAATCTTGTACCTGTGTTCCATGCATTAAGATGTCGGCAGGAGTTATGGGTGTGTCACACTGCCACCATTCAGCAATACCATTTTCATTGCAATGTTGTTGTTAACTTCAAAAAAATGTTGTACAGTACCATTGTATAGGCTTTTAACCTTCACATGAATCTATTTGAAGCACCCAAAACATTTCCAACTACAAATGAGACGTTACACACATTCAACTCATCGAACACAACACAACACTTACACTAGCGTCTCCTCCACGCCACGAAATATTTAAAGCTAAACCTTACGCCAACATATTTTCACACAACTAACATGAACATGGAGTTTATGAATAACACTAACTCTCTGATATTCCTTGACTAAAGCTCTATAAGAAGGCCACATAACCGTGGCTCATATTAAATAGAGCATATTAACCACGCTCTCATTCAACAAATCATTTCACCAGCTCTGATGCCACTATAAGACAATAAATTGGAAACCAAATTCAAATGTATATTAAATATCGATCTCAGTGAATGAAGTACAATGTGTACATATAAATACATAAAGAAATCGTTGATTTATTTTTTTGGTCTTCTTGGACTCTAATAACCAATCACCCTAACACAAACCTAATCCTGAGGATTAGTTGTCTAACACTGTAATGAGCATTGAGGAGGAGAACACGCATGATGACCATAAATGTGCATTTCCAATAATGCAAAGTTAATTTCATAAATCTTTGTAGAGGTCAAAGAGGTACCTAATAGAGGAAACTCATGTTCTGTGACATAAATTTTCCATGGGAATGACCATCTTGTCCAAACAATGAGTGAATGAAATCATTAACAAACGAGTGCAAGAGGAGGTTGCATACGATACCAAAGGTGCATAAAGGCTCGCAACACTTGATAATTTAAGCTAGGATGCCCATAATGAGTTTGAAGTGAAGGCTGGACTAGGTGGCTAATGGAAACCAATATTTCTGGAGCTATCCATCCATTAATGCACAGGGGCAGTATATGCCACCTATAGGATTTTGTACTTGCTTAAATCCAACAGGTAGCATATATTGCCCCTATGCATTAAAGGATAGATAACTCCAGAAATATTGATAACCATGGAATATCATGCAAGATACAATCATGATCTTTGTGACAAGCATTAGGATCATTCACTCACAGTGGGGATATGTAACTAAGTTATAAAGTAACTACATTGTAAAAATACTCTCATTATTTCATAAAAGGTCATTTATATTATATAAGGAACTTATTTGTAAAAGTGAGCTTACAAACATAGATAATGAGAGGAAATGACATTTTACTATTTCTAACTCAACAATATGCACCCATACCACATCGAACAACCTTCATCTACAATGTGGTGCCTTTGTTACTATTTGTGTCTTTCTTTAAAAAGTGATTTTTTAATTTTTTATTTATTTATAAATTGCCAATGTTTTGAGCTCCCCATCTAGATAGTCATTTTTTGGTTTTGAAGCCATCTTCATATTGTAATATGTTTAGTCTAAGTAATGTGTTAATTTCTATTTCAAACTACTCATGGAAATCCATTATGGAGGGTCTATTATTTTTTTTGTAAGCTTGGTATGATTCTCCGATTTTCGAGTTTACATGTCCACTATTCACCCCGCTATAGGGGGAGGGTAGCACAATATTCGAACCCAAGATCTTTGATTCGGTGAGACTTCATTCCACGGATATCGCCACTTGAGCTACCCCAGGTGGACATCGAGGCTCTGTTATGAAATAGGGGATTTTATCGAGTTAATTTCGAAACAAAAATGACCTCTCTTAATACATTATATAAATTTAAATGGGATAGTAAAAATGATGAAGTGCATGGGCTAATCAAAATGTACATTTCCAATGACCTTTAGTTTCACCTTCAAGGATTTGACACTTCGAATGTGGCATGTTTAAAAGTGGAAACCACGTTTCATAAAGCAATGAGATTCGAGCTCCCTAGAGAAAATTTTAACGATGGAAATTTATCTTAAAGTTTAGAAACCTTGGTGAATCTTACTAGTCCCTAATATGCAAAGTGTAAAATGTTTTGCAGTTTTTATGTAAAAAAATATTCAAATTTCTAATGATTTTATATACTCTATAATATTTTGGTGATTTTTAAGGTAAAATAATTTTATATCGTAAATTTTGGGTGAACCATTTTTAGTAAAATGGAAATTGCTAAAACTTTATTTTTTGGAGAAAGCATGAAAGATTATCTCATTTATGAATGTTAACCAATCAATTTCAATAAATCTCAATGATTTCTCTTCCATTGAATATTTTCTATGTTCAAACCTCTTAAAATTTTAATTTTAGAATGTAACATAATAAACACAAGTGATCAACTTATATATGTTATAGCACCTACCTAAAGGTGATAAAGAAACTAAATCAAAAGGTAAGAAAATTGAGAGGCATTCTAATTTTGATGACCAATATGGTCATATGAAGTCTAAATGTTTTAAGAAGATAGAAGCCTTAAAAGAAACAATGAAGAAATATAACATTAATTTTGATTATTTTTCTTGAAACTCTTTTTCTCATGGTGATCTAGGTGGATATTGATGGCCACCCGCCTATTCCACCTAGACCTCTAGTCAGTTGCATCAGTTTCCTTGTTTATAACAACATTTACTATTTTTAGCAGTTTTTCAGATCCTGAACTTCTGTAGCAGTTTTGACCCCCTAAATGGCGTTTTTTTTTTTTTTAAGTCTGAGTAGGCCTAGAGCCATAGGTGAGGACTTATGGAAAATCTTGTATTAGATGGATAGATATTCCCAATGAGGTATCATACGCACCAAACAGAGATAATATGACCAGGTTACGACCCCGGGAGGTTGGATGCCCAACTAACCCCAACGGGGCCCATAACTCTTGGCATTCCATCTCCTGGGGTTAGGGTTTTTGTTGTTTAGGTTTTCCCCTTGCTTTTTAATAATAAAAAGGCCCTTGAGCCTCATTGTAACACAATTCAGAGGCATGTAGCCACCACATTTATTCTCAGAGATAAGCTACCATCACTCGAGCTAGTTTATTTCCATTTCTGTATGTAAGCATATTTCAGTTCTTGATATTAATGAAATGAAGTTTTATTTCTGATGAATCTCTGTGTTTATGTGTATATTTTATTTTGTTGCATTACTGCATAAGTCCGGATCACACGGTCATGCACTTTTTGTCTCTGGTTTTTCCTTCAATGCAATATATACTTCTTCTAATGAGTGGTTTGTCGATATTGGAGTATTTTATCATAACCAAGGACAAATTCATTTTTTTTTCTCTTATCGAATGAAAAACCAAATAAATATCAATTAGTGATGGCATATCTCTTAATGTTCTAGGCTTTGGAACAATGCATTTAGATGTTGACTATTTTAATCATGTATTCATTGTTCCAAGCCTTTCTTGCAACCTTCTATCATGTATGAAATCACTCATTCAGATGAAAGTAAAACAATATAATTTTCATTTCATCAATTTGTAATCAATGATTTAAATGATCCTAAGCATGTCATAGAAATTGAAATTGTTGATGATATTACTAGCTTGTATATGTTTGACCAATATGGATCATCTTGTCTTCCATAATTTGTTATTGTTCTTAATGTTGACTTGAGCAATCATTGGCATGGGTTTTTTGGTCATCTAAAATGTCATTTATTGTAGCAACTATATAATGAAATATGGTGATTGGTATTTCTCTCTTTTCTTGCATAGATGACATTTATTCTAGCTTTAATCTTGACAAACATCTTGGTAAATTTTTTGAAAAACATGATTTTTGGCATGTCTTGATCACCTTTTAGCTTGTTCATTGTGATTTGTGTGGTTCAATTCCTTCTACTTATTTTCCCAGGTTCGTGTACTACAAAAATTCCATTAGTGACTTTTCTAGATACATTTGGATTTCTTTCTTAAAGCTTAAGACTGAAGCTTTTGATATGTTTTTGGCGTATAAGGTTCTTGTAGAAAAAAATATGAGCATCAACTTCAAAAGTTGAGAATAAATAATGGAGGTGAATATATTGATAATAAATTACAACGTATTTCATTGCACAAGGTATTTAGATGCAACATATTGTTCCATATATGGTGTTGTTGAAAGGATCACACATTAAAAGAAATACTAGATTGTATGATCCAATCTAAGGGATGAGGTGCTCATTGTGGGAATAAGCCATTAATTGTGCCACTTTGAGGTGTTTGATAGCAAAGCATGAGCTCACATTCATGATCATAAAAAGAAAACATTATGACTTAAGAGTGAGAAGTGCATTTTTGTTGGATATTAAAAGATGTAAAAGTTTATAGGCTCTTTGAACCTCATTCAAATGAACTTATTGTTAGGATAGATGCTATGCTTAATGAAGGAATTTATACCCATGGGTCTAATTCAATGGTTGTGCCATATTCGTGCATAACCTTTTACTAGTGCTCATGTTCTAGCTGTTAATTTTTCGCAGGGCTTGATTTTTCTTTGCTTTAGATGGTTGCATTACATCTTTTATATATTGAATTCAACCCACAGTATCGTAACATCATTAGCAATTGTGTAGCAAGAACAGTAACATAGAAATGTAGCAAAACTTAAAGGAATTGTTGACACCTAATCTTTGGGATTAGGTAAATCCATGTAAATATTGTAAATAGAAAATAAGGAGAATTAGAAGATGAAGAGACACTAGGAGATGAAACCCAAGAGGCTCTCCCTCCATGTATATATCTATGATCAATCTTAATGCAAGTACACAATTTTATTTGAGGAGTTACCTCCTGGCCTTACATGGTATCACAGCCAGCCCCTTTTTTAGCTTCCTTTTTGCCCTTATAACTCCCTTCTGCCTCTATTCTACCTATTTTGTAAAATTTCCTCTATTATGCATATTTTTGTAGCACTGACACCTCTGCCTTCCAATCGACCATACCTCTCCAAAATGAGCCTAACAACCAAGCTCGACATACGAGCCATTATTTGCGCACTACTCTTCCCTCTATATGCTTCAAGTCCTTGAAGTTTTTGGATTCAACTTCTTTGTGGAAACCTTCCTAGCCTTCCTGCGAATGATTTTGTGTGCCATTGTCTACACCTGTGGCAACACTTGTATCTTTTCAATTTGTTAAGCCATGAAATTCGAAGTAATTTTCCATCGCATTGGAGCACATTTTGTCTCCTTCCTTTGATCTTAGCGATGGTGAAAAACATTAATATAGGTGGTCAAAGTTTCATATAATAACATATACATTTTTATCTAACTTCCTAATATTTTCTTTACACCTCCTCACACCTCCATTCTGCGTATCCCCACAGCAACCCCGCGTCATTCCATGAATAAAAGAACTATTTGCAATTTTTCTTATATGCATTGCTCAAATTTCCTTGTGATCGGCATAGCTTGTCTCTGGCTTTTGTTTGATCTCCACTTTGCACAGTTCCAACCAGAGCATTATATTTTGAGGTCATGTTTTGTTATATTAACGTTAAATTGAATTTGATATGTTTGGGGTTCTTTGTGTCTCTGTGTTCAACTGTGAGTGCTTCGGTAGAGAGGGTGCCTCCACGCATGAACGAAGGTGAAGCCTTGGTGCAGCCCTGTGGCATAGAAGAAGTGTGGTGTTGTTGACCGGTGAGCGTGTTATTTATTCCTACATTGACTCTATGGTATTTATGTTATGCATTACTGCCTATGTAAATCCATGGAATGAAATAATGATTGTGCTTAGTTCGATGGTATTTCTTTTGAAGACATTCTTTATGAGATAAAGTTTTTAATAAGGGTCGATATATGTTATGGTGAATGGTGAATGCCTCATGGTGAATGATCATAGGTAAATTATAATATTGTGTGTGTCTTCATATATTATATTGGGGCATTGGTGTATATACGCATATTTGAAAAGTCAAACATTGTTTGAAGCATGGTGTATGAAGGTATATTGATGAAGTTTTGGAGAAATAGCCACTGAATGTTATTACAAATTCATCAATTTTTTTTGCAACCATTGAAATTATTTTGGGAACAAATCAGTTTTTATGATGCATTCACTAATTTCCATTGTGGGAGTGGTTCTCTCTAGCAAAGACAACTATCATGAGTGGTCCCGGAAGATAAAACACACCCTCATCTTCAATGAGTTGTGGAAAGAGCTTTGTGAAGGAGAAGGAGACAATGCACCTACAAATCCCACTTCAGATAAGGAGATTTCCATTTTTGAAAACAAGAAGAACAAGGCATAAGCCTTGATTGCAACATCAGTAAATGAAGAGGTGAGTTGACATATTTCGCCATTTTCAAATTCCTTTGAAGCTTTAACAAAATTGAAGGAATTGTATGACTCACTCTCTGAACTTGAAGTTGTTCAATTGATGATTAAGTTGTTCAAACTTGAGTTAAAAAATGATGACCCTCTTGCCTTAGAATCATAAGTAAGATCAATTATGCATGATATAAAAGCCATCATTGTTGAGATAGATATTCCTCTCATAGCTTATGTCAAGGCACTATATCCCACCTATTAACATTATCTTGAGTCATTGCAAGAAAATGGAAACCTTAAGGAGATTCCTTTGACTCCCTTGAAAAGAAGTTTGTTGAGAGAGAGAAGGATTTTGGGAAGAAGAAATATCGTCAGTCTTCTGAATAAGTTGTGTGTCTTGCACATAAAGAGAAGAATTATACACAAGATTCTTCTATAGGAAGAGGTGGCCGAAGAGGAAGAGGACGAAGGAATTTTAGAGGTTGAGGGGGTAGACATTTCCAAGGATAAAAGTCTTATATTCAGTGCATATGTTGCAATAGAGATGGACACGATGAGTCCACATGTAAGTTGCCTTGGAACAGAATTGAGCAGGATATAAATGAAGGGAAAGGTAAAACAACTAACAAAGGGAAAGGTAAGGCACCCAAATTTTCTCACTATGTTGTGGTACATTGTAACAATGGAGTAACTGAAGACTTATTTAATGCTTCACTTGCTTCATGGAAAGATGATTGATTACTTGATTTGGGAGGAACTTTCCACATGAATTTTAGAAGAGATTTTTTTGAATAATCCACTAAAAATGTTGATGAAGCAGTGTATTTTGTATACAAGTCAAAACTCAAGCCATCAGGGCTTGGCACCATCAGGCTCAAATTGTTTGGTCTTCCAGACTTTCTTCTACATGGTGTTCTATATATCCTAGAGCTGAGGAGAAACTTGTTTTCTTTGGTCCGCATTCATCAGAAAGGAAACACTATTCATATGTTTTATGGAAAAGTTGATGTTAGAAAAGCATCAGATCACTCACTTGTCATGACGGGGATAGAAGAAGAAAGACTTCTGAAGTTGTAAGGTACCTCTGCTCGTGCACACAATTTTTCATATAGTTCTCACTATGATGAAGGTACATTTCCATAAAGTGTTTTATGGCATGCTATATTTAGACACTTGAACTATGACAACCTTCATTTGTTGAAGAAAAATGGTGTTACTGGTTTGCCTACAATTCCTAGGAAACTTAAGCATTGTGATGCTTGTATTCTAAGAAAGCACAACAAACAAATTTTCCATGATTCTCATTCCAGAGCACATAGAAAACTTGAACTCATTCATTCAGATTTATGTGGCCCAATGCATGTTCCTTCTGCAAATGGTAATAAATATATGATGGCATTTATTAATGACTACACCAGAATGTGTTGGGTTTATTTATTGAAGAACAAATATGATGATTTTCAAACATTCAATAACTTTCATGCATGGATTGAAAATGATGCACAATCTCATATTGGATATATTCACACTGATAATGGAAAAGAATACACTTCAAATGAATTTACTATCTTCGCCAGCATGGGATCAAAGATCAAACAATTGTGCCTTATAATCCCCAACATAATGGAGTAGCGAAAATAATGAATAGGACAATCTTAAATATGGTATGTCCATGGTGTCTTTCAAGAATGTTAAAGTGATGTTTTGGGCTGATGCAGTTCTATGTGTTGTGTATATAAAGAATAGGTGTCCATCTAATGCTATAAAAAACAAGCCTCCCTATGAAATGTGGTATGGTCACATTCCTTCAGTAAGGCATCTTAGGGTTTTTGGTTCCACCCGTTATGCCTTGATACCTAAGGAATAGAGAAACAAACTCGGTGCAAGGAGTCTCAAGTGTATCTTCTTAGGGTATTCAAATACCTCCAAAGCATACTGTCTTTATGATGAAGTCAATAAGAAGTTATAATATCTAGAGATGTGATATTTCTTGAATATTTCAAGGTTGATAATGTTGTTGAGTGGCAACTTGATTGCTTAGATAGATTTGGACATGTAAAATATTTTCAAGAGTTTGATAATGAGATTCCACATCTTGAAGGGGGTATTCCTATAATGGATCAATCTGTGGAATCTTCTTCTGAAACACTCTCTCCCCCACATGAAGCTCCAGCCATTGATGACACTCGGAGTGATGTGATTGATAGAATTGGGAGACTAAATCTTGATTCAACCCCATCTCAGTCAATTAAGCAGCCTGGGTCTTCTCAGAAAGGTCCTCCTAAATGGTTGACAAAGACACTTGAAATTGTTTATCCTTATGAAGTTGGAAAGATAGGAACAAGAAGCTCAACCAGAAAAAATGGAGTTGATGTAGATGATTCTGATTCACCTATTGATATGGGTGTTTCTTATGATTATGAACTGAATTTGTCTACAGATTTTGAACCAACTTCCTTCAAATATGTCGCTTCTCATGATGAATGTAAAGAAGCGATGCAGAAAGGATATGATGCCTTGATAAAGAATGGCACCTAGAAGCTGGTTGATCCTCCATTGGGAACCAAACCAATAGGATGAAAGTGGGTCTACAAAAACAAGTATAAAGTTGATGGCTCACTTAACAAGAACAAATCTAGGCTTTTGGAAAAAGCTTTTTCATAGAAGGAAGGGGTTGATTATGAGGATAATTTTTCCACCACAGCAAAATGGGCTACCATCCATACACTCTTTGTCTTGGCAACACAAAACAATTGGAAATTCCATCAAATAGATGTCAAAAATGTGTTCTTGAATGGATATCTAAAAGATATTTTTTTTTTATGTCCCAACCAGAAGGATTTATTGTGAATGGTCAGGAACATAAAGTATGCAAGATTGTAAAATCCTTGTATGGCCTCAAGCAAGCTCCGTGAGCATGGTACGAGAAGTTAACTAAGCATCTTCTGAAACTCAACTTCAAACATTATGATCTTGATGATACAACTTTGTTTGTCAAGGAAGTTGGCAAAACAATTGTATATCTTGTGGTGTATATAGATGATCTTTTGATGACATGGAATAATGAGAGCTATATTACATCCATAAAGAAGGAATTGAGGAAATTTTTTGAAATGACATACTTGAGCTATGTTCTCTACTATATTGGTATTGAAGTAACTCAACATCTAAAGTTTATATTCCTATCTTAGAAGAAGTACATTGGAGATCTGTTGAATAGGTTTGGTATGACTGAGTGCAATCCTTTAAGCACTCCAATGGAACATAATTTAAAGCTCACATCCACTGAAGAAAAAGAATTTGAGGATGCAACAAAGTATAGACAACTCATAGGAAGTCTCAACTACCTGACTACTACCAGACCAAACATTTCATTTGTTGTTGGAATCCTCTCCAGGTTTATGCAAAAGCCTTGTAAGGGACATTGGTCTACTGCAAAAAGAGTTCTAAAGTACTTGAAAAGAACTCAATACTTTGGACTTAAGTATACACAGGTGGGTGACTTCATCTTGATTAGATACTTTGATTCAGACTTCAATGGAGATAAACAAATTGGGGTATCTACTTCAGGTTATGTTATGAGACTTGGATCAGGAGTTGTCTCTTGTAGGTCATGCAAACAATCAGCTATAACGGATTCCACAATTGAGGAAGAATATGTGGCAACAACTGAAGCAACAAAGGAAATTGTGTGGCTCAAGAAAATTCTGGAAGATTTACAAGAGAAACAAGTGCATTCAACTCCTCTCATGATTGACAACAATTTTTCAATAAAGTTGGCCAAGAACCCAAATTTCTAGGATCAAATGAAGCACATCAATATAAAATACCCTCTGATTCGACATCATGTTGAAGGAAAGACAATCAACCTACGCCATTGTTCCAAAAATGAGAAGATTGTAGACATCTTCACCAAAGCGCTATAAGAGAAAAGTTTGAAAGATTCAAAATGATGCTTGGACTCACCAACATCCCTTCAGATTAAGGTGGGGAATGTTGACACCTAATCTTTGGGATTAGGTAAATCCATGTAAATATTGTAAATAGAAAATAAGGAGAATTAGAAGATGAAGAGATACTGGGAGATGAAACCCAAGAGTCTCTCCCTCCATATATATATCTATGATCAATATTAATGCAAGTACACAATTCTCTTTGAGGAGTTACCTCCTGGCCTAACAAGAACAACAAAAGAAAATCATGCACCATGATTTGGTTGGAGACTAGAGCAAAACTCCACAAGGGGGAAAACCCAGAATTCAATTCTTCTTATTCTATTAGATATTCTTCAATTGATCAGTTGAGATACAAATTACATCCATAGTGAGATGTATTATTACATCATACCTCCTATGGTCACACCAGGTTTGTTCACAACTACTTTTGTGATCCAACATTCAATAATTCGAGAATACTACTACCAAATCACACCACCATATTTGACACCCACTATCCATTATTAATTCCTTCAAGGGTTTTGATCTGACACACATTGTTGCTCATGATAAAGGGGCACTATCAAGGAAGAAGCCCTTATTTTTGTCGTTATATCAAAGTTATAGTCATTGTTGGCAACCATGAACATCCAAGCATAGAGTTGTAGAACACTGCTAGGAAGAATATATTGTTGTTGCAGAGGATCATATAAAGTCACTATATATATACCTCAATAATAAATTGTTGTAGCGATCTCACAATATACCACGACAAAGCTTCCACTATATACATCAGTGAAAAATACCATAGAAATAATGAGCCACTGTAGTAGTAAATCAATTACCTTACTGAAGATTTGATCCCATAGAGTATTGATACCATACATATCACAGAGGATCACATCATTCATATTGCAGAGGATAATACCATATAATTGTGTCTCGACGTCATTCATAATGCAGAGGAAAATATTGTGTCGATCCCATACTTTATATATATATTGTGAACCAATGTATCGAGCCATACATAATGTAGCATAATATTAAAGAGATATGGATGCCTTACATAGCATAGAAGAAATGGCAACAATATCACTTGCATAATTGTTTATATTGAATGACATACAAAATGTGTAAATAATGTTAACTATTTTGTATGTCAAAATATGAACTCTGTGTCAATGCCAAGATTCTATGCTATATCTGAGCGATGCCAATTTTATAGGAGAAGAGATACCACTCGAAGATGTTATACTAAACATATGATGATGCTACTAAATAGCAAGGGAGATTGAATCACTAAGCCATAAATCGAACGCCATATATAATGTGTATACTTACTATGAATCATTACCCCCCCCCCCCCCCCACCTCCATTGCCAACGTGACTTACTATTAGTCGACGATGGTGAATCTGACAACCATTTTTACCTGGTTAAAAATTAGTCCCATGATTTCTTTGCAATTTTACACTTAGCATCGAGAAAATTCTCCCAATTGGTCTGCCTCTTGCTTTGATCAGAGTTTATTGGTGCTTGCAAGGGTGATCGATATTCAATTATGTGTATGAATCCTCTGTCAAGGAGAAACTTGTGTAACAAAGTAGGTATTATGCAAAATAAACTATAGTGGAAATTGTTGAAAAACCATGCTTTGATTTTTCAATAGAAGTTCGCTTTTCTATCTGATGCTCCTTGTCGAAGTCATGTAATATCTTTTCAACCCACTCCTAGAAGTTTGTTCTTCTTTCGTTTGTTAATTTTAGCATTAGTCAGTCGTCAGGTTCTATCTGTAACATTATTAATGTGGTTGAGAAATTTCTTTATCACAAAATGGGATGCTTTGATAAATATTGCATGTGTTTTCGTGAAGAAGTGCGAGCAAGCTTCTACAATCGATAGTGTATTTCTTCTGGCGTAATTATTCGAGTAATTATTAATTTTCGTCTACCACCACTCTTGCATCTCTTCCAAATTCAACACTTATGCATACATATTGTGAGGACTCGGGTCCAATACTATTGGAAATGGAACCAATATTGTAATCTAGTAGAAAGTAGGAATTGGTTGTTAGTTGGAAGGAACAAACAAAGTAACTACATAGTCATATAAAATGCAAGGAAAAGAGAAGAGACACAAAGTAATGGAGAACCAACAAGTCAACACTTACATTAGATATCCTCAAAAACCAATCAAGGCTAATACATAGATTCAAGTGCAAGCACATCTATATTTAGTATGGACGGTTACACTAGTTTAACCATCTAAACTGACTATAACAAACCGACTTGGTCAGTCGACTTGATTGGAGAGTTGATTGACTTACAATCTGAGTTGACTTGAATGGGCTAGTTGATTAGGTTGGGTGGTTAAACTGATCATACGCCTAAGTGTGATAGACAACATGATAATTGGTTTATTTTTTTCCATTTAACTAACATTCTTGTGTAGAATGATTGTTATCTTTGCAAATGCCACACCATTTAGGTTTAATGTTCCGTAAATTATAATGGAACTCTCTAGTGTTATAGCTCGATGCTACTTCAAATATATCACAATATGTATCAGTGTCTATACTCAAAAAACATCTTGATCAAAGTAGTCATCGAATTTATAATTGTCTTACTGTGCCCTTCATGTCTGCAAATAATGTACCAAAGATTATTTTTCTGCAAGAATAGATTCAACAAGGACTGTTGCAATTGTTCAATTTTCTCTGCTAATTTGTTGTCAATTGTTAGGAAACTCGATTTCTCTTCATCATCTTTCTCAATGTGATGAGCCATTTTCAGGGCCTCTTCACAAGTTTGAACTCCATGCATTCTCAGTGACCCTCTGATTTTCTGCAGCAAGCCAGTAACATACCATTGCACTAGTAGGGATTCATCAATGATGCAGAGGATATAACGTAGCGAATCCTTGAACCTTTTGTTGTATTCCCAAACTGTTTCATTTGGATGATATTTTATTTATTTTGATTTTTGTACTGCAAGATGTTTGGCATATTACGCTTTAAAAAGGGAAAATAAGTTAGTTTTGATATTATTTTTACTTTTTGGTTGATTTTCAATGAAGTTCACCAACCGAGTGAGGGCTCCCTTTTAGAGAGTTGCTACAAAATGGGTCCTTTGTTATCTTTGTCAATACTATTATTGGAAGTCCAAAACTTCTAACAAACAAACCAATGTTTCTTTGGGCCTTGATCATCTTCATAAAGGGGGATGTGGTTCAATTCCATTTTTGTTGGAGGAAGTTGAGTCTTTTCTAGTTCCTTAGTATTGGTCGACTGGTCTAACTAGACGATCTTGATAGCTAGTAAGCACATTATACAAGGGGTATTTTCTTTCTCATCATCTTCGAATATCACAAAATTTGTCAATGTGTCTTTGTTTTGACACCCTTTGTGTATATATTCAATGAATCAATTTGCAGAGGGTTCATCGTCTAGACTTATATCTTCATCTCCTTCAATAGGTGGAAATTTTGAAAGAGGGGTATGTTCGTGAGATTTCAAATTAGAGAAGTAATTACTCATTTTCTTGATTATTTATCAAATTTTGGTTTACCGCGAGAATTTTGATCTCAATTTGATCTCTCAAATTTCCCTACTAGTCCTTTCTATACCAAATTGTGGATGGCTCTATATTGATGTGAATTCTTTATTGGAGGAACTCTATGATAATATGACTTTATATTGATGTGACGAGGGAATGATAAATTGTTAGGCCATAGTCATAGACTTCCATGTTGTCTACATGCCTCTTAGGGCTTAATTGTAGATTGTTGTTTCTTGTTGGTGCAGGCAGTGTTATGCCTCTCGACCGTAGGTGTTGTGCACTATAATCACAGGAGTATTGTTGAGTCCCAAACTTGCATCTTCCCTATACACCTTTTTAGCCTTCTTTTCCAGTTACTTGACCCACTAAGATGCCAAATCATTGCATGTTAGTTTAAAAAGAGCTTATAAAATGGTTTCCTAACTATGTCTAATGACTACTGTTTGATCTAGATTTTTGTTCAATCAGTTGCGGACACTTGTCACTTTCCGTAGCTAGCTCAAGTTTCCGCAGCCATTTTGTTGAAGTCTATGTTACAGGTGTCTACTAGAGAATCCGGCCACATGTGTGAGCTGCAAATGATGTGTACATGGAGCGTGTCCCCTTGGTTCAGCCGAATCACTCACAAACAGGCATGGTCAAGGGCAGTCAAAGCAGTGGTCAACCTCAGAGTTTTGCGGTGGCACGACTCTGTTTTTCACCACGTGAAGACCTGCGTGGCAAATTCCTTAATCTCCGGAGGTGTGCTAACATCTGTGGACCGCTCCGTGAACCAAATCGAAAAGCCACCACTCCTTAGATTTAATTGTCACGACTACCATACTGCTAGATCTCAGGACGTGGTTATTCACATGTCTGTTTGGCAGCGCAGAATTTAGGAATTAGTTGTAGCATCCTCAGTTATAAATAATGTGTTATCATATGCTTGATAGTTAGCTTTTTATATGTAATCTTGACTGTTTTACGAGCCCACTGTGTCGTGCTCTGTTTTCATGTTTTGACTGCATTCTAATATATGAGAAGACAGTGTTCTTAAAGTTCAGTTTGTGACTGATTGTTCATTGGCCGAGGTTGCAGAGGGCCCTTGTACACCAAGGCTCTGTAACTACTGTATAGTTTCTTGCTTTCCTTCATTATGTTATTGTTTCCATAATCATTTGCTTGTACATATATTACACTGTTCTGATATTCATATTAACTGTTGTCCATACTTTCTTTTATGCTTTCTCATGATTGTTAACTGATCAGTGTTTCTCTTTCAGGTTCTTGTAGACAGCCCGGGTAATTTACATAGTTTTTAATGACTAATGACATGAAATCATCTTGTCCTTCTGCTGATTTATTTTCTGAGTTTTAATTCCAGCTTTGTTATTTCTTTCAGTTCTGTTTTTCTCATTTAATTTCATGCAATTTAGATATCATATTACTCCATTTGTTTATGATTACCTCCTATAGCCAGAGCGACTCAAATAATGAGGAATCATAATATGAGTTGATGTGTATGAGTTAGTTTGCTTTTCTGCAAGTTAGTGATTAGATTACTCATGTCTTTTCAGGGATTGAAGTATGAATGCGTAGTTTAATCTTAGTTTCATTTTATGCAATTTCATTTCATGCAATTTAGATATCAGATTACTCAATTTGTTTATGATTACCTCCTATAGCCAGAGCGAGTCGAATGGTGAGGGGTCAGAATATGAGTTGAAGTAGTATGATTTAGTTTCCTTTGCTTACAGTCTTTGAATTGCTTTGAGTTTAGTTTTTTCTCTTTTTATACAATAGCAAGGATACTGGGCTTCATTGTCACTAGTTCACTGTTTTGGTACATTTTTATTTTCTCTTAGGAATTGATTTCATCACAGCAAGTTTTGAAACCTTTTTGAGAACTTTAAAGTTTGGAAAATCATTGTAGAAGTCACCATTGCCATCTGTACTTGAATTTCAATTCTGCCATCTGACATTAGGGAATCAACAGAAGATAAACCCAAAAACAACCAAAAACTCAAAAACGACAAAGAAATAAGAAATCGATTATCTTGCATATACAGTGCACTTCACTTCAGCAGTTTACGACTCTCGGATTGACATTTTAAATAGCAATTTAGGACACACTAAATTGACCAAACATTTTGGCGCCGTTGCCGGGAAATGAAACTAGGTAACCAATTTCTTAAAAAAAAATTAAGAAAATTTCAAGGTAAAAATTGATAACTTCTCAAAGTATGCTCTCCTCTTGCACCTAGTGTGATATGGAGGATCAGAAAAGAGAGTTATTGGTTTAATAATTTCTTGAGTATGCTCTCTTCTTGCACCTAGAGTGACCTGGAAGATCAAAAAGAGAATTATTAGCCTGACTTGAAGAAAAAAAAAATGACATGCATAGAGCAAGAGATTCTAGGGGAAGGTTTTTAGCTAGGGCCAAGAGTTCGATTTTTACAACTCCATCTACTTCAAGGAATAGACAAGAAACACCTCCATCATCTCCAATTCACACTCCTAGCCTTAGGATTCCTGGAATTCAAGAGGCAGTAGCTGAATTAGGAGACTCTCCCACACTATCCACCGAACCTGAGGTAGGAAAAGACCCTTTCTTTACTTCTACAGGAAAACACATTGTAATTGAGGAAGTAGAATCACCTGAAGAAGAAGAAGGATAAATTCCTCCTCATTCGCCATTAGTAGAAGAACCAGAGGATTCTAAAGTCTCTGAGGAAACTATCATGGCAGAGGAAGTAGTAAACGGGTTTGGAGGAGGTAGAGGTAGAGGTAGAGGAGGATGAGGAAACAATGGAGGAGGTAGAGGTAACAATGGGGGAAATAGGGATGGAGATAACTCATTTGGATTTCCCATAGTTGATGAGGAATCTCGAACAACAATGAAAAACATCTCACCTTCTGTCCTCCCAAACTTTCATGGGTTGCAAAGTGAGGATCCTGAGACATTTCTATTTGAGTTTGAAGTTGTGTGTCAAACTTATGATTATATGGAAGACTCTCAAAAACTCAAATTGTTTCCTTCAACATGAAGGGAGCTATTTTAAAATGGTTCATGGGATTAGTCACTCAATCCATTAGGACTTGGAATGATATGAAACAAACATTTTTGGATAGATACCTAGACTATTGTATGCCCACCAATCACAAGGATGAGGTATTCAAAATGGTGCAAAAAGAATATGAAAACTTGGAGGATTTACTTGAAAGATTTCAATGCAATCTGAAAAGAGCAAAAATGAATAACTTAGATGAGGAAACCTTGAAAGCCCTTCTATTAAAATCCATTAGAGATGAATGGATAGATATTTTGAACATGATGGGAAAAGGAGATATATCTCAACTTCCATTTCATGATATAGCAGAGCTATGTGTCCATCTCCCAAGGGGAAAATCTAAAACTGGGAAAGGGCCTAGAGATCCTTCTCTTATTAGATCAAACAAATCTGCAACTGGATCAGTAAGTAGGGCTGAGATTGGCAACATGCTTGATGGGTTCAAAACTGACATTTTAGGAGGTCTTAGTAAGCAACTAGACACCCTCAAGATACAAAACAAGCAGAAAGCAGAAGCTGAAGCTTTGGCCATATTTTGTCCGAAATGTAGAAAGAGACAAGCTGTAAGGGAATTTCCCTTGGATGCAAAAGTTGTAGAAACATGTGTGATTTGTTCAGAAAACCATGAGACCAAGGATTTTCCTTCAATTCCTGGGCTCAAAGCTGTCTTTCAAGAAGATCCAAATTCAATTGAGTCTCTCTGTTTTGTTTTAAGGAGACCTTGGCAGGGGCAACAAAATCAAGGTTTAACAACCCTATGAACTTTCAACCCCCACCAAATTGGAATCCTTGGCAACAACCTTGGTCCCAACCTCAAAATCCATTTCAATCATAGGTACAAGGTATGCAAAATCCTTATGGGAGATTTGCTCAATTCTATCAATATCCTCCATCTTTTCACAATCAACAAGCTCCACAACTTCCAAATCAAAATCCAAAACTTTCATTACCATTTCCACACAACAACAACCTTCTCAACAAAATCCAAATTCCCAACTCTTGCTTCCATTCCAACAGAAGACAAATCAACTACCTTCCCAGCCATTGCCAAACCCCAATAATAAAAATCCTCAAAATTCTTACATGGTAGAAGGACAACAATTTCCTACTTATATGATTGTTCCTCTCAATGATGTACAACTCAGATCTGGTAGAGTTTTAGACAAGCCTTCTATAGATATTCAAAAGCAAAGCATTTCTGAGGAAGATTTTCTTGAAGCCAATAAAGGTTCTGAAGCATCTCTTCAAAACTCAAGCACTCAAAAAGAAAAAGAAAAAGAGTCAACCCCCATAACTCCTATAGTTGAGCAACCCACATCTTCATCTACACCTCCTTTTCCTGAAAGATTACAAATTGACAAAGGGGTGGAAAAACAAATCTTGTTGCCTGACTATGATTTTCTAGATGAATTAAAGAATATCTGTATCAAGATTCCCTCGTTACAAGCCATTAGAGAGATTCCTATTCTAGCAAAAACAATAAAGGAGTTGAGTCTCAAAAGACCAGGAAGGAAACCAATAGATACAAGAAGAATCTACCTGGTAGGAAAAATTGCAGATATCATGATGTGAAAAATTACCATGCAGAAGTATGTAGATCCCGGTAGTCCAATTGTCAAAACACATATCATTGGAATAGAAATTCCAAATACTTTGATTGATTTAGGGGCCGCTATCAACGTTATGAGTAGACAGACTATGGAACAACTAAAACTTCCTAATCTTCTTTTTACACCTAATTTACTGCAACTTGCAGATCAATCAATTATCAAACCAAATGGTGTATTAGAAGACATTTTGGTCTCCTTAGATTCTTGGGAATATCCAGTAGATTTTATGATTTTAACTCCCAAGAGTAATCTAGGGGGGCACCCACTCATCTTATGAAGACCTTGGCTAGCCACAGCTGATGCTTTTATCAATTGTAGATCTGGGGATATGTATATTTCTGATGGTAATTCGACAAAGAAATTCAATTTGTATCCTCTAGAAAAAGCAATTACAGAAGTAGGAGATAATGAATGGGTTGATGATGAGGACACTATACAACTTGTCTTTACCATTTCTGAAATCAGTGAAGATAGTCAAATTCTGAACACATTAGAAAAATTCGAAACATCTTCATAATATGACCACACACAATTTCAGTTAGATTCTGACATTGAGTATCTATCATCTAGAAAAATGTCTCTTTACTCTATGGAAGAGTTGGGTAGTTCCGCCATTGAGATCTTTCCAGGTAAAACATTGAATATCAACAAAAACTTGGAAAAATCACAACAGGGAGAGCTAACCAAAATCTTGCAAAAACATTCTATTGCATTTGCATGGGAGTATATTGATATGAAAGGTATTGACCCTAAGACTTGCATTCATCACATCTACATTGAGGAAAACAGTAGACCAATCAGAAAAGCTTAGAGAAGGATGAATCCAAACCTTAGGGAGATAGTGAAAGAAGAGCTCCAAAAACTACTCAATGTAAACTTCATTTATCCAATTTCAGATAGCCGATGGGTTTATCCTTTGGTTATAGTACCTAAAAAGAATGGTAAATGGAGGGTATGCATTGATTACAGGGAATTGAACAAAACAACTTTCAAGGATCACTTTCCTTTACCCTTTATCGATAAGGTATTAGATACTCTAGCAGGCAAAAAGTACTTTTCATTTTTGGATGGTTTTAGTGGCTATAATCAGATTCAGGTAGCACCTGAAGACCAAGATAAGACCACATTTACCTGTCCATGGGGAATTTTTGCCTACCGAGTGCTTCCTTTTGGATTATGTAATGCACCCGCAACATTTCAAAGGGCAGTACTAGGAATCTTTTCTGATATAATCCATGATTGCATAGAGGTTTATATGGATGATTTTACAGTTTATGGTGATTCATTTGAAGAGGCATTAGAGAATTTGGAAAAAGTCCTTATAAGATGTAAAGAAACAAACCTTTCATTGAGTCATGAAAAATGCTTTATGATGTTTACTGAAGGTATTGTTTTGGGAAATCATATTTCAGGGGATGTGATTAAAGTTGATAGATCAAAAGTTGAAGTCATCTCCAAGTTGCCTATTCCAAATTGTTAAAAAGATGTTAGAAGTTTTCTGGGATTTACTGGGTACTATAGAAGATTTATAGAAAACTTTACCAAAATAGCATCTCCCCTTTTCAAATTACTTACAAAAGACTGTGAATTCAAATGGGATCCTGATTGTCAATCAACATTTGAAACTTTGAAAACAAAAATATCTGAAGCACCCATTTTGAGAGGACCAAATTGGAAACTTCCTTTCCATATTTCTGCAGATGCTTCAGATACAGCTATAGGAGCTGTGTTGGGTCAAAAGGATTCAGTTCGTTATGCCATTTACTATACCAGTAAAAATTTGACTCCCACTGAGTTGAACTATACTGTGACTGAAAAAGAGTTCGTAGCTGTTGTTCATGCAATCAATAAGTTTAGACATTATATAACAGGCTATGAAACTTTTGTCCATACTGATCATTCTGCAATCAGATATCTAATGAACAAACCTGCTACTAATGGCAGAGTTACAAGATGGCTCTTACTTTTACAAGAATTCAATATTACTGTGTTGGATATACCAGGGAAACAAAATACAGTAGCTGATTTCTTGTCTAGGATCCAAAATATTAATGAAGATTCTCCTGTAGAGGATAAGTTTCCAGATGAATATTTATTTGTAGTAACTATTAAGACTCCTTGGTATGCAGATATTGCTAACTATTTGGTTACAGCGAAGCTACCTCCACATTTATTTCCTAGTGAAAAAAGAAAAATTATTCAGGAGAGTTCAAAATATTCATGGATTTCTAACGAATTGTTTAAAACAGGGCTAGATTGTGTGATCAGAAGACGTGTTCGGGAAGATGAAATGCCTGACATCCTCAAGGCATGTCATGATGAACCATGCAGTGGACATTTTGCTGACAAAAGGACGGCCTATAAAATCCTTTCTTTAGGATATTATTGGCCTTCCCTCTTCAAAGATACAAAACAATATGTCAGAAGGTGTGACAGCTGCCAAAGAGTAGGGAAACCGACTCTTTCAAATGAAATTCCATTACAACCACAAGTACTCATCGAACCCTTTGAAAAATGGACTTTAGATTTCATTAGACCCATCAATACACCATCTAAACAGAAGAAGTATATATTGGTATGCACTGATTATGTCACTAAATGAGTAGAAGCCAAAGCATTAATTTCTGCTACTGAAAATGCAGTCGTTAATTTTCTTTATGGGGATATTTTTACTCGTTTTAGTGTCCCAAGAGAAATTGTGACAGACCAGGGAAGCCAATTTACATCCAACATGATGGAAAAGCTGATGGAAGAATACAAAATCAAGCACAGAAAATCTACTCCTTACCATCCGCAAGAAAATGGTCAAGTGGAGTCTACAAACAAAGTTATTGAAAGCATCATCACCAAAACTGTTCATCTACACAGAAGAGATTGGGTAGAAAGGCTTCATGAAGCCTTGTGGGCCTACAGAACTACATGGAGGAATACAACAGGACATTCTCCCTATGAACTTGTTTATGGGAAAGAAGTCCTGCTCCCCATTGAGTTTCAAGTCAAAACTTTCAAGATGGCAGTTCAGTTGGGGATGAATCTATCAGAAGCCCAAAAGCACAGAATGGAGCAGCTGAATGAGCTAGATGAGATCAGACAAGAAGCAATCCTAAGAACTGATCTAGTTCAATAACAAAGAGCTAAGTGGCATGCCAGATACATCAAAGAGAAAAAGTTTCAAGAGGGAGATTGGGCACTACTGTTTGATTCTAAGTTTAAAGATTTTAAAGGTAAATTTCAGACCCATTGGCTTGGGCCATATGAGATTGACAAAGTCTTTAGCAATGGAGCGGTAAGAATCAAGACCATTGATGAATTTCAAACTCCTCTTATTGTGAATGGCCACAGATTGAAAATTTATCATAAGCCACTCTCAAAAGAGGAATTTGTCAAAATGTTCCAAGAGAATTCTGCAATAAGGTTGGTGAAGAAGAATCCTTCTTCCCCACCAGCCTAACCTTTGTTCTTAAAAAAATAAAAAAATAAGTAAATTTGTATAAGCCTGAAAACCAATCACTGATTGGCGGTCTTATACAGAATATGTAGAGTGAAAATCAGGGACACCTGACACTCTATATTTTCCAAAAAAAATTCTCTCATTCTTTCTCATTTTCACTCCACTTCATTTGCTATCCCACTCCATCTCCATTTCATTTTCATTTCACTTCACTCCATCTCATTCATTTCATTCCATTTCATCAATAAATGTATCTTTCAGGACCATTTCCACTCAGTTAGTTATTATCTAACTATCTTTGTTTAGCCAAGTGGGTGCTGTGTCAGTTTCCGCAGCCAGAAGCAGTTTTCGCGGCCACCACTCTATTTTTCAAATTTACAGTCAAAATGTTAGTGCAATAATCATAAAAATGCAAGTGTGACTGAGCATATGCTATGAAGACATGGAGCATCTCCAGAAATCAATAAAGAGCAGTTGATTAAAGGCTAATGGACAACAAATGACAAAGATTCCAAAGGTATGAGCAAAAATTTCTTTCAAATAACAATTAAAGGCACAATTTTGCATAGTTGTCAAACCAAAAAAGCTCTATTATGTGCAATGATTATCACGATAGCTCCATTACCCATTACCATCCCACGACATTATTCCCTAAACCATGCATTTACTCCTTAACGGTCTCATGATTGATTTTCGGATTTAACTTATAGTCGACTGCACTTTCATACTCCACTTGTAATCATGAGATGTGACCTATTCCATTACGGCTCCTCTCCACCACATTTTTCGCAGCCATTCATTAAATGTGTAACATTTCTCATGCAGCTGTTCAATTCAAAATCCCGACTTCACTCCATTTCCTTACCATTATGTTAAGACCATCTTCTTCACATACGTCTGCACTTCATTTTGTGAACTTACCTCGGCTGCTCGTCCTCTGTTTCCGCTTGCAGTTCCGGAACACTCCCGTTACCTGTTATCCTCCAATGCAACCACTGTATTTTTGCCATAAACCCTGCAAACGAGCCACCTTACCTCTACTAAACCCTCACACGCAATTGAATTTTCAGTTGAATTTCAAAACAGAGAAAAGGATGGGACGATTACTAAGGGCAGAACCGGAAGGACCTAAATATTTAGAAGGTTACCCCCAAGTAAAAGATTTGTTGAAGAAAGCAAAATGGCTACTCTTCATTAAAAAATTTAAAGGCCATAACAAGGAGGTAACGAAATCCTTTGCACGGTCTTTTGACGGCCAGATGGTGGAAATTGGAGACTTGAAGTTCACAGTCACTGAAGCAACAATAGCAGCTGCCACAGACTTGCGGCAGGAAGGTGAGCGTTGGTTTAAAAACAAAAGCGTGGATGAGCAGGCATGGAGAATTATGTTACGTAACCCAGGTATGGACATTACTGTGTTTACAAAAGGAATTCCTGTTCATGCATTGAAAGAAGAATGGGCCAGCTTGCTGTTAATCATCCAAAAGTTTATCACTTGTGAAGGACGCTTTGGAGCAATGTACATGTATCATGCTAGGTTATTGATGAACTTCTTAGAGAGTAAAACTCTTAATCTGCCTTATTTCTTACTGTTGAGTTTGAAAAAGATGAGTACCACAGTCCAAAAGAACATAGGAAACATAGAACCTCACTTATATCATCATGGACTTGTAAGGATTCTCATTGAAGACCAACTGAAGAAAAACAAGGATACCTGGGAACGGTTCTTAGTAAGAAATTACTTTTAAGAGCCATCTGAGGCACCTGAAAGCAGTACACCTAAGACACCAAGAAAGAGTAGGAGAAAAGAAAAGAGTGCCATAATCCAAGACTCTCCTATTACCAAAACTCAAGAAGTTGGTCAAAAAGAAAAGGAGAAAGGAACTAAGGACAGAAAACAGAGGAAACTGAAAGGAAAAAGGAAGATAGAAGAAGTCTACCAATCACCAGAGCCATCTATAGAGGAAGACTATCAAACATTGTTTGAGAGACTAGTGCATCTTCAAAAACAAACTGCTACAACAAAGAAGAAGGAAAAAGGAAAACAGAGCATAGAAGAAGGGAGTACTAGCCCACAGTATTTAAGAAGAAGCACCAGGCTTAAAGGAAGGGAGAGGAAAACACAAGTAAAAGGACCCCACTTCATCGACTTGGGTGGGGAAACACCCGAGAAACCTCCAACTGGCCGTAGTCCACCTCGTCCTCAGCCAAGTATTGAAACTAGTCCTCCACATGTTGATGAAAGCCCTTCTCGGCCAGAGCTAGAAAGCAGTCCTCCTCCTCAACAAGACTTTGAAGTCAGTCCAAGAAAAACACCCGAAATAGATCCAAGTCAACAGGAGGTGTATGATTACCTCGAATCTTTAGAAAAGACAGTTGCAGGCCTGAGTACATCAACCACTCTACCCCACATGACACAAGATGCACAAGTCCAATCCTTAAAGCAAGAAGTGTTTGAATTAGAGGTTCTAAACAGGCATATTAAGCAAGAAAATGAAGCACTTAAGGAGCAGAGCAAAGTGGACAAAATTATTCATGATAATACTATGCTTCATTTGGTACTATGGCAAAAGAAGAACAAGAAACTAAAGAAAAAGTACAGAAAGTTGAGCAGGGAATTGATCAATCTCAAATTCAGATGTTTAATAAGGAAACCCAGGATGGTGGTAGCACCAAGAAAAAAGAGAAGAGGATTGGATGTACTAGCAGAGGCTTCAAGACATATGGATTAAAGGGGAATGACTAAAATTTTGGTTGCATGAGGACATGCAACACCTTCACAGTGGGGGTATGTTGAGTCCCAAACTTGCATCTTCCCTATACACCTTTTTAGCCTTCTTTTCCAGTTACTTGACCCACCAAGCTTTCAAATCATTGCATATTAGTTTAAAAAGAGCTTATAAAATGGTTTCCTAACTATGTCTAATGACTGATGTTTGATCTATATTTTTGTTCAATCAGCTGCGGAAACTTGTCACTTTCCACAGATAGCTCAAGTTTCCGCAACCATTTTGTTGAAGTCTATGTTACAGGTGTCTACTAGAGAATCTGACCACATGGGCAAGCTGCAAATGATGTGTACATGGAGCGTGTCCCCTTGGTTCAGCTGAATCACTCACAAACAGGCATGGTCAAGGGCAGTCAAAGTAGTGGTCAACCTAAGAGTTTTGCGGTGGCACGACTTTGTTTTTCACCACGTGAAGACCTGCGTGGCAAATTCCTTAATCTCCGGAGGTGTGCTAACACCTATGGACCGCTCCGTGAACCAAATCGAACAGCCACCACTCCTTAGATTTAATTGTCATGGCTACCATACTGCTAGATCTCTGGACATGGTTATTCACGTGTCTGTTTGGCAGCGCAGAATTTAGGAATTAGTTGTAGCATCCTCAGTTATAAATAACGCGTTATCATACGCTTGATAGTTAGCTTTTTATATGTAATCTTGACTGTTTTACGATCCCACTGTGTCGTGCTCTATTTTCATGTTTTGACTGCATTCTAATATATGAGAAGACAATGTTCTTAAAGTTCAATTTGTGATTGATTGTTCATTGGCCGAGGCTGCAGAGGGCCCCTGTACACCAAGGCTCTGTAACTACTGTATAGTTTCTTGCTTTCCTTCATTATGTTACTATTTCTATAATCATTTGCTTGTACATATATTACACTGTTCTGATATTCATATTAACTGCTGTCCATACTTTCTTTTATGCTTTCTCATGATTGTTAACTGATCCGTGTTTCTCTTTCAGGTTCTTGTAGACAGCCCGGGTAATTTACATAGTTTTTAATGACTCATGACATGAAATCATCTTGTCCTTTTGCTGATTTATTTTCTGAGTTTTAGTTCCAACATTTTTATTTCTTTCAGTTTTGTTTTGATCATTTACTTTCATGCAATTTAGATATCATATTACTCCATTTGTTTATTATTACCTCCTATAGCCAGAGCGACTCAAATAGTGAGGAATCAGAATATGAGTTGATGTAGTATGAGTTAGTTTACTTTTCTGCAAGTTAGTGATTAGATCACTCATGTCATTTTCAGGGATTGAAGTATGAATGTGTAGTTTAATCTTAGTTTCATTTTATGAAATTTCATTTCATGCAATTTAGATATCAGATTACTCAATTTGTTTATGATTACCTCCTATAGCCAGAGCGAGTCAAATGGTGAGGGGTTAGAATATGAGTTGAAGTAGTATGATTTAGTTTGCTTTGCTTACAGTCTTTGAATTGCTTTGAGTTCAGTTTTTTTCTCTTTTTATACAGCGGCAAGGATACTGGGCTTCATTGTCACTAGCTCACTGTTTTGGTACATTTTTATTTTCTCTTAGGAATTGATTTCATCACAGCAAGTTTTGAAACCTTTTTGAGAACTTTAAAGTTTGGAAAATCCTTGTAGAAGTCACCATTGCCATCCGTACTTGACTTTCAATTTTGCCATCTCACATTAGGGAATCAACAGAAGATAAACCCAAAAAAAACCAAAAACTCAAAAACGACAAAGAAATAAGAAATCGGTTATCTTGCATATACAATGCACTTCACTTCAGCAGTTTACGACTCTCGGATTGCCATTTTAAATAGCAATTTAGGACACACTAAATTGACCAAACAAGTATTGTGCATCATCAATCTCATGCTCACGATATTGAGTTCTTAATCTCTAGCTAAATTTTTGGTCCTTTATTTCTTGTCACCTTTTTTGTCTCTTGTCCCTTTCTAATTTTTTAATATCATTCAATTGTTTATACCATCGCAAATGTGTTTGGGTCCTATCCCATGTTTCTTCCTTAAGTGTGTATTCTAGGCTCTTTACAATCAACCACTTTCCTCTCATTTTAAATTCTTTATTTCATACTTCTCTATTTTTTTTTTTTTTTTTTTTTTTTTTTTTTATTTCTCATGAATCATTACCCCCCATTGCCGACCTGACTTATTGTTGGTCAATGAGGGTGAATCTGAAAAACATTTTTACTTGCTTAACAGTAGTCCCACGCTTCCTTTATGCTTTTACACCAAGCTAAAAGAAACTTCTCCCAATCGACTTGTCTCTTACTTTGGTCAGATTTTATTGGTTCTTGAAAGGGTGATCAATATTCAACTATGTGTATGAATCCTCTATTAAGAAGAAACTTATGTAACAAAGAAGGTATAGTGCAAAAGAAAATATCATGGAATTTGTTGAAAAAACATGCGTTAATTATTTCAGTTCATTCTTCTATTGTCTGCTCCTCGTAAAGGTTGTCTAAGATGTTTTCAACCCACTCATACAAGTTTGTTCTTCCTCTGTTTATTAAATTTAGTGCTAGACAACTATTAGGTTATGTTTGTCGCATTAATAATATGGTCACGTAATTTCTTTATCTCAACAGGGGTTGCCTCGATAAATATTTCATGCTCTTCCATGAGGAAGTGTGCTCCAACTTCTGTAACCGAAATTTTATTCCTTTTGGCATAATTCTTCAGGTAATTATTAATTTTCGTCTACCACCACTCTTGTATCTCTTCCAAATTCAGTGTTTATGCATGCATATTGTGAATACTCAGGTCCAATACTTCGGCAACAAAACCAATGTTGTAATCTAGCAGAAAGTAGGCATTGGTTGTTAGTAGGAAAGAACAACAAGTAACTACATAATCATATGCAATGCAAGGAAAAGAGAAGAGACACAAAGTAGTGGAGAAACAACAAATCAACATTTATATTAGATATCCTCAACATCCAATCAAGAATAATACACAAAGTTGATTATATATATATATATATATATATATATATATATATATATATATACTGTTTGAACTAATTATACCAGACAAATTTGGTCACTCGACTCCAACATATTCCAAAGGAATTCTAGAAAAGAGAACCTAGAAAAAATATTTTTCAAATTCTATGGATGAGTAAAACAAATAATTAGGGGATTCCTCTATTAAAGTGGAATAATATAAGAATACAAAAAGAAGAGGGTTGCTAGGGTATTTTTTTGGTGGCTCATTGGAAGCAAAATGATTTGGAGAGTTTTTTTGCATGGAGGGTTATGGAAGCAAATATTTTAGTAGATATATATAAGGTTGATCACTTTAATACACTGGTTTATAAACCAAGGAAGGTCATAAACCAAGCTTCCATTTTTTGGAAGGGCCTTGTCCAAGTACTCCCAGTGATTGGGAGTTGGTTAGAATGGGAAGTGAGGAATGGAGAGCAAGTATTTGAGTAGAGTATTGCATATGATGTAGAGATATATATAGATTTCTAGAAAGGATGATAGAGATGTAGCAAGGGCATGTTTTCTTTACCCTCGGTCAAATGATATCTTTGGATACTACAAGTATCCAACAACAAGTATGTGTGGATGCACATAGAATAGGATTGAAAGGAGAATATGTAGATAAATGGAAGGATTATGTTTATAACCTACATGGTAGCCATGTTTGCATAAAAGAATAAAATTATTCTTTATCTTGGTAAAAGAATAAAATTTTATACCAAGATATGTTATTGTTCAAGATTCAAAAGGAAGGGTAGTCATGGAAGGTAATATGGAAGTTTAATGCTATAAAATAGACTTGAATTTTCTTATGGCTAGTTATAAAGAACAATTCCTTGACATGGGAGGCTTTGCAAAAGAGAAGTAGGTAGAGATTATGAAGATAATGAAGAAAAAATCACACATTTACACATTAACTACCCTTATCTTAGGAAAATCTAGATAAAATCAAAACAAATAACAACCATAAAAGATGCTTAACAAGGAAGATTGCTAAAACTCCCTTAAAAATATAGAAAAATAAGAAATAAAATTTAAAAAAAATTCAAAATTCAAGACATTTCCCTATTTCATCATATAGGTCGGAGAAAACTTCATATATTTTTAGGAAAAATATATTCCTACTTTTCAATTATTTTCAAAGCTTAATGCTATCTCAAGCTTTTTTAATTTAAGAGAGTTGATGGAACTTTGTATTTATCTACAAACTATAGTGTAAGGTTTAAATCAAGGCCAAGAGCAAAATCTAATAATTGTGTTCACTTTATAGATTTAAAAGTTCTATTTATGGCTTTAATAGCTCTATTACCATGTGCTTGGGACAAAAATGTACACCTATTTGGTGATTCTCTTTATATTATTAATTAGATGAAAAGACAAGTCAACCACACTCTCACTCTTAGGCCCTTGGCATCTTTTTTTGAGTCCATTTCTTTTACTCATATTTATAGAGATAAATGTGAAAACTCATTTGCTATCGGATTTTTCTACAATACTTTGTGGAAGGTATCTTCATTTCGAAGGAAAATAGAGTTGGAATTACTTGAGAATATGATTTTAGATTATGATGTTTGTATCTTTATTTATGAAGGGATGAAAATAAACGTTCGATTCATTTGCGGAAAGCATCTTGAATTTTTTAAGGAAAACAAATGGTTTTAGATTATGATGGTTTGTATTTATTAAATTTATAATCAAATGAAAATTTGTATATTTTTTTGAAAAATATATAAAAACTATGTTTTTTGTTAGGTAAGATTTAAATTTAAAATATGCTTTGTTATAAATTTAAAAAATTATATATACATATAGTATGGTACCTTAAAAAAAATTAATTGAAATTCTTCAACATTTTATTTCTATGATTGAAAATAAGGAGGAGAATCATTCCTAGATCATTGTAGTTTTGTTGACTTGACAATTCAAGAAGATTGACAATATGGCAAATATTTTGAAAATTAGGAGAGATGTGAGTAAAAGTTGGTAAATCCAAGAGAAAGTAATTTTCATCTTCAACCCTCTTAGTATCACAAAGGTGACAAACTCTTTTGTCCCAAGATATCTTGGGGATAGACCAATGCCCAATTTCACTTTGAAGCTCATAAGAATTAATTCTTATCTTGGCATTGCTCATTTTCTTCTTAGCACTGGTCAGGTAGAAGGATAATTTTGGTTTGACAAGATTAGGGTGATCATCTCCTTATAATATCTTAGCTTCCTTTTTCCTTCGAACTCCTTATCATCCCACAACTTATCCTTAAATTTGGAAGTACTAATATTTTTAATATTATCCTTATTCTTCAAGATGATCTCCTCCTTTACCCCCTAATGGTCTAGCCATGACTGGGCATCCTTATGCTAGCCTTACTTGAGTTGGAGATGAGGGTTTTAACTTGAGTTAGAAGCAATTTTAGGATACCTCTTGGCTTCTATGTTGTATAGCTTCTTCTTATACATGAGATACCTAATCATAGTCATGCTTTCAATGGGGGAAAGGTTGGCTTCAATCAAGAGGATAGGGTATGGATTATTTCCTTTAATCTTAAGGTTGTAAAATATAAATTGTTTTTCAATCAGTGCAATCTCCCTCTAGATATGTTGCAACCTCAAACCTCACTTCCATAAAAAATAACGGGGGTGACAAGAGTCTCAAAGAGGAACTTTTTTACTGCATGCCCAAAGATCTATTCTTACTATTGTTTTTAATAACAAGTTTTACGACCTCCAATTATCTTTTTCTTAATGCTATAATTCCAATTTTCTATTAAAAATCTCCATGATAAAGTGCGGGTGAATCTGTATGGTTAAGAATCTTGTTATGCAAACAAACATGTTTATTTTGTAATAAAGCTTCCAGAATTTTAATTTAATTAGCTGAGCCATAAGATTAAATGACTAATATATGGGGATAGACATGAATCCATAATAAACATCAAAACACTTACTTTATTATACATATAAAATTGCTAAAATTAAAAAATTCACGAGAATTAATTAAATTATTATTATTATTATTAATGGTAAAAAACTTAATAAATAAGTTCAACGGACATGCTTTTGAAAAGAAATATGTAACAAGATTCTTTATCATAAAGATTTACTCCCACATTATTATGGAGATTCTTAGTTTATAAATAGACTTTGTTACATTACCATGGCTTCTCAATACCACATGTCCAAAACATGATAACTCATTTAATATGAAACTTGTTCATATGACATTTTTTAATTAATGAATTTATTTAAAAGGATAGAAAAGACATAACTATTTTGAAAATAAATTTCATTTTTGATTTGTGTATACTACTAATAATATTCTAAAATATTTTTAGTAGTATTCACAAATCGAAAACTAAGATTTATCTGCAAAGTAGTTATGTCTTTTTTAACCTTTTAATTAAATTGATTAATAAAAAAAATAGCATATGAATACTTACATATGAAATAAGTTATGATTTTTTGGACATGTGGTATTGATAAGCCATGGTATTAGTGCATGGTATTGTAACAAAGCCTATTTATAGTTTAAGAATATTCATGATAAAGTGAGATGTATCTTTTATTAACAATCTTGTTACAATATAATGTAGATATGTTTAACTTATATATTATTTTTTAATAATAATAAAAGTTATAATTTAAATAATTTTAGGATTGTTTTTATTTTAGTAGTACAATAAGTATTATAAAATAAGTGTTTTGATGTCTATTTTATAAATAAATATATATTGATATTTAATGATTATTTAATTTAATAACTAGCTTAATTACATAATTTTTTAAATGTATATATATTTAACTTATATATTAATTATTTTTATCATTATAATATTTTAAATAATACTATTTTTTAAACCAATTTAATTAATTTTTATTAAATTTAATAAAATATATAATAAAGTGAATATTTTGATTTTCATTATGAATTCGTTTAAATCCTAGATATTAAATGATCTAAGAAAAGAAATTATATTATTTATGCGCAAATAGCTTTAAAACATATCCCATTTGGATCGATCTAACGGTACATAGAGGCTTGTTTGCTCGCTCAGAGAATACCTGGACCGTTTATATCTAACGAGAAATGATAATTTGAAAAGGCGAAGGCCATTGATATCTGAATTTAAGGTAGTTGCTGCTTCTGCTTTTTCGGATTAAAATTACCCTTGATTCATTCACTTACTGGTATGGGACTCGAACCCAAGACGGTTATGCGTGTCGTGGAGGTGGAGTTGGGTAGAATGCTTTCGTTTGTTAGAAAAGGGCCGGCAGATTGCCAACTGTCAGAAACGATTTCCAGGCATGGAAATGACAATTGTTTGTTTGTGTGAGGTTAATATTTAAAAAATAGCAGTGCATCTTGCTTTCTTGGCATTTTCGTTTACGAATTCAAGATCGTCTCGCAGTAAATTTTTTTCTCGCTCGCTCGCTCTGGAGATCCACTCCATTTTGAGTTGCTCCTGAGTTTGACTCTGTAAGCCTGTCTGCACTCTTTAAATTCCATTTAAAGATAAGAATCTTGATCTTTCTTTCTGGGCAGAGAAGCTGAGCATCCTGAATTACTTTTTGCTTTATGTTCCGTTCTTGTTGTTCTTTCGATTTGTTTGACGAATCGCTAATATTAATCTTGTTTAGGGTAAATGAAATGAAGATAGTGGATGCAACAGAACAATCCGTTGCCGTTGCTGCAGAGAAAAGAAAACTGCAACTGCTACAGCAGGAATTGCAGTATCAGTATCATATTGAAGATCATCGTCAGGCGTATATGGACATTGAATCCATGGCTTTCTTAGCGCCCTATCCCAATTTCATCAACATGGGTTCTACTTTCCTGCGGCAGCAGCAACAGTCCCCCATATTGTTGGACGGTGGCCTGAACCCCATCGAGGGAGCCATTAATCGCAGTCAGATTCATCCTGTTGTCCCGGATGCACATCAAATTTTATCATCGACATCATCGTGTGGTGATGACGATCTTGACCAATTTTTTTCGCGTCCAAAGAAAAGTCCCAGATTGGTCATTCCTCCGGCATCCCAACTTCAAGACGACCTAGGGATTGACAACATCAACTTCAAATTCTATGATGAATATTCAGTTATCACTTCTTCCACCGCAGAAAGAATTCAAGAAAATAACGCAAGGGGCACCACCTGCACTGTTAGCACTGACTTGCAAGGCGATGTTGCACGGGCTCCTCGAGGGGTCGTTGATAATGCTGCCTCCATGGATGACCAGGTAACTCGTAAGTTCTGTTTCTGCTAGATGTCATTATTAATGTAGCTTGATGGCAGATTATGGGAATATTTTAGAATGTGACAATGAGGAGAACTTAAACAAAATTTATTTTAAGATGGTTGGATTTTGAAATATTTTCAGAATTTGTAATTAATTAAAGATTTTTAAGGAATAAAAACTAATGAAAATCTATTCTAATGGGGATATTAAAAAAAATCAAAATAATTCTTTTATGTTAAAAAGTTAATATGAATTTATAAATTTTTAGTAAGTTAAATATTTTTTTTTATTCAACTGAAAAATAGACCTACATAGCCTTGCTCCAGATCACAAAATTTGTAGAGACCAAATTATCCCATTTAATAATTACAATTAATTTATTTCATGATGGTTGGATTTTGAGATATTGTTGGATTTTGAAATATTCCTAGAATTTGTAATCTAGGAAAGACTTTTAAAAAGGAAAAACTCATGAAAAATTAGTTTAATGAAAAATCAAAATAATTCCTCTATACTTAAAAGTTAATATGAATTTATAAATTTATAATGTGTGAAATATTTTCTTGCTCCAAATTAGAACACAAAATTAGTAGAGACCAAATTATCCCATTTAACAGCGACAGGACTCAGACACCTATGACTCAGAAATGCATTACTTTGCCTTAGAGTTCCTTTCCTAGTAAAAGTTTGCTGAAAGATTTTTGGCCATTCAAATCTCATATCTCTCTGGAACTCAATCTTTCGGCAATTCAAATCTCATCTCTCTGGAACTCAATTGATGAATGGAAATTTTATCCTCAAAACTTGGCCAGATTTATTTATATTTCAATGCCAATGCAATTATTTAAAATAAAAGATGTTTAAAATGCAATGATTTAAACTACTCTCCAACGTCTTTCTAACTCAGATCCTTTGAACGATCAACCGTTGCATAACCGAAATGTTCCTCAGAGTGCTCACAAATCTCAGATCGCAATACCCCGGGGTTGTGAAGGTCTCCGAATTCATATGTAACCTCTAAAGATCCTTTGAACGATCAACCGTTGCATAACCGAAATGTTCCTCAGAGTGCTCACAAATCTCAGATCGCAATACCCCGGGATTGTGAAGGTCTCCGAATTCATATGTAACCTCTAAAGATCCTTTGAACGATCAACCGTTGCATAACCGAAATGTTCCTCAGAGTGCTCACAAATGTCAGATCGCAATACCCCAGTGAATTTAGGCATATACTTCTGATATTCTCTAGTAGGCATGGCATTCAAAAAGTGGGTAGTATTAGAGGTCCATACCTAGTAGCTATAAGGTCTCCGAATTCATTTGTAACCTCTAAAATTTGAAAACGCATTATTTTGATTCGGAAAGTAAGGTCTTGTTGTACTGCATTTTTTTTACAGGGTTTGTTAAAGAAAAAAGGTGTAATTTATAAAGCAAATTAAGATTTCACTTTAAATTTTTTTTGCCAGATTCCGGTATCGGAAAATCCAAAAAATCCCACTAAAAATATTTTTTTTTTAATTCTTCTAAAACATCTAAAATCACCGTATTTCTGTGATCCATAATTATTAAAAGAAATAAAGTTAGAAGCTTTCATAAAAATAAAATGTCTATAGCTAATTGAAACTACCCTATCTAATTAAACAAAAGTTTCAATTATTAAAACAAAATTATTTTATCATTATTTATGGTCAAGTTCGGTAATAATTTTATTGATGTGTTTTCCACAATAAATAAATATGAGGATACATTCTTGGTTTTGTCTTTTAATATTTCAAATGATTTTTCACATATATATTACTTTATAATTTGTAGTGATTATATTTTTTTTGGAGTTGTCTACCGAGGTGCCTGGACAGCCAAAAGTGGCTGGAATCCGGACAAAAAATTTTCAAAAATCTTGTAGGGGCAGTGTTTGAATTGTGTTTTCGATGGTGGAAATAGATTCAGCACCATCAAAAACGTCTAGAACACCTAAATTTTTGAAGTTTAACAACCATAACTTGGATTTACAAAAATCCTTGCCGGATTTTCTCTAAATATCACCGGAATTTCCATAACTTTCTGGGCAATTCCTCCGGCTAGTTAGACTACGGCATTTTTTTTAATGAAGGAGGTGTTTATGATTTCAATTAACATTTTGAATTTTTTTATTTTTTCTTCCAAATTTTTGATGAAAAATGTCTATAATTTGTTTATTTGAGTAAATAATATATTAAATGGATAGTTTTGGCCTCTGTATGATATCAAATCAGATGATATTTTGTATTGATGTGTCTAGTTTCATCGTGAAGTCTAGGATTTGTGGGCAACTTGATTGCAAAAATATTGTTAATTAGAAGAAGAGTGAAATCCATATATTTCTCCTACAAATATTCAAGTATTTTCTTGAGCCACACAGTACCTTTTGTTACTTATGCAACTGTCACATATTTTGCCTCTATTATGGAATCTATTGGAACCTTGTGTGATCTTTAGGAGACAGTTGTTGATCTAAGACTCATAACATACCTTAGATGACACTTCATTTTCTTTGTCCCCATCAAAGTATGAATTAGAATATCCCAATCAGGTTGAAGTCATCCACCTTAAAATAATTGAGTCCAAAGTCTTGAGTTTCCTTCAAATATTTTAGAACTCTTTTTACAACAAACTAGTGTATTTCACAAGGTTTTCACATAAATCTAGAAAGAATCCCAACGATAAATGAAATATTTGGTTTGGTAGTGGTAAGGCTTTTATTCCCTTTTACTAACGTGAGCTTCAAATTCACTTCCATATTTACTTCCATTAGAGTAGATAGAAGGTTACACTTGGCCATGCCAAACTTGTTTAACAATTTCTTTTGGGAGATGAATATATACTTCAATGCCTTAGTGAAGATGTTGTCCAAAATCCATCATCTCAAAGCCTTTCTTCAACTCTTTCTTATGAATACGATATAGATTTCATTGTTCCCTAATATCAATAGATCATCCACATACACTACAAGATATACCATATTTTTGTCAACTTTCTTGACAAATAAAGTTGCATCATCAAAATTAAAGTGCTTGAAATTCAATTTTGGATGATGCTTAATTAACTTTTCATGTCAGGCTAATAGTGCTTGTTTCAAGTCATATACGGGTTTAATGAGTTTACATATTTTACAAAGAAAGTTGCATCATTAAGATTAAAGTTCCTGAAATTTAATTTCGGAAGATGCTTAGTTAGCTTTTCATACCAGGTTCATAGTGCATAATTCATACCATATAAGGATTTAATGAGTTCACATAAATTTTTATTTTGTCCCTTCACAATAAAGTCATCTAGATGAGACATGATGACATTCTCTTTCATTTTTTTTTCAAGAAAACAATATTCACACCCATTTTATGAAATTTCCATCTATTCTGTGTTGCCAAGGAAAATAGAGTATGAATGGAAACTCATTTTGCTATGGGAGAAAATGTCTTTTCATAACCAACACCTAGCTTTGGGCTTGTTAAGTTAGCCATTTGACTTGTACTTGTTCTCGAAGATCCATTTGTAGCCAATTAGTTTTGTTTTGAATGAAGGGTCCACCAAATTTCATGTTTCATTTTTTTATAAGAGCATCATACTCATTCAGTGTGGCTTATTTCTAGTCATTGTCATAAGAAACTTATTCAAAGGAATTTGATTCAAAATTAGTACATTAATTAAATTCACAATCATATGAAACAACCGTATCATCTACGTCACATTAATCTAAATTATTCGTGTCATCTCTATCTTGTCTTGTAGAAATTTTGGTTCCTACATTTCCAACTTCATCAAAATAAACACTTTCAAGTGCCATGATGAGCAACTTTTGTGGACCTTTCTAAGATTTTCTAGGTTCCTCTACTAATTGACATGGTGTTTCATTTCCCTCAAGATTCAACCTTTCAATTCTCTCAATCACTTCATCCAATTGAACTTCCTATTTTAATGAAGTAGTTGGAACTTATTCATTAGGGGGATATGGTACTTCAAAAGGAGATTTCAAAGGTTAATCCAAGATAAATATCACTTCTTCAAGATGTGGAATCTCATTATCAAACTCATGATATGCATTTACATGCGTGAATCTATCTAGATAATCATGAAGTTGCTCAATAATTTTTTCATTCTTCATGGATTCAAGAAAAATCACATCTCATGAAAGTATGAACTACTTGTTTACATCATCATGAAGGTGATATGCCTTGGTGGAATTTATCTACCCTAAGAAAATGCACTTCTAACTTCGAGCACCAAGCTTTTTTCTTTGTTCCTTAGGAATTAAGGCATAACAAGTGGAACCAAAGGCCTTGAGATACCTCACTAAAAGAATGTGACCATATCACATTTCATATATGGTCTTGTTTCCACGAGCATGAGATGGGAATATGTTTTTACATATATTGCACATAGAGTTGCATCAGCCGAAAACATCAACTTTACATTTTGAAAAGTATCATTGAATAGACCATGTTTAAAGTATTATATTTATCCTTTCTATTACACCATCATATTGAGGATTGTATGGCATGTTGGTTTGATGGTTGAACATGTTACCCACCACCAGTGGGTGATCCCTATAGGAGATTTCTTCTCCTATGATTTGTCTTCAGTCGACAGTTAGCAACTGTTTGCAGCCACTAGATAGATGGGCCACCATCCTCCACCACCTTAGCTCGTCATTATGTGCCCTCGACCGTCTGTTATGATCGTATGTTTGAAGGTGGATCTTCCAACCCTGAAGGTATGGATTTTCATTATGTAATTGGGTGTTTATACTTGCTTTTCTTGGACACATTTGGACATGTATTAGTGGGGGGGGTTCGGCGGAAAGAATGAGTTTAGTTTGTACTTTTGTCCCCTTGTCCCAGCTTGGTGGTTAATCTTGTATCCTAGTCTTGTGGGATCTCCTCTATTGGCTACTAGCTTTAGGAGTGGCACTATATTGGAAACCTCGACTTTGGTTACGTGGACCTGCTTCCCAAAACCATATATTTCACTCCCCTCTGCTCATTATAACCCCTTTTCACACTTTTCCCATTTGGATCCACATTAAGAAGGGTGGAAAAACAAAGGTCAGGGTAACTCATGCACCACGATTGCTCCCTCCTACATATATACACCCATTCTATGGGCTTCCCTCAATATAGCTACCCTTATACCACGACATGTGGCTTGGAGCCCTCCTTATTGCCCCATTTAGTTCCAATATCATTTCACATGACACCTGCCATTTGACGGATGCACCATGGACTTACTGCTCCCTTAGAGGTTGAAACCACCTAATAGGGTCCTTTATTAACTCCTCTTGTTAAGCTTGGTGACACATGTACACTTTAAAGGCCATTTGGAAGGGCATGCCACCATGAACTGTCCACTTTTTCCCCTGATTTGCAAGCTTAATTACTCAATTGCGCTAATGAATTATTGTACTGAAAAGTGAGGAGACCCATAGCCTCATACCTTTGAGATGAGAATTTATGGCTTCAGCCTTTAGGTATCAACCCAGACCTTCTGCAACAATGATAAAGAGGAGCGGGGATATGGGTTTGCCTTGGCGAAGGCCACGCGAGGGGTTAAAGGTATGGGAAGGGGAGCCATTAAGAAGAATGGAAAACACAGGGGAAGAAACCATAGAAAATATCCAGTTAATCCAGCTTTGATCAAACCCAAAAGACTCAAGAACATTGTTGAGGTATTCCCAACTTAATCGGTTACATGCTTTGGAGAGGTCCAACTTTATCATCATGCCTGAGAGTTTGCGGTATTTTAGGGAGTGTTCTATTTCTTGAGAGGTGAAAAATCCATCTAGGATCTTTTGCCCTTCCACCAAGCCAATGTGTTATGGAGATATAAGGTTAGGGAGCAGAGGCTTGAGGCATTTTGTGAAAATTTCTGAATCTAACAAACTAGAAATCCTATTGCATTACCTACTTGTGTTCTTCATTTTAACAACTTATTTTAAGAAATATTCAGAAAATTGTAATGTAAATACACTGCAGCCTACACCACTATATAGATCAAGTACTAAAAAATAAATGAGACAACCACACAAAGGACACACTTATTTTTGGACTAAACGTCCCCGGAAAAACCTAGTTTGGGAAAACTGGTGCAGCAAATATGAGAATTTTATTATTAAGAAAATTTTTGAATACAACTAGGGTTCCAAATTTGGCTCGCCCAATAAAGAATAACCCGGCAGAAGTACCTCTATCTAGAGGCAAATATTTTTGCTAATCTAATAACTGGATGAACAAACCCCACAAGTGACTGCGTTGTCCCCAGTGTTGTGAAACAATGGTTGCTCCAAGATCTGCACTGGAACTACGTCACCCTCCTAGTGAGCCTTCCTAGCTCAGAAATATATCTATTGAACTGCTGCTCGATCTGCCTCAAAACAACCCAGTGTTGCCTCTAAGTGACTGCGTCAGCTCCTCTAGCCTCTTCGTCACCCTTCTGGAGTTTCATTGTCTCTCTCTGGTGTTTTGCTGCTCTCTGCTATGTATTCTTAGCCTTAGACTGAAGTCCCTCTTTCGAAATACCCCTCTCTGTACTAGAAACTTACTCTGAAATTCTCAGTAAACCACGCCCCATAATTTCGAATCAGCTCAAGTGCTACTTTGTGTGTGTGTATTCTCCAACTGACCCCAAGCCTCCTTTTATACTTTTCCTGTTGAGAAATCAACGGCTGTGATCTAATCTCTAATCAATGGATAAGATTAAATTAGACTTGATCCTCGTCTCTTAGAAGCTTTTCTCCCATATTTTCATTAATACCCATTAATATTTTAATTTTCCTACGTTTAGACTTAGGAACCCCATTAAAAATATTAATTATTTTAATAAAATACAATCCGGGTGGAATTTGTCCAAACGATTGGGTCTTTGAGATCTCATGTGTTTTAGCCCCTCCACAAAATTTCGAAGCTAGAGCACATCCGATGCTACCCAAAAATAAACACTTCCTCTTAGCGAGGAATGTGCTCTAGCAATACTTCCTAGTAGAAGTATCTCACCGATCCACGGCATCGGTCCTCTCCGTTGTCGATTCTTGGCATGCTGACCTTCATCCACTGCACTACTGCAATCTGCATTGTTGCCCATGACATTGCCAATGTCACTGTTGTATCTGTATTGCACCTCCCTCTCAATATGTTGTATCATGCTGCCCATAACACTGCCACTTCTAACTGCTGCACTGTAACTCAGTTGCTGAGAAGTAAGAAACTGAAAATACACCCAAAATCTAACATGCTAGTTATTTTGGATACCCCTTTATGCTGAAGCTACCTCTATTGCTAATCTGTACAGGCCCTCTGATGCTACTGCGTTGTTGTTGTATATGCTCTGTGCCTCTGCACTACTGCAACACTCCACTGCGTTACTTCAAATTTTGGCACTCTGGCTCTGCCACTGTCATTCCATCATCCCTCACACCAACTAACTCACGTCATTCTGTTACTGTCATTTAGGGCTCTCGTAGTCGTATGTGATCTAAGAGTTTGGGCGCCTCAAGGATCCTGTTAACACCCAGGTTGTTCCCTTTGACTCCTAAGGGAATACGGCCGGGGTAACCACTAACCAAGCTTTGGATTACAGGTTCTAGCCAACCTGTAATTAGAGAGGGCTCTCTCTTTTAGTTTTTAACTTTGTTCTTGAGGATCTTAGGCTAGTTATGAGGTGAGGCTTTGGTTTGAAATTTTGGTTGAGTGATGTCTTTCAGTACCTAAGATGAGATCTTCAGACAATTTCAGTCCATTGGGCAATGGAGTCTATGGTTATAGGTTGTTTGAAATGTTGAGTGGGATTGTTTAAACTGCAGGGCCATTTAGATATATCATGAAACAAACTTGAAATTGTGATTATGAAATATGATTAACCAGTGAAAGACAATTAAGAGTTTTCCACTAAGCTGGTGGTGTGAGAATGAGATATATCACCCAGGAGCAGGTTTGAATTCCTGAACAATAGTCACTGTGAAAGTTTTAGTCTGAAGGTGCAGCAATTAAGAATTACACTTTCATAACTATAACTGGAGGAAAACATTCATAACAGCATAGATTGAGTTCAGGGTATTCAATGAATAAATCCTGAAACTATTCTTTTTTTGTGCTATTAAACTGTGAAACATAGAGCATGAACGGATTATGAAAGAATGAAATACATAACAAGAAGGTTAAAGAAACTTATTGTGCCATGAGATATGCAGGAATCCTGTAGCAGTCAGCACACACACCACAACGCATCAAACAACACAGAACTTTGGAAATTCCATTAACTCCCTGTATTAAACTCTGAAATTTACAACATAGGCTCTTTTTAAGAGAAAATCAACAACCCCTGCAAGCTTATGCGAGGGGAAATATATACAATCCATTTTTACAAAATATCTGAACGCTGAGTCATTCACTCAATAACTGCGTTCACCAACTTTCAGAATAGAAGATAAGAAAGTTATTGCTGTCTTAAATTTATAATGAATACCCTTTACTTCTGTCAGAAATCTTTTGACTTTTGGAGGCCACTGAGTCGGTTGAGCGCTCTTCATTAATTCTGAATGATATGTCTTGATGGCTCTGTCGTGCTGTAGCTTTCTCGGCCCTGTCATCTGTACCTGTCAGCGTTGCTTTAGTGGCCGAATTGGTTTGCTGAGTTGGCTCAGTCCACTCTTCTCCAGTGATAGTAAATATGTCAACTATCTGAACTTGCTGATTTGTATTTTGATGTGAAAATTTGATGAAAACCTGTGTGTTTACAGCAATGTTTGTATCATGCTGGTCCACCATTCCTGTGTAGGCAACTGATGTCTCAAAATTGTGCCTAATGTTTCATCTGCCTCTGTATATTTGAAGTAATTAGGAGGTACTTCAAACAAATGCCTGATTTCATTCATGATAAAAAATAAATTCTCTATTTTCTCATAGAGGCTCTGCCCAGATGCAGGCCCTGCTTCTTCTGGGGTGCTTGATCCTGCAGTGATCTGATTGGTGGCAAATGTATTCACCCTTTTTGCATAATTCTCATGTGACAGCAACCTACCTGCACTGTTTAGTAGGCTGGGAAGGCCTCTGCTATGCAATGCTGTAAATTTATCTGTGAACTTATTTACCTCTGTTTGCATCTCCTGGCACCTTCTATCCAATGTCTGCACCAAACTTCTCAAAGTTAGGACCCTCTTTATCAGCAAGATGGTGTCAATTCTATTGGTGATCCCTATTGCTGCCAGCTGAGGGCCTGTGCGGTTATTAAGGACATTTATCATTCTGTTGGCTATCTCAGGCATAGTGCCTAGAGATGCCCTTGCTCTTTGGCTTTCCTTGTGTGCCCTGCCTATGAGCTCCATGTGCTCATGAATGGTTTCAATGTACTGCCATTGATCTGTTATTGATTGGCCAATATTGGCCCATAAAAATTTCTTGATCTCAGCTACCACTTTTTCAAGGGAGAGCTCTTTCTCTAGCTCTTTTATCCTTTTCTCCAGAGCTTTAACTTCCCTGGTTTTCTCAGCCACAGTTTGCTTTGATTTGTCATATTTCTCATTAAGTGTGGCCAATTTCTCCTTGGCTTCATTCAGCTCTGCCATCTGGGCTTCTAGGACTTGAATCTCCTTCATCATCTTCTGCATGTCTAGGCTTTGAGCCTGTTCTGATGTCGTTGTTGGTGTTGTTGTTGATGGGCATGTTTCAACTGTCTGCCCTGCGGGAGGAGTGATAGTTTGAGGGGTTTCCTCAAGGTTTATAACTTGCTGAGGGGGCTGAGAATTCTGGCCTCCCTCTTTCTGCTTTAGTGCCTCCTGTAGTGCAGCCTCTGTCTCTACCAGCTTCCCTTCTGTTTGTACCAATTGCTTATGTAGTGTTAGCAGCATGGCTGCTACATCCTGGTCCTTCCTCTGTTGAGCAACCTCTTCCGTTTGAGGGTGAAGGGTTGCTGGGATCTTCACCATCTTTCTCAAAGCTACAATATCTGCATCTCTTTCCTTTAGCAGTGCCTGTATAGCTTTGGGATCCTTTGGGTCATGCCCAAGCTCTATAATAATATCCTCCAGAGACCTGATCCTGTTGTCTTTGGCCTGAGAGGATGCCTTTTCCAACTCAAGTTGAGCAGTTGTATTATGCAGACTGTTTTGCAACTTATGTGCCAGGAAGGTCTTGTCTGCAAGTGTTGAATAGACCATCTCACCCGTTTGCTTGTGAAGCTCTATCTGGTCCATTGGGTGGATGTCTTTGGCAAGAACCTCAAGGTTGGTCCTTATATAATCTGCAGCTGACTGTGGCTGCAACATAGTGGGCATGAAATGACTCATAGTCATTTTCCCCTCTGTTATGTCATATGCTGACATAAGTCTTTGTTGGTTTGTGGGGGCCATTTTGAGCAAGTGATTGTAGAGCTGGAGCCTAACTGGCTCATTTCTCTTCTTGATGTCAATAAATTGTTGCTTTATGCCTGATTCAGCTCTCCTTTGCTGGCTTGAGGAGCTAACCTCTCCTCCAAGGGTTCTTTCTTGTTCCTGCTGAAAGGAACTGGCAGATGCCTCCATACTAGGGGGGCCCATGCCCAAGGATTGCCCAATAGGCATCTCTTCTCTGAAAGGGGATTTAGTCTCTGCCTTTTCTCCCCTTGATTTGTGGATGTGGTGAGGGGAGTCTCCTGCTCTCTATCCCTCTTCCTGCTTCTTTCTTCATTTAGTGGAGTTTGGAGGACCGAGGCCTCCACTACTGTTTCTTGCCTAGGAGGCACACTCTCTTGAGCATGTTGCTCTGTAGATATTGGGGCCTCAGCTGTTTCTTCTTGCTGCTTTGGCTGCTCCTTTTGTTGTTCTGCTGTAGGGGGTGGCTGTTCCTGCTCCATCTCCTTTTCTTTACCCTTGCTGGCTGCCTGAGGAGTATTTTTAGCTGCTTGCTGGTGGGCTGTAGAGGATGAGGCAGCTGCTCCAAGTTGCCTTTGATAAGAAGAGGAAACCTGCCCACAAGTTTCCAAGTCAGCTTCTTTCTCAAGTTTCTTTGCTTCTCTTTGTAGTATTTCCTCTCTAGGACTTGCTTCCTCTAATGTGCCCTCTTTCCATCTTAACAAATTGGCATAATTCTCAATGTGGGGCAGCCTGACATGATCATAGCTAGCCAATTTAAACTTGACCCTTCTAAGACTAATGAAATGATTGGGGTCATAGGGTGACCAGAGGAAACTGGTTTGCAATTGGAGGCCCTCTAGGATCTTATCTGCTTCTTTCCATCCTTCTTCTCTTTTGTTATAAAGAAATGGGCCTAGCTGGTTTCTGATTTTGAGTTGTACCTTCTTGTTTTTGCTGTGGAAATGTACCATGTCTGCATTTCCAAATTGCCTGAAATATTCTAAGGCAAAGAGTCTCATAGGGACATATCTTGGTAGCCTATATGGGGCCAATTCACAGCCATATATTCTGATCACTGTATGGTTTTGGTAAAAGTACCAATTCCCAATGTTGTAGGCCTTTGAGAGCTGGAGAATCCTTTGCATCTCATCTGTCAATCTTGGAGGAGGGGTACCCAATAGCAAGGACATAGCTGGATGGATAAAGAGGTCTATGAACTCACAGTAGCTGTATGGTGAATAAGATGTGTGGTGAAAGACTGAAGTCCAAAATACCACATACCTTGGGTTTCCCTGAGCATCAAACTTCTTGAGGGAAATAGGGAAGCCATCAGGTTGATAAAAAGGGAACAAGTGATAGATGTATGAAGTGTATCTAAACACCTTTTCCCTCTCTAGATTCATCAATTGTTCATGAATCTTATTGGCAATGTATGCAGCATAATCATAGTGCACAGAGGGAGGCATTCCAGGGGAGAAGATAGACATCATTTCCAGAATGGTTTCATCAGCATCCTCTGCTGATCTGTAGCCCAGGACATAACTGATCAAATCCACAAGCAACCTGCCCAACTCATTGAAATATACATTTCCTATGGGAGAGGTCCTCACAGTTTGAGAGCCCGATTCAATGAATAGCTGATTAATCTTTATGATTTGGGCACTAGATAGCTTGCTTCCTTTCTTTAGCAAGTCCATCATGGAAAGAGGAGTCAATGGCTTTGTAGAGTGAAAGTTCAGCATTTGATTTATAGCCTCAGGGGTGACATGGAACAAAATTGAACCTGAGGTATTGAGGACTGCTCTTTGACATGGGTCATAGTTGGCACTGCATCTGTGAATTAAATCTGGAAGGACATTGACTTGAGGGAGGTTATAAATGGGCAAATTGGAGTCCCAAATCCCTAAAATATCAGTTCCATTGAGGTGCTTGGCCTTCAGCTCATTGAGTACATGAATATTATATTTGGTGTGCATTGAGAGTGTTTCTGTCATCTGGTAATATCTATCACCCAGGGCCTGCCATTCTAGCTCTCTGTGTGGGGCATTCAAGGGTGGAATGTTTAGTGCTACTGGTGTTTCCATGGTTAATTAGTACTCTGAATTGTACTAGAACTTGTTTCACTGGGCAGAGCAACACAGAGCGGTATTTTTTGCAGAAGTAAGGCAATTTGCAGGGGAAGCAGGGTGAATTATGGTGAGAACAAATTGAAATGCTCTCAAGAAAGTCTAATGAGCAAATGCTGGGACTAACAAAGTTGTTTTCCCGGTGAATTAGTGCAGCAAAGGTTTTAAGTTCACGAATGCGCAAACTGACTGTAAATTGATGGAAACTTGGCTCAATGTGGACTTCTGTAGGTGAATTTCGACCTTATAACTGAAGATAAATGGTGGTCACCGGGGATTTGTTGGTAATTACAGTGATTTCTCTCTCTTTTCTCACTTGTTTTGGTGAATTTATACAAAAAACCAGGCGCGGAGGGGAAACTTGGATAAATACCTGGTGAACTTTGGCAATGGTGGCAAGTGCAGGCAGATTGAGGGCGCCCACGGTCTTTAAGTCGATTTCTGCAGGTTGGCGGCGAAATGGTCGTAATTTGCATGCAGAGAGCAGAAATAGTTCTTTTGGCAAAAGTGATAAAAAACGCGAATTTTGGTGAAAATATGGACATTTTGGGCTATTGGCGCTTTTTTTGGATGACGTCAGCATGACGTCATCGGGTGGGGTCGGGTACGGAAGGGTGACGTGGCGGCCTGTGAGTGGTCCACGGGGACTGGTGAGGTGGCGGACAGGTCGGAGCGATGGCGGGCCGGGCGCTGATGCGGGGCTGACTTGGCGTGACGTAGGTGTGACGTGGGCAGGCGGTATACGGAGGGCGGTAAGCGGTTCCATCAGACCGCTTATGGTACGGGGGTGGTATTGGCAGGCGGCCTCCCGATACGATTTGGGAGCGACGCGTGGCACTGGCCTGACGTCACCCTCTGACACTTTTCGGGAGGTAATGTTCGGACATCGGGGGCGGCCCGATATTGATATGGGCCGTCGGATGGGAAAGCCCAGATCCGACGGTCGACGGGTTATAAATATGAAAGGACGATACGGCAGCGAGGCGGGGAATAAACAATTGTATTTCTTGAAATGTGCGCCCGGGCGGGACTTTGGAAACCAAAGAAAATATGGGTTTTTCAATGTTTTTTGTATTCAAATGTGCATTACAACAAAACTTTGGATAAGGGGTAAAAGTGGGTTTATTGGTGTCCATTGCAAATAGCGCGGGTTAGAGATAATAGTGGGTTTTTACAAGGTTTTTTACAAATAATGCGGGTAAAACATTCCAAAGGGGTTGTAAAGGGAAAAAGGGTAGGGCTTAGGTTATTAAACCAACCAGGGGTTAGTTTAATCCCTGACTTTGAACAACAAATCTTTGAACAAGACTTTGATTCTGCATGGTTATCCGAAATTTGAATATAGGGCTATAATGCCAAAGGGGAGGGAATATACATATTTTTTGGGGTTTTATACACCATGGTGTTATAGTAATAGGGAAAGGGGAACATAGGGAATTAAGCATAGATAGAGTTAGTAGTTAGTATTGGAGGGGAATAGGAATGGGAGGAAGCAAAGACTAAGTTGTTAGGGAACAAACTTAGTTAGGAGAGTAGATCAAAATGAAAAGAATTTTACACAGGAAATGTGGCTCTTTCATGCAACAAGAATCAATCAATGAGTTTGTTTTCTCTCATGAACAAAGGTGGTATTGGGATGTTAGCAAGGAATGTGATGGGGGATGATTGGGAAGTTAGACATGCTTCATCTTGCTGCTAGAAAACTGCTGAATAAGAAGATCTGCACTGACACCATGTTTTTCCTTTGCTTAGGCCAGTGAAATGTCATAAATCATGCTTCTGCAACCCCATCTACCTACCCATTCTATTGCCTAGCATTTTTTGTTACTTCAAAGAGGGTGCACTTAGACTTGCAAACCCTTATGTGCCTTTTCTTTTCCTTTGGCTTTTTCTTTTGATTTTCTATCTAAGGCTAGCCTTATTGCTTCCAAGGCCCCAGATTAAACAGTTGGGAACCTTCATTCTCTACCTAGCTACTTATCTGCCAAGATTGAACAGTTTGGACAGATTTCTTTCTCTAATCTACAACAAACAATTGAAACATGGCATGACCCAGCTTAGACTGTTGAATCACCCATTCAGAAGTAGGACAGCATCAACCAACTGTAGATAGGTGTTTTCCACACAAATATGAGATCTTTGCATCACCAAAGTAGATCATATTGGCACTTCCCCTGCCAATCATGAAAAATGAAACCTATTGGTATAGGTAGCTAACAGTGGCTCCACTTAGGGATCGTTTTTCTACTTGAAAGACCAAGAACAGCAGGTCAGAATGCCTTGGCTTTTGACTTCTTCTCAAAACTTGAAAACTTCCTCTTTGGACTTCAAAACTGGAATCTGCCACCGTTGTGGAACCTCTGAAATAAAAGCCTATTTCTGCTTATTCACCAAACTTCTTAAACTGAAGTATTTATATGCTGGAAGAAAAACTATATACAACTGATAATGTACAGGGCAGAGCCATGCTATATACATGGAAAGTAATCAAAGTAGTGCTTTAACATCCGGCCATTTATAGGGCCCTCTTCAGCTTCAGTGCCATCCAAATTTTCCAAGAAATAAGTGTTATTTCCTTGTACTGCTTGAATAACAAAAGGCCCCCTCCAAAGGGAGTCAAATTTTCCATGCTTACCCTTATCTTCTCTTCTTGAATCCCATTTAAGCACTTTATCACCCACAAAGAAATCTTCAGCCTTGGTTCTTCTATCAAAGGCTTTTTTTAGTTTCTCTTGTAGGATTTGAACTCTGTTATACACTTGATCTCTGGTTTGCTGCAGACATATAATCTGGTTTATTCTTCTCTGCATGTCATTTGGTTCAGCTTGACTTTCTTGAAGCAGCTTCATGACAGGGACCCCTAATGATGAAGGGAATTTGGCTTCCATTCCATAAACCAATTCATATGGGCTGACCCCTATAGATCTCTTGGTTGTTAGCCTGTCTGCCCACAAGGCATTTACAAGCTTCTTGTGCCAATTTTTCTTATTCTCTTCTAGTACCTTCTTAATGATGTTGATAAGACTTTTGTTAGATGATTCAGCTAACCCATTGCCTTGAGGATAGTATGCAGTAGAATGGCCCAAAGTAATGTGGAATTTGTGGCAAAAGTTCACCATTTTCTTGGATCTAAAAGCAGCAGCATTATCTGTTATAATCTTGTCAGGACAACCAAATCTAGAAAGGATATTAGTCTCAAGGAACTGAATGATAGTAGAATCATTTGCTTGTCTACATGGAACAGCCTCAATCCATTTAGTAAAGTAACCTGTGGCTATTAGAATCCATCTACGTTGGCCTGAAGATGAAGGATGAATTTCCCCAATGAAGTCCAAGCCCCATTGCTGAAAGGGCCTTTCTGTTGCAATAGGCTTTAAGGGAAGTGGTAGTAACTTTCTTTTTCCCTCAAACACTTGACATTTGTGACATGAAGTGGTAAATTTTTTAACATCAGAGAAGACAGTGGGCCAATAGTAACCTGCCCTTAATATCTTATCCACAGTGGAATTCCAGTACAAATGCCCACCACAATCACCTGCATGGAATTCTTTCATAACATTGTTAGTCTCATCCATATTCAAACAGTTCAGAAGTATACCTTCATGATTTTTCCATAGTAAATTACCATTTATAACACAAAATCTTGAAGCTTTCATTTTTAGAAATCTAGATTTGGTTCTAGACAATCCTGGGGGAGCACACAGGTTTTGCAATATATAACAGATATCAGAATACCACAGGGATTGTTCAAAGGCTACATTGATCTTTGGAGTCGCCAGCTCCGATTCATTGTCCAGTTGGTTAATATCCAAGGCTTGGAAATTTGTTTCAGACATTAATTTAGCCAATCCTTGCCCTTTTATCAGTTTTGTAGGTCTTATCTCAATGTCAAATTCCAATATACTAGCAATCCATTTTCCGCTTCTGCCCTCTAAGTTTTCTTGAGTTAGTATGTCTTTCACAATGGGATTTGGTACATAAGCAATAACATGGGAGTATAGGATGTAGATCCTAAAGTCTTTGATGGCTTTGACCAAAGCATAAGCTTGCTTTTCCATGATCTGATATTTCAAAGGTGCATCTCTAAGGGCTCTACTAAAGAAAGCAATGGGTTTTTCATTCCCTTCATCATCTTTCTACAATAAGACAACAGCAATGGTATGTTGGGAGGCAAAAGAGAAAATGATAAATTCTTTGTCAAATTGAGGATTTGTTAAGACTGGGGTTTGGGTAAGGGCCAATTTAATACCTACAAAAGCTTGATTTGCTTCTACTGTCCACTTTACTTTTGAATCCTTCTTCAACATATTGTTTAGTAATTTGATCAATTCTGCTAAGTTTGGGATAAATCTCCTTAAAAAGTTGATCTTTCCCAAAAAGGCTTGTAGTTCTTTAATGTTTCTTGGATGGGGCATTTGCAAGATGGCCTGTATTCTGTCTGGGTCAATTCTAATTCCATCCTTTGAAATGATATGACCTAATAGCTTACCTTCTTCCAAACCAAACAGAGACTTCTTAGGATTTAAGGAAATTCCATACTTCCTACATGTTATGAATATTTGTCTCAAATGTTTTAAATGTTCTTGGTCAGACTTTGAGAAAGTTGTAAGGTCATCTAAGTAAATAACAAGGAACTCATGAATCTCTTTAGCAAAAGCAATATCCATTGCTCTCTGAAATGTAGCTCCTGCATTTTTCAATCCAAAAGGCATTTTAACGTATTTGAAAGTTCCCCATGGGGTTGTGAAAGCTGTTTTATCCTGATCATCAGGGTGAACTAGGATGTGATTGAAACCTGAGAATCCATCAAGTAATGAAATTCTTGAAGCCCCCACCACTCTTTGGAGAATATGATCCATTTTTGGTAAGGGATAATTATCTTTAAGGGACACTTGATTCAAATTCCTTAGGTCAACACAGAACCTAATATCCCCAGTTTTCTTTCTTGTGGGCACCAAGTTTGAAATCCAATCTGAAAACCTGATTGGTGCTATGATACCAGCTTTAAACATTTTTTGTACCTCTTTCTCGATTGAAGGGAGGAGCATAGGATTGATTCTTCTCAATTTTTGCTTGAATGGCTTTTGATTGGGCTTGAGAGGGATAGTGTGTTGAATAACAGAGGTGTCATAGGATTTCAGATCCTCATAACTCCATGCAAACACATCTTGGAACTCTTTAAAGAGGTCAATGTATTTAGGCTTCTGGTCAGGAGGTAAAGAGGCAGACAATTTTATTATCTTGGGTTTTGCAATAGCTCCAATGTTGCATTCTTCAATGGCAGCATTAAGGGGTTGCATTTTTGGTTTTTTAGGAACATCATTTGAGTCAAAGATGTCCTCCAATGGAGTTAGGCCTGTTGGTAGAAAGTTGTCTTTTAGCTCTATGATTTCAGCCTCTGTACCAGCTACTTCATCAAAATGCAATTGTTCAAGTTGCTGTATTTTTTCCTTGTCAAAGTTTGTTGGAAAAAGTATTTGATTTGCTGTTTTGGGTGATATTGCTGTTTGGTTTTGTTCACTCAATGGCTGTGTGTCTTTCACAGAATCAACATCAATGTTCAAGCCAGAAAATTCATGCTGCAAGGTTAAGAAACTGTTTATTTGTGTGTCATCCTCAAACACTTGCCAATCTTTGACATTGTTTGGGACAGAAGGTCTGTGTTTTATCTCAGCTGTAAAGCAATGGTTGGGTTCAAAAGTCAATTTGCATGTACTGGCAAATGTAGCTAAACTGTGTGCATGAAGGTTGTGGGTCCTAGGTATTTTGGTTATTTGAAATTTAGTGAAAGCTTTGAGTATTTCAATAGTAGCAGACCTGTATGACCTTAGTCTTTTGTCATTTGTAACAAAATTGCCTTTCACTTGTTGGATAATAAGGTCTGAATCCCCCATGATTGAAACTTTTGTGGCCTGAAATGATTTTACCAGTTTGAGGCCTAGCAGAAGAGCCTCATACTCTGCCATATTATTAGTACATCTAAAATTAAGCCTATAGGCTCGACCTTCTGCATGATTGCTTTGTTTGTTATGAATCCACACTCCCGCTCTTGCCCCTAATTTGTTGACTGATCTATCAAACTCAAGAAACCATAGGATCTCTTGATTTAGGGGAGTTTCAACATTTTCTCTATGACTTGGGATTATAAGTTGGAGTTCTTGTCTTTCACCTGGTTTGCTTTCTAGAGCAGTTTCATCACTTGATTGCACAACCTTGATTTCTTGGGAACTTGATTGCTCACTCATGTGTAGATCTTGTTCAAGTATGATAGATTTGATATCACTCATTGGACTTATATCATCATTGAACAGGATGAAGGAATCCATATCAGAATGGACTGCATAAATAGGGAAATTTTGAGGTTTTTCTTCACTGCTCACCATGTATTTCATGAGTGACTCTCTGTATATGTAATATCCCTTCCCTTAATAATACATAATAAATAATAATATAATAATATAATAATAAATAATAAATAATAAAAATAATAAAAAAATACAAATAAATAATAATAATAAATAATAAATCACTTAATAATAAATAATAAAAATAATAAATCATAAATAATAAATGAATTTAAAAATATACAAGAAAATAAATAAAAATAATAAAAATAAAAATAGTAATAACTATACTAAAACTCTAAATAAGAATAAATAGAAATTAAAACAAGAAAACTATCAAAAAGAAAGAAATAAAACAAGAAAGCTAAAAATCAAAAGAAAAGTCAAAAGAAAGTTGCATGTAGACACATGGAGTGTGTGCATGTGGTTCCCCTTCCAATGTTGTTCTATTTAATAGATGGTGAGGAAGATGGGAGGCATTCCTGCATTCCATCTTTCCGAGATTCTGTCTTTCATTCTCTTGGGAGAATGGTATACTAAGACCTAGGAGTCACTGGCAGTAGTACGTTGATTGAGGGCTCGGGGGTGGCCAGTTGTAGCAAGACGTTGCACAATTGAGCCTACGGTTGGGTGGAGAGTCATCCCCAAAACCTTGTTGCAGATAGCAGACTTCAACCGAAATCACAGATAAGTGCTCTAATCATAGTTTTGAATTTGAAGTTAATTAGTTGAATTGCATGTTGAATATAAATTACTTGATTAATTACATGTTTATTTTGGGTTGCTACAGTATAGCCCCTTGGGTTGCCCAAAGACAGAGATGGTGGCATATGACATGTCTAATTGCAGGGAGCCTTGGAGTTTAGCCCCCCATGATCTTGATAACAGCATTCCATACTTGGGTGGGATATCAGCAACTACAACGTCCATTAAGATTGTTTTATTTGGGTACTGGACTAGGGACACACATAGATCGTTTATCAAGCCTAAACACTTAACTTGGCTGGAGTCAAATGAAAATAGGTCCTTATATGGTCTTGTAATATCTAGATTTAACCTCTCCATCACTGATTTAGGCATAAGGTTATGAGAGGCGCCTGAATCAAACATTGCATTGTGTAATATCTTATCATGAACATGCAAGCTGACATAAAAAGGTAAGATTCCTGTAACTGCTGTCTTTCCATCAACCTCTGGACCGAAAAGTAGTTCTGGGGTATCATCCAACACATTGACATCATCTTTGTGGTGGGTCAGTTGAAGGGACTTCTTGATTTGTTGTTTATAAATGTCATGCTTGGCTAGCTCTGAAAGAGGAATGGCTATCTTCAATTTTCCAATTTCAGCTTCTAAGTCAAAAGGTCTTTCAGATTGGGTCTTAGTGTTCTGGTTAACAACCCTTTCTCTCTCAATTGAATTCTTAGAGTTTTCTTCTTGATTCTCATTTTGATCTTGAGGCTTGTCCTTTGTGCTCATCTTTTGGGAAGTGCTGCTTGGATTGTGCTGTAAAGGAGGTGTAGCCCTTGGTTGTTGATTTGAGGGAAATGGTTCTGTTACCTCTTCAACTATTACTTCATTTGTAATTGAATCAGTTTTGTTAGCAGGCTCAGTGACAATAGCTTTCTTAGGCTGCAGGCTATCCTTTGTTTTCTCAGGCTGTGGCACATTTACAGTTCTGCTTCTTAGTTTGTATTGTTTATGAACTTCAAGCACAGCTGTGTCATAGCCTTGTTTGAAATCAAATGATTCACCTGATTTAGTTTGGAACTGGCTTATGTCTTCTTCTTCATGATCCTCCTGACTCAGAAAGACTTGCTGGTCATTATTGAGGCCCATTAAATTGATGTGGGTATCATCTATCTGCTCATTAGAAGTGGATGTTTCAGCATAGTTTTCTTGGAATGGAGGTCTAATTTCTGGTTCAGGGCTTGCTTTGCCAACATTAGGATTTTGGTTTCTTCTAAAATTGGGATTCCTGATAGGATTATTCTGTGGTGCTTCCCATGATGACTTCCTCTCAACTGATTCTACTCTGTCACCTAACCTATGCATGCCAGTGATTATTGCATCCAATTTCTGATCCCAGCCTGAAGGCTCTTCTTTGAAGGTAGTCTTTCTTTCAGTTCTGGTCCTATTTCTCCTAGCTATCAGGTTGGCTTCTACGCTCACTGCTATGTCTTGCATTTCAGCTAGGGTTCGGGGAGCTCTTTCTCTTAATTGGTATGCCATATCTGAGTCAAACCCATCAGGAAAGGTATATAGAGCTAGGTCAGGTGGGGGTCTGAGATTTTGGGGAATGGCATTATAGGCATTGTTGAACCGAGCACAATAATCCAAGACAGTTTCTTGGGACCTCTTTTGATAGTATTGTATTCAGATAAAATATGAAGTGGATCCTTTTTCTTCTCCCATCTGTTGATAAAGGTTTGATATAGGGCCTCAGGGTCAGTGATGGAGTTTGCTGGGAGTGACCTAAACCATGTTCTTACTTCTCCTGTTAGGCTTTGCACAAAAATTTTCATCCTAACCCCATCATCATCTATCTCATAATTTTCAAAGTAGTCCTGCATTTTCTTAGTATGTTGAAGGGCTGGATAAGAGCCAGTACCATCAAAATATGAAATCTTGCTTTGGTAATCTTGAGGCATAGGCCCTGGATTTGCAGGTAACTGTAGCAGAGCATATCTATTAGCCATGTTTGGTGGGACAACAGGGAAAACTGGGACAAATGGGACAAGTGGAGGAAAGGGGATGAGAGGGGTGTGTGTAGTTGATGGAGTGGTTGAAAGGATACCTTATGAAGTGGATGAAGGACTAGGAGGTCTCGGGACAGTGGTATGAGGAGGTAGAGAAACCTTAGCAGGGGTTGGAATGTTAGTTTGAAGACCTGCTTCAGAACTTGAATCTGATAGAGTCCCTTCTGATTTGTGTCTCTTGAGGATTCTTGAAATCAAGTTTGGATTTTGAAATTCAGGTGATGGATCAGGGTCTGGGTTTGACCTAGTGTAGCGGGTTTTCTTCTTAGGAGCCAGTTTCTGTGATTTTCTTTAGGAGAATTTTCTCGGAGATAGTGATATTTGACAAGGACTGATCAGGCATAGCACATCTGTATGGAACTTAAGACTGAATAAAGATTGACTGAGGCAACTTTTATGTACTCCTGCGAATGGAAAGCAGAGGCAGTTTCTAAGGCCGTCTGGCTGTCACTCAGGCTTCATCTACAGTATTAAGAATCAGACAGGGGGTTATAAATTTCATTCAGTCCCCAGTGGAGTCGCCATTTATGTTAACACCCAGGTTGATCCCTTTGACTCCTAAGGGAATACGACCGGGGTAACCACTAACCAAGCTTTGGATTACAAGTTCTAGCCAACCTGTAATCAGAGAGGGCTCTCTCTTTTAGTTTTTAACTTTGTTCTTGAGGATCTTAGGCTAGTTATGAGGTGAGGGTTTGGTTTGAAATTTTGGTTGAGTGATGTCTTTCAGTACCTAAGATGAGATCTTCAGACAGTTTCAGTCCATTGGGCAATGGAGTCTGTGGTTATAGGTTGTTTGAAATGTTGAGTGGGATTGTTTAAACTGCAGGGCCATTTAGATATATCATGAAACAAACTTGAAATTGTGATTATGAAATATGATTAACCAGTGAAAGGCAATTAAGAGTTTTCCACTAAGCTGGTGGTGTGAGAATGAGATATATCACCCAGGAGCAGGTTTGAATTCCTGAACAATAGTCACTGTGAAAGTTTTAGTCTGAAGGTGCAGCAATTAAGAATTACACTTTCATAACTATAACTGGAGGAAAACATTCATAACAGCATAGATTGAGTTCAGGGTATTCAATGAATAAATCCTGAAACTATTCTTTTTCTGTGCTATTAAACTGTGAAACATAGAGCATGAACGGATTATGAAAGAATTAAATACATAACAAGAAGGTTAAAGAAACTTATTGTGCCATGAGATATGCAGGAAACCTGTAGCAGTCAGCACACACACCACAACGCATCAAACAACACAGAACTTTGGAAATTCCATTAACTCCCTGTATTAAACTCTGAAATTTACAACATAGGCTCTTTTTAAGAGAAACTCAACAACCCTTGCAAGCTTATGCGAGGGGAAATATATACAATGCGTTTTTACAAAATATCTGAACGCTGAGTCATTCACTCAATAACTGCGTTCACCAACTTTCAGAATAGAAGATACGAAAGTTATTACTGTCTTAAATTTATAATGAATACCCTTTACTTCTGTCAGAAATCTTTTGACTTTTGGAGGCCACTGAGTCGGTTGAGCGCTCTTCATTAATTCTGAATGATATGTCTTGATGGCTCTGTCATGTTGTAGCTTTCTCGGCCTGTCATATGTACCTGTCAGCGTTGCTTTAGTGGCCGAATTGGTTTGCTGAGTTGGCTCAGTCCACTCTTCTCCAGTGATAGTAAATATGTCAACTATCTGAACCTGCTGATTTGTATTTTGATGTGAAAATTTGATGAAAACCTGTGTGTTTACAGCAATGTCTGTATCATGCTGGTCCACCATTCCTGTGTAGGCAACTGATGTCTCAAAATTGTGCCTAATGTTTCATCTGCCTCTGTATATTTGAAGTAATTAGGAGGTACTTCAAACAAATGCCTGATTTCATTCATGATAAAATATAAATTCTCTATTTTCTCATAGAGGCTCTGCCCAGATGCAGGCCCTGCTTCTTCTGGGGTGCTTGATCCTGCAGTGACCTGATTGGTGGCAAATGTATTCACCCTTTTTGCATAATTCTCATGTGACAGCAACCTACCTACACTGTTTAGTAGGCTGGGAAGGCCTCTGCTATGCAATGCTGTAAATTTATCTGTAAACTTATTTACCTCTGTTTGCATCTCCTGGCACCTTCTATCCAATGTCTGCACCAAACTTCTCAAAGTTAAGACCCTCTTTATCAGCAAGATGGTGTCCGTTCTATTGGTGATCCCTATTGCTGCTAGCTGAGGGCCTGTGCGGTTATTAAGGACATTTATCATTCAGTTGGCTATCTCAGGCATAGTGCCTAGAGATGCCCTTGCTCTTTGGCTTTCCTTGTGTGCCCTACCTATGAGCTCCATGTGCTCATGAATGGTTTCAATGTACTGCCATTGATCTGTTATTGATTGGCCAATATTGGCCCATAAAACTTTCTTGATCTCAGCTACCACTTTCTCAAGGGAGAGCTCTTTCTCTAGCTCTTTTATCCTTTTCTCCAGAGCTTTAACTTCCCTGGTTTTCTCAGCCACAGTTTGCTTTGATTTGTCATATTTCTCATTAAGTGTGGCCAATTTCTCCTTGGCTTCATTCAGCTCTGCCATCTGGGCTTCTAGGACTTGAATCTCCTTCATCATCTTCTGCATGTCTAGGCTTTGAGCCTGTTCTGATGTTGTTGCTGGTGCTGATGTTGATGGGCCTGTTTCAGCTGTCTGCCCTGCGGGAGGAGTGATAGTTTGAGGGGTTTCCTCAAGGTTTATAACTTGCTGAGGGGGCTGATAATTCTGGCCTCCCTCTTTCTGCTTTAGTGCCTCCTGTAGTGCAGCATCTGTCTCTACCAGCTTCCCTTCTGTTTGTACCAGTTGCTTATGTAGTGTTAACAGCATGGTTGCTACATCCTGGTCCTTCCTCTGTTGAGCAACCTCTTCCGTTTGAGGGTGAAGGGTTGCTAGGATCTTCACCATCTTTCTCAAAGCTGCAATATCTGCATCTCTTTCCTTTAGCAATGCCTGTATAGCTTTGGGATCCTTTGGGTCATGCCCAAGCTCTATAATAATATCCTCCAGAGACCTGATCTGTTGTCTTTGGCCTGAGAGGATGCCTTTTCCAACTCAAGTTGAGCAGTTGTATTATGCAGACTGTTTTGCAACTTATGTGCCAAGAAGGTCTTGTCTGCAAGTGTTGAATAGACCATCTCACCCGTTTGCTTGTGAAGCTCTATCTGGTCCATTGGGTGGATGTCTTTGGCAAGAACCTCAAGGTTGGTCCTTATATAATCTGCAGCTGACTGTGGCTGCAACATAGTGGGCATGAAATGACTCATAGTCATTTTCCCCTCTGTTATGTCATATGCTGACATAAGTCTTTGTTGGTTTGTGGGGGCCATTTTGAGCAAGTGATTGTAGAGCTGGAGCCTAAATGGCTCATTTCTCTTCTTGATGTCAATAAATTGTTGCTTTATGCCTGATTCAGCTCTCCTTTGCTGGCTTGAGGAGCTGACCTCTCCTCCAAGGGTTCTTTCTTGTTCCTGCTGAAAGGAACTGGCAGATGCCTCCATACTAGGGGGGCCCATGCCCAAGGATTTCCCAATAGGCATCTCTTCTTCAGAAAGGGGATTTAGTCTCTGCCTTTTCTCCCCTTGATTTGTGGATGTGGTGAGGGGAGTCTCCTGCTCTCTATCCCTCTTCCTGCTTCTTTCTTCATTTAGTGGAGTTTGGAGGATCGAGGCCTCCACTACTGTTTCTTGCCTAGGAGGCACACTCTCTTGAGCTTGTTGCTCTGTAGATATTGGGGCCTCAGCTGTTTCTTCTTGCTGCTTTAGCTGCTCCTTTTGTTGTTCTGCTGTAGGGGGTGGCTGTTCCTGCTCCATCTCCTTTTCTTTACCCTTGTTGGCTGCCTGAGGAGTAGTTTTAGCTACTTGCTGGTGGGCTGTAGAGGATGAGGCAGCTGCTCCAAGTTGCCTTTGATAAGAAGAGGAAACCTGCCCACAAGTTTCCAAGTCGGCTTCTTTCTCAAGTTTCTTTGCTTCTCTTTGTAGTATTTCCTCTCTAGGACTTGCTTCCTCTAATGTGCCCTCTTTCCATCTTAACAAATTGGCATATTTCTCAATGTGGGGCAGCCTGACATGATCATAGCTAGCCAATTTAAACTTGATCCTTCTAAGACTAATGAAATGATTGGGGTCATAGGGTGACCAGAGGAAACTGGTTTGCAATTGGAGGCCCTCTAGGATCTTATCTGCTTCTTTCCATCCTTCTTCTCTTTTGTTATAAAGAAATGGGCCTAGCTGGTTTCTGATTTTGAGTTGTACCTTCTTGTTTTTGCTGTGGAAATGGACCATGTCTGCATTTCCAAATTGCCCGAAATATTCTAAGGCAAAGAGTCTCATAGGGACATATCTTGGCAGCCTATATGGGGCCAATTCACAGCCATATATTCTGATCACTGTATGGTTTTGGTAAAAGTACCAATCCCCAATGCTGTAGGCCTTTGAGAGTTGGAGAATCCTTTGCATCTCATTTGTCAATCTTGGAGGAGGGGTACCCAATAGCAAGGACATAGCTGGATGGATAAAGAGGTCTATGAACTCACAGTAGCTGTATGGTGAATAAGATGTGTGGTGAAAGACTGAAGTCCAAAATACCACAGACCTTGGGTTTCCCTGAGCATCAAACTTCTTGAGGGAAACAGGGAAGCCATCAGGTTGATAAAAAAGGAACAAGTGATAGATGTATGAAGTGTATCTAAACACCTTTTCCCTCTCTAGATTCATCAATTGTTCATGAATCTTATTGGCAATGTATGCAGCATAATCATAGTGCATAGAGGGAGGCATTCCAGGGGAGAAGATAGACATCATTGCCAGAATGGTTTCATCAGCATCCTCTGCTGATCTGTAGCCCAGGACATAACTGATCAAATCCACAAGCAACCTGCCCAACTCATTGAAATATACATTTCCTATGGGAGGGGTCCTCACAGTTTGAGAGCCCGATTCAATGAATAGCTGATTAATCTTTATGATTTGGGCACTAGATAGCTTGCCTCCTTTCTTTAGCAAGTCCATCATGGAAAGAGGAGTCAATGGCTTTGTAGAGTGAAAGTTCAGCATTTGATTTATAGCCTCAGGGGTGACATGGAACAAAACTGAACCTGAGGTATTGAGGACTGCTCTTTGACATGGGTCATAGTTGGCACTGCATCTGTGAATTAAATCTGGAAGGACATTGACTTGAGGGAGGTTATAAATGGGCAAATTGGAGTCCCAAATCCCTAGAATATCAGTTCCATTGAGGTGCTTGGCCTTCAGCTCATTGAGTACATGAATATTATATTTGGTGTGCATTGAGAGTGTTTCTGTCATCTGGTAATCTCTATCACCCAGGGCCTGCCATTCTAGCTCTCTGTGTGGGGCATTCAAGGGTGGAATGTTTAGTGCTACTGGTGTTTCCATGGTTAATTAGTACTCTGAATTGTACTAGAACTTGTTTCACTGGGCAGAGCAACACAGAGCGGTATTTTTTGCAGAAGTAAGGCAATTTGCAGGGGAAGCAGGGTGAATTATGGTGAGAACAAATTGAAATGCTCTCAAGAAAGTCTAATGAGCAAATGCTGGGACTAACAAAGCTGTTTTCCCGGTGAATTAGTGCAGCAAAGGTTTTAAGTTCACGAATGCGCAAACTGACTGTAAATTGATGGAAACTTGGCTCAATGTGGACTTCTGTAGGTGAATTTCGACCTTATAACTGAAGATAAATGGTGGTCACCGGGGATTTGCTGGTAATTACAGTGATTTCTCTCTCTTTTCTCACTTGTTTTGGTGAATTTATACAAAAAACCAGGCGCGGAGGGGAAACTTGGATAAATACCTGGTGAACTTTGGCAATGGTGGCAAGTGCAGGCAGATTAAGGGCGCCCACGGTCTTTAAGTCGATTTCTGCAGGTTGGCGGCGAAATTGTCATAATTTGCATGCAGAGAGCAGAAATAGTTCTTTTGGCAAAAGTGATAAAAAACGCAAATTTTGGTGAAAATATGGACATTTTGGGCTATTGGCGCTCTTTTTGGATGACGTCAGCATGACGTCATCGGGTGGGGTTGGGTACGGAAGGGTGACGTGGCGGCCTGTGAGTGGTCCACGGGGACTGGTGAGGTGGCAGACAGGTCGGAGCGATGGCGGGCCGGGCGCTGATGCGGGGCTGACTTGGCGTGACGTGGGCGTGACGTAGGTGTGACGTGGGCGGGCGGTATACGGAGAGCGGTAAGTGGTTCCATCAGACCGCTTATGGTACGGGGGCGGTATTGGCAGGCGACCTCCCGATACGATTTGGGAGCGACGCGTGGCACTGGCCTGACGTCACCCTCTGACACTTTTCGGGAGGTAATGTCCGGACATCGGGGGCGGCCCGATATTGATATGGACCGTCGGATGGGAAAGCCCAGATCTGACGGTCGACAGGTTATAAATATGAAAGGACGATACGACAGTGAGGCGGGGAATAAACAATTGTATTTCTTGAAATGTGCGCCCGGGCGGGACTTTGGAAACCAAAGAAAATATGGGTTTTTCAATGTTTTTTGTATTCAAATGCGCATTACAACAAAACTTTGGATAAGGGGTAAAAGTGGGTTTATTGGTGTCCATTGCAAATAGCGTGGGTTAGAGATAATAGTGGGTTTTTACAAGGTTTTGTTACAAATAATGCGGGTAAAACATTCCAAAGGGGTTGTAAAGGGAAAAGGGGTAGGGCTTAGGTTATTAAACCAACCAGGGGTTAGTTTAATCCCTGACTTTGAACAACAAATCTTTGAACAAGACTTTGATTATGCATGGTTATCCAAAATTTGAATATAGGGCTATAATGCCAAAGGGGAGGGAATATACATATTTTTTGGGGTTTTATACACCATGGTGTTATAGTAATAGGAAAAGGAGAACATAGGGAATTAAGCATAGATAGAGTTAGTAGTTAGTATTGGAGGGGAATAGGAATGGGAGGAAGCAAAGACTAAGTTGTTAGGGAACAAACTTAGTTAGGAGAGTAGATCAAAATGAAAAGAATTTTACACAGGAAATGTGGCTCTTTCATGCAACAAGAATCAATCAATGAGTTTGTTTCCTCTCATGAACAAAGGTGGTATTGGGATGTTAGCAAGGAATGTGATGGGGGATGATTGGGAAGTTAGACATGCTTGATCTTGCTGCTAGAAAACTGCTGAATAAGAAGATCTGCACTGACACCATGTTTTTCCTTTGCTTAGGCCAGTGAAATGTCATAAATCATGCTTCTGCAACCCCATCTACCTACCCATTCTATTTCCTAGCATTTTTTGTTACTTCAAAGAGGGTGCACTTAGACTTGCAAACCCTTATGTGCCTTTTCTTTTCCTTTGGCTTTTTCTTTTGATTTTCTATCTAAGGCTAGCCTTATTGCTTCCAAGGCCCCAGATTAAACAGTTGGGAACCTTCATTCTCTACCTAGCTACTTATCTGCCAAGATTGAACAGTTTGGACATATTTCTTTCTCTAATCTACAACAAACAATTGAAACATGGCATGACCCAGCTTAGACTGTTGGATCACCCATTCAGAAGTAGGACAACATCAACCAACTGTAGATAGGTGTTTTCCACACAAATATGAGATCTTTGCATCACCAAAGTAGATCATATTGGCACTTCCCCTGCCAATCATGAAAAATGAAACCTATTGGTATAGGTAGCTAACAAATCCTACCCTCGATATGTAGTCCTCCTAACTACAGCTCAATATCACCCCACCTCTTCTCTAGAGGTGCATGAGCACTCATGGCATAATCATCATCGTCCTCCTTGTCAACTTGTGCTGGAGAAACCTTTGAGTCAGACTTCTCTTATTTTCCCTTCTTCTGAGAGAATTGCATGGCGAAATGCCCCATTTCTCCACATCTAAAGCATCTGAATTTGGATGTGTCCTTATTCTTTCATTTATGTTGCCCTTGTTGTCCCCCTGATGCAAGACTAGCATCCTCCTCTTCCTCCTTGATTATGATCCCTTTGTTATTGCTTCCTACCTTGGTCAATCATCTGTTGTCTTCCTGTCAAAGAATTTCCCACATCTCCTCCCAATTGGGAAGAGAAGCCCTACCCAAGATGCTTTGGACAAAGGTTTCCCAGTCTTCAGTGACTGCATTCAGGGCAGTCCTGACCATGAATTCAACATCTGGTGTAGACCCTATGAAAGTTAGCTGGCCACGGATCCTTTCCAACCTGAGAAGGAAGGGATTGATTTCTTCTCCCTTCTGCATCTGAAACTATCTCGGCTGACTCTCAAACAACATCTTCAGTTGAACGAAAGTTCCCTCATACAATGTGGTCAAGGCCTCCCACATTTCCCTTTTTGTGTATTTCTCATAAATATGTGGGATCACATGATCCTTGACCCCATCCAAGATCATGCACTTTGCTTTCGCCTAAGCCTCGTCGTACTTCTTGAGAGGATCAGCGTCATCCAGAACAACAATCGTCCTTAAGGCATAATCCTTGATGTGATTTTTATCCAAAACTACCATGATCTTGGTCTTCCAAATGACGAAGTTGGATGCTCCACCCAGCCTGTCCTAATCCCTTATTCTGCTAATGGCCATCTCTGCTCAAATGAATGTCGAACTGGTTCTCTTCTCCCTTTTTCGGTGTTGCCCCAACAAAACTCGGATCTGTATTGCTTTGGCGCTAGAAATCCTCTAAGGAGCAAGCTCCCTCTAAATTTCAATTTCCTTCACGGAAATCCTTCTACCAACAACTGTCGAACAACCCCTCTCTAATCTCTCTTTGCTGCTGCTCAGCACTAGAGCTAGATTACTTGGAAAGAAATATTCTAAGCAACTGATTCCCTCTACTTTTCTTCTGCCCAACTAGGTATTGTTCTGCACCAACAGAATAAACACCCCACCAGCAACTCCAGATGAAATTTGTGTTGCACCTCTAGCCATGGGAACTAGAAAAAGGATACTCAACAGTCTCTATGCTGGCCTAGTAACCACTGCGTTGCCTTCTACAACAACAACGTCACCCAATCAAGCTAATGCAGGCTCTACATGAGCCTCCCTTGGTGACTATGTCACCCTTTCTCTACTCTCTCAACCAGAAACTACGATGTCTCTCGAGACAACTATCTTCACGACCAGATTTTCCTCTATCCTTTTGCTGATGGCTTTAGTCCTCCTTGATATGAAATCCCTCTGATACCATGTGAAAATTCTAAATCTATCAAACTAGAAATCCTACTGCTATAAATTGATTTGCATTACCTACTTGTGTTCTTCATTTTAACAACTTATTTTCATAAATATTCATAAAATTGTAATGCAAATGCACTGCAGCCTACACCACTATACAGATAAGTACTGAAAAATAAATGAGACAACCACACAAAGGACACTTATTTTTGGGTTAAACGTCCCCAGAAAAACCCAGTGTGGGAAAATCGGTGCAGCAGATATGAGGATTTTATTATTAAGCAAATTTATGAATACAACTAGGGTGCCAAATCTGACCCACCCAACATAGAACAACCTGGCAGAAGTATCTCTATCCGAAGACAGATATTTTGGCGAATTCAGCAACTGGATGAACAAGCCCCACAGGTGACTGTGTTGTCCCCAGTGTTGTGCACTGATGGCTGCTCCAAGATCTATGCTGGAACTCCGTCACCTCCTCTAGGAGTTGCGCCACCCTCCCAATGAGCCTTCCTGGCTCAGAAATCTATCTGTTGAACTGCTACTCGATCCGCCTCACAAAAAACCCAATGTTGCCTCTAAGTGATTGCATCAACTCTAGCCTCTTTGTCACCCTTCTGGAGCTACGTTGTCTCTCCCTGGTGCTGTGATGCCTCTCTGCTATGTATTCTCCGCCTTGGGATAAAGTCCCTCTGCCGAATTTCCCCTCTCTGCATTAGAAACTTACTCTGAAATTCTCAGCAAACCACGCCCCAAAATTTCGAATTAGCTCAAGTGTTGCTCTTTGTGTGTGTATTCTCCAAGTGACACCAAGCCTCCTTTTATACTTTTTCTATTGAGAAATCAACGGTTGTGATCTAATCTCTAATCAACGGCTAAGATTAAATTAGACTTGACCCTCATCTCTTACAAGCTTCTCACCCATATTTTCATTAATACTAATTAATATTTTAATTTTTCTAAGTTTAGACTTAGGAACCCAATTAAAAATATTAATTATTTTAATAAAATAGAATCCAGGTGGAATTTCTCCAAATGACTTCTGGGTCTTGGAGATCTCATGTGTTCTAGCCCCTCCGCAAAATTTTGGAGCTAGAGCACATCCGATGTTACCCAAAAATCAACACGTTTGAAAATCATCGTGGCTATGATCTTGTAAATGACATTGCAAAGAGAAATGGATATAAAACCATGAGGATCTTCATATTTAGAAGATTTAGGAATTAGAGCTATGAATGTAGCATTTAGGCTAGGAAGTACCTTTTGGTTACGATGTGATTCTCCCACCACCTCCACTATATCATTCCCCATAAAGCTCCAAGAAGCCTAGAAAAATTCCTTCGTAAAGCCATATGGTCCTGGGGCCTTATTTTTCACCATTCCTTTGACTACCTCCTCAATTTATTCCAACATTACAGCTCCTGTAAGTGTTAGGTTCTGGTCCCTCGAAATAATTTGAGGAATGTTCCTCAAAGTCCTTTGTATAACCTTTGAGCGGTCTTGGGTGGTTCTATTAGGATGGATTTGAAATGATCCACCAACAAATCCTAAATAACCTCATGTTGGACCACTCATTTCCCAGCTACATATTTCAGAGAGTAGATATGGTTATGTTTCCAATGTTGAATCATAGCTTTGTGGAAGAAATAGGTATTTCGTTCTCCTTCTCGCAACCAACTGACCCTTGATTTCTACTTCCATAATATCTCCTCTTGTTTTCTTCGTTCTTCTAGCTGATTGATTAACCACCCTTCCTCTTCCACAAGATTTTCAGATCTGTCGT